>JAQPPZ010001428.1:0-1360521 GCA_028583015.1 Wollemia nobilis
TTATGATGCATTAAGCAAATTATAAAAAAGATGATTGGTCAAACCTTAGATTAGATAAACCAAAATTTAGAAGTAGAGAAGTAAGAATGATTAAAATATATTTAATTCTTTCTTTTTGAGAACAACAAAGGAATGATTAAAATATATTTAAGTCTTGCTTGTTTGAAATGATTAAAAGTTTTGCCTTTCAGGAATAACAAGGGAATGATTAAATTTAAGTATTACAATTCGACACTGAGGAATCAACTATTTAAGACAATTAATAATCTGAGGATGAGTCAAACGTATTGGAGCTAGGTGGTATATAAATTAAAATTAAAAGGAGGAATAATGGTTATGAGTGCCTAGGCCTTTTTGAAATGTAATAATAATTATTTTAGTCATTTGAGTTATGTTCTTTTTAACAAATATGGCTAAAATATTCAGGAGGCATCTTTTATTTTTAGTAAAAATATTAGTTGAGTAAAATTGTTAAGGTAGGTAATAACCACCTTATGTCTTCTTTAAAGATACACATAAGACAATTTTAATGTAACATATAGGACAACGGATGCTTGTCTTCCTTTAAATAGTCATTGTTTTCTTTAAATGGAATGATAATTGTTGATGATTTTTCTTAGACTAATCAAAGGTTTGATGTTACACTCCTTACAGTAATTTAAAGTTGATGATTGATATTCCTTTAGATCGACATTATATTCTTTTAATTATGGAGAATAAAGTGTAGTTTAGATACTTTAGAGTTACGTTTTTTATGGAAACTAAAGTTGTAGTTAGACCTTATGTTCTTTTAACTGTAGAGAAATAAATAAGTGGATCAAATTTATCTTAATTTAATCATAAAAGAAAGAACTTAGGTTCATGTTCTTTTATCAATACATAATTTAGGTTATATTCCTTTTATGAAAGCAAAAGAACTTGTATAAAGAAGAATAAGTTGAATACTCTAAGATCCTACATATATTAATGAGTCCCTTTATATGGTTATAAGAATACTTTAAGATTGGTTAAAAGGAGGACCCTTTTAAGACAACCTATACTCATAAAAGGCATTTTACTATTATAGTAATAAAGACCTAACAATATCCTCGTATAAAAACCTTATCCTAAAGAAAGAATGGCCTTCAAGAAGTTAGTCCATAGGTTAGGTAAACCGAACCATAGGAAGAGATTAATGGGATAATATAGCCCTGATTAAAACTTTAAAAGACCATACCCTAAAAACATATTAAGACTAAGTTATCCTATATCCTCAAAATATATTAAGACTAAGTCATCCTATATCCTAAAAACATATTAAGACTAAGTTATCCTATATCCTCAAAATATCTTAAGACTAAGTCATCCTATATCCTAAAACAATATTAAGACTAAGTCATCCTATACCATTGGGATGCAGGTATGCATACAATGGGATGGAAAAAAACTAAGACACTTGATACCATTAGAATGAGGGTATGCATACAATGGGATGATAAAAACCAAGACACCCTACCATTGGATTTGTAGGTATGCATTCAATGTGATTCATGAAATGAATACTTTTGACTAACAAGTCAGAACAAGTAACAAGGGGCGGTATGGGATGTCTCCTCTAGGTCGTTGTATGAGCAATATGGTGGTGGACCTTGAAGGGGTTGAAAAATAAGGGATCTTGATGGGAGATTTGAAACTCCAAGATAAGATTCCTTAGTGGTATGGAATGGGATGTACCACTATATTTGTAAAACCTTCAAGATATCCATGATGAAGAGCCAAGGAATGGCATAATCCTTAATTGTCCATGGTGTATCATGGTCTTCAATTAAGCATCATAGCATTTACGCTAAACCCCTTACATGTTTGGTAACCTATGGAATTAGTATAGGGAGTTATAGTATCCAAGTGTTACCATTAAACATGTAAGGATGAGAGTTATGCATCCCCCTCTAGGTGTTATGGGCCCTTGAGGATAACTCAAGCCATGATTATCGATTCACTAAGGAACATGTGGTGAGAGAGGATCATAAAATGGGACCTTCTACAGGATCTGGTTAGCCTTGTCCACTTGGGAGGCCATATGTAGCAGTCATATTCCCAAAAGTGATTTGTCATGTTGTGTACAAATACAAAAAAGGGTGCAAAACTAAAATTTGAAAATGAAAAAAGATTTTTACCCTTGTTAGCAACTTTCCTGGTTGACCAACCTTTAGGTGTGTTTGAACGCTACAACCAACTTTCCTTGTGAGTTAGAACATTACAACTAGTGTGTCTTTGGTTGGGTTGTCATAGTTTGTCAACCATCATCTTAGTTGTCCAATATATTTTGTGAGTTAGAATGTTACAACCAATGTGTATTTGGCTGGGTTGTCACACTATGCAACTCCTTGGTATATAATTATCAATTTTTAAAGTTAGAACAATGGTGGATTTAGGGTCTTTGGTTTAGGATCATTTTAAATATTTGCTATATTAAATTAGATGTTTGAAGGATATTTTACCATTAGTTTTTTTTTTCTCTATTGGAGTTGGTTTAATTTATCCATTCTTGACATAACTTCTTTTTTTGCTTCTTGATAGTCTCTTGGTGTAAATACCTTTGTCTAAACGAGTGCTAGGAATTATGTTATGCTTACTTTTGTTGGTGTTTTCTTCATCTTCTCTGGTATGTTGAACTTGAATTCTATAGTATTTATTTAACTGTGTGATGTGAAATTCCCATACTACCCTATAGTCATCACAAATCCCTCACTAGTGAGAGAAGGGTATTTCAAATGGTTCTTAGTATAATTTTGTAATTACCTTTTCTTTCTCATTGTATTTATCCCTTGGTCTATCTACCACTTCTTGGACCCCTTTTATTTTTTACGCTCCTTTGCTTTATAGGCTTGCTTTCCCTTTTTGACTAATTTTTCTTATTTGTTTGGGTGCTAGTGTAGGGGTTAGTAACTAAATGTTTTCAACATGCTCTTTCTAATTTCCTATTGTATGGCTACTATTAGTCCTTTTTTCTTTATATATAGAGGTATTCTTTTAATCCTTAATATTGTAGCACTCATATTACCCTCAAATTGTCTTTGATTTGGTTTATGCTATTCTATCACTTTTATTATATTTCAAGTTTCAACCCTTTATTGATTAGTGTATAGATATTTTTCCTTGAATGCAAAATATTCACCTTCTTAAACGAAACCAAATTTGACAAAGACAACATTATTTCAGTTTGGTAAAATGACTACTTGTACTAAAGACAAAGCCTGATAAACTAGTTATTAATGGTTGGGAGACTACTAGGTTCATTACTATGGATCAATGTATCAAATATACCATGTGCCCCATAGTAGTGACCTAGTGAGTTTGATATTGATGATCATAATAATTAGTTTGGGATGCCTAATTTCCATGGTGCAATCGATGGAAACATGCCTAAAATTGTATGGAAAGCACCATAAGGTGTTAATATTTGAGTTTATATTCACCATATTATTTTGTAGTTGATTGTTATTCCATTCAAAATTTTATTATGGAAGCTAATATTGTGTAAGGTAAGAGGTTTTTCTTTATTTCCAATTTTATTATTTCCATCCATTATTTTTTTGGCATTGTCTCCTTTTCGTATCGTTCAGATTCATCATTATCTTCACTATATCCATCATATCCTTCATATTGAGTTTATATTTATTAAGGCTTTGAGTTACAAAATTAGTGTTGTCACTATTATATGATGGAGCAAGTAAATAGGGCAATGGAGGTTGAAAAGTGATAGTTGAATGTGTATTTTGACCTAGATATTATTAGATAATATATTACATTATTGGGTACATATCAATGTACCACCTTTGGTACATTACTAGAGTAGGAGTTTACTTTAGAGTGAAGTTAAGTAGTTACTTTAGCATGTAATTAATTCACAATTATTAGAATGTGTAATGATGTAAATGTGCATGTATTCCACATGTACATAAGTTATAGGATAGAGTCAAAAGTAGATTAAGGGCTAAGGAACCTATATTCCTATATAAAGGCCTTATAGTGAGTGAAATAGTGAGGAGAGAATAAAGAGTGCATAGTATAGATTGGTGGTGTGGTACACTGTTTTTCCTTTTAAAAATAGTTTATGGAGTGTTCATGTCCTCCATTATATTGCATTGTATAATTTTCATGAGCTTTCATTAATGGTGTATTTATGAGTTATTGCAAAAGTTTATCTCTTTATTTTCCTGCATATTATAGTGTCATTATCATATAGATATCATATATTTATTATCTTGCATCTTGTGATTGCATTTACTATATCATATATTCATCAAAAGCTAACAATGGTATCAAAGCACATGGTAGATCAATAAGAAATAGGGAGAACCACAAGTGAGATTGAGAGAAATCCAAAAATCTCATTTACAAATTTTTTGAGATTGTATTTGTCTAGAATATTTCCATAGGGTTGCAAAAACACTCGTGAATACTAGGACTCAACAATAATTTCACTAGTTTGATAAATCAACTAGTGAATATTTTTCATCTCTAGATTTACAATTTCTTCCATTACAGTTGTTAATACTTTGTTGCAGGAAAAATGAGATTCAAACAAAGTTGGGAAGCATCCTACAAAAGAGCTAGGAAGAATATCTTATTTAGAATCAATCCAACACTAGAAGAAACAAACAAAAGAATGAAAATTTTAAGGCTTGAAGAAAATGTCCTATTACTAGAGATTGTAGACCTTGAGATTGCAGAAGTGAATAAAAGGCCATAGGAGCCTTATTGCAGAAGAAAAGACTCTAGAGAATAATTTAGGAGGAGATAGGAGATTGATGATCTCCATTGAAGACTACAAATATCAGATTGAAGGGACTCCAAAAAAGAGTCTGGGTGAATATTGGAGATTGGTGATCTCCATTGAATATTGAAAACTTCACCTTGAAGGAGTAGAAGAAATTAGCTTGAGAAACTGAAGAGATCTACAAGAGGTCCTATTGAAGAACTTCCAATTTTTGGAAGAGAAAGAGGACTAGAAAAAGTCATGTTTCTGAAGTAGTAGATTTCAAATATCCAATAGGGATATCTCATTGCTAAAATTCCATAGTAGAAGGTTGAATAAAAGGTCTCATTGGGAAGACTAGAGAAACTACTAGAGTAAAGAACCCAAAGAAGAGGTCTCAAGGAGAAATAAGGAGAAGGCTTGGTGAGCCTCATTGAAGGATATTTGGAGAAGGCCATTGAAGGAGTTCCTAGGATAAATAATTGGATAAATTTACCACCAAGGAGAATTTATTGATAAAGGAAGAACTTGGGATAATTATTGCCATCCAACAACAAGCCCAAGAGAGAAGGATTTGGTAAGAAGCTTGCAAATTTTTGAAGGAGATTGGTGAAGACCTCAAGACTTTCTAATTCTTGAGAATAAGGCCTTGATTGAAGTTAGAATTTGATAAGGAGGTTGAAGGATAAAGGAGCTAGTTATTACTACTAATCCTAAGAGGTTCAAAGATTACCTTTGAAGGTTACAAGGATCAGTCAGAGAAATATCTGTTGGTTTCTACATTAGAAAACTGAAGGGTTCTTGAAGGAAAATATTAGCTACAATTTGGGGGAGTTCCCTACCAAAATTTTTGAGATTCAATGACAATATTCTAAAGGAGATATTGAATGCTTTGCAATCTTAAAATTTGAGATATTAGGAAAACAAGAAAGCAAAACCTTAGGCAACATTTGAAGAACACAAGTTTATATTGAGAGGGGGTGAACAATATAAGACCACTTTTTACTTTTCTTTACTAAATAATATTATCCAATATATAAATGGCAATATCAAAAACAATAATCAAAGAAATGCATAAATTATCACACACAATAGAGACACCAATTTAACATGGTTCACCCAATATGGGCTACTCCATAGAGAAAATATTTCACTAAAATTTTCTCAACAAATCTCTTAGGAATCCTTCCCAATTACAATATTTATGGACCAATGTACAAAGGAGACATAAATCCCCTAATCAAGTTCATGGATCTCTATCCATAGAACTCCTTCCCATTTTTTGGTTTGTAGATCTCTATCCACAAGAGAAATATTTCTCCTCTGCTCTGGCTGGTGATCTTATAGAAGATTACTACCTTCACTACATTGGCTTGTGGATCTATTTCCACTGAAGACCATCATCCTCACTCAGAAGACCTCTGTACTCACTGACCTAGATAATGGATCTCTATCCACTAGAGACTACTGTCCTTTTCTCTATCACCTCCAAAGCTTGCTCTCAACTCTATTCAATATCTGTCTCAAATCTGCACTAAACACTGTCCTTAAATCTAGCACAAATCTGCTCACAAGTCTATCACTAGTCTGGCACAAATTTATCCTTAAATATGCACCAAAATATATCCTCAAATCTGTCCTCAAGCCTTAACACAAAGCTTGATATAATCACAAATAAACTCTGCTAGATCTACCCCAAGCCTTAACTCAAATCTTGAACAAATCAATAAATCAAATCTACTCTAAAGTCTTCTCAAAGACTTGCATCAAATCTATCCATAAGTCCTCTCAAGAACTTGCTCAATATGCTATCAAGTCTTCACCAAGACTTACCTCAAATATTCTCAATAAGTTCTCCCTAGAACTTGTCCAATCTTCTCAACAAGTTTTCACCAAGACTTATCTCAAATATGCTCTCAAGTATTCTTTAAGAATTACCTCAAATATGTTCAACAAGTTCTCCCTAGAACTTTCTCAATATGCTCTCAAGTCTTCTCAAAGACTTGCCTCAAATTTTCTCAACAAGTTCTCCCTAGAACTTGTCTAATCTACTCAACAAGTCTTCTCTAGACTTACCTCAAATCTGCTCAACAAGTCTTCACCAAGACTTGTCTCAAATATTCTTGTAAGCTTCCACAAAAGCTCATACAAATCTATCCTTAAGCTTTCACAAAAGCTTACTTAAACAACTACAATACTTGCATACAAAAACTCAACTCAATCTATTTTAGAAAACCTCTTCAATCACACAAAAAGTTTCACTCAGAATCTTGTTTAACCATAGAAACATATAGAGAATGGTAAGAGAATCAATATGTTTCACATTCAAAAATCACTCAATCACTTTCAAACTCTCTTTCAAATCAATTTAGAATAAGGTATAATTTATTTCACAAATATTGAACTATTATTCCAATGATTTCAATCAATAATGCTCATCCAAATTTACTTAAAAATCCACTCAATGAAACACACCTTACTTACAAACCCTAACGAAGTGTTTCACTATACTTCCAACAACTCACACTATGGAACTCAAACCTTGACTCAATAAGATTCCAGTTTTCACATAACAATAATACTCATGTTCTTTCATAAACCCTAGTTCAAGATAGTTCCCAACTTCACATAACAATGATACTCATGATCTTTAACAAATCCTAGTTCAAGATAGTTCTCAATCTCACATAACAATGATACTCATGATATTTCACAAACCCTAGCTCAAGATAGTTCTCAATCTCACATAACAATGATACTCATGTCTTTCAACATCCATAAATCATGCACATGAAAACCTACTCAAACATTTCCAACAATGCTTATCAAACAATCTTTTCACTCCACCTTTGCATTTCACAACATTCAATCAAACACTATTTCACTCATAAGGAAGATGTGCCCATACCTTTTATTTTTATGGAGATATGTCTTCAAAATCTATCTTAATCACAATCAAATTCTCTTTGCCAATTTCAAGGTTAGAAAATAACAACCTATCTCAAAATCTCCATAAAATTATTCTCCCAAGTAATTAATTCACCATACAAAATTATTAGCTCTCAAGTACACCTTATAATCTCCAAACTTCACAAAAAATAATATTCAAGTCATAAACAATAAAAAATCCTTTGATAACTCTTTAAACTCCAATCTTCACACAATAATATTCAACACAATTAATTTCCTTTCAAACACCTTATATCTCTAGTCTTTATTTTTAATGATACTTAAAAAATTAAAATATTAAACACCCTTATGAATCCCTATATTTCACCTTAGAAAAAATTAATCAAAGTACCTTCACAACTATCACGTGGCCCCCTAGCACTATTCACACCTTGGAAAAAATAAATCAAATGCTTACCTTATACGATGGTCCATGTTAAAATTAGCACCCTCAAAGACTACGCTCGACTCGAACCCATGACCAACTGTCACCACGGTGCCTAAGCCCTAAGGCTTGGCTGTCGTTGGGCCAAATGCCCAAGATGAAACCAAAGGTGTACAATGTAGTGCCTTTCAAAATTAAACAAAAACCTTGATGTGCTCAAAACAAAGGGGATGTGAATCGAACCCCTAACCTACCTTGCACAAATGCCTTAACCATCCATCGATCGTCGCTTGCGCTACCAAGCACTTTGGTGAGTTATTTGGTGCTCCACTTGGTCTTATCATGCAGTCTGCCCTTTTAATATTAACACATGCAAATCCTCTTTCTTCTCTTAATGTAGTGCACAAATTTATTTTACTCTTGGGCATACGAATTGCATGGATAATTTGAAATAAAAAATATTACCCCCTTTTATACCTTTTGCTATGCACTCCAATACGTCAGCATTTCCAATTCGAAATTAAATTCAAATTTTAAACTTAGACTTATGGTGTCTTTGATATTTATTTAAATTAAAATTTTAATCTATGGTTAAAATATTTTAATTTAAATAAATTAAATAATAACCTTTACAGTCTTCTAGATGGGTCTTTTGAGGATTTATATTTTAAAGACTCCTTGGACCTTGTTTTTCTTCACTTCAACCTTTAGCCCGAAATATTATAATATTAAATATTATAATATTATTATTTCCTTTTAAACATGCTTCTCCTTCCTTGGGATTTCTTTTTAAATATTCTTCTTCTTCCTTGGGTCTTTAATATTTTAGGCCATTTTAAACATATAATATTAAAATAAATATTATATTTAATATTTTAGGCTGCTTTAAGCATATAATATTAAAATAAATATTATATCCTATTTCTTTTAACCTCTTCCTTGCCTTTTGGAAAAACCACCTAATGACATTAATGATGACGAAACTTGAACATCAATCTCTTGACATCAATGACAACAAAACTAGCTCAAATTTCCAACAACATCAATAACTATTAAGTTTTAGATTTCTAGGATACATCCTGAAGGTTGAAGCCACCAAACTATAGTATCAGACAATAGAAAATAAGGAGGTACAAAGTTGCAAATTGGTGTGTTGAGAAGCTATTTTGGACAACAAAGAAAAGCTGCAAGTTCATCCTGTAAAAGGCAGTAATAAGGTGAATCTAATCACCTTACAATCCTTCATCTACATAGATCATTAAGGTAAGCAACTTTGGTGCAAATAGGTTCATTAGTTGAACTTTAATTTGGTTAGTTATCAAATTCCATTAAGCACCTTATTAGAGTTTCAAGAAGTTGCAAAGAGAAGGTTGCATATTATAGTCTTCAAGGGAGTGCAAAAGGAAGTTTCTTTTAAGATTTATTACCTGCACATTAAAATAGGAGATTAGATATATTTTGATTGAAAGAATATCATTTTTGTATTATCTAGTTAAAGTCTAGAAGACTACATTAAGTTACAAAGATTATAGTTCATTTATGATCAATTACTAGTGCACGATTTAAGGTTCATTTGAAGGAGTAATAAGGTAAGATTACTATTGCACTATTCTAGCTATCCTTAAGTGCATTAATTTGGAGATATTATTGGTGCATTAAGGATTAATCTAAGGTGAAAATTAGTACACTATACTAGTTACTCTCAAGGATTATTAAGTGCATTATTTTGTGAGTTAGAGTGGAAAACCAAAGTGCACAAATTAGCATGATATCAAAGTGTCTAGAGACATTGTTGTGCACATGAAACCTACAACATCTTGTGGCAAGGTGAAGCCACCAAAAGAGCAACAAAACCTCCATAGATTGGAGAAGGAAAATTGCCCACCATAGAAGCTAGAAAGCTTCAAAAAGGAGACCATATAAGTCTCAAGTTTCAATGCATTTCAAGGTAGTATTACTCATATTATTGCACTCTAATATATGCATCAAATCTAGTGCAAAAAACAAGGTGTCTAAGGATACTATTACAATAGGCATATTATAGTTAATAAAGGGTAGATTCATGAACATAGGAGCAATAGAAAAGAAATTACATTACCCTCAAAGTGGGTAGTTTAGAAAGTTCAAAGAAGGAGCTCTGGAAACATAAGGTAGAGCCATTCAAAGGCTCAATACCCATGCATTAGAGTATTAGAAACATGAACATTAACCATAGCATTGACATGAGGATGATTAAATAGATTACAAAGTAGTTTAGGTAGGTGCTCAACCACCTTATACCTAACTTCCCAACCAACTGAAGTGCTCAATATAGAATGCACTTAATCAAAAAAATAATGTAATAATAATGCATGCCTAAGTACTATGCTAACATCCCCCATTATTACATTATTGGGAAATACAAAGAGCATTACAAAACAATTCAAATTTGACAAAGGCAAGTGCCTTAGTGAAAATATCTACAACTTGCTCATCAATGGGAATGTAATGGAGTTGTATGTGGTGCTTTGGAACTTCATCATGAATGAAATGATATTGAGTGTTAATGTGTTTGGTACGCTCATGAAAGACTATATTCTTGACAATGTTCAAAACACATTGGTTGTCACAAAACAAGTTAAGTGGAAGATTCTTTAGAAGACCCATGTTTGTAAGAATGCAACTTAACCATATCATCTCATATACTGCTCCACGTGCTACTCAATATTCTGCCTCTATAGAAGATAAAGCAACCACCTGATTCTTCTTACTATGCCAAGATACAAGTCCAGATCCAAGATGGAAAATGTATCCAAAAGTTGATTTTTGATCATCAATGGATCCATCATAGTCTGAGTCCATGTATCCCTGTAAGAAGAAATTATCATTCTTCTTGTACTCCAAGCCATAGTATGTACTACCACAGACATAATGTAGAACCCATTTTGTTGCTTTCCAATGACTAACTTAGGTTCTTGTATGAAACTTGAAAGATAACCCACAATAAAAATGAGATCTGGCCTAGTATTTGTCAGATATATGAGACTCCCAATCAGCTAGTGATAGAGAGTACCATCTACCTATGGAGATTTATCATATCGTGATAACTTAAGCCCTGGTTCCATTGGAGTCGCTTTAGGCTTGCAATCAGTCATGCAATATTTTTCAACCAATGTCTTGGTATACTTATGCTGTGTAATTCAGATATGATATTTTTTATGAGCCACTTCTAAACCAATACAATAGTGAAGAAGTCCTAGATCTGTCATTTTAAAATATTGTTTCAAATCATCTTTCATTGCATCAATCATGTTCTCTGAACTTCCAGTGATGATCAAATCATCCACATAGAGTACCAAAATCACTATGTCAGAACCATTATTCTTGATATAGATATTAGCATCTAAAGTACTTATTTTGAATCCATGATGCAATAGGTGACTGTCCATTTTAATATACCAATTCGTGGAGATTGTTTTAACCCATACAAAGATTTGACCAATTATAAACTTTTTGTTCTTGACCTTCAACCACAAATCCTTCGGGTTGGGTCATGTACACTTCTTATTGTAGGTCACCATTCAAGAAGGTACTTTTGACATCCATCTAATGTAACTTCCACCCAAACTGAGTTGCCATAGCACAAAGTACATGAATGGTAGTCATTTTTATTGTGGGTGCAAAAGTCTCTTCATAATCTATGCCTTATTTTTGAGCATAGCCCTTTGCAACAAGACGGGCCTTATGCTTATCAATAGTTCCATCTACCTTATACTTAACTTTGAACACCCATTTGCAGCCAATGGGCTTCTTTTCTAAAGGTAGATTAACTAGCTTCCATGTGTTATTTTTCATGAGAGATGTATGTCCAGCATCCATAGCAGCCTTCCATTGAGGCTCACTAAGTACATCTTGAACTATTGTGGGTTCATTATCATCCAATGCAGACATATAAACCCTTTCATCATCCATATCTACTTCTCTATCTTCCTCTGCATCTATAGATAGTTCATAAAACTATTAGTAAAGCTCATCAACTTCTGAATTTGATACATCTACTCTCGTCTACTGAGTCATGCTATGAGTACAAGATCGATCTAGAGTTAGATATGGAAATGAAGTCAAATTTGAATCTCTCAATGTGCTAGTATACCATTTTGGAACCTTGTTCTATGGGGGTGTAGTCTATTTCTTAGGCTCCTTTGAATCTAGGTATACAACTGTAGATGTGTTATCTGATGTGAAAGCTTCATAAAATACCACGTCTCTACTGGTGTGTGTTTTCTTGGTCTTAGGATCTATCAACCGATATCCCTTTGAATGCTCATCGTAACCAAGAAAAATACATTGTAAGGTTTTCTCATCTAACTTCTTCCTCTTCTATTTTGGAATGTGCATGAATGCCTTACATCCAAAAACCCTTAGATGAGAAATGGAGGGTTTCCTACCATGCCATGCTTTTTGTGGAGTCTTTCCTTGTAGAGATTTTGTGGGTGCTCTTTTCAAGAGGTACGATGCTGTATTTACTACTTCTGCCCAATAATCATGCTCAAGATGTACCCCCTTAAGCATATAGTGAACCATTTCCATGATGGAACGGTTCCTCCTCTCAAAAAATCTATTTTTCTATGGAGTATAGGTTGTTGTTAGCTATCTCTTAATACCATGTGCATTAAAAAATGATAAAAATTATTTGGATGTATATTCCCCCCCTGATATGAGTGGAGGGTATTTATGGAACATCTTGAATCCTTCTCAACATGTTTCTTGAACTACTGAAAGTACAAAAATACCTTTGAATTCAATTGTAGAAAGAAAACCCATATCTTCCATGAATAATCATCAACAAACAACTGAAAAACCTCTTTCCACCATAGTTTTTTGGCATAGGACCACATAGATTGGTGTGTACCAACTACAAAGGTTTCTTAGCTCATGAAGAGCTGACCTCAAATGGTACTTGGTGTTGCTTCCTTACTAAGCAATCCAAGCAAACTGGAAATGTGGATGAAATGTGGGAAAGACCTTTCACCATCTCATATTTGCTTAACTTGAGCAAATATCCTGAACTCAGATGCCCATATCTCTTGTGCCAAAGATAAGTGGCCTCCTTTGTGTTTGTTGTCATGGCAACATGAGGCATAGAAATGGTATCTAAGATGAATGTGCCATGCTTGTATGATCCTATTTCTATATGCTTTCCCTTTCTGGTGATGAAGCATCTCTTTCTACCATCCTCAACACTAAAAACAATATCCATGTTTCTATCCAAGATCTAAGGGATGGACAAAAAATTATTGGTCAATATAGGAACATAGAGAACCTTCTCAATATGACATTTTCCATCTGGAATAGTGAAAAAAATATCTCCTTCACCCTAGAATTGTTAGGTCTTATCGTCAGTGATTATCACTAGGTTTCCTTCCTTTGCCTCAAATATCTCAAACCACGATCTATCACTAGTCATGTGTTTGCTGACATCAAAATAAATATAATACATAGGATCCTTCTACCAAGAAGATGTGTGGGTCATGAGCATCTTATGTGCTCTCTCAGATTCTAAGTCTGATTTCTCATAAGAAACATGTCCCTTGGGTTTCTTATTCTTCTTTTGTGGTTTGTATTTCCTTTTTCCCTTTTTCTTGTGATCTTGGTCATTGGATTATTTATTCTTAAACCAACACCTATTGGTGTCATGGTTATTCATATCACAAATTTTGCAATATTGCTTTTCTTTCTATTGAGGTTGTTTCCATTTTCCTTTTGATAAATATCCTTTCTTCTGAAAGTTACCTTGCTTCTTTCCCCCTTGTTTTGAGTAAAGTGCATTATCTTGCACTTCATCTCTCTGAAGCTGATTTGCCTCCTCAGTTTGAAGTAAATTTACCAATTCAACAAAGGTAACTTGTCTACCAAAAACTTATAGAGATGTGATCAACACCTTGAAGTATTATGGAAAAGCTCTCAAGATGACTAAGATCAAGAGAGTATCTACCACTGTCTCTCCCATATAATTTAATTTGGCTTTCAATTTTACCACTTCTGCATAGGAATAGTTCAACTGTCTCACCATATTTCATATTGAGTGTATGTAGTTGAGATTGAAGGTTAAGAATAGTGGACTTATTCTTCCCTTCATAAATGGTTTCAAAGCATCCCAAGCTTCTTTACCAGAATTTGCATCACAAATATGAGGTTGGACCTCATCTGTAGTAGTAATCAAAATAAATATGTGACACCTATCCTTCTTATCAAATGCCTCTTGATCCAGCCCTACTGTTGAAGGATGTTTTGTAGTGCCAGTAACTACATCCCATAAATATTCAACCTGAAGGATAGCTCTCATCTTTATATTCCATGGTGCAAAATTAGAACCTTTGAGCAATTATGAATTTGATAGATATTTATGAACAATGGCCACTGTGAAGGTTTTTTATAACACCAAATGGTCCCCATTTATTTATACTTACAAATAGTACATGAAAGGGAATTCAATCAAATTGATGGCACCTACCTCAAAACCCTTCTAAAAAAGGATGATGAGTTGGAGGAGTTTAAGCCAAACAATTAGAAATAATTAGGGTATAAAATGGAGTGAATATCAAAATTGGCTTTCCTTATTTCTCCCTGAAAATTTATAGAGAACAATATCGTAGACGCAATTTTTGTAGCTATGTTAGGTGGCAGATACAGTAGCCCAAAGTACGATAGCATTACCTGTAAGTGTGGGCTAGAGGCATCACATATACCGAACACTGCGATGTAATAAATTGCACAAATAGGTGTAAAATTTAGGGTATTTTATTTTCTTTCCTTTTAATTTTACCTTATGATTGAAATGCACAAAAACAAAAAATTTAAATGCAAAAAAAAACATAAGAACCCACAAAATTAGGTGTCAGTTTCCACCAAAAATGCACCTATTACAATTCCAGTGTTGTTACAATGATGTTTGCAAAATATTTTGGTTTACAAAAATGATATTCAAATCCAAGTTTTCTTCCCCCTCTTGTCTTAGAATTTTGCAAGAGAAAATGCTTGTATTCCCCCCTTGATGTTGCAAAATAAACTAGGAAGAAAAAAATGTGAAATACCCTTTGAAATTGCAAAAGAAACCAAATTTGCTTATACCTCCATGGAAAAATTAGTTCCTTTGCTTTAGGGTTGAGTGGCAACAAAAAAAAGGGTGTGCTTTGAAGGAAAAAAAAAAAATAATGCTTTATCCCTCCAAAAAACACTGTGTCTTTTTGTTGTTAAAAAACATTACCACTATCCTTTAATTTCTTGTTGCAAAGGTTTTAATTGCAAAAAAAAATGAAAAATAATGCAATTAAAAATAACTTAAGGTATTTTTAAATACATTAAAGAGCTCCTGCATGCAAAATATTTGTTTGGGGAGTCAGTGGGGTTGGAACCCCCAACGTGCTGCCTCTCGAGTTCCTTAAAGAGCTGCCCGTGACCGTCTATGCCATAGTCGTTTACAAGACATAGAAGCTTAAGCTTCTAATTAAAGCAATCCATCATCTCCAGGAGGAAAAAATATATAACCCTTATTACTCCATGGGAATTGAACTTTTGACATCCACTCTAAAGCCTTACTAGCGGGCGGACCTGCCAATCAATCTACAGTACCCGACATAAAAAAATAAATATTTTCTTTGTTATCTACCCAACCTGAAGATAAAAGAGAAAAAAAAGTGGTCTTTTATCCCACATGCACCATACTGGTGCTTGCTATGGTGTTTAAAACCTGCAAGTCACATGGAGTATAGTGATTATCTTCGGGAAGTCAGACCTTCCATAACTTTTTGTCGTCTACAACACCAACCAACCGATGAATGCCACATCAACGACACCTACAACTATCGCCATGTCAGATACCCAATCAACCACTACTACATGTTTACCTCGTCACACCATGCTGGACTACCACATCAACTACCCAGTTAGCTACCATATTACATCATGTTGGACTTCCATGTTAGTCAACCACTGCCATGTGTCCACCCAATCAACCACTGCCATGTGTCTGCCTCAGGTTTGTGCATAGATCAAAGGTCCTACTCCTCGAGATTTGTGCCCTATCAGCATCATTCCACATGCATAATATTTTGGCCTTGTTTTGTGTGCTCCTCGATCTGCATTCCTTGATCTACATGTAGAGTCCTTGATCAATGTGCATTGGGAAACGTGCTCAAGAAAAAAACTTCTCATCTCTCCCATTCTTGTTCCAATATCCTCGTCCATAGCTCTAATACCATAATAGAAATATGAACATTAACCTTAGCATTGATGTGAGGATGATTAAATAGGTTACAAAACATTTTAGGTAGGTGCTCAACCACCTTATACCTAACTTCCCATCCAAATGAAGCACTCAATATAGAATACACTTAATCAAAATAAATAATGTAATAATAATGCATGCCTAAGTACTATTCTAATATGGAGGTGTTCAAAGACACCTAACTTAGTTCCAGCATAGCCCAACTCAGTGTCTATGTAGCACTCAAGTATTAATTTACATTGGTTTAAGAGAACCTACGTAAAACATCTTTGTTACAAGAAGTGCAAATAAGAAAGAATACATCACAAAGATTATGTGGAAATAAAGGAGAAAGGTTACCATCTATCATTGCTCAATTTTGGAAGAAGCACCTTTGTTGAAGCCCATCATCATCCAATGTAGCAAGCTCCACCATTGCCAAGCAAGCACCACCATTGAAGAGGAAGAAACACCTCACAAGAGCAAGTTGGATGCATGTTGGAATACACTTAAAACAACTAGGAAAGAGAAGTGAAAGGGTTCAAATGTAATAAATATGTTTTAGTATCTTGGAGAGCATGCAAAGGAGTGTCAAAACTTGTCCCAAAGGAGCAAGGCATCTTGTTCCACTTGGCACACAAGAAGGAAGAGGCACCAATAAGTTTTAACTCTTACAAGATATCAATGAGTGCTCAAGGAACATAACCCCCTTCATCATTGCACCAACGCTCATGTAAGAAGATTATTTCAATATCCAAGATCAAATTCTAATGCTTGCAACATGTGGTATATCATTTGCAATGCTAATATTAGGGTAGTACCTTCTAAGGGAAGGAAATTAAGTGTTGAATAACCTAGAAGTGACACTTGTCACTTGGACCAAGAACATATCCATATTAATAGCCACCCAAGGAGACTATGTAGGGTGGAAAGAAAATTGAAGCTATTTCTAGCAAAGTTTAGAGAGTAGTCAATATAGAAGTGAATCATGATCGAAGTCAAAGTGTAGTAAGAGACTGCCATATACCAACACCAATCAAAGAGAGCATTGAATGCTCAAGTTGTAATGTGAAGACCAAAACTATTTATAAGGAAGTAGAGCATTGAATGCTTGGGTTGTGAGGAGAATACCAGTGTCATTTGAAAGAGAGCATTGAATGCTCGTTTCCCATAGTAAATATCAACACCTAAACTTAGATGTCTCACCACAGGACAATCAACTACTCACTATACATTGAAGGAAGGTAAAATATATTCTTAATTTCCTTTAATTTAGAAGTCCAATGTGCATTAAAGACTATCAGTAGAGAACATCCACCAAGTCTGTCATAAAATAGCAAGGAGATACAACATATTTCAAGGAGTTTGAAGTTAAGTATAGCATCCATCAACTTTATAAAGGTATTATTTCATATTTGCTTTCATATAAGGGATAGTATAAGGTTGAAATTATTATTATCATTTGCATTTGAAGTTATATGCAAATCAACCTTAATATATTTGAAAGAAAACCAAAGGAGTTCATATTCTTATCCTTAAATAGTATTTCATTTCAAATCACTCTAGTTGAAATACAATATTTGCAATTAATATCATAGGAGGTATAAGGTTTTCTACTTGGAAACAAATTATTATTGCAAATATCATTATTTTCTAAAATTCTAAAATTAGGGAGATATAAGGAGTGCTACATCAAACTTTAATTAATTGGAATTTAGAAAATAAAACCTTTGGAAAATTTAAGGATAGAGGAGGAAAATTATTGCTTGGATAATTGAGTTGGAATTTATTGTACATTCTTGTCTCATAGTCACATTAAAGGGATAAAAGAAATCCAACCATAGATAACTCCATTAAATTGATAAGTGCATAGTTCATAGGAGAAATAAGGTGAAATAGGAGTTGATAATTATCATTCCCAAATCAACTCAAAAGGTGAACTATTACTTCCTAAAGCACTTTACCAAGATTAGAGTATATTCTAATCACTAGGGAGACATAAGGATCCTACAAAACCTAAGCCTTAGAAAGGTTTTATCAAAGTAGTTCACATACTCTAAACTAGGGAGTTATAAGGTAGCCTACAAGGACCATCATGACAACAAACAAATTCTTCCTTACAAAATCCCAACTACTTAAAGGTCCAAATTACTCCTCATGGAAAAACAAAGTGAGGGTAATTTTGATAGTTGAAAATATTTGGAAAATTATCAAAGGAACAACAACTAAACCTACTGAATATGATACAAAGATTCAAAATTTTGAAGAAAGTGATGCAAAAGCATTAATGATAATAACTTTTGCCATTACAGATGAAATACAACCTCACATTAGTTTAGTAAGAACATCTACAAAAGCTTGGAAAACCTTATCCAAAATATTTGAAGGGAAGAATAAATCCACTATCTTAAATCTTCAAACTCAGTTACATTCATTGAAAATGAATAGTGGTAAAAGTATAGAACTATTCCTAAGGAAGGTAGTAGATATAAATGAAAAATTATTAACCTTAGGAGAAAATATTGAAGACAAGTTTCTAGTTCAAGTAACTATGAGAGCTCTTCTAGATAGCTACAAGCATTTGGTTACATATTTACAAATCCTAAGTAAAGATACATCTTTTGATGAGTTAGTCAATATTCTTCAATAATATGAGGTAGAAAATACAATTAAATATGAAATGACTAACAATGCATTAGTTTCAAAAGATAATCCACAAGGAAATATTGCTTCATCCTCAAAAATATGAAGACCATGGAATAACATATATCATCATGTATGTAAGAGAAAAGGACATAACACTAATTATTGTAAATTCAATCCTAGAAATCAGAATCAGGGAAATCAGACAAACTATGGAAGCCAACAAAATAGGGCATTCCAACCAAGGCAATATCAAACTCAAAATAATCCTCATCAGCAATAATTTTAGCATCCATACAATTACCCTCAATTGGAATATCGAGAAGGAAATAAAAAAGGACATCTAGCTCAAAGGATTCAATAAATTAAAGAACTAGAAGAACCAAAATATGAACATGAAGTTAAAGCTCTCACAATAAAGATAGCATTTTATGAAGACACTTTCTTGAATAGGATACAAAAAGTAGAGAAAGAGAACACAAACTCCAAAACTAGATCAAAGATCCATATTGAAGACTAAAGTCTTCAATACCCAAATAATGTAATACAGGGGGTGTTAGAGAATATATTGTATTATTGGGTACATATCAATGTAAAACCTTTGGTATATTACTATAGTAGAAGTTTACTTTAGAGTAAAGTTTATTAGTTACTTCAACATGTAATAAATGCACAAGTGTTAGAATGTGCAATGATATAAATGTGCATGTAGTCCATATGCACATAAGTCATAGGATAGAGTCAAAGGTAGAGGAAGGGCCAAGGAACCTATCTTCCTATATAAAGACCTTATAGTGAGTGAAATAGTGAGGAGAGAATTAGAGTATGCATAGTATAGATTGGTAGTGTGGTACAATGTAGTTCCTTAAAAAATAGTTTGTGGAGTGTTCATATCCTCCATTATATTGCATTGTACTATTTTTGTGAGCATTCATTAATGGCATATTTTAAGTTATTGCATAAGTTTATATCTTTATTTTCTTGCATATTATAGTACCATTATCATATAGATACCATAGCTTGCTTATATTACATCTTGTGGTTGCATTTTCTATATCATATAATAATCAAAAGCTAACAAATATGCCATAATGTATGAAGAAAAATCAAAACTAAAATATGGATGGGTGTTTGGAATAGGGAAAAGTAAAATAATATATCTAAAAATATGGGGTTTCTAGGTAATATGAGTGGCGTAGATCATAGATAAGGTAGGTGGTATATACTTACTCTTATTAAGACATCTTCTTTATGGTATGCCTATTCAAAAGCTATAGCTATAGTGACCTAGTTAACATTACAAACCATTAGTGCTAAATAAAATTGTAACCCATTGATATAGTATGGCAATATCTATTCCTCATTGAGTTAAACTTTTGAAGGAATTAAATACAAGGTCCTTATTGAATTAGGTAATAATTTAGATATCTAATTTTATCAATAATGTGCCCCAATTCCAATCTTTCAGCAAGTTATTGGATCAAAGGGCTAGTGGATCATTACAAACTCTAAATTTAGGTTGATTTCCCACTATCCTTGCTAAGTCCTACTCTAACCTACTATACTTAAATAAAATTAAAATTCATGAAAATTAAATTTTAAAGTTTAAAGGTGTGAGATATTGAAATTAAAATATAGTTCTAACAATAGTAAGGAAGTATGCAATCAATTAACACATGAGAATCCAAATAAAAATAATATTTCCATTCAACAAGTATGAAATTATAGAGTGAATAAAACGATGGTAAAAAGGGTTATGTCTCAATAACCATGCATTATGCAACCTAAGAGGGTAGTGTAATTAATTGAAAGCAAAAGAATTGTCAAATTCTCACCAATTTCATGAGATACAAAGCACAATGTGGATTTCATAGAGTGTATCTTTGAATTACCATGGCAAAGAGATGTTTATAATGGATCTCTTAGCTTCTATTTATTGTAGGAGTTTAGCCCTAAGTTACTTGGGGTGAGAAAATATATTTTTTATTTGGTAGAAGGGGTTTTGAAAGGGTCCCTAAACCTTTTACAACCAACAATGGAAAGATAACAAATAGAGAACAAAAATCCAACACAAAAAAGATTTACAAGGATACTTACAACAAAAGGAGATCCTGACTAAGGAGAGGCTCAGCCAAGGAAACCTAGGAAGATAGACACAAGAGATAGTCCCACAGAGGGAAGAGAAACAAAATATACATTTTATCCTAAAATAACGAGCACATCATTGCAAGTCTTCTTTGGTAGCATTGGGTTTCGCATCCTCCATATTTTTCCTGATATTTCCAAGGAGCAGGTCTACTTCATCCACATAGCAGAATAAAATATTACAAAATATTATGATGGAAGTGGAGAGATAATTTAGGCCTTGGAGGGATTTATTGAGAAACACATTAAATTCTATAGGTCTCACAGTGTCTATCTTCATTGTTGAAGGAACATTGCTTTGAATTATAGTATTCAAGGGAGAGTGATGTACTTAGATTTTTTTTGGGGGGGGATGTTGTGCTTAGAAGGGTATGGAGAGGATTCCTCAAAGATATCATGATCTTGGATAATAATGACTTTAATGGGGGATCCTTACTCTTTCATAGATCTTTGTTTTAAGTATTTTGAATGCCTCTAAATCTTAGACGGTCCTTTGGCAGAATAATCAGAATTCATTTCACCTTGACCTTACTTTTCTATGATTTGATATTGCTATTTACATTCTATTTCTCCACTAGATAAGTGAAGTCAGAGAAGGTAGCTACATCTTCCTCAGAGAGAGGAGACTCTTTATATTATTTCCTAACTTTTTCTTTGGATCTTTTCTCTAAAGTAGAGGTTGCATGGCCGACTAGGCTCACCACCCCCACTTGGCTTATTTTCTTGGTAGCATGGATGAAGATAATATTTAGAAAATATTGGTGAAGCAAAATAGAGGTATCCCTTTTTTGGACCTATTTCAAAGACTTCTTAATTGAATTGAAGAGAAAGGCATGAACATTCATCTTAATATTCTGCTAGATGTAGTTGAGGAAGGCTAAGTGAAAACTATTGAAAATGAAAAACTACATGTTCAGGGTGAATAATTGCATAATGGTTATGATAAATATTTCTCAAGGGCTAGGAAGGGATTTGTAGAGGATCCCATTCTAGAATTTGACCATCGTTTAACCTTTTCCATGAAAAATATTCATCTCATTTATCAAAGAATATTTTTCTTTGTTGATGCAATTGCTTGAGGCCACCAAACCTAAGATATTCTATGCTATAAGAGGAATATTGATAGTGAAATCTATACATTTGTATTTGAATATCCCCTCCCATGAGTGGGCCAAGTCCATTGAGAGATCCCCATCATGCCTATTGAATTTCTTCAAAAAAGGTTGAAAACCACTTTTAACAAAGAGGTCTTAAACGTCCTTGTCCAACGATAAGGTTACTGGTTCCATCACCTATCGTCACCATCCATATTTTGATCCAAATGATTAGCTTTGTTCATAAATATCCAACAAAATTGGATCATGAAGAGAGGGTGCAAAGGAGAAAAATTCTAAGGATGATAGATCATGATACTCTCACTTATAACTTTGTAGACATGCTTGCCATAAAGTTCAGTGATGCTTAAAATATCAAGAAGTGGAGTTTCAAACATGGAAAATCCCTTGTCATGAGAAAACTTGTTATCCCCTCCTTCCAACCAAATTATATTTGGATACATAACACACTTGTAGCATGAAAGGATCGTAAAGAGGGATTGTGAAGGAGAAAATTTTTGAAGGTGATGACTCACACTTCACATTGATCTTTTATCCTTGTAGACATGATTACCACGTAGTGCAATATTTCCAATAATAACAAGAGGTGTATTCTTAAACATAGAAAAAATCAAATCTTGAGCTATCTTGTAAAATATTCCTTCACAACAAATCAACCTTGAGTACAAGACTTGCCTACATCATAAAGAAAAATTGGGATGCATGGTCCCAAGAACACTAAAGGGAGCCATGAGAAAAATGACCAATTCCAAAGATGAGAGAACATGTGAGAATTGGGTTACCAAGGTAGCCAAATCAACACAAAGGTAGACATAAGTTTTTGAATGAAGTTACAGTTAGGTCAGATAGGGGGAAAAGTCATTGACACACCAGAAAGGGTGAAAAGTGTATAACAGAGAAAAAACACAACCTTGAAAAATTCCAAAGGAAAAACCTTGGAAGATAGCACAAAATGAAAGCAAAAGGAGACGACGACCAAATCCAAAAAGGAGTGTGCACTAGATAGGAGGGGTACTAAGATGGCTAACTCAACTCAAAGGAATTCTTGAAAGATTTGACACTCCAAGAGGGATAAAATCCAAAAAGGAATGACAAGGAAAAAGAAGGCAAAACAACTTTGGAAGAGACCAAATGAAAGCCCTTGGGGATAGAAAGGAGCCAACTCCACAAATTGAGCTTTTTGAAACTCTTAACAAATAAAAACAACTGGTCAACTAATCTAGACATATTAGAGATAATCCAAGAGGAAAGAACAATAAAACAAAAAATAGAAGAAATCTCTTGCTTCCTTTGAACAATCCTAGGGGTATCCCAAGGGGACGTGCTAGTCCAATGATTAAAAATTCTCACTAGATTTTTTCAAGGAGGCCTAAATGAGAGTAGGGAGAAATATTCCCTCAAAATAGTGAGGTCTTTCTAGAGTAGTCCAAGATTAGCCATGGAATCAACCACTTTGTTGCCTTCTCTATAAACATGATTGATTTGGGAAATCTAAAGGAGTAGGATACTATTTTTAACCTCCTCCATAAGGTCTTCAATATTTCAGATTGGAGGATGGGAGCCTTTTAGGGTGTCAAAAATGTTTAGAGAATCTCCTTAAATGACTACCTTATTAATATTCATACTCTTTATGAGATTGGCTCCCTAAAAAAGAGCTCTAGCTTCAGCAAAGTGGTTGGTTTGATAGCTAAGTTTTTTTGCATAAGCAAGAAGATTTTTGCCTTTTTCACCTCTGATTACATCTCTAACTCTAGAGTTTCTTGGGTTCCCTTTGGCAGCTCCATAAAAGTTAAGTATAATATATCTAGGAGGGGGAGGGACCAATTTTACTTGGGAGTGGGTATTATTACTAGGATCAAGTAGAAGTATGTTTCTTTTGGAAAGGCCAAGATGGTTAGAAATACCATTCCCATAAACATTTTTCCTTTATTCTGGGAAGAGGGTGATGGAAAAAATTTCTTTCAATTCTTTAAGGATTATAGCCCCCATAGACTTTGGGTCTCTTTTATCATCCTTGAAGGTTCTATTATTCCTTTTCTTCCAAATCCCCTAGAGGAAATGAGATAAGATCAGAATCCAGATGGGTTTCAGTAGACAACTATGAAAGGGAGGAGTCCATTGACAACACATTTATTAGAGTTTGTTAAGGGTAACCTAGGATACTTCAAAAATCCTTAGAATATAATTAAAAAACTTCCTTGAGAAGGGATAAGCTAAGAAAAGGTGATGGAAGTTTTCACAATTGACCTCACATAGGTAGCATCTATTAGGAATTGTCATTCCTCTTTTTTGGAGATTGTTGATTGTGAGAACCTTATTTTGCACTGCCAGCTAGAAAAAAAGTTGATTTTTGGAGTGCAATTTTTGAGCCACACCTGGTCTATTAGGAACCAACCCTCACCCTCTTCCTCTTTCAATAATTAGGTAGATTTGATAGAAAATATCTTGTTAGTATTTCCCTTCCAAATTAGAGAGTATTTGACATCATATATTTTAATGAATTATGTTCTCATCAATATGGAAAGATCTCTCCTGGCTGACTCCTCTCTGCCTTGTAAACCTAAGAGGTAGATAGGATTCCATATTTTTCTTCCATTTTTTCTCTTTATAAAGTTTAAGAGTTTGATTTTGAAGCATTGGGAGGTGAATGGTTCTAAGATTGCTAGATCAAGAATGTTAATAAGAGGATAGTCCAAGATCCATGGATCTATCTAGAAATCGATTTTGGTTCTAAAGTCTAGCTTCCATCTTAACCCTTTTTGGATAAGATCTTTTATCTTGAGGATATTATTCCATAGGGCCAACCCTTTAGGGGGATTGGGTTCCTTGAAAAAATTTCTACCCTACCAAATCTATTTAGCCATGAGGATATGTACTTATCTAGATTCAACTTGATTTAGGAGCTTCTAGCCTTATTTAGACATTAAATTAAGGTTCATATACCTCATTTTATTGAATCCTAGACCCCCTCCTTCCTTATTAGAATAGAATTTCTCTCAAGCAACCAAGAGGAATTTATTTTTATCTCCTGATCCAGACCATAGGAAGTTTTTTTGAATTTGCTAAATTCTTTGATAGGTGGTCATCAAATATTTGAAAATGGACATGAAAAATACTAGGATAATCTGGAGAGTGGCTTGAACAAGTTGGGCCTTACCTTCTTGACTGAGAAGCACTCCTTTTAGACCAACCAATTTCTTTTGAAATATTTCAATAATATGGTTACAAAAATTGTCTTTGATTCTCTCCTTGAAGAGGGGCATCCCCAGGTACCTCAAGGGGAGGTCAACAATTTCACACCCTAGAACCTAAGAAATTATCCTTTGCCTCATTAGGGAGTGTGGAGGAGAAAAACTTTACTTTTCAAGAAGTTAACTTTCTACCCTGCAACATTCTCATAGATACTCAAAATATCCTTGATTTATCTAGCTTATTGAACCAAGGAGCTTAAGGCTAGAATAGTGTCATCAATAAATTATTGATGAAAAATTAGATTAAGAGAGGAGGCCAACCTAATCCCATGAATAACTCCTTGGATCGATAGAACTTTTAGGGTTCTTCCAAGAGCTTCTTATTATATGATGAATAGATAGGGGGATAAGGGGTCCCCTTGCCTAAGACCCCTACAAATTTTGAAGTACCCTCTAGTAGCGCCATATATGATGACTAAAAACCAAGTTGAGGAGATGCATTATCTAGTATGGTGAATCCAATTCTAGTGGAAACCAAAGTTGGACATGACTTAAAGCAGGAAGTCCTAGAGACTCTATTGAAAGCCTTATTTATGTCAAGCTTTAGGAAGACACTTTATTTCATGCTTTTACCCATAGAATGGATGAGCTCATAAATAGTGATGATGTCATCTGTGATGAGACTACCTTCAACAAAACTTCCTTGATAGGAATCAATGATAAAGGCTAAAATATTTTTTTATTTTTTTGCCATTACCTTGATCAAGATTTTGTAGAGGATGTTACACAAGCTAATGGATTTGAAGTATTTAAAATGTTTAGATCCTTCCACTTTGGGTATGAGGAACATAAATGTGGATTTAACATATTTAGGGATGTGATAAGTTTATTGGGTATATAAAATGGTAACCACCACATCTACCCCTATAATGTGCTAAATTTTGTGAAACAAAAAGGCATGAAAACCATCTGACCCTAGAGTTTTTCCCCTACCATAGAAAAATGATAGTTTTCACTTTATTTTCTAAGAAAGGGTTGATCAAGAAAGGATTAAAATCCTAAGAGAGAATAAGAGGAATATTTAAAAGTATTCACAACTTGGTCATTGCCTAATTACTTAGGTCCAAGTAACTTTTCACAGTAACACAACCTTAGCTTGAATTTCTAGCAAATTCTTAGTCAAGGAACCATATGCCTTTACCACTTTCTTGATTTTTTTGAAGATTCTATGCCATAGGGTGGAGATATGGAATAAATTGGTGTTGTGGTACCCATATTTTAGCCAAAGGGATCTATACTTTTACCTCCAAAAGGATTCTTAGTAGGCTAGAGTGTTGTGGTATTCTACTAGGATATTTTTCTCTTTCTATGGTTTCCTCAAAAAGGTTGCCACTTTTGATGGAGGATTAAATATCAATCAACTACTTCTTTAGTTCATATTTCCTATGAAAGAGGTGCCCAAAAACTGACTTATTCTAGCATTTAAGATTAGCTTTACCAAATCTAAGTTTTTTTGCAATTTGAGAGATAAGAGGACCATAAAACTTTTGATCCCACCATCCAACAACCTGGGGTTCCAAATTTTATTTATGGACCCATATCACTTCAAATCTGAAATGGAATTTAAACTACCAATTAGAAAAAAGGGCTTCCAAACTAGTAGGTTGTGGTTGGAACCAACTTTAGGGAGATTTCTCAGGGTGACATCTCTAAAAGGTGTCAAGCCTTTCTTAGAATTAAAAATTCTATCAAGTTTAAGTTGAATCAACTAACTACCAATCCTTATGTTGCTTCAAGTGAATTTACTCACTCTTAAATTCAAATCCATTAGTTCATTACTATTCATAAACTAAGAAAAATCCTCTAAGACTTTAGAAAAAAATTGATTACCCATTTTTTATCTGAGAAAAATAGAGGGGAGTTAAAATCTCCCACCAACATCCATACCTTCTCTTTGAATACCTCTATCATTTAGCTAAGAGTGTTCCATAAAGAAAATCTATCCGAGATAGAGTTTGGGTTATAGATATTAGAAAGAACCCATCTATATTAGTCTCCTTACAGAAAAGGATATTGGTTAGTTTGTTCGAGCAAGAAATCAATCTATCCTCAACCTTTAGGGGGTACCAAAGACATAATAGACCTCTCAAAGCTCCTTGATCATAACTAGCATAAAAACTAGATTCCTTCCATATTTCTTGTTTGACCTTCTAAGTGTTGGACTCCTCAAATTTTGTTTCTTGAAGAAGGATAATCTGAGGGTTTAGTTCATTTCTCATAGACACTAATAGTCTATGTTTGTATTGGACTTTTAGGTCTCTCATGTTCCATGATAAAAAAATTATTTGCATGGATTGGCAAGGTGTTTCTTACCTCTACCCAAGGCTGAGGTAAATTTGGATTTGAGGGGAACTTCATTACCAAAGTCAATAAGATGGTTTTTATTTCCCATAATATCAAGACTATCTATGATCCATTGGTAATATCTACTTTCGTTTATCTCTTCCTAAGTTCTTATCTTGAGGGTTTTCCCACATTTCAATCGATGCCTACATTTTCTCCTTCTTTATTTTGGTTTCTGGTGACAGAGCTAGGAGTAACTGATATTTTCCCTCTTTAGATGGCATTACTACAAGATTTGTGTTCTTAAATTATTCTAAGGGATGAGCCTATTTTATTTCATCTAAATATGAAATTAGTTGGGTTTCAAAACTAGAAACTACCTCTTAAGAGACCTCATTTTATTCTGTAGAAAGAGGAAGATCTTTTGCTAAATATTCAAAGGGGTTTTTTCATAGAGATTAAAAAACAAAATACTTAGATTTAGGGAACAAAGGGCTTACTTGAGCTAAGGGTGATAGAATATCCCTTTCTTATCTTGCATGATGATATTTGAAAGTATGCATATCATCATAATTATTTTGGAGATTTAGAATGGATTCCTTAGGTGAGCATGTTGTATTCTTTTGATAGGCAGAGGGGCTAGAGGAGTATTTATGAAGCAAAAATTATGGCTATAGTTTTTTTAAGGGACATTGGCTATCAGAGTGCCCTAGTTTTTTAGGAGGTACAAAAGATAGACCTATTTTCATACTCTATATCCTAAACCCATGTGCTACCTTTAGAGATCATATCTATGGAACTAGAGAGCTCCACTTATAGATCAATATTTATACACATTCTGGCATAAACCATATTGATTTTTCTCTCATGGAAGAATAAATTATTATAATATCTTCTACTGCCCTTGCTATACATAGTAGGATGTCATTATGCTAGAACTAAAAAGGAAGGTTAGGAATCCTTACCTATAAATGAGTTGTATTGATTTTTTGAGTGTTTGGGTCATAATACAGACCCCATTTTCAAAGAAAGAGACCACACTGTACAAAGAATTAGGGGTCTCCTCCTAGTATTTGATTCACTTTTTCAGCACAAATCAATTTAATAAGGAATAAGCCTTTGGGGAGTGTAACAACCTCCATGGGGCTCTATGATTTCTACTTAACAAAGGTCCATAAGTAAATGGAGTCTATATCAAGGTGTAGGTCTAAGAATTTTTGTACTAGATTGCTAGCTCCTAAGTCCATGGACTATTTTAAGAGCTTAGTAGGGATTTAAAGCTTCCCTTTCTCAAGATGTAAATTGAAGCTTTCATACAAAATATTTTGCTTTCTTGAATCCTTTAAAATTGCTTCTATGTAAGTTTTTGCTCTCGGATCAAAGGGAACCTATAAAAGAGGTGCCTATAAAGGGTTTTCTTCCCTTGGGGAGGTTGCAGGCCCATTGAGATGCCGATTTTTACCTTTCCTTTGAAAATCTCACACTATACCCTCTCCTACCTCTTTCTATTTTAAACTTTAGGTCACTCTAAAGCAAATCTTCTAAGGGGTGAGAAACTATTACTCCTAGTAAAAATAAAAATTTAGGGACATCTCTAACAAAATGATGCACCTCCAAATGTTACATCCTCTAAAAGGCTTGGAATGATTCTAAGATGAGGTATGGTTCCACTACATGCCAAAATATTGCTTTTTAAATATTCTCCTTGAGATTCATCCTTGTACTTTTACCCCTTCATAGGACTGTGAGCTATTCACATTGGTAAAAGAGAAAATCACTCCACTTTGGTAGTGATTCACTAGCATTTTCTTGTGAATCAATATTGTAAGGAAAAAAGTCCACTTTACTGGTAGATTGCTCCTAAACCATTGAATCTTAAGGAATAAATCAACCCTCCTTGGAGTGAATTGCTCCATTTTGGAGATAACCAAATATTGTTAATTTTGTAAACTTGATGTTTTGCAATGTTGTTCCTAGATTTACAAAATTTATATTTTCATCTTTCATGGGTAATTCCTTAGGAATTGGAAGGTAGATCCAAGCCACTATATTTTTGGTGACTTCATAGGGTGCAAATATTGATTGGAAAGAGATACCATATTCTACCTTTATCCTTGGGCATAAATGCTTCAACATTGGAGTCCCCACTACAAAATTATAAAATTGTAGATTACCTTTATTTAGTTCTAGGATAATAGGTTCAACACTACCTACCAAATAGTGCAAGAGGATACATCTTGAGCAACAAAATTTTTTCATTCAACACCAACTCCTTATACCGATCCTATAGGAGGATCTTCCCATTGATCCTCTATAATTTCTTAACTTATCCAATAGATTTTATGGTTCAATAATATTATTTAATATATTAGGCAATAGTACCTCCATTTTTTATTTCTCTTCATTAATGGTATTAACAATATGATAACATAGAAAATCCCTTATTTGGAAACTCTTGCATCACCTTTATTAATTCCTTATTAGTCATTTTAATAGTTTTATAGGTAGCTTACTCTATTGGAGTCTACCTTAATTATAGGATGTGTCCTTTAACTATGTGATTAACTTTTTTTAGTTTGTCCTACTCATTTTCTTCATATGTTCATTGAATGGGGAAACCTTCAAACATTAGCTCTTATTCCACCTAATTGATCTCAATTGAACTTAATTTGAGCAAGATTTCATGCTTATTTGAGATATTTGAGGTGCACCTTAGTAGATTTTATCCAAAGAAATTTGGATTGTAAAATGTGAGGTTCACCTTAGCATACTTGGTCCCAAAGGGAATTGACCTACCCCACCATTGATCTCTTGACCTTCATATTCTAAATTAAAATTGCCTTAATAACTTATAAATATCTTATTCCTTTCATAAACCAAGATTGGTGGATCATATATCTATAAAATATTGAATATTTTTCATTTGCACTATCTTGATCAATATGCTTTCTTGTCTTCTACACATTGTTTGATATTTTCTCTTTATCTTTCCTCTCAAGGACCCTTTTTACCAAATGAGGGAATGAATGATAAACATCAAGGGTGAGGTGATATTTCATAGTGTGGATTACCTTGGATAGTTTTTATGTGATTAAAGGGAATATTATAATTGTGCTTTTTGGTCTTAAAATCTGCATTAGGATGAGCTTTTCACCCTAAAATTTTGACCAAGACTAGAAGACCATGAAGAAGTGAATCTTCATGCATCAACCTTCAGATTGGGATGATTCCTTTGGATCCTAACTAGCTATCTATGAAAATTGGGGTTTGAAAAGGGAGCATAGAGAAATAAAATATAAATAGCTAGAATTATAATGGTGCTGATTCAACATCAATAAACATAATGTATAAATAATTGTACCAATTAGTCATAAACATACCACCTAACAAACCAACTTGTTACTGCTAATTAAAAAATGATTCATATATTGCACAATTAACCAATTGCTACTCATTTTAGAACTAGAGAATAAAATTCCAATAAGAAATCCAAAAGCAAAATTACTATTGCATTCATTCAACTAGCTTAAAATAAAAATGATTAACAATTCATACATACACTTTCAACAAGAGCTTTGAACAAGAAGGTTAGACAACAATCCAATATTTATTTCTCAAAGGCACAGACCATTCTCATACATTGATGATAATTGTAAAAGCTAAAGAGCTGACCCTAAGAACCTATTACATTATAGTATATATAGATTTACAATGGATTCCACTACCATGCTTTCATTGCCTTGAGAGTGGATTCTGTTATGTCAGAGCACTTTTCATCTTGCATGTGTTTTTGATAGTCTATTTTATCATATTTGACTGGACAAGATTGTACTGATGTAGCCCAATTAGGTTTCATCTAAACAAGTGGAGGTTGAGTTATTTTCATTTGATCCTTAGAATTATATGATAAATTTGTTATGCAATTGGTTGTTCCATAATCATCAACATGCATGAGTATCAATGAGTGGCTAGGTTGTTAGGATTTTTTTGATAACAGATCTAAACCACCCGATGTGATATGGTAGTGATTGCTTACTCTTTGGATTGCACCAGTCATCTAATTTCTTCTTGCTAACCTCCTATCAAATACGAAGTATTCATTTTTCTTTGTTGTTATCAAATGCATGAAAGGTTTGGCAACCTCTATACTTAGCCAAAATTATGCTCTCTGGTAGTCGTTAGGCAATGAGACTTTGGTCCCTTGCTAATGAAATTAGAGGCAAAATATCTCTGACAACATCTATACTTTTACATTTTTCTTGCTACCTGCCAAGCACTCTTGATAACTGTGAAGCGATAATTTTTTGGTACCCTCTTATGGATCTCCATGGTATAAAATATCTAACTTCTAGAATTAGATAATTTTTGCATTTCTCCACATCTGTTGGTCTATGGATATTTGGTACCTGTTTTTTGCCTTTACTGGTATGAAGTCTATAACAACCTTTAAACTTAGCCAAATTTATATTTCTTATTAGTTATCGAGAAATAGGATTTTGGTCATTTACTATTTGACATTGAAAAAATAAGATCTCCAAGAGAACCCATAGCCAAATTTTCTCTTCATATCTATTGGAGGATAGGGGTTTGGTACCCCCTTGCTGACATTAGTGGTACAAAATTCTTGACAGACTCCATACTTAGCCAATTTTGCACTCTTTTGGTAGCTATCGAGTGATGGAATTTTAGTCCCCTTATGCTGATGTCATTGGTAAAAAATATCTAGCAATATCCATACTTAGCTAATTGTTTCCATATGGTCTTAGTTGTTGGGCGATGGGGTTTTGGTACTCATTAATTACTTCTATAGATACAAAATATTTGGTGCTCTCCACACTATCAATTTTGCACTATTGATTTTCTACTGGGTAATGTACTTTTGGTACCCCATTACTGACATCATGGGTGCAAAATGTTTTGTGACTTCCATACTTAGTGAAATATGCACTCCTTGCTCCCCATCGAGCGATGGGTTTTTGTTACCCACCCACTACCTCTAGAGGTACAAAATATCTGACACCCTCCACACTTAACCAATTTGGATTCTTCAACATCTATTAAATGATAGGATTTTGGTACCCTTATACTAACATATTAGATACAAAATATGTGATGGCTTCAATACTTAGTTGATTTTGCACTCTTTGCTCCCCATTGGACACATTTTTTTTTGTAACTATCTACTACCTCTTGAGGTAAAAAATATTTGATGCTCTCCACACTTAGCCAATTTTAGCTCCTTCAACATATGTTGGACAATGGGATTTTGGTACCAATTTGCTGACCTCCTGGGTACAAAATGTTCGATGACTTTGGACTTAGTCATTTTATTTAAATTTATATCCATCAAATGCCAATTATGCTACTTCACTATCTCCAAAGGAGATACATGTGGGGGGTTATAAAAACTACCCACATTCTTGGTGACTCATAAGGGATTTTCACTCATTGAAATTAAGAACCCAAATAGCCTTTCTTGGTTTTGAAACTTGTGATCGAGAAAAGAGATCGACCAAGGCCAACAAATAAGTTGATCATAGAGAAGGACAAAATAAAAAGATATATTCGATATTTACCATATAAAAAGAAAAGGATATGGAAAAATGATGAGGATATATATGCATAAAAAAGGGTAAACTCATGCAAAAAGGAGGTAAAATATTGGGGTGGACATGATGAATGAGGATAAGGATAGGGACAAATCCATATATGATATATTATTACAAAGGGCGGTGAAGTGATTGGAAGCTACAAACACTTTACAAGCGAATGAAAGAAATTATGAAAAGAAAAGAGGAAGAGATGGTGCAAGGGGTTACCTAGAGTATGGGACACCCCCACAAGAATGTGCCTCCATGAGCATATATCTTCATAGCTAGAAGTTGTTTCAGGTCTAGGAAAGTTTCCTTGGTCAAGTATTTCAAATGCTTGTAGGCCAAAATTCACCCATATTTTATTTATTTTTTATTTTCATACAATTGAGCAATAACCTCTTTTGTTTATCACTCATGGCCATGCCGTCCTTGACTTGTAGCTCTAGCTTCTTTACTTCTAATTCTTGAATCATTCTCAAATTGAATAACACCTATTCTAATTTTAAAAGCTAGCAAATATTTATATAGGGTAAAGCATCGAGCATAGATTATGCTCGTTGGTAATTTTATCATGATTGTATAATCATACTCTTGATAAGGCAATCTCTTTAACCATATTGAAATCATATGCAATAAATGCATGCAAGCCTTGTCTAACGTCTCTTATCAAAATGAATTGTTTTAGCTCCACTATTCTGCACTTGGTTCGTGCCATGATTAAGACAACCTATATCCATTCTTATTTTTAAGTTTTAATCATTTTATCTTCTATTCTTACAATATTATCCATGTATTATCCATTGGGTTACAAGGTCACAAAGTAAACATCACACAAAAACAAAAAATTATATAAGCAAAAGCTAAAAAAACTATACAAATTAAATTTTATTATACATAACCTATCTTTGGTGCATATTCTTGTTTGCTTGATTGTCAAGCCTTTCTCCTAAGGAAATGCCTAAATACTTGACCTGTTGTATCATTGTTTGAGTTGCTTCACCTTGTTGTGTTATTGCCTGAGCTAGTGGGGTTTTAATCTAGAATAATTGACACATTTTATTACATGCATCTGGGAGGGTTATAGGAATCCCTCTCAGCTTGTAAATAATATCTTACAACTTGTAGTAATGCACATAATAGAGATCACTATATATTTTGGCCACTTCTTAAAATTTAACCAAAATATAGAGAGCCTATGAAACAATGATAACACATGCTCCATCACCAATGGTTTTGATAGTGATTCAATTTTGCTCCACCACCTATTTATAAAAGTATGATTTTTTATACTAGAATATTGGAGAGCCTAGTTCTTTTATTTCCTTACAATATTTGCTCATTTATTTAGATTCGTTTTTTAGTGTGTTTAGCACTTATTCCCCTTTGTGAATCAAATCACCTCCTAGATCCACTTGATGAATAGCAAATTTATATTTATCTAGCTATATCTCTATTTACCTCACCACTAGAGGATGTTGTTCTCTATTCCTTAGCATTTGTATGGTTGTTTGTGCTTGCACAACCTTTTTGAGCATATATGTTTTACCTTTATCAAACTCCTTCTTTGCTTCAATACTCACCTTGGTAATTTCTTTTATTTTTTTGATAAAGAGAGGACAAGCCTACAAGGTTTCCACTCTGATTTTCTCCCAATATTAGCCCCTAATTTATTTGAGTAGATCTCTTGATATTTATTGGCCATGAGGTTTCTCCTTTTATTTTTGTAGCTTTGATTTATTCATAGCAAGAGCCTCATATTATTGTTGAAACTTAAATTTTAGCTCCTACAACATTGAATCTTATTGTTGCATTTTGCTCTTAGCCACTTGTAGCCCCTCCTCTATGCTTTGGATTCTCTCCTCATTCTAATGTAATTTCTCCTCCATAGGGGACTTGTCAATTATTCGCATTAGCTCCCAAATTTTCTATTTAAGAGCATCTTGCTCTATCTTTTCTCTTTTCAACTTTAGTTTTAGGGTTTAAATTATTTTGTTAGTAGCCTCAAGCTTGTTATCTACTTTATGGCCTTGCAAAAACATCATATTAGTTTTCAATATGATAATCCTCTAACCTAATTTTTGTAGTTACCTTCTTAACTTTTGGATGGGTAACTCTTTTACCCTTTGTTCAGTTATTGGTTCTATTGTGTCATATGTCAAGGTGCCTTCCTTTGTTTTGTCTAGCTACTACTACTCTTTTTCCCACTTATGCTTATTGTCTTCTAGATTTTAGATAATCGAGAATACCTCCAATAGTGGCTCTATAGAGTGGAGGGGTGAAGTAGGGGTAGCTAAGAATGATAAGAAAATAGTCAAAGGGCTAGGTTAACAGATATTAGATTTCACAAGAGTGAGGATTTATTAGACTCTTTATTGTTTATGGCTTGTGGATGGATAAGAAGTATGCAAGGGGAATGTTGATGCTTCATGGGGGATGGTGAGCGTTACAATTTTGATAGAGGTTGTGCTATAACTAGGATAGTTTATAATGAAGGGAAGGATTAAGGAGATGAGGGAGGAGAGCAAGGAGATGAAGGGAAAAGTTGTAGAAACTTACGTGATCCTTCAGATTCCTGCTCTAAATCCACTATTTTGGCTACTTCAACTTCAAATACATTAGTTGTCACCTAAGTTATTTATATTTATTGTTGTAGCTATCACCTATTGGTCACTGTTATCTTTGTATCTGAATCCTTAGGGAGACACTTATTTTTTCCCTTGTTTAGTCCTTCTTTTAGAAGATCTGGGCTAAGTTGTTGAATGAGGCCTGAAGGGTTTAGTAGCACTCATTCCTCTTGTATAAATAGTTGGCTAAGTTACTTTGGATTCTATAGAATGTCCTATAATTATATGCTAAGTAAATTTTGTGGGCCTTGGACTTGTCAAAAGGTATTTTGAGTGTTGAACTCTTTGGAGTGGGGACTCTTCTATGTCGACTTCTTTAGAATCATCATAGATTACCAAAGTAAATTTCTATGGAAGAGGTTGAATGAATTTCTCTCTCTTATTTCTCTACTTCCTCCTTTGAGTCCTTTATTGTTTTAGCCCTTGGGAATATCTCCTCATGTTTTTTCATCCAACTAATATAATTATTTTCAAATTTAGAAATGAAATATTTGTCAGAATCAGTTGGAAAAGTATATTTGTGTTTGTTCCATTCACACCATAAAATACACCATTACTTTATTTTATGTTCCTTCTAACCTAATTCATATTTGATCTTCTCTATAAGTTCAAAACTTATCCACTGATATTCATTTTAATCAAGATCAAAGATGCGTATGTACTCATACCATGTCCTCCATGGTGGTTGCTCTTGCATTGTTTTGATATTCACATATGCTTGTTGATTGTCATCAATATTCTTGAACATCTCAATATTAACTATTGATACATGTTCAAATGGAGGGGGTTTGTTGTTCAAGGCTACCAATTTGACCTTGAATGTGCTTTTCATATCGTAATACCATCTATAAGGTATGATTGAAAGCTGAAGAGCACCTAGATTTTCATCAAACACCTTATATTACCATTTCTTTGTCATTAATATATCCTAAAATTTAATGGAGGATTAAAAAATGATAGTTTTCTTAACCCTGGACCCATAATGCTTCTTCACATGATCAACCTATTTACAAAATTCCAAATCAAATATCTAATTTGTAACATAGTATGAAATCAAATATGGGGTACCCATGAAACCATATAGTTTAACTATTGTACCTTCCTTCAAAAATTACCACTCACATAGCTTCCACTTATTGCCTCTTAGTCTATCTATAGCTTATAAGTTGAGGCATGGGCAATACCCAAAAATTCCAATAAGAGCAAGGTCTAGAAATATCCTATTGAATTACATGTAAGATGCACTTTCTCTATGAGCATGTGTCCAGTCTACAATAGGATGCATTAGCCCTTCTTCATCCTATTTTTAGAATTCTAGGCCATGAAAATTTGATAGCATATTAAAAAATACTAGCCAAGATAGATACGATGGATAATTGAACTCTTAACTTTGGCCAATTTTGAGTGCTGCTAGTTGACTATGTATTCTAGAGTTTAAGAACTTTGCCCAATCAAGGAAAATAAGGGGATGCTCACCTTGTCCAATATAATTACACATGTTGATAAAAATGTAGGCCAGTGATAGCTAGTATGGATTTACAATAGCATATATTTTTAGTCCTAAAATCATAGCCAACATGGATAGAACTATCTGCATTTGGGGATCAAAGTTCTCCAACTTTATAGTTCTTTCTGAATAATCATCCGAAAGTATGCACAAAAAACTAGTTAGCCAATTTTTTATAGTGACTTTGGTAAAAAAGTTCCTTTGTTCATTAATGATTATTACTTTTGGCTTGAAATTTGGCAAGGATCTTATTGTGAAATCATTAGAAATTTATTTCTTTGTTATTGTGAAAAAATTCTTTAGCTCCCCATTGCGAACTGTTATTGTATCTAGGTCATAGTATTTTACAACTGCTTTTACTAGCTCTAGACATGGATGAACTAGCTTGGGCATATAACGAGACAACAATGGATTCCATGGTGTGGATTCTAGGTAGTTTGGTGATAATATTTCTCTTTATTTTTTTGCCATCTCCCTAAAATTATTTAAATTTAACTTGATTATCAAAATGGGGTCATGAATGCCTGCCAATTTTGCATGAAACTCTTGGGTAGACTTTTGTACCTTCTCACTCTTCTTTTCTCAAGCCATTCTATAGACTGAACTAGCTATGCTCTACAATAATTCTCTTTGGCATACTTCATTGGGTCTTCTTACTCTTTTGAAATAATAATGGCATCGATTACACAATGTTTGCCTTTGGAAATTATATAAAGAAATGAAGAAGTGCTTAATGCATGACCGTTATTAATCACATGTCAAAGACTATGGATATCTAGAAATATTTTCTCATGATTGTAACTATTAATTGCCAGCTTGTATAGCAAGCAATGGCACATGCAAGCTACGAGCCCATGGAATTATAACAAATTTAAAATTTTGGTAGTTGATGTATATTCTTTGAACCTATATTAAACTTCCATCTATATAAAAATATAATAGCTCTCACCTTTTATGTTTAAATTTACACGTGTAGTTATATACATAAGTACAAGTACGTGACATGCCTCTTTATACATAATGATTTAAATGTTGGCCATTTAATATTATAGGTAAAACACAACCTTGTAAATATTACAACTTGAATGTATTTAAATATTTCTTCTACGCTATCAAATAAGGTCTATATCACATGGATTCTAGTTTATCATGCCCACCAAGCTTAGCACAGTACGCATCCAACTTGAGCACAAGGTCTCCTCTAAAATATTTTGGTACTGCTTTCTTATCAAACCATCGCTTGATACTTGTTTTATGATACCAAAAATTATTTTACTCTTTCTCATGCTTTTCCTTCAACAATATTAAGTCTACCATCATTTTATCTATTGGTTGTACATCTTCTAATTTTATCTAATTGATGAGATTTAAGGTTGAAAATTCCAAGTTGATGGGCGATATTGCTTCCTTTTCATACACCAAGGTGTATGGAAAAGTTTTTAATACTTTATTTATTATTATTCTATCAGCCCACAACACTTTGTCAAGCAATAAATACTAGCTTCTTAGATAATTATTGATGCTTCAATTGATTATTTTCAACATATTTTATTTGTGGATTCCGCCAATCCATTACCCTGAGGATAATAATTGGATGATGCATTCTAATAAATACCATATTTTCTCACAAAGTCCATGGTTTTTCCTCCAATAAAAGATCCAACATTGTTTGAAACTATCGTAGCTAGGATACCAAATCTGGTGATCACTCTTTCTAAGAATTAGATGATAGTATCCTAGTTAGAATGGTTGGTAGCTTCATCTTTAGACCACCTAGTGAAGTAATTAGTTATCAAAAGCACAAATTTGTGCCCAATAGGTGAATTGAAAATAATTGCCCTAATAAAATCTAACCCCCATTTTTTAAAGAGTTATTCAATAATGATGGGTTGAAGGGGCATAACAAGATGTTTGTTTCTACCCATAAACCTTTGAAACTTATCACATGATTTAACCAATTTGAATGCATAAGAGAATAATGTACGCCAATAGCACCTAGCTCTCAAAATTTTATTTGTAGTTGTTTGTCTAGAATAATGCCCTCTTGAAAAGCCTGCATGAAATTATTTAGAACTTATTCCACTTTTTTCAAATGTAAGCATCTCAAAAAATCATCGTTAATTTTTTTTATACAAGATGTCATTATTTAGTACTTAATTCATTGCTTGCAATCAATAACTACATCTTTGGGACATTGTAAATCCATACAAATACTTACCAAATAAAATAAGTGTGTTAGCTACTCAATCCAAGTATCTTGGCTTGTTCATGTATTCTTTGGCAAAGAAATGTGTTGTTATTATAGTAACATGCTAAAGTTTTGTGATGCAAATTCTTCTAGTTTTTGGCACAGTGCTTTTCCTCTGACAAGCTTAGTTGGTTTGATCTCGATATTATATTCTTGAATTTTTGTAACCCAGCTAGCTTGCTTATTGCCCAATTCTCCTTGTATTATAAATTTTCAAGCGTCTGCATGTACCACATAAGTTATTGTATTGCTTTATGATATTAAATACCTAAATTTATTCAATGAATTCATTAGAGAATAGACTTAATTTTATATGAAATTATAATGCTCCTCATGATCATGCGATATCTAACTTAGGAAGGCTATAGGATGCTCAATGTTTTCCTCATTCGTCTATGTGAGTATAGTTACATAACTCCATTTTGACCCAAATACATAGAGAATAAAATCTATGGCATAGTTTGGGTTAGCCAAAACTAGAAATTTGGCAATAACCTCTATTATATCTTTGAAAACATCTTTTCTACCATCAATCCATGTAAAATTAGACTGCTTCTTCAACATCTCTGTAATTAATTTAAAATTTTGAGCGAAGTCAGATATGAATTTTTGGATAAAGTTTATCTGCCTGAAGAAGGATTGTAGACCATTATTATTCATAGGAAATGGGAGAGATAATATGCCCTTTATTTGACACAATGTGTCCCAACAATTTATCTTCTTGAATGACAAAAAAATTGATTTCTTCAAATTTAGTGACACACAAAAATCTATATTTTTGGAGAATAGTTTGAGATGCTTGACATGCTTCTCTTTTTGGTGAGATAATACCGTCATATCATCTAGATAAATCACAATTATTCTATTTACCAATTCTCCAAATTCTATATTCATTTCTCTTTAAATAGTAGCTCTAGAATTGGATAAACCAAAGGGCATGCATTGATAAGCAAAAATTTCCCATTTGGTAGTAAATGTGGTCTTCTATTTGTCCTCATCTCAGACCCATACCTGATTAAAACCAGAAAATCCATATAGTAGAGAGAACCTCTTTTCTCTAGCTATAGTGTGTAGGATTTGGTCAATTTAGGACAAGGGATAATGACCCTTCAATGAGGTCTTATTCAGATCCTAAAAATCCACACAGAGGTGAATATCACCATTTTTCTTCCTTATCGACACCAGATTTGCTACCTGTGTAGAGTGCTTGATAGGATAGATAATTTTAGCATTCAAGAGCTTCAAAAACTCTTACTTCATCAAAGTCTCCATCTTTGGGTTGATAGGCATTTGCTCTTGCAAGAAAGGTTTAGCATATGATGTGAGTTCAATGATGTGTTAAATTGTATCCTTTTAAACTTTAAGATCATCATAAGTCCAAGCAATAATATCCCTAAAATATGTTTATAAATTCAAAATTTTATTAATATCATCCTCAGAGCAATGCATTCCAACCTTAAGATGCTTCCTTGGTTCAACCTAAATTTTCTTGTATCCCTGTTCATCTATTTTTATTTTATGGGTTGCTGATATATCGTTACTATCAAAAAGACTTTTAAGAGTAATCAATCCTTTTGGGATATGATTGTTTTTCAAGTGCATCACATAATCTCCATTTTCACTTTCTAATGATTGATGGATTTATTTGTGCAATTCATATTCTATATCAAGAAATCAATAATTTTCTCATCATTTTCAAATATTTGTCAGAATGTGTCCTTATCCAACATTGAGGGTCTATACACCAACTTCACTATCTTGGATTTATGTATTATATTGGACACTGGATATAAATTAGCCCCATAAAAGGCTAGTTTATCAACATGGGCATTTTTATCTCTAGGGATTGCTTTTATATTAAGCACTTCAAATATTTCCAACATATCCCACACTCTATTTGGTAAGCTTTTAAATATTGTTGTTTATAGGTGCATTGCTCTATGACTTGATTGATAATTAGTTCTAGATCACCATGGATCAGCAATTTCTTAATCCTCATTTATCTACTTTCTTTAGGCCAAGGTACAATGTTTCATATTCTATCACATTCTTTGTTTAGATCAAATTTAATATGTATGAGAATGTTTTCTTTGCTCCAATGGGGGAAATTAATACAATGCCTAATTCTACACTGTTCTTGCACCTTGATCCATTGAAGTAGAGCTTCTACATAGTATCTTGTTGAATTCTTTATTTCACAATAGTTGGAATGTTATTTTCCTCTGGTTTTGTAATTGAATATGTAACGATCCTAGTTTCAACCATGGAATTGAAGTCCTTCAGTGAATATTGATCTTCCATTTGCAATTCATCCATAATATCTTCCATCATATCATTTTTTCATTAATTATGCCAATTGTTCTAGCTTGTGGATCTTCTTATTTGATACTTTCTATATGATAAGTGGATGGCTTTTCAAAAAATATTTTCACTTTTTTTCCTTTGTATGGGATCTCCATATGCAAATAATCTAAAGATAAATATTCACCTAGTTTAGATGTAAATTCCTTGGAAAGGCACATTCCAAAATAAGACTCTATCATAGGTATATCCACCACCACCTGAATGACTATTATTTGAGGTATCCTATGTAGCATCATAGGTATATCCTTAATTACTCCCACAATATTCACTTGAGTACCATATAATTGTAGCACACCAGGGCTATGGTATATTCCATACCCATTATCTCACACACAACCTTGGGCATTATTGTTGTTTCCAATCCAAAATCAATCATACAATTATGCACCACCCATCCTTCCATACGTAGAGATAAGTAGAAAGGTGATGACCTGTTTTTTTCTGCTCCTAGAGTAGGATTTCCTTGATTTATATTGAGTTTTGGTTGATGTTTTTATTCATGTTTGATGGATTTTTAATGAAGTCTATCTATGAAAATAGGGGTTTGAAAATGGAGCAAAAAGAAATAAAATATAAACTAGAATTGTAATGGCATGGATTTAACAACATCAATAAACATAATGTATAAATAACTATACCAATTAGTCATAAACAGACCACCTAACAAACCAACTTGTCACTACTACTTATAAAATTTTTCATCTATTACAAAATTAACCAATTGCTACTCATTCGAACTAGAGAGTAAACTTTCCAATAAGAAATATAGAAGTAAAATGACTTGCATTCATTCAACTAGCTTAAAATAAAAATTATTAACAATTCATACATATATTTTCAACAAGAGCTTCAGACAAGAAGGTTAGGCAATAATCTAGACTTTATTCCCCAAAGACATAGAGCATTCTCATACATTGATGAAAATTATAAAAGATAAAGAGCTTACCCTTAGAACCTATTACATTCTAGTACATATGCTTTACAATGGATTTTATTACTACACTCTTATTGCCTTGAGAGTGGATTCTATAATGTTAGAGCACTTGTCAACTTGCATGTATTTTTTACAATCTATTATATCACAACTGAGTGGATTAGATTATGTTTATGTGGCCTAATTAGATTTTATATAAAGAAGAATTCTCTAATATATTTTTTATGTAGTTGGTCGCTCCATGATCATAAACCCGCACAAGTGTCAATGAGTGGCTAGGTTGTTAGGGTTTTTTAATACTAGATTTAAACCACCCGACATGCTATGACAATGACTACTTACTCTTTGGATTATTCCAGGAACCTAAGTTCTACTTACTAACCTCTTTTTGAACACCAAGTATTCAATTTTATCTATTGTTATTAGATACCTGAAATGTCTAGCAACCTCTATACTTAGCCAAAATTGTGCTCTCTAGTAGCTACCAGGCGATGGGACTTTGGTCCCTTGCTAATGACATTAGAGGTGCAAGATATATAGAAACCTCTACACTTAGGAGATTTTGCATTCTACTTCCTACCTACCAAGCACTCATGATAACTGCCAAGCGATGGATCTTTGGTACCCTCTTGTGGATCTCCATGGTACAAAATATCTAACAACTTTTAGACTTGTAAAATTCTTGCATTCCTCTACATCTATCGATTGACGGGGATTTGATACAAATATACTGCCTTCGCTAGTAGGAAGTCTTTGGTAGCCTCTAGTAAATAAATTTTTCATTTATTATTAGTTATCAGATGATGGGATTTCTATCCCCTGCTATTGACATTGATAGCACAAGATCTCTGGGAGCACCCTTAGCCAAATTTTCTCTTCATATCTGCTAGGAGATGGGGGTTTGGTACCCATTTATTGATATTGATGGTAAAAAATTCTTTATAACCTCCATACTTAGCCAATTTTGCACTCTTTTGATAGCTACTGAGTGGGGACTAAAACCTTTATTGATATTGATGGTGAAAAAATTCTTTATAACCTCCATACTTAGCCAATTTTGCACTCTTTTGATAGCTACTAAGTGATGCACTTTTAGTCCCATTATGCTAATGTCATTGGTACAAAATTTATGATAGTCTCCATACTTAGCCAATTTTTTCCATACTGCTCTAGCCATCGAGTGACAAGAGTTTAGTACCCATTTGCTACATCTAGAGGTACAAAATCTCTTGTGATTTCCACACTTTGTAAATTTTATACTGCTACTTTATTATGGGGTGACAAAATTTTGGTATGCCATTTCTGATGTCATGGGTGCAAAATATCTGATAACTTCCATACTTTGTCAAATCTACACTCCTTGCTCCCAGTCAAGACAATAGGTTTTTGGTAATCGTTCACTTCCTCTAGAGGTAAAAAATCTCCATAGCTCTCCACACTTAGCAAATTTTATCTCCTTCAACATCTATGAAGTGATGGGATTTTAGTACCTATTTGTTAACCTCCTGGGTATAAAATGTCTATCGACTATTGGACTTAGTAATTTTTTTGATATTTATATCCATTATATGTCAATGCTACTACTTCACTATAGATGGAGGAGATATGTGTGGGGTGTTATAAAAACTACCTACAATACCTATGGTGACCAATGGACCAATGAAGACAAGGATACCTTTTTGACATTATGACATGGGTGATAGTGTTAATCGGGTGGTGATGGACATAGAGAAAGGTTGATATGTGGACATGTGGAATGACAAGAATGATTATAGTATGGGGACCAAAGGATGGGTATAGGGGGATGGAATTTTATAGCATAATGAATTATGTTAATATAAAATGGAGTGGATATGACATGTAGGATGACCCTTCATCATGACTAGATAAACCTATTTGTGACCTTAAGGCTAGGGTTATGCTTATTTGAGGTGGGATGGGTGTAGTCAAAGAAGTTAGGGGGATTAGATAAGAGTGAGTGAAAATTAAGAAGGAAAGAGAGAGTAGATATGGAAAAATAATAATGAGGGGTGGAAGTAAAGTGAAGATGGTTGTGGGAAATATGGTGTAAGAAATTTATGTTTCTAGATTAGCAAATTTCATTCTTGTCCTTTTTTTGCTTATATATAAAAATTTATCCTTTAAATCCCTTCTATTTAGGGTTATCTCTCTCTATATCTCACTTCCATAAGTCATCAAAGGTCTCATGCACAAATTTACATTTTACAACCTTCATGTTGATAGTTATACTTATCACTATATTGTCAACGAAGTCTACCATAGACTTTGTATTGTCTATTGTGCTATGGATTCAAGAAGGAAGAAAAATCTTGCCTCCCAAAAAATGGTCTGGATCTTGGAAATCACATTGCAATCATTGTATTCCTAGGTTGGCATCTCATCTTATCAACTTTAGAAAATAAACCATTGATCGTAGAGATATCTTCAACTAATCTTAGAAGAAAGTGATATAGAGAAATATGAACCTGAGTGTCTTTTGTGATATTTTTGCTTAGGTAAAATGGATATTTTCTCTTACTTTCTTTCCCTCTTTATTTTTTGGAAAAAGAAACCAAATAAGGGAAAATGAGAAAAGGGGTTTTGTAATAACAAAAAGGTATTTTACTAACCAAAATATAATTCCATTTATAGGATTAGGAAAAAAGTTGCCCTACTAATGTTGATTTTCTAGCTTAAATTTTTTTAATATATATGTAAACATAGTTAGTTAGATAACATTAATGATGTGTTGTAGAAGATAGTATGTTTCTTCACCAAAAAAATTAGAACCTTGGGTAGGTGTCTTGGTCTTGAAAGTTAGAACAAATTTTTGTTTTATCATTCCTTAAAAATTTACCTATTGTTGCAAACTATCTTGAAAATGATATATTACTTCAACCCTAAAGTTATAGGAAGTATGGGTAGGTGATGGAATTTATATAACTATGATAGAATTCCTACCTTCTATCTTATTAAATAATTTTTTTTGATGTTGATTACTATTTTGGGCTAATGCTTTTATGCAACTAGGAAGCACAACATCATTCAATAAAAATGACTTCTTTTGTTGTTGTTCCTCGACTAATTTAATATAAACCTTATTAGGTTGTTGGAATACAAATTTTACCTTGGATATACTCCTCAAAATTGTAGGAAAATACCCCATTTCTAGAATCATGGCTTCTCTATTATTTAATTCAGCCTATTTACTTGGAACAACTTGATCAATTTCAAGAGACATAGGTAAATTCTTCTCTATTTGTTAGATAGTTTTCACTTCTAGGATTTAATCATAAAAAAAGAATACTTATTCACAAAAGGGCCACCTTGATATTTATTGTAATATCCGACCCAATCTAAGATATGAAATTTTTGCCTTGTTTTGTTATTTTGGAAATTTGCAAGGTTTTCGGATTTTGTGCAATATTATGATTTTTTTGTATTTATTTATTTAAGCACAGAATATGTAGAAAAAAGTTAAACTGCCAACTTGAACAAATAACATCTAGAAAACTAATTTGCAAGAATCAATGAAACTTGAAATTTAGATAATATTTATATAAAACTATAAACCCTTTAAAGGACTTTGGAAAGTAACAAAATACCCGAAAGCTGTACAAGATTGAAAATGGCGACTTTATAGCTGAACAAAAACACATGAATATATGTATATATTTTTTAGCAACAAATAAAATATGTCTTTTTACAATATCAATGCAAAGGAAAGCTTCCAATCCTTAGACGCCTCAATCACAATCAATAATTGGCAGCCAAAATCTGAATATTAAAAACCACCTTCAATGCCAGGCAAGATATGGTGCGGCCAGGATAGAGGAAATTATGGCCAGTAAGAAATATTTGAAATCTACCCTGAAACCATAAGAAATTCACTCTAAATGGAACAACTAGAACTGTAGCAGCAAAAAAACCAAGTCACCTTCAAACCCCATTTCAAATCATGGAATCACATACAATAAATGACTCCACTTGTATGGTTATGCTGAGGAATGAATGCTACAACAATGTATGCAAAATATGCTTTGAAATACCTTCCAAACCCCTAGAAAACCATAGTAAATCTACAGATATAAAGGTCCAATGCAACCCATGAAGTAGAGTTGCTCATGAACACCCTGAGAATATATTTCAACTCCGAGGATGTTGTTCCTGCTGGTGATTTTCGTCACACAACAAGCTAAATTGAAACCCCTGCAACTCTGCAAGAACTCCTCAAAATTGCTCCAAGAGAATGAATAGCCAAAGATGTGAAAATGAATTCAACTTCATTCTTTTATTTCCCTCTCACAATTGGGTCGGCCAAGTTTGCTTTTTTTCCTTTAATATCATTTGCATTTAAATTTATTTTTAAAGAGCCCCATGAGGGGTCGTCCTAAACTCCTAGGGAGATAAAATCTTAATTTTTATTTATAACTTACCTTATGACTCCCAAAAATCCCCCTTATACCCCTTAATAATAAAATATAATCCCAACATTAGAATATTTAAACATTACATTTAAATATTACATTAATAACTTTTGGCTATTAAAATAATAATCCTCCTAAGGCCAAACCCAAGAAAATACTAGAAATGGACACCCATTTCACTGAAAAATCCATCCGTAACGTCCGCTTCCCAAGATACTGCCTCTGATTGACTTACTAAAAATAGTAAGTCCCCCTAAAACCTGTTGAAAATGGTCCTGAAATATGTCCACACTAAAAACTGAACGTCCAATAGTAACTCCACAAAACCTAGAGGCTCCCAAACCCACGACATTGCTTATGGGAACCATTGTATAGGCAATTCCATACTGTACCTAGTGGCTAGTTAGGAAAGGGGACATTATAGTACTCCCTCCCCAAAATTGCTTGTCCTCAAGCAATACTTAACATAATATCAACATCATCAGAATCACCTAATCAGAACCACATAATCAGAACCACCTATGATTCCAGGGTCCCAAACCAATCTCAAAACAATTATTACAGCTGCCACTTCTATATAAAAATCAAAACAAAAATTTGAGTGTGAGGCCAAGATGCAAATCAACAATTTGTGGACCCAAGGTTGCCTCAAAAACTCATCCAAGACTATTCCCAAACCTGCTTCAAGCTAATAAAAGATTGTCTTCATGCTATTCCAAAACTATCCAAAGGCTGTAATTGTGCAAAAATAAGTGGAAATAGGCTCAATCTCTCATAGACCAGATCCTAAGTGATGCATAGCAATTTTGATTTGTCATGTACAACAATGGTAAATAACTATTTAATCTCTTCAAAGATGTGTAAACTCAGTTCTCCTTTATTTATAATGGTTGTACTATGCAAGAGTAAAATTAGCAAAGGTAATGATGAATCAACACCAAAGAGAATGAAAAGGAAATTATAATCAACAAACTCTGGCTCTCCATATGCATAAGTCAAGTACATCACATCTTCCTTTTTGCAAGGGAAATCCAATACTCCCCAACCTTGAGAAACATTATCAACATCATAAATGTCAATTTTTATGACCAAAATACTCCTACATACCTCACTCCATGCTTTTCTTAACCGTTGCTCCAAAATGGGATTGAAATTGCATGTCAATGTCTGAAGCTCTACTTTTACCATGTTTCCAACTCCAAAACAACTTGCACCCCAATGTATCAAAACTAAAAATGCAACTTCATCTCCATTATGTGCCATCAAATCCAAGTGTAATAGCTGCTCCAACTTCCTCAAAAATTGACAATGCTCCCTCTTCATGTCTTGCAAGTGAGCATACCTATAAACTATTAACTTATGCTCATACTTAGCCCTAATAACAACCTTTAACATTATGAAATACACCTTATTATATCTTCTAAAATGGACTAACACAGACCTCATACAATTCTCACCCAAAATTGAAAACACGTGTGGTGTAGCAATTCCTCTTGTCACCAAAAACTCAACGAATGTAAGTAAATCAGATCTGATGTGATGTGCAGTCATTGGTGCCTTATCGATCAGTCTACATGAAACCCATACTATCTCCAATTATGTCTCATAAGTTGTTAAAGATGCAACTCTTTTTTTTTCCAAATGAGACCTCAATTTCTCCATCATTCCTTCCTTCATAGCCTTCCCAAATGCCGCTTCTAAAATCAACAGACAATCAGTCCTATTGGTACCGAAATTCTCCCTCACAATAGTCCCAAAATCAATCTTGAAAATCAATGAAGTGTTTGTCCAAAACAACATTGTTTGGTCATCAAATTTCCTCCATAAAGATGCACAAAACTCCTTGTATACTGCCTCCTCAGTTGTCGTCACGTGTGCAGTCCAAATTATACCAAGTAATGTAACAAATTCCAACACAACCATCCAATAACTCCTATACAACAACGTCTCATCATAGGCATGTAGTACGCCAAGTTGAGTGATACAAGGCTCCAATTGATCCAACATCCCTGCTAAGACTGTTCTTGCAAAAACATCCTCTAAAATAAGCAAATATTGTATCTTTTGTGTATCATAAACAATCTTCATATGTGGCACAAACCTTCTAACAACAATGTGAAATCTTTTATCATCATTTCCTATGGCTGTAAAATGTAAAACTGTGAGACAAGCAAAGTCTCCCCAAGATCGAAGAATGCTCCACAAGATCAATCACACATAAAAGAGGTAAACCCACAACACAAATATTGAGTGGTAAAACCCTACTTCAAATGAAGAAGGGAAACATCCACTATGAAGCTCACTATATTACTCAATGATTCAACTAGTACAAGAATGCTTCAATGTTATGCAACAATATGCATCAACATAAACTACAACACAAGTCAATATGACAAGATATATGATAAGAGATATGATAATATGTAGTAGAAAACACCCCTATTTAAAGAGAAGCTTTTCTACTACAACCCTAAATCTTATCACAATCTATCAAATATTAGAAAGTGCTTTAGTTACTTTCTAATTTTATCACAATCTAATCTTTGAGATATGTGATAAGTGGCATCTATCAAATATTAGAAAGTGATTAGTTACTTTCTAATATTTTCTAGAAAAAGGGGAATAACTTTTTTCCAAGAAATTAAATATTCCTAGCACCCTTAATTTATTTATTAATTGGGTGGAAATATTTTACATAAGATAGAATTATATTCTAATTCAAATATTATTCTTTAGACTTTATATTTTAGTCTAAGAATAATTTACACAATGTTGCATTACATATTCCAACACTCCCCCTTAATGCAATATTGGGGAAAGGAATTATGAGACAAAGAAACATTCTCCCCCTAAAGATACAAACGGGGATGAGAATCAAATGAGTAATATAGTTACAATGAGCTTCTATGACCAAGAATGGTCTATAATAAGGCACCAATACAAAATGGGCCAAAATGAGACTGCAAGCCCCCAACGGAGTAGCTTCAGATACAAGCAGCTTACAAAGCCATCCATCAACCACAAGTGGTTGCAAATGACAAGAAGAAAACATCACAAGGGTGTCTTCAGTAAGCCTGCAAAACCCCAAATGGAAGTACCTACAAGCTACAAGCAGCTCAACATAAGATCAGTTAGATACATCATCATAAATATATTCACCACAACATATATGAATATCCAAAGATGATAACAAAACTGATCTAACAAATAGTGAACTATAAGTCATCACAAAAAGATGCCAAGCCATACTTATAGTCACGTGCTATATAGTTGATCAAAAAATATCATGTACAAAGTTGCATAAAGCAAACAAGGAGTACCATGATAATGCAAACTCTAAAGTACCATGTACAAAAGTAGCACAAGGCTAACAAAAAAGTACCATGTACAAGAGTTGCATAAGGTATATGAAAATAATAAAGTGTGCACACCGGTTGCATAAAGCCAACCATAAAATATCATGTACAAAAGTAGCATAAATGCTAACAAGAAAGTACCATGATAAACCAATTGCATAATGCCAACTACATAAAAAACATGTACAAAGTTGCACAAGGCAACAAGAAAGTACCATGTAAAAGAGTCGCATAAAGCAATTGCATCATATACCATAATTGCACAATGCCATCTACAAAGTAACATGTACAAAAGTTGCACAAGGCAAACAAGAAAGTACCATGTTCAAAAGAGATGCAAAAAGCAATTATACCACCAAATATCAACTCATATATATAGCACAAAACACCTCATAAGGATGAAGTTGTCATCACACAAGTGTAACTACACTTCATTCCCCCTTGAGGACAACTTCACCAAACCAAGTGAGTCCCTCAACTTACAAAATTGCTCCTTGGGAAGAGGTTTGGTGAACAAATCAGCAGAATTAGAAGATGATGGGCAATACTCCAACTGAATAGTCCCATCCAATACCTTCTCTCTGATAAAATGGGCTTGGATTTCAACATGCTTTGTCCTTTGATGCATTACAAGATTTTTAGCCAAGGCAATAGCTGATTGATCATCATGAAAGATAATCATGAACTACTATAACCATCTTGCAATAAACAACTATAACCATATTGCAATTGAATAAACCAAGATCAACTTGCAATAGATTAACTTGCAATAAGAAGGTAACTAACCATAACAATCATCTTGCAATAAAATAAACTAACTTGAATTGAACCATAAAACATTTGTTAAATGTTAGATAGTCAATAAGTTAGTAAGTTAGTGTTCATTTTAGGTTTTGCTATAGCCTAATGAATTGCCAATTCATCTCACCCAAGGTCAACCAAGCTACCCAAAAGGGTACGGGTACGAGGACCCAAAAAGGACTTGCTACCGATAGAGCGGATTCTTTTGGATTCAATAGGTGTTTAGAAAATATAAACTGTGTTGCAAGATTAAGTAAATTTTAATCAAATACTAAAGTTGTGGTTAGGAAGTTGATTCATTTTTAACCTTCTTGATTAATATGAAAATTAGTAAATTGCAAGTTAGTTGGTTAGTAGATTGTTTAGTAGCAAGTTAGTAGTTAGATTAGTTGAGATGCAAAATGTAAGAAAGATGAACAAGAGATAGTGGAGACACAAATACACACACACACTCTCTCTCTCTCTCTCTCTCACTTTCATTCTCTTTTACTTTCATAATGAGAGATACAAGTTACATTAATTTACAGTATGCTTCAAGCAAATACTAGAGAGAGATTAGAAGAAATTAATAAAAATAGGGGAAGAGAGTGAAAAAATTGATCCGAAATTGCCTTGTATACTCCAAAACATACTTGGATAACCTTGCAAAACAAGCAAACTCACAAACAACCATTGTTAATGTGAGACAAAAAAATATTGCATTTTAAGGAGAATAATAATAATTTTTAATACAAAAAATTGCTTAAAAAAATGCAATTAAATTAATAAAATTTATTTTATTAATAAAAAAAAATGGTATGAAAAAGTTTAAAGATTTTTATAAAGCAAAACTTTTTCAAAAAACAAAACTATTTTTTTTTTTTAAAACAAAACTATTTTTATAAAGCAAAACTATTTTTTTTTTAAAAAACAAAACTGTTTTTTTTTTTATAAAGCAAAACTATTTTTTATATATATATATATATATAGCCGATTATTTTTTTTAAATAAAAAAATGACTATATATGGAAATAAAGGTTTTTGGGTCTTTCGGACGCAACCATGGGGTCCGTTTAGCTCCAAAACCCTTCCAAAAAAAGCTTAATGCCAAAAAAAATTATAGATTTAAAATGAAAATACTATTTGCAAAAGATCTAACAACTAGATCTAAAAACATAATAAATCTATAAACCCTAATGGCAGATTTGCAAAATAAGTTTACATAAAATACCCAAATATCAAATGCATGCAAAAAAAATATACCTTAATGGGTTTTTCACCTCAAAGGATTGAAGACACTTGATGGAGATCCCAACCGCTATGATACCAAATGTGAGACAAGCAAAGTCTCCCCAAGATCGAAGAATGCTCCACAAGATCAATCACACATAAAAGAGGTAAACCCACAACACAAATATTAAGTGGTAAAACCCTACTTCAAATGAAGAAGGGAAACATCCACTATGAAGCTCACTATATTACTCAATGATTCAATAGTACAAGAATGCTTCAATGTTATGCAACAATATGCATCAACATAAACTACAACACAAGTCAATATGACAAGATATGATAAGATATGATAATATGTAGTAGAAAACACCCCTATTTAAAGAGAAGCTTTTCTACTACAACCCTAAATCTTATCACAATCTAATTTATCACAATCTATCAAATATTAGAAAGTGCTTTAGTTACTTTCTAATTTTATCACAATCTAATCTTTGAGATATGTGATAAGTGGCATCTATCAAATATTAGAAAGTGATTAGTTACTTTCTAATATTTTCTAGAAAAGGGGAATAACTTTTTCTCAATAAATTAAATATTCCTAGCACCCTTAATTTATTTATTAATTGGGTGGGAATATTTTAAATAAGATAGAATTATATTCTAATTCAAATATTATTCTTTAGACTTTATATTTTAGTCTAAGAATAATTTACACAATGTTGCATTACATATTCCAACACTCCCCCTTAATGCAATATTGGGGAAAGGAATTATGAGACAAAGAAACATTCTCCCCCTAAAGATACAAACGGGGATGAGAATCAAATGAGTAATATAGTTACAATGAGCTTCTATGACCAAGAATGGTCTATAATAAGGCACCAATACAAAATGGGCCAAAATGAGACTGCAAGCCCCCAACGGAGTAGCTTTAGATACAAGCAACTTACAAAGCCATCCATCAACCACAAGTGGTTGCAAATGACAAGAAGAAAACATCACAAGGGTGTCTTCAGTAAGCCTGCAAAATCCCAAATGGAAGTACCTACAAGCTACAAGCAGCTCAACATAAGATCAGTTAGATACATCATCATAAATATATTCACCACAACATATATGAATATCCAAAGATGATAACAAAACTGATCTAACAAATAGTGAACTATAAGTCATCACAAAAATATGCCAAGCCATACTTATAGTCACGTGCTATATAGTTGATCAAAAAATATCATGTACAAAGTTGCATAAAGCAAACAAGGAGTACCATGATAATGCAAACTCTAAAGTACCATGTACAAAAGTAGCACAAGGCTAACAAAAAAGTACCATGTACAAGAGTTGCATAAGGTATATGAAAATAATAAAGTGTGCACACCGGTTGCATAAAGCCAACCATAAAATATCATGTACAAAAGTAGCATAAATGCTAACAAGAAAGTACCATGATAAACCAATTGCATAATGCCAACTACATAAAAAAACATGTACAAAGTTGCACAAGGCAACAAGAAAGTACCATGTAAAAGAGTCGCATAAAGCAATTGCATCATATACCATAATTGCACAATGCCATCTACAAAGTAACATGTACAAAAGTTGCACAAGGCAAACAAGAAAGTACCATGTTCAAAAGAGATGCAAAAAGCAATTATACCACCAAATATCAACTCATATATATAGCACAAAACACCTCATAAGGATGAAGTTGTCATCACACAAGTGTAACTACACTTCATTCCCCCTTGAGGACAACTTCACCAAACCAAGTGAGTCCCTCAACTTACAAAACTGCTCCTTGGGAAGAGGTTTGGTGAACAAATCAGCAGAATTAGAAGATGATGGGCAATACTCCAACTGAATAGTCCCATCCAATACCTTCTCTCTGATAAAATGGGCTTGGATTTCAACATGCTTTGTCCTTTGATGCATTACAAGATTTTTAGCCAAGGCAATAGTTGATTGATCATCATGAAAGATAATCATGAACTACTATAACCATCTTGCAATAAACAACTATAACCATATTGCAATTGAATAAACCAAGATCAACTTGCAATAGATTAACTTGCAATAAGAAGGTAACTAACCATAACAATCATCTTGCAACAAAATAAACTAACTTGAATTGAACCATAAAACATTTGTTAAATGTTAGATAGTCAATAAGTTAGTAAGTTAGTGTTCATTTTAGGTTTTGCTATAGCCTAATGAATTGCCAATTCATCTCACCCAAGGTCAACCAAGCTACCCAAAAGGGTATGGGTACGAGGACCCAAAAAGGACTTGCTACCGATAGAGCGGATTCTTTTGGATTCAATAGGTGTTTAGCAAATATAAACTGTGTTGCAAGATTAAGTAAATTTTAATCAAATACTAAAGTTGTGGTTAGGAAGTTGATTCATTTTTAACCTTCTTGATTAATATGAAAATTAGTAAATTGCAAGTTAGTTGGTTAGTAGATTGTTTAGTAGCAAGTTAGTAGTTAGATTAGTTGAGATGCAAAATGTAAGAAAGATGAACAAGAGATAGTGGAGACACAAAATACACAATACACACTCTCTCTCTCTCTCTCACTCTCACTTTCATTCTCTTTTACTTTCATAATGAGAGATACAAGTTACATTAATTTACAATATGCTTCAAGCAAATACTGGAGAGAGATTAGAAGAAATTAATAAAAATAGGGGAAGAGAGTGAAAAAATTGATCCGAAATTGCCTTGTATACTCCAAAACATACTTGGATAACCTTGCAAAACAAGCAAACTCACAAACAACCATTGTTAATGTGAGACAAAAAAATATTGCATTTTAAGGAGAATAATAATAATTTTTAATACAAAAAATTGCTTAAAAAAATGCAATTAAATTAATAAAATTTATTTTATTAATAAAAAAAATGGCATGAAAAAGTTTAAAGATTTTTATAAAGCAAAACTTTTTCAAAAAACAAAACTATTTTTTTTTTTTTAAAACAAAACATTTTTATAAAGCAAAACTTTTTTTTTTTTTTTTTTTTTTTTTATAAAGCAAAATTATTTTTTTATATATATATATATATATAGCCGATTATTTTTTTTATAAATAAAAAAAATGACTATATATGGAAATAGGGGTTTTTGGGTCTTTCGGACGCAACCATGGGGTCCGTTTGGCTCCAAAAACCTTTCCAAAAAAAGCTTAATGCCAAAAAAAATTATAGATTTAAAATGAAAATACTATTTGCAAAAGATCTAACAACTAGATCTAAAAACATAATAAATCTATAAACCCTAATGGCAGATTTGCAAAATAAGTTTACATAAAATACCCAAATATCAAATGCATGCAAAAAAATATACCTTAATGGGTTTTTCACCTCAAAGGATTGAAGACACTTGATGGAGATCCCAACCGCTTTGATACCAAATGTGAGACAAGCAAAGTCTCCCCAAGATCGAAGAATGCTCCACAAGATCAATCACACACAAAAGAGATAAACCCACAACACAAATATTGAGTGGTAAAACCCTACTTCAAATGAAGAAGGGAAACATCCACTATGAAGCTCACTATATTACTCAATGATTCAATAGTACAAGAATGCTTCAATGTTATGCAACAATATGCATCAACATAAACTACAACACAAGTCAATATGACAAGATATGATAAGATATGATAATATGTAGTAGAAAACACCCCTATTTAAAGAGAAGCTTTTCTACTACAACCCTAAATCTTATCACAATCTAATCTTATCACAATCTATCAAATATTAGAAAGTGCTTTAGTTACTTTCTAATTTTATCACAATCTAATCTTTGAGATATGTGATAAGTGGCATCTATCAAATATTAGAAAGTGATTAGTTACTTTCTAATATTTGCTAGAAAAAGGGAAATAACTTTTTTCCAAGAAATTAAATATTCCTAGCACCCTTAATTTATTTATTAATTGGGTGGGAATATTTTACATAAGATAGAATTATATTCTAATTCAAATATTATTCTTTAGACTTTATATTTTAGTCTAAGAATAATTTACACAATGTTGCATTACATATTCCAACACTCCCCTTAATGCAATATTGGGGAAAGGAATTATGAGACAAAGAAACATTCTCCCCCTAAAGATACAAACGGGGATGAGAATCAAATGAGTAATATAGTTACAATGAGCTTCTATGACCAAGAATGGTCTACAATAAGGCACCAATACAAAATGGGCCAAAATGAGACTGCAAGCCCCCAACGGAGTAGCTTCAGATACAAGCAGCTTACAAAGCCATCCATCAACCACAAGTGGTTGCAAATGACAAGAAGAAAACATCACAAGGGTGTCTTCAGTAAGCCTGCAAAATCCCAAATGGAAGTACCTACAAGCTACAAGCAGCTCAACATAAGATCTATTAGATACATCATCATAAATATATTCACCACAACATATATGAATATCCAAAGATGATAACAAAACTGATCTAACAAATAGTGAACTATAAGTCATCACAAAAAGATGCCAAGCCATACTTATAGTCACGTGCTATATAGTTGATCAAAAAAATATCATGTACAAAGTTGCATAAAGCAAACAAGGAGTACCATGATAATGCAAACTCTAAAGTACCATGTACAAAAGTAGCACAAGGCTAACAAAAAAGTACCATGTACAAGAGTTGCATAAGGTATATGAAAATAATAAAGTGTGCACACCGGTTGCATAAAGCCAACCATAAAATATCATGTACAAAAGTAGCATAAATGCTAACAAGAAAGTACCATGATAAACCAATTGCATAATGCCAACTACATAAAAAAACATGTACAAAGTTGCACAAGGCAACAAGAAAGTACCATGTAAAAGAGTCGCATAAAGCAATTGCATCATATACCATAATTGCACAATGCCATCTACAAAGTAACATGTACAAAAGTTGCACAAGGCAAACAAGAAAGTACCATGTTCAAAAGAGATGCAAAAAGCAATTATACCACCAAAGATCAACTCATATATAGCACAAAACACCTCATAAGGATGAAGTTGTCATCACACAAGTGTAACTACACTTCATTCCCCCTTGAGGACAACTTCACCAAACCAAGTGAGTCCCTCAACTTACAAAACTGCTCCTTGGGAAGAGGTTTGGTGAACAAATCAACAGAATTAGAAGATGATGGGCAATACTCCAACTGAATAGTCCCATCCAATACCTTCTCTCTAATAAAATGGGCTTGGATTTCAACATGCTTTGTCCTTTGATGCATTACAAGATTTTTAGCCAAGGCAATAGCTGATTGATCATCATGAAAGATAATCATGAACTACTATAACCATCTTGCAATAAACAACTATAACCATATTGCAATTGAATAAACCAAGATCAACTTGCAATAGATTAACTTGCAATAAGAAGGTAACTAACCATAACAATCATCTTGCAACAAAATAAACTAACTTGAATTGAACCATAAAACATTTGTTAAATGTTAGATAGTCAATAAGTTAGTAAGTTAGTGTTCATTTTAAGGTTTTGCTATAGCCTAATGAATTGCCAATTCATCTCACCCAAGGTCAACCAAGCTACCCAAAAGGGTATGGGTACGAGGACCCAAAAAGGACTTGCTACCGATAGAGCGGATTCTTTTGGATTCAATAGGTGTTTAGCAAATATAAACTGTGTTGCAAGATTAAGTAAATTTTAATCAAATACTAAAGTTGTGGTTAGGAAGTTGATTCATTTTTAACCTTCTTGATTAATATGAAAATTAGTAAATTGTAAGTTAGTTGGTTAGTAGATTGTTTAGTAGCAAGTTAGTAGTTAGATTAGTTGAGATGCAAAATGTAAGAAAGATGAACAAGAGATAGTGGAGACACAAAGAAAAACACACACACACACTCTCTCTCTCTCACTCTCACTTTCATTCTCTTTTACTTTCATAATGAGAGATACAAGTTACATTAATTTACAGTATGCTTCAAGCAAATACTGGAGAGAGATTAGAAGAAATTAATAAAAATAGGGGAAGAGAGTGAAAAAGTTGATCCGAAATTGCCTTGTATACTCCAAAACATACTTGGATAACCTTGCAAAACAAGCAAACTCACAAACAACCATTGTTAATGTGAGACAAAAAAATATTGCATTTTAAGGAGAATAATAATAATTTTTAATACAAAAAATTGCTTAAAAAAATGCAATTAAATTAATAAAATTTATTTTATTAATAAAAAAAAATGGTGATTGCACTTTAACTATCACTATCAATTCAGTTTGGGAGAATTATCTGGCTCTGGCGATTTGGCGGGAAACCTTCTGTGCAGGCACCGGGCGAAGCTCCAGGGTCTCTGGTTGGAATTTTCTTCCAGATCCTCCTGCGGATTGATTCTACACTTCCTTGAAGGATCGTTCGTTGCCTTGGGAGGGCCCAATGGGGTCTCCTCCAGGATCTTTCGATGGGCAGAAAAGCTCATATGCTGATAAATTAAAAGAAAACCCTGCATCTTCCTCCGATGAAGCTCAACGCAGTGCTTATCAAATGCTATTTAAGAATGCTGGAAAGGGTTTACCTGCAAACAGAGTTAACGGCTGCCTTCCACAATCTGCGTCCGTGCCTAAGATTGTCATAGAACCAAAACTGGTTGAGGATACGATTATATACCGTGCTACCCATGATCTGATCTGCAAATTCATGGGTATTCGGCCCACTCTGAACTTTCTACACACCTGGGTGAGACAGAACTGGGAGCCCATTGGTGAGTATTCTCTTTGGCCTATAAGCAATGGGTATTTTATCATTAGTTTCTCTTCTCTAGCAGATAGAAACAGAGCATTTGAATCAGAAAAGAGGAGCCATGGCCCGGCAGGATTATTTGTCCAACCGTGGAGAGTGGGTTTTGATCCTCGCATCGAGCCCACGGCTGTCCCGGTCTGGATACGGCTGTATGCTCTCCCAATGGAGTTTTGGGGTGAGCAGATCCTTGAGTTGATTGGTAATTCTCTAGGTAGATTTTTGGGAGTTTCAAGAGATACCATGGAAGGAAATACTGCTGTCTTTGCTAGAATATGTGTAGAAATGGACATTAGCCAGCCACTTCCAGCCGAGGTCGAAATGGAGTTGGCAGGACTAACCTGGATACAGCAGCTAGACTATGAAGCCTTACCTTTTAGATGCAGAGTCTGCCATAAGCATGGCCATTTGGCTAGGTTCTGCCCAAATAGCCTGACCACAAAAGCGGAAGCTCCGTCGGGAACGTCAAATCGCCCCAAAGAGGGTAAGTTCACTTCGGTCAAAGAACCCCTCAATATCCCCCGTGGTTCTCGATGCCCAGAAAGATGGCTTTGAACAGCAGAAGCGGAGGAAAAACAAAAAGAGAAATGGCAAAGAGCAGGCCCAAACCAAGCCAACCAATCGATATGAAATCTTCAAATCCCTTGTAGACCAAGAAGACCAAGTCATGGAAGGAGTGGATGGGAATGCTGAGGATTCTAACCCCCACTCTCTTGCTCCTCTATCATCTACTCCTGTCTTAGAACAGGTGACTGAAACCCCTGAGACTTTGCAGCCAGAGAACCTAGGGGCTATGGTAATTCATTCCCCTACACAACCAGTTATTAAGGATGTCCACATGGGAAGTGCAGAAAAGAACAGAGAAAGACCAGCATTGGGGATTACCTAGGTGGAAAAGAGGTCTAAGAATAGTAATTCCCAAGGAGTCGGTAGAAAATCCAATAAGGATCTAATAGTAGCGCAAGGGGACAAGCTGATCAATGGAGGATCGGTGAGAACAATTGACTCGTATTGCTCCCAAGGTTTCCAATGATTATACAATCCTCGAATGTAAGGGGTTTAAACAGTAGAACCCATCAATCTGCTGTTCAAAGACTTTTAGGAAGACACAAAATAGACTTTTTGCTCCTTCAGAAAACAAAAATGTCTTTAAATCTTATGTGTAAAATTGCTAGTAGAATATGGAGGGGCGCTGGATATATGGATGTGGCGGCCCAAGGAGCCTCAGGGGGAATTGTTACTCTTTGGAATCCTCTGGTGTGGATAGCAATAGAACATACAGCTTGGAGGGGTGTTCTCACATCTCTCTTTAAGAATATTGTTACAGCTGAACAGGTTTTAATTACAAACTTCTATGGGGCTCAAAGCATTGATGGCCAGCGGCTTCAATGGAATGTTGTTCACTCAATGAGATCCTCCCGGGAAGATTGCGATTGGATTGTTGCTGGGGATTTTAATGCCAAATTATCTGCCAGGGATCAGGAAGGTGGTTTCCCAGTTTTGGACCCAGGGGATAGGCTTCTGATTGCTCAAGTCCAGGCCTTTCACCTTGTTGATATCAAAGGTCCTGGTACTTATTTTACGTGGACTAATAAGAGAAGAGAGCCACACAGTAGGAAGGTAAAACTAGACCGGTTTCTGGTCTCGGAGGAAGCATTTGTGAAATGGAATATTAAATTTCAGATTTTGGAAGGCCCAGCTTGCACCACTTTCCCATTTTATCGGAGGGAGGGGCTATGACAGAGGCAGCACCATAAACCTTTTAAATTTGAAAATTTTTGGTTGCAAAAAGAAGATCTCCGAAGAAAAATTCCTCGGTGGTGGGAAGATGGCCGCCCACCTTTTGGGACTCGCAATGTTCAAATTTCACAAACAACCTTCAATTTGTCAAGTGTAAATTGAAACAATGGAGGCAAACTAACAAATCGGACTTCCAAAGACCAACGGGCCCCCTTGTTGGCCGGATGGGATGAGGTGCGTAAACATTTCAGGGGAAGGAAACATTTCCGAGCACCTTAAATCCGAGGATGATGCTTTGCGCAAAGCGGTTGAGGATATTGATAATCAAGAAGAGATTTACTGGAAACAGAGAGCAAGAAATACTTGGTTATTAGAAGGAGACAAAAATACAAAATTTTTTCAGCGCTCTGCCTGTGCTAGGAGACAAATGAATAATATGGATTTCCTTCAAGATGAGAATGGATACTTATTTGACACTCTTCCTGGTATGCACTCCCACTCAATGGAGTATTTCTCAAAACTCTTTAAGGAAAGTATGGAGCAAGATGGGGCAGCCCAAGATGAAGTTATTGCTGTCATTCCTTCTCTAATCTCTCCTGAAGAGAACCAGGCTCTACTTAGACCTATAGATAAAGATGAACTTAAGAAGGTGGTCTTTGGGATGAGTACTGGTAAATCGCCTGGTCCTGATGGCTTCCCTATTGAGTTCTTCCAGGATTTTTGGGATACCCTGGAGGAAGATGTTCTGGCTGTCACTGAGGAGTCTAGAACCAATAAAAGAATGCTCAAGGCTCTAAATCATACCTTCATTACTTTAATTCCAAAAGGAGCAGGGGGGGTTCAATTATCTGATTTTAGACCTATTGCCTTATGCAATGTGATCTATAAAATAATTACTAAGATTATGGCTGAAAGGTTAAAACCTATCCTGCATAATATAATTTCCCCAGAGCAAGGGGGTTTTGTTGAAGGGAGGCAAATTTTGGATGGAGTGATTCTTGCTCAGGAGGCTATCCATACAATGCACCAATCTGGGAACAAAGGAATGTTCATTAAACTGGATATGTCCAAGGCTTATGACAGGGTGGAGTGGGGCTTCTTGGCAAAGATGTTGACGGCCTTTGGTTTCTCTCAGGACTGGACAGACTGGGTCATGAGCTGCATTTCTACGCCTTCATACTCGTTCTTATCAAGGGACTTCCCTCGCCTCCTTTTGGTGCCTCTCGTGGCTTGCGGCAAGGAGACCCTTGCTCTCCTTATCTCTTCCTCATCTTGGCTGAAGGATTGGGTAGACTCTTTCTGAGAAGAAGACTTCAAGGTCGGATAATGTGTTTTAAGGTCGGGGTCGAAGTTTTGACTCATTTACGTTTGTAGATGATACTGGATTGGTGGGAGTGGCCAGCCTTAGGGAAGCAAGAAGAATCAGAGATACTCTTAATGTCTACCTTCGGGCCTCTAATCAAGTCATCAATGACATTAAATCCAAAGTGATCTTCTTCAATATTGATCAACGGTTACAGGACAGAGTTATTGAGATTTTAGGTTTCACTCGAACCTCTCTCCCAGTAGTCTACCTGGGGGTCCCTCTCCATTTCAAAAAACTAAAAATTGATGTTTGGAAGGACCTTATAGATGGCATCAAAGATAGAATGAACCATTGGTCTAATAGATGGTTAAGTTATGGGGGTCGTCTAACTTTTCTGCAGTCAATTATTCAGGCCATGCCAATTTATAAATTCTCCGTCCTGGCTGCTCCCCGGTCTATTTGGAAAGAGCTGGATAAAATGGCTAGAAGATTTCTATGGGAAGGTGCCAAGGGAGAGAGGAAATGGGCCTTGGTTGGCTGGGACAAGGTTACCCAACCCAAGGAAAAAGGGGGGTTGGGACTAAGAAGCTCCAAGTTTAACAACAAGGCTTTGGCTGGCAAACTGTACTGGAGGTGGATTTCTCAGCCAACATCCCTCTTCAGCAGAATTCTCTCTAGCAAATACTTGGGTTCTGTCCATCCTAATGATGTGGGCCGCTTTCCACTGGAAGGTTTTGGATCACCAAGTGTGGCGAGCGCTCAAGCTTGGAGCTCAACTCATCAAAGATCAACTATTTTGGAAAGTGGGGAGAGGGGACAAGGCTCGGTTCTGGATCGATTCCTGGGACCGTAATCCTCCCATTATTGCTGTGTTTCCTGAATTGCAACCGATAAAATCTGCTTTAGAAGATAAGGGATGGATCCAAATTGAGAGCTACTTTAACACTAGTCAATTGGGGGACTACAAGATCATTAAGTTTAAGCGGCTGGATGAGTGGCCAATACCAATCCCTCCGGAGTTGGTGCCTACTTTGGGAAAAATCTTGGCAGAACGGTTTCTTACTGGGAGAGATGAGGAGGATGAACTGGCCTGGGGCTATGGGAGCCTTGGGGTTTATACTGTGAAAGAGGGATATGGTGAGATCCTCCCAGAGCCCCCTCCACACTTTTTTTTGGTTCATGACTGGAGAAAGATTTGGCATCCCTAGGGCTGGCCGAAAGTGAACTTCTTTGCCTGGCAGTTTTTGCATAATGGAATTCTCACCTATGACAATCTCAGACTCAGAGGCATCATTGGCCCTTCCCAATGTGTGTTATGCCACAAGCAGGAGGAAACGGCGGATCATCTAATGTTTGAATGTTCTTTCACACGACAGATTTGGAAGTGCTGGTTCTCCCACTTTAAACTTCAAGCTAATGGGGTCTTGTCTCGAAACAACATTTGGGAAAGCTGGAAGAAAGGTAGATTTAAATCCAAAGCTCTTCGAATTGGCTGGGAGCTTGGTTTATTTTTTATCTGGTGGCAGGTTTGGTTGGAGAGAAATGCCCGTATTTTTCGTGAAACCTTCTCCCCTCTAGAAGGAATATGGCAAGTCATTTGGAGCAAAGTGGCGGAAACGGTTGCCATTCATACCGAGGGGGAATTTCAGTCTGCTTCTGAGCCTTTGGACGAGGGAGCTATTTTTCAACAAAGGCAGGTGAGTGGTAGTTGGAAACCTCCTCCTGAAGGATGGATCAAAATCAATACTGATGGAGCGGCTAAAGGCAATCCGGGAAGTGCTGGAATTGGAGTTGTGTGCCGCGATCATGCTGGGTCTTTGCTCTATTGGGAACTGCAGGGTCTGGGATGTGCCACAAACAATGAAGCCGAGGCCTTTGCCATTAAATCTGCCTCCTTCTGGGCTGCCAAACAGGGACACAGGAAGATTATTATTGAGTCTGACTCCCAAATCTTGGTGGGTGCTCTTGATTGTATGAGAAACTTTGTCTCGAAAGCTTGGAGGTTGCGGATCTTAGTTTCCCAAATCAAAGAGCTTTGGAGGGAATTAGATGATGTGATACCTGTCTATGTGAATCGAGATCTCAATAAGGCGGCCGATTTCCTTGCTAAGATGGGTGCCGAAAGGGAGGTTGGGATGCAATCGCACGAGTGACATGCCTGTGGAGGATGCAGAGATTCGACAAGGCCTTGAACGTTTTCTGAAATGATGTGCAGTGTTTTTATGCTAAGGATGGTTTCTGTCGCGATATCGCGACAGGTTGCGCCCTTTCGGCCTTTGGCGGGTTTTGGTCGCGATATCGCGACATGTCGCGATATCGCGACAGGTTGCGCCCTCTCGGCCTTTGGCGGGTTTTTGTCACGATTTCGCGACATGTCGCGCCATCGCGGCCCTCGGGGTTGGCGCTTGGTTAAGTTGTCGCGATTTCGTGACAGTTTTGGCAATTTGGGGCTAACTGGTAAAAGTGTCGCGATATCGCGACACTTTTGCAGCTGGAGAGCAAAGTGGAAAATTCGTCGCGATATCGCGACAGTTTTGAGAACTGGGCGCCGAGAGGAAAATTTGTCGCGATATCGCGACAGTTTTGAGAACTGGGCGCCGAAAGGAAAAACCGTCGCGATATCGCGACACTTTTGGCGGTCTGGTGTCATAAGGAAAACCCGTCGCGAAATCGCGACAATTTTGGCTTTCCAGTGGTTTGGCGAAAACTGTCGCGATATCGCGACGCTTTTGCGATCTGGTTGCCATAAGGGGATTTCGTCGCGATTTCGTGACACTTTTGTCGAAGGGTTGCTGGTGGGTGTTGTCGTCGCGATTCCGTGACATGTCACGATTTCGCGACATGTCGCGTTGTCGCGACTGTTGGCACCGCAGTGGGGGAGTCGGGGTTGACTGTCGCGATCTCGCGACATGTCGCGATTTCGCGCCCAGTTGACTTCTTTGCTTTGTGTTGTGCTGGGTTGCCTTTGTGCTCTTCTCTTGTAGTGTTGTTTGTTGTTCTTGGTTGGGATGTGTTCTCTCCCGTTTGTAATTGCTCTTTGTATTAATACAAGTTTTTCATTTTTTTCAAAAAAAAAAATAAAAAAAAATGGTATGAAAAAGTTTAAAGATTTTTATAAAGAAAAACTTTTTCAAAAAACAAAACTGTTTTTTTTTTTAAAACAAAACAGTTTTATAAAGCAAAACTGTTTTTTTTTTTGTTTTTTACATATATATAGCCGACTATTTTTTTTAAATAAAAAAAATGACTATATATGAAAATAAAGGTTTTTGGGTCTTCCGGACGCAACCATGGGGTTCGTTTAGCTCCAAAACACTTCCATAAAAAGCTTAATTCCAAAAACAAATTGTAGATTTAAAATGAAAATACTGTTTGCAAAAGATCTAACAACTAGATATAAAAACATAATAAATCAATAAACCCTAATGGCAGATTTGCAAAATAAGTTTACATAAAATACCCAAATATCAAATGCATGCAAAAAAATATATACCTTAATGGTTTTTCATCTCAAAGGATTGAAGACACTTGATGGAGATCCCAACCGCTTTGATACCAAATGTGAGATAAGCAAAGTCTCCCCAAGATCGAAGAATGCTCCACAAGATCAATCACACACAAAAGAAAAAAAAACCACAACACAAATATTGAGTGGTAAAACCCTACTTCAAATGAAGAAGGGAAACATCCACTATGAAGCTCACTATATTACTCAATGATTCAACAGTATAAGAATGCTTCAATGTTATGCAACAATATGCATCAACATAACCTACAACACAAGTCAATATGACAAGATACGATAAGATATGATAAGATCTGATAATATGTAGTAGAAAACACCCCTATTTAAAGAGAAGCTTTTCTACTACAACCCTAAATCTTATCATAATATATCAAATATTAGAAAGTGCTTTAGTTACTTTCTAATTTTATCACAATCTAATCTTTGAGATATGTGATAAGTGGCATCTATCAGATATTAGAAATTTATTAGTTACTTTCTAATATTTTCTAGAAAAAAGAGAATAACTTTTTCCCATAAATTAAATATTCCTAGCACCTTTATTTTATTTATTAATTGGGTGGGAATATTTTTACATAGAATTATTTTCTAAATATTATTCTTTAGACTTTATATTTTAGTCTAAGAATAATTTACACAATGTTGCATTACATATTCCAACACTCCCCCTTAATGCAATATTGGGGAAAGGAATTATGAGACAAAGAAAAATTCTCTCCCTAAATATACAAACAGGGATGAGAATCAAATGAGTAATATAGTTACAATGAGCTTCTATGACCAAGAATGGTCTATAAGGCACCAATACAAAATGGGCCAAAATGAGACTGTAAGCCCTCAACGGAGTAGCTTTAGATACAAACAGCTTATAAAGCCATCCATCAACCACAAGTGGTTGCAAATGACAAGAAAAAAACATCACAAGGGTGTCTTAAATAAGCTTGCAAAACCCCAAATGGAAGTACCTACAAGCTACAAGCAGCTCAACATAAGATTTGTTAGATACATCATCATAAATATATTCACCACAACATATATGAATATCCAAATATGATAACAAAACTGATCTAAAAAATAGTGAACTATAAGTCATCACAAAAATATGCCAAGCCATACTTATAGTCATGTGCTATATAGTTGATCAAAAAATATCATGTACAAAGTTGCATAAAGCAAAAAAGGAGTACCATGATAATGCAAACTCTAAAGTACCATGTACAAAATTAGCACAAGGCTAACAAAAAAGTACCATGTACAAGAGTTGCATAAGGTATATGAAAATAATAAAGTGTGTACATCGGTTGCATAAAGCCAACCATAAAATATCATGTACAAAAGTAGCATAAATGCTAACAAGAAAGTACCATTATAAATCAATTGCATAATGCCAACTACATAAAAAAACATGTACAAAGTTGCACAAGGCAACAAGAAAGCACCATGTAAAAGAGTCGCATAAAGCAATTGCATCATATACCATAATTGCACAATGCCATCTACAAAGTAACATGTACAAAAATTGCACAAGGCAAAAAAGAAAGTACCATGTTCAAAACAGATGCAAAAAGCAATTATACCACCAAATATCAACTCATATATGGCACAAAACACCTCATAAGGATGAAGTTGTCATCACACAAGTGTAACTACACTTCATTCTCCCTTGAGGACAACTTCACCAAACCAAGTGAGTCCCTCAGCTTACAAAAATGCTCCTTGGGAAGAGGTTTGGTGGACAAATCAGCAGAATTAGAAGACGATGGACAATACTCCAACTGAATAGTCCCATCCAATACCTTCTCTCTAATAAAATAGGCTTGGATTTCAACATGCTTTGTCCTTTGATGCATTACAGGATTTTTAGCCAAGGTAATAGCTGATTGATCATCATGAAAGATAATCATGAACTACGATAACCATCTTGCAATAAACAACTTTAACCATATTGCAATTGAATAAACCAAGATCAAATTGCAATAGATTAACTTGCAATAAGAAGGTAACTAACCATAACAATCATCTTGTAACAAAATAAACTAACTTGAATTGAACCATAAAACATTTGTTAAATGTTAGATAGTCAATAAGTTAGTAAGTTAGTGTTCATTTTAGGTTTTGCTATAGCCTAATGAATTGCCAATTCATCTCTGTTGGTCCGGCTTTCATGCACACCCCGGGAAGGATGAAGCAAGGAAGCTCCGGAGACATCCACGGGACGAATCCCACTCACTTTAGGATCTAGCTGGTTATCCAAGGTGCGAGTTACAGAGTTGGGTCGAATGGCTATTCACTCTTTTCCGCTTCTGGAATAGATTTCAATATGGACTGCTCTGTTACCTTACAGGGGGTTCCTGAACTTGTTAAGTAGTTGTCACTTGCTTATCAGATTTAACTTGAATTCTTGATCTAGCTCTCATGGGTCAACAGATTTAAATAAAAGACAAACAAAGAAAGTAAAAATGGATCATTCATCGAAAACAAAGAGAGGGTAGGGTAAGGCAGAAAAGAGAAGCTTATCAAACATTAACTGTAAAACCCTAAACTATCAATTTTATCTATGCTATCAGCTTCACAACAGAACAAATCAAAGAAGAAAGTGTCCAGTCGATCTAAGATCACTTTCAACTAAGAGCACAAGGCAGAGTGAAACAGATCTAGCAGAAAATTATAAATCCAAGGGCAGCTGGTTAAAACTGGTATCTTTCACCGACAGACTAGCTCACACAGTGAAGACAGAGCAATTAGAACAAACTTAACCTCAAATCAGTAATTTCCCCTAGCAGACAATAGAACAACCGAAGCCTAACAACATATTTAAACTTGATAATGACAGATTCACAAGCATATATCTAACAAACTTTAATGGAACGGATAACAAAAGAAGATACACTTATCACACTTGCAAAAGATTAGGCTCCCGGCCATGCTATCATAGAAAAGCTAAAGCACATCAACTCCAAGTCCAGAAACAAAGGATTTCACAAAATTTGCAAGAAATTGCTTATAAGCCTTTTATTTCTAAGTCTCCGCCTCCCGCAATTACATTGAGAAGAAGTATTTATAGACTCAGGACAGACCCTGATCTTTTCGGAAATATCTTCTTCTCATAACCGCAAATATTATCACTTCTAAACCCTAGGACCCGGGTTTTACAATAAAAATCCATTTAAAATCAAAGTCCGGATAGAACTTAACCCTTCCGGCAAATCTGTGCGAGTCAACCGCCATAAATGGAGAAGATAAAATCTAAAGCCACTTGCATTCATCCGCAACTGCAAATAAATGCCTCCATTAATTCTCGCTCGGTGAGCCGGATGAGTCACCACTTCTCCATCAATTTGATCTCCGCAAAGCCATCCCCGAGTTGAAATTGTCTCCATGCTATCAATTCTGCAATAAATCTGCTATTGAATGCTTTTACCGGCTTTTTTTCCTCTAGCATGGCGGTCCTTGATCAAATCTGCACTTTAACTTTGACTTTATGGCCTTTCTCGGTTGTCCCGTAAGTGGCAGATGGAATCCTGCATGAAAGACAAAAAGATTATATTAGTACTTTAAAATCATTAAATCAAAAGCTTTAAAGGTTAAAACAGATTAAAAACCAGCTAAAAAGCTTGCATGTCGGCCTTGCTCTGCCTGTTACGCGCTTTGACACGTGTCGCTACCCCAGGATGCCTTCTGTTTCCCGCTGGAATGCACTTCTGGTCAACTTTGAGGACTTTCTCTCTCCTACCGCGAAAATGAGACATGTCGCGATTTCGCGACATGTCGCGAAATCGCGACGTCTCCAGCGCTGCGCTGCTTCTCTCTCTGTCGGCCGCAAAAACGTGACATGTCGCGATTTCGCGACATGTCGCGAAATCGCGCCTCCCTACCGATCGCCGTACAATTTTCTTTCACAAGCCGTGAAACTGCGACATGTCACGATTTCGCGACATGTCGCGAAATCGTGACGATTCTTGCTCTCTTCCTCAAAAGGTGCAGCGCATCGCTACCATCCTCACTCTTGATCTTCGAAACATGCAGCGCATCGCTGCACTTTTCACCCTTGATCTTCGAAACATGCAGCGCATCGTTGCAAGCTCCAGCCCGCGATTTTGAAACATGCAGCGCATCGCTGCACCCTTTACCCCTCGACTTCGAAACATGCAGCGCATCGCTGCAAGCTCCAGCCCACGATTTTGAGACATGCCGCATCGCTGCAAGTTTTGGACTTAGCCACTTTTCTCCTTTCCAGTCGTGAAAACGCGACATGTCACGATTTCGCGCACAAATCGCATCTTCTCTCTCTCGCGATTTTGCGACATCTTCCAAAATATCGCGATTTCTTAATCTTTTCTTTTTTCTTAGCCCATTTTCTCTCTCCAAAATGCGACATTCGCAAAATCGTTCCTCTTCTCCTTCACGATTTCGCACATTTTTCTCCACTTTCTCTCTCCTCATCCGATTTCGCGACACTTTCCTAAAAATGGAAATGTCGCGATATCGCGACATTTCCAAAAATGGAAAGTGTCGCGATTTCGCTACCTTCGTACCATTATGCCTTCTCTCTCCAGATTTGTCGCGATTTCGCGACTTAAATCGCCGTTTTCTTACTTAGTCGATTTTCATGCATTTTCTCTCTCTTCGCGAAAATGCGACATGTCGCGATTTCGCGACATCCGTATACATTCTCTCTCCTCCTCCGTAGCGATTTCTACCTTTCCAAATGGAAATGTCGCGATATCGCGACACTTTCCAAAAATGGAAATGTCGCGATATCGCGACACTTCAAAAAATGGAAAGTGTCGCGATTTCGCTACGCAAAAATGACTTGGCGGATTTTTGATTTACCTGTCGCGATTTCGCGACATTTCCATAAATGGAAGTGTCGCGATTTCGTGACATTGCCTAAAAAGGAAAGTTTGATTTTTCATGAATTTATGCAACTGTTTTCTGGATTTTCTTGGTACCGGTGCAAGATTTGGTTTAAGCATGAATGATTCTAGCATGTAAAAAGTTAAGCTTGAAATAACAATGCTAGAAAGACTTGGAAAAAGGCACAACTTTAAAAAGGAGGCAAGCAAAATCTGGATTTAAAACTGGAAATGATCAAGAGGGTCCCTGCTGCAAAAATGGAATTTCAGAGTTTTCAAGAGGATTGGAATGCATTTTTCAGTGGGGGTGTGTTGCTTCTCAACAAATGGCGATATCTGTGGGTAAAATAGTAGCACTATTTTAGAACCCAAGACTCTGGTTTCAAAACAAAAAGACCATGCATCATGCCTTGCCACAGACATTCTTCACAATAAATTGACTGCTAACTGCTAGCTGTTAAAATTTCCCAAGGACATACTAGGCTGAATTACTTCAAGGAAGATTTCTGATGTGCAATTTCAAAGGGTATAAAACTTTCTTCAAGGATGACTGGATTGAATGATAAACTTGGATTAATCAACTTTTCTAGATTGTAAAAGGGGAAACCGAGTAGAGCTCTGTTTACTAGTTTAGCCTTTTACAACCTAGACAGAGTTACCCTTTAGATTTACACGACCCAAATTTACAACTGTAGGGCAGAATCTATAACTTAGAAGAAAATATTTTTGGAAGTATTGGCTACCTCTTTCATCATATAACTCTTTTCTCTTTTTCTTTTCTCTTTTTTTTTATCTCTCCTCTCGAAATATATCAATATCTCGAAATGGCCTTAGAGAAATCATAATTTTCTTTTATCATTTGATCAATCTGGAACCTGATCTCAAGTCTAGGCACTGATAGCCTCTAGTGATACCCAAATAATTGCATGAACCATAGTCCCCTCTTATAACCAAACTTTTTTTGGATTCCCCGGAGTTCCTCCAACTAAACAGCATAGCAGTTTTTCTATCATTAAAACAACTGTGGCAAGTAAGACACAAGATCCAATCATCTCTCTACCTTCATCCTGAATAACAAAATAGCTCTACTGTTCAGTGCAAGCAGACTATCTCAATTAGAATAATGATCACCATGGGCACTGGATTGAGTGGATTGATCAGCTTAGAATAAAACAATTTTCAGCAGGCTGACTTTTCATTGATTGCTCAGGCAAAGGTTAAAGGACAGAATTTCAGAAGCCAAAGGACTTTGTACAGGCTTCCAAGGACAGGCACAGGCCTTAAAGCAAAACAAAATAAAAACTGTACAGACTAAAACACTGAACTACACAGGCAGCAAAGAAAAATAACTGCAAAGCAACAAAAACTAAAACAAAAGACTGCACAGACTTAAAGAAAAGGAAATGCAGGGAAGAAAATAAAAACTGTACAGGCAATAAAAGAAACAAACTAAAAGGAACTGAAGCAAAGCAACTAAAAGTGTTGAACTGCAGCAAAGCTAAACTGCAACAACACTGAAATAAACTAAAGCAATTGAAATAAACTAAACTGCAACTGTACAGACATTTAAAAATAAAACTGCACTGACAAAGAAATAAAACTAAAAAAACTTCAAAGCTTACTTACAATGTATACATATGTTACAACTTCCCTTCATACTCAAAAAATGCAGCAGTTGGGAAAGCAGAGAAATGGTGCCTTAAAAATTTTTTGACCATGTGCAAGTAATTTAGAAAAATTACCTTTCAGGTCCTGTTGACGAAATGCACTCCAGACTGTGCTTCAAAAATTTGCTATCTGGGAAAGACTTGTGTTTACTGTCTTCCCTGTCCCATTTGAAAAACAAATCCGCAACTCCTTCAAATTAAACAAATCATATAATAACAAATCATATGATAACATGTTTATGCTTCTAATTGAAGGGTTTGCGGAGTTCTTTCAAAAGGACCGAATGTAAAAACCCCCAGGATCAAATACCTTAAAATCTTGATAGCACCTGCACCACCACATCTTCAAAATTATGTGACAACCGAAAGAAATCATGTTTTATCTGTATGCCCTGGTTCTTAACAACTTGAACATTTTGTGGTTGCTGCACTGCTTCAATATCCAGGACTTCAATTTTTATCTCTCTAGCAGAATGTTTACAATTTTCCTTTTCACCTGAGCCTTGCTTAGATTTAACCTCATCAATGTGTAATATCCAACTGTCACTGTTGTGATGGTTTAGAGCTGTAACTGTTCTCACCTTCTCAGTTGCCAAATTATAAAATCCAATATCTGCATCAACACAGTTTATAGCCTTTTCTTTGACATTATGTTCAGAAGTTGCAGGCTTATGTTGAGACAGTTCATCAATTCCAAGTTGGCTGACCACATTCATATTTACTATCTTTTCCTCCTTTTCTTGAAATTCAACAGGTGGTCCAGAGTAAGCCTCAATCAAGCTATCCTTTTGTTCAACAATCTGAGGCAATTCATAGAGGGTGATGTCAGCTTTAAGTTCCCTCATATCCTCAATGATGTTATCCTCCTCAGTTACTTCTGCATAGTGACATTGAATCTCACTTTCATCATCCTCTCATGAGGAAGGATCATTGTTAGATTCTGGACTCGACATCTCAAATTATAACTCGTCCATTTTGAACTCGTTGAAAATCTTGCATTTCATCCACAGGAGTCTCGTACAAGACTTTCTCGTCTCTTCAGAAAAGTGAAAGAATCTGAAACCCTGGTTGTACTGTTTTTGGGTGAACTAGAAATATCAATATTTCTTTGATCTCTAGGAAAATTTAACTCACCAGGAAAAACTTCAGATTTGGGTGGTGCCAGATCACAACTGTTTACCTCAAGCACTTCCACTTTGAACTTGTCAGAACTTTTCTGTATATTTTGCACATGCTGAGTGGATGTGACAGTTAACGGAGTCTCCTTGGGTAGAGCATGACATGTTGGCACTAACTCATGATGTGGAATGGGATCTGAAATAGGCATGTTCTGTGTAACATAGGATATCAAAGGACTGCTCATAATTTGAGGCCCTAACTGTCTTTCAAGAATTAAGGCTTCTTTATAAGCCCTAGCCAGGGTTGTGATATTGATGTCTCTCTTGAGGAAAATAGAGGTCACCGAATCCAATGCATTCTTGTAGATTTCTAAGGCCAGATTTGCATTTGGGATGTAATGGCCATTCATTCTACCGTAAGCTCTTTGGAACCTCATATTGAAAGACCCGACAGTTTCTCCCGACTCTCTCTTGATGCTGGAAAATTGTTGGTATAACACACTGGGGTCTATCACTTCCCCAAATTGTGATATAAAAGCTTTCTCTAGATCATCCCAGCTAGTAATGGAATTGCTGGTGAGGTTTAAAAACCAGTCATAAGCTCCCTCCTGGAGAGTGAACGGGAACAATCTGCAGGCAACATCTTCATGCTGTATATTTAACAATTTTAAAGCATTTTTGAAAGCTAGCAGATGTTCTTCTCGAGTTCTTGTCCCATCATGTTTATATCCCGGGGAGATACCTTTCCGGGCTTCTGGGCAGGTCATGGGCTATACCCGGGATATTCAAAGCAGTGGGGCCCAACCAATTTGCCATTATTACTTGGCTGACAGTGATGTTCTGATTTGTGATTGGATAACTGCAAGTGATGATAGAACTGCTCTTAACTTGAGGTCTTCTCTGGCAATTTTAAATCAACACTCACAAACTTACAATACTTGAACTGAGTTCCACAGCCCTCCTTCTAGCGCCAATTAGATGTTGGTCCGGCTTTCATGCACACCCCAGGAAGGATGAAGCAAGGAAGCTCCGGAGACATCCACGGGACGAATCCCACTCACTTTAGGATCTAGCTGGTTATCCAAGGTGCGAGTTACAGAGTTGGGTCGAATGGCTATTCACTCTTTTCCGCTTCTGGAATAGATTTCAATATGGACTGCTCCGTTACCTTACAGGGGGTTCCCGAACTTGTTCGTAGTAGTTGTCACTTGTTTATCAGATTTAACTTGAATTCTTGATCTAGCTCTCATGGGTCAGCAGATTTAAATAAAAGACAAACAAAGAAAGTAAAAATGGATCATTCACCGAAAACAAAGAGAGGGTAGGGTAAGGCAGAAAAGAGAAGCTTATCAAACATTAACTGTAAAACCCTAAACTATCAATCTTATCTATGCTATCAGCTTCACAACAGAACAAATCAAAGAAGAAAGTGTCCAGTCAGTCTAAGATCACTTTCAACTAAGAGCACAAGGCAGAGTGAAACAGATCTAGCAAAAAATTATAAATCCAAGGGCAGCTGGTTAAAACCGGTATCTTTCACCGACAGACCTAGCTCACACAAAGGAAGACAGAGCAATTAGAACAAACTTAACCTCAAATCAGTAATTTCCCCTAGCAGACAATAGAACAACTGAAGCCTAACAAAGATATTTAAACTTGATAATACAGATTCACAAGCATATATCTAACAAACTTTAATGGAACGGATAACAAAAGAAGATACACTTATCACACTCTGCAAAATATTAGGCTCCTGGCCATGCTATCACGTAAAAGCTAAAGCACATCAACTCCAAGTCCAGAAACAAAGGATTTCACAAAATTTGCAAGAAATTGCTTATAAGCCTTTTATTTCTAAGTCTCCGCCTCCCGCAATTACATTGAGAAGAAGTATTTATAGACTCGGGACAGACCCTGATCTTTTCAAAAATATCTTCTTCTCATAACTGCAAATATTATCACATCTAAACCCTAGGACCTGGGTTTTACAATAAAAATCCATTTAAAATCAAATTCCGAATAGAAATTAACCCTTCTGCAAATCTAGGGCAGTCAACCGCCATAAATGGAGAAGATAAAATCTAAAGCCACTTGCATTCATCCACAACTGCAAATAAATGCCTCCATTAATTCTGCTGGTGAGCCGGATGAGTCACCACTTCTCCATCAATTTGATCTCCGCAAAGCCATCCCCGAGTTGAAATTATCTCCATGCTATTAATTCTGTCATAAATTTGCCATTGAATGCTTTTACCGGCTTCTTCTCCTCTAGCATGGCGGTCCTTGATCAAATCTGCACTTTAACTTTGACTTTATGGCCTTTCCCGGTTGTCCCGTAAGTGGCAGATGGAATCCTGCATGAAAGACAAAAAGATTATATTAGTACTTTAAAATCATTAAATCGAAGCTTTAAAGGTTAAAACAGATTAAAAACCAGCTAAAAAGCTTGCATGTCGGCCTTGCTCTGTCTCATACACGCTTTGACACGTGTCGCTACCCCAGGATGCCTTCTGTTTCAGCTGGAATGCACTTTCAGTCCCTTTGAGGACTTTCTCTCTCCTACCGCGAAAATGAGACATGTCGCGATTTCGCGACATGTCGCGAAATCGCGACGTCTCCAGCGCTGCGCTGCTTCTCTCTCTGTCGGCCGCGAAAACGCGACATGTCGCGATTTCGCGACAATCGCACCTCCCTGCCGACCGTCGTACAATTTTCTTTCAAAAGCCGTGAAACTACGACATGTCGCGATTTCGCGACATGTCGCAAAATCGCGACGATTCTTGCTCTCTTCCTCAAAAGGTGCAGTGCATCGCTACCATCCTCACTCTTGATCTTCGAAACATGCAGCGCATCGCTGCACTTTTCACCCTTGATCTTCGAAACATGCAGCGCATCGCTGCAAGCTCCAGCCCACGATTTTGAAACATGCAGCGCATCGCTGCACCCTTTTACCCCTGACTTAGAAACATGCAGCGCATCGCTGCAAGCTCCAGCCCGCGATTTTGAGACATGCAGCGCATCGCTGCAAGTTTTGGACTTAGCCACTTTTCTCCTTTCCAGTCGCGAAAACGTGACATGTCATGATTTCGCGACATGTCGCGAAATCGCGCTGGTCTGGAAGCTCATCTTCTCTCTCCTCCGACAGACAGCGATTTTGCGACACTTTCCAAAAATGGAAACGTCGCGATATCGCGACACTTCCAAAAATGGAAAGTGTCGCGATTTCGCTACACATCTGGGACTCAGCCGATTTTATCCTTTCAAGCCCATTTTCTCTCTCTTGCTGCGAAAATGCGACATGTCACGATTTCGTGACATGTCACGAAATCCCTTCTCTGCTTCTCCCACATTTTCTCCCCAGCTTTCTCTCTCCTCATCCTGCAGCGATTTCGTGACACTTTACAAAAATGGAAATGTCGCGACACTTCCAAAAATGGAAAGTGTCGCGATTTCGCGACGCATCGTACCATTATGCCTTCTCTCTCCAGATTTGTCGCGATTTCGCGACATTTCGAAATCGTGCCTGTTTTCTTACTTGGCCGATTTTCATGCATTTTCTCTCTCTTACCGCGAAAATGCGACATGTCGCGATTTCGCGCTCTTTCGAACGATCTGCTTCTCTCTCCTCCGGTCGGTAGCGATTTCGCGACGCTTTCCAAAAATGGAAATGTCGCGATATCGCGACACTTCCAAAAATGGAAAGTGTCGCGATTTCGCTACGCAAAAATGACTTGGCGGGTTTTCTATTTCCCTGTCGCGATTTCGCGACATTTCCATAAATGGAAGTGTCGCGATTTCGCGACATTACCAAAAAAGGAAAGTTTTGATTTTTCATGAATTTATGCAACTGTTTTCTGGATTTTCTTGGTGCCGGTGCAGGATTTGGCTTAAGCATGAATGATTCTAGCATGTAGAAAGTTAAGCTTGAAATAACAATGCTAGAAAGACTTGGAAAAAGGCACAACTTAAAAAGGAAACAAGCAAAACTGGATTAAGACTGAAAATGATCAAGAGGGTCCCTGCTGCAAAAATGGAATTTCAGAGTTTTCAAGAGGATGGAATCTCATTTTTCAGTGGGGGTGTGTTGCTTCTCAACAATCTCACCCAAGGTCAACCAATCTACCCAAAAGGGTACGAGTACGAGGACCCAAAAATGACTTGCTACCAATAGAGCAAATTCTTTTGGATTCAATAGGTGTTTAGCAAATATAAACTGTGTTGTAAGATTAAGTAAATTTTAATCAAATACTAAAGTTGTGGTTAAGAAGTTGATTCATTTTTAACCTTCTTGATTAATATAAAAATTAGTAAATTGTAAGTTAGTTGGTTAGTAGATTGTTTAGTAGCAAGTTAGTAGTTAGATTAGTTGAGATGCAAAATGTAAGAAAGATGAACAAGAGATAGTGGAGACACAAACACACACACACACACTCTCTCTCTCACTCTCACTTTCATTCTCTTTTACTTTCATAATGAGAGATACAAGTTACATAATTGACAATATGCTTCAAGAAAATACTGGAGAGAGATTAGAAAAAATTAATAAAAATAGGGGAAGAGAGTGAAAAAATTGATCCAAAATTGCTTTGTATACTCCAAAACATACTTGGATAACCTTGCAAAACAAGCAAAATCACAAACAACCATTGTTAATGTGAGACAAAAAATATTACATTTTAAGGAAAATAATAATAATTTTTAATACAAAAAATTACTTAAAAAAATTCAATTAAATTAATAAAATTTATTTTATTAATAAAAAAAAATGGTATGAAAAAGTTTAAAGATTTTTATAAAGCAAAACTTTTTCAAAAAACAAAACAGTTTTTTTTTTTCTTAAAACAAAACATTTTTATAAAGCAAAACTTTTTTTTTTTTTTTTTAAAAACAAAATTGTTTTTTTTTTTTTATAAAGCAAAATTATTTTTTTGTTTATATATATATATATATATAGCCGACTATTTTTTTTAAATAAAAAAAATGACTATATATGGAAATAAAGGTTTTTGGGTCTTCCAGACGCAACCATGGGGTCCGTTTAGCTCCAAAACCCTTCCATAAAAAACTTAATTCCAAAAACAAATTATAGATTTAAAATGAAAATACTGTTTGCAAAAGATCTAACAACTAGATCTAAAAACATAATAAATCTATAAACCCTAATGGCAGATTTGCAAAATAAGTTTACATAAAATACCTAAATATCAAATGCATGCAAAAAAATATATACCTTAACGGTTTTTCACCTCAAAGGATTGAAGACACTTGATGGAGATCCCAATCGCTTTGATACCAAATGTGAGACAAGCAAAGTCTCCCCAAGATCGAAGAATGCTCCACAAGATCAATCACACACAAAAGAGGTAAACCCACAACACCAATATTGAGTGGTAAAACCCTACTTCAAATGAAGAAGGGAAACATCCACTATGAAGCTCACTATATTACTCAATGATTCAACAATACAAGAATGCTTCAATGTTATGCAACAATATGCATCAACATAAACTACAACACAAGTCAATATGACAAGATATGATAAGATATGATATGATAATATGTAGTAGAAAACACCCCTATTTAAAGAGAAGCTTTTCTACTACAACCCTAAATCTTATCACAATCTAATCTTATCACAATCTATCAAATATTAGAAAGTGCTTTAGTTACTTTCTAATTTTATCACAATCTAATCTTTGAGATATGTGATAAGTGGCATCTATCAAATATTAGAAAGTGATTAGTTACTTTCTAATATTTGCTAGAAAAGGGAAATAACTTTTTTCCAAGAAATTAAATATTCCTAGCACCCTTAATTTATTTATTAATTGGGTGGGAATATTTTACATAAGATAGAATTATATTCTAATTCAAATATTATTCTTTAGACTTTATATTTTAGTCTAAGAATAATTTACACAATGTTGCATTACATATTCCAACACTCCCCCTTAATGCAATATTGGGGAAAGGAATTATGAGACAAAGAAACATTCTCCCCCTAAAGATACAAACGGGGATGAGAATCAAATGAGTAATATAGTTACAATGAGCTTCTATGACCAAGAATGGTCTACAATAAGGCACCAATACAAAATGGGCCAAAATGAGACTGCAAGCCCCCAACGGAGTAGCTTCAGATACAAGCAACTTACAAAGCCATCCATCAACCACAAGTGGTTGCAAATGACAAGAAGAAAACATCACAAGGGTGTCTTCAGTAAGCCTGCAAAATCCCAAACGGAAGTACCTACAAGCTACAAGCAGCTCAACATAAGATCAGTTAGATACATCATCATAAATATATTCACCACAACATATATGAATATCCAAAGATGATAACAAAACTGATCTAACAAATAGTGAACTATAAGTCATCACAAAAAGATGCCAAGCCATACTTATAGTCACGTGCTATATAGTTGATCAAAAAATATCATGTACAAAGTTGCATAAAGCAAACAAGGAGTACCATGATAATGCAAACTCTAAAGTACCATGTACAAAAGTAGCACAAGGCTAACAAAAAAGTACCATGTACAAGAGTTGCATAAGGTATATGAAAATAATAAAGTGTGCACACCGGTTGCATAAAGCCAACCATAAAATATCATGTACAAAAGTAGCATAAATGCTAACAAGAAAGTACCATGATAAACCAATTGCATAATGCCAACTACATAAAAAAACATGTACAAAGTTGCACAAGGCAACAAGAAAGTACCATGTAAAAGAGTCGCATAAAGCAATTGCATCATATACCATAATTGCACAATGCCATCTACAAAGTAACATGTACAAAAGTTGCACAAGGCAAACAAGAAAGTACCATGTTCAAAAGAGATGCAAAAAGCAATTATACCACCAAATATCAACTCATATATAGCACAAAACACCTCATAAGGATGAAGTTGTCATCACACAAGTGTAACTACACTTCATTCCCCCTTGAGGACAACTTCACCAAACCAAGTGAGTCCCTCAACTTACAAAACTGCTCCTTGGGAAGAGGTTTGGTGAACAAATCAGCAGAATTAGAAGATGATGGGCAATACTCCAACTGAATAGTCCCATCCAATACCTTCTCTCTGATAAAATGGGCTTGGATTTCAACATGCTTTGTCCTTTGATGCATTACAAGATTTTTAGCCAAGGCAATAGTTGATTGATCATCATGAAAGATAATCATGAACTACTATAACCATCTTGCAATAAACAACTATAACCATATTGCAATTGAATAAACCAAGATCAACTTGCAATAGATTAACTTGCAATAAGAAGGTAACTAACCATAACAATCATCTTGCAACAAAATAAACTAACTTGAATTGAACCATAAAACATTTGTTAAATGTTAGATAGTCAATAAGTTAGTAAGTTAGTGTTCATTTTAGGTTTTGCTATAGCCTAATGAATTGCCAATTCATCTCACCCAAGGTCAACCAAGCTACCCAAAAGGGTACGGGTACGAGGACCCAAAAAGGACTTGCTACCGATAGAGCGGATTCTTTTGGATTCAATAGGTGTTTAGCAAATATAAACTGTGTTGCAAGATTAAGTAAATTTTAATCAAATACTAAAGTTGTGGTTAGGAAGTTGATTCATTTTTAACCTTCTTGATTAATATGAAAATTAGTAAATTGCAAGTTAGTTGGTTAGTAGATTGTTTAGTAGCAAGTTAGTAGTTAGATTAGTTGAGATGCAAAATGTAAGAAAGATGAACAAGAGATAGTGGAGACACAAAGACAAACACACACACACTCTCTCTCTCTCTCTCTCTCACTCTCACTTTCATTCTCTTTTACTTTCATAATGAGAGATACAAGTTACATTAATTTACAGTATGCTTCAAGCAAATACTGGAGAGAGATTAGAAGAAATTAATAAAAATAGGGGAAGAGAGTGAAAAAGTTGATCCGAAATTGCCTTGTATACTCCAAAACATACTTGGATAACCTTGCAAAACAAGCAAACTCACAAACAACCATTGTTAATGTGAGACAAAAAAATATTGCATTTTAAGGAGAATAATAATAATTTTTAATACAAAAAATTGCTTAAAAAATGCAATTAAATTAATAAAATTTATTTTATTAATAAAAAAAATGGCATGAAAAAGTTTAAAGATTTTTATAAAGCAAAACTTTTTCAAAAAACAAAACTGTTTTTTTTTTTAAAAATTTTTATAAAGCAAAACTTTTTTTTTTTAAAACAAAACTTTTTTTTTTTATAAAGCAAAATTATTTTTTTTAAATATATATATATATATATATATATATATATATATATATATATATATATATAGCCGACTTTTTTTTTTAAATAAAAAAAAATGACTATATATGGAAATAAGGGTTTTTGGGTCTTCCGGACGCAACCATGGGGTCCGTTTGGCTCCAAAACCCTTCCATAAAAAGCTTAATGCCAAAAAAAATTATAGATTTAAAATGAAAATACTATTTGCAAAAGATCTAACAACTAGATCTAAAAACATAATAAATCTATAAACCCTAATGGCAGATTTGCAAAATAAGTTTACATAAAATACCCAAATATCAAATGCATGCAAAAAAAATATACCTTAATGGGTTTTTCACCTCAAAGGATTGAAGACACTTGATGGAGATCCCAACCGCTTTGATACCAAATGTGAGACAAGCAAAGTCTCCCCAAGATCGAAGAATGCTCCACAAGATCAATCACACATAAAAAAGGTAAACCCACAACACAAATATTGAGTGGTAAAACCCTACTTCAAATGAAGAAGGGAAACATCCACTATGAAGCTCACTATATTACTCAATGATTCAACAGTACAAGAATGCTTCAATGTTATGCAACAATATGCATCAACATAAACTACAACACAAGTCAATATGACAAGATATGATAAGATATGATAAGATATGATAATATGTAGTAGAAAACACCCCTATTTAAAGAGAAGCTTTTCTACTACAACCCTAAATCTTATCACAATCTAATCAAATATTAGAAAGTGCTTTAGTTACTTTCTAATTTTATCACAATCTAATCTTTGAGATATGTGATAAGTGGCATCTATCAAATATTAGAAAGTGATTAGTTACTTTCTAATATTTGCTAGAAAAGGGAGAATAACTTTTTTCCAAGAAATTAAATATTCCTAGCACCCTTAATTTATTTATTAATTGGGTGGGAATATTTTACATAAGATAGAATTATATTCTAATTCAAATATTATTCTTTAGACTTTATATTTTAGTCTAAGAATAATTTACACAATGTTGCATTACATATTCCAACAAAAACTCTGACAAAATCAGCGATGGTGATGAACAAATCTGAATACTAATCTATATACATGGCTACCACTAACACATAATTGAATTTTACACCTGGATTCCATGCATTTAAGGGCTGATGCCTTCCTTCTGATAAAGTGTGCTCATTGTGAATCCCATGTAAAAGTTGTTCAATGTCCTTAACGTCAACTGAACTCAGTTTACTACTTCTATCAAAGACTCTATTATGTAAAAAATGAATAGAAACATCAAACATTGAGGAGAAATGAGTGAGAAAGAGTTTAAATTTTGAGTCAACAATCTCTGACTCCTCATTCATGTAATCAGTTTTATACACAAGCATCATATCATCACCAACTGTGAGTGCTTCCTTTGTTAATACAGTCCCATTAAGTGCTCCAACTATCCAAAAACATGCAGCCCATATGATTCTTAAAAACATGGAAAAATGTGGTGCAAGTTTCCCATACTTCTCATACATCATTAGTCTTATCAAACACATTGTTGCCACTAATTCATGAGTGCCAAAATATTTCAATCTGCTGCTATAAAAATCAGGATGAAGCTCATACCTTATGGGAGTAATATCATGGTTGATCCATGATCCTAATGGATGTAGAGATGACTCCAAGTGGCGGTCGTTCTCATCCAAACACCCCAAAACTGAAGATGTACTCTCAACTCTGTCCAAGACTGAATCTAAGCTAGGTTGGTTGGAAAAATAGTTGTCACCATTTATTATGGATAAACTTGGCATATTTGGGTGTGTATTGCTCTCTTCTAGGATCTCCAAATCTGAATGCTTTTCTTCAAAGGCTAAAACTATGAAAGAGAAGCCTCCAATGGCCTCCATGCCTTCATCATACCTTGGTACCAAAACACCTGGATCCCAAGGAACTAGGAGCTGATCTGAAAAGGTATGTTCATTGTGATCCTCATGAGGGATTGATTTCTCCCACACATCACTCTCCAAATCCAAGGAGTTGGAACTAGTGTGAACACTTCTATCCAAGGATTTAGTTTGGGAATCTAGACCATATCCATTATCATCACAAACTGATTTGGGAACTTTAATACATTCATCTGCATCATGTTATTTCACAACAATCTCATGTGGTGATTCAATCTCTTGGTTAACCATTTTTTATTTGAATTCTTCTTCGTCCAGGGTAGGTACAACTTCAAAATTTTCCACTGAATTCTTCTTTAGATCCACAAGATCTTCTTTACTAGCTTCCTCATGTGAAATTTCTGCCATGGGCTGCTCTTCTCCCCTAATCTCCTCATTTTCTAAGAAAGGTTTTAGCTTCATCTCACACTGTTTAACAACACTATTAACCAATTCATATGCAGCAGTGGAAGCAACCAAGTCTTGCCTCCAAACATCCAATAACATTGATAAGAGTGGTTGGTAAATATAATCACTTTCATCTATAATCAAAATCATAATGTCTCTCATAGTTGCAATAACATTATTAGCATGTTATTTTCTAGTTGAAGCAATGAAATGATGAAACATTTCGTAAACCAACTCATCCATGTCCAAATCTAACAAGATGTTGCCCATTCTAGTTTTTGCAAATAATTCAAGTATGGAAAATCTCCTAGAGAAATGAGAACAAGTAACATCCTCCAAACTTTTAAAACTATCAACAAACAACTGAAATATTGTTCTCAATGTGTCATCATTATAAGGAGCTTTAGGAGCTGAAAATCTCAAAATTTCACTCAAGCAAGAAGTGACCATGAGTCTTACCTCCTTATCCGTGTGTTTCAACCATCTAGTCTTGCACAAATACTTCACCACTGGAGTCATAGTTGCTTGTAATATCTGAGACGGCGATGAATCCATCATATACAAACAATATTCTACCTCCCCTAGGACATAGTAGAGAACATATTTTGGCTGAGATATGAATCCAAGTTTTCTTCCTGCATTAGTAATCCTTTCGACCAAATCGTTTTCTCCTAATAGTTCCATGATCCACAATTAAAAATTTAATGTTCAAGAACCCTAGGTTTCATTTCATCAAAAATCCACCACAAACCCTTCAAAAGTGCCCAGAAAATTTATGAATGCTGATCTACTCAGGGATGCTAAATCCTCCTCATGAAACCCTAATTCAGATCCAATCACAGGTTGGCAGGAAACTAGCTCTGATACCATTGTAATATCCCACCCAAGCTGAGATACAAAATTTCTGCCTTGTTTTGTTATTTTAGAAATTTGCAAGGTTTTCGGATTTTGTGCAATATTCTGATTTTTTTGTATTTATTTAAGTACAAAATATGTAGAAAAAAGTTAAACTACCAACTTGAACAAATAATATCTAGCAAACTACTTGGCGGGAATCAATGAAACTTGGAATTTAGATAATATTTATATAAAACTATAAACCCTTTAAAGGACTTTGGAAAGTAACAAAATACCCGAAAGTTGTACAAGACTAAAAATGGTGACTTTATAGCTAAACAACAACATAGGAATATATGTATTTCTTTCCCAACAACAAATAAAAGATGTATTTTTACAATATCAATGCAAAGGAAAGCTTCCAATCCTTAGACGCCTCAATCAAAATCAATAATTGGTAGCCAAACTCTAAATATAAAAACCACCTTCAATGTCAGGCAAGATATGGTACGACCAGGCTAGAGGAAATTATGGCCAGTAAGAAATGTCTGAAATCTGCCCTAAAACCATAAGAAATCCACTCTAAATGGAACAACTGGAACTGTAGAAGCAAAAAAACCAAGTCACCTTGAAACCCCAACTCAAATCATGGAATCACATACAATAAATGACTCCACTTGTATGGCTATGCTGAGGAATGAATGCTACAACAATGTATGCAAAATATGCTTCAAAATCCCTTCCAAACCCCTTGAAAACCATAGTAAATCTATAGATATAAAGCTCCAATGCAACCCCTGAAGTAGAGTTGCTCATGAACACCCTGAGAATATCTTTCAACTCCGAGGATGTTGTCCCTGCTGGTGATTTTCGTCACACAACAAGCTGAATTCGAAACCCCTGCAACTCTGCAAGAACTCCTCAAAATTGCTCCAAGAGAATGAATAGCCAAAGATGTGAAAATGAATTCAACTTCATTCTTTTATTTCCCTCTCACAATTGGGTCGGCCAAGTTTGCTTTTTTTCCTTTAATATCATTTGCATTTAAATTTATTTTTAAAGAGCCCCATGAGGGGTCGTCCCAAACTCCTAGGGAGATAACATCTTAATTTTAATTTATAACTTACCTTATGACTCCCAAAAATCCCCCTTATACCCCTTAATAATAAAATATAAGCCCAACATTAGAATATTTAAACATTACATTTAAATATTACATTAATAACTTTTGGGCATTAAAATAATAATCCTCCTAAGGCCGGACCCAAGAAAAAATACTGGAAACGGACACCCATTTCGCTGAACAATCCATCCGTAACGTCCACTTCCCAAGATACTACCTCTGATCGACTTACTAAAAATAGTAAGTCCCCTTGAAACATGCTGGAAACGGTCCTGAAAGCTGTCCAAACTAAAAACTGAACGTCCAACAGTAACTCCACAACACTTGGAGGCTCCCAAACCCACGACATTGCCTACGGGAACCATTGTATAGGCAAGTCCATATTGTACCTAGTGGCTAGTTAGGAAAGGGGACATTACATTTATCCAAACCCTACCAACTTAGCTTTCTTCAAGATGAAGTTGTAAATTTCATATATTAGCTTAGTTTATTCCTTTATTCATCCTCTAGTATCAATGCCAACTTTGATTAAATTACCTCATGTTCTGATTGTAAACTCTCCTCTACTTCTTCTATATGATCTTCCTAAAATTTTGGAAAATTTAATCTTTCATATTTCCCTAATTATCTATAAAAAGCATACATGATGACATCTTGAATAGGAAGAAGACATTGGCAACCTCAGGTGCCCTAGGTGTCATAGTGAATTGTATATTACCTATAATAGTAAGAACTTGATAATATTATTTTGAATTTTTCTTGTCAAGAAGTAACATGCCTTCATGAATTGGGATTGACATGTCAATCATGTTGAAAGTATTACATTATTTGGTACCTTGTAATAATATTGTAAGTACCACATAAATAGTTTCATTTAGAGTGTGATTAATATTTGAATATATAGTATGTATCATGTAAGTGTGGAGTTATGTAAGTGAGTTGTCATGTAAGTATTGAGTTATGTAAGAGTCTATCTAGTATTTACAATCGTTAGAGTCTTTGTCATTATGTAGATATGTAGGATCAATAATATATTTATTACTATGTGGTATTTCTCCCATGAGAAATATGAAGTGTTAGATCTCTCGTGTGTTTGAGGAGATGAAAAGTTTGTGTAAATAGAAATGTTAAGAGTCTTGTTAAAATGAAGAGTCTTATATCCATGTGTATATATTGAAGAAAAAGCATAGTAATATAGAATTGAATAATATTTACAATACATTGTATTTGCATTGCTTAAGGAGATACTTGTTTCAATAATATTCAATGAGTTTTGTTATTATCATTGATTGAATGTATGTCAATATTATGAGGATTTTAATTTGAAATATTGTGAGAAATTGATAATAATGATATTAGATCCACATTATTATAATTTTATTTTATGTTGTGAGAGCCAATTGTGTTGGAGGAATTAGAATTAAAAGCAAGTTCATGGTGTGATAGAATCCAAGAAGTTGGAAAGATAGTAGTGAAGTAGTGAAATAGACTATTATGAAGAAGATTGAGCATAAACAAGTTTGGATGAGGTGTAGAAAAATATTAGAGAGAGGAATAAATGCATGAATATGTAGAAGGCTATAGTTGTCCAAGTTATAGGTGCCCAACCATGGAGGAAAGCTCATTGATATAACTATAAATGAGTTTAAGTGAGTCATTGTTGTGACTAGAGTGCAAGTTGTAATGTTGGAATAATAGTGTGCATGTCTAAGATAAAAAATTATTGAGTGCCATAGTGAATAATATGTTGAGTGCCAAAGTGAAATGAGTTGATAGTGCCTAAATAAGGCAACTGGATTGTTAGGAATGAGTGAAAAGTACATAAGAAGTACCAAATAAGATGATAGGTGAGCAAGAATTAATAACAAAAAAGGTTGGATGAGATGTTATAATGTAGAAAGAAAGGAGAAAACTACTAGATTGTTGAAGAAGATCAAATATTAGAAGCATGATGTGTTGATGTTAGAGGAAGGAATACTCTAGGCCAAGACGTGGTAGAAAATTGAGGTTACACAAAATGTAGGAGATTAATGCATTAAAAGGTATTTTTGTAGCATCAAAGTTAATTATATTCATAATATTGAAAGGATAAAGAAAGTATTTATGCATTAAGGTTGAGAACATTTAAAATGAGTAAGAGATTATTTAAATATTTGAAAGGAGAATTTAAAAGAGAGTAGAATAAAGAGGAAGTTAATTATTGTGAGTAGTATTATAATTGATGGAAGTTATAAGGAGAAATTAATATAGTGAAGAAAATAAATATTTTAAGAAGGGAAAGATTTGAATAAAGGAAATTGTTAATATATTTGAAGGAAAAATATATTATTTGATTAATTGGAATGTGAAAAATTATTGAAGAGAGTTCAATTGTTTTTTGAATATTTAAAAAAATTATTTAAGAGAAGAATAAGTGTTTTATTTAATTTTTAAATTTAGGAGTAATAAGGTGAAAGAGGATTTAAAAGTATAACATCTAGATAATATGCTATCAAAATATAATATGAATCAAATAACCAAATGTAAAAGAGGAGGGTAAAATAATGTGCCCATATTTATTAATAATTTTGAATCTCTTTACAACAAGGTTACAAGAACATCCCTCTTAGGTATTTAACCATGATGATACATATTACAATCCACAACTCATGTGGTAGATGCCTTTAATAGACTCTTAAGGTCTTCAAAAATTGCTTGAGGGATTACTAGGATGTCTTCTTATCCAATGTCAAGAGGAATGGTCTTGAAAGATACTTTGTATTTGAGATATATGTCACATGCATGCAAGGAAACAAAAAAACACATTAGAAGCACATGCAACCTCTCATGATGAGGTTGCTTTTCAAGAAAATATATAAAAACATAGAAAATGTATAAAAAAACATGAACATACATAAAGATGCATAAAGATGCTTAGGAAATTGATATTAAAGCATGAAGCATGGCTTGAATAATGTAAAGGAACCTAGAAATGCATGTAATATTGCAAATTAAGCATAAAGGAACTTAATCTATGAAAGCTTGCAAAGGAAAGCATGAAGTGCATGAATGTAAGAAAATATGCCTATTAATATGCTAATTAACCATGAAAATGCATGAAATGTGACTGATCTAGATTAAGCTAATATAAATGCATGCTAAGAAAGGTAAATCTATGGCTAAAACAGAGGATTAAGCTCATCAAACCCTAGTTACCGATTCTTAGAGTAGTTGGCTCTGTTAGCTACTATTAAAAATCGTAGTTAAGCCTGCAGGCTACTTTTAACAACAACAACCATGAAAAAGTATCCTTCTCTTGAAATCAATCATGTAGATGCTCAATTTCTCCATGGAATTGATGGTCAAGGGTTGTCGATGTGTCTCAACACTAATTTGTGGGTGAATTATTATGAATTTGCAATAGAGTGGTATGAAATGGCAAGATTGCTACTCAATCTATTGAAAACTCCATTGCTTCAAATACAAGTGTCATTCTCCAAATGGATAGCATCTTGGCACTCCTTCAGGGTTGCAATTAGCTCTCCAGTTTGGTAGGACTTCGATGCATTCAAATTGTCTCCTTGTTTACTTCTTTGGAGGGTCTATAAATAGACTCTCCAAATCCTAATATTGGCTTCTAAAGGAAACCAAGATCAAGAATCAATTGGCCTAGATGGTTGGGAGGAATCCTCTGGAAGCTTCCTCACCCAAAACCACTTGAAAATTGTTGCAAGCTGTCAATTGTAACTGATTTTTATTGGCTCTGGTAGCCCAAGTTTGTTACAAGGGTATTCATTATTTCTCAGCACGACTAGGACCCTAGCCACTATTATTATCCATGTCTAATATCTTGTATGTTGATGTCATCAAAGGCTAAGGCTGAATAGGACTAGACTACCCTAAATGAGTGGTTAGAACCACTACTTGGTCTTGAAAAGATCTAATGTTATTCATATGGTCTGCAAAGGTACCCATATGAGTAGTCTCCTAAATATGACATGTTTTAGGTGTCTAAAGATGCTCCTTTTGTGATGCATTATGGGAAAACATGATATTTAACAAAAATAGATCACCTAAATCCACATTATAGATTGATTGATATCCATTGATATGGTCAATGCTAGATGCTCCAATCCTGCAAAGGATGCACATATGAGAATCATTGCTTCCAATGGAATGGAAGTCTTAACTTTGAATAAAAATTTGGACATGTTATACTAGAAATCAAAACCGAATGACCAAAGAACAAAATGCCAATATTTTAATTTGCTATGTTTCATTTTTTACCCTACAAATGGGGTAAGATTGTGATAGATGTTAGCAATGATTCGTAAGATGAACATAATTTACATGATCGAGTGATCCTTTGTTGATTTTGATTATGAATGTTTATTATGACTACCCCCTCAAGTGATGAGTCGATGAGGAAAGGAAAAGTGATGAAAGTAATGAGTCACTTGACCACAATGAATAATTTAGATAATTCAAGACTTTTGCATGTTGTTATATGGCAATCCCTATTACAACTATGATTTCAACCATTAATAGTAATTGTACATATCTATACCATGGAGCAGTCCAGCAGCAATGGCCTTCTTAGGGAATCAAGATGATAACAATTCCATTTAAGCTTGCATTGAATCACTATGTTCGATGATTTGCTAAAAAATATCATAGAAGAAATGAAATGAACGCCTCATTCCCATGGAGAAGTCTAGATGCAAGGGCCTTCTTAGGGATTGAAGTGGAGACATTTCAATTCAATGATGACTAATTTACCTCAAATGGACTTATGGTAATTTACTCATCTTGCCATATTGCATGGAGTGCAAGTCGCTACAATTGCCAAGTGTATAGAATAAATAACTGGATAAAAGGCTCAATTGAGATTTTATTGTTATTTGATTTTTTTGTGATTTATGATGAGATTTCATAGAATAAAGGAAATGAATACCTCATTCCTATGGAGCAGTTTGATCGCCATGGCCTTCTTAGGGATTGAAGTGAAAAAATTCAATTTGTCCATGAATAATTTGGGTCATATGGCCTTATGGTAATTTACTCATATTTTCGTATTGCATGGAGTGCAAGTCGTTGCAACCACCAAGTGTATAGGATAAATAACTGAATACGAGGTGCATTTGAATTTTTATATTTTTTATATTTTTATTATTTTTGATAATTCTGAACCGGTAGATAATTATTATTTTCCATTTTGAAGCTCCTCACGATGAAAAATTTGGAGCATTTATTGCTTGATGCTAGCCATTGTCAAAAATTGTGGCTGGTTTTTACAATTTCCTTAGCCACTATTGATAGTCATGGTTTGAGGTGCCCTAATCTGCGCTTGCTATTGTCATCAATGGCTGAGGGTCAACTAAAAAATATGAAAGAAAATTTAGGGTTTTTGTAATTCATTATTTCTAGCTGGCATATAGTAAAAGTGAGAGCTCTAATAGGAGAGAAAGAGAAAATGATACGGAACACTACCCAATTTACCTTTGACCACCATGGTAGATCAGTCGGAGGCTTCTACTAGTGGCAGAGCCAGAGCTTTTAAGGTAGAATATTCATCTCTCCTTCATGATTTGAGTATTTAACAAGAACCTCACTAATTAATGGCATTACATGAACTCCACTAAACTTTCGATAACAAAGCTCACCTTAGTTAGATTTAGCTTTAGGGTAGCTTAGTGGGAAGGTATTTAATTTTTAGAGTAATTTTGGGGTCAGAAATGACCTTGCAAGGGGTCATACCCGTAGCTGCAGTTGGCAGTCATGGCTTCCAATTTGCCAATTGGAGGTTGTGGTTGCTAGTTGCATCTAGGTTCAAACACCAACAATCAAAAAATTAATCGTTGGCACATCCATGGTTGACAATAGTGGCTACAGTGATGACTGTTGTTGTCAACAATAGCTAAGAAATTTTACCCCATTTTTTGATTTTTTTGTTTTTTAGAACTTGAATTTTTTTATTTTTTTGTTTTTTAGAAGTTGATTTTTTTATTTTTTTGAATTTTGAAGGTTGATTTTTTATTATTTTGAATTTTATTCCCCTTAGACCTTGAATGCATGGGTGCGAGATCCTGAATTGCTTCGTGAGCTGTTACCCGAGTTGAGTCACACGGATCTAGACTGGTTTTGGGTCTTGGGCCTTGGATATGTGCTAAGACTACAAACCATCAAGGTAGATTAGGCCTATATAACTGTTTTAGCCCATCGCTAGGATGCGAGGACTAACACTTTCCATATTTTGACTAGGAATATGATGGTGATATTAGAGGATGTGTACCATATTTATAGGATCCTGATAGATGGGTGGGCTATCACGTCTTTGACTACCACAACAAATACTGTAGTGTTCTAGAGGATTTTTGGTGATAGATGCGAGGAGGCCTTAGGGGAAATCAAGTATGATGGAGTGCTAGTGGTCTACGAGTATAGGGAGGATGTATTCTCATAATACAAGGCTATTTTGATGCATATTATATGTAATGTGCTTCTCCTAGACACTTCAAGAGCAAGGTTCCCTTGGAACCTCTTAGCTATGGTGTAGGATCTTCTTGGGAGAACCATCGATGATCCACTCATCATGGCATGGGGGAGTGCTCTCTTAGCCCAACTATATGATGATCTATATTGCATCATGTGGTGAGGATGAGTAGGCATAGGATGTAGCCTACTATTGTAGATTTGGGTATAGGAGCATATCAGTATAGAGCGCCCTAGAGGATTACCCCTTGATATCACTGCATTAGCGATAGTGACTTAGTGCTATGGTGCCTGATGGCCATGGGATTAAAAGATATATAGGAGCAGGTCTCACATAGGGTATTTGCAATATTACATGGGTAGACTGATAGGGCTGCCAACCAGTCCAAATCATATGATGACCTTACTTAGATTGCCCAACTTGGGAGGAGGCCACTAGATACTTGGCCTGCATGAGGTGGGACCATTGGGTTATTGAGCATAAGCCTGAGGTGCGAGAGTACTTTCATTTCTCTTGAGTGACCAGATAGTTTAGTATCTAGTAGGATATCCCAGAGAAGCTAGTCCTCTACCATTGCCTTAAGGCAGAGACATAGCTTACATGGCCTCAAATCATGGCTTTGATAAACGACTAGGATGCCCTATTAGACACAGGGGTGGCATATGTAGGTACAAATCTTGATTATGATGCCTAGTGGACTACGAGGTTATTGTAGGGTGGTGGTCCTCTAGGATGCTCTAGGTATGGTGATGCTACTGAGGTGGTATTTGATGATCCAAATGGATATCGAGTGCATCCCAAGATATATTGTGAGTGGGTCAAGTGTTCGCACAAGAGGAGGAGCCATGGGAGGAGGAGAAGGAAGAGGATGAGCCAGTTGATGCAGTTTCCCATCTATAGGCTCAAGTACATAGTATGCAGGCATAATTATAGATAACATAGAACTAGATCTTAGAGAGAGATAACTCTCTAGCTACAACACAAGCTCAGCTGAGTGTAGGGTAGACACAATGATATGGCTACAAGGAGGATAGGACCACCCTCTAGGCACAAGTTGACTCAACTATGAATATGATAGATAAGTTCACTACATAGAGGGATCTTCTATAGGCACAGTTGGATCTTAGGACTACTGAGCGAGACACTCTCAGGGTTATGCTAGGGATTCCTATTGCTTCTCAGGCTACACCATCTACTCCAATCACTTTGAGATAGGCAGGTTTAGATATAGATGCAGATATTAGATGTTTGTGGGGTATCATAGTAGATGATATGTCTCAACATATATCATATTCTTCTTACGTTATTGCTCTAGAGGCTGAGATTAGACTATTGCAAATGTCTCCTTTTTGAAAATGAGTGCAAACACTCCAATTTATAGCCCAAGAGGGAAAAGGGGGAAAAGGGGTAAGTTGGGGCATGCAAGGCAGGTGCCGCCACTTGTCAATGCCTTTGCCATGCATAGGGTGGAAGAGGCTTCCCATTTGGGCCTCCAATTTGTAGTTCCTAATGGCCATGATAGTCTCCCAATCTGTCATGAGTGATTGGGTGGGATAAATGGTAGAAATTGATTTCCATTTGTCCCACCCTTTGACTTTTGAGGGGTCTAGACCATGGCCGTCCCACCCAAGGATGGTTTCTTGTGGCCGTCCCTGGGTGGGACGACCATGAACTATGGTCGTCCTGGGGTGGGATGGCCATGGCTACATGGCCCAAAACCTCCCAAAAGTGGGGTAAACCTTCCCAAAAGTGGTTAGGACCCCTAATTAACCCCTGAGGGTTGCCCAATGGGGCCATATGGTATCGATAAGAGTGGCACATTGGTAGTCTTATCCGATTTACATGATTTTAGTGTCTATAGATACCCCTTTTTGAGATGCGCTATGTGAAACAGAGCACGAAGCAAAAATAGATGACTAAATCATCAAATGATTAAGGTTATTCAGTAACCTAACCAAATTTAGATGCCTCCATTGTGGAAAGAGCATACATTCTTGGAATCCTTGCTTTTGACATAATTGAAGGATTGATTTTGGTATACCTTTCAGCCACCTTGTAATGGCAGTCTAGGGGCTTAGGGTATACTTGGTCTTGGTTCCTTGTTTTACTTATAAGCCTTTGTCTAGGTAAATTCCCAAGGCTTCAAGGAGACCAAGATTTTTTTTGTTGAATTTGCTGATTATTTACCCCAGCGTAGGCTTGAAAATTTATCTTTGGCAATGATTCTTTTGAATGTATGCAAGTTGCACTTTTGAGTGTTTAAGTGTTGATTTTGATTGTGAATTCGTTATTATGACTACCCCCTCAAGCGATGAGTCGATGAGGGCATGACCAATGATGAAAGTGATGAGTCGCTTGACCCATATGACTTGATTGGGATTACCATCAGTTTTACCCATTGTAAGATTTATCAATTTTGCGAGGATTTTGATGGTTTTGTTGATATTTCATGGAAGAAAAAGACTGAATACCTCATTCCCATGGAGTGGTCCAGCCACAATGGCCTTCTTAGGGATTGAAGTAGAGAATTTTCAATTCATCCATGAAAAATTTGAATGCAATCTTGATCCTTTGTGAATTTTATCAATTTTGACTTGTTTTTGGTGGGTTTTAGGCCATTTTTAATCCTTTTTTAGCTATTTTTGTGAGGTTTTAATTGTTTTTGAATTTTTTATTTTTTATGTGATTTCATAGAAGAAAGAAAATGAATACCTGGTCAATGCTAGATGCCCCAATCATGGAAAGGGCATGCATCTCAGAATCATTACCTCCAACAAGTTAAGGAACTTGATTTTGGTAATCTTTGGGATATTGGCAAACAAGCTTAAGTCTAATCCTAGCCTTGGTGGAAATTAGGAGATAAGCTTAAGAAGATAGGCTTAAGTCAAATCCTAGCCTTGATGGAAATTAGGAGATAAGCTTAAGAAGATAGGCTTAAGTCAAATCCTAGCCTTGATGACAATTAGGAGATAAGCTTAAGTCAAATCCTAGCCTTGATGGTGATTAGGAGATAAGCTTAAGTCAAATCCTAGCCTTGATGGTGATTAGGAGATAATCTTAAGAAGATAGGCTTAATTCAAATCCTAGCCTTGATGGCAATTAGGAGATAAGCTTAAGTCAAATCCTAGCCTTGATGGTGATTAGGAGACAAGATTACTCAGTTTGCTTGAATTTACTTTTGATATTTTGCTTATTTTCCCCAAGCAAGGAGGGTGCATGATTATCTTCAACAATGATTCGTGCATGAACGCACTTAACAATGATTAAGTTATCAATTTTTGATTTGGATTATACATGTTGTTATTATGACCAATGGGCTTAGTGGATGCCATTGGGGCATTTTGGGTGACCAAAGGGTTTATGGATACCTTTGGGGCTTTTTGGGTGACCAAAGGGTTTATGGATACCTTTGGGGATTTTGGGTGACCAAAGGGTTTATGGATACCTTTGGGGATTTTTGGGTGACCAAAGGGTTTATGGATACCTTTGGGGATTTTGAGGTTGATTGCTTAACTGTTTGATTGTTGATTAGGGGAGGTATGATACCAATAATGCCCCAGTTGATGTTTAAAAATATTTGTGTGATTTGTAATTGTGTGATTTTGGACCATTAGATGCATTATGTGTTATGATTTATGGATGCATTAATGGATGTAATGCCTATTGATGATGTGAATATGCTATATGTATGCAATGTATTGATGACATGCACTAGCTAGATGATAAATGTATGATTAGATGTTGTGATCTAGATGTGTAGATGCTCTACTATGTATGCATATATGGATGCAATGGTGAATGTTAAATGCATGTTTAATTTGTTTCAATTGTTTATGCACTTAAGTTATGTTGATATGATATGGTGAATGCAATGTATGTAATGCATTATTTACATGATGATGATCTAATGTAAATGAACCTGTATGCTTTAATCACTTAAAACATAAGGAATGCAATGTAATATGTGTTTAACAACCTGATGGATGACACCACAGAATGTATGAAAATCATGAATGAAAATGATAACTCTTATCATAAGAATTAATCATTTAAGCATCCATATGTGAAATGAGATGATTGTGAGATGTGTAGGCTTTTTCTATAAGATTTTGTAAATTAAAAGATATGCACAAAATATGTGGGGCCATTTAAATTTCTTTTTTATATTCTTTCGGTATCTATCCTATTTCATGGAAAATCCTTAATAAATAAAATTTAAATAAGGAAAATGTGTATGATTGATGTAATGATTTGTTGCTATTAGGGAATTTTTGAGGTTTTCCATGAGACTCAAACACCCTAGTTGATTAATCAAAAGTTGTATAATGACTATACAAGACTCCTGAAAGATAAAATCTTTTGTTATGAAGACCAAGATATTCATTATCCCTATGTGTGCAAATGAATATATTAGATGAGACATAAGACTACCTCATTGCCAGGCGGGATTCATTCAACCCATTGTTGTAGTGAGGATCACCATATGTTCATCATGATCCTAAGTTTGGACTTAGTTGGATTAGACCACTAGGTGATACAAGCCACCTAAAGCTAGCTCACTTTGTAAATTTCTTAGAACTACCCCAATGCCAGGCGGGATTCATTCAGCCCATTGTTGTATTGGGGATCACTCGATGGTTTTGGAATACTAACCATTCCAGGGATTCAAGCTCTTCACCCCCTTATTTTCTTCACATTGATGTGGGATACTTGCTCATGCTTAGTGATTAAAATCACTGTTTATTTTGTATTTTATTTTCTTTGAGCAAGGGATTTGTTTAGTGATGAAAATCACTGTTTATTTTGCTTTTGATTTTTTCTTTTTGGGATTTTGCTTATTTTGATGAAAGCAAGGGATTTCTTTGGGTAGGGGGGAGCTTGTCCTTTTGTCAATGACCAACACCCTAGACCATGCGCATCACAAGGTGAGCAAGTAAAAACCTTTCGCTTAAGGTGACCAGGACCACTTTGTAGTTTTCATATTTCCTTGTCCAGACTAGGATTATTAATGTTTAAATTGTGATGGGATTTTGAAAGATACAAGGTACTATCAGAACTAGACCTCATCTCCAAAAGCGAAGATAGCTTTCTACAAAATATGAGAAGATCACTAGGTATGGCTGAATGACCAGAAAACCCTAGTATATACCTCATAGCAATAGGAAGGGTTGTGTTGAAAAACATAATTACTCACAGGGGTGATGGATGATGATGATGAATAAATGCATGATTGAGATACAAACATGGTGTCGTTTGTAATATTGTAAACACATCCTATCCTAATGCAAGTACAATGGATGAAAATGCCTAATGTAATGCAATTAAATGAATGCATATGATGCAATACAAAATGTAAATATTTTTGTATTTTTGATGTTTTGCAATGTTTTTGAATTTTTGAGTGCTTTTCAAATGTTTTTGAAATTTTGATTTTTCCATTGTTTTTGAAATTTTGATTATTTTGAATGTTTTTGGATTTTGATAAATATATATATACATTTGACCAATGGGCTTAGTGGATGCCATTGGGGCATTTTGGGTGACCAAAGGGTTTACAGATACCTTTGGGGATTTTTAGGGTGACCAAAGGGTTTATAGATACCTTTGGAGCATTTTTGGGTGACCAAAGGGTTTGTAGATACCTTTGGAGCTTTTTGGGTGACCAAAGGGTTTGTAGATACCTTTGGAGCATTTTTGGGTGACCAAAGGGTTTATAGACACCTTTGGAGCATTTTAGGAGTGACCAAAGGGTTCATAGACACCTTTGGAGCATTTTAGGGTGACCAAAGGGTTTGTAGACACCTTTGGAGCATTTTAGGGTGACCAAAGGGTTCGTAGACACCTTTGGAGCATTTTAGGGTGACCAAAGGGTTTGTAGACACCTTTGGAGCATTTTAGGGTGACCAAAGGGTTCATAGATACCTTTGGAGCATTTTAGGGTGACCAAAGGGTTCATAGACACCTTTGGAGAATTTTAGGGTGACCAAAGGGTTCGTAGACACCTTTGGAGCATTTTAGGGTGACCAAAGGGTTTGTAGATACCTTTGGAGCATTTTAGGATGACCAAAGGGTTTGTAGACACCTTTGGAGCATTTTAGGGTGACCAAAGGGTTTGTAGACACCTTTGGAGCATTTTAGGGTGACCAAAGGGTTTATAGACACCTTTGGAGTATTTTAGGGTGACCAAAGGGTTCGTAGACACCTTTGGAGCATTTTAGGGTGACCAAAGGGTTCGTAGACACCTTTGGAGAATTTTAGGGTGACCAAAGGGTTCATAGACACCTTTGGAGCATTTTAGGGTGACCAAAGGGTTCGTAGACACCTTTGGAGCATTTTAGGGTGACCAAAGGGTTTGTAGACGCCTTTGGAGCATTTTAGGTGACCAAAGGTTTATAGACACCTTTGGAGCATTTTAGGGTGATAAAGGGTTCATAGACACCTTAGTTAGAGTGTGTTTAGAGTGAAAGGAGGGTGTGATACCTTTGGAGGTCTCACTTTGCTTCATTGATTATGATGTGGATGATGGGGAAGTTGTGACACATTTAAGACCCCAAATGTGCATTGTGTTTGATGTACTATGATTGGCTTGGCTAGGGAGAGTAGTAGAAAATGATCCCCCTACTATGATGTGTAATTTTGTGCAGTGCCAATGTCCCGTTGAGATGAGACGAGCAAAGGTGAAACATTGGATGATGCCATAGGTTGTGTAGATCAATTTTGATATTCTTGTTTCTCTATTACAACATTGATCATTCCCACAAAATCTTGGGGAGGTAGATTAATGTGCACCTGATTAGGTTGTTCGACTTGATTGGTAGGTGCTATGTTTGCTTCGTGTGTAGGCAAGGGGTCTTGGAAGACTCCTATCTGAAGTTCTTGCCTCTCGATCATATCCTGTATTAAATATCTAAAGGGATGACATGTCTGGATGTCATGACCCCTTTGTTGATGGTAAACACAATATAGGTTTACCCTATGCACCTTTGATCTACGCTTATTAGGTTTCAATGGATGGATCTCGGGAAGCTTGATTGCTTGTGCCTCATACAATCGATTGAAGATTGATGCTAAGGGATCTAAAAAATGAGTATATTGTCATGGTGGCCAATGTGGTTGGCCTTGTATTTACTTTTGTTGCATATGATTTTTGGCCAATGGAGGCTGAGCCTAGTAATTAGGTTGCACTGGTAATTACGGTGGTGGAGCCTAGTTTGAGGGTTCAGGGATACTCAAAACCACTTGATTGATTGGGGCCACATTTTGTTGCATGTTACCACCTTTAATATTCTTGTTTGGCCATTCCCCTTTGTGGAGTTGAACATCACCCTCCTAGACCTTGATGTCCTCAATGATCTTGGCATGTGCTAAGGCCTCCTCGAATGTTTGATACCATTGTAATTGTAAGAGAAGTGAAATCTACTTTGAACAACTTCTAGTAAACATTCAGATGAGTTCCATTGTGGGTAGGGTGAAAGGTAGTTTTGACATCACCTTCCTCCATCTATTGCCATACTCCATGACTGGCTCATCATCAAGTTGATGAAGGCTAGACAAGTCAGTCAAGTTTATCATTTTCTTAGCGCTAGAGGCAAAACATCCCAGAAACGCATCGACCAATTGCTCAAAGGTGTTTATGCTATGATGTGGTAGATGATTATACCATTCCAAAGCATCCCTAGCTAATGTTGTAAGGAATATTCTCAACATCAAAGGGTCATTGTCTTGAATATGAGAGCACATATGGATGAAGCTTGTCATGTGGTCTTGTGCATCTTCATCATCTTTGAAATTTTCAAGTTTAGGCATCTTGAAATTCGATGGGTACATCGGTGATGACACTAATGGATGCAAAGGTTGATTGCTAAGCTACTTTAGTGTAGGTTTTTGATAAACCAAACTTTGATCTTGTTTTTCGAATGAATTTATCCGATCAACTAGCACTTTGTAGGGCCTTGATGAAATGATATGATCATCCTATTGTCACCCTTGATTAGACAAAGGAGGCCGCTTTTGATGTTGAGGTGGATGATAAGTATAATCATTAGGTACCTCATCATAATTGGATTCAGGGTAAGCATCTATTTGATCCTGATGTTCCCATTGGGACTCTTCATATGATTCTTCCTCATCTTGATCTTGGTATTATTGAGGAGTATGAGGCTTTTGATGATAACCAGACAATGGCCTTTGATGTTGAACATAATTTTGGCATGGTCGAGGGGGAATATTTTGAGACTGTATTGGGTACCTTGCACGTTGTTGCATCCTATAGGTGCTAGGTGTAAGCACCACTTCATGTAATGCATTTTGCAATTGCTCTTGTTGTATATTTTGTTGTTCTTGTATCTTTCATTGATACAACCTTTGTAGGTGTGCTCATTGTGAGTCCACCCTATTGAGCAAGGTGCAGCGACAGTATTGTCATTGTTGTCAACACAGTCAGATAGATCGGTTGATGCAGTGGACAGGAGTTCAGAGGTTACTCAGAGTATGTACAGTGATGTTAAATGCTTATGAGGATGTTTTTGATGTTTGGGTGAAGTTGTTACAGGTTGTCCAAGAAGACCGAAGTGGCCCATATGCAAAAGAGAAGCGAAAAAGAAAGAAAAAAGTGTCACGATATCACGACATGTTGCATTTTCACGGCCAAAAGAGAAGAGAAAATGCAAGGAGAAAAAGTGTCACGATATCGTGACATGTTGCATTTTCAGCCAAAAAAGAGAAGAGAAAATGCAAGGAGAAAAAGTGTCGCGATATCGCGACATGTTGCATTTTCGTGGCCAAAGAAGAGAAAATGCAAGGAGAAAAAGTGTCGTGATATCGTGACATGTTGCATTTTTGTGGCCAAAGAAAGAAGAAATAAAAAGTGTCACGATATCGCGACATTGTATTTAGGCCAAAGGAAAGAGAAAGAGCAAGGAGAAAAACTGTCGCGATATCGCGACATGTATTTTTGCTGGCCAAAAGAAAGAGAAAGAGCAAGGAGAAAAAGTGTCGTGATATCGTGACATGTTGTATTTTCATGGGCCAAAGGAAAGAGAAAGAGCAAGGAGAAAAAGTGTCATGATATCGTGACATGTATTTCTGGGCCAAAGAAAGAGAAAAGAGGAGAAAAAGTGTCGCGATATCGTGACATGTATTTTGGGGCCAAAGGAAAGAGAAAGAGCAAGGAGAAAAAGTGTCACGATATCGTGACATGTTGTATTTTCATGGGCCAAAGGAAAGAGAAAGAGGAAGGAGAAAAAGTGTCGCGATATCGTGACATGTATTTTTGCAGGCCAAAGGAAGAGAAAGAGAAGGAGAAAAAGTGTCACGATATCGTGACATGTAGCATTTTCGGCCAAAGCGAAGAGAAAGAGAAGAAGAAAAAGTGTCGTGATATCGCGACATGTCGCATTTTTGTGACTCAAAGAAGGAGAGAGAAACAAAAGTGTCACGATATCGCGACATGTCGCATTTTCATGACTCAAATGCGAGAGAGGATCCAGAGCAAAAAAGTGTCACGATATCATGACATGTCACATTTTCACGACTCAAAAAGGAATTCATGAGAGAAAAAAAGTGTCACGATATCATGACATGTCGCATTTTCGTGACTCAAAAAGGCAGGCAGAGAAAAAAAGTGTCACGATATCGAGACATGGCAGGGAGAAAATGAAAAGAAATGCAGAAAAGAAAGAACATGCAAGAAAAGCCAAGGAGAAAATGAATAGTCATGACCGAGAAGACGAACAGTCATGGTAGGAGAATATGGTGTCAATTATTTGCATGTGACATGTTTGACGAAATGCCTTCTCAAAATATACAAAAGGAGTTACAAATAGGAGTTACAACTGGAGTTACAAAGAGAAAGGATGGTTATAAAAGGAGTGTTGCTTGGAGAATTTTAGGTCGGGATTATTCGATGAAGTGCACGAGAGGAGCGCGAGAGGCGAGCGAGAAGGGTGTGTGTTGTGTGAATTGTGGGTGATGTTGAGTAAGCAATAGACCAGTCAGGGTCTTGTAAAAGTGAAGGCATTTTTATGTCAATCTTCTAGTTTCAGAATTGAAGTCCAAGTTGGTGCTTGGCATCAGGGGTTGGTGCTCCTTCCAGTTGGTGCTGATAAATCAGGGGTTGGTGCTCCTTTCTATTGGTGCAGATAAATCAGGGGTTGGTGCTCCTTTCTATTGGTGCAGGTAAATCAGGGGTTGGTGCTCCTTTCTGTTGGTGTAGATAAATCAGGGGTTGGTGCTCCTTTCTGTTGGTGCAGATAAATCAGGGGTTGGTGCTCCTTTCTGTTGGTGCAGATAAATCAGGGGTTGGTGCTCCTTCCAGTGGGTGCTGGTAAATTGATTGTAAAGTTGTTGCTTTGCAAAGGCTGGATTTGGATGGGAGTCCAAACAGTCAATTTTTGAGGAGTAGCCAAATCGGTGAACCTCGGTACATCTTGTGTTGTGTGATGCTCTCTTGTTATATTTGCTTTATTTGGTTTTAAGTTTTCATTGTTTTGGCTTTAAGAGTTGAAGATTTAAGTTTTAAAGAGCTACACTGATTCACCCCCCCTCTCAGTGTCATTGTGAGACTAACAATTGGTATCAGAGCCAGTTTCCCTTATCAGGCTAAATCAGCTAGGGTTGATCTTGGATTAGTACGCAATGGGTAAGAAGAATAGATCCTCCTCAAATAAGGCATCTCAGTCAGTTTCAGTTCCTATGGAAGAGAAAATTGAACTAGAAAATATAGGAGTGAATTCTGAAGTATGTGATGAAAACCTTGAGGGTGAAGTATATCTAGAAGGTGAGTTGATCGCTGCACTTGAAGAGTTGAATATAGAAAGGAAAAAGAACAAAATACTGTCCAAGAAGTTGGAAGAATATGGGGATAAGATTGAAGATCTCTTCTTACAAATTCATAAAGCCAAGAAAATAGAAGAAGCCTTGAAGTCACACCTGGATGATAAAGTCGATGTATGTAGCAAACGTGAAGAGGAATCTAACAAAGTTATTAGTGATCTAAAGTCTGCAAGTAGAAGAGTCCAAAAGGATTGAAGAAACTCTCAAGTCACAGATCAATGAGAAAGAGATTGTTTGCTGCAAACAAGAAGAGGAGATTGTTTTATTGAGGAAACAACTAGAAGAGGCCAATACAAATCTCAAATTTGAGAAGAGCACAGAGTTGCTAGATGAAATGATAAGGCAACAAAGAAGCCCCATGTCTAAGCTTGGTCTTGGATGTAAAGCTGAACAACCTTCATCTTCCAAATATGCAGAGAAGAAGAAGTTCACTATTGAAGGATCAAAGCAAGAAAAGTTTGAAGCTGAATCTTCAAAAGGAAGAAAATATCAAAGGAGATCTACAGCAAAGCAACCACAACAAAAGAGGTTCTATCACTCTCACTTTATTCATAATAATGCTTTTAATGGCTATTGTTTTAGATGCAACCATTATGGTCACAAGGCAATTTATTGTGGATTGAATAATAGATCAAAGAGTTATGCTGGTAGAAATACATCTGTTATTCTGATTGAACACCATGTGCAATGTTTTAAATGTAATGGTCATGGGCACATAGCAAGGTTTTGTCCAAGAACTTTTGTATCTAATCTAAGGCAAGACAATAGATTTCATCAGACGCAAAGAATGCAACACAGACAGGGAAGAAATCATGTGCATCAAAGAAAGGAAAATAATCATCCATCAAGGATGCACAAGAGACAACCACCCAAGAGAAATGTTCAAGTTCACGAAAAGGTTCAAAATAGGGATGCGATTGAAAAACTCAAGCCCAAGTTCAAGAAATGTTGGAGAAAGAAAGAAGAGAGGAAATCGTGTCTCCTTGGACTGAAGGAGATTACTCCTCTATTGCACTAAGCAGCTCCAGGTAGCACATCCTCAGGGGGAGCAATCTTAAAGTTTTATTTTAATGCTCCTATGTTGTTTGGTTATCTGAGGATGAAAGGCAAGTAGTCAGGGGAGTTGTCATATAGTTGTCAAAATGTGTTTCAGTTCATGTAGTTGTTTGTGGAGGTAATAAGTAGGAGCATGAGACGTTGGCTTGCGAGCACATTTTTTATTATTGTGAAATCTCTCTGGTGATGGTGCGGTTACAATAGCAGATAGTGTCAAACTGATGTGCTTCAGTAGAACAACATGGTGAACAACTAGGTTTTCGATGCAACAGCTGATAGGCGTTATCTGAGATAGAACATGCAGCACAGGTCATCGTGTCATGGAAGCATAAGCTGGCAGGTGCTGGTTTTGAAGCCTATAACATTCCCAATCTACAGATAACATAGAATCCATGTTGTGAGTACGTCTCGATTCATCTACCAATATCGAGGGAGGACTATGGTAAAGCTCTTCATGATCATTATGAAAATTACTGCCAACGTGTAGGTGGGAAGGCATGCATTTCTTAACCAAAAATACAACACATCATTTGGTATAAGAGAGCATTAATTTTCTCTAAAGAAGTAGTCATTATCAAAGAGATGCCAGAGTCAAAGCAAACAGTGGCACTAGCACCCAGTTCGTCAAGAGTGCCAAGTGGCACATGCAAGGCAGAGACGTTGAGAGAATAGCGCCCAGGTGGTGAAGCGCCAAGGAGGACAAGATGCCTATGCACCTAAGAAAGTCTTGCATTATTTGAGAAATGCGAGATATTGCCCGAGGAATCCCTTGATCGCAGCGAGGAGAAATGCTCCCTGGAATCACGTGAAGAACGTTCGCCTAAGACATTGAGTAGCCCTGACATATGCCCTAGCAAGAAGCAGAATACCGAGTGTTGATGACTGCATGCAGATTGAGGTTCCAATGCTAGATGTAACGGTCCACTGTCAATACCTGTGCAGACGATGAAAACATTCATGGCAGCCATTAGAAACCAGAGACATTGAGCTGCACAATGGATGCGAGGCAAAGTCGTTAGTCACGGAGGAGGTGGCAGTCAAAAGGCTGAAGAAATTACGCGTAGGTTGCTTGGAGAGTCGATCTCCTTATCCATAGAGAGGTAGAATATATTCGCGACAACATGTTGTACGCAGGAGAAAGTTGCGAAAGGTGAGGTTAAGTTGGATTTTGTTCCAACAATAGAGCAAGTAGCGGATATCTTCACAAAACCATTGCCCAAGGAAGTCTTTGAGTACCTTCGCAATAAATTGGGAGTGGTCACGCTTCCCAAGAATTGACTAGCTATCGGGATCACATTCTCAGGGGGAGCATTTGTGTATTTGTTTATCTTTTTGCTCATGTTTGTGATTTTTGCTAAGTGTAATAATTTTTGCCTGAGAATGTTGTGCATGGACTCAGGGGGAGTTTACAGCAGCCCTTTGGTATTGTTGTCAAAGGGGGAGAAGAGTTACTTAGGAAATTGCACGTGTGTTGCCAACAATTCCAAAGGGGGAGATTGTTGAGCAAGGTGCAATGATAATATTGTCATTGTTGTCAACATAGTCAGATAGATCGGTTGATGCAGTGGATAGGAGTTCAGAGGTTATTCAGAGTATGTACAGTGATGTTAAATTCTTATGAGGATGTTTTTGATGTTTGGGTGAAGTTGTTACAGGTTGTCCAAGAAGACCGAAGTGGCCCATATGCAAAGAGAAGCGAAAAAGCAAAGAAAAAAAGTGTCACGATATCGTGACATGTTGCATTTCAAGAAAAGAGAAGAGAAAAGCAAGGAGAAAAAGTGTCGCGATATCGTGACATGTTGCATTTTACGGCCAGAAGAGAAGAGAAAATGCAAGGAGAAAAAGTGTCATGATATCGCGACATGTTAAAGAAGAGAAAAGAAGAAAAAGTGTCCGATATCGCGACTAGAAAAAAAAGCAAGGAGAAAAAGTGTCACGATATCGCGACATGTATTTAGGCCAAAGAAAGAGAAAGAGCAAGGAGAAAAGTGTCGCGATATCATGACATTTTGCAAAGGAGAAAAGAAAGAGAAAAGTGCGATACGAAAAAGAAGAGAAAGAGAAGGAGAAAAGTGTCACGATATCACGACATTTGTATTTTCAGGGCAAAGGAAAGAGAAAGAGAAGGAGAAAAAGTGTCATGATATCCTGACATTGTGATTTTAGGGCCAAAGCAAAGAGAAAGAGCAAGGAGAAAAAGTGTCGCGATATCGCGACATGTATTGTTTCATAAGCAAAGAGAAAGAGAAGAGAAAAAGTGTCACGATATCGTGACATGTCGCATTTTGGTCAAAGAAGGAGAAAGAGAGAAGAAAAGTGTCGCGATATCGTGACATGTAGCATTTTCACAACTCAAAAAGGAGAGAGAAGAAAAAAAGTGTCACGATATCGTGACATGTAGCATTTTCATGACTCAAAAAGGGTAGGCAGACAGAGAAAAAAAGTGTCACGATATCGTGACATGTCGCATTTTCATGACTCAAAAGGGCAGGCAGAGAAACAAAAGTGTCACGATATCACGACATGTCACATTTTCATGACTCAAAAAGGAGAGAGAGAAAAAAGTGCACGATATCGAGAAGAAAACAAAAGAAAGAACAAAGAGAAAATGAACATCAAAGGAGAAAATGAACAGTCATGCAAAGAGAAAATGAATAGACATGCAAAGAGAAAATGAACAGTCATGCAAGGAGAAAATGAACAATCATGACCGAGAAAACGAACAGTCATGGTAGGAGAACATGGTGTCAATTATTTGCATGTGACGTGTTTGACGAAATGCCTTCTCAAAATATACAAAAGGAGTTACAAGGAGTTACAATGGAGTTACAAAGAGAAAGGATGGTTATAAAAGGAGTGTTGCTTGGAGAATTTTGGTGGTGGATTTAATCCTGAAAAAAGAGCGAGAGGGAGCGAGAGGCGAGCGAGAAGGGTGTGTGTTGTGTGAATTGTGGGAGATGTTGAGTAAGCAATAGACCAGTCAGGGTCTTGTAAAAGTGAAGGCATTTTTATGTCAATCTTCTAGTTTCAGAATTGAAGTCCAAGTTGGTGCTTGGCATCAGGATTTGGTGCTCCTTCCCAGTTGGTGCTTGTAAATCAGGGGTTGGTGCTCCTTTCTTTGTGCCAATAAATCAGGGGTTGGTGCTCCTTCCTCTGTATGTATTCGAGGGTTGGTGCTCCTTCTCTGTTGGTGCAAATAAATTAGGGTTGGTGCTCCTTTCTGTTGGTGCAGATAAATCAGGGGTTGGTGCTCCTTTCTATTGGTGTAGATAAATCAGGGGTTGGTGCTCCTTCCAGTGGGTGTTGGTAAATTGATTGTAAAGTTGTTGCTTTGCAAAGGCTGGATTTGGATGGGAGTCCAAATAGTCAATTTTTGAGGAGTAGCCAAATTGGTGAACCTCGGTACATCTTGTGTTGTGTGATGCTCTCTTGTTATATTTGCTTTATTTGGTTTTAAGTTTTCATTGTTTCGGCTTTAAGAGTTGAAGATTTAAGTTTTAAAGAGCTACACTGATTCACCCCCTCTCTTAGTGTCATTGTGAGACTAACAATTGGTATCAGAGCCAGTTTCCCTTATCAGGCTAAATCAGCTAGGGTTGATCTTGGATTAGTATGCAATGGGTAAGAAGAATAGATCCTCCTCAAATAAGGCATCTCAGTCAGTTTCAGTTCCTGTGGAAGAGAAAATTGAACTAGAAAATATAGGAGTGAATTCTGAAGTATGTGATGAAAACCTTGAGGGTGAAGTATATCTAGAAGGTGAGTTGATCGCTGCACTTGAAGAGTTGAATATAGAAAGGAAAAAGAACAAAAGACTATCCAAGAAGTTGGAAGAATATGGGGATAAGATTGAAGATCTCTTCTTACAAATTCATAAAGCCAAGAAAATAGAAGAAGCCTTGAAGTCACACCTGGATGATAAAGTCGATGTATGTAGCAAACGTGAAGAGGAATCTAACAAAGTTATTAGTGATCTAAAGCTGCAAGTAGAAGAGTCCAAAAGGATTGAAGAAACTCTCAGGTCACAGATCAATGAGAAAGAGATTGTTTGCTGCAAACAAGAAGAGGAGATTGTTTTATTGAGGAAACAACTAGAAGAGGCCAATACAAATCTCAAATTTGAGAAGAGCACAGAGTTGCTAGATGAAATGATAAGGCAACAAAGAAGCCCCATGTCTAAGCTTGGTCTTGGATGTGAAGCTGAACAACCTTCATCTTCCAAATATGCAGAGAAGAAGAAGTCCACTGTTGAAGGATCAAAGCAAGAAAAGTTTGAAGTTGAATCTTCAAAAGGAAGAAAATATCAAAGGAGATCTACAACAAAGCAACCACAACAAAAGAGGTTCTATCACTCTCACTTTATTCATAATAATGCTTTTAATGGCTATTGTTTTAGATGCAACCATTATGGTCACAAGGCAATTTATTGTGGATTGAATAATAGATCAAAGAGTTATGCTGGTAGAAATACATCTGTTATTCCGATTGAACACCATGTGCAATGTTTTAAATGTAATGGTCATGGGCACATAGCAAGGTTTTGTCCAAGAACTTTTGTATCTAATCTAAGGCAAGACAAGTAGATTTCATCGGACACAAAGAATGCAACACAGACAGGGAAGAAATCATGTGCATCAAAGAAAGGAAAATAATCATCCATCAAGGATGCACAAGAGACAACCACCCAAGAGAAATGTTCAAGTTCACGAAAAGGTTCAAAATAGGGATGCAGTTGAAAAACTCAAGCCCAAGTTCAAGAAAGGTTGGAGAAAGAAAGAAGAGAGGAAATCGTGTCTCCTTGGACTGAAGGAGATTACTCCTCTATTGCACTAAGCAGCTCCAGGTAGCACATCCTCAGGGGGAGCAATCTTAAAGTTTTATTTTAATGCTCCTATGTTGTTTGGTTATCTGAGGATGAAAGGCAAGTAGTCAGGGGGAGTTGTCGTATAGTTGTCAAAATGTGTTTCAGTTCATGTAGTTGTTTGTGGAGGTAATAAGCAGGAGCATGAGACGTTGGCTTGACAGAGCCATTTTTTATTATTGTGAAATCTCTCTGGTGATGGCGGTTACAATAGCAGATAGTGTCAAACTGATGTGCTTCAACAGAACAACATGGTGAACAACTAGGTTTTCGATGCAGCAGCTGATAGGCATTATCTGAGATAGAACATGCAGCATAGGTCATCGTGTCATGGAAGCATAAGCTGGCAGGTGCTGGTTTTGAAGCCTGTAACATTCCCAATCTATAGATAACATAGAATCCATGTTGTGAGTACGTCTCGATTCATCTACCAATATCGAGGGAGGACTATGGTAAAGCTCTTCATGATCATTATGAAAATTACTGCCAACGTGTAGGTGGGAAGGCGTGCGTTTCTTAACCAAAAATACAACACATCATTTGGTATAAGAGAGCATTAATTTTCTCTAAAGAAGTAGCCATTATCAAAGAGATGCCAGAGTCAAAGCAAACAGTGGCACTAGCACCCAGTTCGTCAAGAGTGCCAAGTGGCACATGCAAGGCAGAGACGTTGAGAGAATAGCGCCCAGGTGGTGAAGCGCCAAGGAGGACAAGATGCCCATGCACCTAAGAAAGTCTTGCATTATTTGAGAAATGCGAGATATTGCCCGAGGAATCCCTTGATCGCAACGAGGAGAAATGCTCCCTGGAATCACGTGAAGAACATTCACCTAAGACATTGAGTAGCCCTGACATATGCCCTAGCAAGAAGCAGAATACCGAGTGTTGATGACTATGCGTAGATTGAGGTTCCAACGCTAGATGTAACGGTCCACTGTCAATACCTGCGTAGATGATGAAAACATTCATGGCAGCCGTTAGAAACCAGAGACATTGAGCTGCACAATGGATGCGAGGCAAAGTCGTCAGTCACGGAGGAGGTGGCAGTCAAAAGGCTAAAGAAATTAGCGCAGGCTTCCTGGAGAGTCGATCACTTTTGATTTGGGAGTAACTTTTGCATAGCTGAGAGTTGCGTGTTGATCAAACTATACTAAATAAGTAAAAGCAAGGTACAACAAGAATTATAATATGATGAGCAGAGATTAGAGTGCTTATCCAAGAAGACTTTATGACAGAAAGAGTACCAGTGGAGGTGCATTCTATCTTGGAGACAGGTTGGTCGCGTGGCACAAGTAAGAAACAAGAGTCAGTCTCCTTATCCACAGTAGAGGCAGAATATATTGCAGCGACAACGTGTTGTACGTTAAGGAGAAAGTTGCGAAAGGTGAGGTTAAGTTGGATTTTGTTCCAACAACAGAGCAAGTAGCGGATATCTTCACAAAACCGTTGCCCAAGGAAGTCTTTGAGTACCTTCGCAATAAATTGGGAGTGGTCACGCTTCCCAAGAATTGACTAGCTATCGGGACCACATTCTCAGGGGGAGCATTTGTGTATTTGTTTATCTTTTTGCTCATGTTTGTGATTTTTGCTAAGTGTAATAATTTTTGCCTGAGAATGTTGTGCATGGACTCAGGGGGAGTTTACAGCAGCCCTTTTGGTATTGTTGTCAAAGGGGGAGAAGAGTTACAGGAAATTGCACAAGAGTTACAAGAAATTGCACGTGTGTTGCCAACAATTCCAAAGGGGGAGATTGTTGAGCAAGGTGCAACGACAGTATTGTCATTGTTGTCAACACAGTCAGATAGATCGGTTGATGCAGTGGACAGGAGTTCAGAGGTTACTCAGAGTATGTACAGTGATGTTAAATGCTTATGAGGATGTTTTTGATGTTTGGGTGAAGTTGTTATAGGTTTTCCAAGAAGACCGAAGTGGCCCATATGCTAAAGATCAAAGAAACAAAAAACACAAAGAAAAAAGTGTCGCGATATCATGACATGTTGCATTTTCACGGCCAAAAGAGAAGAGAAAATGCAAGGAGAAAAAGTGTCATGATATCGCGACATGTTGCATTTTCACGGCCAAAAGAGAAGAGAAAATGCAAGGAGAAAAAGTGTCATGATATCATGACATGTTGCATTTTCGCGGCCAAAAAAGAGGAAAATAAAGGAGAAAAAAGTGTCACGATATCGCGACATGTTGCATTTTAGGGCCAAAGAAAGAGAAAGAGCAAGGAGAAAAAGTGTCACGATATCGCGACATTGTATTTTCAGGGCCAAAGGAAAGAGAAAGAGCAAAGAAAAAGTGTCACGATATCGTGACATGTATTTTCATGGGCCAAAGCGAAGAGAAAGAGCAAGGAGAAAAAGTGTCATGATATCGCGACATGTTGTATTTTCAGGGCCAAAGAAGAGAAAGAGCAAGGAGGAAAAAGTGTCACGATATCGCGACATGTGCACTTTGGTCCAAAGGAAGAGAAAGAGAAGGAGAAAAAGTGTCACGATATCGACATGAAAAATTTCCAATTTCGCGACACGAGGAAAAGGAGAAAGAGAGAAAAAAAGTGTCGCGATATCGTGACATGTCGCATTTTCATGACTCAAAAAGGGAGGAGGAGAGAAAGGAAAAGTGTCACGATATCGTGACATGTCGCATTTTTCGTGACTCAAAAAGGGGAAGGAGAGAAAAAAAGTGTCACGATATCACGACATGTTCGCATTTTTCGTGACTCAAAGGTAGGAGAGAAAAAAGTGTCTGATATCCGACATTCACTCAAAGAGAAAAAGGCCAAGGGACAAAGACCATAGTGACTGGACATAAGGAATGAAAAAGGAAAGAAACACCCATGTGGAGAAAACAAAAGAAGAATAAGGGAAAAGAAAATGAATAGTCATGAAGGAGAAAATGAACATCAAAGAGAAAACGAATAGACATGCAAAGAGAAAACAAATAGTCATGCAAGGAGAAAATGAACAGTCATGACCGAGAAGACGAACAGTCATGGTAGGAGAATATGGTGTCAATTATTTGCATGTGACGTGTTTGACGAAATGCCTTCTCAAAATATACAAAAGGAGTTACAAGTGGAGTTACAACTGGAGTTACAAAGAGAAAGGATGGTTATAAAAGGAGTGTTGCTTGGAGAATTTTAGAGATTTATTGAAGAAGAGAGAGGAGCGAGAAGGTGTGTGTTTGTGTGAATTGTGAGCGATGTTGAGTAAGCAATAGACCAGTCAGGGTCTTGTAAAAGTGAAGGCATTTATATGTCAATCTTCTAGTTTCAAAATTGAAGTCCAAGTTGGTGCTTGGCATCGGGGGTTGGTGCTCCTTCTAGTTGGTGCTGTTAAATCGGGGTTGGTGCTCCTTCTCGATTGGTGATAAACTCAGGGGTTGGTGCTCCTTCTAGTTGGTGGTAAATCAGGGGTTGGTGCTCCTTTTTGTTGGTGCAGATAAATTAGGGTTGGTGCTCCTTTCTATTGGTGCAGATAAATCAGGGGTTGGTGCTCCTTCTAGTGGGTGTTGGTAAATTGATTGTAAAGTTGTTGCTTTGCAAAGGCTGGATTTGGATGGGAGTCCAAACAATCAATTTTTGAGGAGTAGCCAAATCGGTGAACCTCGGTACATCTTGTGTTGTGTGATGCTCTCTTGTTATATTTGCTTTATTTGGTTTTAAGTTTTCATTGTTTTGGCTTTAAGAGTTGAAGATTTAAGTTTTAAAGAGCTACACTGATTCACCCCCCCTCTCAGTGTCATTGTGAGACTAACACACCCATTGTTGATTTAATTGTTGTTGATATTGGAGTTGATCTGTATGTTGTTGTTGGTTAAGTTATGGCCTTAGTACCTAATCAATGTAACTGAAGAACACAAGCTTATACTGAGGGGGGAGGGGTGAACAATATAAGACCACTTTTTACTTTTCTTTTCCAAACAATATTATCCAATATTATAAATGGCAATATCAATAGTAAATAGAGATACCAATTTAACATGGTTCACCCAATGTGGGCTACTCCACGGAGAAAATCTTTCACTAAAATTTTCTCAATCAATATCTTGGGAATCCTTTCCCAATTACAATGTTTATAGACCTCTATCCAAAGGAGACACCAATTCCCTAATAAATTTCATGGATATCTATATATATGAGACACCAATATCCTTAGCTAATTTGTGGATCTCTATCCACAGTATAACTCCTTTCTCCTCTTCTATGGCTAGTGATCTTCTAGAAAAACTGTTGCCTCCATTGCACTGGCTAATGGATATCTATCCACTGAAGACTCTTACCCTCACTCAGAAGATCTATATTCATTGCCTTGGATAATGGACCTCTATCCACTGGAGACTATTTTCCTCTATACCCTATCACCTCCAAATCTTGCTCTCAACTTTATCTCAAATTTGACTAAACACAGTCCTTTGGTCTAGCATAAATTTTATCAATCTCTGTCTCTAATATACACTAAGAAAATTCCTTTGGTCTAGCACAAATCTACTCAATATTTATCTCTATTCTATCTCAAACCTATCCTCAATTATACACTAAACACAATCCTTTGATCTAGCACAAATCTACTCAATATTTATCCTCAAATCTACACTAAACACAGTCCTTTGATCTAGGAAAAATCTGCTCAATATATTTCTCTGGTCTGGCACAAACCTATCCTTAAATAAACACCAAACTCTATATTCAAATCTGTCCTCAAGCCTTAACACAAATCTTGACTCAATCACAAATCAACTCTGCTATATCTACCCCAAACCTTAACCCAAGGTTTGAACAAATCAATCAATCAAATCTGCCTATAAGTCTTCTCAAAGACTTGTCTCAAATCTACCTTGTAAGCTTCCACAAAATCTCACACTAATATTGAAGAGCACAAGCTTATACTGAGAGGGGGGTGAACAATATAAGACCACTTTTTAACTTTTTCCTTTTACTTCAGAAAGCAATGCAATGAACCAGTAGAAAAATCAAAGTAGTAATCAAACCAGTGTACAAGTCATCACATGATTGAGACACCAATATAATGTAGTTCAACCAAGGTGGGCTACTCCACATAGCAGTAGTATATTGGACTCAAGGATTTCAACGTAAAGGACACCTGGTTCTCCAAAAATGAGCAGTTGATGCCACATACCATTTGTCAAAACAATAAAGTGACAACCACCTCCATGAAGCATAATTGAAGATTTGATGATCATAACCAACTAGGATTAGACAACAATCTACCAAGTGGTACTAGCTTAGCCTAAGATCATGCTTAATCAGTTTTGACCAATTATTGTATAGAGTAGTTAGTTTCATTTAAGTGTAGTGAAAGCTATAAAATAAGTAATGCTCCTTATTGTAAATGGTTAGATAATTCATTGTTTGCCTATTGTAGGTTGTATGTTTATGCTACTCAAATTGCAATCCAAAGTTGTTTAAATTACCTCAATTATAATATGAAGAATTATTCTCTTATGATTTTTACATGTCAACATTTTCATCTATGCTATGATAGGAGTCAATTATGTTAGGATTCACGATATTGGGCTTATTTCAATTTATAGTTGAAGTAAATTCTATTAGGTTTGAAGCTATTTAGATCCTTTTTATTAGAGCACTTGAAATTATGGATGTTGTCATACTTTCATTAGTTCTAGTTATGCTTTGATTGGAGAAAATTATGTTAGATTTTAATCTATTTAGATTATTTCAATTCATAGTTGAAGTAAATTTTGTTAGGATTAAAACTATTTGTCTTTCTTCAATAATATTACTAGGATTTTTGTAGTATTTGTGCTTACTCTAATTTCTTCATAGATTCAATTGAATAGTCTATTAAGATTTTATTTTATTGAGCATCATATGCCTATGCAGTTTAAAATGATGTTAGCTGAGCTCCAACCATGTTCTAATAAATCCCTATAATGCTTATCTGACATCCCTTTCTCTTTCTCTTTTTTAAGGAATCGATCTTCTCTAGAGGTTGATCTAGAATCATTTTTAGATCATCTAATATTTAAATTTATTCTAAGGTGTACATTTCATACCTAGGTAGATCAAATCATTAAGAGTTTTTGGCACACCCAATGGGATGCAAACCTCATAAATTTATGTAATATTTCAATATTTTCATGAAGAATCATTGGTGGCACTCCACATAATAAGTTGGATTATAAGTTAGAGCCACCATACGCTCAATAATTTTTTGGCATGCTCACGTCTCCAAATGGTCAATATTAAGGTGAAGATATTGATATCTCAAGTACATAGATATTCCTTCACCTGGAAGCTCTAATTCAAGAACTTGAGAATAGATGACTCTACTAAAAGTATGTAGATCCAAAATATTATGCTCACAAGATCAAAATATAAGAAGCCAAAAGAACCAGTGCACTTCATTGAGCTATCATTCATTAGGACATGTTGGAAAGGGACATGTTTAAGCTAAATTATTGTCTAGTTTTGAATGAGATGAGACGAACTGAAGCTCAATTGATCTATCAAGTACTTTATGCTATAAAGATATTGAAGATGTATATAAGGTAAGGTATCCAAATAAATCTACTAGCAAATTTTAAAATCCCTACACCATGAGGCTATGTTGACCCATCATAACAAAAAGATAATAACTTACAACCTTTTTATTGGTAGCTAAGCCAAACCTCACCATATATGGGAACCTCTAAACCTTCCAAGTGGTATATAGAAGGATTTTTCTAATGGAAGGGTTTGTAAACAAAGGGGATAGATGATTCAAGTAAGGGTTTAGTAATATGAACTTAGATTGTTGGTCCATCTAAGTGACATTCCAAAATTTATAGAAACTACAAAAGCATCAAAAAATTCAAGTAAAGAGCAAATCAATAGCAAAGGGTATTCATCAAACTTGGAGAAGAATGAAGAATCAAACCTAAAGAGATTATTTGGAGGTAGAAGTTTTTCAAAATATATATTAAAGAAAGTAGTGGAAAACCATTTTTTGAGAAATAAATGGTTTAAAGGGTGTCTACTCTTCAAGCCAAAATATTTTAGGTAGACTAGCTTTATCCTAGACCTATAAAGGAAGCAAGTTGGAACTTTTTTATGATAATGTAAGCAAGGTGTTTTAAAATATTTGATAAAGTGAGGGTCTTATAAGGTAAAAAATGTGTGAGACTAGGTACTCTAAAAATAGCAAGCTAAACCTTTTTGTGATGATACAATATTTGCTTAAAAAAAATTAACTAAAATGAAGTCAAATCAGTCAACAACCTTCAGACTTTATAAGTTAAGAGATTAATCTAAGGTAAGAGAGTGTTCTAGAACTTTTACCTTACTAATTTTAACAACAACATTTCAAATCTATAACATAATGCAAATGGTATAAGGCAAAATGTATCCATCCTAGAAGAGGGTGAGCTAGAGCCTTTTAAGCTATGATGATAGCCAATCTTCTCAAAGTTTTAAAACATTGAAGAGAATGCAAGAAAAGCAAAGTGATATCTTGGACATGAGATCTTCAACGTGAAGACTTAGATCTTCTTCCAAATTTTTTTGGTATTCTTATATTAAGTAAGAAGGAAATTCAAAAGGTAGTAGGCATAGCAACAACATATCAAACTCAAGGATCTCAGTGCAAAGGACACATGGCGCTCCAAAAATGAGCAATTAAGACCATGTAGCATTTATAAAAACTAGAAAGTGATGGCCATATCCATGAAGCATAATTGAATATTTGAGGATTATAATTGACTAGGATTAGACAAAAAAATTCCAAGTGGTGCTAGTTTAGCCTAGGATCAAGCATGATCAATTTTAGCCAATGGTTGTACATAGGAGTCAATTTTATTTTAGTTCAGTGAAATCTATAAAAGGAACAATAATGCTCATTGTAAATGGGTGGATATTTCAATGTTTGTATATTATAGGCTATATTTTTATGTTGCTCAAATTATAATCCAAATTAGTTTGACTTGCCTCAATTAGAGTATGAACTATTGTCTCTTATGATATTTACACTTTCAAAATTTTCATCTACATTGTGATAAGAGTAAACTCTATTAGGGTTCATGTTGTTTATCTTATTTAAATTGATAGTTCAAGTAAATTATATTAGGCTTGATTTTTTTGGATTATTTTTATCAGATTACTTGAAATGTTGGATGTTATATTACTTCTAGTAGGTTCATTTATGCTTTAATTGGAGAAAAATATATTAGGTTTTAAGTTTTTTGGCTTATTTAAATTCATAGTTGAAGTAAATTCTATTAGGATTAAAATTATTTACATTTTTTTGATTGAAGTATCAATATTGTTGTAGTATCTATGCTTACTCATGTTTCTTCATAGATTCAATTGAATAGTCTATTAGGATTTTCTTGTATTGAGTAACCTATGCTCATATAGTTGAAAATAATGTTATTAGTTGAGCTTAAACCACATTTCAATCAATCCCTCTAACCCATATCTCTCATCCCTTTTATTTTCTCTTTTTCAAGTATCTGATCTTCTCTGGAGGTTGAACTAGAAGCATTTCTAGATCATCCAATATTGAATTTGGTCTAGGGCACACATTTCACACCTAGGTAGATCGAAGCATCAAAACTTGTGATATGTAGTAATTATTTATATGGAAAAAATCATATTGATATGAATAATTCTTCTAATAATTAATTATAACCTTAAATATTCATGTTGGGGTAAGTCAATCACTAATTTACAATATCCAAAATAACCCCCCAACATGTGTGAACCCAAATCAAAATTTACCCTAGTCTAGTAAACAAATAAATACTTCCAAATCATCAATCCTATAAATAGGATAGTCTACTCTACCCTATGTGAGTACTTCTAAACAAATTTAAATCTTGATTCAGAGTTAGGGTATCATTCAAAATTTCAAAGTGCCAATTGATCAAATGGAGATACAAAGAGTCTAGGAAAATCCCTTGAACTAAATGTTGTCTCCATTTAGTCATCTACCACCAAATATATAGCAATAACTACCTCCTCACAACCACCATATCCCTAAGTAAGTCTTAAAATATCCTCCTCCTATCCAAAATTTACAAACTCTACCTAATCAAGATTTGTCCTATCCTAAACTACCACTAATTCAAAACCTAAATCCTCCTTCTTTATCATCATATTATGTTTTATAATAGTATTTGTAAGCTTTTCCATAATAAATTTTCCTTTAAGTGTTTTCACAAAAAGTCTATATATCCCAGAGAGTTATATTACAAAACATAATGGCAAGTTTAATTGCATCTAAAGTCTCACCTCCACAACATCTCCTATAGCATCAAAAATTAAAATTTTCTTCTTATCAGAAGCCCATAGGTTATAATACGCCTGGGATTCAACATTTAGGTTCTTTAACTTGCTCAACATAGTCTTTAAAATTTTATCATTATAAGAAACAAAAGGGTTCACTGATCTTTATTGGGTTTGATGTAGCAACTCAGTAAGCTTCTCAGGTTGGTTTCTGATAGAGGTAAAATTTTCTTCCTTTTTATCATAATTTTTATAGAAGGCATTTATTTCCTTGATAAGGATCTTTACTCGCAGTTCCCAATATTTCAATTTATTCATATTTTCAAGTAAAATGTACTAGATCAATGAATAACAACTATCAAAAACCAACTTATCTTCAAACAAAGTAACTTCTTCATCCTCAGGATCAAGATCGGAGGTGTCATAAGGCAACGATGAAATTATCTTAGCTTCAGGTTCTTATTGCAAATTTACCATATCTGACACTTTTAACCCTTCAATGTTCCCCTAAATAAGAAAATCTTGATCGAATTCTAGCATATCTAAATCGAAGGTCAAAACATATTTTAAAGAAACACTAGTTGTTGAAAATGACAATGATGGAAATCCAAATACTTGTCCTAGTGTGTTCGATTATGTGGGTCCTACCCATGATCTCGAACCATCAATATGTTTTCTAGAAATTTGACCTCACATTAATTATTGTCATTTTTTAGATTGTCATGTTGTTGGTGCTAGTGGTGGTGGACCTGGTGGTGGTGGCAGTGGCATAATTTTCTTCCTTCTTTCATGAAATTATGGGGAGGGACCTAAATATATTATAATAAGATATTATTAAATAAAATTAAAGGAGATAAAATTTACCCATGTTTTGTAGGTGAGTTGGAGAGAAGAGAGAAATCCTCCAAGGGAGGTCCCAGGTTCGAATCTCCACCCTACCAAAAAGTTGAATTGGGTACCCAAAATCCAATTGATAATGTTGGTGTGAGCAAGGTTGAGCATGACTCTTGGGTGACTTTGATGGTGTAGAACGCCCTGGTCATGGTCTCTCAAACCAAGGCGACCCTACAAGGTATTTTTCACTTAATAAAAAGGATATAAAATTTATAATTAATAATTAAAAAACTCAAATGCTCGACGAATAGATCTCGTGCAGCCCTTTAGCCTGTGGAGACAACTGGGTGTGAGTGTTTGTGGTGGTTTCGTGTAAAACTAAAAAACATAAAAAAAAATGAAAAATAGATATAATTTCAACTAAATAGAAATGGTAATGAATTAAGAAAAACTTGAAATAGTAAACTTACCCATCATTGGTGTGACATAACTGGATTCACCTTCCATGGTATTTGCTTGCACATGTTGATGAGAAGCGGGAGAAGAAGCTGGCTTCTGGAATTTATGAGGCCTTTGTGGTTGAAATTCAATCATTGTCCCTTTTGAATCACCACTGTCCTCTGGCATGTGACTTCTAACACTAGCATCCTTTTTTTCCTATGTGATGGCTACCTTACTCTACATTTAGATGCAAAAATACAAAATTTTAAAACATAAATTAAAAACATCTTAAAATATAAAAATTATTATTGGTGAAAAATAGAATAATTGCTATAAACTCTTCGAAAGTTATAGAAATGCTTTGTAATTTAGCATGCAATACATTTGGTGAACTAGTATCCTGCAAATTATGAGAACTCTCATAATAAAGAGCTAAAATGTAATTTAACGAGGCAACCATGAGAGGTTTGTCTGACTGGCTAGGCTAAACAATATAGAGTTATGATCTTATTCGATCAAAAATATATGTACACCATTAGAATCACTCATGGTACTTTAAACAAAGAACAATATAAGCCAATGACTAGAATAGAATCTTTGATCTTCCAAGTAGAAATAGTATTGCTTGGAAAATATCAAGAATTGTCTTGAAATCATTGTTTGATATAGAGTTATTGGTTAACCCTCTCTTGGACTTCACCGTAGAGGCTATTAAAAAAATAATGAGGTGACCAAAAATTTTAAATTATGAAATTTAATATAATCAACTAAAGATAATTATACCTAACAACAATTCGAAAGAGATATCGAAATGCTTCGCTAGGAAAGCCTTATCATTCTTTGAGAGAAGTAGCTTCTGTCACGATCCGTTTCCCTCAAACCTTATCAAAGTAAAATAAATTGATCATGGGATCAATTAATGCTCAATTAAAAGGGGCCATAAACCCTAAGGAAATTTACAAAATTCCAAATTAAGGAATTTAAAGGGGTTAGGAGGAAATATGATGTACATTTAATTATGCATGTTTGATTAGGTTAATTGCATTTGATTTTTAATGCAATTATATATCCAAAATTTATTGGACCAAATTAGGCACTAGTATTATTTAATATTGAAAGCCTATCATAATCTCCCTCATGGCATATTTTTATTGGAAGAAAAAAAAGTTAGATTCTCCTCTCTATATTTAATTAGGAGGAAGGTGGAAGCATGTGGGTATAAAACAAAATTAGGGCCACCCACCTTATTCTCACATGGACCATCTTACCTTTAAGGATTATTCTTCACATGGCATACTATATTTTATTTGGCCAAGGAATATTTTAATACTATAATAATATAGCCATTAGTGGAGAAGTGCCCTATAAATATAGGACACCTGGTGAATAAGGGGAACTAGGAAGTTTAGGAAAACCCTAGGAAGTATGCTCCCCACCTTGGTGGATCAAAAAGCAGAAGGTTGAAAGGCTTCCTAATTGAAGAAGGAGACATTTGGAAGAGTTTGGGAAGGAAGGATGGTCAAGCCAAGCACAAGAAAGAGACTTGCATTGGAAGAAATAAATAAGGAGATATCACATGGATAGGATGGAGAAATATTGAAAGCTAGGCCTTTCCAGGTTATTTCCTTCCTTGTTAAGAATGCTCGATCTATTAAGTTTTATGTTATCTTCTTGTTAAGGAAATATGTGCTAAAGGTCTTGTGAATCATAGCTTTGTTTGAATGAGACCTTGTTAATATTATGATTTCACAAACCTCTAGGTTTGATATGGTAGTATTTTTGGGTATTTTAAAACATGATTAGTTCCTTCTAAGAGAGGTTATTAACCCTCTTAAGAATTTTTCCTAATACTCTATGATCTAGTTATTAGGAATTACATGGCTCTTTAACATATACATTTAATGGATTGAACTTTTTTGGAAATCTATGGCCCTAGAGATCTTATCTCTATGTTAAAATTGAGAGATGACCTTTGATTAAAAGTGGGTGATTTTAATTAATCTTAAAATAACCTTAATAGAACACCACCAACTACCTTCAATTCCAATACAACCACCTCCACCTACCTCTAGAGGCTCTATCACCACTCGATCACCAGGTGGTGGTCGATCTATCTAATGAAACTCGAATTCTTTAAAGGACTTGCAAAGCACCACATAGTGAATGTGGGATATCATTCCCAAAACACTCCCACTCAGGCGTTGCAAATCAGTTGACCTATGATGAATCTAAGTATAGGATTTTTATGGACTAGATCATTGTATTTTTTGGGGTATACCCTACATTTGTAACTAATATACGATTCTTCAAAATACCTAGCAGACTAAGTAGCGATTCACACCCCTACGAATGTGTAAATGGAGAACTATGTGTTTCATGGTAGCAGGTATAATATTGCATGGTAATACTTTGGGTTAGGTAACATCTAGGCACCACCCAATAATATATAAGGACTCGCTAAACCTCCTCACTATGCCTATGGCTCCATTTAATTGTCTAGTTTCAAGTTTGAGTATGTCGTCAATGAACCAATGCTACTATTGCAAAGATACTCTATTTAGAACAGAGACATGTTGCATCCTATAATACCTTTAGTAACTTGAAAACCTTATTAGGAAATAAAACATAGAGATATATTAGTTCCTTTGCACTATTTACTTCGGTATCACCTCCGCGATGCTAAGAAGGGTGATTCTAGTCACTTCAGAAAACTCTTGTCATCTCCCTTGCAAGCACCAATGGATGATTTATTTGAGATATCCTATAAGCCTCCCAAAATTTCATAGTTACAAAATAGGGATGAGTTACTTTAGACAATTCATGCTCGTTCAATGCACTCTCATCCACGTTCGGCTTCGCACAAAGGAAAATATTGTAAAGGGGATTCCACTTCAATATCCCACATACGATGAATTAAGAGTTGGGGGCTCTCTAAAATCAAAGAATGCCCTTAGTTTATTCGACCACCACATGGTGGTCATGGTACCATCCACACGGGGTCAACAGTGCTAGATGGAGGCTCATATGATGATGTGGTAGAGGCCACCTATTGGGTTCTTATTAGTAAGGATCATCACTTATCATTAGGTGGTCTTATCGCCCTACGATTCAATGGTTATACGGTGGATAGTGAGGGGCCAATTAAGGAATAAAATATATATTTTAAATGGAATACGTATTACCTAAACCTTGCTATGTCCAAAGCAGATTAACATGGGATTCTAAGGTGTATCAAAAAGAGGATAGAATTGATATAATTGGAATGATTTAGCTAATATTAGAATGTGATCTATTAACACTCTATGAGTCTTACAATTATCTTAGTTAAGTATAGAATTTGTATGAGAAAAAATATCCATAAAATTGGTGGTATACTAGTTTATATTATAAAGGTATTCTATTATCAAATAGATGATAGAATGTTCATTTCACGAATTAAAGGTATGGGACTTTAATTCATAGGATGATTTTGAATCAAGCTCAAAGAATGAATTTGAAATTCATTCTGAGGGGAATTATGAAAACTCCCTCTATCATCAATTCGACTTCTTCAAAATATATAATTCCAATTACTATCATAATCACATGTGAGATGATACAGATCCTTAATATGGCTTAAGAAACAACAAATTTCTTAATTGTATACTAAATTTTGAGGGAACAGATAGATTCCTTATCAGTACGAGGAGTATCTTAATGTTATAATGATGACTTAGAGAAATAAAATTAGAAATTCCTTAATTTCATCATGATCCTAAAAAAAGTAACTATTGTATTCCTTGATTTGTATAATTGATTTAAAAGGGATCCGTAGATGCCATTCTATAATTGTAATATTTACATCTCAAGTTTATGAATATGAGGAAAGAGCATATTTTGGAGGTTGGGTTTATTCCCCATGAGGGTTCCCAAGATAAAACATTGTGTCACTCTATTTTGTGGTTTGATGTGTTATTTCTTGTTCCTATTGCTTTAAATAAAATGATATATGTGGATGAAATGGCTAAATGTTTAAAAGGGATAATTATGCATGTTTCTATATTACTGCAATGCTTACATTTTTATTTAATCGGTAGTTCATTTATGATGCTAAGGATGTATGCTTAATTTCTAAATATGTTGATGATTTAATGATATGTGATTGTGCCATTTATTTCTAGATTAAATTGGATAATTATGAATGATGCAACTAGTTAGTCCTTATTCTTGTAATCAATGGTTGTGTGGAATCATAAATCCGATCATAATGGAATGTAATTCTTGCTTAAGTAGATCTCTCATGTGTTGTTTCAAACCTAAGGTTATGGTGTAATGGATTTTACCATAAAAGGCAAATCGGTCATGATTTGTAAATCAAGACAAACCTTATATTCTAACTAAGAAATTAAGTGTTCATAAGGAGGGATACTCCCATGTTGGACAAGTAATGACCTTTTGTAATGAACTTATTATGTACAACAAAAGGATTGCCAAAAATGAAGAGTGCACCAATATGCTCTCTGAGGTTTAAAGTTATACAATCATGTTTAAGATGACATTCCATGGATTCTTATCATGATAGTGATATGGTTGTCTTAGTGATCTCTTCTAGATGAAGAGGATAAAATATAAGATCTATGAATAACCATTGATGAGGTTAGTTCATTATGATGGGTATTCCATCTTCAAGGCATTCACCTGGTCTTGGTGGACCATTTGGTGATTTTCCCTTTTATGTGGGATGAAACCTAATGCTTGGCCAGTATTCTCATACCAATGGGGTATGAGGGTTTCATAGAAGTTGATCACTTCTACTTAAAGAGACTCTGATCAAGTCTCAATAGCTCTTGAAGCTATTTGCCTTGACAAGTTATAATCCAAATGGAATACGTCAATCTTAGGTCATGATTATGTCTCTTGCCTCATGGAAAATGTAAGTGTTAAAAAAAATTGAGTGGTTGAGTAGTGACAATTGGGGTTGTTACATTTGGTATCAGAGCCCAGGCTAACTAATAGATTCTAGTTAGATCTAGGTTAGCAAATATTTGGGCATGAAATAAAACATGAGAAAAAACTCAAAATATAAACTCTAAACAACGCACACTTGGCAAGGACAAGGTCAGTGCTTGGGATTATGATGTCTGAGTCCCTATCCCCCATGAGTAGATCCACAGTCATTCAAAAGTGGAAGAGCTAAGTGAAACCTCTTGTATGGGTTTTAAGTAGTGTACCTTAGACTCTTTTGGGTAAATCACTCAACATCTATGTCTTTCGATGACCTACTCCTTATCTGTAAGTGTGTATAACAACTTGAGTTAGTGTAATAATTAAAAGAATGTTTTCATTAACTAATTTTTGTTACAAATTGGCCTTTGACCAAGAGGTTGAACAACTCAACTACAACGAACTCTGGTGGATTACTATTCCGATTAGTAATAGTTCACCCAAAGATAGCCATGGACCTGAACCTTTACCACGATTAGAGATACCACTCTCTTTGTTGTAATATAATAGATGTGCTTCATATTATTTAAGCACTGAAATGAGGTGCGAAGTGACGCATGTGGTATTATTCTCTACATATGAGAACCTGATGGTAAAAGTGAAAAAGACAAAACTCTTGATGAGAACGACTAAATTCAGTTTGGGAATTATCACCATGTGTGAATACAAGTTAGTCATTGAAAACTAACTACTAGAAATTTAAGAACAAGAGATAAACAAAACAATATTTTCTTTGTTTTGATTTTTTATCAATGTTACAATATACTTTGGGTATGGAAGCTATCACAATATTAGTTGGAGAAACTCCATACTTTTCTTGACATGGAATTATTTGGGAAGAACTCCGCCAAATAGCTCCGATAATCTGAGTATTCTGACTCCATAGAAAGGTATGTCACCCGACCATCCGGGTGGTGGTTGTATGTATTGAGGTGTGCTATGCTATTTAAATCTGAAACTACTCAATACACCATGCATGTGGTATCAATATCTAAAAGAGGAAAGTGACATCAGAATGTACACTGATAGTTAAACTAACCCAGGACGATAAGGGACTAACTACCCATAACAAACTATACTTTACACTAAAAATGTTATTGCATTGTTGACCACACACAAAAATATAAAAAGATATTCTTCGGATAAAAATGCGTAATGGTGCTTATTGCCAATAAAGGCAATATACAATGATTAGATGTGTGAGGGTATCATAAGTTTAAAATGCATGAATAATTGTGCATGAAATGACTATTGGAGTCATAAAAAGGGCAATAATGAGCCATTAAAGGTTATTAGACCCCAATCTACCTCTAGGCCAATCTTTCAAAGAGTGAGGAGTGCATTGGATGCCAGTGACTGGCAATGGTTGGGTAAAATAGGTTTAGCAGGAGTTGCTTATTTGGAGCCAATATCTATGGATGAATGTTATTTAGCAGCCTTAGTTGAAAGGTGGGATCCCAATAGAGGGACATTCTAGTTACCCACTAGAGAAATGACTATCACGCTAGAAGATGTGTACAAGATATACCGAATATCGATAGAAGGTTGATCAGTGACTGTTGTTAACAAAGAAGAGAAAATTCATTTTTTGGAAAGAGTATTTAGAGCAAAATGGAGTGTGAACACTAACACAGGTCATATAGATTATGAACTACACTATGAGAAAGGTAGTTTGACACATAGACATGCTATAGTAATGGAGCTCTTATCGAGTGTCATTTTACCTGAATCAAGAGGTGCATAGTTTCCCTAGAATTTATTAGGAATAGTGCAAGATTTAGTTGAGGATTCAGTTGTATATGCATGGGTGCCAACATTTTTGGCTCAAACCTATAGAGAGTTGTTTGAATTATGAACAACGACGAAAACTAGAATGAGTTGTAGTACTCTACTACAAATCTAGGCATGGGAACACATAGCGGTAGCAAGACCCCAAGGGCTACCTTATGATGTACATAAAATTATAGGGCCAGAGATACCCTATGCATTAAGGTGGCAACGGGACAAGGAGCGGTCTAGCCATAGACCACTTGAAGAAAATAGAGAGTGATTCCACTCTATTTGGGAGAATCTGCACTCCCGAGACGTTATTTGGAGACCTTGGAGAGAGGGCCCAAGGTGGGTAGAATATGGAGTACAACTCGCTCATGTGAGATGAGCAAGGTGGTTGATTGGATGTACAAGTATGCAATATTAGTAATTCCAGTATACTCGGGTATTGCAACAGTTCAATGTTATGCAATAGATGCCGAACCCATCCAAGGCTTATACTCGAAAAGGGTGAAAAGTAGTGATACCTCCATAAATGAAACCATTATCCCTTGAACTAGATGAGGCTATATGGACACTAGAGGAGGATGATATAGGTACAACCCTAGAATTTGATATTTGGTGGGCTGCACATCGACAACACCAAGAAGTAGATTCTGAAGAGGAAGAATCTTCTGAAAGGTGTGTACGCCAATGAATGGATATAGGGGTAGGTCCATCCAACTTAGAAGGAGAGGAAATCTTGAGAAAGGTGTAAAACAAAGTGGAAGCGCTAAAGGAATGAGTTTGACTATTAGAGTCCCAATAGTTGAAATTAGTAGACAAATGGGCACAACAAATATTTAAGCTAGATATTGAGAAAGAAGCTACCATTTCGGAGAAGGAGAGGCTTCGGCTAGAGTTAGCACAAATGCATACAACAATGATAGCCTTGCAAGCACAGAGTGCACAATTTCAACAAGCAAGAGATGACTACAAAGCTACATTTTTAACTTCTTGTTTTAATGCACTCATAAGCCATGGTTTACTTCTACCATCGCAACCAATTGTGATTGTACAACATGAACATAGAAGTGCAACTCAAGAAACAACCCAGAATAGAACTCAAACCACTTCTCGAGCAATTCCTCCAACAGTTTCCCAAACTAGTAATGTAGGTGTAGCTCAGCCTGGTGAAAGATCCAAGGAACAATAACCTTGAGATCTGAAGCCACTACTTTAGGGACTATATGTATGCCAAGGGATTTGGCAAATTGTAATTAGAAATCATTTGAATTATATACTTATGTTGTAAGAATGAAATACTGTGTGAACTTAACTAGTTTAAATATTTTGTTGTAAAACTCAGAGTAGTTTATTAATGTTTGTAACTTATAGATTTTGGTTGTATCCATAAACATGAAAAGTAAACTTATTGAATTAAAATAACACTAAATGAATTTGAAGAATGGATTGGTGTCCATTCTTGGAGAAGGTATGGGACTTCTCCAAAATAATATAACCAGGAAACATCTGGGTGGATGCTCTGGTATTGACAAGCAAGTTGTCAAAATGCATATTAGGATATATGTGAATATCCTAAATCGAGATTCTAAAATTATGATGTGCCTTTGTTAACACTTGATTTTATCAGGTTAATTCATGCCAGAGGTTAACCAAATTATACTGTGATACTCCTTGGTGGGAGTCTCGATAAAATTAATAAGACTTTTTATGTCTAATAAGGTACAAATGCATAATTTCATGATATCTCTGTAACATCATTTTGCAAATTCTATTATTGCGGTGTTTTAAATTCAGTATTGGTGCAGTAATAGATGGTTTAAAACTATAATATTTGTGATGAGATTATGTTTGGATGATGTTTTCAATACTTTTTGTTATACAGAATGGATGTTATGTGTTTATAAGGACATGGTACTACTGATATTTTGCATTTTTGTAGGTCTAGGCACTCTCATGGATGGAATATGAAGCTTACCACCAAGATTGAGGTGTTGAATGAAAGAAGAATCTGATGATTCATATTGTAAAACAGCAGGATAAATACTAGCTTTTGCTAGACAAATATGTTTTTGTAAGGTAGATGCCCAAACACAGAGGACTGTGTTTAATCTAAGGGGACCAATCCAGAACTAAATTAAACTAAAAGAACGGGATTACAAAAATGGGGGTGGGTGTATGTCATGACCTGTTTCCCTTGAAACTTATCAAAGTAAAATTAATTGATCATGGGATCAATTAATGCTCAACTAAAAGGGGTCATAAACCCTAAGGAAATTTACAAAATTCCAAATTAAGGAATTTGAAGGGGTTAGGAGGAAAGATGATGTAAATTTAATTAAGCATGTTGATTAGGTTAAGTGCATTGGATTTATGATGCAATTAGATGTCCAATTTTTATTGGACCAAATTAGGCACTAGTATTATTTAATACTGAAAGCCTATCCTAATCTCCCTCATGGCATATTTTGATTGGAAGAAGGAAAAGTTAGATTCTCCTCTCTATATTTAATTAGGAGGAAGGTGGAAGCATGTGGGCATAAAATAAAATTAGGGCCACCCACCTTATCCTCACGTGGACCCTCTTACCTTTAAGGATTATTCTTCACATGGCATATTATATTTTATTTGGCCAAGGAATATTTTAATACTATAATAATATAGCCATTAGTGGAGAAGTGCCCTATAAATAGAGGACACCTGGTGAAGAAGGGGAGCTAGGAAGTCTTGGAAAACCCTAGGGAGTATGCTCTCCACCTTGGTGGATCAAAAACCAAAAGGTTGAAAGGCTTCCTAATTGAAGAAGGAGATATTTGGGAGATTTTGGGAAGGAAGGATGGTCAAGCCAAGCATAAGAATGAGACTTGCATTGGAAGAAATAAATAAGGATATATCACATGGATAAGATGGAGAAATCTTGAAAGCTAGGTCTTTCCAGGTTATTTCCTTGTTAAGAATGCTCGACATATTAAGTTTTATGTTATATTCTTTTTAAGAAAATATGTGCTAAAGGTCTTGTGAATCATAGCTTTATTTGAATGAGACCTTGTTAATATTATGATTTCACAAACCTCTCGATTTGATATGGTAGTGTTTTTGGGTATTTTAAAACGTGATTAGTTCCATCTAAGAGAGGTTCTTAACCCTCTTAAGGATTTTCCCTAATACTCTATGATCTAGTTATCAGTAATTATATGGCTCTTTAACCTATACATTTAATGGATTGAATTTGTTTGGAAATATATGGCCCTAGATATATGATCTATATGTTAAAATGGAGAGATGACCTTTGGTTAAAAGTGGGTGATTTTAATTAATCTCCAAATAATCTTAATCGAACACCACCAACTACCTTTAGTGCCAATAAAACCACCTTCATCTACCTCTAGAGGCTTCGCCACCACTCGACCACCAGGTGGTGGTCGATTTATCTAATGAAACTCAAATTCTTTAAAGTACTTGTGAAGCGCCACATAGTGAATGTGGGATATCATTCCCAAAACACTCTGACTCAGGTGCTAAAAACCATTTGACCTGTGATGAATCTATGTATAAGGGTTTTATGGATTGGGTCATTGTATCTATTGGGGTATACCCTATATTTATAATTGATCTAGCATGCTTGAAAATACCTGGCAGACTAAGTAGTGATTCACACCTCTACGAATGCATAAATGGAGAACTCTATGTTTCATGGTAGAAGGTATAATATTGCATGGTAATCCTTTGGATTTGGTAAAATCTATGTGCCACCCAAAAATCTATAAGGACTCACTAAATCTCCTCACTATGCCTATGGCTCTATTTAATTGTCTAGTTTTAAGTTTGAGTACATCGTTAGTGAACCAATGCTACTGTTGCAGAGATACTCTATTTCAAACAGAGACATACTGCATTCTATAATACCTTTAGTAACTCGAAAACCTTATCACAAAATAAAACATAGAGATATATTAGTTCCTTTGCACTATCGCCTCCAGTATCACCTTCGCGATGCTAAGAAGGGCAATTTGGTCACTTTAGCAAACCCTTGTTGTCTCCCATAAAAGCACCAATGGATGCTTCCTTCAAGATATCCTATAAGCCTCCAAAAATGTTGTATTTTTTAAATAGGGATGAGTTGCTTCAGATAATTCATGCTTGTTCAATGCACTCATCCGTGTTTGGCTTTGCACAAAGGCAAAGATTGTAAAGGGGATTCCAATTCAACATCCCGCATGCAATGAATTAAAATTTGGGGGCTATCTAAAATAAAAGAATACCCTTAGTTTATTTAACCACCACATGGTGGTCATGGTACCATCCACGCGGGTTCAACAGTGCTAGATGGAGGCTCGTATGATGATGTGGTAGAGGCCACGTGTTGGATTCTTATCACCAAGGATCATCGCTTGTCATTATGTGGTCTTGTCACCCTACAATTCGATGGTTATATGGTGGATAGTGAGGGGCCAATTAAGGAATAAAATATTTTGTTAAAAGGGACTACGTATTACCTAAACCTTCCTATGTCCAAAGTAGATTAACATGGGATTCTAAGGTATATCAAAAAATATGGTAGAATTGGAATGATTTAGCTAAGATTAGAATATGATCTATTAACACTCTATGGGTCTTAGGATTATCTTAGTTAAGTATAGAATTTGTACGAGAAAATATATCCATAAAATTAGTGGTATACTAGTTTATATTATAAAGGTATTCTATTATCAAATAGATGATAGAATGTTCATTCCGTGAATTAAAGGTATGGGACTTTAATTCGTAGGATGATTTTGAATCAATCTCAAAGAATTAATTTGAAATTCATTCTAAGAAAATTTATGAAAATTCCCTCTATCATAAATCTTACTTCTCCAAAATATATAATTCCAATTATTATCATAATCACATGTGAGATGATACAAATCCTTAATTTGTCTTAAGAATCAACATATTCCTTAATTGCATACTAAATTTTGAGGGAACAGATGGATTCCTTATCGGTACGAGGAGTACCTTAATGTTATAATGATGACTTAGAGAAAGGAAATTGGAAATTCCTTAATTGCATCGTGATCCTAAAAAACGAAACTATTGTATTCCTTGATTTGTATAATTGATTTAAAAGGGATCCGTAGATGCCCTTCTATAATTGTATTATTTACATATCAAGTTTATGAATATGAGGAAAGTGCATATTTTGGAGGTTGGGTTTATTCCCCATGAGGGTTCCTAGGATAAATCATTGTGTCACTCTATTTTGTGGTTTGATGTGTTATTTCTTGTTCCTATTGCTTTAAATAAAATGATATATGTGGATGAAATGGATAAATGTTTAAAAGGGATCATTATGCATGTTTCTAGATTACTGCAATGCTTACATTTGCTATTTAATCAACAGTTCAGTTATGATGCTAAGGATGTATGCTTAATATCTAAATATGTTGATGATTTAATGATATGTGATTGTGCCATTTATTTTTGAATTAAATTGTATAATTATGAATGATGCAACTAGTTAGTCCTCATTCTTGTAATCAATGCTTGTGTGGAATCATAAATTTGATCATAATGGAATATATATCTTGCTTAAGTAGATCTCTTATATGTTGTTTCAAATCAAAGGTTATGGTGTAATAGATTTTACCATAAAATGCAAATCGGTCATGATTTGTAAATCAAGACAAACCTTATATTCTAACTAAGAAATTAAGTGTTCATAAGGAGGGACACTCCCATGTTGGACAAGTAATGACCTTTTGTAATGAACTTATTATGTACAACAAAAGGATTGCCAAAAATGAAGAGTGCACCAATATGCTCTTCGAGGTTTAAAGTTATACAATCATGTTTAATATGACATTCCATGGATTCTTATCATGATAGTGATATGGTTGTCTTAGTGATCTCTTCTAGATGAAGAGGATCAAATATAATATCTATGAATAACCATTAATGAGGTTAGTTCATTATGATGGGTATTCCATATTCAAGGCATTCACTTGGTCTTGGTGGACCATTTGATGATTTTCCCTTTTTGTAGTATGAAACCTAACACTTGGCCAACATTCCCATACCAATGGGATATGAGGGTTTCGTAGAAGCTGATCACTTCTACTTAAAGAGACTTTGATCAAGTCTCAATAGCTCTCGAGGCTATTTACCTTGACAAGTTATAATCCAAATGGAATACGTCAGTATTAGGTCATGATTATATCTCTTGCCTCATGGAAAATGTAAGTGTTATAAAAAAAATTGAGTGAATGAGTAGTGACAACTGGGGTTTTTACAACTTCTATGAAACTATAGTGAGACCCTTTTGTGGAAGTCTAGTCAATCTTTGGATATCAAAGGGTTTGACTATAAAATATATTTTTTTATTTTGTGTCGATAGAGTAACGGCCCCAAGATCATTTTTGTAGGCATCGATGATATTGTGTGGAATAAATTTATTTGTTCTAAATTGGGGCATATAAGCAAAACCCCAAAAACCTACATTTTGAACCTATTTACAGTCTATCCCATCTGTCCCAGGTAAGTAATATAAAAATTAAATGCAACTTTAATTTTTCAATGCAATTTTTGTGCAGTTGTTGGCATGGTCACCATCGCTTTGGAAAGGTGTGGGGTAATGGTCTCTTGGGGAAGGGAAGAGTTAGAAGCTTTGCTTTAATCTCGTGCAACAGAAAAAAAGTTTGTAAAAATAATTGTTGATGCCATTTTATAGATGAGAATGAGTAGGGTGGACATGTGGCAATATGTTATTAGACATGCATGTGGGGTGGACACATGGCAACATGTTATTGGACATGCATGTGACAGTGTTCATCTGCATTACAGCATCCAGTATGTCTTCATTACTACATCCAATCTATCTATATTACTGCACCCGATCCATCTATATTTTTGCAACCAATCTATCTACATTTTTACACCCAAACCATCTATATTTATTCACATGTTCCATATACATTTCTTCATCTAGTCTTCCTGCATTGCTGCACCCAGTTCGTCTACAATACTTCACTTGGTCCATCTATATTTTTGCATCCAATCTGTCTACATTGCTGCATCCAATATTTCTACAATACTTCACTTGATTTTTCTACATTTTTGCACCTGATCCATCTACATTATCAGTTTCACCCAGTTCATCTTCATTAATTGGTTAGATTTTGTTATCCACCCGATCCGTCTGTCGAGCCCTTATTCTACCTGAACTATTACTCCATATGTTCTTTGTGCATGGTCCATTTGTCAGGTCATTTTTTTACCCGATCTGAGCTCAAGTCATGTGTTGCACCTAGTCCAATCTCAGATTGTGTGTTGCACCCGGTTTGAGCTCAGATCATGTTTTTGCACCTAGTCCAAGCCCAAATCTTATTTTGCACCCGATCCGAGCCTGGATCGTGTTTTGCACCTAACCCAACAAAACTAAAAACATTCAACTCAACAAATTTTTACAATTTTTATTAAAATATAATGTAACTCACCATTTTATTCGATGTGAGGTTGGTTAGGATTCACCATGGTTTTGAAATGGATTCACCAATTTTCTACAAGTATATTTCAGGTTTGACCCCTTATGCATAACCTTGGAATGCATATTGCTTACTATTGGGTGATAATCCTAACTGAGCATTGGTTCCTCAATTACTTATTTATGTTGGATATCGAATATTAGTTTCTCCTATGATGATATCATCATCTAAAAAATCTAACTATAGCTCACATTACCAAACATCGAGTGACCTTTTTTTAGGATTTGATGCTTTGTTGTCAAGTCTTCTACTATGTTTATTTTGTATTTGTCATTCTATTTGTCTTACTCAAAATTTAGACCCTTAGTGATGGAATCATCATCCTTGGAAGTTTGAAACCATTGAAATCCCTAACATTGGATGTCAAATATTGTATACCAAAAGTAATACCTTAGAATATTTCTTCTTACTTGTATATTGATATTAATATTGTGTCAGACATTTTATGCTTACTTGCTAACATCATCACTATTATTTGTCTAACTTGCTTCATTCTTTGGCTTTTTTATTCAGTGTTGGGCATCAAAAATTTATTTTGCTCTTGCTGATGTCAGCTTCTTATATACCCATCTAGATCTTTTTATTTTGCTATATTCAATATCTTAGCATTTTTATACCATCCAACAATATTTTAGTTGATGCTTTGCTACTTACTTTGTCCATTCCTACTTTTGGCCTACTTTGAACCAACCTTTCATCTTTGAATATGTTACATCAACCTCCTCTGGTGCTATTTTAGTTACCTTATAAATTATTGCATATAATTTACTGTACTATTGCCTTGGAAAAATGACCATATCACATAGATTGAACCACATAGTGGATTTGGGTGATTAAATTCACCTACATTATTGGTGACTTTCAAGGATTTTTTTTGCAAAATTGAAAACCTATAATGCCTTAATTATGGGATAACAAGCCTTGAGATAAAATGGATCTTGAAGATAATATGTTTGAGAGTGAAGGTTATGGAGATGAATTCGGGCTATGGCTATCAAAAATAAAAGAATTTCAAAATTGGGATGGGAATTGATGTGAAGAAAGAGATATGTTAAGGCTATAAGAGGTAATAAATATGACCAAAGTAAAGGATGTGAATGTTAGAGTTTGATGGAGAGGCATTTAGGTAGATAGGATGAGAAGATGACTATGGAGGTGAATGATGCAAAGGTATAAAAAGAATATATAGGAAGAGGATGGAAATACTGGTAAGAGAAGAGAGAAAAGAAATTAGAGGTACTTGAAAGCAAGCACCTCCTACAAAACTAAAAATTCCATGAGCATATTTCACTATAGCTTAACATGATTTTAGGTTTAGTTTTGTAACTTTAGTTGAATATTCATTTGTGTAGGTAGCATTATGTAAATATTACAAGTTTTCAAAAGCTTCTTCTCTCTTTTTTCTTTCTTTTTTACAAAATTATGTGGGTATACCCCCTCTATTTCGATGAAATCCATTTGATTCTTAATTATAAATAGAATTCATGGCTTCCCAAAATGACTATGGAAATATATTCATTAAGTGGCTTCATATATCCTTTTATAGCCACTTGTTGAAGTTGATGATAGTTGGATCTTTAATTTAACTGATTTTTGTTAGAGTTAGTGTTGATTTATCAGATATCGTTGTCCATGTGATCATCCAAGTCACTCTAATTGCTATTTTATTCAAACAATCAAATTTTGAAGCCATAGCATTTTTATCAATACATCATGTGTTTTATTTCATCACTTGTCACCATAGTTTACAGGTCTTAGTTTAGCATGATGTTTACCTTTTCAAATATGCTACCAAGAACCACATATATTTGGCTCACACATGCTAATGTGATTTGTAACATCATCATGAGGATCCTTGGAATTTGCTTTCATCATGAGGATGCTAAGATCATTAATTCCACACACTATCATAGTCATGTAAAATTACTACATATAGATATGAAGGATGACTTGAGTCAGCTTTTCCATTGGGCTATGAATTTGAAAAGGTAGGATGAAGAGAAGAAAAAGGAATATATGGAGGAAAGGATGTAATGAGAAGGATATAGATAATAAAAATATGAAGATGGTGGGAAGTTAAGAATAAAAGGAGAGAAAAGATATTCATACTTGATGGAAGAGAGGCTTCTCCTCCTAGCCTCCTCTGTGATTTTTTCTTCTTACCCTCCTATTGAGTTTGAATTTTCTCAAAGATCAAGATGCAAAAAAAATAAGGGAAAAATACTGCAATGTGTCCTTGATCCATTCTTATGCTAGCCTATGCTTAACCCTTACTCTTATCTCCTAATAGATTTCCTTGGTAATGGGATAATAATACAAAGTATCTGCATCTTTATATAAGATTTTTTCAAGAAGAAGTCATCATTTTGCTTAGGTTGTCAACTATTTTAATATTTAGTTTGATCATCTCCAGTTCTTAAGAAGCAAGATTTCTCATGTTACCCCACAATTGTTTGATCATGTGATATGCTATTTATGATTCTAAATTTCTCCTATTATCCTCCTTTATTTATTTATTTATTTTAGAAAGAAAATTTTATTTACTTTTCAATCTATATACATAAAATTATGGAATGAAAACATCATGCCAGTTGTCTCCAATTTTTTAGCTCTTGCATTTGAATCTACAATGATCAGACCATATTATGCCAAAATTATGTCTCTCTCTATGAAATTCATCTTGGAAAGTGTGTATATATTGTCTAGGAATCTACCACATCTTTGAATTTGATCCTAGATTTGATTTCAAGTCTTCTTGAAAAGCGACACATAGGGCCAGTGGCAGAAACTGTTGTTGGTCATAGTTACTAGTGATTATTGTTATGCACATATCCCTAGGTACCAACTCATTTATTAATATACAAGAGTGATAAATGGAAACAAATATTCCTAATTGGTTATCTAATGTAAAAATTTCTTCTATCACTGTCGATTTGCTTCTCTTATTTTCCAAAAATCCTAGGAGTATCTATTGAAATCCACACCCATCTTGGAATTGTAAAGCTTCACAACTGACTATCATATTGTAATTACTTTTTAATCTTGATAGTAACAGGATCACTACCTATAGAAGTTGAGCTATTGCAATTTAACCCTTGTTGAACCTCTATCCAATCAATTATCTCCATTTGGGCTAACTTTTGAATCTCTTGAGATAGATTTATCTTGTATTCTTCATATCTCCACATGTGAAAGGGTCTGATATCTTCCATATGAATTTGAAATAATTTCTTGATGCACAACATAACTATATGTGCACCATCATGCCCCATGTCACCACCTATTTGCATCAAAAAATATTTTGGTAAACCCATCCCAAATATTGGAGGTACCTCTACTATCATAATATCTTTAATCATTACTAAATTTGGCATCCTTTGCAGTATAATTGGCACTTTCTCATCTATCCCTATCACTTTGACCTGTATTTTTTAAAATTGGACAACTTGAGGCCCTATGATGGTAATTTTAAGCTCATAGTATCATATATTTCCTTTGGTATAATATCAAATCCAACTTCATGATCTATTAAGTAAATATGTAATATCCATCCTTCTAAACACACTGAAAAATAACACAAAGGAGAATTGATCTTCATCATATTCCCAAATTATTTCCCATAGACTGGTTTGGATTCTAGTGAAGCTATGGTTTTTACCATTGAACTTTATAGGGCTACTTTTGCCAAATCAGATTTTGTAGAAACCAAAAGACTTCTCTTCAAATTTCCTTCTTCTAGGGCATAATTTTTGAAATCATACCCTATTTTTTTTGTTCTCTACTTGAACTTCTTATAGGCCCTAACTTCATATTTCTATTGTTCCCTTAATATGGCTAGGTAATATAATGCTTTATGAGCTTGCTTCTTTCGTAATGTTGGTATAAACCTTTCATATGATATCTCTTTGGTCCTAGCTTTTCTTCAAAATCACCTTCTAGATTTAAATTACTCTTTGCTTCATCTTTATATGATCCATTCTCTTATTTTTCTTGATTTAATATTACATTTGGGATGACCATATCAATTATAGAGTGCTTCTCTATTATCAAGAAATGATCATAGTCTATGGTGAGGGCCACAACATCCTGTGATTGATGATTTATCTTTGAAGAAGAATTTAGTTCATTATTATATTTCTGAGGTATCAAACCCTTGAGCTAGTTTGAACAAGATTTTTCCTTCTATTTTTTAATTTTTGCAATCCCCTTGGTAAGATGTTGTATGACATATTTTATCTCTTGAGTTGCATGGGGGTTCAATACAATATGCATCTTATTATTCAAGTATTGAACTAAGGGCATTGCATCCATCAAAGTAACCAGTTGATGCAATTATGGGGTTGCCAAAGGAGTCTATAAATTTTTTTGATAGGTAATGGAGCTTCAAACTTATAAGTATTTCCTAGGAGGAATTTTTCCTATTGAAATCAACATTTTTTTACCCTTCATAGCCATCTAAAATATTTATGGAAATATTTTTTCTTGATAATGTTGGATTTGGAGGGTTAATCCTAAATTTAGAGCTCAAACATAGTAGATATAGGCTTGTACTTGTGATATATTAATATCCCAAGGGATTTTATCCCATAATATAATATTAAAATCTAGGATATCTTCATGAGGACACCTTTTGATATAAAAAAACTACATTAGCAATGCAAATAGATCCCCTAGGTCATCAAACACCAATATTAATGGTTTATCTAGGTCAGCCCAAGTCCTAATTGTTTTATTTGCTAAAAATTTGTACCATTACAATGCCTTACCCCATAAATAGTGAACAAGAATTCTTACCATAATATCTTCAAAGACAATGTTGTAGAAGATATCTAGGGATGAGAAATCTTGATAATACTCATAGGCATTTTTCATTGTCATCATAAATGGGTAATAACTTTAATGCAGTCTTAGGAATTTCATGCAAAAATGGTAGGTTAAGTGGCCCGATATTATTATAAGCTAGATAATTTTGTCCAACCATAGCTCTAATACTCTTATAAATATTTTTATGGGGTCATAATATTGACACTTAGTGTGCTATTTAGAATTTCTAGCATTTTTACCATTTTATTTTGAGCCTTATTTCCATTAGAGTTGCCAATTCTTTTGGATTCTTACTTTCAATGGAGTCATCAGGGGAATATACAATTTTTACAAGTGAGATCAAGACTATTCATCAAATTCTTGAATCCTATAGGTAATTGTAATAGGATCTATAAAATCTTGTCCCACTAGGCATGCCAAAAAACTCTTGGTAGCATGGTGGATAAATATTCTCTTCAAGCATGCCAAAAATCTTGGCACATTAGATAACTTCTGAGTGTCTAAATTTGATCATTTTATTTCTTATATATGCTACCTAATCAGGTAATGGTGGGATTTTGGTCCCATAAATCATGCCAAAAAACTTATTCAAAAATCTACCTAAGTGGATGAGATGCACCCTCTAGACCTCGACCAATATTGGATGTCTTAGAAATAGGGGTCTATAAGTAAGCCTCTAGAGAAGGTTAGATCCTATGTGCCTAGCTAATATAACTAAATGGGGTGTTACAACCTAAAGTAATGAATGCAAATGGTTATAAGACTAAGCTAAGAGTGGTACAAATTTGGCAACATCAAGAAACATAGTGTAGAGAGTCTCACAATTTGAAATTCAATTAAACTACCTAACAAACTAGTTTGTTTTTGTTATGCCTTAAAATATTTAATTATGAAAAACTACGAGTATTGCTAAGTCATTCCTATTAGCTTTTGATGCAACATGTAATGAGAGATGACACACAAGATGCAAAATAAAATGACATAAAGAAAATATGCAAGATGACTGAAAATAATACATATATAAAAATGATGGTGGTGTTTACAAAATAGCTTTGGAGGAAATGAACACTCCATGAATAGAGCTACTACTCAAGAATGGGCATTGAGCATATTACACCCCACCAGATTACATCACAATGCTACATCATATCACTCTGACTCTATATGACTCTCTCTATGATCTATCTCACTATGATGATACTTATGATCTATACCTATGGCCCTTTATATAGGAAATAGGTTCCTTGGCCAACACTCTACCTAGATGTGCAAGGGATAGCTTGCACATGTACAGCTTGCACTTTGACACTTGTGTAGTTATTACATTGCATGAAGTAACTAGATAACTTTCCCCTAAAGTAATATAATGTCCTAAGTATGTACCAAGGTAAAGGTACATTTACATGATCCAAATGATGTAATAGACTCTATTTCTAACACCCCCCTATATTACATTATTTGGATATTGAAGACTTCAGTCTTCAATGTGGATCTTCTTCTATTGATGGATTTGATTCCTCTATAGATGCTTCAGTCTCTGGATGATACAAAAATGAGCTGAAGTTGTGGGTTCTCCTTTCAATTGACCTTGCACTGAATTCCTCCTTTGGATTTATCTTCATCTTCTTCTTCTTCAGATTTATCTTTGGATTCAGTCTCTGTGCTTTCATAGGTGGTCGTGTTGCTTCTTGTTTCTTGTAGAGTGAGTTCATTTTTCTTGTCTTCAATCTATACAGAGGTTTTTGAACAACCACTCAGAGTATCATGATAAGATATTGAATTAGTAGATTCTGAAATGCTGCATGAGGTTTGAAAAAACTTTTCTAGATACTCCTCATTAAGTTTGATCTTCTTTTTGAGTAGTTCTATCAATCCCCTTTGTTCTACATTTTCATTCTTGTAGAATTTATAGGTGAGCAATACCATATATAAAATGCTCACAAGATCTAACGAAAGTGTAATATCACTTTTTCCATTGTCAATAGCTTCATTGAGATGAGCTTGAAGATAGTATTCCATAGTATCAAAATTATCTTCTAAGGATTCACTATGGATTACTTTTGAAGTTAGATCCATCATTATTTCAGATTTCATGAGCTGATTCATGATACCAAGTTTTATAGCACTGAATTTTTCTTTGTTGAAGCATTTATCCTTGTTGGAGTTTGCATTGAAAGTAGACATTCTTATGATTCCCTGATTGGATATTAAAAATATAAGCTTGATTTGATAAAACCCTTTATTGATCCTTGTTTTGTAGACTACCTTATGTCTCCCAAGTAATGTGAGTATTTTACTCCTAAGGATATTTAGATTTTGAGGAAATCTTATATTTAACTTGATAATATTTGATAGAAGTTGATATTACCAAGTTTGTAGAATACCTTATGACTCCCTAGTTTGCTATGGATAAGATATAGTGCTTTTTGTAAATTATAGTTCAATACATAATTGATTTTGTAAATATTTTTGTAGATGGCAAAATTAATTCTTATTATCCCTTATTACTCCTATTGAACTAAGCACTATTTCCAAATTTTAAAGAGGTAATAATGTTGGACCTTTTGTCTCATTTTGATAGATTTGAGATAATAATAATATGTATATCCAACCTTTGAAAAAGCTTTGATAAACCTCTCTTTATAAATAACCTATTGGGAATTAGGTTGAGTGTATCTAATTTTCCAATTAATTAATTTGAAGTAGTAGTCCTTATGACTCCCTAATATTTGGATAAATTAGATCACAATAATATTTGCAAATAATTATTATATTCCAGTAGAAATCCTTATTGCTCCTAGGATTTATATTGCAAATATTTTATATGATAAAGTTTTCCCTTTTGATAAATTGCTTTCAATTAATTAAATTCCTTTAATCACAACCTTATAACTCCCAAGGAAAGAAAGCATATAATAATGGGAATTCAACTTTACCTTTCACCAAGCAATATATGGTGTTGTTCTTGCTAAGAAGCTAGGGCTGCATGTAGTTTATGTAGATGTTGTGACTGCACCCTCCAATGGAAATGCTTGGAGCTATACATGTTCTAAAACTAGTGCTGCTTGGACTCTCACTTTGACCTCGCTTGGATTGAGCATTGAAGGCTCTAGCACCTTCTTTCCATGCTGTAATTTTGCACTATGCACACATACGATGAAGAGTAAATATTGAGATGAGAATTAACTTGCGCTCTCTCCTTTGATCTCGAGTGTTGGGGTTCTCCTTTGGTGACAAGTGTCATATTCTTTCTCTACATGGACATCCTCCCTTTCATCTGGTTCAAACAATTTTTTTGGAATCCTTTAAGCTTCGAGAATTCCCAACTCCTCTTTCATTCACTTGCACTTGCTTTCAGCTAGGATATGGAGCAATAATGTGGAGGCTTTGAGCACCAATTTTTGCCAATGATCGTGGAGTGAGTAATGCTCCAATGGTGCATTTTTTCTTTCTTCCTTGCTTGCATACGTCCTCCTTCTACATATGCTATTGCTCTTTGATTTATGTTGTTCTCCCTTTGTTGTATTTTGTAGGTTCGACCATCTTGGATGTGAGGAGTGTGAGCCTATTGATTGGCTCCTTGGGCTGAGCTTGATTGCTGCTAGCATACGACCACCTTTGGCTAATTTGTTCAGCAAGTGCAGTGCTTCTAGAGCACCTTTAAATCTGCATTTTTCTCCCTATATAACCAGATTAGGATTTGTGCAATATAATATAAAATAAAGTATTCTTATTGCACCTTCATTTTGCACTCTTTTTTCACATCTAAATTTCTGGTTTTGAGGCAGAATATTTGAGTGCAATAGGGGTTTTGAGTTTGTCCTTTAGAATGGACAACTTCCCCTTTTAGCTTGGACATTTTATGAAAGGTTCCAAGCTTGTAACCACATAATGGAAGCTTTATTTTGCTGTATTTTTCTGCACTATTATTGTGCCTTGAACTTGAGACTCACCAAGTCTCGTTCAATGCTTCCTTTGATGCTCTTTTTGGTGGTTACATTCTTCTCCAAAAACTTGGAGGATAGAGCTTATATTGTGGCTTCCTCAGGCCACCCAAAGTTGTAGATCTCTATGCACTAATAGTGTCTTTAGACACTTTGATTAATTCTATTTTTGTGCCCTTCTCAAGAACACAAGCAATAATCTTTTTGAGAGCAATCTAATAGTGCAAATCTAATAATATTTTAATGCACTAATAATATCACCTTATTACTCCAATTAACTCTAAAAAACTAATGCACTTAATCAATCTACTACAACTTAATCAAGAATAATATGAAATGAATCTTCAAGAATTATTCTAAAATTTCTTTAATAGAAAGGTAATAGGAGCTAGTCTTCATTTTCTTTTCCAAAGTAGATAATAGGTAGTTGATAGATAGTTTAAAATTTTTGAAATCTAATCAACTCCTAAAGTGCAAATGAACCTTAAATAATCCTTTCTTTTTTTTGCACCTTTTGAAGACTCTAATTTAATTCTCCTTTTTGCAACTTCAATCTAGTTAAGGTGCTTAAACAAATCTGATAAGTAGTCCACTTAATGAATCTACTTGCACCAATAGTTGCTTACCTTTTTCTGAAAGCCCTTTTCACCACTTTTGTAGAGGATGTAGATCTTGATGTCTATGAACACCAAGTTGCTGTCTTAGATGAGATCTTGCAGCTCTTTTTGTAGGCTACCTTGAACAACTTCTTCTTCACCAAAATATGATCTCCCTTTCATGAGCCTAGAATTTTGGTGGCTTGTTCTCCTCTTGTAGTCTCCTCCTTTTTGTTGTAGATGTGAAGAGATATTTGATTATGAAGTGGTGCCTTCTTGTTGTGAGAGGTAATCTCCAGGTCTCCTGGATTTGGTAGGCTTCTTCTCAAGATTTTGTATATCTTGAGGTCTTCTAAGATTTGGCACTCCTTGCCAAATTCTTCTTCTTGGGATTGTTATCGGATGGTGACAATTATCCCAAATATTTCACTATCTCCAATAGTGAATTTCTCCAATGAGTTCTCCTTGGAACTCCTTTGATGAAGTCTTCAACAAGGCTCACCAAGCCTTTTACCAAATGCTCGTAGAGACCTCTCCAAGGCCTTTGATTTTGCAGCTCCTTTTGGTCTTCCTTGAGACCTTATCTTCAACCTTCTACTTCTAGAAGTGTTGGTGGTGAGATATTCTCCTAGATATATTATTTTATTACCTTTGTATTCGAACAAGACTCTCCTAGTCCTTCTTCATTAATGAGATCTTCTCCTGATCTCTTTTGCTTTAGGTGTTGGATTGATTCTGAAGAAGATACTCCTAACCTTCTTGTAGGAAGCTTTCCCAACTCACTGAATCTTCTTGTTCCTGCAACAAAATATTAGTACTAAAATATGCTTCTGAGTTAGATACTTTCTTCTGAAGTCTTCTTTAAGATCAAGGCTTCTGTGGCCTTTTTTAGTATCAAGGCTTTTGTGGCCTTCTTCAGGATCAAGGCTTCTATGGCCTTTTTTAGTACCAAGGCTTCTATGGCCTTTTCTTCTGGATCAAGGCTTCTATGGACTTATCTTCTAGATCAAGGCTACTATGGCATTTTATTCTTGTGAATTTTCCAATATAGCAATGGAGATCTCCTATCTCCCAACTTCACCATAATTCTACTCCAGAAGTTTCTTTTGTAGTATTCTTCTCTTGTAGTAACTAACCTCTACACTATGAAAGCACTTTGACTTTTTGGAAACAAAGTTGAAATCTCCTAGCTTTCTATTGTAGGAGGTGTCCCAATCATCTGAGAATCAATTCCCTACAATAAAAGAAACTCCAGGTCAATTTTTCTAGGTCTCTTATATGAGCTTCACTAGTTGGCACATCAAACTAGTGGATCAAATGTTGAGTCCTAGTCTTCACAAGTTTTCCCTTGAAACTCTGTGGAAAGACTCCAGCCATATGCAATCTCAGTATTCCAAAATATGAGATTTATTTTAGTCCTAATCTTGTGGCTCTCCTTAATTCTACCACCTAGACTCTTCTAAGTATTTTTGTCAATGACTGGTCCAATGGCATGTCAGGTTGACAAAAACTTAGGGTCAATGACAATGGTGGTTTTCCTATTGACCTACCGTAGCTCTGATACCACTGTTAGCTTTTGATGTAGCATGTAATGAGAGATGACACACAAGATGCAAAATAAAATGACATAAAGAAAATCTACAAGATGACTAAAAATAATACATATATAAAAATGATGGTGGTGTTTACAAAATAGCTCTGGAGGAAATGAACACTCCATGAATAGAGCTACTGCTCAAGAATGGGCATTGAGCATATTACACCCCACTAGATTACATCACAATGCTACATCATATCACTCTAACTCTATATGACTCTCTCTATGATCTATCTCACTATGATGATATCTTATGATCTATACCTATGGCCCTTTATATAGGAAATAGGTTCCTTGGCCAACACTCTACCTAGATGTGCAAGGGACAACTTGCACATGTACAACTTGCACTTTGACACTTGTGCAATTATTACATTGCATGAAGTAACTAGATAATTCCCCCTAAATTAATATAATGTCCTACGTATGTACCAAGGTAAAGGTACATTTACATGATCCAAATGATGTAATAGACTCTATTTCTAACAATTCCATAACTATAACAGTAAATCAAGAATGCAAAATTGTCTATTTCAATCTTTAACAAAAATGCTTAACTACCTAGTGAGACATACATACATGTTTAGCAAAAAACTTGAGCAAGAAGCTAGAAAACAATCCAATATTCATTCAAAAGGTGTATAGCCTCAATTAATACAATTATGCCAATTGTAAATGCCAAAGAGCTAACCCTTAGAATGGCTTACATTCTAGTATATAAATATTTTACAATTAATTCAATTATATAGGTATAATTATTTTCTAAGTGTATTGTAGGCCTATCAACAGGCATAGAGAGTGGTTGCCTTACTCATGTCAGCTATGTTTAATTATTGTAAGTATACTATGTTGATGTGTATGATGCACATTTGATTATGAGGTTGACTTGCATGTTGCATCATTGGATATTAACCATCTAATGATGGTCCACTTCTTTCTATCATGCATCGACAATTTATTAAGGATAGATGTGTAATGGATAAGGATTTGACCATTGAGATATTTTGACAACAATGGTACCTAGAGGTTGATTGACATGCATGACCCTACTACTTAGGATGATTCTATAACATTTATACAATTATTAGTGGTATGAAGGTATACTTCTTACTATTGGGTGATTATCTTGTTTGAGAATTACTTCCTATGTCACTTATTCATGTTGGGTACTGGATATTCTTTTCTCGTATGATGACATTATCATATGAAATATCTAATGGCTATAGCTCATAGTACCATATATTTAGTGACTTTGTTTTGGGCTTTGATGATTTTTTGTTGGGTCTTCTACCTTGTGTTTATTTTGCATCTATAATTCTATTTGGATTAACGAGAATTTAGACCCTTGGTGATGACATCATTATCCTTAAAAGTTTTATGTCTTTCAAAGCCATAACATTGGATGCTACATATCATATACAAAAAACAATGCCTTAGAATATTTCTTCTTGCTTGTATATTGCTTTTACTATTGTGTTGAACATTTCATGTTGCCTTGTTGACATCATAACTATTGTTCGTCTAGCTTGCTTCATTATTTGGATTTTTTTGCAGTGCTAGACATAAAATTTTTATTGTGCTCTTATTGCTTTCATCTTCTTAGATACCTGGCCAACTATTTCTATTTTTTTGGATTCAATACCTTAGCATTGTTATATAATCTGGTAATGTTTTTCTTGCTACTTTGCTACTTGATTTACCCATTTTTATTTTAGACTACTCTGAAACAACCTTTCATCTTTGAATATGTTGTAATATCCTCCTTTGGTGCTCTTCTAGTTATATTATGAACTACTGCATATAAGTTATTGCACTATTGCCTTAGCAAAATGACCATGTTATATAGATTAAACCACATATTGAATGTAGGTTATGAAATTTACCTATAGGGAATTAGACCAAGGTTAGAGGAGACATGGGTTTTGGGGGCTTCAAGGAAAAGTTTTCCTTTAGTATGACATCATTTTCTACTTTGAGAGTGGTTTGATAGGTAGCAAGAAAAATATTTTCCTTCCTAAGCTTTGATTATAATGGCAATATTTGAATAAAGATCCTTGATATAAAATATGAGTTTCATTCATAGGGAAGGTTTGATTTTATTTGAGATCATTTTCCAAGTCTTCTGGAACCAAGCATTGAAGCTCATTTTCTCATCAAAAGGTAACCTGATGTTGATTAAGCAATATAGTAGTAAGTCTTTCCTCCTTGAAGTGGTCTATAAGCTAGGTAGCCAACTATTCCTAATCCCTTATTGACTATTTGGGTAGGAAAGCATACCACTCCCATGTTTTCCCTTTTAAATATATTATCAGTATCCTTGGGGTTATGTCTTGAACTATTATGCTATGCATGACATGGTGTATTTCCATTTAGTGTAAGTTCTCCAAGGTGATGGTTGCATCTTCTCCAATTTACTTTGATAGAGAATCCAAATCCTAGATAGAACTAGATATTATACATGAGGTAGGATTGGAACAACCAAAGGGCTTTGTTTCCTCCATGTGGAAATTCTTCTAGCCATACCTCACTTGATTTATTTTCTTTGATTTGATACACTAGTGAACGGGAGCTTCCATTGGAGCCTCAACTTTTAGGATTTATCATCAATATTGATAATTTTGGGACCAATAGAGCTGCTAGGTTAATGTACTTGGTGCTCTTGGAAGCATATGGATCAAGGCCTTCATTGGGACCTTGATCTTGCACTCTTCTTGGTGACCTCTTAGGGTTATTATTTTTTTAGTAGATTTTCTAGGTGGGGAATGTTGCTAGCTAGATAGAGATTCCCATCCCAACCTTATTCTATAAATGATAACTTCTTCTAAGTTGTTCTTTGTAGTGGAGTAACTAGGTGAATCATTAGAGTGCTTTAACAAGCAGATGATCATGGTCTTCATTAAAACCTTGGCTAAATTCTTGATTAGGGAATGGATTTTATAGTTTATATCCCATTGGGCATGTCATTTTGAACTATTAGGGACCAAAAGTGACCCCTTGTGTCTCCAAGGTGCAACAAACCCTCATGGTTACAATTTTGTATTTTTTCCTCTATCAAATAGGTGCATCTAATGCCTTACACCTCGTGTGGGGGTGTCAATCCTAGGAAGTCTATGGGGACATGGGATGAGGTCAACTTATTACTTTGGATGTGATCTTTAGCACTCATATTTCTTCCTCCTACTCTATTTATACATTATTGGGCCATCGGTTTTAGGGAAAGGGAAAAATAATGGAAAATAATAAAATAAAAGTGATAAAGGGAAAGTAGGAAGGGATTGAAAATGTAAATTTTAAAATAGAAATGAAAACAAAAAAATATAATAAAAAAAATGTTAAGTGTAGAAAGCAAATCCTGTCTAGCCTACTTTATAGGTGGCAATGCACCAAAGATCTAATAAGACCCCCACACCCTGACAAGTTGAAGTGAACACATGCATGGTGATTAATAGTGCATGAGGAACACAAGTCCTCCCAAGAACATGTAGCAAAATAGAACACCCATACTAGATCTATCATAGCCCTCCTTGGAAGGTCTCATCATTGATATTGATTATGCATGCTTAATCTTGTTTTGTAGTTGTAAATATGATGAGCAGTTAAAAATATATTATGTTTTGAATATGGTACTGCTAATGCATTTTTGATTTGCAAGAATAGGTATTCTAAAAGGTAGTGAGGAAGTCAATCATGTCTATTGAAATATCTGATAGAAATAAATCCTACAAAGGATTCATCAAAAAAATGGTGAATGTCAATGTTAATGGTCAATATTAACATTTGACATTAATTATGGCTTAATTAGCCTACTTGTATGATTAGCTTAATGATTTGATAAGTTTTGTGGGTTAAGTGAGTTTTATCTAGTTTTAAGTGGACTAAAAGAATATTCAATTGATTAAAAAAATTGGGTTATTTTATTTGAAAGGGTTTTTCAATTCTTCCCTTGGGTTGCAATTGTAATTTTATAAGAAGATAAGGTTCCTAAGGAGGGGACATGAAACAAGAAATTTGGTCATTTTACTCTCCACCCTTTATCCATTTTTAATTATGTGTCCATAACCTTGTTTCTTTCTAGATGGAAGAAATCAATAATTTAGGGGAGGCATATTTTGCCTTAAAGGAAGGGAAAGTGCCTTTTTTTAAAGCCTAAAGGGATTTAGATATAGGAGGACCTTAGAGGGACAAACTTGGAAGTATTTGAGGGATTCCTAGAGATTATGAGAAGTAGTCTAGGAGGCCATGAAGAAAAGGCTTAAGGAGACTAACCTTTTTGGAGTGATAGGTTGGAGGATTCATCTCTATTTTTTTGCTTAACAATTTTTTGTTTAGATGAAATTTATTTATGCTTGTTTCTTCCCTTATATCTCATGATATTGAGCTCTTTTTTTTATTGCTACGAATTAAAACTATCTTAGATTGATTTTAGTCCTGTGTGAATTAGTACAAAATTTATGATCTTTTAGATCCTTTGATTTGAGGCTTTTGATTCACTGTAGTTTCCTGCATGTGCTATTCAATAAAAATTGGCCTAGTCCAATTTCAAAATAGAGCCTCTTAATTGGATATACTCATACCCAATTTTTTATACCTTTTGTCCTTATTACTTGCCTATAATGGTGGTCTTGGTACCTGTATAGACCCCGTTAGATGAGTGCTTGGGGTCATCTTGATCATTTAGGATCACAAATGTAGATAGTGCATCTTCTTACAACATTACAGTGTATGCTTAACCAGACTGTAGTGATTATAATGCCAAAACCCTGAAGTCCACCTTGATTGAAATTAATAGGTCTTAATTGATGTTTTAAGAGCCTTTAAGAGAGGTCTAAGACCTTTGTGTATAGCATCCCTGAGTGGCATATGCATTGGTCCATGCTCAGCCCCACTCAGGTGAAAGGATTTTTAAAGCCTTTCATGAGCATAATCCCACATGGGATATGCTTGAGTAGCAAAATACTTTAAAGGGAGAAAGCCTCCCTTAATTCTTCGATCCCCAAGTAGTGGTCAAGGACCAAGCCACTTGGTGGCCACTTGGTACTAGCTAAAATATGAATGTGGTACATCGACAAAATATTGATGCCAATTGACCATTGCATAAACTATATTCACCTTCCACCACATGGTTTCTAAGTATTGGTTGGTGTTTTTGCAATCTGTTGAAATACTATTTTATTTGTTATTTGGATAATTTATCCCACATAGATAGTGTGGAATTTTTTAATGATGTTTAAAAGGTAAGAAGCTTCCCATATCAAGTGACCACCACTCAGAGATCAAGGGTGGACCACCAAGCGTGGGCCACCCTACGCCAGTTGTAGGTGCACTGGTATGGACATGTGGCTAAGTCATATTTACTCTTGTTGTACTTACTTAAGACCTTAACTCCATTGACTCATCACTACATGGAGTGGTGAAATAGGTTCATCTAGGAGGTTTGGTTTATTTTATGGATTGTGTGCCTAGTTGCATAGGGGTAGTTTATGTCCAACCTCTTTAGGAATATATGGAGGAAATATCCCACATGCTCCCAGTGAGAGCATATTATATTTTTATATAAGGGAAGTCACACCTAATAGTTATAGCATATGTGGTGGTTAGGATAGTTGTGGAGGCTAGGATAATATAGGAAACTAATTAGGATGCTTTATCAAAAGCTATAGTGCTAATGGATGGACACTTTGGTTGACCTATTGATCGAGATAGTTAAATAGCTACTGTTTGATTGGTTTATCGGTTCTAATGATTTATTTGATTAAATCAAACCTTATTTTTATTATTTAAAACCCTTTTGAGGATTATAAAACTTATTTTTAATCAGACCTTTTGGATTAATCAAACCTTTTTGCTTTAAAGAAGATAATAGAACAATTTAGGAAATTGATAGAGAAGATGTTTCAAAATAATTGTGTGGAAAATTTGAAGAAACTATGGATATCAAATTGGTGTACAAATTGATTGTGTTATGAGGTTAATTTTATGGAGAAATTGAGTAAATCTTAGATTAATTTCATGGATAAATTGGATAAATTGGATAAATTTAAGAATCAATTTTGTGGAAAGGTTGGATGAAACATTAGATTAATTTTGTGGAATTGATTTAAATTTAGGTTCAATTTGATAGAAGTTGAAAGGAGGAATTTAGTCTTGGGGAAAGACTAAATTCAAACATATTATTTTATGGAAAACTAAATGTTCTTGGGAATAATGGATGGGAGGATCCATTATTGAGGAAATTATGGGGTTTTCTCTTTTTATCCTTTAAGTAAATTAAGAAAATGAATGATTGATTATTTTTATTTTATGGAAAAACAAATTTTTTTGGAAAGAATAGATATGGAATCCCTTCTTGAAGATATTTACGGGTTTTTCTTATAAAAATTTTTTTATGGTTGTATTTTTGTTGAAAGCGTAATTTCTTTGAGAAATATTTTTATAATATTGTATTTAGAAGAAATCATCTTTAGAAGAGTGAATGTGGAATTCATTTGAGGGAATTATTGGATTCTCTCATAGATTTTGTAATATGAATTAAATGAACAATCCATGATTTTGGGGACATAAGAATTATGGGGTTCTTATGTATTTAAATTGGTATTGATGATTTAGAAAAAGGAATTATGGAATTCCTTTATATCATTGTATTGGAAATAGTTAAACTTATATAATAAAGTGATGTTTCAAAGCTAGGTTTTTCCCATAAGGGTTTCCCAAGATATATGATGTTTTGTATTTCATATTTTGATATTGCATTTACCTCTTTCTATATCTAATTTAAAGGTTATATTTGTACTTAAATGAAATAGAAAGTCTATTTATTAGAATAGTCATGGATATGAAATTGCTATGAGTGTCAATTGAATGTGGATGTTATGTTCTATGTTTATGTCTTACATGGAATGTATAAAAATAAAATATTTTATTATACTCATTTATGAATAAAATATGTAATTCATTACATTGCTAATGATGAATAGATTATAATACTATGGTTATGTTAATTATCATAGGGTAATAATCATGAGTCTAATTAGGGATTAAGTTTCACATAGGAGACTTCAATTGATTAAAAAAATGTTTAGACTTAATAATTTTCTAATTTAAAAGAGAGAGAATTGATCAAGGCTAGATTGATAAGTTCAAATATTGAGGGATTTGTGAGAAGGCAACATCTAGAATCTTGCATAAGGTATACTTGAGTTTAAAACTCTAATGAGACCCAAATAAAGGATTCTTTGGGGAAGAGCTTCAGCAGTGTGGCTTGGATATTATTTCCTATCATGGAATATAGGAACTTATGCTCATAAGTTGAGTGATAGACATTGGTGTTTCTATGTGAGATTATTATTTGGATTAATAAACACATTAGTTATCCCATCGTGGAGATGAGGATAACTATCACTTATTAGTTAACTATTCCACTATGGAAGTGCAATATCCAATCTCCAATGCATATGCCTAAACACCATCCTAGATAGACTTAGGATGGGACTAACCTATATGGACTTATAAGGGAATTGGAATTCTAATTCTTGGGTGGACTAAGAAAGGGATAATCCCAAATGCTATGGTCAAGACTTTCTTCATTTGTGGAGAATAAGAAATATAGGGTGACCATTTGAGGCATCCTTATACCATGGAGGTATGAAGGTAAACCCGTAGGTCTTAATGGGAGTTGGCCACTTTCATACACATGAGAGACACTAACCATGTCATCTTTTAGTGTGTTACCTTTTTGAGCTACAACTTATGTTGAATACAATCTCCAATGATCCTTGATTATGGTGTCTACCTATTGGGTAGTGTATATATATATATATATATATATATATATATATATATATATATATATATATATATATATATATATATATATATATTTATGTATGTATGTATGTATAAAAAAAATTATCTCTCGAGATGGTTGAAAAATTAAGGTCTATCACAATAAATAGGATAGAGACTTCATAAGTAGTCACAAATTTTTATTAGTGTGAACTTCAAGTTACATACATGCAAAGAGAAGAGGTTTAAAAACTCTCTAATCATCTATGCAAGGATCGAGCCAAGCCACAACACAAGATAGAATAAAGGAAAGCACCCCCTTAGAAAAATGGGTAAATTTCAATATAGCATGATTTTTGAATGGAAATCCTCCTTTTTGTAATCTATAAATATGACTAGTGTTAGATTTGTAAAGGATCAGTGAGTTTACAGTTGTATTCTTTTGTAGGCTAACCCTTCATTTCTTTTAATATAGCAGTCACTTCCTGAGCAACTTGTAGAATAAATTGAACTCCTACTCTAGAAATAATCTTTATAATTTTACTATTTGCACATATATATGGAAGCCTATGTCAATTTTTGTATCAGTCATATATGACTTCATGTAGAAGTGTTTCTATATGTGTGTTTTTGTTTTTATTATTTACCTACTTTAGGTTTTGTTGATGTATGTATGTGCGATAGGCCTACGTCAATTTTTGGATTAGCCATATGTAGCTTATTATATAGCATACCATCTCCTCTTTTGAGTCTAAGTGCACCACAAATATAACATATTAACAAGGAGTAAGCATTTTAAAAATCTTGGAGGCCCTCAATTGAGCCAAACCCCACACTCTTTGTTGTAGCTTTTTTGTGTCACTCCTCGTGAGGTGTGATTTTTTTGATCGATACAATAAAAGATGAAAATATATCTTAGAGGACAAGGAATATGACTATGATAACACATAGCCCAAGAAATAAAATAATAAAAGGGTGTAGATAAAACCATGACTCTTGTACCCAATGATTCTTATAGATAAGCTCTCAAAAAGTACAATATGAAACCTAACAACTAGTGAATAGTCTACAATAATGGAGCTTAAGAATGGTATAGTATTTGGTACTACATGTGTGTGAATGCATTAAATTAGTACATGCTTACATGGCTAAATATGATAGGATATCCTAATCCATAATTCAAATGTAATAAGATGCATCTCTAATTTTGATAATCAAAAAGGCCATCCATAACATTATGCACATAGTTGATGACTTCATTGGTTGGATATTGTCACAACCCAAGTCTACTCACCTGGTTTTCAAAAAAAAAAATCTAAAATTTTGATTTATCTAAACACAAATGTCATACATTGATATAAGCACACCCAAATTTGTATTAGTACTTAGGCATAGATGTTCACACTTCGAGATCTTATATCGCTATAGACATAATCTCAAGTTATCGGGACTGACCAACTTCTAACTATAGGTTGCCATACATGAGACCCATCCTCTCTTTACTCAAGTTCTAGATCTCAGCATGAGGTTGCCCTTCCAAGGCCCATATCACCTAGAAGATTGGATGCACTATTTTTCCCATCTTAGATCTATGATCCCATTCTTGTCCTAATGGTCCATTGATCCAATTTTTAAATCATGATTAAACCTTTAGGTCCATGCTAGAGTTAGCATAGCTATGTTAGTGCCTGATTATTGACCTTCATCTAAGGTGTTATCAGGGTCTACCAATACTCTAGCTTTCGGACCAGGTGTCTCAGACCAACCCTAGTTGATGGTAATGTTGCCCATACCATCTACCACTAGACCTTCCAACCCTAAGGACCAACTCCCTAGTCTTGAGTTTTGTTGGCAATTCTACAACTGGTTATGGTTCATGAGAACCCTCATGTACTACATTGTATGAAAACCTAGAATGATGTCTCATACCATTGTTCATTACTCTCTACAGCATAGGACCTTATGTCCTTTCTTTTTTTTTTGGAGAAAGGTTATCCCCAAATCACAATAGTTGCCACTGTGAGCTATTGGATTTGGGTGGACGACATTCTCCTCAATGTCATCAATTCTTAATTTGGAAAAACTAAGCCATCCTTCTCGATCGCTTTCTTCCTTGAAAATTTATCTTTTCCATACTTTTTAACATCCTTCCTGATGTATAAAGGTATTTCCTTTGTCGGAGTTATCCTTCCAACTCGAAGGGTATATTTTGTAATTATTTCCAGGTATATGAAAATAGTTTGTTTCTTCAAATTTTAAGTTAATATTTTACAACTCAAGAAGCTATTTATAATAATATATAAAGAAAACAAGGATTTGTCTAAGAGTTTACCAAACTATTCAAATATGATAAATTATTTTAAGGAAGAACATACTTTTATATAATCGAATGGTAAACATAAGTCAACTCTGTTTTGGTAAATGTAACTTTGAAAATAATCTAAGACAAGTCTTTTATTTAATAACTTAAACATCAATTCACTTTATAACTAAAACTAGAATTGTTCTATCTTTATATATAATATATTGTCACCCATTCCAACACTAATATTCTACGAAATATTATTTGACAAATATTGCCTAAACTTACAACTCTTTTATATAAAACATATTCCAAGGTGATATCTATTACGCTACATTTTATGACCTAGCTAGACTACCCAATGCTTTTGCATGAATTTCAAATTAACCACTCTCTTTACTCACGGTCGAGAGTGAGGCATTATATTTTAGTAGCTTCTAAATTAAAATAAAGCAAAATCAGGCTTAATATCATAGTGTTTAAACTAGAAACAATTTCAGATCACCTAGCAAAATAAGTTTGGCCCTATCTTGAGCTCATAGTACAGAATTTGTTTTTGATTATTTCTTTTCAAACTATAAACGATTATTAATAAAATTATTTTCTATACTTAATATACCATGGTTGTCCATTATGAAATTCTAACTATTTGGTGCTATTTTTGAGAAGCATTATTAAACATCACCTATTCCATCATATAAATAAAATGATTCTACCCATACTATCTTGAAAATAATATCTACTTGATCCACTCATTATTATTTAAACAATTAAATAGTTTAAACTTTAACCTAATATATCCAAAAAATAAACTTCTTCGAAAACTTTCATGTTATATCTTTATAAAATAATACGAAACAATCATAAAGATTAAATTTCATTTTGAATTCTGTTTATGTCCAACATCTATGGTTTATGTTATTAAAAGAAATAATTTATTTGTAAGGATGAGAGGCTATCTAAATACGTCACTTCCTTCTTCGAGTTTAATCTCGAAGTTGTTCGTGCAATCCATTAAACCCATAGAACACATGCCAAAGACATAATCTAATTTTCATCATAAATTAAATTTATGGGTATCACTGATATATAACAAAACTTGTATAAGTTTCACACAAAGTACAAATGCATAAGTTTGAGGTTGTTTTCTGGTAAACCCTATAAAGAACATTTTTTACTGTCTCAAGATACAACTTTACACTTCATCATCTATTCGAAACCCTAACTTTCAAGCTTTAATTTGCATTAGTCCAGGGCTTATATAAAAGATACTCCTTAATTGGATAAACTACGACATACACGACTCCAAGAGTTCACTGGAAACAGTGAGTGAAGCATTCTACTGAAATGAACACAACTAGCCCTTAACAACTATATAACAATTTTGGTGGCTTCTTAATTAAAACTTGAAATCTGAACATCACATTCCCGTATTAACACAACACCATATCCTTACTGAAGCATACAAAATAAATTTACGCATTCGCCATGGTTTTTAAAAATATGAATCTAAAAGTCACACTTATAAAGTTTTATCTTATCAACTACATGTTGGTAGGTGAAACCTTTCAAAAATACAACATTCTCATACAGAGTAAAAATCTGGTTTGGATTACATCCTTCACACTGGGACATGCTCAAGCTTTGCAGACATATCCATCCTCCAAGGCACCCTTCAATATCAAACCAAGCGAACAAAAGTCTTTCTTTAACACCCCAATGGCTAAGAGGTAGTGGTGTGGATGTAGTTTTGGGTCAGCATGGCCCTTCGTGAATGCATGCTAATATGAAAACACATATGCAATGTTGAAGAGCAAGGACAATTTTTAGTTTGAACAAATTTACACAGTGAACAGTTGCTCTTCTATCCATTGATGGACAACAATTTTCCTTCTTTTAAGAATTATATCCTTAATAGGGTGACAGATAAAAACATGTAATTTATCATCCCAAAATATTATAAGCTGCAAGTAATTTCACTAAATTTTAAACAGGATTATAAGCACAATAATCTAAATAAATTTTTAGATGCATTATTACATCTACACAATAGGATATAATTTAGATTTTCAATCAACAAATATAATTTAGATTTTCAGATGTATTCTCACATCCACACAACAAATATAATTTAGATTTTTAGATGCATTCTCACATCCACACAACAATTATAATTTAGGTTTTTAGATGCATTCTCACATCCACACAATAAATATAATTTAGGTTTCATATGTCTTCTCACATCCACACAACAAATATAATTTAGGTTTCCAAAAGCATTCTCACATCCATACAACAATTATAATTTAGGTTTTCAGATGCATTCTCACATCCACACAGAAAATATAATTTAGGTTTTCCTATGCCTTCTCACATCCACACAGCAAATATAATTTAGGTTTTTAGATGCATTCTCACATCCACACAAGAATTATAATTTGGGTTTTTAGATGACTTCTCAAATCCACACAACAAATATAATTTAGGTTTTCAGATGCATTCTCACATCCACACAACAAATATAATTTAGGTTTTCAGATGCATTCTCACATCCACACAACAAATATAATTTATATTTTTAGATGCATTCTCACATCCACACAACAAATATAATTTAGATTTTTAGATGCATTCTCACATCCACACAGAAAATATAATTTAGGTTTTTAGATGCACTCTCACATCCATACAACAATTATAATTTAGGTTTTCATATGCATTCTCACATCCACACATCAAATATAATTTAGGTTTTCAGATGCCTTCTCACATCCACACAACAAATATAATTTAGGTTTTCAGATGCATTCTCACATCCACACAAAAAATATAATTTAGGTTTTCAGATGCATTCTCACATCCACACAACAAATATAATTTAGGTTTTCAAATGCATTCTCACATCCACACAACAAATATAATTTAGATTTTTAGATGTATTCTCACATCGACACAGCAAATATAATTTAGATTTTCATATGCATTCTCACATCCACATAGAAAATATAATATATGTTTTAGATGCACTCTCACATCCACACAAAAAATATAATTTAAATTTTTAAATGCATTCTCACATTCACACAACAATTACAATTTATATTTTTAGACCAACCTGGTAAGTTGTTTGCACCAACGCTCTTTAGTTGGACATAGAACATCGAGCAGCCTTTCACCCCATCTCTTATTTTCTCACGTCCCTTATTTTCCAATGTTCTTCCCCCTACTGTCTCTCTCTCTTTTTTATTTTTTATAAGAGCATTTGCATTATTTTAAAATGACACCTAGATTCTTTTATGCAACGTGTCTCAAGCAGTTGATAAGAACTGGAATTTGGTCATCCGACTGCCATAACCTTAAATAAAGATATATATTATTTTTCTTTATTTTATTTTAAATATAATATAAATGGTTATACATTTTCATTATTTTTCTTTATAGAGGGACTATGGCCATTTAGGCCATGGGAAGATGCCAAAATAAACACAAACACCCCCAAAAATTATGATATTTAATTAATATTTAGCACATATACTTTATGTGTTATATTAATATTAACACTTGTATATTTTATTTGTTATTATTATATAAATATATATATATAATATATACATATGTTTATTTATGTATGTATTTATTATTATTATTTTTATATATATATATATATATTTTATAAGAAACAAAATATTGCATAATTAAATATCACCCAACAGGCAAAAAATGCATATATGCAAGTGACAGGCAAAATGTCCTATATGAATATTTTTACCTGGTGGGCTTCCATGTACCCATGGGCCAAGGTGCATTTAGCACATCATATCCCACCTTACCTGACGCTTCCAACCACTGTCTCCGCTAGGGGTGGGTGTTCTTCCCGTCCAGCACACTTGCTATGAAATGGAAAACCTACACCTGCAATCACAAATACTTCCAGCAGTATCACATTCTTCCAACAAAATAGCAATCAAATAGTGGGGATGTTACATTCTCCCCCACCAAAATTTAACATAGTCCTTGTGTTAACCAAACTAGTATAGTGAGTTTTCAAATATTTGAACATACATATATCATACAACCAACCATCAATTATGCAAAACCATACAATATGCAGTATATCATAAGATGCAAGTATTACAATATTAGTATATCATAAATCCAAAATATACAAATTTTGACATATCAAAATTTCAAATGTTTGCATAAATTTTAGTCCTCAAATAAAAATAGAAATTGTCTTTTCATTTCTACCACATCTTCCCATGTGGCATTCCTTTCTGAGTAGAGATCCCACTGGACTCTACACTGGTCAATGGTTCTTTTTCTTAACTACTTAGTTCTATATCCTAAAATTTTGACAAGTCAAACCTCAATGAGCTGTGGGTCCGATGTCTATAAATGAGAAACATCCAGTATATGGGATGGGTCAGCCACATATTTGTGAAGGAGAGACACATGGAAGACACTATGGATCTTGGACAAATTAGGTGGCAGAGCTAGCTTATATGCAATAGGACTAATTTTGGCAATGATATCAAATGGACCGATGAATCTAGGGCTAAGTTTGGTAGACTTGATGGAGCTTTTGGTTGGTTTGACTCTTAGAAAGACCTTATCACCAATAGCAAACTCTCGAGGAGTTTGTTTTAGGTTAGCATAGCTCTTCTGATGGTCCACGACTTCTCAAATTTGTTGATAAATTTCTTTTAATTGGACCTCCATTCCTTTTACTGCATCAAGACCAATCATTTCTCGATCATCTAGGTTATCCCACGTTAATGGTGCTCGACATCTTCACCCATTTAGGGCTTCAAAAGGGGACAACATGGTATGATAAATATTGTTATACATAAATTCCACCAAGAAGAGATAATCTTCCCATTTATTCTAGTGTTCCATATAGTACATACATAACATATCCTCCAGCACTTGATTGACCCTCTCGGTTTACCCATCCATCTCAGTATTATAGGCTATGTTGATATTAAGCTTCATGCCCCAAGCTTGGTACAAAGCTTGTCAAAATTTAAATGTAAATCGTGAATCTCTATCCGAGATGATTATCTCAGGGAAACCATGCAAACCTACGATTTCATAAGCAATATTTTATGCTATAGTAGGGGCATCATCATGAATATTTCTTGGTATAAAATATGCTACCTTTGTTAATTTATCCACTACAACAAAAATTACGTCATGCTGGAATCGAGTCTTAGGTAGACCAACTATAAAATCCATAGAAATTACTTGTCATTTTTGCTCTAGAATTTCAAATGAGTGTAGTTGTCCCCCTGGATGTTGATGCTCAACTTTGATTTTATGGTATTCCAGACACTTAGCAACAAAATGAACCACATTCTTCTTCATTCTAGGCCAATAGAAGTCCTTTTTCAAATTCTCTCTCATTTTTACCACACCTAGGTGAGAAAAGTATGGAGCATAGTGTGCTTCTTGAAAAATATTATTTTTATCCCTTCATCATTGGGTACTATTATATGGTCTTTGAAGTATACCAAATCCTCTTTGAAATTGAAATTTGTATGCTTATTTGGTTCTTTCTCAACCCTAACACGACATTGGTTACAAAATTCATCATTTTTTTGCAATTTCTTAATTTGTTCCTTTAGCCCATACTGGCATCATGATAAAGCAACTATGTGTCTTCTTTTGCTAAGAGCATCTGCTAGCTTATTTCATTTTCCTTTTATATATTCAATTCTGAAATCATATTTGGCTAATAATTCCATCCATATTTGTTGTCTTGCATTTAGTAAGGGTTGAGTAAAAATGTACCTCAAACTTTGGTGATCAGTTTTCAACTCAAAAGGCTTTCCCAACAAGTAGTGTCACCATATTTTAAGAGCATGGACAACAATAGCTAAATCTAAATCATGAGTGTTAGATTTAACCTCATGTTTTTTAAGCTTTCTGGACTCATATGCCACAACGACTTCATTTTACAATAAGATCCCTCCTAGCCCTTCTAGTGAGGCATCTCTAAAAACTATGAATGGTTTACTAGGGTTTGGTATTTTAAGGATAAGCATAGTGGTTAACTTCTCTTTAAGGGCTTTGAATTATTCCTCACACTGAGTTGTCCATTTGAATACTTTTCCCTTCCTTTGCAAATTGGTGATAGGGAAAGCAATCTTTGAAAATCCCTTTACAAATCATTGATAATATCCAGCCATTCCCATAAAACTTCTTACTTCAGTAACATTGGTGGGATCTAGCCAGTCAACTATGGCTTCTATATTATTAGGATCAACTAATACTCCTTCGATCGAGACTATATGCCCCAAAAATTGAACTTGTGGAGTATAAAACTCACACTTGGACAATTTTCCATACAACTGGTTTCTCGTGAGAACTTCCAAAACTATTCTCATATGTTGATCATGTTACTCTTTACTTCGAGAATAGATTAAAATATCATACAAAAATATTAAAACAAATTGATCTAACTACTCTCGAAATACACTGCTCATTAAGTTCATGAAAGCAGTTAGAGCATTTGTTAATTCGAAAGGTAGCACAGTGAACTCATAATGCCCATATTGAGTTCTAAATGTAGTTTTAAAAGTATCCTCTTCTCTGATTATCAGTTGATGGCATCCAGACCAAAAGGAGTCCCAATTCTAGGATGTAATCCTATTACAAATTTGTGGGCTTTGAATTCCTCATGCTTATCATATTTAGGAGCATATTTCAAAATTTGGACAAATCTTTGATAATATTCAATTACTGACATATTCTCCTGGTGCAAGTTGGTGAATTCAACATACTTTTCAATGTAGAATTGTGGTGTAAGGAATCGATCCTTAAATTATCTCTCAAATACATCCCATAGAATATCAATGACTTCCTTCTGACTAGTTTTCTTGTAGGTGGTCCACCAATCCCTGGTTGGACCTGTTAAATGTGCCACTACCCATGTAGTTTTGGATTCTACACAAAGGGGTTGAATTGAGAAGTACCCCTCAACTTCACTCAACCAATTAATAGATGCTTCACCATATCCATTTCTATCAAACTTGGAAATATCTAGTTTCTTAATTTCCTTCTAAAATTCAATGTCGATCTTCCTTCTCGAAGATCCTTCAGGAAATTCACTTACTCTCTCTAATTCCTTACTCTTTGTCAGATTTTCAATCATATTCTATTGTTGAGTAATAATTTCCTATTTCTGAGCCATATGTGCTCTTTGTTGATCCATATGCTCACTCATTTGAGCCCTTTGGATCTCCATTTTCTCCCTTTGTTGATTCAGTTATTCTTGCATTAACTGAATCATTATTGTCATGTTTTCATCATTTTGAGCAACCCTTGCTTGCTACTAGTTCCTTTTATTTTCTTAAAATATGCTAAGGCACTTTGGATTTTTGTACTTGTTTTAACTCTTGCATGATTCATATTAGTCCTCTTCTCAAAACTTCTACAATATCCTCTTGTAGATTAGCATTAGCTCTTCTCGAGGTCCCTACCATATCTAGTGTTAAAAGAGCTATGTCGATTTATCAAATTACATCTAAAACCTAGGTTTTTCACAACCTAGGCACTGATACCAACTATCACAACCCAAGTCTACTCACCTGGTTATCAAAAACACAATTTCAAAATTTTGATTTATCCAAACACAAATGTCATACATTGACATAAGCACACCCAACATTGTATTAGTACTTAGGCATAGATGTTCACACTTCGATATCTTATACCATTGCAAATGAAATATCAAGTGCTCGGGACCATCCAACTTCCCACTATAGATTGCCATACATGAGACCCATCCTCTCCTTACTCAAGTTTTGGATCTCGGTATGGGGTTGCCCTTCCAGGGCCCATATCACCTGGAAGGGTGGATGCACTATTTTCCCCATCTCGTAGCATGGAGGACTTAGATATATGATCCTATTTTTGTCCTAATGGTCCACTGACCCAATTTTTAAATCATGATTAAACCTTTAGGTCCATGCTAGAGTTAGCATAGCTATGCTAGTGCCTGATTATTGATCTTCATCTAAGGTGTTATCAGGGTTCGCCAATACTCTAGATTTTGGACCAGGTGTCTCAGACCAACTCCAATTGACGGTAATGTTGCCCATACCATCTACCGTTGGACCTTCCAACCCTAAGGACCAGCTCCCTAGTCTTGATTTTTGTTGGTAATTCCACAACTGGTTATGGTTCATGAGAACCCTCATGTACTACCTCGTATGACAACCTAGAATAATGTCCCATACCATTGTTCATTACTCTCTATAGCATAGGACCTTTTATGTTCTTTCTTTGTTTTTTAGATAACGGTTATCCTCGAATCACAATAGTTGCCACTGCGAGCTATTGGATTTGGGTGGATGACATTCTCCTCAATGTCATCAATTCTTAATTTGGAAAAACTAAGTCATCCTTCTCGATCACTTTCTTCCTTGAAAATTTATCTTTTCCATACTTGTTAACATCCTTCCTGATGTATAAAGGTATTTCCTTTGTCGGAGTTATCCTTCCAAATTGAAGGGTATATTTTGTAATTATTTCTAGGTATATGAAAATAGTTTGTTTCTTCAAGTTATAGTGTATACAAATTTTAAGTTAATAGTTTACAACCCTAGAAACAATTTATAAGAATATATAAAGAAAACAAGGATTTGTCTAAGAGTTTACCAAACTATTCAAATATGATAAATTCTTTTAAGGAAGAACATACTTTTATATAATCGAATGGCAAACATAAGTCAACTCTGTTTTGGTAAATGTAACTTTGAAAATAATCTAAGACAAGTCTTTTATTTAATAACTTTAAAATCAATTCACTTTATAACTAAAACTAGAATTGTTCTATCTTTATATATAATATATTGTCACCCATTCCAACACTAATATTCTATGAAATCTTATTCGACAAATATTGCCTAAACTTATAACTCTTTTATATAAAACATATTCCAAGGTGGTATCTATTATGCTACATTTTATGACCTAGCTAGACTACCCAATGCTTTTGCATGACTTTCAAATTAACCACTCTCTTTACTCATGATCGAGAGTGAGGTATTATATTTTAGTAGCTTCTAAATTAAAATAAAGTAAAATTGGGCTTAATATCATAGTGTTTAGACTAGAAACAATTTCAAATCACCCAACAAAATAATTTTGGCACTATCTTGAGCTCATAGTAAACTATAAACGATTATTAATAAAATTATTTTCTATACTTAATATACCATGGCTATCCATTATGAAATTCCAACTATTTGGCGCTATTTTCGAGAAACATTATTAAACATCACCTATTCCATAATATAAAGAAAATGATTCTACCCATACTATCTTGAAAAGAATATCTACTTGATCCACTCATTATTAAACATTTAAGTAGTTTAAACTTTTAACCTAGTATATCCGAAAAATAAACTTCTTCAAAAAAATTCATGTTATATCTTTATAAAATAATATGAAACAATCATAAAGATTAAATTTCATTTCAAATTATATTTGTGTCCAACATTTATGGTTTTTATTATTAAAAAGAGATCATTTATTTGTAAGGATGAGAGGTTATCTAAATACAACACTTCCTTCTTCGAGTTTAATCTCAAACTTGTTCATGCAATCCATTAATCCCATAGAAAACATGCCAAAGACATAATCTAATTTTCATTATAGATTAAATTTATGGGTATCACTGATATATAACAAAATTCTATAAGTTTCACACAAAGTACAAATGCATAAGTTTGAGGTTGTTTTCTGGTAAACCCTATTAAGAACATTTTTTACTCTCTCAAGATACAACTTTACACTTCATCATCTATTTGAAACCCTAAATTTCAAGATTTAATTTGCATTAGTTAGTGGCTTATATAAAAGATACTCCTAAATTGGATATACTATGGCATACATGACTCCAAGAGTTCATTGGAAACAGCAAGTGAAGCATTCCACTAGCGTCAATGAAGTGAACACAACTAGCCCTTAACAACTATATAACAATTTGGTGGCTTCTTAATTAAAACTTGAAATATGAACATCACATTCCAATATTAACACAACACCATATCCTTACTAAAACATACAAAATAAATTTATGCATTCACCATGGTTTAAAAATACGAGTCTAAAAGTCACACTTATAAAGTTTTATCTTATCAACTACAACTGGCAGGTGAAACCTTTCAAAAATAAAACATTCTCATACAGAGTAAAAATTTGGTTTCGATTACATCCTTCACACTGGGACATGCTCAAGATCTGTAGACATATCCATCCTCCTAAGCACCCTTCAATATTAGACCAAGCGAACAAAAGTATTTCTTTAACACCCCAAAATCTAAGAGGCAGTGGTGTGGATGCAATTTTGGGTCAGCATGGCCCTTCGTGAATGCATGCTAATATGAAAATAGATATGCAATGTTGAAGAGCAAGGATAATTTTCAGTTTGAACAAATTTACACAGTGAACAGTTGCTCTTCTATCCATTGATGGACAACAATTTTCCTTATTTTTAAGAATTATATCCTTAATAGGGTGACAGATAAAAACATGTAATTTATCATCCCAAAATATTATAAGCTGCAAGTAATTTCACTAAATTTTAAACAATATTATAAGCACAAGAACATAAATAAATTTTCAGATGCATTATTACATCTACACAACAAGATATAATTTAGATTTTCATACAACAAATATAATTTAGATTTTCAGATGTATTCACATCCACACAGTAAATATAATTTAGAATTTTATATGCATTCTCACATCCACAAAATAATTATAATTTAGTTTTTAGATGCATTCTCACATCCTCACAACAATTATAATTTAGGTTTTCAGATGCATTCTCACATCCACACAGCAATTATAAATAAGGTTTTCAGATACCTTCTCACATCCACACAGTAAATATAATTTAGATTTTCAGATGCATTTTCACATCCACAAAGAAAATATAATTTAGATATGCAGATACATTCTCGCATACACACAACAAATATATTTTATATTTTCATATGCATTCTCGCATCCACACAAGCAAATATAATTTAAGTTTTCAAATGCACTCTCACATCCACACAACAAATATAATTTAAATTTTTAGATGCATTCTCACATCCACACAACAATTATAATTTAGATTTTTATACCAACCTGGTAAGTCATTTGCACCAATGCTCTTCAGTTGGATGTAGAACACCGAGCAACCTTTCACCCCAACTCTCCTTTTCTCACATCCCTTATTTTTCAATGTTCTCCCTCCCCCCCCCCCCCCGCTATCTCTCTCTTTCTTCTTATAAGAGCATTTGCATTATTTTAAAATGACACCTGGATTCTTTTATGCAACATGGCTCAAGCGGTTGATAAGTAGTGGAATTTGGTCATCCAATAAGAAAGGTTTCATTTACTGCCATAACCTTTAATAAAGAAATATATATTATTTTTCTTTATTTTATTTTAAATCTAATATAAATGCTTATACATTTTCATCATTTTTCTTTATAAAAATAATTATATATATTTAATTAATATTTAGCACACATATACTTTGTGTTATATTAATATTAACACTTGTATATTTTATTTGTTATAATATATATATATATACAATATATATATATATATATATATATATATATATATATATATATATATATATATATATATATATATACATATGTTTATTTATGTATGTATTTATTATTATTTTTTAATATATATAAAAAATTATAAGAAACAAAACATTGCATAATTAAATATCACCGAGCAGGCAAAAAATGCATATATGCAAGTGACAGGCAGAATGTCCTATATGAATATTTTTACCTGGTGGACTTCCATGTACCCACGGGCCAAGGTGCATTTAGCACAACATCATATCCCACCTTACCTGATGCTTCCAACCACTATCTCCACCAGGGATGAGTGTTCTTCTCGTCCAGCACACTTTCTACAAAATGGAAAACCTACACTTGCAATCACAAATACTTCCAGCAATATCACATTCTTCCAATAAAATAGCAATAAAATAGTGGGGATGTTACAAATATCATGCTTCCAAAATTGCAAGCTACATTCTTTAATGGAAAATATAAAAGCTCTTGGGAGCAATTTTAGGCTTTATAGATAAACAACCTAATGGATCCAAGGGGTTTAGATTTCCCCTCTAAATGGATATTTTCAAGGAGGAGCCACAAAGATAATTGTCTACCATTTCTTTCATCACAAGTAGTGAATTAGATAGAATAATCACAAAAAAGCACCTAATAATATTACATTTAGGTTATAAGATATCCACAATTCCTAAATTGCATAACATTTATATTAAAGAAAATAAATAGGTAGTTGGAATATTTTGAAGATTTAAGGATTTTTTATTGTTCTTCTTATCCAGTTTGGCGAGTCCTATGTCAAAAAAGGTATTGGTTCATGCACCTTTAACTTTAAAAGAAAGATGTGGTAGATCAACACTTAAATCTACCATTTTTTGAATCAATAAAAGTTCCTTACATATAGTAGAATAAACTTTGATCTGACTTTAATATTGAGTATATATACCAATTTTGCAAAGGCTCAAGGGCAATATTCCAAGGTCATCCTAAAAATATAAGCATTGGTGCAAATTGAGGAAGAGATAGGGGATTTTTACCTGGGATCCTACTCAACCTATGTACAAATTTGTAAATTTTCCAAGGATATATTTTATTTTCCTACATATATATCTAACATTATCTTTGTAGTTGTGGTGGTCAAGTAACTATATCTTATTGATAGAACTTTTGGCAATAGTTAGAAGAAGACCAAATTGTTCAATCATGAGAAAATTTATTTGATAGTCACCCCACTAGCAAAGATATGGCAAAGAGATTAATTATGGATTGGTGATAGTGAAAGACATATGGGTTTATGATCCCAATTCTTGGTTTATGTAGATGATCGTTGGGAAGATACTACAAAGAATTTATGTACATGATTTTTTTTTTTAAGATTTTGAATAAAAGGATTCTTAGTAAGGAGGAGGTCATAAAAATGATTGACATCAATAGCATATGGGAAGACAAAATAAAATTATTAATAGAGAATTCCTTACCTTGGTTTCAGAGAGAAGAGAAATTTATATAGATTTTGAATTGAATGTCTACATTAACCACCCAAAAATAAATATATTGACTAAAGTAAATATAACTAGATCCTAGAGAAGGTAGTGGTGTACACTCTCATGAGGTATGATACCAAGGATGCCAAGTTAAGAAATAATTCAAATTTTATGAAGGGTTTGTTGGATGATATTTCCTTGACTATTTAGGATGAGCAACATCCTTAGAGGATGGAGACACTTAGAAAATAGTATTAGATTAGAACTTGGGTCTCCTTTCCATAGGTGTCAGAAAATATAAAGAGCATCACATCCATTGATAAAATTACTTAATCCATTGCCTATGAGGCCTATGAAAGAGAATAATTGAGAAAATGAATACCTTTTTCCCTACCACTAAGAGAAAGAGATGAAATATTAGAGAAGAAAGTTTCAATGCCCTTGCTAATACAATCATGGGCCCAATAATTGATATTAGAGGGAGCTTGTAAATAACTAAAGCTATACATATAGTTATAGAGGAATGTGCCCTTAAAGTAACCACTATATCTACTAGTGATAATGTGACACATGTGAAAGCTACCACCTATAAGTCTCATAAAGCTACTACTACTATTTTTGTGACCATCCCTTCTTCTCTTCCATATTTCTTTATTTCTCCCTTTGTTAAGATATTTCTTCTTATACTCCTTCCTCTTCTACTTCCCCTTCCTGTGATGAACCTTCATTGCCATCTAATTCAGGTACATACACCCTTCGAGAAATCACTTCTGCATCACCATTAATTAGTTTATCTATCATAACCATCACATATATCTTTGCTTCACCTACTTCCACCTTACCTATCACCATTCAAATAGAATCCACCATGGCATCATACACATGGTCCACTCATACCTTACCCACCATTATAAATCCATTCAATTCAATATTTGGGAAGAGAAATATCATTGGAATAATTATATCCTCTTCCCAAAGACATAAACTTATAGGTTTGACCATTTGAGCACCTCTAAAAATAGCTTAAATATAAGAACTACTACCAAAGTCCCATAAAACAACATAAGAATTTAACATTCAAGGGAAACCTCAAGAGGAAGAGGTACCTATAAGCACCCAACTCCAAATCGTCTCTTGTCTAGCACATGAAGTAGGATTTATTGAGGAGTAGGTTTATCTAGCCTAAACCATAACTTGCCTACCATTATGAATGATTATCTCAATAATGTAGGTGGGTATGGATGTGTTAGATGAGTACCTATTAAAGGCTCAATGAGCTATTAACCAAATTTTAGTAGGTGAATATATGATAATATATGGGATGGTTTATGTTAGGACACATGTAGTATAAAGGGATAACAAAATACTATTTGTAAAATCCCGTTCAATTTTTACCCCACTATTGTTTCTTTTGACTATATGTCCAAATTGTTTAACCTTTATTGTTAATAAGCAAGCAACATTAGTATTGTGTAATTTTTTGAATCAGTAAATTTGGATATGTCCTAAAACTACCTAAGACTAGTCAATAGATTCTTATATATTAAAATTAGAATAATGAATTTGTTATGGCACTAGAGCATGCAAAGACTAAGACAAATTAGGGGAAAAAGAGAACAAGAAATTGAAGAAAGAGATGGAATTCTTGAAGAAGGAAATGAATGATCTAAAATAGTTGGTTGATCATTCAAACTAAGAGCAATAAAAATAGTAGTTGAAGAAGGACAAAGATCTAAAACAAAAGTATGATAAAATCTCCCACTTGAAATAAGTAGAAAATATATTAATAGAGATTGAATCAATCAAGTATAAGATCTTAGCTATGGAAATTATCAACTTTCAATATAAGATCTTGGAAGAGGTCAAGCATACCAATATCTACCTATAAAACATATATACATGCAATGTACTACTATCAATGGCCTAATCCACCATTAGTAAATTAGATTCTAAGTTAACCTCTAATATAAATCACATGCAAATCATGAGGTTGACCCATAAAGCCACTAGCCAACACCTACAATAGTTAGGATTTCTAGCTATGCAAGTCATATACATGGATATTATAAATATACCCATTAGGTAACAAATCCTTTCCATATATAAAGCCTCATATGATGATTGAAAGGGAGCTATGGAGAAGATAAAGAACTACTTGTGGAACTGGTCCATAAGGACTTCCAATCCCCTCTCCAATCAAGGAAACTAATCAAGGAAACATTGTCTAAAAAAGATTCTACCAAACTCATCAAAGGACAAAAGAAAATGGTTTTTTATATGGTAAATTTTATCCTACCAATGTAGTAGCCAACACCCCCAACTTCATTTCTAAACTCAATATTTTGTTTGAAGGGATGAAAGTTGTCCTTAAAACTTAGTTATTGTAGGATGATTTCAATCATTAAAAACAATTATTTCCCATATTAAAAATATTAAGATCCCCTCTACTACATAATGAAGTAATCTACAGAACTTGCATTCCAAGTGAGTGGTTGTGTGACTTTTCAAATAGCCAATCCATTAAAATCTATCAATTTATCGAAATCATTGCTTATGAGGAGGACTAGTGGTTTGAAATAATTTTTTTTCTCTTCCTATAAAATGTAATGGTGAATAATTTTCACTTAGAATTAGAAAGGTAAAACCCTTATTATAAATAAGACCCTAAAGCTCACTATAAATACCTTTTGGTCCTTTTGATAAATATTAGATCTATGCTATTTAGTTGTAATCCTATGATTTTCTATAAATGGAAAATTATACTTGGTCATTCTACTAGACTATATTTTGATTGGTCAGACCTCTCTATATGAATGTTTTTATGGAAACGCCCTTAAATTTTCCTACTAGTTATTTGTTCCATTGAATTCATGCATTGAATATAAATAGAATGTCACAATTGATCATACACAAGCCTTGCTATGCTCTTCTATTATATTATATTTTCTTGTATTTTATTTAATCTCTTGCATCATTACCTCCTTGTGTTTTACTTTTCACATTTAGATTAGTTATATTATCAAATATTAGTGGGATTCAACCTAAATCTAGAGCTTATGATCAAAACCTCCCCCTTTCCAAGGCATTAGATGTAGGGTCATGGGCACAATCCTTGAACTAATAAACCTCGTGGATCAACAATTACTAATAATATATTTGTTAGATTAGTTGAGGTTTGTGTGTACCATCAAGAACTACTTTTTAGTATATAAATTTATATATGTTTCTAATATGAAATATAAAGAGCATGGATTTTTTCTACAATATTATATGATATTAGAACCATGAAAGGTAGAAATGTGAATTTCATCTAATGATGCTTGTCTCATCAAAGTAATATTTTCTTTGGAAATCAATTCCTCTATAGTTTGTTACTCTATGGTTGATTTTATTTTTTTGTATGGTCAAAGAAGTATTTTCTTATGTTATATTTAGATCTAACAAGAGATGTTTAATGTTTGATATTTATTCTTTTATATTTTTATCTCCTCACTTGATCTCAAGGATGTACATTTATGTTTAGTTGCATCTACAACACAAGTTTGCTTTCTTGTTGCAATAAGGTTCCATGTTCAAATATTGTAGATGTTATTTGACTAAGATTTTTATCAGATTTGACAACTTTAAATTTCAATACTATTAAGAATTAATGACTTCATATTTTAAAGCTATCCAATTTTTTACTTTGAGTAGAGCTTGGATATAACTAAGTTCAAAGTTGTTAGTTGCTAACAACTTCATAGTTCAAACTACCTAGGTTTTGAATGTGTTCAAATACCAAAGGTTCTTAGCCATAACCAAATTCAAAGTTGTTAGAGTCTTTTCAAGTTGAAATTTTTGTTAGCTAAGTGTGTAGCTTCTCAAGTTTAGATTTAAACCAAGCAAGCTTATGGCTTCTCAAGCTCAAAGTTTAACTAGACAAGCTTATAGATTATCAAGTATATAGTTTGGTGTAGACTATAATGAAGCTTACCCAAATTTTTAAGTTGGGTAAATCAAATTTTGGTTCAAGCAAGCTTATCACTTGTAAAGTTAGGATTTTTATATAGACTCTAGTGAAGCTCTCCAAAGTTCTTATATTGGGTAAAGTGAAGTTTGATCTAAGAAAGCTTTTCATTGTAAAGTTTTGAGTTCATACAAATATTGGTAAAGTTTACCTATATTTTTAGCTTGGGTAAAGTGTATGCATATGTTTTTAACTTGGGTAAAGTGAATTTTTAAATTTTGTATAGAATGGAGTATTACAATCTATGAATTTGGTGATCTGGAAAATTTCCAAGTTTATAGCTTGGATGTAGCAAAGTACAATGTTTGATTTCTACTTGTATATTTATTGTTCTACATCAATTGGTTAAAGCTCACTAGTTTGGTGTTTGATGTTCTACATTTGGTGTTCAATGTTGCTACTTGTGAAAGAATTTCAAATATTCAAACTCTAATTCTTCCATATTTATAAAAACTAACTGGAAGAAATTATAGCATGTGGAGTCATAATATATTTACAAATTATAAGTATCATGATTTGGAAAATATTATTCTTAGGAAAGAAATTGGATCAAAAGTTGGTGATGATTTTGCTAAATAACATAGAGAATATTTGATGCTTCTAAAATTTTTTGTTATAGAATATTTTATTTGTAAATTTTGAAACATTAATGATGTTGCAATAAACATCTCAAGTAGGATGTGTTATGCACTTGAATATTCTCCTCCATTCTTCTTAATTATAGGAAGAAGGGTTTATTTCTAAGTATCTCACATATCTAAAATAACTATGAAACTAGTTGACTACTATCCAAAAGATACTTCATGATGAGGACATGTAAGGTTTACTTCTATCTTACGAATCTTTTATTGAGTCTCTACATAAGCTTACTAAAAATAAAACTCTTGTTTTTGGTAAGATGTCTTCTTTACTTATACAAAAGAAAAGGAGATAATCACATATGCTATAATCTACCTTAGGTAGTAAAGAGAGGGTATTTACTACTAAAGAATAAGGGCAATCAAAAGTCTAATTCATCATCTGATCACAAACAAGGTAAAAAATATATATAGCAGTTGACAGTCATTTGTTTTACTATAAGAAACGTGGTTATTTCAAATGGAATTATAGTAAATTAAAGAAAAATTAAAGCAAGCAAGATATGAAACATGTAAATATCATTAAAATAGAATATAATAAAGATAGGTTTGCAATTGTAACTCATAATTCATCTAGTAAATCCCCTCGGTAGTATTTTTAAATGGGTTATATAGGATTGAAACTCCCATCTAAGTTGAAGTGTAAATAAAGCAAGCAAAAGATAAAATAATTCAAAACAATTGATATAGAAGATTAAACAATAATGTTATATACACTATTTACACTTCAACTAATAGTATTTTTAAATAATGTTATATACACCTTCAAACAAATTTAGTATGTTCTTAATATGAATACAAATATTTTATCAATTAGTGAAATCACTAAGAATTTTTAATGTGCAATTTTATTTTATAAGAATAGATGCGAGGTGATGCACATTAGCAAAAAAAAAACATATTACTCTTGATATAGGTGAAAAGGAACTATACAGGTTAATTTATGTCAATTATGCCAATTCATTTTCCCTAGTAGTTAAAGATGATAATTCTATTTTTGGCATGAAAGGTTTGAACACCTTAATTATAAATACTTATCATTTTTCACCAATACTAATATGGTTCATGGGTTGACATCTATTCAAGAGCAATAGAGTTTGTGTACAGGATTTCAATTTAGAAAATATAGTTATTAGTCATTTGAGATTATAATTCTTGGCATACACAAAATATTTTAGATTTAATCCATATTGATTTTTGTTCTAATGAATACCCTATTAGTTTGTAGTGCCAAATATTTTTTTTTATGATAGATGATTATTCTATGAAGATGTGGGGATACTTTCCAAACTATAAATTTAAATGTATTTAATACTTTAAATTATTTAAGACTTTGGTAGAGAAATAATTGAAACGCATATTAGGGTCTTCATGTTAGAAGATAAAGGTTAGTTTATGTCAAAATAACTCTAGGATTTTTGCAAGCATGAGGGTATAAATAGGTATTATACAACTCCACACACCACAAAAAATTTAATAGTAGAAAAAAGAAATAGGATAATCATGGAGATGACCAAATGCATGGTGCATAGTCTAAATGTACCATACTATTACTAGGAAGAAGTAATAAATACGATAGTCTTCATATTGAACATGTGTTAATGTAAAGCTTTGTAGAATGTTACTTTTAAAGAAACTTGGTTGGGAATAAAACCATTGGGTAGTCATTTCCATATTTTTAATTATTTTTTTTGTATTAATTCCCAAAAATAAAAGAAGTAAATTAGATGCCAAGCAAGAAATACGTGTTTGGTTGCTATAGTGAACAATCTAAAGCATACAAATTACTTGATGTATCTACTAAAAATAGTGTAATTAATAGAGATATTATAGTAAATGGGAAGACCCTTTCTTTTTAGATAATGGTAAACCTATTGAGTTTTATATATTTTTAAATTGTTGATAGTGATGCAATGGTTTCAAGTAGTGAAGTTTACTTGAATTCAAAAACTACAAATATTAATAATGAAATAATAATGTGAAGACTCAACTACATCAGTGTGTTGTAAATCTATTTTTAGATGACCTTGGAGAAAAATCTTGATAGAGGTTTGTCCAAGTGAATTTTTCCAAAAAAAGAGTCATTTCAACAACCAAATTGGTATTTACAAATAATAAGATATGTCAAGGAGGATAAAATTAGTGGCTAGGTGATTTATAAAATTTTGAACCCAACATATATGAAGAGACCAAAGCTAAACTAGAATAGGAATCTACGATGAAGGTAGAATTTAACTCTTTGATGAAGAATAAAATATAAAAATTGTGTAAATTACCCTTTGGAAATAAAACCATTGGTTATAAATGGGTTTATAAGATAAAATACAAATTAGATGTTATAATTGATAAGTTAAAATACCTTCTAGTTGTTTAATATACTATGGAGAAGCATTTACCCCAACTGCAAATATGGTGATTTTTTAATTAAATCTCTTCATTGTAGTATAGTTCAATTGATAGGTATATCAAATGGTTGTTAAAAGTATATTTCTAAATGATTATTTGGAAGAAGAAGTTTACATTATGCAACCACAAGGGTTTTAGGTACTAGAAAAAGAACATATGGTTTAATTAAGCCTCTAAATAGACTTAAGTAGCCTCCTCCAACCTAGTATTTCAAAATTGATCAACATATTAGATATTTAGATTTTAGTCAAATTTTTTCTTATCCTAATCTATATACTTAAACTACAAGTTATGACATTGTAGTTTTCATTATTTATGTTAAGGATCTTACAATTACTAGTAGTGAAGCCCATTTGATACTAAAGGTAAAATTTAATTTGTGTTTAGTTTCTAATATGATATATTGAGGTCTCCCAAATTATTGACTATGTGAGGAGTTGTGGTAAATCGATCATGTTATTTTTGTATCACAAAGCAAGTATGCCAAAATACTTTTTAGAATTATTTTAGATTATAGTTGTAATTTGATCTATACCTATTGAACTTGGGCTAAAATTGTCAGTTTACACTAATTCATCTTTGATCAATGAGTTAGTCTATCATTAATCGGTGGATAGATTGATTTTATTTTTTAAGCGAAAAATCCTTATAGGGCCACCTTGGTCTGAGAGACCACGACCATGGGGTTCTACACCATCAAATTCACCCGGGAGTCGTGCCCGACCTTGTCCACACCAACATTATCAATTGGATTTTGGGTACCCAATTCAATTTTTTGGTAGGGTGGAGATTCAAACCTGGGATCTCCCTTCGAGGATTACCCTCTCCTCTCCAACTCACCTACAACACCTAGGTGGTAGGTAGCTTGATTTACCTTACAATCACTTGACCATATTTATTCTTTGAAATGAGTTTTTTATCCCATTTTATGTTAAATCCATGACAAGAACATTGGCAAGTTGCAAACTCATTCTTAGATATATTAAATGTACCCTTAACTTTGGTATTTTATACCAATGATTTAATGATTTTTAGTTTGTTGCATACACTAGGTAAACTAGACTAGATTATTTGATGATCAAATGTATTATTTGCTATATTTTTTTATCATGGATCAAGGATTATTTCTTGGTGGAGAAAACTTTAGCATAAATTTGCTTTACCATCAATTGAAGCATAATATGAGGTAGTGTGCAATGTAGGTTATGAAGGTAATTGATTGATATGCATATTGTATGATCTTCAAATAGATAAAATAGCATCAATATATATCCATTGCGATAATCACAGTATGATTAATTTGGTGAAGAATACAATATATCATGCTAGAATAAAACATATTAAAGTTCATCATTCTTATATCTAATAGCATATGGAGCATGAAGAAATTTATCTAAATTGGTGTTTAACTTTTGAATAGAATGTAGATGTAATGACTAAACCCTTACGTAGAGAAAAAATTGTAAAATGTATGGATAAAATTGGGATAGTATTTGGGTGATTCACTAAAGGTAGGTGTTAGAAAGATTGTATAGTTATGATAGGGATATCTATTATGGTCTTGTTTGTTTCTACTACTAATTTTTCTATGTTAATTGAGAATTGTGCTTACAAGCATGGATTATTTTAAAATATGTAAATTTCTATATATTCATAATGTGAAATTTGAATATCATATCCTATGTTTAAAATCTTACAAGGCAGTGTGCAATGTAGGTTATGAGGGTACTTCGTTGAGATGTATATTGTATGATCTTCAAATAGATAAAATAGCATCAATATATATTCATTGCGATAATCAAAGTATAATTAATTTTGTGAAGAATACAATATATTATGATAGAACAAAACATACTAAAGTTCATAATTCTTATATCTAATAGCATATGGAGCATGAATAAATTTGTCTAAATTATTATTTAAATTTTGAATAGAATGTAGATGTAATGACTAAACCCTTAAGTAGAGAAAAAAATTGTAAAATATATGGATAAAATTGGGATTGTATTTGGGTGAGTCACTAAGGGGAGGTGTTAGAAATATTGTATAGTTATGATAGAAATATCTATTATGGTCTTGTTTTTTTGTACTACTAAATTTTCTATATTAATTGAGATTTGTGCTTACAAGCATGGATTATTTTATAATATGTAAATTTCATATATTCATAATGTAAAATTTGAATATCATATCCTATGTTTAAAATCTTACAAGAAGAGCATTGTGCAAGTTAAAATTTACAAGGAACTAAAGGTATGAGGTAATATGTGGAGTCAAATTTTAAAACAAAGAAGATGGAAGAGGTCAAATGTAATCTAGGTAAATCATCTTGATAACTCTCAAGTAGTAGAAAATTATCTCCTAGAAATAAGAATGAAAGTATTGTATAGTTTATCTCATCCATTCTATGCTTTCAAGAGTAGCATAATAAAGAAAAAAGCATGGATAGCATCCATAAAATAAAGGCTTTTGAGAAAACATAAAAAGTAATTACTATGGAATATGATCCTTAAACTTTAGGATTTCTAGGGAAAAAAAAATAAGTCTACTCCTTGAAAGTCATGTTCTTTAGGTAAAATCAACCTATAGATGATAAGTCTCATTTTGAACAATCTAAAAAAAAATAAAGAGGTTGATGAAGATGAAAGTATTGGTGGAATTTGGAAAAGGAGGTGAATATCCCCAAAGAAAAACAAAGAGAAAATAAAACTTAGAGATATAGTGATATGGAAAACAAAAAATAAATATCACGTCTTAACAAGAAGTAGGGTTAAGCTCATATATAAGAATAAAAAGTGATGATAAAAATTTTATCTAGGAATATAAGGGGTATGAATAAGACATTTCAAAAAATAGGTTGTTATATATTGAGTTTGTTAAAATACAAGAAACAAAATTTAATAGTGAGAAATGTGACGATACATTAAAAAAGATCTAAATAATTAAGGGATTGTCTAGTAGCCCCTGCTATGGGAGCCTTGGGAGTTCTTGAAAAAATATGGGACAAATGCAAATAGGTTGGGCAATTGCTAAAAGCAAAAAGTAACTAGTTGTCATAGAAAAGCAAACAATTTTAAATTTGAGGTCATAAATGTATATACTCCAATAGCAGTTAGTCGTCATGAAGATATTAGAATAATCTTAATTTATTTATGTCAAATTCAGTGATAATTCATAATTTTGATCTATGGATTCGTATAGGGGAGGGACATCATTATAGTTATATCACCTTTGGAAAATAAGTATGGTATAGCTAGATGGTTGAAATAAATATAGATATTGCTTTATTTAACTATTCTAATGGACTTTGAGATGTTATTCCTTTGATTTTTGAATAGATAAGATAATAAATACATTTAACAGTCATATAGCAAAAATATTAGGTAAATTTTTGTTATTCAATATATGGTTGCAAATGAATAATTTATAAATATTGATATGTTTGAGGGAAATGGAGCTCTGGCGATTTGGCGAGAAAATTTTTGAGCAGGCAACAGGAGATGTTCTAGGGTTTTTGGAGTGAAGGAAAATCCAGGGCCTTTGGTGGGTTGACGTAGTGTTACTCTGAAGGATTGTTTGCTGCCCTAGGAGGGCCCAATGGGGTCTCCTCCAGATCCTCTCTCTAGGAGAAAGAGCTCATATGCTGAGCTGCTAAAAGAAAATGCTTCGTCTTCCAATGACGAAGCTCAGAGGAATGCTTTTCAAATGCTCTTCAAGAATGCTGGCAAGAGCTCAACTGCACACCGAGTTAATGGATGCCTCCCACAATCCGCCTCTAGACCTAAGATTTTCATCGAACCAAAGATGGTCAAAGACACAATCCTCTACCGAGCTAACCATGATCTGATTTGTAAATTCATGGGTATCCGAGCCACCCTAAATTTTTTGCATACCTAGGTCAGATAGAATTGGGAGCCTCACGGTGAGTACTCCTTATGGTTTCTAAGCAATGGGTATTTCATTATTAGTTTCTCTTCTTTAGCCAATAGAAACAGAGCATTTGAATCAGAAAAGAGGAACCACGGTCCGACAGGGTTATTTGTCCAACCCTGGAGAGTGGGTTTCGATCCTCGTATTGAACCCACGGCTGTCCTGGTTTGGATCTATTTGTACGCTCTCTCGATGGAGTTTTGGGGTGAGTAGGTTTTGGAAATGATTGGTAATTCCCTTGGTAGACATCTGGGCATTTCCAAGGACACCATAGAGGGTAACACAGCTGTCTTTGCAAGAATTTGTGTGGAAATGGATATTAGCCAGCCTCTACCGATAGAGGTGGAACTTGAATTGGCAGGACTATCCTGGATCCAATAGTTAGATTATGAGGCCCTGCCCTTCAGATGCAGAGTTTGCCATAAGCATGGCCATTTGGCACGGTTTTGTCCAAATATTTTGAACACAAAAGCGGAGGCTCCGCTTGGAATGCCAAATTGCCCCAGAGAGGGTAAGTCTACTCTTGTCAAAGAACCATCCAATACTCCTCAGGGTAATGATGTTCAGAAATATGGCTTTGAACAGCCCAAAAGAAGGAGAAAGCAAAAGAAAAATGGCAAGGAGCAAGCACAACTCAAGCCAGCCAATAGGTATGAAATTTTTAAGTCACTAGTGGATCAAGAGGACCAAGTCATGGAAGGAGTGGATGGGAATACTGAGGATAATAACATCCACACTCATGCTTCTCCTTCATTTCCTCTTGTCTTAGAATAGGTGATTGAGTCCACTGAGTCATTGCAGCCAAAGAATTTAGGGGCATTGATAATACACTCCCAAGCATAGCCAGTAATTAAGGATGTCAGCATGGGAAGTGCAAGAAATAATAGAGAAAGGCTAGCCCTAGGGATTACTCAGGTGGAAAAGAGATCCAAAAATAGTAACTCTCAAGGAGCGGGCAGAAAGTCTAATAAGGATCTACTAGCAGTGCAAGGAGACAAGCTGATCACTGGAGGATCGGTGAGGACAATTGATTCTTACTGCTCTCAAGGTTTTCAATGATTATTCAATATTGGAATGTTAGGGGTTTAAACAGTAGAACCCATCAATCTGTTGTTCAAAGACTCTTAGGAAAATGCAAAACAGACTTTTTGCTCATCCAGGAGACAAAAATGTCTTTAGATCTTATGTGTAAAATAGTTAGTAGAATATGGAGGGGCGTTGGTTATATGGATGTGGCTGCTCAAGGTGCCTCAGGGGGGATTGTTACTCTTTGGAACCCTCTGGAATGGACTGCAATAGAACATATAGCTTGGAGGGGTGTTCTCACATCCCATTTTAGGAATAATGTCACAGCTGAAAATGTTTTAATTACAAATTTTTATGGGGCTCAAAGCATTGATGGCCAGAGGCTCCAATGGAAAGTTGTACACAACATGAGGTCCTCAAGGGAAGATTTAGACTGGATTATTGTTGGGTATTTTAATGCTAAATTATCTGCTCGATATCAAGAAGGTGGAACCCCAATTTTGGATCCAGGGGACCGGCTTCTGATTGCCCAAGTCCAGGCCTTTCACCTAGTGGATATCAAAGGCCCTGGAACCTACTTTATTTGGACTAACAAGAGGAGGGAGCCACACAGCAGGAAGGTAAAGCTAGACCGTTTTTTGGTCTCAGAGGAGGCATTTGTTAAGTGGAATATTAAATTCCATATTTTGGAGGGCCCAGTTTCAGATCACTTTCCCATTTTGTTGGAGGGAGGGACTATGACAGGGCAGCACCACAAACCGTTTAAATTTGAGAATTTTTGGTTACAAAAGGAGGATCTTCGAAAGAAAATTCTGCAGTGGTGGGAAGAAGGTCGTCTACCTTTTGGGACAACAATGTTTAAATTCCACAAACAACTTCATTTTGTCAAAGTTAAATTGAAACAGTGGAGGCAAGCTAATAAGTCAGATTTCTAGCTCCAAAGAGCTCCCTTGGTGGCCAGATGGGAAGAGGTGCAAAAACACTTTAGGGAAGGAACAATTACTGAGCAGCTTAAAACCGAGGATGATGCCTTGCGCAAAGCGGTTGAGGACATTGATAACCAAGAGGAGACTTACTGGAAATAGAGAGCAAGAAACACTTGGTTATTAGAAGAAGATAGAAATACAAAATTTTTCCATCGATCAGCCTGTGCTAGGAGATAGATGAATAACATGGAAGTCCTTCAATATGAGAATGGACACTCCTTTGATACTCTTCCTGGTATGCATTCCCACTCAATGGATTATTTTTCTAAACTTTTTAAGGAAATTATGGAGCAAGATGTGGAGGCTTAAAATGAAGTTATTGATGTCATACCCTCTATTATCTCTTAAGAAGAAAATCAGGCCCTTCTTAGACCCATTGATAGAGATGAACTGAAGAATGTGGTCTTTGGAATGAGCATCAAAAAATCTCCAGGTCCAGATGGTTTTCCTATTGAGTTTTTTTAGGCCTTTTGGGATACCTTGGAGGAGGATGTTTTGGCTGTCACAGAGGAGTCCAGAACTAATAAAAGAATGCTTAAGGCAATAAATAATACCTTCATCACTTTAATTCCAAAAGGGGAGGAGGGGGTTCATATCTCTGATTTCAGACCTATTGCCTTATGCAATGTGATTTATAAAATAATCACAAAGATAATGGCTGAATGGCTAAAACCTCTCCTTCATAACATCATTTTCTTAGAGCAAGGGGGTTTTGTAGAGGGTAGACAGATCTTGGATGGGGTGGTCCTCGCCCAAGAGGCAATCCATACAATGCAAAAATCTGGTAATAAAGGAATGTTCATTAAACTGGATATGTCCAAGGCTTATTATAGGGTGGAGTGGGGCTTTCTGTCAAAGATGTTGGCAGCCTTTGGTTTCTCTCAGGATTGGATAGATTGGGTCATGAGTTGTGTTTCTATGCCTTCTTATTCTGTTCTAATCAAGGGGCTTCCCTCGCCACCTTTTGGAGCCACACGTGGTCTTCGTCAAGGGGACCCTTGCTCTCCCTATCTCTTCCTCATCTTGGCTGAAGGATTAGGTAGACTCTTCTTGAGGAGAAGACATCAAGGCCTGATAACAGGTATCAAGGTGGGTGAGGAATTTTTGACTCACTTACAGTTTGTGGATGATACAGGACTGGTTGGAGTGGCCAGGACTAGTTGGAGTGGCCAGTCTCAAGGAAGCTACAGGAATCAGAGATACTCTTAATGTCTACCTTAGGGCCTCAAACCAAGTCATCAATGATAAAAAATCCAAAGTGGTCTTCTTCAATCTTGACCAAAGGCTACGGAGACGAGTTATAGAGATCTTGGGATTCACTAGGACCTCTCTTCCAGGTAGTTTACTTGGGGGTTCCTTTGCATTTCAAAAAATTAAAAATAGATATCCGGAAGGATATTTTGGATGGCATCAAAGATAGAATGAACCATTGGTCTCATAAATGGTTAAGCTATGGGGGCCGATTAACTTTCTTACAGTCAGTTATTCAGGCCATGCCAATCTATAAATTCTCTATCCTAGCTGCCCCACATTCTATTTGGAAAGAGCTAGACAAAATGGCTAGAAGATTTTTATGGGAAGGAGCAAAAGGGGAGAATAAATGGGCCTTGGTTGGTTGGGATAAAGTTACCCAGCCCAAGGAGAAATGAGGGCTGGGACTGAGAAGCTCCAAGCTTAACAACAAAGCTTTGGCTGGAAAACTGTACTGGAGGTAGATTTCCCAGCCAACATGCTTATTCAATAGAATCCTAACCAGTAAATACTTGGGTCATGTTCACCCCAATGAAGTGGGTCGTTTCCCTCTGGATGGTAATGGATCCTTAGTGTGGCAGGCTCTCAAGCTTGGATCTCAGGTTATTAAAGACCATTTTTTTTGGAAAGTGGGGAGAGGGGAGAAGGCACGTTTCTGGACTGATTCATGGGACCAGTACCCACCCATCATTGCTGAGTTTCCCAAATTACAACCAATTAAATTCACCATAGAATCCAAGGGCTGGGTCCATATTGAGATTTATTTCAACACTATCCAATTGGGGGAGTATAAGTTCAAGAAGTTTAAGCGGCTGGAGGAGTGGCCAATTACAATCCCTCCGGAGCTGGCACCCATCTTGACAAAAATCTTGACAGAAAGGTTTCTCACAGGGAGAGATGAGGATGATGAACTAGCTTGTGGCTATGGGAACCTTGGGGTATATAAAGTGAAGGATGGATACGATAAGATCCTCCCAGAGCCTCCCCCACATTTATTTTTAGTTCAAGATTGGAGGAAGATATGGCATTCCAAGGGCTGGTCGAAAGTGAATTTCTTTGCCTGGAAGTTTATGCACAATGGAATTCTCACCTTTGACAATCTCATAAATAGAGGAATCATCGGTCCATCTCAGTGTGTTTTATGCCATAAGAATGAGGAAATAGTTGATCATCTGATGTTTGAGTGCCCTTTCACGCGTCAGATTTGGAAGCGTTGGTTCTCCCACTATAAACTCCAGGCTAATGGTGATATGACTCGAACCAATATTTGGGAAAGATGGAAGAGAGGTAGATTTAAATCTAAAGCTCTTCGAATTGGTTGGGAGCTTGGCTTACTTTTCATCTGGCGGCAGGTGTGGTTAGAGAGAAATGCTTATATTTTTAGAGAAACCTTCTCCTCGCTAGATGGAATTTGGCAGGTCATCTGGAGCAAAGTCATGGAAATGGTTGCCATCTATGCTGAAGAGGAAATCAGGTTGGTCCTGGGCCACTAGAAGAGGGAGCTGTAGAGCAAGAGAGACAGGATAGAGCTAGCTGGAAACCTCCCCTAGAAGTTTGGATCAAAATCAATACTGATGGAGCTGCAAAAGGCAATCCGGGTAGTGCTGGAATTGGTGTAGTGTGTCGAGATCATGCTGGGTCTGTGCTCTATTGGGAAATGCAAGGTCTAGGAAGAGCCACAAACAATGAATCAGAAGCCTTTGCTATTAAATTTGCTTCCATCTGGGCTATTAATCAGGGACACAGGAAGATAATTCTCGAGTCTGATTCTCAAATTCTGGTTGGCGCTCTAGACTGCATGAGGAACTTTGCTTCGAAAGCATGGAGGTTGTGGATTCTGGTCTCTCAAATCAAGGAACTATGGAGGTAATTAGATGATGTGATCCCCGTATATGTGAGTAGATATTTAAATAAGGTGGCTGATTTCCTTGCAAATATGGGTGCTGAGAAAGAGGTAGGGGTGCAGCTGCACAGTGACATGCCTGTGGAGGATGCAGTGATTAGGCAGGGTCTTGAATGATCCTTGAGACAATGAGCAAAGTTTATGCTAAGGGTGGTTTTTGTTGTGATATCACGACCTGTTGCATCGTCGTGGCATTTGGAGGGAAGCTGCCATGATATCACGATAGGTTGCACTGTCATGGCCTTTGGAGGGAACCTGTCGTGACATCGTGATATGTCGTGTTGTCGCGGCCCTTAGAGAGATGCTATCGTGATTTCGTGACCTGTTGTGCTATCACGACCTTTGGTGGGAAGCTGTCATGATTTCATGACCTGTTGCACCATCGCGGCCTTTGGTTGGAAGCTACAACGATTTCACGATGCTTTTGGAGCAGGGATGCCAAGGAGGATAATCGTCGCGATATCGTGACACTTTTGGTGAATTGGAGCCAAGGGGAAAATCCGTCGCGATTTCATGACATTTTTGAAGAATGGGAGCCAAATGGAAAAATCATCATGATTTCGTGACACTTTTGGAGAATTGGCACCTTGGGGAAAAGACGTCACGATTTCGTGACACTTTTGGAGAATGAGCACCAAGGGGAAAAGTCGTCACGATTTCGCTACACTTTTGGCGACTGGGCACCAAGGGGAAAAGTTGTCACGATTTCGTGACAGTTTTGGAGAATTGGCACTAAGGGGAAAAACCGTCATGATATCATGACACTTTTGAAGAATGGGCACCAAGGGGATAACTCGTCGTGATATCGTGACACTTTTGAAGATTGGGCGCCAAGGAGAAAACTCGTCGCGATATCACTACACTTTTGGCGAACAGGCACCATGGGGAAAACTCGTCGTGATATCGTGACGAGTTTGAAGACTGGGTGCCAAGTGGAAAACGCATCGCGATATTGTGACACTTTTGAGGATTGGGCATCGAGAGGAAAACTCGTCGCGATATCGCGACACTTTTGGCGAATAGGAGTCATGGGGGAAAATCGTCGCGATATCACGACACTTTTGAAGACTGGGCGCCAAGTGGAAAACTCGTCATGATATCGTGACACTTTTGAAGGTTGGGCACTGAGGAGAAAGCTCGTCGCAATTTTGTGACACTTTTGGAGATCAGGAGCCATTTGGAAAACTTGTCGCGATATCGAGGCACCTTTGGTGATGGGGTGCCAAGGGGAAAAGCCGTCACGATTTCGTGACACTTTTGGTGATCAGGCACCTTGGGGTCTGGCTATCGCGATATCGTGACATGTTGCTCTGGCACAACGAAGGCTGGTTTGATTGTCATGAAATTGCGACATGTCGCGATTTCGTGACATGTTGCGTTTTCGTGCCTTGTTGACTTTTTGCGCTCTGCGGTGGAAAGTGTTGAATTTTTGCACTCTGCGCTTGTAATCTTGTTTCTTTGTTCTTGGTAGGGATGTGTTTACTGCCATTTGTAACTGTTCTTTGTTTTAATACAAGTTTTTCAATTTTTTCGAAAAAAAATATATGGTTGCAAATAAAATATATAATCTCTTCATATATTTTATTGTGACTAAGATCATATCATAACCTCATTCTCTTTAGATGTGATCTACTTAATAATGGTCATCTAGATCCAATTCAATTTGGATTTGTGTGGCTCCAAGGCCCTAATTTCTTCTATATGGTTATGTTATGTGGGATGAAATAAGGTGTCAAAAATTATGTATTTACAAGTTTGTCCAAAATATAAAATATCTAAAGGAAAAAATGAATATTTGGAATGTCAAATATTCTGGTAATATATTTAAATAAAAGGAGAAAATTAAATCTAATCTCAATAATTTAAAAAAGATTTAAAATCAATGGAATGGACCAAGATACTTTCATGCAAGAGAAAATTACTTTATGATTATGTATTTAAAAATAAAACCCAAAAGTATAGGGAGATTTGGCTTAAGGAAGAGAATAGAAATACCAAATTTTTCATGCTATAGCCAAAACAGGTTTTCGTTTCTATCAAATAAAGAATATTTAACTTTGTATGGAAGAAATATTGAAGAAGAAAAATATATCAAAAAGGAACTAGTTAATTACTTCAAAGTTATTCTATGATAAGTGGGGCTAGAAAAGGAGGATCAAGTTAAGATTTTACAAAATATTCCATTAATTATAACACAAAAAAAAAATGAAATCTTGACAAGAAATATCTCTATGGTGGAGATATGGGAGGAAGTTTTCTCTTTCACCCTAATAAGTCACCTACCTCCAATTCATTTGCTACAAATTTCTTATTAAAATTTTGGAATTTGTTGGAGTGATATGTTGGCCCAAGACAAGAATTCTACAATAAGTGAGATAGGTGTCATATTTATTACATTGGTTTCCAAGAAATATAAGACAAAAAATTTGATGCAGGAGCATCCAACGAAATTTGGGAAATTTTATTTCTTTTTCCTAAATTTTAGTGCATTTTTCCGGGGCCATAACTTCTCAACCGTAGCTCCGATTGACGTGAAATTTGACAGGGAGCTAGTTGGGAGAGTTCTAAACAAATATGACTCCCTAGAGTCCTATTTGCCAAAAAAATCTAGTTTTCGGGGCCAAATTCCATCATCTAGTGCCCCGAAATTAGGTTTTAAAATTACTTACCTAGTTTTTTATGCTTTTTGAGTTGTTCGGAGGTTAATATCTCCTAATGTATTTAGAGTTAGGACTTGAAACTTTATTTTTGGCTTGTCTATTGTAAGAGGGATGCGCACCCCAATTTTGGGCCCCATCCGACTCATTTTCAGTTTTTAGGGTTTTTTTGGCTATATAGCCACAGAATGAGGGTTTGTGAGGGAATCTTTCCAAGTTTTTGAATGAGAATTGGTTTGAGCAAGTTTGGCTCTCCATCAAGTGGTATCAGAGCTTAGGGTTCCTGAGTGTGTGAGCAGATCACCGAAAGTGAGGCAGTTTGCACCAGGATCTCTGGAAGGGTTGTGAGAAGAGAGTGAGGAAGAATGCCTCCACGAAGAAACCATGGTGGTGGGAGAAATGTGGTACCTGAAGGAGATTTCAGAGCTTTGCAGAGGCAAGTGCAAGCCCTGCAAGAGGATTTGCGAAGAGGGGTTGAGCCAAGGAGAGAAGACCATAGTGAAGATGAAGCTTGGGAGGTTGATGATCCATCAGATGAAGAAGAAGCAATGGATCCTATAGAAGCTAGATTATTTAGGGCCATATCTCTGATCGGGAAGAGGCCAAAGTTTGATGTCTCCACGTATTCTGGGAATCTCAATCCAGAGGAGTTGATTGATTGGATCAATGATATGGAGGAGTATTTTGAGTATGAGGAGGTTGTAGATCCAGATCGGATCAAGTTTGCAAAAATGAAGTTGAAAGGCCATGCTAGCATATGGTGGAAAGAAGTGCAGCTAGAAAGAAATAGAAGAGGAAAGGAAAAGATAACCAGATGGGATCGAATGGTAGAGAAGTTGAAGAGGCAGTTTATTCCTACAGATTACGAATTGGATCTGTTGAGGAAAATGCAGAGTTTGAGACAGTCAAGCAAATCTGTCAAAGAATATACAGAGGAGTTTTACAAGATCTCAATCAGAACTGGCCATTCAGAGGCTAATAAGGAGAAAGTAGCTCATTACATAAATGGGTTAAGAATGAATATCCAAGAAGAACTCAGTTTGGTCAGGATGACCACCATTGAGGATGCATATCAGTTTGCCTTGAAGGTTGAAGAGAAGCTGAACAGAAGATTTGAAAGCAAACAAAGAGGAAGAGGTCATGGTGGAAGAACTGGTGGAAGAACCAGTGGAGGAAAATATGAAGATCGAAAGAAGACTGGTGAAACAAGTAATAACCAGGATCAGAAAGAGGAGAATACCTACCACCCCCATGATCAGAACAATGGTTACCAAAGAGGAAGAGGTAGATCTGGACGTGGGTATGGAAGAGGAGGATTTCGTGGAACCTGTTTCCATTGTGGGGAAGAGGGACATCGGGCATATGAGTGTCCCCAACACCAAGGGAGGATGAATAAGAGACCTGAGGGTCATGCCAGAGCTATTGTAGTAGATGAAGGTGCTGAATCAGAACATTCTGAAGAAGCAGAAGGAGGAGAAGTGTTGATGACAAGAAGAGCATTGATGAAAGGAGGGAAAGATGTGGATCAGAGGAAGAGCTTATTTCGCACAAGATGCAAATGTGCAGGTAAGGTCTGTAATGTTATCATAGATAATGGTAGCACAGATAATTTAGTTTCAGGAGAAATGGTTGCTAAGTTGAAATTGGAGAAGAGGAAGCACCCGCATCCATATCGGATTGCGTGGTTGCAGAAAGATCATAGAGCATTAGTCAGTGAGCAGTGTTTAGTTAAATTTCATATTGGAAATTATCAAGATGAGGTTCTGTGTGATGTTTTGCCTATGGATGCTTGCCATTTGTTGTTGGGGAGGCCATGGCAATTTGACAGATGTGCGGTGCATGATGGGCATGCGAATACTTACTCTCTAACGAAATATGGAGTGCGTCACAAGTTGAAGCCATTGAAGGAAGTGGATGAAAAGGTATGCAGTAGTGCTAGAATCTGTTTGGTAGATGGTAGAAAATTTTTGGATGGCCTCAAGAGGGATTCTATGTGTTATGCATTAATTCCTACTGTTAAGAAGGAACAATGTATGGATATTCCAGTAGAGGTTGAAAGTCTGTTAGAAGAGTTTCCTGATATTGTGTCAAATAATGTGCCCGAGGGTTTGCCACCAGTGAGAAAGATTAGCCATCAAATTGATTTGATTCCAGGAGCTAGTTTACCCAATAAGGCAGCCCATAGAATGTCTCCCATGGAGAGTGAAGAGTTGAACAGACAGGTTCAAGAGTTGTTGAGGAAGGGGTTGATTAGAGAGAGTTTGAGTCCCTGTGCAGTACCTACAGTACTAGCACCGAAGAAGGATGGAGAATGGAGAATGTGTACTGATTCCAGAGCCATAAATAAGATTACCATTAAGTATAGATTTCCATTACCTAGAATGGACGATATAATGGACTATTTGAGTGGAGCTAAATACTTCACAAAGATTGATTTAAAGAGTGGGTATCATCAGATTCGCATCAGAGAGGGTGATGAGTGGAAGACAACCTTCAAAACCAAAGAGGGTTTGTATGAGTGGTTGGTTATGTCGTTTGGGTTAACCAATGCACCTAGTACATTCATGAGGCTGATGAATGAGGTGTTGAGAGAATTCCTAGAGAAGTTTGTTATTGTTTATCTGGATGATATTCTGATTTTTAGTAAGACATTGGAAGAGCATTTGATGCAAGTTCGGATAGTTTTTGAAAAGTTGAGGGAGGAGCAGTTGTTGATTAATTTGAAGAAGTGCAGTTTTGTGAAGAAGGAGTTGGTGTATCTGGGATTTGTCATCTCATATGAGGGTCTAAAAATGGATCCAGAGAAGGTGAAGGCTATCATTGAGTGGCCTACTCCAAGGAACATAACGGAGGTAAGATCATTCCATGGTCTTGCAAGTTTCTACAGAAAGTTCATTAGAAACTTTAGCAGTATTTGTGCACCCCTGACGAAACCATGAGAGGGGATAAGAAGGAGTTTAAGTGGACTGCAAAGGCAGGTGCAAGTTTTGAGATGTTGAAAAAGAAGGTGATAGAACAACCCATTTTGGTACTTCCAGATTTTAATAAAGTATTTCAGGTTGATTGTGATGCTAGTGGCAGTGCCATTGGAGCTATGTTGAGTCAGGAAGGTAAACCTGTTGCATATTTTAGTGAGAAGTTAAATGATGCTAGGAAGAAATATTCTGTTTATGATCAGGAATTTTATGCTATAGTTCAGGCTCTTAAGAAATGGAGACACTATTTGTTAGCAAAAGAGTTTGTTTTATATACTGATCATCAAGCTTTGCAGTATATTAATAGTCAAGGAAAACTGAATCAGAGACATTTGAAGTGGGTTGAATTCCTACAGAGTTATACCTTTGTTTTGAAGCATAGGAGTGGGAAGTCTAATAGAGTTGCAGATGCCTTGAGTAGAAGGCAAAATTTGTTGATAGAGATGAAAGTGGAAGTCGTTGGGTTTGAAGAACTCAAGAGTTTGTATCCAGAGGATCCGAATTTTGCAGAGGCTTGGAAGGCATGTTTGTCTCCTACTACTTTGGATAGAACTAAGTGGTTGGATTTTATAATCCAAGATGGGATGCTATTCAGAAGGAACCAATTGTGCATTCCTAGAAGTTCAATGAGGGAGAATATGATAAAGGAGAAGCATAGTGGAGGACTAGCTGGACATTTTGGTCGAGATAAGACCATTGCCCTTGTTAGTGAAAACTACCATTGGCCACAATTGCAGCAGGATGTGAAGAAATTTGTGCAGGGTTGCAGAGTGTGTCAGATGGCTAAGGGAGTGAGATAGAATACAGGATTGTATCAGCCATTACCTGTACCGGAGAGACCATGGGAGGACATCAGTATGGATTTTGTTCTTGGCCTACCAAGGACACAATGAGGGAATGACTCCATTTTTGTTGTGGTTGATAGGTTTTTGAAGATGGCTCATTTTATTCCATGTCAAAAAATGAGTGATGCAGTTCATGTTGTAGGCTTGTTTTTCAAGGAGGTGGTACGCCTTCATGGTCTACCCAAGAGTATAGTATCTGACAGAGATACCAAATTTGTGGGTTATTTCTGGAGGACTTTGTGGAAGAAGCTAAAAACGGATTTGAAGTTCAGTTCTGCATACCACCCGTAGACTGATGGACAAACAGAGGTGGTGAACAGAATTTTGGGTAATCTTCTAAGATGCCTGGTAGGAGATAAGCCCAAGGGATGGGATTTGATTTTTCCATAGGCAGAATTTGCTTACAACAATTCTATCAACATAAGTATTGGTAAATCACCATTCCAGATTGTGTATGGGAACAACCCAAGGAATGCTTCTGAGTTGAGAACGATGGGTAAAGGAGAAAAGAGTAGTTCTGAGGCTAAATATTTTGTAGAGCACATAAAGAGTTTACATGAAGAGGTACAACAACATATCAATAAGATGAATACTCAGTACAAGGCCAAAATAGATCAGAAGAGGCATTTCAAGGAGTTCCAAGTGGGAGATGAGGTCATGGTTCACTTGAGAAAGGAAAGGTTTCCTAGAAAAACCTACAACAAGCTGAAGATGAAGAGGTTTGGACCATGCAGGATCATAGGTAAAAGAGATTCAGGAAATGCCTACGAAGTGGAACTGCCAAGTGAGCTGAATATATCACCTATTTTTAATATTTTAGACTTGGTAGAATACCATGAAGGAGGCAGTAGTGAGACACCAAGTACATATTTGTGGAGTATTCCAGCGTCTACTCCAGCCACAGATGAGATAGAGGAAATACTAGACACTCGAGAAGGCAGAAGTACCAGGAACAAGCAGTATTCAGAATATTTGGTCAAGTGGAAGGGCAGACCTGTAGAAGATGCAACTTGGTTGTCCAAAATAGAGGTTGACCGCCTGGGTTTTCCTCTAACAGTACAGAAGTGAAGGTCACTTCTCAATCCACCCTGGGTGTCTGATGCAAGAGCATCCAACGAAATTTGGGAAATTTTATTTCTTTTTCCTAAATTTTAGTGCATTTTGTTGGGGCCATAACTTCTCAACCGTAGCTCCGATTGACGTGAAATTTGACAGGGAACTAGTTGGGAGAGTTCTAAACAAATATGACTCCCTAGAGTCCTATTTGCCCAAAAAATCTAGTTTTCGGGGCCAAATTCCATCATCTAGTGCCCCGAAATTAGGTTTTAAAATTACTTACCTAGTTTTTTATGCTTTTTGAGTTGTTCGGAGGTTAATATCTCCTAATGTATTTAGAGTTAGGACTTGAAACTTTATTTTTGGCTTGTCTATTGTAAGAGGGATGCGCACCCCAATTTTGGGCCCCATCCGACTCATTTTTAGTTTTTAGGGTTTTTTGGCTATATAGCCACAGAATGAGGGTTTGTGAGGGGATCTTTCCAAGTTTTTGAATGAGAATTGGTTTGAGCAAGTTTGGATCTCCATAAATATTTTAATAATTTTAATATAATAAACCTTTATAATATGATTTGTGAGATAGTTCAAAAATTTATGGCGTAATTATTGCATAGAAGGCCATACATTCTCTTCATTCCATGAAAATCCAAGTATGTCTATGAAATTAGATATGAACAAAGCATATGATATAGTTTGTTGGATTTTTTCTACATGGTATTCCCAAAAAAATGATCAAAGTTGGTGTTAATGTATTAGATGTTATAGCACTCCAAAATATTCTATTTTGGTCAAAGGATCCCTTGCTAGATACTTTTAATCATCTATTGAACTCTATCAAGGTGACACATTATCTCATTATTTATTTATTATTCTTGTTGAGGCATGACAAGAGCTTTCTCACATGCAAAAAAGAAAGAAAAATCAAAGGTTTTTAGGTTACAACAAATGGTCCCCTTGAATCTTGTCTCTAATTTATTGATGAAAATTTTATTTTGGGTCATCCCTTGATCAATGAGTCCATGGAGTTTAAATCAATACTATCATGTTAGGATAAAGTTGTTGGGTAATTGGTTAATATTACAAAATCTAAGATATTTTTTCTTAACACTATTCAATATTTTTAATCTTATTAACACTATCCTAGATCTATAATAGATTATAATAAAAATATTAGCATTTAAAGTTGGAAATTGTCATCAACATACTTGGGTATTCCTTTGCCTAATAAAAGAAAAAATTATCTTTAGGACTCAATTTTGGATGGGATGATTTTTTGTTTGTCAAGTTGGAAAGGTAAGTTCTTAAAAATAGTTGGATATTTATAATTCATAAATACTACATTTTAATCTATCCCTAAATATGATGTCAATTTAAATATTTTCAATAGGTATAGCATCTAAATTTTATAAAACTCAAAGATATTTTATTTGAAAAGGTTGTGAGAAAATTTAGGTTTCTCTTATAAAGAAGAATAGGTTTTGAAAAGAAAAAAATAATAGAGGTACAAGCTTACACAATTATAAATTTATGATTTTGGCATTAGGGAAAAAACTTATATGGATATTATTCAAAGATCAAGGAATAAGCTAGGCAAAAATGTTACTTCAAAAATAGATAGGTCATGTTGATGAAGAAATGGGGTTTTGGTGCATTGGTTGGGAGAGAAGAATTTCTCACTATAAACTAAGTTTCCAATTTCATGGATAAACCTTAACATTATCATATGGCATGATCTTGATCACTTAAATTCCTTAAAATTTAAGGTGATCCAAGTATGAATGTTTCCAAGCATGATACATACATAATTTCCAATAAATTATAATACCACTATGTGGTCATGATGTAATACAAGTGGGGTATATTTCAATCCTATATAAGCAATTAAAAATATTTAGGAAATAAACCCTATGTAGAGGCTTGGAAATGTATAGGTGATGTGGAGCTTTATATCAGATAGTTTACAATTGATCAAGAAATATACTAGATGGTCATCAATAAAGGATATTATACAAAATTTTGGCCTCATGCTTGGTTGAAACATTATCCTCTTAATTCTACCAAAATGACAATCATTAGCTTGGGTATGTTTAGACTGTAAATATTCAAAGGCCAAAAATGATATTAATATGAGCAACAATTCTAGATTATGGATTTCTATTAGCAACCTGGTTGATGGATAGGACCTTCAAAAAATAGTGGGTGAGATTCAAAAGGATGCTTCCAGAGTTATATTTTTCTATTTTTATGTAGAAGGGTGAGTTCGTTTGGAAAATTTTAAAATATACTTGGTCAACTTGGGATACAAGGATTTAGAGCAATTAGAATTTTTTATTCTCAAATATTTCCCTTGGAAGAGTGTTTGGTCACTAGAGGCTCTCCCTAAGGCCTCAAAATTCCCTTGGTTAGTAATCCAAAGCAATATTATTATAGGTGATAATTTGCAAGGAAGAGGATATCATGGAAATTTTAGGTGTGTGTTATGTGAGAAGGATTAAGAAACATTAGACAATTCATTCCTTTATTGCCTCTTTTCTTATATCAAATGGGCCCCTTTTTCAAAAATGTGAGAATATTTTAAGTAGCTTCATCAACATTAAAAGAGTTCATGAAATTTTTGATTAATTATTTTAAATCTAAAGCATTATGCATCCTGAGGAGGAATGGTCCTACCATTATTGTTTGAAATTCATAGCTTGAAATAAATAATAGAAATTTTAAAAAACAAATCTCAAAATCATGCCCAAGTTTAGAATCTTATTATTGCATCTCTTGAAAAAAATTTAAGAAATGGTATCACCATAGGAAGCATCAAATATGGAAAAAGAGGTGTTATCCTCTTGGTTACAATATTTCAGTAAACATGGAAGGATCATCTGCAATACTAGAGTTAACATAGGATCTATTCTAATTTGTGGTGAAATGTAAATATCCAAAATTTGAGTTTATCAAAAATAATTTTGATGATGTTCTACAGTAAATCTAAAAAACATTATTTCAAAATAATGAAGGTAAAATTCTCCTTCCTTAGTCATATTCATGTGGAACTCCAACTAACAACTATGCAAAGGCTACAACACTTCTTACAAGGATCAAAATTGCCATTTAAAAAGGACTGAAATATATTTTAATTAAGAACATTTCAAATTATTTTTAATGCTATTAAGAAAAATGGATGTGGAAATTGGGTAAAAAATAATGTTATTTCTTATGAAAATCAACTATTATTGGAGGTAATATCTTGGAAATATTATTGTATCTATAAATGAGGAAACCAAGTAGCAAATAAGTTAGTCAATCACGGTATTGATCTTTGTTAGTGAAATTCAAAATTTAGAATAAAATTGGCTAACTAATATTTTATATCTTGGTAAAAATAAAGTAAAGGAATTGATTGGAGAACCATAGTTTTTTTATGAAGATGAAGATTATCTTTGATAGAAAGGTAAATGTACAATATATTTTATAAAAAGACAAGTTGGATAAGGTCTAATTGACCTAATAGCAATGTAATAACAACAATGTAATATTTTTTTGTTTTGATGGGAGTGGCCCTTAATATAAGCCACCAAAATATTATTGTGAAAAAAGCGCATGAATCAGGTTCACATATCTAAACAATGATAATAAAACTTATAACTTGTGGGCACTCTATAATAAGGTGATTTGTGATCATATGGTTGTGTCATAATATGAGATGGGACCCATTTTAACCCTAAAGTATTCATTAAAAAAATATCATTATAATGAATTTATTTTTATAGTCTAATCAAAATTTAATTAATTTAAATTCCTCATCAAATGGTATTATTTTAACCGATTAGATTCCTCAAATTTCAAGAAGACCATGGTTCAAATATTACCAAGCAATACATGCATAAATTTCAAGTTATCATAATACCACTATGTGGTCATGATTTAATAGTGGTGAGGGTCGTTTCAATCTCATATTACCAATTGGAAAAAAAATCCAAAGTCCTCAAAAATTATCATAGTCACACCAAAAGAGAGTGTCACTATAGAGCAACATCAAAACATAAGATAAGATCAATGTCATAATAATTCATGTTTAACAAAAAATAAAAATCTACATAGTTTTGAGCTAGCATAGGCCAACCCAACACTAGCTTAGCACTAAATCTAGGTTTTTTTAAAAAGTGATTTGTAACAATAGGTTAATGTTATGTTTGATTCTAGATTTCTTAAATCTTGTAGTGTGTTTCTCAATTAGTGATCTTCTTGAGTAGTTATTTATGATCTTGTCAATGATGTGCATGTTAAATATACTAGTCCTTAATCTTAAATGGTAGGTTTTGCATGACATTGTATGCATCATAGGGACTATCATATATCATGCATCATGATATAAACCCTATATAATGGAAGGTTCTTCAAATTGATGATAACATTGTCATGATATGAATATGCATCTTTATGGTGGATATTGGGATATTTTGTTTCTTAATGATAAAAATATTATTTATTTGTTGTTGTCATTGTTCGGTCATGAAATATTAATATGGGTTTTTTGACCACTGGGTCTATCACGACCCGTCCCCATGGATCCTTTTTATTAAGGCTATTAATTAATCAATATGATCAAATAGCATCTAGCTAAAGGGGTCATAATCCCTAAATAATCCTACAAATTTCTAACAAAGGGATTTTGTGAGAATTTAGGGAAGGATTAATTATCTTCTAAAGAAGATAATTTAATTTAATTTAATTAGAAGATAAATAGAGCCTTGGTGAAAGATGAATTAGAAAATTTATCTTTTGCAAAAATTTATACAATATAATAAATTAGGTGTAAATAACCTAATTTTAATGCAATTAGGTATTCATGGGATTTGTCCAATTTTGATTAGACCAAATAGGACTATGGAATTATTAAATTATATAAGGAATTATTCATCCCTCATTCCTAGCCTATTTTCATTAGTGGAGATTAGATGAAGATTTTTCCCTTACCACTAATATTCCTAGTTTTGTACCTAACCTACTCTCTAATGGTATTAGTTTGTATTTTTCTTTTGAAATAAGAGACACAAAACAAAACAGGGTCACCTACCTTATCTCTTTTGTGGACCCTCTTCTACTTTTTGAATTTTTCTCCACAAGGGTTGAAATGTATTATTTGAAAAAGGTATCTTTTAATATTAAAATAATAAGTCCACTATTTAACTCATGAGAGGATAATTTTCCTATAAATAGAGAGCCTCTTGGAAGAAAGAGCTAGGAAATCTTGGAGCTTAGGGAGTATGCTCTCCACCATTGGTGGATCAGAAACCAGAAGGCTTTGGGAAAGTAATAATATTAATATAGAGGCATTTAACCAAAAAAATCTTGGAAGGATAGCATAAATTGAAGGGAGATTAAGGAAGAAAGAAATGAGGAAGCCATCTAAATTATTGAAGAAGGAGGACTCTCAAAGATATAGTTTGGTTCTTTCTGACTCAATTTATGTTATGAAATTAGTGTATGAATATTTACATTGTGACCTCTAGTTTTTTATGATGAATCTTTATTTTCTCGAACGGATTGAAGTTTGTCAGCCTTCTATTTTGCCCTATAGAATGCTTATCGACTGCGATCATTACTCTCTAGTATAAATCCCCTGTATAAACTTTAGTATACTATTTTTAATTTCATGGGTGGACCCATATTTATATTATGTGAGAGAACTTATATAAGTCTACCTATGAATTACTCGGTACCAAGGTATGAAATTTGATTAAATGGAGCAATATAAATATTTCAATTAAAATTCCTACCACTAGGCACCGCTTGGTGGTTACTAATACCATGTCATCTAAATGTTTATATAACTCATTGCACCCACAGTCTAATCCATGTGGAAAAATTGATGTAGTCTCTTATACAAGATGGAACCTTGCGCTCACAACTAAATGTTATAAAAATTGTTGAAGGCTTCGATTTCATAGACGTCATCTTGTATTAAATTCTTTCATAGCTGCAGGTCGGCACAATACCCACACCATATTGTGATTTGGAGGAAGACCTATCTATTGAATACATAACACCTCTCTACCTAAGTATTGATGGTACTAAGCACCCTTTGTTAGATCATGATATTGAGATTGTTGCTATGCAACCCTATGATTGATTTCATGGTCGATCTGCTTTATGAATCACACCTAAGAGAATGACCCGAGGAGGATAATCTCTTGTTATAATTATGATCCTAAGATTTTTGCTAGAAACAACCTCTTTTGGTATACCCTCTTTTCCTCTGCTTAAAGGTCTCCTTTATTAGATTATGTCGAGAATGGATAACTGGATTAAGGATCTATGCATCTAACAAGATAGTTTCCTTTGTTAGATTAGGTCAAGAATGGATAACTAGATTAAAGCTCTCTACATCCGATAGGGTAATATCTACTTTGAATAGAAATCTACACGTTTACCTATTTTGTTGCCCCTTTTTATCATGTTTCACCCAAATATTTACCAACACCTAAGGTTGGTGTATATTTTAACTAAAAGTAATTGTATCTTATAATCGTTTCCAAGCATCATGTCTAGGTTAGAGACACGAATAAAAGGTGAGGTCATACAAACTCTATCTTCCAATGATCTCACATTGGACATAAAGGAGAAAATAAAGGAATTCAAATGAAAACTAGTCTCCCTTCTTATACTGTCCATAGTTTGGTGGATATGCTAGACCTCACGCTAGTGGATGACACTGCTCCTGATTGACGTCTTTGACTCACCTTGAATTGCGTGATTTTTGTATTGGTTGGGACTTCTTTGACTGATGGTGTTGAGGTTTTAACATGCTTTAAGTTAAAGGGATTGATTGGTATTTTACCCATTAAGAAGTCGACATAGGTTGAGTAGTGAATTTTCAATAACCATTAGAATGAAAATAACCATTGGATTAATCATGAACATGTTGAGTAAGGTGATCGTTGTATCAATCACGTCTATAGTTACCAATCAACCGTTGAATGTCATTACACACAATAGTAAATAATTTAATTTGTGACTATAATGTTATCCTCCATAAAAATTTGTATGGATGGAAAGATTATAATTAGAATTTTAGAATACTATAAAATAATATTTCATGAATAACTTATGTACAAGCCTAGGGAAAATATTTATAGAAGTCTAAATTAAAAATGTGGGACAATTATATATAGCTTAATCTTGGAAATATTATAGAAAGAAGTATAACATAATTTTTTGTGGAAAGAATATTTAGAAATTTATGAGAGACTTTAGTATGTTCTATAGAAAGAATATTTAAGGAACTATAATGCATTTTGAGGTATTCCAGGTTACAAGAGATAATTATGAAATTAATTTAAAATTATAAAAGGATGGTTGCTTCATAAATTAAAAGTATGGGACTTTAATTTATGGAACAAAGGATTGATTGTGTATCAATTTTGAAGAATGGATTTGAAATAATTTTTGAGGGAATTATAGGGTTCCCTCTTTACTAATTAATAAAAAATATCCTTAATATGTTTCTGATGATCATTCATAGACATGTGTATCTAGATAAGAATTTGTGAGATTCTTATGTAATTCTATAGATGGCTTAGAGAAAGGAAATCGGTGTTTCCTTATTTGCATCTTGATTTATCAAGAGACAAATTGATCTCTTGAATATGTATAAATGATATAGGAAAGGATCCATGAGATGCCTTTCTAGATTGTAATTATTACATTCTTTGTTTATGAATGAGAGGAAAAAGATATATTTTGGAGGTTGGGTTTATTCCCCATGAGGATTCCCAAGATAAATACTGTGTCACTTTAATTGTGGTTTGATTTATTATGAATGTTACATATATTTATAATGTGTGATAGAATGTGAATGTGGCATTTATTTCCTAATCTGTAATTGATTAAGTAAATTATAAATGTTGTAATTAGATTATTTGAGATGTTATTGAAAGGTGATTTGATTGAGATGTAATCATACAAAGATAGATAAAACAATATTTTAGATGAATGTGAATATGTTTAATTAGAACTATGAATCTAGTATTCATGTTTCATGTAGATGGAGTTTGGGTGACAATACTATCATAGATGATGAATTATAAGATAAAATGATTCATATGCCTTTTTTTTTGGTAAGTTAATGAAATTCATTAAAAAAGGGCATTTGAAAGGCGCCCCAATGCCTTGTACATCAGCAAAACCGAGAACAGAAAAGAGGAAACAAAAAAGGAAACACCAGAGGAACAAAAGGCATTCAGCCAGTAGAACCAAAAAGGACCTGAGTCACCACAAAATGGAGCAATACAAAAAAGTGAAAGCTAAGACTAAGCTTTCAATAGCAGAGACAATAGACACACTAGTTGGGAACATCAGTCTGCATTGGTGATGCAACCACAATCTCCAGATCAGCATCCTTAACCTCATCCTTTGACATATCCTTTGGGGCTTCCTTGCAAGCTTCCTTGGCGATCTCCACAACCTCCTCATCCTTAGCACTGTATTTTATGTCGAAAAGTCCCCCCATAGCAGAAGTAGCCTGAACATCCTCGAAAGAGTCATAGAAGAATAGCAGGCTAAGTGCTTGACGTTGCTCCTTAAGCTGCGTGATAGCTTTCCCAATGGCAACATGAGCAGTTTCTAGGTGATTGATAGTAGCAGATGTGGCTTGGACAACAAGCTTATGAAGGTATTTTTCCACAATGTCAGGAGAACTAGAAAGTTCTTTCTTGGCCCTCTCAGAGGAAGGAGTGGGCGTTTCAGCAATCTCCTTAAATTTAAGCCTTTGGGAACAACGAACAGGCATTTTTTCAATTTTGACTTTTTTCTTGATGTTGGACACAACCTGAGACTTCTCAATCTTGTTCTTTCTCTTGGACCTAGAGCCCTTAGGGCTAGGAGTAGAGGAAGAGTTTTCTTCAGCAGAATCAGGGTCAGGGATATTACCTTTGGGAAACTTAAGGAGTAAAAACCTATAGAGAATTTTGAATAACCCCTGGTGAGAAGGCCAACCCTCATCCTTCTTGCCATGGGTTGAAGTTATAGCATAGTCCATGGACCAGTAGAGAGCAGCAGGGATGTTCATCATTTTGGCATCACAAAAATGGTTGACAAATGCTAAATGAAAACTACAAAGTTGGGAATCGGGATGGTCAACAGTCAAGTATTGCATAATAGGCTTAAGTAATTCTTTCCAAGGGGTGGAAAGGTGATGGCGATACATACCTTTTTTGTGGAGCTTGTGGATCATGGATGTCTATTCAAAGTGGGTCAGTTCAGCCTCCCAATGGTGTTTGTTCCTCCGAATCACCTTGCCCTCAAGGATTTGTCCTGTAAGCTCAGCCAAAATCTCCATCGTTATCTGGAACTCCATGCCATGAATGGTGACGATGCCATTGTCCCAAGTCTCAGCAAACGCGGTAGTCACCTCCCAATCGACGCTAGAGAACATTTTGAAAAAATTGATGAGGCCACCTTTACCCTTCAAAATGTCTTCAGCAATAGTCTCAATTTCGAAAATTTCAGGCTCAGTATACTCAGGTTTCCCTTCTTTCATGATTGAAAACCAAAGAAAAGTCGAAAGGAAAGAACAGAAAGGGGAAACAACAGACGGGAAAAACCACAAAGAAACTAGAGGATAAATGAAAGGATCATGCATGACACAGTATAAAAAGCAGGTGAGATCGCAGATTTGAAACCAGCAAGAAAACCAGTGAAAATGCCTCGAAAAGGAAAAGGCCCACTTATTGGAAGGATATTGGCTAGGTTTGGGAACAGAGGGGATTTTTTGATATTGGAAACTATGACAAGTGATTGGAAAGTGCAATCTACGGGGATAGTGTTGACTCTTTGGGATGCCCAAAAAATGGAGCCAAAAGAGTGAACTGGCATAGGAGACATGGAATATTGGAAACCCCCACAAAATGATCCTCGAAACAAAGCGGAAAGAAATCCGGTGGAGGATGTTTCTCGAAAGGGCCAAATAACACAATCCAAGAAAAATGGACAAGATATGATTAAATATGGTGTTGAGATTTGCATTGGGATTCCAAGAAGGAACGGTTGATGAGAAATAAGCATAGGCTAAATAAAAAGGTGGTGTGAAGTGTGACACCACGTGGGTAAAAGAGCAATGCACAAAAATGTGAATAGGAATGCTAATTCTCATCATGATCACAAGGATTTTTATCCGACCTGGCAATCGCAACAACTTCTGGAGGAAGAGAATCTATCCACGTCATCAGACCATGGGCATTCACCCCAATGTTGGCCAATCTATCAACAACAGAGTTGGCTTCTCTGAAGGCATGTTGGACGATGGTTTCATTCTATTCAGAAAGGATCTGCTTACTTTCTTCAATCATGCTTCTTATCCTCCAACTAGCTGGCTTGGAATTTTTTAAAAATTGATTATGTTTAGAGAGTCTCCTTCCACAATAATGTTCCCTGGAATGTTTTTAATGAATTGGAGGCCTCTCCATAAAGCCTTGGCTTCAGCCGAATGATTGGAAAGAACGCCCAATGGTTCAGAATAAGCAAAAATGGAATTGCCAAGGTGATCACGAAGGATACCACCAGCACCAGCTCTGCCAGGGTTTCCTTTAGCAGCTCCATCAAAGTTAAGCTTGACCCATCCAACAGGAGGAGGATGCCACTTGATGTTGGTTCTTGAAGTTGAAGGGTTGACTGGTCTTGGATCTTCAAGGCAAATATGATAGGATTTTAGTAAATCATCCTCAAAGGATGGACGGGAAAAAGGATCAAGTTGGGCTATGAGGATGTTCTCTTTGGCACAAAGGATGATTTTATTGACAACGAGGATGACATCCAATGCCTTTTTTTCAAACACTCTTCTATTGCGTTCAAGCCATATTTGCCAAAGGTAATGTTGTAAGAAAAATTTCCATAGTCCTTTGAGCACAGGATTCTTGAAAGGATTGGGCCACTAGAGGAACAGGTCAACAATGTTAGGAGGACAGGCCCAAACAAGGTGGAATTTGAGAAAAATATTGCTTAGCACTATTCTAGAAAAAGGACAAAATAAAAATAAGTGGGTGGTAGATTCCCAATCAGAGAGGCAGAGGTAACATCTATTGGGAAGTTGCATGCCCCTTTTGATTAGGTTCTCTGTGGTTAAGATACGGTCTTGAATGCACAGCCAAGAGAAAGAAGCAATTTTGGGAATAAGATACTTAGTCCAAACCAGCTTAAAAGGAATAAGAGTTTCAGGAATGTCAATTGATAGAAGATAAGCTGATTTGACTAAAAATTCTCCTGAATCAGTGGGTTCCCAAATAGGATAATCTATAGAATCTCTTGTGGGAATTCTAACAGAAGATAGCTGAGCATGAAAAAAGGAAATTTCAGCTTCTAGATCAGGAATAAATAGTCTTTTCCAACTCATAATACCATGAGAAGTAGAGATGAAATCAGCCACCATAGGACCAAACAAATGCTTGGTGGGGTTGATTAACCTTTGAAGCATAGGAATCTGCATGAGAGGATGGTCACCAAGCCACTTGTCTTCCCAAAAGAAGATAGACTTACCATTGCCTAGTTGCCATCTTAATCCTTTTTTTAAAAGTGAACGAGCCACACAAATGGACTTCCAAAAGGAAGAGCCTGTGGAAGGAACTTCACCATAAAGGAATTCAGAGGCCTGAAGATATTTCCTTCTGATGAATTTTACCCACTCAACATTATCATTGGAAATGAGGTGCCAGGCTTGCTTGGCAAGGAGAGCAAGATTGAAAATATGGATCCTTCTAAGCCCTAAGCCTCCTTGTTCTTTAGGTTTGCAAACATTATCCCAAGCCACAAGATGAAATATGTGTCTATTTTCAGTTCCTGACCAAAGAAAATATTTTTGAATTTTTTCTATTTTTTGATAAACATTAACAGGAGCTTTGAACAAGGATAGGAAATAAACAGGGATGTTTTGGAGGTAAGCCATAGTGAGAGTGATTTTACCCGCTTGAGACAAAAGGTTTCCTCTCCAAGTAGAAAGCTTTTTTTGAAGTCTTTCAATGACATTATCCCATAGGCTTTCTTTAGCATTTCCAATGAAGAGAGGTAATCCCAAATAGGAAGAAGGCAAATGAGATATGGAACATCCAAGGATATTGGCAATGATAGTCTGTCTTCTTATGGGAGTATGAAGAAAATATAATTTGCTTTTTTGAAAATTTACCCATTGACCAGCAACTTCTTCATACAAAAGGAGGATGCGCTTGATGATTTTGGCTTCATTGATAGAGGCAGAGGTAGACAACAAGGTGTCATCAACAAATTGTTGGTGAGTGATAGGATTGCATTGGGAAGTGACCTGAAGTCCTAAAATCAGACCTGCATTTTTTGCTTCCAAAATTGATCTACCTAGAGCTTCTACTGCAATAATGAATAGAAGAGGAGATAATGGGTCCCCTTGTCTTAAGCCTCTACTGCTTTGAAAATATCCTGCAGGAGAACCATTGATGAGGATAGAAAACCATGCTGAAGAAATGCATCCTTTGATTAAGGAGATCCAATCAGGATGAAAGCCAAACTTGTTCAATATTGCAAGGAGGAAATCCCAATTGAGTCTATCATAGGCTTTGTTCATGTCTAATTTAAGAAGGAAAGCAACTCTTTTGTTGAAGGATATAGAATGAATTGCTTCATGAACTGAAATAATGCCATCCAGGATAGATCTTCCTTTAACAGAGCTTCCTTGACACTGATTTATGATTACAGGCATTACCTCTCTTAGCCGGATAGCAATGGCTTTGGTTAAAATTTTATATATAACATTGCAAAGGCTAATCGACCTGAATTCATTGAAATTACTTGCATTCAGATTTTTTGGTATGAGCACAATGAAGGTGGAATTGAAACCCCTAGGGATAACTTTAGAAGCTTGTATTTCTCTTATAGTATCATAGACATCCTGACTCATCAGATCCCAAAAGGTTTGAAAGAATCTAGGAGGGAACCCATCAGGGCCAGGGGCTTTGTCAGGCTTCATTGAGAACAAGGCTTCTCTAATTTCCTCATTAGAAAGGACTGCATTGAGTTTGTTATTGATTTCATCAGAAATGAGATGAGGAATGAATTGAAGAAAGAAATTCTTGGTAGCTTGAGAGTTTGGTCTATTTTCTTCTTGGAGCAATTGCATGAAATGAGCTATCCCTTCGGATCTGGTTTCCTTAATATCATTTATTATCCTTCCATCCTGGCCTCTGATTTCCTTGATCCTATTGTTGCTTCGGTGTCTCATGGTAGAAACATGGAAGAACTTTGTGTTGGAATCTCCTTGTTTGAGCCAAATATCCCGAGACTTCTATCTCCAAAAGGTTTCCTCGCATTGCAGGATATTATGATATTGAGCTAATAAAGTCCTCTCTTCACTTCTCACATCCATAGAGCATTCTCCTCCTTCTTGAATTTCTTTCTCAATTATGGCTAGCCTATTTTTGACTTCCTATTTATTTTGGAAGAGATTTCCAAAAATATCTCTATTCCATATTCTTAGATTTTCTTTGATTATTCTAAGTTTCTGAGCCAAGATGAAAGAAGAGGATCCTTGAATATCCATTTGCCACCATTGATTAATCCTTTCTCTAAAATCAGGATGCAACATCCACATGGCTTCAAACCTGAAAGGAGTTTTGTAGATTTTGGGATTATTTGTATCTAAAAGAATAGGACTATGGTCAGAGCCAATTTTGAGGAGAGATTGAAGATTTGCATCACCCCAAATGGCTACAGCTTCCTGAGAAAATAAAACCCTATCAAGTTTAACTTGAATGAGTTGAGATCCACACCTTCGGTTCGACCAAGTGAATTGATTGCCTTTCAGATTTACATCCATCAGGTTGTGATCAGAAATAAATTCCTGGAAATCCTCCATACTTTTGGAAAAAGAGCCAACTCCTCCTTTCTTGTCAGAAGGAAAAAGAGGAGTGTTGAAATCCCCAACAAGGATCCACGAAAGATTAGGAAAAGCTCTTCTAGTAGAAGATAAGGTATTCCATAATCGAGATCTCCCAGAAATAGAATTTGGAGCATAGATGTTTGTGAGAACCCAAGGTGAATTGTTATCTTTGTCAAAGAAGAGGATACTCATCATTTCATCACTGGAATGGATAAGGTTCCCTTCTAAAACATTTGGGTTCCATAAGCACAGGAGCCCTCCAGAAGCTCCTTTGGCATTACAGATAGTAAATTCACAATTTTTCCAGATGTGATTGCAGACCATTTTGTCATGAGGCTCACTTACTTTGGTTTCTTGGAGCAAAAGGATAGTAGGACTTATTTCTTTCCTTAATTATTTAGCTAACCTCTATTTAGCTATACCATTAAGGCCTCTCACATTCCATGAGAGGATCTTCATTTTGAAGATTTTGGAATTCGTTTGCCTCCCTTTCCTTGTGGTTGGGGAGGTTTGGTGCACTTTGAATCTTCCTTAGAAAGGTTGATGCCAGAGGAAAACAAAGTTTTTTGGACCCCATTAGCAATGTCTTCATTCACACCTTGCTTCCATTGCTCAGTATTTGAAGGTCTACCACACTTCTTTTCAGCACCACAATCAATGGGGGATTTTTTCTGGCTTCTAGTGATTTTTGGGCTGAAGTTGTTGATAGAGATTTTTTGAATCACAAGACTAGATGGTTCAAAAAAGGAGGAAGGAATGGAAACTTCATCCACAAGGGGCTGATCCTGATCAAAAGCAACCAGAGATGAAGGAATATCATTTGGTGATTCAGATATTGGTTCCGACTGGGCTTCAGGATGATCCGAAGATGGATTTGACTCAGGATTAAGATTATTAACTTCATCAACTTCACCCACTTCATTAACAACATTTTCAGAGTCTAAATTGGCTAAAATGTGGAATTGATTTGGAAGTGTAAAAATACTAACCTCATTAAGAGCAATTGAATGATTCATATGCCTTTATAATTGTGCATGGTACATTATTAATATAGTAATGTGAATGGAATTATGTGGTGATAGATGTTGTATAAATACTTATGTATGATTTAACAAGAAAGCACTATAGTAATGAAATGTAAAAGGGTAATTAATTTAATGTAATCCGAGTTGGAGCTCGGAGTGGGTTGAAGCCCATGGATGGATATTTATTTTTGAGTTGTGGCTCAAACAAACTTCACATTTTGAGTAGGTGCTCGAATGTGTATGTGGAGTAGGTTCTCCCATGATGATGAAAAAATACCCTCTAGAATTGAAATTAATTACCTATGATATATAACCAAAGGAATACCCTAGATGAGAAAGGTGATTGATAATTATTAAAATCAAATAATAATTATGAGTGAGAAGGAAATATAATCTTTCTTAATATGATTATTCCAAGGTTTGTGTAAGTGGATCATATGTGGTGATACTTATATTAGTTACCCCATCATATAAATGAGGGTAATAACTAAGATGATGATTAACCATTGGTGTGGTTACTTCATCTTCAAGGCATTCGCTTATATACTAATCTTGGTGGATAGTATGGAGAAGGTTAATTCCCTTTGGTGAGGGATAAAATCCTAATGCTTTGGTGAGCATTTTGTAGAATTTGGTCACTTCTACTCAAGAGTGACTCTGACCAAGTCTTAATAGCTCTTGATTATTGTTGCCTTGTTAACTTACAGTCCACTTGGAATAACTCTGTCTTAGAACATGATTATGTCATTTTCTCTGTGGAAAATAAATAAATAAATAAATAATAAAATAAAATAAAATTGAATTGAATGAGTAGTAACAATTGGGGTTGTTATAGTTGGTATCAAATCCCAGGCTAATTAATAGATTCTAGTTAGATCTAGGTTAGAAAAATATATGGGCAAGAATAACCATAGGTTGGTTCAAATATATTGATTGCTCACTTGAGCTATGGTTGTTAAACTATTATTAACAACATGTTAATTATTAAAATTCTAGTTAAATGGATGTAATAAAACTTATAAATGAGACATTATATGATAGCTATCAACAAAAGAATGTTTTCTTTATTTATATTTTTGATCAATGTTACAATACACTATGGGTTTTCCAATCAGAGGCTCTGATGTAGTGGTGGAACTATTATTAAACATGGAAACCATCCAACAACACAAGATCCTAAAACCTTGGTCTGATGAAGGAGATTAAGGATGGTGAAACCTCACATCCAAGTATGGAAATCTTCCAAATATTACTAGAAACATCTTCTAACATAATACTTTGGGGACTCCCCCAAGCAGCTCCTATATCCTAAATGTCAACATCACTTGAGACTTCACCAATATCCCCAAGTATCCCAACTTCGCAAAAAAGCATACCACCCGACCACCCAGGCAGTGGTCAAGCTTAATAATATGTGCTACGTTATTTAAATAGGATATTAACCACTACACCATGCATGTAGTATTATTTTCCACACAAGAAAACATGAGTATATATATTCAACAATTAGTCGAAACACAGAAGATCCTCCATGTATATAAAAAGGGAACTAGGGATTTTAATTAAGGAGATTTAGAGAAGCATTATGGTAGGGAATGACCACAATGTATAGAATTGGATTAGAGATTATATGAGTTAATTATTAGTTAAAATATTGATATACACCTTGTAAGGAAGAAGCAAACATTTGGAGATTACTTATGTGCAAGTATTTCCTCCCACTATTGGAACCATTGGTGTATCCAAGTGGAAGAGCTAGGCGAACCCTCCACGTATGTGGGTCTTAAGTGATGTACCTTAGACTCTTTTGAGGATCTAACTTGATGTTTTAATCTCTCATATAAGATCTTTATTTATTTTAAATATTGTAAGAATGATAATGGAAAGCTGATAGTAACCCCTAAGAGGAATCTTTTGGAGAAACTTCCATAGAGGCTAAGCTTGAATAAATGTTGATGAAGTTGGGACTATCAAGACACTTGATAAAATTGGGGATGAAAATGATCAAACAATGGATAAAATAATATTTTATATTACTGATTGAAGAGATGAAGCAGTATCTAGATACAAATATGGTCATTTTCCAGAGGAAGGAGTTGAACATGTAGACACCTAAAACGTGTCATGTTTAGGAAACCACTCATATGAGCACATCTGAAGACCATATGACCAATTTTGGACCTTTCCAAGAGCAAGAAGTGGTCCTAACCACTCAAAATGGTAGTTTTAGCCCATCTAAGCTTAGTCGTTGTAGGCTAGAGCGGCCAAATCTTGGCCACTGTAGGCTAGAGCGGCCAGACCTTAGCCATTGCAAATGACAACGACCAAATATTAGTCATTGTAGATGATAATGGCTAAGCCATAAAAAGCATTTTTGCCAACAAATAGGTCCAATCACGGGTGGAAGTGGTAGTTTGCATGCAATAAAGGTGAGCGAGGACAACTTTGCATTCCCTTCACGACCATTCACATGGGAGACTTGAGTCTGAATTTAGACTTTAGTTAACTGGTCTTTAAACATAGAAAAGACAAAATATTCTCATGCTAACATTCACTACGCATGAGGGATTCAATCCTAGGGTTTTGAACATAGACCTAGGGTTTCACACACTTTAAAAGGTGCAAGCCTGAGAGCACCAAGGGATCCATAATCATCAATTCTGAGACCTTCATCATATTGTAGCAATCTTCTTTGAGAGAGCTTTTCTTGGAGAGCATACACAATGAAGCCTTGCATTGGAGAGCAGATATGAGCACCCTTGAGGAGCGACGAAGTGCTAGCCGATTAAGAGGTGATCATCCATACACAGACGGTAATCATTTCAACATTGGCAAGAAGCTTAAGATCCATAGCCTTGGAGCAAGAGAACAGGTTTCACTCTAGCGGCCGATGTCTTAGACAGTGGCCCGTAGGCCTAGTCTAGGGTTTTGGTATTAGCTTCTTATATTATGTTTTTCTTCATGTTTTCATATCATTAGAATATAATTATATCATTTACTTGCATTCATAGTACTAGTTTCATTCATTGAGCATATTTCCTTTAATTATCATATTTATTGCTAATAACCTCATCCAAGGAGGCAATCTCGGACATCTAAGTGTGTGTTGTTATTTCATTGCTTATAGGGCTATAGGTTCATCGGATAAATCTACAACATATGAGAGAAAGAAGATCCCTCTAGGAAACATACCTAGAGAAGGAGGCATCTGTAAGCCCTCATACATTTTCATGTGTGAAATTGAGAAGCCTTTAAAAGTGCACCACCCCTTGCGAGGGGACATCTTACTCATTTGTAATTTATTGTATCGAAATGGGTATCCCTAAGAGGGATCGACATGTAACCGGGTTTTAATACAAATAAAAAGATCTATCTTTGTTACTTTTCATGTTATATGCTTTTCATGGTCTTTCATTTCATTTTGGGTATAATATTGCAAGTAGAGTAAGCAGTGCGTGTGTCCCGGGTCGCTACAGATGGCGATCACGGTGGGACCCCCACCAAGTTTTTATTTTCTTCCACTTTACTGATCTATGTTTTTGTGTGCAGGTTTAGCCGCTCTGGTCTACAACAGCCAAAAATCAGTCGCTTTGGTCTACAGTGGCCAGAAAGAAATCAACCACTCCTGTTGACAGCAACCAAAAATCATCCGCTCTGATCTACAATGGCTAGCAGAGAAGTGCAAAAAAGGGTAGAATTTATGTCATCTGAGCAGGATTCAAGGTTGGTACCCCCTCCCAGTATTTCTCTGATTTTTTGTCTACATTTTATTTCCAAAAATAGCAAGCATAAACATAGATTAATTAAAGAAATAAAAATTGCATTTTGCATTTCTTAGGTTTCTTTTAGATTTCCTCTAGGTGCTTCTAGGAACAATGGACCTCTACCTGTAAGGTCCTCCCTAGTCTCCAGTATGCTAGGCCATTGTATTTTGGTTTGCTTGCATGTGGCCCAATCAGTGGCTATTTTCATCACAAAATAGGAGAGTGCATTAAAATCATATAGACTAGTTATAGATGCATTTGTCTAAAAATGAAATATTCTTTTTAGGCATTGTAGGAAAGTAGTCATGAATTTTGGTTGATGCATCACTTTCTATTTCAAAATCTAAAAATAATCACACACACTCGCACGTATCATTTTAAACATTGGGGAGTTGGATTTCATCACCAACCCCCAATTCAGTCCGGTGACGTTGGAATTCACCTCCTTCCACCGGCTTGCCCCCTAGATATCCTTAGAAAGAATAGGGAACTCCTTCAAGGAGGTGCTGGTCTCTTGTGTTCAAACTATCTCCCACTATTGGAACAATTATTGGTTCAGAGTGGAAGAGCTAGGCGAACCCCCCACTAGGATTTAAGTGGTGTACCCTAGACTCTTTTGAGAAATCATGTTTGGCACTAGTGTTCCTAATCACCACTATGATTGAGTTCTTTCATTCTAAGTCCAAAGCAAGAGCAACAACAAATCTAAACACACTAAAACAAGTTCTTAGGACACACATTTAATCCATAAAAGAGATAATCATATTGTTTGCTTTGTGTGTTTCTTTGTTATTTGGGAGCAAACCCTAACCCTAATTTTTAGGGAAATTTATTGAAAAAAATAAAAAGCTACTTTTTATTCTACATCCAACGGATAGAGAATCATGCAAATCGGAGCTATAACAAAAAATTTATTTTGGTTTTATTTTTACTCTATTTTTTAGGCTGAAAATAGGGGAAAAACTGCACTGAAATAGTCATAAAGTGGGCTAGACAACTTCAAAAAGTCCCAAATTTATTTTGTTGTCTTAGTTAGCCCCTAGGGCACCTCTCCCAAAAATTTTGAGTCCTAACTCTTCACAGTTCAAAAATTCATAAAAATTCCTAAAAGTGGGCATTTCCCCATAGGCCTCGGTTGGCCAATTATTTCAAAAATACAAAATTTTGACCCAAAAGTCAAATTTTGGAGTTATAGCTCATTGTGATCAGCACATCACACTGATCATTTTGATATATGACACCCACAAACATTTTTAGAAGTCAAAAATTTTATAACAAAAATTATGGCCGGGAGACCTCCCATGGTGAGCAAGACCTCTAATCTAGAGAGGGAATCAGGTTCCATACCCACCACATCTCATTACACTGAGAGTTCAAATCAGCCCAATGAGGGGCAAGATAGAGGGAAGAGATTTTTTGACCTTGTTGTGCAATTTGAAGTAGACAAGAACCCTCACATAGAGTTGCAGAGTCATAGACCCAACACAACAAACCGATCAAATCAGTCACATGGGTCACATGCAATTTAGAGAGAACAAATGCTCCAAGATCAATTGGATGAGTGGGATCAAATTTATTTGAGATCGACTTCCAGAACCATAGCCATAGAATATTCTGCATCTAGAAGCTCACAAAGCGTGACTGCTAAACGCACCACTCAACCTAGGGATGCTTCAAAGCGACCCCACAAGTCTCATACAAAGTCTGACCATAGAGACACTTATCAACATACAGAATACACAGAGCAAGTTACACTAGCTAGCCAAAGCAGAGAAACAATAGAAACCTCTTTGAGGGACCTACGAATCAGAACTACACGAACAGAATTAGATAAACATGAGTCTTCTATGACAATGCAAGTTAACCACATGCGACGGTTAGAAAATGCATTATGCAAAGAGCGAGAGCTAGTGGAAGCTCTCGAGCATGACAAACAAAGAGAAAGGCTTTTACACCAACATGAGCAGCATTTAAGAGAGCAAGCTGAGCAACTAGCTCATATCAACCTACAAGCAAATAGTAATGATCATCAAAGAGATCAACGTGTTGACTCACCAAGAGAGAGGTGCACTAGACAAGAAGGAAACCCACAATAAAACCACCCACCAAATCATGAGCAAAATCCAATTGGTGGGGAAAGGGTAAACCTAATAGATCAAGATCAGACACATCCTGAATCCCTTCATAGGAGGGAAGAAAATAGAACAAATCAAGTGGATAGAGGGTTACTTCCATTACCACCATGAGGGGGCCTACAAGAAGAGGAACTCCTCGCCTCAAAGGTATTCCAAGCACTTGCTAAAAAGATGAAGTCCTTTGAGAAACAAGAGACGACTGGGAACCAACCAACATTAAGCAAAATACACAACCAACCATTGTGTCCATCAGTTCCTAGCCTTGCATATCCTAAGCATTTTGAGATGCCTAGGTTGGAGAAATTTAAGGGTGAAGAGGATGCACAAGAACATGTCACCAACTTCATCAATGCATGCTTTCATCTAGAAGACAACGATGCTCTTATGCTAAGAACCTTCATTATGACATTTTTGGGTGCTGCCACCCAATGGTTCAACCAACTTCCCAAGCACAACATATCTAGTTTTGAACAACTAGTGAATGCATTCTTAAAATATTTCTCTTTTGGTGCTAAGAAGAAGGTGAACCTCTCAGACCTGGCCAACCTAAAGTAGTATGATGATGAGCCAGTCATGGATTATGGGGATAGATGGAGAAAAATCATGGCAAAGTTGTCATTTTCCATCTCGATCGAAGAGTTAATCCAAATGTTCACAAAAAGTTGTGCCAAGCACATCTCGTTACTATTGCAACTACAATAATATGATACATTCGAAGAAGCCTTGGCTCAAGCTAAGCTTATTGAAGATATAAAGCTAGAAGAAGGAGACCTAAAGCTCCATAGCGAGAAAGAATGGAATGAGAGCATGCAACATCAACCACAATAGACTGAACCTACACATATCAACCAGATTATGTTAAACATTCCAAAAGCAACATAGAGTCAACAACAAGAAAACTATCAGGATCAACCTCCAACTATGCATTACAACCAATGCAACAAGAATCAAGGTAGGGGCAAACAAAAACAACCCCCTCGTAACTATACACCATTGCCTAAATCCTTGGCATCAATTTTCAACCACCTTCGTGAGGCTAAGGTTTTAAACTTGCCTAAGGAGCGCATCCTAGATCCTAATTACCCCAAACCTAAGGGGTATAGGGAAGATCTCTATTGTGTTTACCATCGACAAAATGGCCATGATATCCAGGATTGTGTTGCATTCAAGAATATAGTGTAGGATATGTTGGATAAGAATGAATTACAAAACATCAACATATTCAAAAATCTTCTCCCCAATCATGGGGCCAACAACAATCAAGTTGAGCATGTCAATGAGGTGCACATAGCCCCACCTGAAGAGGGTCTTATCGGTATGATCAATACTACAATAAGAAGAAAAATATGCCTTGATCAGCCCAACATACCAAAAAATTCAACTAAAGCTGGTAATCTATCACAGTCCATACCAACAATAAGTTCAATGCACTTACAAAAGGACCCTATGATTGCCTTTCATAGGCAGGAGATTAAGACAATCTCTCAGGATGAACCTGATCCTCCACTCCACATCATAGTAAGCATCAATCAAATTTCATACAAGAGAGTCTTGATTGACACTGGGTCATCCATCAACATCATCATAGCTATAGCTTTGAAGTATTTAAATCTGCCACCTTCACGCATTAAGGACACAACATTTACATTGAGGGCCTTCAATGATGCTACTTCCCCAACAATTGGCACAATAATCCTACCTATACAGGTTGGGATAAATACGATACCTACATTGTGCCATATCTTGGAGGGTGAGAGGTAGTACAACATATTGCTAGGCAGACCATGGATGAGGGATATGGAATGTGTACCTTCCATAGTGCACCAAAACCTAAAATTCATACATCAAGGACAAGTGTACGTGGTCCCCCATGATCCTGAGCCATTCAAATATTACAAGAAGGTCGATGAGCCAAAAGATAGAGTGCCTTCTCAAAAGCTCGTGGTAATGGTTGACATCAAGTTAGAAGATCGAGTGACTCTAAAGAAAATAGAACAAGACATGGGGCAATCAGATGTGGCTTCCATGTTAAAGGGGTCAAAATCATTGGCATTAGTTACCCCAGACTCATTTCTCATAGTGCCTCCTCAAGAGCAAGAGCAGGTATTTTCCCCACATCATATTGGGGGTACTCAAGCTGGAAAACATGAGCGTGTGGATACCACTAACAAAGTGGATCATCATGAAGCCTCCACATCAACTCAAAGGAAGGAAATGGGTGAGTTATAGTTACCTGGTGGATCTTTAGCATCTCCTTCAATAGATAGTGTTATTTCAAACCAATCGCTAGAAATACACAGGGGAGCCTTATCAATCTTGGAGCATATGCAAAATCACCTCTATAATATAGAGGTACAAATGGAGAAACAAAATGAGGCATTGCACTTTATCATGAACCAGCTTGAGAGACAGAAGCAACCTTTATCTAAGGTCAAAGTGTCTCCTGGGCAGCCACAAGAGAAGCCTCAACAAGAGCCCCCTGAGCCAGCAAGTGACATACCTAGGGCTCAACCTGGTTCTCATACCAGGACAAAGCATGCTAAACACTCAAAGTAGCAACAACGCATTTGGACTCCTTTAAATGAGTCTATGTCAAATATTTTTCAAAATCTATAGGAAGCTAAGGTCATCACCTTACCCGACATAAAGCCTCTATACCCAAACAAAGCTAAACCCAAGGGTTATAGGGAGGACCATTACTGCATCTACCACCGAATAAAGGGCCATGACATTTGCAATTGCCATGGATTCAAGAATGTGGTCCAAGACCTATTAGAACAAAATGAGCTCCATCTAGATGGTTCACTCATTCCTCCCCACCTAGACAGGGGCACCTCACAAAGATCTATGCCCCAATCGGGAGAGTTGATTTCCGTCACTCTTCCTAAGCAAGTTGATTACATTGTAGTGGACAACATGTGCACTAGGGGTCTTAAAGGTAAAATACCTTCCCCATCATCCACATCAAGTTCAATGAGACAAAGTGAGGGTTCTGAAGGTATCACACCTTCCCCCCATAAAATATCAAAAATACAAAAACATTCAAATATATCAAAAATACAAAAACAATATAAAACATAAAAATACAAACAAATCAAAAAATAGTAAAATAAAAAATAAAAGGCACCAAGGGCATCTCTAAGTCGCTTGGTCAAATCTCATCAAAAATGCTCCAAGGGCATCTCTAAGCCGCTTGGTCAAATTCACATTAATCAAAAATGCTCCAAGGGCATCTTCATGTCGCTTGGTCACATTAATCAAAATGCCCCAAAGGCATCTTAAAGCCCTTTGGTCAAATCAAATCACAAAAGGCTCCAAAGGCATCTTAAAGCCCTTTGGTCAAATCAAATCACAAAAAGCTCCAAAGGCATCTTAAAGCCCTTTGGTCAAAAGCAAAACATAGAAGCATAAAAACAATTTAAAATCAAAAGTTCAAAAACATTCAAAATAATCAAAAACTCAAAAACAATTGAAAGCATAAAAAATCCAAAAACATTTGCTCTTACTTACATTCATATAGTTGCATTGCATACATTCATTTGCATCCATTGCATTTACATTAGATACATATATGTTCACAATCTTACAAATGACACCACATTTGTACATCAATCATTGCATCATCAAAAATCCATCATCATCCATCACCCATGTATGTAACTGTGTTTTTCAACACAACCCCTCCTATTGCTATAAGGAATATACTAGGGTTTTTTAGTTACTCAACCATACCTAGTGGTTTTATCAAAATTTGTAGAAATTTGTCTTTGCTTTTGATAGGTGAGGTTTAGTTTTGATAGCACCTGGTATATCTCAGAATCCTATCACTAATTGAAACACTAAAATCCTAGTTGGTACAAGGGAAAGATGAAAGCTGCAAAAGTGGTCTAGGTTACCTTAAGTGAAAAGGATCTTCCTTGCTTATCCCCCTGTGCGACCGGTTCAAAGGTGCTGAGAATTGGCAAAAGGACAAGCTTTGCCCTACCCAATTAAATCCCTTGCTTAAATAAAAATGAGCAAAAATCCTAAAACAAAGCACAAATTCAATCCAGATTCCAAAGGCACAAATTCAAAGAATGTAGAAACAAAGAAAATAGTGATTATCATCACTACAAGAATCCCTTGCTCAAAGAAAAAAAAAATCAATCAAAATAAATAGTGATTCTCATCACTAAGCATGAGCAAGTATCCCAAATAAAATGAAGAAAATAAGGGAATGGAGCTTGAATCCTTGGAATTATCAGCATTGCACAAAACTAGAAGGAGAAATCCTTACGCATGATGATATGTCTATCACAATAGCTTCTGGAATTTGTATAGACCAATGTTTGAATGTGGATGAGCTAGCTTTAGGTAACTCAATACTGCCTAGTGGTATAGTCCAACTAAGTCCAACATAAGGATAAGATGAACACTTGAGGATCCCCGATCTTAGCAATGGGCTGAAAGAATCCCACCTGACATCGGAGGAAATGCTTGAGTTCTATCTAAATACATTCACTTGCACACACAGGGATAATGAGTATCTAGGTCTTCATAACAGAACTTTATCCTTTAGAAGCTCTGTATGGTCAGTATACAACTTTTGATCGAGTAACTAGGGTGTTTGAGTCTCATGGAAATCCTCAAAATTTCCCTTATAGCAACAAATCATTCCATCAAGGCAAATCATACATATCATATCATCACATTTCATATTTTTAATGTCTAAATGATTAATTCTTATGCTAAGAGTTATTCACTATTCATGATTGTTATACATTATGTGGTGTCACCCATTAGATTGTTAAACTCATATTACATTCATTCCTTATGTTTTAAAAGTGCTTAAAGCATATAGGTTCATTCACATTAGATCATCAACATAATGCATAACACATTTCATTTACCATATCATAACAACATGAGTTAGATGCATACAATACACCAAAATTAAACATGCATCCACATATGCATCCATCATCATCATCTAGATCATACCATCTAATCATATATCCATCATCTAGCTAGTGCATGTCATCAATACATCGCATACATATAGCATAATCAAATCATTATCTAGGCATAGCATCCATCATCGCATCCATAACATAAAATCAAAACAAAAATATTTCTAAACATCAACTGGGGCACTATTGGTATCATACCTCCCCTAATAAAAAATCAAATAGTTAAGCAATCAATTCACAAAATGCCCCAAAGGACATAAGCCCTTTGGTCAACTTAAACAGCCCCAAAGGGCATAAGCCCTTTGGTCAAACTTAACAAATGCCCCAAAGGGAGCATAAGCCCTTTGGTCAAAATTAACAAATGCCCCAAAGGGCATAAGCCCTTTGGTCAACTTAACAAATGCCCCAAAGGAGGCAAGCCCTTTGGTCAACTTAACAAATGCCCCAAAGGATGCAAGCCCTTTGGTCAACTTAAAAAATGCCCCAAAGGATGCAAGCCCTTTGGTCAACTTAACAAATTCCCCAAAGGACGTAAGCCCTTTGGTCAACTTAACAAATGCCCCAAAGGACATAAGCCCTTTGGTCAAGGGGTGGTGCGCTTTTAAAGGCTTCCCAATTCTGCACACGAAAATGTATGAGGGCTTATAGATGTTTCCTTCTCTAGGTCTATTTCCTAGAGGGATCCTCTTGCTCTTGTATGTTGTATATTTATCCAGTGAACCTATGGCCTTGTAAGAAATGAAATAACAACACACGCTTAGATGTCCGAGATTGCCTCCCCGAATGAGGTTGTTAGTAACAAGTATGCTTAATGAAAACCAATGCAATGAATCTAGTTCTATGAATGTGAATGAATGAAGTAAATTATATGCTAATGATATGAAATATAAAGAAAGCAGAATAAGAGAAACTTAACACCTAAACCCTAGACTAGGTTTGCGGGCCACTGTCCAAGACAGCGGTCGATAAGATGAAATCCCTCTCTATTGACCCAAAATCTATGGGCTTAAGTTTCTACTAATGTTAAATGATTACCATGTGTGTATTGATGATCACCTCTCAATTGTCTAGCACTTCATTGCTCCTCAAATGTGCTCCTATATGCTCTTCGGTACAGCAAGGCTTCACTGCATATGCTCTTTGAGAAAAAGCTCTCTCAAATAAGTCTGCTAAAATATCATCCTTGGTCTCATAATTGATGATTATTGATCCTTTGATGCTCTCAGGCTTACACCTTTTAAAATGTGTGAAACCCTAGGTCTATGTTCAAAACCCTAGGATTGAATCCCTCATGCGTAGTGAATGTTAGCATGAGAAGATTTTGTTTTTTCTATGTTTAAAGACCAGTTAACTAAAGTCTAAATTCAGACTCAAGTCTCCCATGTGAACTGGTCATGAAGGGGAATGCAAATTTTCTCCTGCTCACCTTTATTGCATGCAAACTGCCACTTTCACTCGTGATTGGGCCTATTTATCGATAAAAATGCTTTTTATGGCTTAGTCACTGTCGTCTGCAGCAACTAAGATTTGGTCGTTGTCGTCTGCAGCGGCTAAGGCTTGGCTACTCTAGCCTGTAGCAGCCAATATTTGGCCGCTCTAGCCTATAGTGTCTAAGCTTAGATGGGCTAAAATTGTCATTTTGAGTTGTTAGGACCACTAATTGATATTGGAAAGGTCCAAAATTGATCATATGGTCTTCAGATGTGCTCATATGAGTGGTTTCCTAAATATGACATGTTTTAGGTGTCTACAGATGCCCCTTATTGCGATGTATTGTGTGGAAAACACAACGTAGAGTAAAAACATAGACTGCTATGTTTGTGGGGTGATTTGACCAAAGGGTTTGTGATTCCTTTGGGGCATTTGTTAAGTTGACCAAAGGGCTTGCATCCTTTGGGGCATTTGTTAAGTTGACCAAAGGGCTTGCATCCTTTGGGGCATTTGTTAAGTTGACCAAAGGGCTTGCATCCTTTGGGGAATTTGTTAAGTTGACCAAAGGGCTTGTGTCCTTTGGGGTATTTGTTAAGTTGACCAAAGGGCTTGCATCCTTTGGGGCATTTGTTAAGTTTTACCAAAGGGATTGTGTCCTTTGGGGCATTTGTTAAGTTGACCAAAGGGCTTGCATCCTTTGGGGTATTTGTTAAGTTGACCAAAGGTCTTGTGTCCTTTGGGGCATTTGTTAAGTTGACCAAAGGGCTTGCGTCCTTTGGGGAATTTATTAAGTTGACCAAAGGGCTTGTATCCTTTGGGGCATTTATTAATTTTGACCAAAGTCATTATGTCCTTTGGGGCATTTGTTAAGTTTGACCAAAGAGATTATGTCATTTTGGGTCATTTTGGTGTGATTGCTTACCTGTTTGATTTCTGATTAGGGGTGGTATGATACCAATAGTGCCCCAATTGATGTTTAGAAATGTTTTTGTTTTGATTTTATGCTATGGATGCTATGCCTAGATAATGATTTGATTTTTCTATAATGCAATGTACTAGTGACATGCACTAGCTAGATGATGGACGTATGCTTTAGATTGGTATGATCTAGATGATGATGATGGATGCATATGTGGATGCATGTTTAATTTTGGTGTATTGTATGCATCTAACTCATGTTGTTATGATATGGTAAATGAAAATATTTTATGCATTATTCTGATGATCTAATGTGAATGAACCTATATTCTTTAAGTACTTTTAAAACATAAGGAATGAATGTAATATGAGTTTAACAATCTAATGGGTGACACCACAAAATGTATAACAATCATGAATAGTGAATAACTCTTAGCATAAGAATTAATCATTTAGATATTAAAAATATGAAACGTGATGATATGATATGTATGATTTGCCTTGATGGAATGATTTGTTGCTATAAGGGAAATTTTGAGGATTTCCATGAGACTCAAACACCCTAGTTACTCGATCAAAAATTGTATACTGAACATACAGAGCTTCTGAAGGATAAAGTTCTGTTATGAAGACCTAGATACTCATTATCCATGTATGTGCAAGTGAATGTATTTACATAGAACTCAAGCATTTCCTCTGATGTTAGGCAGGATTCTTTTAGCCCATTGCTAAGATCAGGGATCCTCAAGTGTTCATCTTATCCTTATGTTGGACTTAGTTGGACTATACCACTAGGCAGTATTGAGTTACCTAAGCTAGCTCATCCACATTTAAACATTGATCTATACAAATTCCAAAACCTTATGTAATAGACATATCGTCATGCATAAGGATTTCTCCTTCCAATTTTATGCAATGCTAAGAATTCCAGGGATTCAAGCTCCATTCCCTTCTTTTCTTCATTTCATTCAGGATACTTGCTCATGCGTAGTGATGAGAATCACTTTTTATTTTGATTGATTTTTTTCTTCTTGAGCAAGGGACCTATGTAGTGATAATAATCACTATTTTCTTTGTTTCTGCATTCTTTAAACTATGACTTTGAAAACTGGGGTATTGAATTTGTGCTTTATTTCAAGATTTTTGCTCATTTTGATTTAAGCAAGGGATTTAATTGGGTAGGGTGAAGCTTGTCCTTTTGCCAATTCTTTAAACTGGTTGCACAGGGGGATAAGCAAGGAAGATCCTTTTTGCTTTAGGTAACCTACACCACTTTTGCAACTTTCATCTTTCCTTTGTACCAGCTAGTATTTTAGTGTTTTAATTAGCGATAGGATTTTAAGATATACTAGGTGCTATCAAAACTAAACCTCACCTATCAAAATCAAAGACAACTTTCTACAACTTTTGATCGAGTAACTAGGGTTTTTGAGTCTCATGGAAATCCTCAAAATTTCCCTTATAGAAACAAATCATTCCATCAAGGCAAATCATACATATCATATCATCATGTTTCATATTTTTAATATCTAAATGATTAATTCTTATGCTAAGAGTTATTCACTATTCATGATTGTTATACATTTTGTGGTGTCACCCATTAGATTTTTAAACTCATATTACATTCATTCCTTATGTTTTAAAAGTACTTAAAGCATATAGGTTTATTCACATTAGATCATCAGCATAATGCATAACACAGTTTCATTTACCATATCATAACAACATGAGTTAAATGCATAAAATACACCAAAATTAAACATGCATCCACGTATGCATCCATCATCATCATCTAGATCATACCAATCTAAAGCATACATCCATCATCTAGCTAGTGCATGTCACTAGTACATTGCATTATAGAAAAATCAAATCATTATCCAGTCATAGCATCCATCATCGCATCCATAGCATAAAATCAAAACAAAAACATTTTTAAACATTAACCGGGGCACTATTGGTATCATACCACCCCTAATAAGAAATCAAATAGTTAATCAATCACACCAAAATGCCCCAAAAGGACATAATCCCTTTGGTCAAACTTAACAAATGCCCCAAAGAACATAATCCCTTTGGTCAAACTTAAAAAATGCCCCAAAGGACATAATCCTCTGGTAAAACTTAACAAATCCCCCAAATTACGGAAGCTCTTTAATCAACTTAACAAATTCCCCAAAGGATGCAAGCCCTTGGGTCAACTTAACAAATGCCCCAAAGGATGCAAGCCCTTTTGTCAACTTAGCAAATGCCCCAAATGATGCAAGCCCTTTGGTCAACTTAAAAAATGCCCCAAAGGATGCAAATCCTTTGGTCAACTTAACAAATTCCCTAAAGGACGCAAGCCCTTTGGTCAACTTAACAAATGCCCCAAAGGATGCAAGCCCTTTGGTCAACTTAAAAAATGCCCCAAAGGATGCAAGCCCTTTGGTCAACTTAACAAATGCCCCAAAGGACGCAAGCCCTTTGGTCAACTTAAAAAATTCCCCAAAGGATGCAAGCCCTTTGGTCAACTTAACAAATGCCCCAAAGGAATCACAAACCCTTTGGTCAAATCATCCCACAAACATGGTAGTCTATGTTTTTGCTCTATGTTGTGTTTTCCACACAACGCATCACAAAAAGGGGTATCTGTAGACACCTAAAACATGTCATTTTTAGGAAACCACTCAAATGAGTACATATAAATACCATATGACCAATTTTAGACCTTTCCAAGAACAATTAGTGGTCCTAACCACTCAAAATTCTAGTTTTAGCCCATCTAAGCTTAACTGTTGTAGGCTAGAGTAGACAAATATTGGCTGCTATAGGCTAGAGTGGCCAGATCTTAGTCATTGCAGATGATAATAGCCAAATCTTAGTCATTGCAGACAACAGTGGCTAAGCCATAAAAAGCATTTTTACTGACAAGTAGGCCCAATCATGGATGAAAGTGGCAGTCTACATGCAATAAAGGTGATCGGTAGCAAATTTGCATTCCCCTTCATGACCAGTTCACATGGGATACTTGAGTCTAAATTTAGACTTTAGTTAACTGGTCTTTAAAAATATAAAAGACAAGCTTCTCATGCTAACATTCATTATGCATGAAGGATTTAATCCTAGGATTTTGAACATAGACCTAGGGTTTCACAAAATTTAAAAGGTGCAAGCCTAAGAGCACCAAAGGATCAATAATCATCAATTATGAGACTAGGGATGATCTTTTAGCAGACTTCTTTGAGAGAGCTTTTTCTTGGAGAGCATACGCAGTGAAGCCTTGCTAGACCGAAGAGCATATAGGAGCACCTTTGAGGAGTGACAAAGTGCTAGCCAACTGAGAGGTGATCATCCATACACACACGATAATAATTTAACATTAGTAGAAACTTAAGCCCATAGTATTTGGGTCAATAGAGAGGGATTTCATCTTAGCGGTTGTTGTCTTTGACAGTGGCCCGCAAACCTAGTGTAGGGTTTAGGTGTTAAGTTTCTCTTATTCTACTTTTCTTATATTTCATATCATTAGCATAGAATTTACTTTATTCATTCACATTTATAGAACTAGATTCATTGCATTGGTTTTCATTAAGCATACTTGTTACTAACAACCTCATCCGAGGAGGCAATCTCAAACATCTAAGCGTGTGTTATTATTTCATTTCTTATAGGGCCATAGGTTCACTGGATAAATCTACAACATATGAGAGCAAGAGGATCCCTCTAGGAAACAAACCTGGAGAAGGAGGCATCTGTAAGCCCTCATACATTTTCGTGTGTGGAACTAGGAAGCCTTTAAAAGTGCACCACCCCTTGCGAGGGGACATTTTACTCATTTGTAATTCATTGTATCGAAATGGGTATCCCTAAGAGGGACCGACATGTAACCGATTTTTAATACAAATAAAGAGATCTATCTTTTTTACTTCCATGTTGTATGATTTTCATGGTCTTTCATTTCATTTTGGGTATAATATTGCAAGTAGATAGTAAGTGGTGTGTGCGTCTCGAGGTCGCTATAGAACATCTCAGCCATGGCGAAGGAAGATAAGGGAAGGGAAAACCCATAACTTTGGAATCCATGGTCATGGTCAAAATACCATCACCTGAGATATCACCAAACATGCTTGAAGCTTCAGAATTAATACCAACACCACCACCACAACAGAGTAATAAACCACCCGACCACCTAGATGGTGGTCAGGTTTAATAGTGTGTTATACGCTATTTAAATATTGAATAGTTTCTTTTTTGATGCATGTGGTATTAAAAAATGCATATAAGAAATTGGTGCCAAACTAAACATCTATAATACTATTAAGTTTTTTCAAGAAGATACAAGATTAATTATAAATAACTAAACCCAATTGCATGTCATCTTAGTCATGTATTTTTGGTGCACATGAATGCGACCATTGTCAATGGAGCAATAATATCCAAATTTGAAGATGGTACTTAAGGAAAGGGTACCTAAATAAGTGTGTATGAAACCATCCGATGGGTCATCGAAGGGTCGATGATGGGATGTTATACAAAGCTAGAAACTGTAATGGAAGGACACGTGTGTCACGATAATAAATTTTAAAGCACATTGGAATATGTTATCTCCTTGGGAACTAAAGAAAAATTAGATAGCCAGAGATGATTGATTCACAATCTACGAAAGATAATGGACCTCAAAGTATGATTGAGCAAACAAAATCGAGGTAATAACTCTAACATCGTGGTATCGATAAAATAGAATAGTCATAACTGGGAAATTTTATCTCAGTTTGGTAGAAATATTAACCTATCAATTATTCATTGTAGTGAATACAATTTTACTTGTATTAGGGTTCACCCTATTAATATTGATAATATTGGGAGCAAACACCATAGTGTACCTCTTGATCCTCTTATTTTTGGCAACCAATCTGTTGGTACATACACTCTGAGCAATGGCTTCTGAAAGTTCTAGAACCAGCAATGGTGATAATGCAGAGCCAGAAGAGATCATACCATACAAGATCATTCAAGCATGACACCCAATAAGAACAATATTTCAGAATGCTAGGGATAAAATAGATACTGATGACTAGCAATGGCTAAAAAATATTATATTTGAAAGAGTGGCTTGTTTGGAACCCGTATGAGCAAACAGGTTTTATCTGTCAGCCCTAGTTGAGAGATGGGATTCTAGTATAGGGACATTCCAGTTTCCCACTATAGAAATGACCATCACCTTAGAAGATGTGTATCAGATATATCGTATACCGGTACAAGGATGCATGATGATCATTGCTGAAGAAGCAAAAATGGAGTATATTTTGGAAAGAGTGTTCAAAGTTGAATGGAGAAGTGTGAACATCGATAAGAGTGGAATAGCCTTTTAACTACACTATGTTATCGATAGACTAACACATAGACATGTTATGATAATGGAACTCATATATAGTATCATTTTACCTGAATTAAGGGGTTCATGGTTTCCCTAGAATTTTATGGAGATAGTATAGTATATAGTAGAGAATTCAGTTGTATATGCATGGGCTCTAGCATTGTTGGTGCAGACCTATAGAGAGTTGTTCGAGTTAAGAACAATGAAGAAAACTAGATTGAGTTGTAGTTTCTTACTACAAATTTGGGCATGGGAACACATAGCCGTAGCAAGACCCCAAGGGCTACCCTATGATGCACAAAAATTTGTGGGGCCAAAGGTACCCTATGCATTAAGGTGGTAGAGGGGGAAGGAGTGGACCAGTAATAGGCCACTCAAAGGCAATAGAGAGCGGTTTTGCTCTATTTGGGAAAATTTACAATCTCGAGATGTAATCTAGAGACCATGGAGAGAGGGCCTAGTATGGGCAAAATATGGAGTACAAATCGCTCGTGTGCAATGAGCAAGTTAGTTGATAAGATGTATGAGTATGCAATATGAGTATTTTCAATATACTCAAGTATTTCGATAGTTCGGTATTATGCAATGGATACTAGACCCGTCCATGATTTATACAAGAAAGGGGTGAAAAGTAGTGATACCTCCACCAATGGAACCATTAGCCTTAGAACCCGATGAGGCTATATGAACACTAGAGGAGGATGATGCTGGCACAACCCCCGACTATGATAGTTGGTGGGTTACACAACGGTGATATCAAGAGGAATATTTAGAAGAGGATTCAAAAATATCTGAGGCTATTGTTATAGAGGAAGGCATTCATCTAAAAATGGAGTAGAGGAAGAATATCCCAAAATACATGTACACCATTGAATAGAGTTAGAGGCAATCCCATCAAATATCAAAGAAGATGATTCCATAAGGAGAGCACAACATGAAGTGGAAGCATTGAAGGAACAAATTTGACTGCTAGAGACCCAACAATTTGACATAGTAGATAAATGGGCACAAGAAAATTTCAATCTAGAGATCGATACAGAAGCTACCATTGCAAAGCAAGTGATACTCCAACTAGAATTAGCATAAATGCATTACTAGAGGGATACAGTAGTAGCAGCCCTACACTTAAAAAATGCAAAGTTATAACAAGCAAGGGATGACTACAAAGCTGCATTTTTGGCTTCATATTTTGATGCAATAATGATCCATGGTTTGCTTGTTCCATATCAACCAATTGTTAGTGTACAACATGGAAGTGGGAGAACATATCAAGCAACTAGAGTGACAACCCAGGATAGAACTAGAATTGCTTCTCGAGAAATTTCTTTAACAGCCTCCCAAACATGTGAAGTAGACACAACACGTCATGGAGAAAGGATCGAGGGACAATAACCTTGAGATCCTTTCATTAGGTATAAATCCATCACTTTGTAGACTATGAGGATGTATAATATGTATGCCAAGAAATTCAAAAAAATGTAAATTAATAAATAAGTAAATTATATACTTTTGTTTGTATATTTCTAATATTTTGAGTAGAAATAGATAACAAAATATTATGTGTTCAGGGTAAAAATGATAAATAAATTTAATTTAAGGTACATAGTGTGTAATCTAGAGAATTTCTAGTATAACCAATAAACATATGGATTATAGACTTTTGTTTGTATAATCATAAAATGGATAAATGAACTCAATTAAAACTGAATGATTTTGAAGGATGGATTGGTGTCCATTCTTGGAGAAGGTATGGGACTTCTCCATGATTTTATGATGATGAAAACTAGGGGAAATCTAGGTGGATGCACTAGTATTGACAAATAGGTTTTCCAAAATGAATCTTAGGATATGTAAACATCCTAAATTGAGATATATGAGATTATGTTTTTGTCTTTGATGACACCTATTTCTATCTGGTTAACTCATGGTAAGAGTTAACAAACCATATTGTGATACTCCTTGGTGGGAGTTTTGATAAAATTAATGAGACTTATTGTGTCTAACATATTATAGAAACATAATTTCATGACATCTCTATGAAACCATTTTGCAAATTCTATTATTGCAGTTCTTTAGTTCAACTGATTGTGCAGTAATAGATGATTTAAAGTTGTCATTTTGTGATGATATTTGTGTATTGATGATGTTTTCAATATTTATTGCTATGCAAAATGGATGTTTTATTACTTTAAGGACATGGTACTACTGATATTTTACATTTTTGCAGGTCCAGGTACTCTCGTGGATGGAATATGTTGCTTGCCATCAAGAACGAGATGCTAGAAGCAAATAAAATATGATGTCTCAAATTGTTTTGTAAAGGATAAATACTAGTTTAGTAAGTTTATGCACTCACTAAGTTGGAACGGTGTGAAACACAGAGGACTATGTTTAATCCAAGGGGGGTGTATGTCACGACCCATCCCCATGGATCCTTTTTAAAAAGGCTATTAATTAATCAGTGGGATCAAATAGCACCTAGCTAAAGGGGTCATAAACCCTAAAGAATCCTACAAAATTCTAACAAAGGGATTTTGTGAGAATTTAGGGAAGGATTAATTATCTTCCAAAGAAGATAATTTAATTTAATTTAATTAGAATATAAATAGAGCCTTGGTGAAATATGAATTAGAAAATTTATCTTTTGCAAAAATTCATACAATATAACAAATTAGGTGTAAATAACCTAATTTTAATGCAATTAGGTATTCACGGGATTTGTCCAATTTTGATTGGACTAGATAGGACTATGGAATTATTAAATAATATAAGGAATTATTCATCCCTCATTCCTGGCCTATTTTCATTAGTGGATATTAGGTGGAGATTCTTTCCCTTACCACTAATATTCCTAGTTTTGTACCTAACCTATTCTCTAATGGTATTAGTTTGTATTTGTCTCTAGAAAGCAGGGACACAAAACAAAACAAGGCCACCTACCTTATCTCTTTTGTGGACCCTCTTCTACTTTTTGAATTTCTCTCCACAAGGGTTGAAATGTATTATTTGAAAAAGGTATCTTTTAATATTAAAATAATAATACCACTATTTAAATCATGAGAGGAAAAGAGTCTCTTGGAAGAAAGATCTAGGAAATCTTGGAGCTTAGGGAGTATGCTCTCCACCATTTGTGGATAAAAAACCATAATTCTTTGGGAAAGTAACAAGATTAAGATAGAGGTATTTAACCAAAACAATCTTGGAAGGATAGAAAAAAATTAAGGGATCTTTAGGAAGAAAGGAAAGAGGAAGGTCATCTGAAGTATTGAAGAAGGAGGACTCTCAAAGATATAGGTTGGTTCTTTTTGACTCAATTTATGTTATGAAATTAGTGTATGAACCTTTGCATTGCAAAATCTAGTTGTTTATGATGAATTATTATCTTATCTCTTGAGAAGATTGAAGTTTATCGACCTTCTATTTCATCTTGTAGAATACTTATCAACTGCAATCATTACTCCCTAGTATAAATCCCCTTTAGACTTTACTATACTATTTCTAATTCCATGGGTGGACCCAAATTTATAGGATTTATTATGTGAGAGAATTTACCTATGAATTACTCGGTACCAAGGTATTGAATTTGAGTAAATGGGCCAATATAAATCTTTCGATTAAAATTCCTACCACCAGCCATCGCTTGGTGGTTACCAATACCATGTCATCTAAATGGTTATATAACTCATTTCACCCACGATCCAATCCATGTGGGACAACTGATGTAGTCTCTTATACATGATGGAACCCTACGTTCACAACTAAATGTTATAGAAATTATTGAAGGCTTTGATTTCATAGACATCATCTTATATTAAATCCTTTCACAGCTATAGGTCGACGTAATACCTATACTAGAGCATGATTTGAATGAAATACCTATCTATTGAATACATAACACCTCTCTACCTAAGTATCGATGGTACTAAGCACCCTCCATTAGATCATAGTATTGATATTGTTGCTATGCAACCCTATGATTGATTTCATGATCGTTCTGCTCCATGAATCACACCTAATAGAACAACCCAAGGAGGATAAGCTTTTGTTATAATTATGACCCTAATATCATTGCTAGAAATAACCTCTATTGGTATACCTCCTTGTCCTCTGCTTAAAGGTATCCTTTGTTAGATTAAGTCAATAATGGGTAACTGGATTAAGGATCTCTGCATCTGACAGGGTAGTTTCCTTTGTTAGATTATGTCGAGAATGGATAATTGGATTAAATATCTCTGCATTTGATAGAGTAGTCTCTACTTTGAATATAAATCTACGCATTTACCTATTTTGTCACCCTTTTAATCATGTTTCACCCAAATGTTTAGCAGCACCTAAGGTTGATGTATAGTTTAACTAAAAGGAACTTCATCTTGTCGTCACTTCCAAGCGTCATGTCTACACTCAGAGATGTAAACGAAAGGCAAGGGCATCCAATCCCTATATTCCAATGATCTCACATTGGACATAAAGGAGAAAATAAAGGGATTCAAAAGAAATATAATTCCCCTTCTTACACTATCCATAGTTTGGTGGATATGCTAGACCTTGTGCTAGTGGATGACACTACTCTTGATTGACTTCTCTAACTCACCTCGAATTACATGATTTTTAGATTGGTTGAGACTTCTTTGACTGATGGTGTTGATGTTTTAACATGCTTTAAGTTATAGGGATTGAGTCAAATTTTACTCGTTAAGAAGTGTTCATAGGTTGAGTAGCGAATTGTCGATAACCATTAGAATTAAAATAACCATTGGATTAATCGTGAACATTTTGAGTAAGGTGATCATTGGATCAATCATGTTTGCAGTTACCAATCGATAATTGAAGTTCATTACACACAATAGTAAATAATTTAATCTGTTACTATAATGTTATTCTCCATAAAAATTTGTATGGTTGGAAAGATTATAATTAGAATTTTATAAGACTATAAAATAATATTTCATGAATAACTTATGTACAAGCCTGGGAAAAAAAATTATAGAAGTCTAAATTAAAAATGTGGGACAATTTTGTATAGTTTAATCTTGGAAAGATTATAGAAATAATTATAAAATAAATTTTTGTGGAAGGAATATTTAGAAATCTCTAAGAGACTTTAGTATGTTCTATGGAAAGAATATTTAAGGAACTATAATGCAATTTGAGGTATTCCAGGTTACAAGAAATAATTATGAAATTAAATTAAAATTATAAAAGGATGGTTGCTTCATAAATTAAAGGTATGGGACTTTAATTTATGGAACAAAGGATTGATTGCGTATCAATTTTGAAGAATGAATTTGAATTCATTTTCGAGGTAAGTACGGGGTTCCCTCTTTACTAATTAGTAAAAATTATCGTTAATATGCATCCGATTATCATTCATAGACGTGTGTATCTAGATAAGAATTTGTGAGATTCTTATGTAATTCTATAGATGGCTTAGAGAAAGGAAATCGGTGTTTCCTTATTTGCATCTTGATTTTTCAAGAGACAAATTGATCTCTTGAAAATGTATAAATGATATAGGAAAGGATCCATGAGATGCCTTTCTAGATTGTAATTATTACATTCTAGGTTTATGAAATGAGAGGAAAGACATATTTTGGAGGCTGGGTTTATTTCCCATGAGGGTTCCCAGGATAAATACTATGTCACTTTAATTGTGGTTTTATTTATTATTTCCTATGAATGTTACATCTATTTATAATGTGTGAAATAATGTGAATGTAGCATTTATTTTCTAATCTGTAATTGATTAAGTAAATTATAAATTTTGTAATTATATTATTCGAGATGTTATTGAAAGGTGATTTTATTGATATGTAATCATGCAAATATAAATAAAATAATCTTTTATATGAGTGTGAATATGTTTAAAGAGTTATGAATCTAGTATTCATGCTTCATGTAGACATTTTGGGTGATAATACTATCATGGATGATGAATTATAAGATAAAATGATTCATATGCCTTTCTAATTGTGCATGGTACCTTATTAATATAATAATGTGAATGGAATTATGTGGTGATAGATGTTGTATAAATACTTATGTATGATTTAACCAGAAACACTATAGTAATGAAATGTAAAAGAGTAATTAATTTAATGTAATCTGAGTTGGAGCTCGAAGTGGGTTGAAGCCCATGGATGGATATTTATTTTTGAGTTGTGGCTCAAACAAACTTCACATTTTGAGTAGGTTCTCAAATGTGTATGTGGATTAGGTGCTCCCATGATGATGTAAAAATACCCTCTAGAATTGAAATTAGTTACCTATGACATATAACAAAAGGAATACCCTAGATGAGAAAGGTGATTGATAATTATTAATCAAATAATAATTATGAGTGAGAAGGGAAGATAATATTGCTTAAGATGATTATTCCAAGTTTTGTGTAAATGGATCATATGTGGTTATTGTTGGACATTTTGAGTCAAATTTGTCATTGATGTCAAGGAACGAAGTTGTCATTGATGTCAAGGAATAAGCTACAGTTGATGTCAAAAGGTCAAAAGGAATAATGCAAGAGGTTGATTGAAAAGATGTCATAATATTATTTTTATATTATGTGGAAGCATAAGATAAAGGGTTTTTATTAAAACCATGGTGGCAAAATGATTTTTTATTAAATCATCATGAGCAACAAAAAGTTTTTATTTAACCCCCAAGGAGGCTTTAATTTTTATAAAGCCAAAGGTTACAAAGTTAATTTATAAAATTTAAATTCTAAATAGAATTTAAATGATTTATAAATTAATTATGCATATTATAAAGGCGTCGACGTCCAAGTTTAATACACCGTCGACGTGCAAGATTTGGAAGGCAAAAGGTATTTAAACCTTTGCCTAAGTTCAAAACCATAGCATTCGAATTACCTTCGATTATCTCATGCATCAAAAATCGTGCTAAGGTTCATGGAGAAAGTATCAAGGAGAAGCGAACAAAAGGCTTGTGCATTCGTTAAGGAGGGAGCGCATCGAATGCACTACGTGGCAAGAGGAGAAGGGAGCCAAGGGCTCTAAAGGATTCGAAGAAATATTAAAGTGCCTTCTACGCTTTTAGTGGGCACGTGAGTGCTTGGCTCACATGGCTAGCAAGCCGTGGCCAAGGCGCTAGCAAGGGAGAGAGTGCAAGATCGAATCCCGTGAAATGCGGAGTGGGAGATATAAAAGGTTTTTATATTTTTTATTTAATTTTTAATTAAGTTGCTAAGGTTGTGGAGAGATAAGGGTTGTTAATAGAAATAAAAATTATTCTTTGCTTTGCTAAGGCTAGGGAGAGATAAGGGGAAAATTGGTTATGGTATTTACCTAAGTGGTAAATGGAAATTTACTAGGGTAATATTGTTTTTACCTTAGGGAATTAAAAATTGATTTATTGCATATATTTGGTAAAGTGACTTAATCAATTATTGCAATATTGAGAAGAGTAAGGTGTGTTTGGTCAATTATTGTTGATGGATGATTTCTTTAAGATGGAGTAATAAGGTGTATGTATGTTTTGATAATTGCATTGTACCTTTGAGAGAGTTTATCATCTTATAACTTCTTTGAGCTTGGAAAAGAAGTGTTTGTGGTTGTGGCAGATTTTTGAGGTTCCTTCATCATCAAGAAAAAGGTATGGGCACATTCTTCCATAGTTGAGTTGATTGGTTGGTTTTCTGGAAAACAAGTTTGGAGTGAAAAGGACTTAATTAGATTTCCTTATTGAGTGTGTTGAGTTAATGCTTCAAGGTTTTCTGGAATAAAGAGTTGATGTTAAAACCTTGTTTGATAAGCATTGTTGTTGAAGCCATTGGTTAGGTGAAGAACTTGAACTAGGGTTTGAAAAGAACATGAGTATCATTGTTATGTGAGATTGGTTGATAAGCATTGTTGGAAATATTTTGAGTGAGTTTTTATATGCTTGGACTAGGGTTTGTAAGCAAGGATTGTTTCATTGAGTGATTGGTTGAGTAGAGTTGGTTGAGCCTAGTCAAGTGGATGTGTGAAGTGATTGTTCAAGTTCTATAAAATAAACTATTCTATATTCTAAATTGATTTGAGAAAGTGATTGAGCATTGAGGTGAATGTGAAGCATATTGAGTCTCTAACAATTATCTGTATGTTTCAAAAGAGTGATTGAAAGTGATTGAGCATTGAGGTGAATGTGAAGCATATTGAGTCTCTAACAATTCTCTGTATGTTTCTGAAAGAGTGATTGAAAGTAATTGAGCATTGTGTTGAGTATAGAGCATATTGAGTCTCTAACAATTCTCTTTATGTTTCTATGAGATTTGGACAAGTTCTAGTGTGGACTTGTTGAGAAGATTTGAGATAAGTCTTTGAGAAGACTTGTGGAAAGATTTGGGTAAGCTTTTGTGGAAGCTTACAATACAGATTGAGAGCAGATTTGGATAAGTTCTTGTGAGAACTTATTGAGCAGATTTGGACAAGTTCTAGAGAGGACTTGTGGATAGATTAGTGTGAGATTTTGTGGAAGCTTGCAAGGTAGATTTGAGACAAGTCTTTGAGAAGACTTGAGAGTAGAATTGATTGATTTGTTCAAACCTTGAGTTAAGGTTTGGGATAGATCCAATAGAGTTGATTTGAGATTGAGTCAAGCTTTGAGTTAAGGCTTGAGGAAAGAGATTGAGATAGATTTGTGCTAGATCAAAGGACTATGTTTAGTATATATTCGAGGATAGATTTTGGTGTAGATTTGAGGATAGGTTTGTGCTAGACCAGAGATAGATATTGAGCAGATTTGTGCTAGACCGAAGGACTAAGTTTAGTATAAATTTGAGATAGAGCTTTGGAGGTGATAGAGTATAGAGGATGATAGTCTCCAGTGGATAGAGATCCATTAAGCCAGGGTAGTGAGGACAGGTGTCTTCAATGGATAGAGATCCATTAGCCAGAGTAGTAGGGGCAACAGTTCTTCTAGAAGATCACCAACTAGAGCAAGAGGAGAAAGGAGTTCTCCTATGGATAGAGATCCATAAACTTGATTAAGGGGATTGGTGTCTCCTTTGGACAGAGGTCCATAAACATTGTAATAGGGAAAGGATTCCCAAGAGATTGATTGAGAAAGTTTTAGTAAAATATTTTCTCCGTGGAGTAGCCCACATTGGGTGAACCACATAAATTTGGTGTCTCTATTGTGTGTGGTGATTTATGCATTGCTTTGATTACTGCTATTGATATTGCTATCTATACATTGCATAATATTGATTGGGAAAGAAAAGTAAAAAGTGGTCTTATACTGTTCACCCCCCTCTCAATATAAGCTTGTGTTCTTCAATTGGTATCAGAGCGGGTTCCTTCGAAAGAGTTTAACAGCTTGAAGGAAAAAGCCTACAAGAACACAATGGATTCTAAGAATGGATCATCAGATAATTCAACACCAATATTTGATGGAAGTGATTATATATATTGGAGTCTGAGAATGAAGATTTACCTGATGGCACTTGGCAATGAAATTTGGGAAGCAGTTGAAAATGGATATGATACCACCAGTTGATCCACCTACAGATAAGGAAGGTAAGCTTCTACAACATTACAATTCAAAAGCAATGAATGCAATTTTGAGAGGTTTGCATAGAATAGAGTCCATAAAAGTTATGCATTATCAAGATGCAAAAGGAATGTGGGATAAGTTGCAAAGCATATATGAAGGAGATAAAGGTGTCAAGAAAGAAAAGATACGAAATCTAAAAGGACAACTTGAAGAGTTAAGAATGAAGGATGAGGAAAACATTAGTACTTATCTACTTCGAGTTGATGAGGTTGTTAATGCTATGCAAGGACTTGGACTTAAGGTTGAAGAATCAGATGTTTGTGATAAGATCTTAAGATCTCTTCCAAAAATATTTAGTGAAAAGGTTTCTACTATAGAAGAGTCAAAGGATGGTGATTCTTTGACAAGAGATATGTTGCTTGGTATTCTTACAACTTTTGAGTTAAGAACAAAATAACCTAATCCCCAGAAGGAAGCAACCTTCAAAGCAATCAAGAAGACAAAGGGTAAGAAGTCAGAATCAAGCAATGAGTCATCCAGTGATGAAGAAGCAAATTATGGCAGAAGGAATAAGGATTCAAGAAGATTTAAAGATACAAAATCTATTAAATGTTTCAATTGTGGAAAGTATGGTCACTATGCAACTGATTTTCAAGAAGCTAAAAATAACAATGATGAAGAAAAATAGGATCACAAAAATAGGGAATCAGAAAGATACCGACACCAAAATAAAAGCAAGGATGGACAAAGAAGACAAGGAAAGAAGTTCTTTCAAAGGCAAAAGAGGAGCTACTATGCGGATAAGGCAAGTAAGTACTCAAGTGATAGTGATGCTAGATTTTCAGATAATGATAGAGATGAAGTCCTATTTATGATTGAAGAAAAGGAAGAAGTCAAGAAAAGGTCACCAATAATTCTCAAGTGTTTTAGATGTGGTAACTTTGGACATCTTGAAGATAGTTGTACAAGGAATGGTTATAGTTTCAGTGATGATGAATATGAGGATGCACTTGAAGGACCAGAAGAGAATATTCTAATGGCACTAGAAGAAGAAGAAGGTGATCCTATAGAAGACAAGTCAAAAGAAAATGAAGATGTAGACAAAGGCAAACAAATAGAGGAAGAATCAGATAAATAAGGATATGATCTCAAGGGAGAACTTATTTATGCTCTTGACATAGTAAAAAGGGTAAGAAAGCAAAACTCTAAATTAGAATCTCAGTTTCAAGAATGTGATGAAGAGAGAAGAATGCTTATAGAGGATCTAGACAAATCAAAGGCTAAGACAAAGAAGTTCAAGGAGAAGTTAGAAGCTAAGGTTCTAGAATGTAAGAAACTAGAACAAGAGGTAGCTTCATTAAATATGGAAGTCAAAAACTCCAAAGTCAAGCTACAAGGGTTCAAAAATAGCTCAAAGAATTTAGATAAGTTCATCAAGATACAAAAGCCTACATCAAGCAAGATAGGTCTTGGATTTGAATAGGAACAAAATAAATGGGAAGAGAAGTCAACCTCAAGCTTTGAAGGAGAAGAAACTTCAGAAGAAGAAACTTTAGAAGAAGACAATGTAAGAGAAAGTGAGACATCTGAGGATGAGTTGGACAACAAAAAGTTCAACAAGAACAGGAACAATGCACCAAGGAGAAACAGATGGAACAACAATCAGAATAGGTTAAGAGAGACTAAGAGACCAATGAGGTCAAGACAAGGAAATTTCAATGGAAGATGTTTTTCATGTCACAGATTTGGGCACATGGCTTCACAGTGCAGGACACATGAAAGACAGGAAAATGGAAATTTTAGAAACAAGCAACTTTTCCATGGGTATTGCTACTCATGTAATCAGTTTGGTCACAAGGCAATGGATTGCAGGGTTCATGACAGAAAAGGATATGGCTTCACTAGGAGAAATCCTAAGACATATGCACCTCCAAGGAATAATAACATTAAGTGTTACAAGTGCAATAATGATGGACATACAACAAAGTGGTGTAGAGCAGACATTCCAAAACCAAATAGGAACAGGAATAGGAACAAGAACATGGATATGAACATGAACAAGAATAGGAACATGAACAGGAATAGGAATATGGATGTGGACATGAACAGGAACAAGAATAGGAACAGGAACATGGACATGGAAAGAAATAGTCAAAGGAATCAGAAGAATCAGATGAGAAGAAAAGAGGATAAAGGTAAAGACCAGTGCTTGTTGGGAGTAGAAATACTCCCACCCCATAATTAACCACCTCAAGAGGAGGTGGGGGAGGGGCTAAGCTAAGAAACTCATTCTTAGCCTCGAGCCCCAAAGGTGACCCTTTGCCATTGATGTCAAAGGGGGAGAGATTTGAGTAAGGGGGAGAGATTTGGTATTTGAGTAAAGAGGAGAGATTTGAAGAGAGCATTGAGCCAGGGGGAGCAATGTCCTAGGGGGAGCAGAACAAAGAAAAGGTTAAGTTTTTGGTAAAAAGAATTTGGGTTGCCATCAATGACAAAGGGGGAGATTGTTGGACATTTTGAGTCAAAGTTATCATTGATGTCAAGGAACGAAGTTGTCATTGATGTCAAGGAATAAGCTACAGTTGATGTCAAAAGGTCAAAAGGAATAATGCGAGAGGTTGATTGAAAAGATGTCATAATATTATTTTTATATTATGTGGAGGCATAAGTTTAAAGGTTTTTATTAAAACCATGGTGGCAAAATATGATTTTTTATTAAATCATCATGAGAAACAAAAAGTTTTTATTTAACCCCCAAGGAGGCTTTAATTTTTATAAAGCCAAAGGTTACAAAGTTAATTTATAAAATTTAAATTCTAAATAGAATTTAAATGATTTATAAATTAATTATGCATATTATAAAGGCGTCGACGTCCAAGTTTAATACACCACCGACGTGCAATATTTGGAAGGAAAAAGGTATTTAAACCTTTGCCTAAGTTCAAAACCAAAGCATTCGAATTACCTCTGATTATCTCACGGCAAAAATTATGCTAAGGTTCATGGACGGAAAGGTTGTAACGTAAGGAGAGAGCGACAAAGAGGCTCGTGCATTCGATAAGGAGGGAGCGCATCGAACATGCTACGTGGCAAGAGGAGAAGGGAGCCAAGGGCTCTAAAGGATTTAGAGAAATATTAAAGCTCCTTCTACGCTTTTAGTGGGCACGTGAGTGCTTGGCTCACACGGCTAGCAAGCCGCGACCAAGGTGCTAGCAAGGGAGAGAGTGCAAGATCGAATCCCATGAAACGCGAAGCGGGAGATATAAAAGGTTTTTATATTTTTTATTTAATTTTTAATTAAGTTGCTAAGGTTGTGGAGAGATAAGGGTTGTTAATAGAAATAAAAATTATTCTTTGCTTTGCTAAGGTTAGGGAGAGATAAGGGGAAAATTGGTTATGATATTTACCTAAGTGGTAAATGGAAATTTACTAGGGTAATATTATTTTTACCTTAGGGAATTAAAAATTGATTTATTGCATATATTTGGTAAAGTGACTTAATCAATTATTGCAATATTGAGAAGAGTAAGGTGTGTTTGGTCAATTATTGTTGATGGATGATTTCTTTAAGATGGAGTAATAAGGTGTATGTATGTTTTGATAATTGCATTGTACCTTTGAGAGAGTTTATCATCTTATAACTTCTTTGAGCTTGGCAAAGAAGTGTTTGTGGTTGTGGCAGATTTTTGAGGTTCCTTCATCATCAAGAAAAAGGTATGGGCACATTCTTCCATAGTTGAGTTGATTGGTTGGTTTTATGGAAAACAAGTTTGGAGTGAAAAGGACTTAATTAGATTTCCTTATTGAGTGTGTTGAGTTAATGCTTCAAGGTTTTCTGGAATAAAGAGTTGATGTTAAAACCTTGTTTGATAAGCATTGTTGTTGAAGCCATTGGTTAAGTGAAGAACTTGAACTAGGGTTTGAAAAGAACATGAGTATCATTGTTATGTGAGATTGGTTGATAAGCATTGTTGGAAACATTTTGAGTGAGTGTTTATATGCTTGGACTAGGGTTTGTAAGCAAGGATTGCTTCATTGAGTGATTGGTTGAGTAGAGTTGGTTGAGCCTAGTCAAGTGGATGTGTGAAGTGATTGTTCAAGTTCTATAAAACAAACTATTCTATATTCTGAATTGATTTGAGAAAGTGATTGAGCATTGAGGTGAATGTGAAGCATATTGAGTCTCTAACAATTCTTTGTATGTTTTTGAAAGAGTGATTGAAAGTGATTGAGCATTGAGGTGAATGTGAAGCATATTGAGTCTCTAACAATTCTCTGTATGTTTCTGAAAGAGTGATTGAAAGTAATTAAGCATTGTGTTGAGTATAGAGCATATTGAGTCTCTAACAATTCTCTTTATGTTTCTATGAGATTTGGACAAGTTCTAGTGTGGACTTGTTGAGAAGATTTGAGACAAGTATTTGAGAAGACTTGTGGACAGATTTGGGTAAGCTTTTGTGGAAGCTTACAATACATATTGAGAGCAGATTTGGATAAGTTCTTGTGAGAACTTATTGAGCAGATTTGGACAAGTTCTAGAGAGGACTTGTGGACAGATTAGTGTGAGCTTTTGTGGAAGCTTGCAAGGTAGATTTGAGACAAGTCTTTGAGAAGACTTGAGAGCAGAATTGATTGATTTGTTCAAACCTTGAGTTAAGGTTTGGGACAGATCCAATAGAGTTGATTTGAGATTGAGTCAAGCTTTGAGTTAAGGCTTGAGGAAAGAGATTGAGGACAGATTTGTGCTAGACCGAAGGACTGTGTTTAGTACAGATTCGAGGATAGAGTTTGGTGCAGATTTGAGGATAGGTTTGTGCCAGACCAGAGATAGAGATTGAGCAGATTTGTGCTAGACCGAAGGACTAATTTTAGTACAAATTTGAGATAGAGCTTTGGAGGTGACAGAGTATAGAGGATGATAGTCTCTAGTGGATAGAGATCCATTAAGCCAGGGCAGTGAGGATAGGTGTCTTTAGTGGATAGAGATCCATTAGCCAGAGTAGTGGGGGCAACAGTTCTTCTAGAAGATCACCAACTAGAGCAAGAGGAGAAAGGAGTTCTCCTGTGGATAGAGATCCATGAACTTGATTAAGGGGATTGGTGTCTCCTTTGGACAGAGGTCCATAAACATTGTAATAGGGAAAGGATTCCCAAGAGATTGATTGAGAAAGTTTTAGTAAAATATTTTCTCCGTGGAGTAGCCCACATTGGGTGAACCACGTAAATTTGGTGTCTCTATTGTGTGTGGTGATTTGTGCATTGCTTTTATTATTGCTATTGATATTGCTATCTATACATTGCATAATATTGATTGGGAAAGAAAAGTAAAAAGTGGTCTTATACTGTTCACCCCCTCTCAGTATAAGCTTGTGTTCTTCAGTGATACTTATCTAAGTTACCCCATCATGGAAATGAGGGTAACAACTAAGATGATGATTAACCATTGGTGTGGTTACTTCATCTTCAAGGCATTCATTTATATACTAATCTTGGTGGATAATATGGAGAAGGACAATTTTCTTTGGTGAGGGACAAAATCCTAATTCTTTGGTGAGCGTTTTGTAGAAGTTGATCACTTCTACTCAAGAGTGACTCTGACCAAGTCTTAATAGCTCTTGATTATTGTTGCCTTGTTAACTTACAGTCCACTTGGAATAGTAGTAACAATTGAAGTGGATGAGTAGTAACAATTGGGGTTGTTACAAGGTCATAAGATGCATTGTTTTAACATGTGCTTATTTTGTGGTCTTTATATAAACTAGAATATAACACACATATGAGTTAGAATTTTAGTGGATATTTGCATCACTATGAGTATATGTTCATGATACATTAGGCTTGTGTAGTCAATATTCATTAGTGTAATCTACATTTGGCATGTGCATGAGCAGTTTATAATATTTGTAGAATTGATATGTGCATGAATTTCAAGATTGTTACATGTGAAACATTTATATTTAGTTTCTATCTTCTATATATTCACTATTAATAAGCTTCTATAATGCTCCATAATTAGTTCATATATCTTTATTAAGCATGGAATTTATCAATAGATATTTTTAAAATTGACAAAAATTATAGAATGATGTCAAAAATATTATAGATATCATAATTATTTTAATAGGTCTTGCTTTATGCACACAAATTATTCATAACTTATGATATTCATATGCTTCTCACCACTTTCTTCTATGCACACTATTTATAAACATTCACAAGATAACCAACTTTTTTCACAACTTTAATTTGGTTAGGAAATATTTTAACATTAACTCCAAAAGCATGTGAATATTAATTGACAATTTTTTAATGCCATGTTGAATACTAACCTTATCATAATATATATTAACCTAGACCAGCATTTTGAACCCTTATTATTAAGAATATTAAAAAAAAATATAAGGTTAATATTGTTAATTGAAATTAGAGAGATTGGTTATCTTGCTTCATCGTTACTATTATTATTAATTTTTATTGGTTATATTGCTTCACTATTTACCATTATTATCAATTTTTATTAAGATTATGTGACATATATTTTCTTATAAAATAGATTTGAAAAAATAGAAAAAGAACAAAAATATTGACCAATATGAGATACCATTAACATAATGACAACGATGAAAATGTCCCCAAATGGTGGTGGTGTCATCCACAATCAAAAATCAAAAGTCAAAAACCCATTCATCACTTGATGTAAAGATATACTCCTTCAAATTACAAAACTTGTTGCTCATTTTATAAACTCAAATTTATTAGGACATAATAAAGCAAAAAATTAATAGTAAACATATGGGCTAAGATCTTACGAGTAATATTTTTTAAGTAATTAGTGTTAAAAATAAAGTTATTGACCAATACATGCAAATAGTTGAGCTTAGCTCAACAAAACAAGAATCATAAAAAATGCATGCTTCTAAAAAAAGGCTACTAAACTCAATGGAGAGCAATAATTCAAGTAGAAAAAATATTATTACAAAATAATTAAAGTAACAAAATTATGATTACAAATAATAATTAATGTTTATTGTACTAAATCATATGTTTAGACATTTAAATTCACACACAATGTAACATTTAGAAGGTTATATTTGGCTTTGATTTGTCTCATCAAACAATGAAATATTTCAACTTTAAGGAAGTTTGATGGGGAGCCAAATCGCTCATGCCAAATCTATGTTCTCATTCAACAATTCGGAAAAAGATTACAATGATGGCAGCAGTCTGCCAAATAAATTCCTTTATCCCGAAAGATAGTTTCTATTACAACATCTTCCACCCTGGAAGAAAAATAGCCTAAACAGGTCCAGAATGGCCCTCTTGCCTTTACGTCTGCAACTCTGTCTCCACAGTTTTTTGACCCTTGTGCATGCCTTCGCTTCCCCTTTTAAAATCTCTGGCGTGACTCTCCGTTTCCCTTTTTTGACCCTTCGTTTCATTTCCCGTGCCTCTTCGTTGTCTTGGCTTTCGAAACGTCTTCCTTTCCGACTCTTGATCTTCATCTGCTTTCATTGCACCTTGGTGCCACGTGCTTGTCCAGTGCTGCCATTGTAGACTCTGTCCACCTGTCAACCCATGATGACGTTCGGTATACCCATCGCTCGACAATTTCCTCTGTAACGGCCCCTGTAACCGCCTGCCTTTTCTTTCCTTTTGTTTGGTCGCGAAAACGCGACATGTCGCGATATCGCGACATTTTTGCTTTACTGCCTTCCTGCCCCTTTTGAGTCGCGAAAATGCGACATGTCGCGATATCGCGACACTTTTGCTTTTCGGCCTTCTTGCCCTTTGCGAGTCGCGAAAATGCGACATGTCGCGATATCGCGACACTTTTGCTTTTCGGCCTTCCTGCCCTTTGCGAGTCGCGAAAATGCGACATGTCGCGATATCGTGACACTTTTGCTTTTCGGCCTTCCTACCCCTTGCGAGTCGCAAAAATGCGACATGTCACGATATCGCGACACTTTTTCTCTCCTGCGCCTCCTCTCGCCTTTTGGTCGCGATAATGCGACATGTCGCGATATCGCGACACTTTTCTCTCCTGCGCCTTCCCTCGCCTTTTGGTCGTGAAAATGCGACATGTCGCGATATCGCGACACTTTTCTCTCCTTTGCGCTTTCCCTCGTCCTTTGGTCGTGAAAATGCGACATGTCGCGATATCGCGACACTTTTTCTCCTTTGCGCTTTCTTTCGTCCTTTGGTCATGAAAATGCGACATGTCGCGATATCGTGACATCTTTCCTTTTCGGCTCCTCTTTCTCCTTTTCGGTCGTGAAATCGCGACAGGTCGCGATATCGCGACATCTTTCCTTTCTGACTCCTCCTCGCCTTTCGGGTCACGAAATCATGACAACTTTGCTCTCTGCTTTCTTTCTCTGTTTTGGGTCGTGAAATCGTGACATGTCGCGATATCGTGACAGTTTCCTTCCTTGCTTTCTTTCTGCTCCGTCGGTCGTGATTTCGTGACATGTCACGAAATCGTGACATTTTCTTCTCTGGCCCTTCCGGTCTTCTTTCGGTCGTGATTTCGTGACATGTCACGAAATCATGACATTTTTGCTCCACGTCTTCTCTCTCCTTCCTGAGTCGCGAAAATGTGACATGTCGCGATATCGCGACACTTTTCTCTATCGCGATATCGTGACATTAAGGCTAACACTTAAAAATTTTTTGTTGATGCAAGATTGCTCTGCTGCCATCGGATGCTCCTGCATCAGACAACCGGGGTGGATTGAGAAGTGTCCTTCACTTCTGTACTATTGGAGGAAGACCCAGGCGGTCGACCTCTATTTTTGACAACCAAGTTGCATCTTCGATAGGCCTGCCCTTCCACTTGACCAGATATTCAGAATACTGCCTGTTCCTGGTACTTCTTCCTGCTCGAGTGTCTAGTATTTCCTCGATCTCGCCTATTTTTGGAGTAGACGTTGGAATACTCCACAATTCTGCACTTGGTGTCTCGCTACTGCCTCCTTCATGATATTCTACCAAATCTGCAATGTTGAAAATAGGTGATATGTTAAGGCCACTGGGCAATTCCACTTCATATGCATTGCCTGAATCCCATTTTCCTAGAATTCGGCATGGTCCAAACTTCTTCATCTTTAGCTTGTTATAGGTTTTAGCAGGAAATCTTTCTTTTCTCAGATGGACCATGACTTCATCTCCCACAGTGAATTCCTTGAACCGTCGCTTCTGGTCTGCCCTTGTCTTATATTGGTTATTCATGTTAGTAATGTGCTTCTTCACTTCTTCATGCACGCTCTTCAGATGCTCTGCAAAGTCCTCAGCCTCGGCACTGCACCTTTCCCCTGTATCCATCTTCCTCAACTCAGAAGCATTCCTTGGACTGCTCCCATACACTATCTGGAATGGAGATTTGTTAGTACTCCTATTGACAGAATTGTTATATGCAAATTCTGCCTGTGGCAAAACCAAATCCCATCCCGTGGGCTTATCTCCTATCAAGCATCTCAATAGATTTCCCAGACTTCTATTCACCACCTCCGTTTGGCCATCAGTCTGTGGGTGGTATGCAAAACTGAATTTCAAATCTGTCTTCAGTTTCTTCCACAAAGTCCTCCAGAAATACCCCACAAACTTGGTATCTCTGTCAGAAATGATACTCTTTGGTAGACCATGAAGTCGTACCACCTCTTTGAAAAATAAACCTGCAATGTGAACTGCGTCACTAGTTTTATGGTAGGGAATAAAATGTGCCATCTTGGAAAACCTGTCAACCACCACAAATATGGAGTCATTTCCCCGTTGTGTCCTTGGTAGACCAAGAATGAAATCCATGCTGACGTCCTCCCATGGTCTCTCTGGTACAGGTAATGGCTGATATAATCCAGTGTTCTGGTTCACACCTTTCGCCCTCTGGCATACTCTACAACTTTGCACAAACCTCTTCACATCTTGTTGCAGTTGCGGCCAATAGTAGTTCTCACTAACCAGGGCAATGGTCTTATCCCGACCAAAATGTCCAGCCGACCCTCCATTGTGTTTCTCCTTGACCAGATTTTCCCTCATTGAACTCCTTGGAATGCACAATTGACTTCCTCTAAACAACATTCCATCTTGGATCAGAAAATCCAACCACTTGGTCCTGTCCAAAGTGACAGGTGCCAAGCAAGCCTTCCAAGCTTCTGCAAAATCAGGATCTTTAGGGTACAAACCCTTCAGTTCATCAAATCCTACCACTTCCACCTTCATTTCTGTCAACAAACATTGCCTTCTACTTAAGGCATCTGCAACTCTGTTTGACCTTCCGCTCCTGTGCTTCAACACAAAGGTATAACTCTGTAGAAACTCAACCCACTTCAGGTGCCTCTGATTTAGCTTCCCTTGGCTATTAATATACTGTAAGGCATGATGATCAGTAAATAGAACAAACTCTTTTGGCAACAGGTAATGTCACCACTTCTTTAGAGCCTGAACCATAGCATAAAACTCTTGATCATAAACCGAATACTTCTTCCTAGCATCATTGAGTTTCTCACTAAAGTAAGCAATAGGTTTACCTTCTTGACTCAAAACAGCTCCTATGGCACTACCACTAGCATCACAATCTACCTGAAATACCTTATTAAAATCTGGAAGTGCCAAAATAGGTTGCTCTGTAACCTTCTTCTTCAACATATCAAAGCTCTTATCTGCTCCTAAGGTCCACTTAAATTCTTTCTTATCCCCTCTCATTGTTTCTGTAAGGGGTGCACAAATACTTGCTGAAATTCCTAATGAATTTCCTGTAAAAACTTGCTAGACCATGAAATGATCTTACCTCAGTCGTGCTTCTCGGAGTAGGCCATTCAATGATAGCTCTCACTTTTTTTGGGTCCATTTTTAGACCTTCGACTGAGATGACAAATCCTAGGTACACTAACTCCTTCACAAAATTACACTTCTTTAGATTAATTAACAACTGCTCCTCCCGCAGCTTCTCAAAAACTCTTCTGATATGCATCAGATGCTCGTCCAGGGTTCTGCTAAATATTAAAATATCATCCAAATAGACAATGATGAATTTGCCTAAAAATTCTTTCAATACCTCATTCATCAGTCGCATGAATGTGCTTGGTGCATTGGTTAGCCCAAATGGCATGACCAACCATTCATACAAACCCTCTCTGGTCTTGAAGGTTGTCTTCCACTCATCTCCTTCTATGACACGAATACGATGATAACCACTCTTCAGATCAATCTTTGTGAAGTACTTGGCTCCACTCAAATAGTCCATAATGTCATCCATCCTTGGCAATGGAAATCTATACTTTATGGTGATCTTGTTAATGGCTCGAGAGTCTGTACACATTCTCCACTCTCCATATTTCTTTGGTGCTAGTACTCGTAGGTACTGCACATGGACTCAAGCTCTCCCGAATCAGTCCCTTCTCCAGCAACTCTTGGACTTGCCTGTTCAGCTCTTCAGTTTTTGTAGGAGTCATTCTATGTGTTGCCTTATTGGGTAAACTAGATCCTGGTACCAAATCTATATGGTGAATGATCTTCCTCACGGGTGGTAAACCCTCAGGCACATTATCAGATACAATGTCTAGAAATTCTTCTAATAGTCCTAAGACTTCTACAGGGGTATCCTTACATTCTTCCTTCCTAACTCTAGGAATTAATGCATAGCACATATGCTCATGCTTTAAACCATCCAAAAATCTTCCCCCTTCAACTAAACAGATTCTAGCACTGCTACATACCTTTTCGCCCACTTCCTTCAAGGGCTTCATCTTATGGCACACTCCATTCTTTGTCATCGAGTAAGTGTTGGCGCGACCATCATGCACTGCACACCGATCAAACTGCCATGGCCTTCCCAACAACAAATGACAAGCATCCATAGGCAGGATGTCACACAGGACCTCATCACAGTAATTCCCAATATTAAATTTCACTGAGCATTGCTCACTGACCAAAGCCCTATGGTCCTTCTGTAACCACGCAATCCGATATGGATGCGGGTGGCTTCTCCTCTTTAACTGTAACTTAGTAACCATTTCTTCTGAGACCAAGTTATCAGTACTACCATTATCTATAATGATATTACAGACCTTACCCAAACTTCTGCACCTTGTGCGGAACAGGCTCCTCCTCTGGTCTGGTTCTTTCTCCTCATTCAACAGGGTCCTCCTTGTGACCATAACTTCTCCTCCCTCTACCTCCTTAGAATGTTCTGATTCAGCACCTTCATCTGCCATAGCAGCTCTGGCAGGACCCTCAGGTCTCTTATTCATCCTTTCTCGGTGTTGTGGACACTCGTATGCTCGATGTCCTTCTTCGCCACAGTGGAAACAGGTTCCACGAAATCCTCCCCTTCCAAATCCACGTCCAGATCTACCTCTCCCTCTCGGGTAACCATTGTTATGATTACGGGGTTGGTAGGTGTTCCCCTCTTTCTAGTCTTGGGTATTACTTGGTTTCACCAGCCTTCATCTGATCCTTATATTTTTCTCCATTGGTCCTTCCACCAGTTCTTCCACCATGACCTCTTCCTCTTTGCTTACCCTCAAACTATCTGTTCAGCTTCTCTTCGACTTTGAGGGCAAATTGGTAAGCATCCTCAATGGTGCTCATCCTAACCAGACTCAATTCTTCTTGAATATTGGTTCTCAACCCATTGATGTAACGGGCCACCTTCTCCCTGTTAGCCTCTGAATGGCCAGTTCTGATTGAGATCTAGAAAAACTCCTCTGTATATTCTTTGACAGACTTGTTTGACTATCTCAAACTCTGCATTTTTCTCAATAGGTCCAATTCATAATCCACAGGAATAAACTGTCTCTTCAACTTCTCCACCATTCGATCCCATCTGGTTATCTTTTCCTTTCTGCTTCTATTCCTTTCTAGTTGCACTTCTTTCCACCATATGCAAGCATGGCCTTTCAACTTCATTTTTGCAAACTTGATTCGATCTGGATCTACAACCTCCTCATACTCAAAATACTCCTCCATATCATTGATCCAATCAATCAACTCTTCTGGATTGAGATTCCCAGAATACGTGGAGACATCAAACTTTGTCTTCTTCTCGATCCGAGATATGGCCTTAACCAATCTGGCTTCTATAGGATTCATTGCTTCTTCTTCTTCTGAGGGATTATCAACCTCCCAAGCTTCATCTTCACTATGATCTTCTCTTCTTGGTTCAATCCCTCTTCGTAACTCCTCTTGCAGGGCTTGCACCTGCCTCTGCAAAGCTCTAAAATCTTCTTCAGGTACCACATTTCTCCCACCACCATGGTTTCTTCATGGAGGCATTCTTCCTCACTCTCTTCTCACAACCCTTCCACAGATCCTGGTGCAAATTGCCTCACTTTCGATGATCTGCTCACACACTCAGGAACTCCTGCTCTGATACCACTTGATGGGGAGCCAAATCGCTCATGCCAAATCTATGTTCTCATTCAACAATTCAAAAAAATATTACAATGATGGCAGCAGTCTACCAAATAAATTCCTTTATCCCGAAAGATAGTTTCTATTACAACATCTTCCACCCTGGAAGAAAAATAGCCTAAACAGGTCCAGAATGGCCCTCTTGCCTTTACGTCTGCAACTCTGTCTCCATAGTTTTTTGACCCTTGTGCATGCCTTCGCTTCCCCTTTTAAAATCTCTGGCGTGACTCTCTGTTTCCCTTTTTGACCCTTCATTTCATTTCCCATGCCTCTTCGTTGTCTTGGCTTCCGAAACGTCTTCCTTTCCGACTCTTGATCTTCATCTGCTTTCATTGCACCTTGGTGCCACGTGCTTGTCCAGTGCTGCCATTGTAGACTCTATCCACCTGTCAACCCATGATGACGTTCGGGATACCCATCGCTCGACAATTTCTTCTATAACGGCCCCTGTAACCGCCTGCCTTTCCTTTCCTTTTGTTTGGTCACGAAAATGTGACATGTCGCGATATCGTGACATTTTTGCTTCACTGCCTTCCTGCCCCTTTTCGAGTCATAAAAATGTGACATGTCGCGATATCGTGACACTTTTGCTTTTCGGCCTTCCTGCCCTTTGCGAGTCGTGAAAATGTGACATGTCACGATATCGTGACACTTTTGCTTTTCGGCCTTCCTACCCTTTGCGAGTCGCGAAAATGCGACATGTCGCGATATCGTGACACTTTTGCTTTTCGGCCTTCCTGCCCCTTGCGAGTCACGAAAATGTGACATGTCGCGATATCGTGACACTTTTTCTCTCCTGCGCCTCCTCTCGCCTTTTGGCCGTGATAATGCGACATGTCGCGATATCATGACACTTTTCTCTCCTGCGCCTTCCCTCGCCTTTTGGTCATGAAAATGCGACATGTCGCGATATCGTGACACTTTTCTCCTTTGCGCCTTCTCTCGTCCTTTGGTCATGAAAATGCGACATGTCGCGATATCGTGACACTTTTTCTCCTTTGCGCTTTCTTTCGTCCTTTGGTCGTGAAAATGTGACATGTCACGATATCGTGACATCTTTCCTTTTCGGCTCCTCTTTCTCCTTTTTGGTCATGAAATCGTGACATGTCGCGATATCGTGACATCTTTCCTTTCTGACTCCTCCTCGCCTTTCGGGTCATGAAATCGTGACATGTCGCGATATCGCGACAACTTTGCTCTCTGCTTTCTTTCTCTATTTTGGGTCGCGAAATCGTGACATGTCACGATATCACGATAGTTTCCTTCCTTGCTTTCTTTACTCGGTCACGATTTCGCGACATGTCGTGAAATCGTGACATTTTCTTCTCTGGCCCTTTCGGTCTTCTTTCGGTCGTGATTTCGTGACATGTCACGAAATCGTGACATTTTTGCTCTGCGTCTTCTCTCTCCTTCTTGAGTCGCGAAAACGTGACATGTCGCGATATCGCGACACTTTTCTCTGTCGCGATATCGCGACATCAAGGCTAACACTTAGAAATTTTTTTGTTGATGCAAGATTGCTCTGCTGCCACCGGATGCTCCTGCATCAAAGTTTGACTTGTTGAGAAAATGGTTCAAATATTTATTTTAAAAAATAGGACTTGCCTAATTGACCAATGAGGAGTGCACTTAAACTCACCAAGACCCAAGAAAAAAGTTTATTGAGAAATATGTTGCTTTCTAACCCTTCAAATAATATCCATCCCCAAACAAGAGTTAGCAATGCAAATGAAAAATATACTATGGAAAAGTAGAGCTCAAAAAAAATATTGGAGCATGTTGTGCGACAGTCACAATAAATGGCGACTTTTCTAGGAAATGCTCCCGAGCATTTCGGATGAAGAACTCGATATGAAACCAAAAAAATCAAATATTAGATAAATATACGTCATCTAGCAATATCTAGATTAAGTGGGGTAAATAACTTCAAATGAAAACATATGGACCATATACCCTTTAATATGTAAGTCACATGTGGATCTTTAGCAAAAAAAATCATTTTTCCACCTTCCACCCTCTTAGTCCCACAATCTAAGAATAACTAATAAACAACCTCGTTCCCTTTTCTCCAATTCCACTTAATTCCAAACTAGGCCATCCAACCTACATGACAAATAAACACTATCAAAAAATGAACCACGAGATAGTAGCTATCACAAACCACTATCTCAATCAGAGAAACCAACCCAAAGTGCACTTGATGAAAAGCACCATTCAAAAATAAAAACAACCTAATGAAAAACTGACAAGAAATCAAATAGCAAAAAACCTGCAAAATAAGGTATTATGTACAAAAGTGCCACACAAAGAAAATTCTAAAAGCAAAAGCACAAAAACCAAGAAGCTATATACAATAATATACAAGTATGGTACAAATGATGCAAGAACTCCCCTGCTACAATGGTGAAAATAATGCTTGAGAAATTGCCCATTAACAAGCAAATTAATGTCATCCCCACTCAAAGTTTTCAATTGAAAAGTGTTTTCTCCAAGAATTTTTGAAATCTTATAAGGACCAAGTCAAATATAGTCAATATTGTTTGACTTGTTGAGAAAATGGTTCAAATATTTATTTTAAAAAATAGGACTTGCCTAATTGACCAATGAGGAGTGCACTTAAACTCACCAAGACCCAAGAAAAAAGTTTATTGAGAAATATGTTGCTTTCTAACCCTTCAAATAATGTTCATCCCCAAACAAGATTTAGATACGCAAATAAAAAATATACTATGGAAAAGTAGAGCTCAAAAAATATTGGCTTTGAGCACTTCTTAGTGAAGTGTCACAGTAATACTTGTTTGAAAATTTAACCGTTAATCTCCATCAAACATATGATTAAAATAAATAGCTATCATCTTTGAAATTTTAATTGATTATTAATGCCTATCACATATTGATTAAAATAATTACTTATCATCTTTAATATATATATATATATAATGACTCTAACAAATAGAATATTGATAATTTACCTATTTTTTTCTTAATCTTGATCCATGCAATGCAATTGATGGCTTGTTTCCATGTGCTCCTATGCCAATCATGTGATTGATGAGTCTAAGTAGACTAATAAGGACCTAGGTCATGAAAGGAGTCATTAATGCCCAATAAGTTGAAAATTGTTAAACCAACTACAAGAAGAAATTTTAAGAGCAATAAATTGATCATTTGTCTACCTTTTTGTTTGTTCTTAAGTCTTTATTGTTCAAATGCTTCAAATACTCATCTTAAATTTCATCATCTCCTTTTTGGGTTCCCATCTCACCAAGAGGACCTTGAAGCAATTTTACAAGAATCCTTGGACAAAGCTCACCATCCTAGGTAGTATAGGGAATAACCTTCATAAAATATTCTTTTCAGGTCATTATTTCCATTCATTTTAAACAAATATCATCTTTATGATTTTTTTTTAATAGGTAAACATAGGGGTTTTGAAAGGGTCCCCAAACCTTTTGCAGAGAGGAAGCAAAAACTTCCAAGGATAACATCCATCAACTATAGAAAGGGGCTATCTTCATTAAGGGGACACATCCTCAACCAAAGACACACCCACACCATCGAGGCCACAAAAAAAGAAAGAAAATAATAGGGAGAACCTGGAGAAGCTAGAGAACCAACAATTAAAGGTTCTTACACAAAGATCAGACCAAAAATGTCGTAGGTAAACAAACCCTCCCAACCTATGGAACAAGAAGAAACTTGAAAGGAGGAAGTCAAAACCCTCAAGCCTTATGGACCTAATCACCAGTTGGCTCATTGGTCATCTCTAGGTCTTTCGAGTCTTGCTAATCCCAAACCTAACCCCGACATTGAGCTAGGGGTCTTAGATATAAAATAGGCTAACTTTAAAATCTTATCCCCAAAAACCTTACCTTATACCAACTTCAAAAGTGTTTGGGTATCGTTAGCAATATTTGATTCAATATTCCTCTTCCTAAGAAAGTTATTGGATGACTTCCCCACTTTATGCTCAACTCCCACATCAATATCTCTCTTTTTATAACTCTGAATTTTAGGGCCAAGGGATCATTTCTCCAAAATATATTTAGGGATCTCACGTCGGGCCTCAGGATAATAGGAAGTAGAAAACTCAGGATCGACAAAGCCAAATAACACATCCTCAAGCATCTCAGGGGAAGAGGCAAGACACCCAAAAGAGTTCTAAAAATATCATTTGGAAAGAGCACATCCTAGAAGGTGAGAGGAGATAACTTGAAAAACTTGGTTCTGATCAACCTCCAAAGCTTTAAATGGAGAATCCATCGAGACCCTCACATCTTGAATGACACCTTTTGAACCCAATTGGGATTTGTTGAGTGATAATTTTACCCAATTGCAAAATCACCATAATAGTCAGGGTATTGTTATAAAACCTTCTCTTGCAAAGAAATTCAAAACTTCTCTAAGGTTCTTATTTGCTTTATGTGGGTTTGAATGCTTATGAAAATATGCAAAAAAGTGTTGAAATACCTTAGAGATACAAGTAATTATTAACAAGAGGCTTGTGGTTTAGTATTAGTTTGATTTGCTTTGCTCTTGATTGTTCATGAAATTTACAAAGAAAAGAAAATGTAATGTGATTGGTCTTCATATTACCATCCTGGAATGGTGATTTAATTCATTTTATCTTGAGATGTTTTAAGTATATTTTATCTTCTTGTGTTAAGGGTATTTTAACAAATTTAATCTTCCTTTGTTAAGCTTTGCTTTGAGCATAAAATAAAAGACTAAAATCTAACTTTGAAATGTGAATCCAGAATGGTGATTTAATTTATTTTATCTTGTTTTTGTGAAATAGATTTTATCTTGCTTTGTTGACAAATTTTTATCTTCTTATGTTAAGCTTTGCTTTGAGCATAAAATAAAATGACTAAATCTAAATTTGAAATATGAATCTCAAAATTATGTTTTAATTCATTTTATCTTGCTTTGTGAAATAGATTTTATGTTGCTTTGTTAACAAATTTTATCTTGCTTTGTTAAACAAAGTTTTAAATAATAAAACCTATGAAGTGCAAGAATCTATTTTGGAACCTTAAAAATTTATCTTAATTAAATGAGTCCAAATAATTTAACAAGTTAGCCTTGAGCAACAAAATTATTTGGATGTTTTAATTACTTCAAAACCCCCATTATTGATTTTTTTGTGCAAAATAATATAACATTTTAGGGCTTTGAGTGCTTGATGGAACTTAAAGAAAATAAATGACAAAATATAGGGTTAGAAAAAAAATAAAAAATCTAAAATAATATGAAACAAATTGCGGAAAAGATATCAAATAAAGCTACTGTAAACTATTTCCTCCTATTATACAAAAAATGTAAGATCATGAACACTAAAAAAAAACCAAGTTAGACTTGCATCCAGTCTAAGGGGTAAAAAAATGCATTAAAAACATTAAATGATGCTACCATATGCATAAAACACCATTAAATGAACCCAATACATGTGGAGAAAAATATGCAATGAAGCTTCTATTGTATTCAAAACATTTTTTTTGCATACAAGGTGAGAACAAGTGTTGGCAATAGCTTGTATAATTCCAATCCACTTCACATGCTCCTATTCCAAAAAAATTCCAGCCCCTGTTTCTACATTTCAATGCCATATTTAAAATCTTCAAACAACCCTTCGTTTCATATTTTATTCACTAGAAAATTATTCACTTGCTTTTCCCCCTTTTCGTTTCCTCTTTCTCCTTTGGCTTCATGATGCTTCTTTCCTCCCTTGGTAACCCTTATATTTGATTATTTAATTGATTTAAAATGCATTTTAGTAATGCTAGCGTTAGTTTGGTAATGTCCTTTTCCAATAAAATTGACTTCTCTATCTTTATTCTCTCCACCTTGTGACTGTTGCGTAATATTCATGTTGGCACATGTATTTTAAATATAACATAACCTCCTTTTTTATAGAGAACCATTAATTCATTCATGCCCTAATGCGTCCATCATCAATTTTATTTTATCTTTGACCATGTCATTCATTTTGGTAATTTTATTCATTATGCTTTGGGTAATGTTTGGGACTACTTTGCCCCATATCTAATGCTTGTATCAATATGACAGTTTATTGATGTTCACCATGAATACTGCAACTTGTTCACTGCATACCCATTCTAAAATATAATCGTGCTCAACACCTTTTAAGAGCACTCTCACATGCCCAACACGTGGTGATGGTTTGCATGGACACTTCCATAGTACAGGTGCTACTACTCGCATATTGGCACATTCCTTAGCATCATGTGCTTTTTTTTTTCTCAACGTATCATACTCCTCTAAAGAGAGTGTCATAACAGCTGAATTATTTTACTCTAAATACGCTCTTGAAGACTCGCTTTCATTTAAAACTTTGATTGCATTAAGAGCTATTACTTTTGATGCCCTTGATGATTCCATATCTGTTATAGTTCTTTGCAACCTAATCTCTACAATGCTAGTAGCTTCCCTTACTTATTCAATATTCTCCATAGATTTATGCCTACTACCTTTGGCTACTTCATCTAAAACCTTAGTTTCATCTGCTTTAGAAGCTACTTGTAAAAATTTAGGAATATCTACCATGGTTTTCCTAACTATAGATCTGGGATGTATTCAAAGTTATTTATGGATGTATGGTGATCATTATAGCTTCACTTCCACCAGTAAATGGAAATATTGGTAAACATATTTCTAAGCAAGAGTTGGATCATGATCTCCAATTTCTTGTTTCGAAGCAACCTGGCATGGATGGAATCATGGCTAATGAAACTTCTTTACTTTACGTAATTTCTCCTAGAGTATGTGGTAGTCCTACATCACAGTCAAAAATTCCTCATTATAGCTCTTCGCAATCAGGAGTTTAGTGGCTCCACTAGAGATAAGAACTTGGTTCGAGTGAAGTAATCCTTACTGGTTTTGGATATTTATGATATCATTTACGTGCTTATCTAAAACCGACAATGGCCACTACAACACTGAATACCAATAGAACATGCCTATTTTTTTTAGCATGAGCTCCCCTTTATCCATTGTGAAAGTGTGGTAATATTGAGTTAGTAGCATGGTAATTCTGCAGCAACAGGAATAATAAGTTCCCCTTGCATGTATATCCCCCATTGGAGTGCTTTGTCTATAGAAAATTATCCATCATGCACTTGCTACTCTCGATCTTCTCGACCAATTTCCACAGTGTTCAAGTGACCTCTATCTTCATTTTGGATTTGACAGCCAAATCCTCCTCAACAATTTGCCTGTAATAGCATGTCTTCTAGCATAAATATGTCATCATTAGCTTTTCTTGTCACTAGTACAAAGGGTGTGCTCCTTGCCTCTTTCTATAATATCTTGACATGTAAATTTATCAACAAAAGACTCAAAGCAAACCCAAATTCATCAAAATCTCAGGTGGATCATGCACTGGTAATCCATCATAAATGAAGTCAACCCAAAGAAATAAATTTATTTTTGCATGTAAATTTAGTCCCACATGCAGGACGTGGTGGTTATGAGCATGATTTAAAAGCACCAGCACACCTACTATCTTTCAATAACATATGATGATCTAACCTTTCGTGTGTTCATCGTAACCTTAGGTCCTTTTACCTCGTATTGTCCATGATCCCCATCCACTATTGTCATTTTACGTCATCGCACAGGTGAATTATCTAGGTCTATCATCAATCTATCAAGTTCCACATGGTCCTATCATTCCATGTCACCACCAGCCTCATCCATCGTGTTGGCACATCAGTCTTGTAATTCATTTCCAAGCCTTTTAGGGCCTGCAAATAATCCTAAAACCAAAAATTTGAAAGTAAATTAATCACACCCATAAAATAAATAAATATATCAAAACTAATTTAAACATAAGCATAATATAAAAATATGTTAAATCCCAATCAACTTAATCCAAATGTATGAAAAGAAAACTCGGAGTGTAATTAAAATGAATGAATTTGTTTTATTCACACTCTTTTTTATATTTTTATTGATTATTATTTTTTTATCATTATTTTTTTCTTTATTTTTGCTTTATTTTATTTAAATTTGATTTAATTAATTTCAAATGTTTGAATTGATTTAATTCAAAACATTTAAAATTAACCAAAACATTATAAACCTAACCAACACACTAGACCTTTTTAAAAAAATCATAAGGAGACACTAACCAACATCCCAACCTTGGAACCTACATTGCAAACTCATGGGTAGGGACCTATCAAAATTATCACTCAAAGAAAACCAAAATTCCCAAAAACCTCAAAATTTAAGGTGGGTCCCCAAATTTGGGGCAAGTTGTGCGATAGTCACAACAAATGGTGACTCTACTGGGAAATGCTCCTGAGCATTTCGGATGAAGAACCCGATCTGAAACCAAGAAAACCAAAGATTAGAGAAATATAAATCATCTAGCAATATCCAGAGAAGATGGGGGTAGATAGCTTCAAATGAAAACAAATGAACCATTTGCCTCTGCTCAATGTGTGAATTGTGATTCATTTTGCATTCTTGAAACAATTTAGATTCCATCATTTGTTTTGCATTTAGGCTATAGAGTGTCACTCATTAAAATGTGCCTCTGCATTGCTCCACTACCAGCCAAGCATCTATAGCCCTGATGGAGATGACCTTGATCTCTTCTAGACCTTGCTCTACTGCTAACCAGGCATCTATAGCCTCGATAGAGATTATCTGAATCACCCAAGCATTATATTAATTTTGCATTTTTTCTTTTATTTTATTTTTCTAGACATTGCTCCACTACCAATCAAGCATCTATAGCCCCGATGAAGATTATCTAAACTTTTAATTGATTTGGATTTTCTTTCCTTATTTTTTTTTATTAAGCATTGTATTGCTTTGCAAAATTTATATGCCACCTAGGTTAGAGACCACTTAAGGCTAAATATAGAGTGTATTATATTTTTACCTTAATTTGCAAACCAAAATGACTTCATCCTTCAAGATTTCAAAGAATACCCTTTAATATGTGAGTTACATGTGGAGCTTTAGCAAATATATCATTGTTCCACCTTCCACCATCTTAGTCCAAAATCTAAGAATGATTACTAAACAATTTCATTCCCTTTTCCTCAATTCCACTTGATTCCAAACTAGGCCATCCATCCTACATGACAAAGGAACACTATCAACAAAGGAACCAAGAGTTAGTAGCTATCACAAAACACTACCTCAATCAGAGGAACCAACCCAAAGTGCACTTGATGAAAACACCATTTAAAAATAAAAACCTAACCTAATGAAAACTGACAAGAAAGAAAATAGCAAAAACTTGTAAAACAAGAGATTATGTACAAAAGTGCCACACAAAGAAAAATCTAAAAGCAAAAGCATGAAAACCAAAAAGCTATATACAATAATATACAAGTAAGGTACAAATGATGCAAGAACTCAACTTTTTCATGGGTGAAAATAATGCTTGAGAAATTGCCCATTAACAGGTAAATGAATATCATCCCCACTCAAAGTTTTCAATCGAAAAGTGTTTTCTCCAAGAATTTTTGAAATTTGATAAGGACCAAGCCAAAGATAGTCAAATTTATTATGCTCACCCTTTTTCTCATGTGCCTTATCCCAAAGTAAAACCAAATCAAAAATCCTAAAATCTTTAATTTTAGTCTATTTATCAAACCATCTTTTAACAATGTCCTGATGTTTACTAAAATGAAGCAAGGCATCCTCTCGTTTTTCATCTAAATGCATGAGGTGAGTGAGACGAGCTTCAATTTTATCATCCATTTCAAGATATTCTTTCATGAATTGTAAAGTTTGCAATTTAATATTAGTGGGAAAAATTGGATCTTGACCATACACTAAATGATAAGGTGATGTTCCTATGGATTCTTTAATTCTTATTCTATCCACCCACAATGCAAACTTCAATTTATTATGCCAATCCTAAGGATTATGTTCAAGCAATTTCTTAATAATTGACAACAAGTTTTTATTAGATGATTCAGCTAAGCCATTACCTTGTAGATAATAATTAGAAGAATATTTGATGCTCACCTTGTTATCATATGCCCATTCTACAAAATAAAGTGAAATAAAAGCAGAACCATTATCACAAACAATTGAATGTGGCATTCCAAACCTAGTCATGATGTGTTCTTCCAAAAATTGAATAACAACCTCAGTAGTACAATTTTTGGTGGGGATAGCTTCCATCCATCTAGTACAATAGTTAGAGGTGGTAAGAATGAACTTATGGGAAGCTAAAGAATTAGGGTTTATGACCCCTACAAAATCTAGGCCCCACTGAGCAAAAGATCTCATCTCAACTACAGGTTGTAATGGCATAGGTGCATATCTCTCTCTATTAGCTGCAAGCTGACAAATATGGCAAGAATGTACATGGGAATGGGCATATTTAAATATGTGTGGCCAATAGTAACCAGATCTCAAGATCTGGTGTGTAGTGGCATTTGTAGAACCATGCCCCATCCCATACTTACCATGAAACTCATGTAAGATGTGAGTGGATTCTTCCTTATTCAAGCAATGAAGAAAAATTCCTTCATGGTTTTTCCTGTACAACACACCAGCATTAATCATAAAGTTTATAGACTTTAAATGAAGAGCTCTTCTTTATGTGGAATTAAAATGTGAAGGACACTTACCATTCAAAAAGAAATAAACAATATCAATATACCATTCATCTTGCATGATATCCTCTACATTATAATGTTGACAAGAAATTTGAGGATCTATCTCTACAAGTGCTTTTGTCAAGCCTTGTCCTCGAACTAGCTTCATTGGATGGATCTCAAGATCAAAATCCTGTAAGGTAGACATCCACTTTCCTCATTTTTTGCCTAGTTCATTCTGCATCAACATGGTTTTCACAGCAAGGTCAGGTACAATAGCAAAAACTCTACTATGCAAAATGTAATGCCTAATATTTTTGATAGTTTTAAATAAGGCATACACTTGTTTATCCAAAATGGTATATCTTAACTGTGCATCTTTCAAAGGTGAACTCATAAAAGCAATAGGGTTTTCAGAATTATCTTCACTTTTTTGAGTTAGCACGCTAGCAAATGAATGATCAGATGCAAAAGTATAGATGAAGAATGGTTTCTTGTAATCAGGACTTACCAAAATAGGTGCATTAGAAATGGTATCTTTAACACTCTAAAAAGTAGTCCTAGCCTCACATGTCCACTTAATATTAACATCATTTTTTAACATATCATTCAATGGTTTAACAATTTCAGCAAATCCAAAAATGAATTTCCTAACAAAATTAATTTTCCCAAAGAATGATCTAAGCTCTTTCTTACTACCCGAAAAAGGAATATTTTGAATTACCTCTATTCTCATAGGGTCTATAGAAATGCCATATTTTGATATTACATGCCCTAACAATTTTCCCTCAGTTACTCCAAAGATGCACTTTTTAGGATTAAGTGAAATTCCATGTTCTCTACACCTTTGAAGAACTTTTCTCAAATCATTAATATGATCTTCTCGTTTCTTTGAGAAAATAGGGATATCATCTACATAAATGACTATGCATTTACCAATGAGGTCTCTAAAAGCATAGTCCATGGCACGCTGAAATGTAGCACCTGCATTAAGCAAACCAAAAGGTATTCTCTTGTAAGCAAATATTCCCCATTTAGTAGTAAATGCAGTCTTCATTCTATCACATGGGTCAATAAGAATCTGATTATATCCAGAATATCCATCAAGAAAGGACATCATTTCAGATCCATTAACCATTTGTAAAATGTTATCGATAGAAGGAAGAGGGTAGTTATCTTTTTACGAAGCTTTATTAAGGTTCCTGAAATCAATACATAACCGAATCTCTCCAGTTTTCTTTCTAACAAGAACTATGTTTGCAACCCATGTGGAATTTCAGATAGGAAATATAATTTTTGCATCTAATAGCTTTTTAACTTCCTTCTCTATGAGAGGTTCCAACAATGGGTTAACTAGGTGTTGTTTCTGTCTGAATGGTTTAGAATCAGGCTTCAAAGGAATAGTATGCATGATAATATTTTGATTGTAAGTTTTTAAATCATCATAAGTCCATGCAATACAATCCATATAATCTTTAAGTGTGTGTATTATTCCTTCTTTTTCATGATGTGTGCATGCTTTTCCAATAAGTACATTATGTGAATCTTCATTATTTCCAATATTAACTACATCATATGCATCATTTGAAGGTGATATTTTGTCGCACCTTTTGCTTTGGTAGTCAATATCAAAAATTTTTCAAGTGAGACAATACCTTTTGGGATAGCATTAGTTCTCTTTGTTACCTCATCTTCTTCATCTTCATCCTCTTGTAACCGTTGGTCTTCGTCAATCACCTAATTTTCAAAAACACCTGAGTTAGTTACAAAGTCAAAGATGTGTCTGTCACTTTCAAATACCTATAAATTTTTAACATTATCAGGTATAGAAGGACAAGGAACCAATTCTATTGAAAAAATTTTCAATTTTCTTTTATCGATGGGATTTAATGTACCTGCTACGACTACCAAAGAATATACAACATGATTACTCTTTCTAGAAATCAGAGAAATATTAAAGGCTTCAAATTCATCTATTAAGTCTCTAACTCTAGTTCTGTAGTGAATTAGCCTTTCATCACGACATGTGTATTGCCCCTTTACTTGCCTAACAACTAGCGCTGAATCCCCTAAGACTTTCAAACATTTAATGTTCTTATTCAGAGCTAATTGTAATCCAAAAATTAATGCTTCATACTTCATTGCATTGCAAGTACATGGAAATTGTAATCTAAATGCAGCAAGAGAAGACCTACCTTTAGGGCTAATGAGTTCAACCCTAGCTCCACTACCCTGTTTGGATTTAGATCCATCAAATTTAAGTGTCCAAACAAGATGATCATCATTAAGTGGGTCACAAGATAGAATTTCAGCATTAGATTTATTTGTAACCAACTTGGTATCTAATGTGTAAACACCCAACTCAGACTCATTATAAAGGGTTTCATTTGTTCTATTATACTCTGTGATCAACTCTTTGAGTCTAGGCTCTCTTTCAATTTAGATTTGATTGGCTACCCCTTTCCAAGGTAACCACATGTGTGAACAGTCTGTGGCCATATAGCCATTCAAGTTTTTGCTCCAATCCCTGGCCAATAACATACCATACTTGTCAGGAATATCAACAACATGAATATCAATGTATTGTTGAATTCTAGGTTTTGATGAAATCTGAATATGGATGTTATGAAGCATGCCTACCACATTCACCTTAGATCTATCTAATTGTACCATCATTCTATTTGAAGGATTGGGTTTCAAACCCAACCTCTGACAAGTAACATAAGGTATTACATTACCTGATGCACCTGAATCTACTAGACAGTTGTGTAAATTATTTTCTACAATTTTGATTGTTAGAAGGAAGGGAGGAACCTCTCCTTTCTCCTTTTGCAAGACCAAATGTGACTCTGTAGTTTTCCTAGCATCAGTTTTGCTTGGTTGACCAAGTGCCTTAATCAAGGAATCTTGTTGGTTTGTCAGTTGTGCAACTTCAAACAAAGTGATGTTAGCTTTTATTTTCTTTAAATCATCCACAATGTTATAAGCAATTTTATCAAGATTTTGCACCTTTTGTGGTGGTTTGGATGAATCAATCCGAGATGGAGGTGTAGGATTGTTATTTGCCTTAGTATCTGGTGGAATAATGGAATTGTTTGGAGGAGTAGAAGTATTTGGGGTCTTACTCTTACTTCTCAACTGGTAGTTGTGATTCCCCTTTTTAAACTGCCTAAAGGCCTAAACTTCTTCTTCTATGGGATCATCATCCTCCTCTTCTTCCTCACTGGATCAAAATTTTCAACAACTAAAGTAGTTCCCTTACCTTTGCTTGAACTAGCTTGATGAGAAGAGTCCTCATTAGGTACTAATTCCAAATCATCCATCTCTTGTTGCAAAATACCTACGGTCTTCTGAAACTCGGGGTATTCATTTTCATTGTGCTCTTTAGTGGAATGCATCCTACACTAGTTGTTCATAGTCAAATCTGAAATATTAACAATTGTATGAGATTGACTAGAACTAGTAGATGCATTATTATGATTAGAAATCGGACTAGGCACACCCCCATTGTTTGGTCGTGTGTTCCACTGTTTCCTATGAAAACTATAGTTTCTGTTTTGTTGTGGGTTTTGTGGTGCCTATTTTTGTAACTGAACCATATCACTACTTAGCTTCTGGACCAACCTCTTTAGGTATTTTACCTCTAAATCAGGCTCATTAGGTTGAATAGTAGTAGTGGTAGGATTAGTTGGATTCTCAAAACCTAGAATGTTCTAATTTGGTACCACATTTTGATTTTGAACATTTTGATTTTGCAAAGTGCCTTGAGTTTGAATATTTGGATTTTGAAATGGATTCAAACTCTGCATGGGTGTTGGATTTAAGAATGTAGACAAGGCCTGAGCATTCATTTCCATGGATTTGTGGGTGGCCAATTAATTCTCTAAGAGTAATGGAGTGGTCGGATAGGTGGGTGTAGTCGGATAAGTGAATGTGGAAGGATAAGTAGGTATGGTAGGGTAAAACTGATTGTAGGGCAAAGTGTTCAACATTGGAGTCTGTTGTGATAATGCCTGGTTTATCATTGGGATTTGATTGTATGCCCCAAGTTGTCCTATAGTAGGTAACTATCCTATCCCATAACCCTGTGGTATCAACTGTTGCTCAATAGTCATGGCCTCCATGTATGCTAAGGCAAGAGTAGTGACCAAAGGGTTTCTCCTAACAAACATGGAGGTCATGGGATCTAATGCCCTGAAGTATATCTGAAGGGAAATATTGGAAATGATAGCGTAGGGAGAAGTTAGTCTCGAATAGAGCTTTTGAAATCTCATGTTGAACATTCTCAATGGTTCATTAGGTTCCCTCCTACAAGAAGCAAATTGATGATAAATTATGGCAAGATCTAAGGGTAACCTAAACTGATTCACAAAGGTAGTTTCTAACTAGACCCAAGAAGTAATGGAGTTGGTAGGTAGACTGATGTACCAATCATATGCCAAGTCATCTAGGGTCAAAGGAAACATTCTGCAAGCAACATCTTCATGTTCCACTTGCAATCTGATTAAGGTGTCTTTAAAAGCTTGAATGTGTTCCTCTACTAATCGAGTGCCATCATGTTTGTATTTGGGCAAGTATTTCTCTATGTTCTTGGGCATATCATGGGCATCCCCAACAATGTTCAAGGGGGTACTATGTACTCCCATCCAAGTAGCATTTGCAGCCATTGGATTTGGTTGTGGTGTGACTAAAGGAACAATAGGAAGAATAGGAACAATAGGTGGCTCAATTGAAACCCCACTAGGTGGAATAACAATTGTTTCACTCTTGGATCTTCGATGTCTCTAAGTAGGAGATAGGCTTTGGAAAATGGTATCTTCTACAACCTTAGATCTAGTAATGATACCCTTAGGTTCCAGCTTAACAATGACAACAACAAGTGTTTGTTAACAATGCATCAATTAAACCATAACAATAAGAAATATTCTCAATTTGTAAAAGGTTAGCATCAATGCATCATCAATTAAAGAAATTTCCAATCAATGAATGTGATCACCTATCAACAAAACCTCGTTAGTCAAGACCAATACCTTCAAATAAGACTTTCAAGTAACAATGAACAATTTAGCATTTAAAGTAGCAATAAAATAAACCATTCAAGAGGCCCTCCTTCTAGCGCCAATTATGTTGAGTGATAATTTTACCCAATTGCAAAACCACCATCACAGTCAGGGTATTGTTAGAAAACCCTCTCTTGCAAAGAAATTCAAAATTTCTCCAAGGTTCTTATTTGCTTTATGTGTGTTTGAATGCTTGTGAAAATATGCAAAATATGCTGAAATACCTTAGAGGTGCAAGTAACTGTTAACAAGGGGCCTGTGGTTTGGTATTACTTTGATTTGCTATGCTCTTTATTGTTCATGAAATTTGAAAAGAAAAGAAAATGTGATGTGATTGGTCCTCATATGACCATCCTGGAACGGTGATTTAATTCATTTTATCTTGAAGTGTTTTAAGTAGATTTTATCTTCTTTTGTTAAGCAGATTTTAACAAATTTTATCTTCCTTTGTTAAGCTTTGCTTTGAGCATAAAAGAAAAGACTAAAATCTAACTTTGAAATGTGAATCCAGAACGGTGATTTAATTCATTTTATCTTGTTTTTGTGAAATAGATTTTATCTTGCTTTGTTAACAAATTTTATCTTCTTTTGTTAAGATTTGCTTTGAGCATAAAATAAAATGACTAAATCTAAATTTGAAATATGAATCCCGGAGTGGTGATTTAATTCATTTTATCTTGCTTTGTGAAATAGATTTTATCTTGCTTTGTTAACAAATTTTTATCTTGCATTGTTAAACAAATTTTAAATAATAAAACCTGTGGAGTGCAAGAATCTATTTTGGAACCTTAAAAAAAATGCCTTAATTAAATGTGTCCAAATAATTTAACAAGTTAGCCTTGAGCAACAAAATTATTTGGATGTTCTAATTACTTCAAAACCCCCATTATTGATTTTTTTGTGCAAAATAATATAACATTTTAGGGCTTTGAGTGCTTGATGGAACTTAAAGAAAATAAAATGAAAAAAATGACAAAATCTAGGGTTAGAGAAAAAATTAAAAATCTGAAATAATATGAAACAAAGTGCGGAAAAGCGATCAAAGAAAGCTACTGTAAACTAATCCCTCCTATTCTGCAGAAATTAGAAGATCATGAACACTAAAACAAAACTAGGTTAGACCTGCATCCACACAATCTAAATCTGGTTAAGTGCAAGAGTCTAAGGGGTAAAAACATGCATTAAAAACATTAAATGATGCTACCATATGCATAAAACACCATTAAATGAACCCAATACATGTGGAGAAAAATATGCAATAAAGCTTCTATTGTATTCAAAACCTTTTTTTTTGCATACAAGGTGAGAACAAGTGTTGGCAATAGCTTGAAGATTCTTCCAATCCACTTCACATGCTCCTGTTCCAAAAAATTCCAGTCCCTATTTCTACATTTTGATGCCATATTTAAAATCTTTATAAAACCCTTCGTTTCATATTTTATTCACTGGAAAACTATTTGCTTGCTTTTCCCCCTTTTCGTTTCCTCTTTCTTCTTTAGCTTCATGATGCTTCTTTCTTTCCTTGGTAACCATCATATTTGATTATTTCATTTATTTGAAACACCTTTTAGTAATGTTAGCATTAGTTTGGTAATGTTGTTTTGCAATAAATTTGTCTTCTCTATCTTTATTCTCTCCACCTTGTGACTGTTGCGTAATCTCCACGTTGGCGCATGTATTTTAAATATAACATAACCTCCTTTTTTTATAGATAACCATTAATGCATTCATACCCTGATGCGTTGACCATATATTTTATTTTATCTCTAGCCATGTCATTCGTTGGTAATTTTATTCATTATACCTTTGAAACCAAACTTCCTATATGATACTCTCCTTTGGTAACACTTTGGGTAATGTTTGGGACTTCTTTTCCCCATATCTAATGCTTGTATTAGGCCATCAATTTATTGATTTTTACCATGAATACTATGACTTGTTCACCATGTACCCATTCTGAAACATGATTATATTTGGCACCTTTTAAGAGCACTCTCACACACCCAACATGTGGTGGTGGTTTGCATGGATACTTCCATAGTACAGGTGCTACTGCTTTCCTATTAGCATATTCTTGAGTGTCATGTACTTTTTTTTGCTCAACACATCGTACTCCTCTAAAGAGAGTGTCACAACAACTATAAAGAGAGTGTCACAACAGCTGAATTATTTCTTTCTAAAGATGCTCCTACAGAATTGCTTTCATTTAAAATTTTGATTACATTAAGTGCTATTACTTTTGATGCCCTAGAGGATTTCATCTCCATTACAGTTCTTTGTAATCTACTCTCTATAATGTTGGTAGCAGTCCTTACTTTTTCAAGATTCTCCTTATATTTATGCCTACAACCTCTAGTTGCTTCAGCTAAAACCTTAGTTTCATCGATTTTATAAGTCGCTTATTATAAAACTTTAGTAAGCTCTACCATAGTTTTCTTAGCTACAAATTTGGGTCACATTCAAAGTTATTTATGGATGTATGGTGATCATTATAGCTGCACTTCCACCAGCCAATGGAAATACTAGCAAACATATTTTTGACCAGGAGTTGGATTATGATCTCCAAATTCTTTTTTTGAAGCAACCCGACATGGGTGAAATCGTAATCAATGAAACTACTCTGCTTTATGCAATTCCTCCCAGAGCATGTGGTAGTTCCACATCACAGTCGACAAATTCTCACTATAGCTCTTTGCAATTGGGAGTGTAGTGGCTCTGCTGGAGATAAGAACTTGGTTCAAGTGAAGTAATCCTTACTAGTTTTGGAATTTTATGACATCATTTACCTGCTTCTCCAACACCTACAGTGGCCACTACAACACTGAATACCAATAAAACATGCCTATGTTTGCCAGCATGAGCTTCCATTTATTCATTGTGATAGTGCAATGATATTGAGTTAGTAGCATGGTAATTATGTAGCAACATGAATAAATAGTCCCCCTTGCATGTATATCCCCCATTAGAGTGCTCCATCTGTAGAAAATTATTCATCATGCACTTGTTGCTCTTGATCTTCTCGACCAGTTTCCACAGTGTCTGGGTCACCTCTATCTTCCTTTTGGATTTGACAGCCAGATCCTCCTCAACAATACACCTGCTATAGAATGTCTTCTGGCATAAATATATCATCATTGGATTTTCTTATCACAAATACAGAGGGTGCGCTCCTTGCCTCTTGCCAAAATATCTTGACATGGAAATTTATGGATGAAAGACTCAAAGCAAACCCAACATTATTAAAATATTAGGGGGGTCATGCATTGGTAATCTGTTATAAATGAATTCAACCCAAACAAATAATTTCATTTTTGCATGCAACTTTAGTTCCACATTCAGTACGTGGTGGCTATGAGCATGATTTAAAAGCACCAACACACCTACTATATTTCAATTACCCATGGTGATCTAACCTTTCATGCATCCATCATAACCTTAGGTCCTTTATCCCCATCCATTATCGTCAATCCACGTCATCGCGTAGGTGAGTTGTCTAGGTTTGTCATCAAGCTGTCAAGGTCCACGCAGTCCTATAAGTCCATGTCACCACCAGTCTCATCCACTGTGTTGGCACGTCAATCTTGTAATTCATTTCCAAGCATTTTAGTACTTGCAAATAATCCTAAAACCATAAATTTGAAAGTAATTTAATCACACCCATAATATAAAAAATATATATCAAAACTAATTTAATCATAATCATAATATAAAAATATATTAAATCCCAATTAACTTAATCCAAGCGTATGAAAAGAAAACTCAGAGTGCAATGAGAATGAATGAATTTGTTTTATTCACATTATTTTTTATAATTTTATTGATTATTATATTTTTATCATCATTTTTTTATTTATTTAAATTTTATTTAATTAATTTCAAATGTTTGAATTGATTTAATTCAAAATATTTAAAATTAACCAAAACATTAAAAACCTAACCAACACACTAGACCCTTTAAAAAAAATCAAAAGGAGACACTAACCAACAAAACAAACCCACATTGCAACCCCATTGGTACGAACCTATCAAAATTATCATTCAAAAAAAACCAAAATTTCCCAAAAACCTCAAAATTTAAGGTGGATCCCCAAATTTGGGGTATGTTGTGCGATAGTCACAACAAGATTCTTGGATTCCAATGGAATCCAATGGGAGAGTGCTTACTCTACCAATTTCTACAATAGCCTAAGTCCCAATATTGAACTCTTAAACCACCCCTTCTTTCATAGTAGGGTTTTTATGCCTTTCCTCTCTTGAGATTTCTTTGACCAGAAACTTTTTATCGAATAGTCACAACAAGATTCTTGGATTCCAATGGAATCCAATGGGAGAGTGCTTACTCTACCAATTTCTACAATAGCCTAAGTCCCAATATTGAACTCTTAAACCACCCCTTCTTTCAGAGTAGGGTTTTTATGCCTTTCCTCTCTTGAGATTTCTTTGACCAAAAACTTTTTATCGAATTCAACTTAGTCGGGCATTGTGTCAAACTATGCCTTGATTTTTTACATATAGATCAGATATTAGGTCTATTCTCATATTCAATAGCCTAATTCCAAGACCCCAACTACAAGATTAGTTCAATGGATGTTGGTAGATCAATGTCAAGATCTACATTGATGTATATTCTCATAAATATCATCCTTGATTTCACCCTTGTCATAGAATATATTAGAATTAGTTCTCCCAAAGCCTTATCAATCCTTCTCATAACATCATCATGCCAAATATGAAAAGGTTGGCTAGGAAGCCTAACCCATAGGGGCACCAAATTTACTTTCTAGGTGATTGGATTGAAATTCGGTCCTCATTTTTGGAGAAACAAACCTCTCTTGCCATAAAACCAAGGGCCTCCACCCAAGATTCAACTTGAATCATACTTTTTGTTTAATTTTATGAGTAAAAAATATTTTGGAAGAGCCACTATTTCCAACAAAAAGACTCATCTTCTAATGGAGTCCAAATCTAGTCGAGCTCCCTAGAACTTACCCATGAGGTTAAAAATACCTTGGTTCAAAGCCATATCCAAAAGGTCATTAAAAACACTTATCTTGTTTTTTCAAGAGATAAATCAAAAAGTACTTTCGAAGCACTTCTCACAGCACTACTTGAGACCATCACAACATAGGAAGAAACATCGAGGTCAAAATATTTTTGCAACAACTTTGGTACCATGGGAGTGGTTGCACCTACCAACTCACTTGCAACAAATCCATGAACACCCAAAGGGATAGGAAACCCAACAAAACCCACTTTTTCATCTGCCTCCTCACCACTCAAACTGCCAACCCCCATATTCTCACTCGATCCATCATTCTCCACAAATTTGCTCTCTCACTCACCCTCCTTCTCCACGTTCCTTCTCACACATATTTTTAATCCATATTTATGGAATATTTATGATAATATTTCTCATTTATGCAACATGTCATATCATGTGGTTAATGATGCCATGCTAAACTACTCATGTTCAATAATAATATTAATAATCCACTTCCATGTTTTTCACACGTACTTCTATTTTGTTTTTTATTAGATATAGAAGAGGTTTTGAAAGGGTCCTAGAGACTTTTACAAAAGGATAAGCCCTACAAAACTTGGCCTAATACCAGCAATACAAGGACAAGAATGACTATAAAGCACTACAACTGGTCATCCATCAGCAAGTGAACCAGCTACAACCTGATACAAGAAATAAAATTATAATAGTATTGGTGAGCCCCCAAACAAACCAACACTCCCACATGGTTGTGCAAAAAATATTTCTTCATAAATAGTAAATTCTTATATAGCATTAAGAAGCATGCATCGCTAAAGCCAATTGAGGAAGACCTTTGGGAAAAATATCTCTCCAAACATACATATCATTGAGACTTATACCAAGGTTTACCATAAAGTTAGCATGGTAGTTTCATTCTTTGAAGATATACTTTATCTCCCTATCCTCTCTAGCTTGAAGAATTCACCTAAATTCTATAATCACAACCTCAATATTCCAACCAAGGACTAAATCACCTTTGACCAAGTTTATAATATTAAGCAAGTCTCCTTAAATGCAAACTTTTTGGTACCCCATCTTCTCCACAAGTATGAGACCTTGGTAAAGGGCTCTAGCCTTTATAACATGGCAAGGTTGGATATATAAGAATTTAGAATATGCTAGTAGAAGCCCACCTGTGTCATCCCTAAGTACCCCACCAAAACCAACATTACTAGGATTACCCATTGAAGTTCAATTTAAATCCTAAAGAAGGAGGTTCCCACCTCACAAGGGCTCGAGGATTAGGACCAAGAAGACCAACAACCCTATTACTCTATTGAAATCCAATTTTTCTTTTGATCTCAACCTCCTCAAATTTTCCCTCCTCCAAAGCCAAAGAGGACACATTCTCTAGGATGGATGCCAAGGCTCTGGTACAAACAAAGGTAAGATCTCTTTTGAAGTTTTTAAAATTCTACTATTCCTGTCCTTCCACACCCACTAGAAAAGATGCAGCAAATAAAAGTTCCAAAATTATTTTATCCTTGAAGAGTAAAAAGGATATGACCATTGAGTGCAAACATCAGCAAGCGAACTCAGCAACATGTAACTTAGTTCTAAAAAATAGAGTTAAGAACTTCCATAGAGAATGAGCATTAAAATTATAGATGGCTTGTATGTTCCTCATTAGCACCACAGAGGTAGCATCTATTTTGCATCGACCAACCTCTTTTTTTAAGATTTTCAATGGTCAAAATATTATTATGAGTTGTCAACCAAAAATGATATTCACCTTTGGTGTTAGACTCTTAAGCCATACTTTGAAATGTGGGATCCATAGTGTAGTCCTGATAGCTAACATATTGTATGTAAAGTTGACTAAAAAGTATCTATTATTTTCCTCTACCCAAAATATCTCATCCTCTTCATTTCTCTATTTAGTGACCTGAGACTTCAATTTATTAGCAATTAGAATCCAAGCTTCAAGTTCAGCATTGTTGAGAATAGACTGGTCTAATGATTTCCAAACCTTCAACCCATTAACCACCTCGATAAAGTCAACCATATTATACCCAAATATCAATCTGGTCCTAGGATCCAAACACGCCAGATTTAGAATTTATGTAATGGGTTAGTCCATCAGCAAAATATCTTTCCAAAAATCAATATTGATTCCATTACCCAACCTCCACCTACAACATTTGGAGACTAGCATCCTCAAATTTTACAAACTCAACCAAAATATTGAACCAAAAGTTGGTAGAAGATCAGCAAGCAAAATATTTTTATCTCAAGTATTTTGCTGACACAAGGTTGACCCAGCTAGTTTCAATTTGATTTGTCAACTTCAATACTTGTATTGCAACCATAACCTTATTCATATGTCTGATATTATGGAGATCTAACCCACCATCCTTTTTAGGTCTACAGACTTACTCCCAACCAAGTGATTTTTTTTCTTCTCATTGTAACCGGATCAAAGAAATGACTTTTGAGTATGTTCAATCCTCGAGAAAATCTTGTTATGAATTTTTAATATAGATAATAAGAAGGTTGGAATGCTTTGAAGAGTAGAATTTACCAGGGTAGCCTTTTTTAAATGACTAAGGAGGTATCCTTTCCACCCAATCAGCTTCCTCTACTATTTTTCCACCATAGTTTCCCAAAGTGAATCTCAAATCCTGCCTTTGAAAAAAGGTATTCCAAGGTAAATAGATAGGATGGAAGCCACATCACAACCCAATATGCAAGAAATTATCCTCTACCTTGCTAAGGGGATATTCAGAAAGAAGATTTTGCATTTTATATAATTTATCTTTTGCCCTGCTGCAATTTCAAATACCTCTAAGATTCATTTTAGCACCTGTATTTGGGGAGATAAAGCAAGGAGGGAGAGTAGAATATCATCTACAAATTGGCGATGAGAAATAGGATCCATCGGAAAATAGGATTTATAACTTTCACAAAGGTTTCTAACTTGATATCCCTACCCAAAGCTTCCACCACTAAGATAAAAATGTAAGGGGAAAAGGGGTCCCCTTGGTGAATGCCTCTCAAACTTGAAAAATAACCTGTTGGGAACATTTTTATTAAGACAAAAAACTTGGCAGAAGAGATACAAGCATGGACAAGTTTTATCCAACTTTGGCAAAAATAAAATTTTCCCAAAACCTTTAACAAAAACTCCCATGAAACCCTATCATAAGCCTTGTTCATGTCTAATTTGAGGAGACCAGATCTGCCACTTTTATCAACTAGATGAAGGATTTAATGGATAGCTATGATATTTTCCAAAATTTGTCTCCCTAGAACAAATCTGCTTTGGTCTGAATCAATCAAGGTTGGAAGAAAAGGTTTTAATATTTTAACAAGGGCCTTTGTCAAAATTTTATAAATAGTGTTACATAATTTGATGGGTCTAAAGTCCAAGGTTCAAATATCAGGCCTTGTTGGACTAGGTGCTTGTTTGTATTCCAATGTGTTCCCAATGGCATAAAAGGTTCAACATGAATGCATCTTAGTGGTTATAGGGGCAGACTACATGGATTACCATGGCAGTTATTGATTCCACTAGGTTAATCAAAAAAATTGATGGGTCTAAAGGTACCAAAGTCCTTTACACTAAAATTCTTAGAAAACAGAGTTAAAAAAGTAGAATTCACTCTGAACAGGATATGATTGGTGGTATGGGACTCCCAAAGGGAATCAACAATATCTTTCCCCATAATATACCAATACTTTGAGAAAAAGAGGGGGGAAACCATCAGGACCCAGAGCCTTTATTTCTTCCATGGCAAAGATAACAACTCTAACTTCCTCATAGTTGAAGGGAGAGACAAGGGCTTGGTTCATATCAATCATGACAAGGCTGGGAATACTACCAAGAAACTTATTTTGGGCTTCCTCATTACAAACCTCTTCCACCCTAATGAGATTTTTGAAAAAATTCACAACCTCAACTCTTATATCCTTAATGTGAGTAGCATTGGATCCATCAACTTTTTGAATTTCTCTAATCATTTTGGAACTTTTGTGCTTCAAGGTTGTGATGTGAAAAAACTTAGAATTTTTATCTCCCTCCTTTAGCTAAAGTGCCCTAGATTTATGTTTCCACAAAATTTCCTCCTTCACAATAGTGTTATAAAATTTGGCCAATACCTCCTTTTCTCTGTATCTGATCTCTTGAGATTGATTTCCAAGTTCATCTCAGATTCAATAGCTTTCAATTGAATTTTTAGGTTTTTCTTATTTTGCAAAATATTCCCAAAAACCCTTTTATTCCATTCTTTAAAGCTTCTTTTAACAACTCTAAACTTCACCACAATTTTAGAAAGGTCGAAGCCTTGGACCCTTGTCGACCACTAGTTTTCCAACTGAGGATGAAGGCACCACGTTGCCTCAAACCTAAATGACCTAGTAAATATGGTTTCTTCCTGGTTCACTTCAAAACATAAGGGGTTATGGTCAAAGCCAATTATGGGGAGAGAACAAAGAGACAAATTTCCAAACAATGGAAGGCACTCCTTGGAGACAAGAACCCCTTTAAACCTAATTTAGATGAGTTGGTTACCCACTCTCATGTTACTCCAAGTACACCCTGAACCCTTCAACTCAACATCCAATAACTCATTACCATTCATAAAAACTACAAAATCTTCCATGCTTTTTGACATTGGGGAGTTCCCTCCTTTTTTATCCAAAAAAAATAGAGGGGAATTAAAATCTCCTACTAGGCACCAGGATTCTTGAGTAAAATCCTGCTCATGGAACTCAGAGTTTACCGCAACAAGTTTCTACTAGGCCTAAAGTTTGTTAGAGTATATTACAATGTTTGGATCATGTAAATGTATTGCCTTTGGTACATAACTAGAGTAGGAGTTTACTTGAGAGTAAAGTAGTTATTTGATGTAGAAGTAATAAATGCACAAGTGTCAATGTGCAAGCTGTAAATGTACAAGGTGTCCACTTATACATCTATATAGAGTGTTGTCCAAGGAATCCATCTTCCTATATAAATGGCCTCATATTACATGATAGATATATATAAGTGAGATAGAAGTAGGTAGATAGTAGTATATTAGATATAGATTGGTGATAGAGTATAATGTAGTACTCTGAGTAACTGTATATGGAGTTTTCATTTCCTCTAGAGCATTATAGATTTCCATCAATATTATATTTTAGTATTATTGCATAATTCCATTAGCTTACATTTCTACATACCATAGATCATGTGATTACTTTATCCCATATCATATATCATCAAAATCTAGTAGTGGTATCAAAGCTAGGTATATCAATAGGAATAGGAAAAGTCACAAGAGAGGAGAGAAGCAAATCTTAGTTCGATAATTTTTTAGATTGCGTTTGGCTAGAGTATTTCCATAGAGTTGTATAAAAACTCGTGAAAACTATGACTCAGCAATCGTTCCACTAGATTGACAAATCAACTAGTGAAGATTTGTCATTGATAGATTTATATTCATCATACTAATACTTTGTTACAAGAAAAGGAGATTCAAATAAATTTGTGAAGTTTCCTATAGAAAGCTAGGAAGAATACCATATTTAGAATCAATCCAACACCAGAAGCAATAATCATAAGATTCAAGAAACCTAAAGAAAGAGGTCTCATTGCAAGATATACAAATTGAAGACTCCTAGTTGGATATTGAGGAGATTTTAGGAACCTAAGGGAATTGTATTGTAGACCTACACATTGCAGAAGAAAAGACCATAGAAGCCTTAAGCTAGAATAAAATACCACAGAAGCCTTGATCCAGAAGAAAATACCATAGAATCCTTAAGCTAGAAGAAAAGTCCATAGAAGCCTTGTTCTAGAAGAAGACTCCAAATGAGAGTTTGTGAGAAATATAAAATAGGAGATTGGTGATATACATTGAAGACTACAAATTATAGATTACCTAGAGTCTTTCTACAAGATTGTGAAGACCAAGACTCAACACAGAATTCATACCACTAGCTTCAAGAATACATAATGAAGTTGTTGAGAATCAAAAATTAAAAAGGTCTAAGAAAATACCCCATTGGAAATAACATATTGAAGATCTATTCTAAAATAATCTAAAGAGACTCATAGAAGGTCTCATTGAATAACTTCTAGAAGAATAAATACTGAAGGACTAACAAGGTCCAGTACCTAATTTTAGAAGTAGTAGAATCCATATATCCGAGAAGGAGATCTCATTGCCAACACTTCCATAGTAGAAGGTTGAAGAAAATGTCTCATTTAGAAATACCAAAGAAGCTGCAAGATTGAATACCTTAGAGAGGTCTCAAGGATAAATAAGGAAAATGCTTGGAGAGCCTTATTGTAAAGTTTGTTGAAGCCAGCAAAGGAGTTCCTATAAGAACTCATTGGAGAAATTCGTCACCAAGGAGAAACTTGTCATAGCAAAGGATTTGGAATATTTGTTGCCATCCAACAACAAGCCCAAAGAAGAAGGATTTGGCAAGAATTTTATCAAATTGTAGATAATATTAGTGAAGACCTTAAGACTTTTAGAATCTTGAGAAGAAATCCATATTTGAAGTCAAAATTTGACAAGGAGGTTGAAGAAGAAAAAAAATGGAATAAGCCTAGCAAATGCAAGAGATTTGGAGATTGCCTTTTATAGATAAGAAGGCATATTGTAGAGGATAGACTATCTACCAAAAGGGTATCAATAATAATATCAGTACCAGTTGTAAAACTTCAGAGTTTTAGAGTTCATCCTGAAGGTCAATTAGTTCATCTAGTACAGAATCAAGCAACAAGTTAGAAGCATTAGAGAGCTATGAATTAGTGAAGACAGAAGAACTATTTTAAACAATCAAACAAAACCATGAATCCATCCAATGTCAATTTAGCAACAAGGTGAATCGAATCACCTCACAATCCTTCATATATAAATCAGTAAAGGTAAGCAACTTGGTTGCAAATAGGTTTATTAGTTGAATGTTGCTTAGTGTTATTATTCAATTCCATTAAAGCACCATAATTGTCAAAAGTTTCAAAAATAACATTGCATTATATAGTCTTCAAGATGTGTAGAAGTAAATTGGTTTAAAGTTTATCACTTGCACAATAAAATAGGAGTTGGATGTATTTTAACAGAAAGTAAAATATCATTTTCCTATTATCTATCTAAGAGCAAGAAGACTACATCCTACAACATTTATTGTAGTGCATATTACTGATTACTTTTAAGAGTTTTTATAAGATATTACTCTTAAGAAAATTGTAGAGGTTGTAGAAGCATTGAAAAGTTCTTTAAGAGTTAGTGCATATTACAAGTTATATTTTAAGAAGAAATAAGGATATTGTAGTTACACTATATCAATTACTCTTAAATCTTATTGCACTAAATTATTTCAGTAAAATTAGTGTAAAAATGATTACTCTTTCCAACATATTGCTTATATGATTATTAGCTTGGGTTCATAATTGGTGAGCAGAAATTATGTTTAGAAAATAGTCATTTATTTTACCATAAATTATCAATCCGATAAGTTCGTAAACTTACGAGTGTCATGCACAGTATATGCCTGTAGTGTGGGGGAATGAATCCTTATATACCTATTTAATTTGGTGGAGAATTTTTGTGCATTTTTATTTCAGACAAACCAAATAAAACTAAGTGCAAAAAATTAAATGCTAGAAATAAAAGTACTAAAAATAAAAGTACAGGAAATCAAATGTGCAAAAAAACAAACACACAATTGAATTAAAATAAAGCAAGAAATAAAGCAATAAATCTAATCTATAGAAAATAAATAACAAAAATCAAATAGGGGAGGACTACTGCAAGGAGTGGGCCTAGGCTCCCAAGATAGTCCGCTCAGTGAATCACATAACAGTTGCTTTAAGAAACTAAGAGTATTTGCACTCTTAATATTATACAAAAGATAAAATAAAATATTTTGTGTAATTGATCCCCCCTTCTTATTCATCTAGCCTGTGTCTTTATATAAAGTGCAACTAGATCACGTTACAATAACAAATAAATCTATTTTTAATCACATACGTGATTAGTTACAGTTGGTTCATACACGGGTATTATTTTGCTATTGAAGGTATCTTCCTTTACCAAAAGGATAAATATAAAAATCCTTAGGTGTATGCAACAACAATTCCCAATTTAATGCATCCTAAAAATAATGCTTTAAGAGCTTTACACGGTCGACCGGAAAATCAATTAATAATAAGTTTTTTATTATATTTTAATAATAATGCATGATTAGAATATTTATCCTTTGTCTTCATGTGCAAAAACCTCTTTAACCCATTGGTCAACCAGTCAAAGTTGACTTGATCATATCAAGGTGCCTACTTATATAGTAAGGTGCCTACAATAGAGTAAGGTGCCTTTCTATAGAGTAAGGCATCTACCTATAGAATAAGGTGTCTTCTTGTGGAGTAAGGCACCTTCCCAATATGCCTTAGACTCATTGAAGCAGAAGCATGCTAGGTCCAAGTGGGATGTAGACTAGAAAACACCATATTAGTAGCAAAACCTGCGTTTACACACATCTTCCACTAAAAACACCAGTCAAGTATAATATTACATTTTCTATAAATTATATGCATAATTTATATAAAAATACATCTCTAATGCTAATTAAACCAATAACGATACCCCTTAAAAGTGTATATAAAATGAGAATTTTTGGTGCTCATTATCCCCCCATGCCTAAATATGGTCACGTCCTTGTGACAACAGCCCCCCAAAATATTTATTTATTTTTCATTTTAGGAGTAAGGCGCCTTTATATGGGAGTAAGGCACTAGGAGTAAGGCACCGGGAGTAAAGTGCCTTTATATGGAACTGAGGCACTGGGAGTAAGGCACCTTTATATGGAAGTGAGGTGCCAGGAGTAAGGCACAAAGCTTCTTGAGTTCCACATCTTTTGCAATTAAAGGGGGAAAAATATTTCTTTTATTACTTCACACATTTTTTTTGTAAAAATGGAAGAAGACTTATAAGGGTGCATTTTTGGCAGTGATCGACACCTTAGCTACCTTAACAAAAGTTTTGCAAAATCATATTATAACTGAATGAACCTCGTATGAAGTGATCTACTCTACTACACCTAGCGGTTGCAACGACTGGTTACACATGCAATCTAGTAGGATGACAAGATTACAATAAGGGCATTTTTTGATGTGAAGACAAAGTGAGGAATGACCCACTTTTTGCTTAGGAGAAGCCAGAGCACTGTGATAGAGCAAGAACCAGTAGTTTAGCATATTTTTCACTATATTGGGATAGTTATATACATTACCCAAATAATGTAATAAGGGGGGATGTTAGAGTAATATTCCATCATTTGGGATATTTACCCTTTTCCTACACTAGGTAGAATTTATTTTACTGTATGGTAAAAAGTATCTTGTTACTTTTTACCACTAGTTTTTAATTTTACTAGTTACCTAGGTTAGTTCTTTGATTTACTGACATTTGTTTGGTCGGTTGATATTTTGGACAGCAAGTTAGTGGTTAGTCTACGTAGTCAATTTGATTACATTACTCTTACATTTGACCTATATATATTTTTGCACATCAATATAATTTCTAAGGTTTGCGCTCCTACTTTCAATTATTTACCGTGGATTTTAAAAATATGAAAATCTAGAAAATAACATAGTTTTGAATTTCCATTGGTGATCTTTTCTACGCATTTTCTAGAATGCAACAAAGAATATGAAAATTTTGTTGCACAGCCTTCTATACTGCAATCAATCTTACCCATTGGGGCATTTTTTCTGTAGGTGTGGACTTTAACAAGTCTAGCATCGCAACCATAATTTACCACTTTTTTTTCAACCTAAGTCCTCTTTTGTTGGTGTTTTCGTGCAGTTATATTTCTCTATTTTAGGGTGAGCATGCTACCATAAAATATGGACACTAGCTCACACTCCTCCCCTATTTTATTTTATTGTTACTGGTTGGATATTTCTCATTTACCTTGTGGACCAAGTTGGTCCTAGGAAAATAGGATACTCTCTTCCAACAAATAGCAAAAAATAGAGCTGTATTTCTTATTTGCATTTTAACTAGGAGTCTTATCAACTGGGAGTCTTATCAATAGAAGATTTTTTTATTTGTAGGAGATTCATGTTCACCCATATCCTCCCCCACTTAAGTTGATTATGCCCTCGTCGCCAGTAACAGGTCCCTCTATGCAATAGGTCTACAACCATCTGAACATCAGGTTCTACACTGAACAACAAGCACCCCCAATATAGGGAGAAAAAGTTGACCACTATTGGGTATAAAGTGGATCTACAACTTTGGCCTACAACTTATTTTTAGCTTTTTCTTCCCAGTTGTTAGATTCTCCACAAGGTTTTTTTTTTTGGACTTTTCAACATAAATTAAGCACCTCTTAGTCAATAGGGCCAGTGCACCAAAAAATACATGAGATCAAGAATGCACGATATCAATGTGCCTTCTTGGACATCAAGGTGCCCAAGAATGCATGAAATCAAGGCACCCTCTTGGTGTTGAAAATTCAATAGTTGCTGATGTGTCTGTTGTTGTAGAGTTGATCAGGCCCTCTAATTATTTTCTTTTCCATACTACGTTAGCATCTACTTCATCCAAACACAAATGTGGGTACCTCTTCCCTTTACAGGAAATTAACACCCATGTCCATGCCCATATGGGGACTATCTCCTTCAGATGAAAACAGTCAAGTTTCTAGCTCCTAAAAAAATATGCAGGTTAATGGATGTTGAGCCAGTTTAGGCCTTTTCTCCCAAGATGCATATTTTTCATACAATTAGACCATTTCATCTATAAAATAAAAAATGAGAAAAACTAAAGTGCAGTTCAGTGCAATCCATGCCTATTAGGCCCTAGATCTCAGGATACCTACAACTTGCATGTAGGAACTTTACCTGCAACACATGAAAGCAAAAAAAATAGGAATCATGATATCCGTACTTGTTAGGTTCTAGCTCTCAGGATGCCTACATCTTGCATGTGGTTCACAATTTCCTGTAAAGTAAAAATAAAAAGAATTTTTTATGCTAACCAGGACCTGTTCAATGCAGTTTTTTTTTTAATGATCAAGGTGCCTCTACTGTATGGCATCAAGGCACCTTGTAATTTTTTTCCCAACAGAATTCAAGCGTCCCCACTGATGGACAGCAAGGTGCCTACTTTTATATTAATGCGTCATCTACCAAGGTGCCTTCTTGTAGAGTAAGGTGCCCTTGATCAAGGCACCTTCTTGAAGAGTAAGGTGCCCTTGATCAAGGCACCTTCTTGAAGAGTAAGGTGCCCTTGACCAAGGTGCCTTCTTGAAGAGTAAGGTGCCTTTGACCAAGGCACCTTCTTGAAGAGTAATGCACCCTTGACCAAGGTGCCTTCTTGTAGAGTAAGGCACCTTTGACCAAGGTGCCTTCTTGTAGAGTAAGGCACCCTTGATCAAGGCACCTTATTGTCGAGTAAGGACCCCTTTATCAAGGCACCTTCTTGTAGAGTAAGACACCTTTGACCAAGGCGCCTTCTTGCGGGGTAAAGCACCCTTGACCAAGGCACCTTCTTATAGAGTAAGGCACACTTGATCAAGGGTGTCTTCTTGTAGAGTAAGGCACCTTTGACCAAGGTGCCTTCTTGCGGAGTAAGGTACCTTCTGCCAAGGTACCTTCTTAAAGAGTAAGGCACCCTTGACCAAGGCACCTTATTGAAGAGTAAGGTGCCTTCTACCAAGGCACCTTCCTGATGATCAAGGCATCTTCTTAAAAATTGTTGGTATGGTATGGGGTCTCCCCCATACCGATGTCACTTCGCGTATAAATATCACTTCAAAAAATCTTCACTGACATCTTATTTTTCTATATCGCACTTCATGTTGTCCTACAAAACATAAAAGAAAAATCTAAACCAAAGGCATTAAAATAAAATTCTAACTTTTTTTTTCATCATCTGCATCAGAGAACAAAAATTAAACTACAACAATTGGAGTTGGTGACTATAAATTAGGTGGCAAAATTGAAGGACTGTCAATGATCCATCATGGGAATTTGGTTGAATGTGTTGTATATTGGAACGTCTTCTCCATTGAATTTTTTGTGAGAAATATAGAACTCTTTTCACTGTGACAACAAACTTCTCCATGATTTCATATCCTCGCCATATCTTTGCAAAGTTGGCATTCTCCTCCACCATAGTGAGATTCTACCTTATCTGTATTTTCTTTTCCCACATATTTTAACAGAATGAAATGCTGCTATAAAAAAAATGTAATATCGGCACTGTGCATTAAAGTGGAGGTCGTGTAATCCATAGTTGATATCTTTGAATGGTCCAACTAGGTAACTACATAGCCTAGTGTGCAAAAATTACGTTCCATGTACCACTATTAGAGGATTTATGATAACCAACAACTTCGAACATTTAAAACACCAAGATCATTTTCAATAGCACATATAAAAAACATTTTAATCCTGCTTTGAATATCTCAAGAGCATTGAACTCTTCGAATACATTGTAGAGATCAATCTATGTGCCTTATTATTTTTTCATTGTGTGCTCCTAAATATTTCACTTTTTTTAATTGATTAAACTTTATACAACCCTGATACACATGCATTCGAATCAAAATGATATACTTTGAATTATTTCCTTCGCAAGCAAAATTAGATCAGCACTGCGATCCTCTAGTTCATTTCCTAGAGTGAGTATAAAAATATTAATTCACCATAATATACAAAATGTATTTGGTGTTCATGTTTTATGTTTTCATGAGACACATAATTGAGATTTATGTATTGTTATTTCTAGCCACTACGAGCTCCATTCATATGATTTATCGTGCTCAGGTCCCATGTGGCCTTCTTGCAAATATTTAACATCTGATTACTTTCAAGCTCCTTCCCTACTTTATTTAGCTACCGGTTAGAGGTTTCTCATTCCCCTTCTGGACCAAGATGGTCCCAGGGAAAGAGGATACTCTCTTCCAATATGTAGAAGAAAATAAAGCTCTATTTTTTATTTGCACTTTAACTTGGAGCCTTTTCAGCAGAAGAGTTTTTTTTTTATGAACATTGTAAACAATTTTCATTGTGTTGTTGGTGGTATTGATGAAGGTAGGGTCTCCCCCATGCCTACATATGAACTAGTCTTCTAAAAATCATCTCCTTCTTGATCAACTAGTTTGATATGTTGTAGCATGAGAATAGCATTTTCCTTCATGGCCTCAAAACCAAACGCTTTCAACATAATGGTAAAATGTGCAAGCTATAAAATTACTATCTGCAGGATAGCAACTTGAAGAAAACATGGTTTAGTAGTATTTTAAAAATACATGCTAATTTTTTATTCACTAGGTCGCCTTAAGTGCAAGTGAAGAGCATACTCCATAACAAGATGTTATTTTTAAATTATGCTCTATCATTTTTTTTCCTACTGATGTCATAATTAAAATAATTTACCAATATGTTGTGATCTAGGTTACAAAAGATATCTCATCCACATGCAAACATTAGTCTGCACACATGCAAAGGCTAATGTGATAGACATATCATCATGTGGGAGTCTACCACCATTGACAAGTAGACTATCCACCAAACCTGTAATGAGGATCACCTCATGGTTTTCAAAATGCTAAGAGTTCCAGGGATTCAAGTTTGACTCCCTTATTTTCTTCAAATTTGTTGGGATACTTGCTCATGTGTAGTGATGAAAATCACTGTTTATTTTGAAATTTTGTTTTATTTGAGCAAGGGACTTGGGATTTGGTATTTGGGATTAGTGGTGAAAACCACTGTTGACTTTACTTTTGATTTTTTACTTTCTTTGATTTTTGGATTTTGATATTGAAAGTTGGGGATTTGTGGAAATTGGGATTTTTGATAGTGGTGAAAAACACCATTTATTTTTGGGAATTGGGTAGGGAAGAGCTTATCCTTTTGCCAACTCTCAGCATTCTTGAACCATTAACACAAGGGGAATAGTAGGATGACCTTTTTTCTTAAGGTAACCTAGACCACTTCATGGATTTCATCTTTCTTTGTGCAAAACTTGGATTTATTAATGTTGAAAATGTGTTTGGGATATGATGTACACAAGGTGTAATCTAAGCAAGACTCTACCTCCTAAAAATCAAGATAGCTTTCTATAAAGTTTGAAAAGAATCTAGGAATGGTTGAGTGACCAAAAATCCTAATAACATTCTAGAACAAATGACTAAGTGAAGGGGTGGACACAAATATGGAACATGGAAAATGTGGGTGAAAATGATAAGTGACACATTAAACTATGATTACTTTCACAACATTGATTTTGGGCGATAAGTAGTGTACCATCATGGTGCTAGACATGTATGAGCAACTCTAAAATGTAAAGTGCAAATGGTGAGTAGACCTAAATGCAAGCGATGATAGAATGCAATGGGATGCAATGTGATGCGATGCAATATTTTTGATATTTTGATGATGTTTTTGAAATGCAATGTGATGCAATGCAATATTTTTGTATTTTTGATTGATATATATGATGTTTTTGTATTTTTTAGTGATATATATGTACATGTGACCAACGGGCTTATTGGGGGGCATTGGGGCATTTGGGGTGACCAAAGGGTTTATGGATGCCTTTGGGGCTTTTTGGGATGACCAAGCGGGATGTAGGCACCCTTGGAGCATTTTGGGTGACCTAGACGGTTTTAGACCACCTAGGAGCATTTTAGGTTGACCAAGTGGGATATAGGCACCCTTGGAGAATTTTGGGGTGACCTAGATGGTTCTAGACCACCTAGGAGCATTTTAGGTTGACCAAGTAGGATGTAGGCACCCTTGGAGCATTTTGGGGTGACCTAGATGGTTCTAGACCACCTAGGAGTATTTTAGGTTAACCAAGCATGATGTAGGCACCCTTGGAGAATTTTTGGGTGACCTAGATGGTTCTAGACCGCCTAGGAGCATTTTAGGTTGACCAAGCGAGATGTAGGCACCCTTGGAGTGTTTTGGGGTGACCTAGGCAGTTCTAGACCGCTTGGGAGAATTTTAGCTTAAAAATCATGTCATAGGCATGGAATGGCCACAAATGAAGTATGTTCAAGGGTTCAGGATCCTCGACACCTTCAAGGGAGGCTAAGTGATAAGTTTTGGGTCCTATATAACTAGTAATGACATAGGGACCTAACTAGTTTACCATGAACTTGTCCCTCAGGTGGGGTGGCAAGTTAGAATTTTGTTGGTTTTCCTTCAAAACGATATCACCAACCTGAAAGTCCCTTAGGCATAATTTCATATTTTAGGCTCTCTTAAGTCACTCTTGATAAATGTGTAGGTGCTCGAGAGTATTAGTACAATGTTCATCAAGTAACTTAAGCTGATCTAGGTGAGCCTGCCACATAGTGTCATCATCGATGAACTCTTGCATGGATATGCACAGCGATGGAATTTTGAGCTCTAGAGGTATGACTGCCTCAGCACCATACACTAGCAAAAACAGAGTAGCCCCAGTGGGTGTCTGAATACTAGTGTGGTAATCCCATAGAGCAAGGTATTTGTGTATGCCAATCTATGTGATTCTCTTTAACAACTTTCTTGAGAATGGCAATCAATGTTTTGTTGGAAGCCTTTGCTTGCCCATTTGCTTGTGGATAGTAAGGTATTGAAAAACTATGCTAGATATTATACTTTGTTGTCAAAGCATGCACATATTTGTTTTTAAATGATGTCCCATTATCCAAAATGATCTTGGATGGAATACCAAAATGAAAAATGATATTATGTAACAGGAACTCCGCTATGCGGGGTCCCGTCATAGTGGTAATGGGAATTGCTTCCAACCATTTATTGAAATACTCGATAGTCGTTATAATAAACATGTGGTGGATTGAGTATGCGGGGGATATTTTCCCAATTAAATCCAGTCCCCATTGTGAAAATTACCACACCGATTGAATCAGTTGCAAGGTCTGAGAATGCACGTGTGTCAAATTAGCATGGTGTTGACACTTCATGCACTTCCTCATGTATGCGCAGCAATCTCACTCTAAATTTGTCCAATAATAGGCCATGTGAAGAATGTGCTTGGCGATGGCCATACCGCTAAAGTGGCCATCACATGTACCGTCGTGTGTGTGGGTGATTGCCCAAATCATTTCTTGATGCTCTAAGAAGTGAAGGAGGATCCCTTCATAGCTCCAACGATACAGAATGTCTCCTAGCAAGACATATTTTGTTGCCTTCCATATGAATATTATTTTAGCGACGTGTGATAGCCCAAGAGGGAGGTTACCAAGATTTATGTATTCCTTGATTTGTGCGGACTAGTCCTATTGTGAGGAAGCCTCGAGCACATGAATGACCTATCCCTCTTGAAGTTCATCCCAAGTGAAAGTTCCCCAATAGCATTGCACTGCTATCAAAAGGGGCTTGAGGGGACAAAGTTCCCCAATCGACCTGGTTCAAGCATTTGTGAATGTGTGAGAATCTCTCTTGATGAGGTTCAATTTTAATCAATTGGACTTCCAGCATGACTTGAGCATTCTCATGCTCAATGGCATATTGTGAGAGCATTTTGACCTGAACATAGTCATCTGATCCGCAGGGTCTTGCAGGATCAAGGACCCTAGGGAGGCTATTGTATCCTCAAAATGATTGGATGATCGAGGGAGTGCCTCAATGCTATACCATTTGAATTTTTCTAGGAACTTATCCACAATGGCATTGTAGGCTTACAGAACTAGGTATTTGTACTGGTAGATCCCTTTGACCTAGTTAAAAATGAGCAAAGAGTCATCAAAAATGTTAAGCTTTGTTATTTTCATGGTGACAATCGTCTAAAGGCCTATGAGCAAGGCTTCGTACTCAGCATTATTTTTTGTGCATAGGAAATCAAGTTTAAATGATAGAGGTATGGGAGCCCCATGCGGTGTGAAAAACATGATTCCTAAGCCACCCCCATGCTCGCATTTGGAGCCATCGAAGAACAAGGTCATATCTGCCTATGTCTCAGGCTCGTCAGAATCTGGCGATTCTAATATTTGGAAGACCCCCTCATCAGCAAGCACCATACTAATAGGTTGATCATCCTAGAGAGGAGCCTCTACAAGTTGATCAGTGATGACCTGACCCTTAATTAATTTTTATCCAGCAAATTCTAGGTCGAACTCTATCAACAACATGATCCATTTCACCGTGCAACTACTATTATAAGTGTGGCTCATCATGTAGTGCAATGGATTCTCTTTAGATACAACATACGTGGTGTTGCTAAGCATGTAATTTCATAGCTTCTTGGTGGCAAAAACCATCACTAGGCATAATTTCTCAATGTATGCATACTTGATATCGTAACTGACCAAGGTGCGACTGAGATAGTAAATAGCCTGCTCCTTATGAAATTAATTATTTTGGGCTAACATGGCACCCAGTGCAATCTCAATGGATGAGATGTATAAGCAAAATGGCACTCCTGGTCTAGGGGATGCCAAAACTGGCGACAAATCCAGGTATTGTTTTATTGGATCAAAGGCCTCCTAACACTCGTCATCCCAATGGAACGTGATCCCCTTGTGCAACAAATTTTTCATGGGGTGACACTTATCTAAAAATTGCACTATAAAGTTTTTGATGGATGTGATATTGACCTATAAAATTCGAAGCTACTTTATCATGGTTGGGGAAGGCATCTCGAGGATGGCCTTGACCTTATTAGGGTCCACTTCAAGACCTCACTTAGAGACGATAAATCCTAAGATCTTTCCAGATGTGACACCAAAGATGTAGTTCTTGGGGTTCAGTCTCATGTTGTTCTTTATGAGGTAGTATAGGACTTTGCTCAAAACCTCAAGATGCTCGTGGCGTAACAAAGATTTAGATAGCAATTCATCCATATAATCTTCCAAAATCTTATGCATGTAGTTGTGGAATATGTACTTCATGGCATGTTGGTAGGTGGCATCGGTATTTTTAATTCCAAAAGGCATGACCTTATAGCAAAATGTCCCTAAGGGTATTGTAAACATCATTTTGAGTTGGTCCTTTGGGTTGATACAAATCTGATTGTACCTAGAGAAACTATCCATAAGGGATAACATTTCTTGGCCTGCTATGGCATCTACTAGGGCATCGATGCCTGGAAAATGGAAATCATCCTTAGGACTCACTTTGTTTAGGTCTCAAAAATCAGTGCAAATATGAATCCTCCCACTAGGCTTCTTGACGAGAACCATGTCGGACAGCCATGGCAGATAGTCTAAAGGAATAACAAACTGGACATCCAATAGATTTTGTAGCTTGTCTTTGACCATCAAGGCCATTTTTGGATGCATATTTCTTAGCTTTTTCTTGATAGGCTTGGCCTTGGGGTCAAGCGTCAAATTATGGGTGACTAGAGTTGGATCTAGTTCTGGCATGTCTTTGTAATATCATGCAAAAGTTACCTTCTTTGCTATGAGAAGGGCTATGTAATCATCTTGATCTTCAAGGGATAGACTTTCTCCCAGCTTGATACACTATGGATTCTCTGAATTTGAACCGATATCTTTGTCAATCATAGGCTCGATTGACATATGTAACCCCTCCTCCAGCTGGTGGGGGGTAGGGATCAAATGGATGTCATCCATTGGATTTAGATCATCAATGGGAACCTTGGGTTCCTCTTCAACATGTAAGACATCATGAGCTAGCCCTGGGGAGAATCAAAATGGTTGTAGCATCTCATCACAAGGCCAATACTCAGAAGGTGATGGGGGTGAATCTCCCCGACCAAGGTTGATTACCCCCAAGTCGAGGTGCAATGGCTTTGATGGGTTATTCATATTTCATAGGGGCTTAAATAGATCTATGGAAATCATATTATTGGATGGACTATTTTCCCTAGGTGGGTGGTGGTGACCATGGACCTCTGGATGCAGTACGACCTAAGGAGGTGGTTGTGGAGGTGATGGAATAACAGGCGGTAGTCGGTGTGGCTACAGGTGAACTTGATTTTTGTGAGGTAGAATTTATCTCCAAATGGGATCTTGTAATGGGAACATGCATAGATAGTACTCGTCATCATCATCCCAAGGGATGACCTACACATATTCTCCATCAGAACTATCAGATTCAATCGGTGCAACTTGATAGTCTAACTCATCATCTGATGTCCACTCATAAGAGGATCCTGGATCTTCCTCACTATCATGGGGAAGAGTGTATGAAACTTCACCTCTCTTGTATGATTGGATACCATCATGATGTGGTTTGTCGTCTCCCAAGGGCATAGGAAAATAGTCCCCTAGTGAGTAGACACGATTAGGGTTGGCAAAGGGATCTCGAGCCAACTCATCTCTATAGTTGAGGTAAAGGCACTCCAGACCATCTATGATAACATCCAGGGGCAAGGGGTGATTATGTCCCAATCCTAATTTATCATATGGTATCTGGTACCAGGATTGAAATAGAACCCACGTGCCTTGCTGATACAAGCCTAACCCGTAACCATGCCAATTGCAAAGGTCAAGGTACTTCAGGGCGAAGTCAAGGTTAGACAAGTAGTTGATGTCTTCTGCAAAGGGCTCTTCATCCTACTCATGTTGTTTTTAGGGTTCATTGTCGTATTTCAGTCCCCCATATATGAAATTCATTTGATTATTGGGGACTCCTAGGGGCACAATAGTGCCTATGGAAAGACAAGGTCGACCCATGTCTTGCATCGACTCTATAGCAAGGGTAGTTGTGACATTCCTAACCATGTATTCTCCTAATCCAGTGGAAGCCAAGTGCACTATCACTAGAGGCTATGGATAGAAGAGTGAAGGGAGCAAGACCTAATATAATTCATCATATATCTCCTATGGTAGATCTTCATCATCTGGGCTAGGTATATCTTCTATGGAGATGGTGGATATGGTCAGTTGGACCTCATCAATAGGCTTCTTTCCTAAGTTCCTCAACAAAGGATTTGTCGGTCCAATGGGCATCGGAGAAGGTTCTAATGATGAGTAAGGTATGTCATGCAATGATAAGGGGGTCAAGCCTTGGCTAGATTTATTTGGTTGGAAATCCAGGTGTGTTGATGATAAGGTTGACTTGGGAAGTTGTTGCACCATGTTACAGTACTTGTAGGGCTCTAGGTCTACAAGGATGACATGAACTTACCCTTCATGAGTGTACTTGAGGCATTGGTGAGCAATTGAAGGGACACACTTCATGTCCCTAATCCATGGTCTACCTAACTGGATATTATATGCCATCTCACCCTCTAGTATATGGCATAGCATCGAGATGGTCTTTTCTCCTATCTGAATACGTAGGATGATCGTACCAACTATTGAGCATATGGCATCAGGGTGTATGTATATGCGACAATATGGGATACCAAGAGCTTCAGGTTCTTGAGAGTTGTCATGGTGATGATATTGCTAGAAGACCTAGTGTCTATCAACACTCGCTTGTATGATGTCCTATTTACACATGCAACGATGTGCAAGGGAGGGTCCACCATATCATTTGGAATCGATTTAAGCTCATCCTCTCGAAAGGTGATTACTGGTTCAGTGCACTGTCTTACATGCCCCACAAAATTGTTGAAGGATTTAGACTCCTAGGGTGGAAGCTCTATGGACTTAAGGATCTCCATCAAAGCCTCTCTGTGAGGTTACGATTGCTGAATCAGCTTGTAGATGGAGAACTAGGCAGATTTTGTTCTTAAGCTTTGGGTGAGCTTACTCTTAATGGTGGCCACAGGCCTAGGTGGAAGGCTCAGTAGAGGAGGTGGTGGCTATTGTGATGTCGAAGGGATATCACCTTGAGTTGTAGATAGTGTGGCTAAACTTGGGCACCGCCTATTCCTCATGATAATGTTGATCATACCGACATACCCTTGCTGAGGAGGGGCATGGTGAACCTCATTCACCTAGGGCACTGGTTTGGCCTGCTCTGCATGGGTAGGTAGGGGATCTTTAAATACCTCCATCTGTTGGTTATTTAGCATGATAGGGTTGTCTACTTTAAGGTCCTTCCTATCGATCATGTCTTGTACCAAGTTTTTAAACTTGTAGAACATGTTCGCATCATGCCCATTTTGCCTATGAAATTTGCAATTTAGGTCTTCTATGTACCCTTTTGGCTTGGGTGCATTTGGTTTGATAGGTCAACTCTCACGTAGATTGATCAAATGTGCTGCTAAGAGGTGCTCAAACAATGATTCCATGGACTCTACAAGGGGCATGAACTGCCACTTGGGGCGATGCTGTTGATTTTGCCCTTGACTATTTTGATTGTCCTTAGCATAGTCCCAATGTGTGGCCTGATAATGGACTTTTGGGATGGCATAGCTTGCGCTGCCCTCAGGACAATAATGGCAACCTAATTCACTACTGCTGGCTTAGACTACATTGGGGTGCTCTTATTTTTCTTTCTCCACTCCTTGTGAGGCTTCACAATTTCTCCCTCTTGAATATTGATTTCTTCAATGGTCCTAGCTTATGCTAAGGCATCTTCAAGAGTTGAGTACTATTGCAGTTACAAAAGCAAGGAGATTGGCTTTAGGTAGCTCTTGGAGAACATCTGAGTTAGATCTGACATGGGGAGGAGATAAGGCAGTTTATCGAGTAAGGTTTGCCATCTCTTGTCGTAATTTTTTATTGACTCATCATCATATTGTTTTAACCCAGCTACATTGGCTAGTGGCACCTTCCCCTTGGTATTGAAGGTGAAGCATTCTAGGAACGCATATGCAAGTTGATCCAAGGTGCAGATGTTATGCTTAAGGAGCTGGTAAAACCATTCCAAGATGAGGCCCGAAAGGGTAGTCACAAACATCCGCAAAAGCAAAGCATCATCGTCATGAATGCCACAGAACTGGTCCAAAAATTTGGTGACATGCTCTTGTGCATCCTCTTCTCCCTTAAACATAGCCAACTAAGGTAATTTGAATTGATCTAGATAGGGAGGTGCAAGCATTGAAGTATGGATGGGTTGACTACGTAGTTGGTGCATAGTGGGCTTCTGATATCCAGACCCAGAGGTCTTGTGCTCCATCAACTCTAGGCACTCTAGCAGCTCTTTGTATGGGTCTAAGGACTTGATTTCCTCATTCTTGTTCACATCCTACAGTGGAGATATAGGATCCTCCAACCTATTATAGGGTGGTGGCCTGTCACCCCCCAACCTTGATAAGGTGTCTCCAAATACTCTACTTTTGTCTCATGCTCGTTGTAGGCCCCATAGGGCATCTCTCGAGTCGGTCTATAAATAAGGGTATCTGCATTCTGTGGGTGCCCTGTATCTAGCCTATGAGCTAAGTCCTGATCCGGCCTAGGAGGCCTAAATACAATGCTAGATAAGGCCTAGGATACCTATCTTGAATGAGTGTGGGTTGCCTCGGGGGTACTTCCTACCTATGGGTCTTAGGGGTAGGGACCCTCTCCCATAGATTTTGTTGGAACATCTCATTGGTCTATCGTTCAATCCTTTCTTTTTCAAGTTGATGCAAATGGTCTAATTTCTCTTTGTCCCACCGAAGCTACTTGAACAGAGCTTGGTGTTCCACATATTTAACAACTACTTGCTTGATTTGTTCCACCGTGTGAGGCCTAGGGGTTCTATGGGCCTCGCTTTGGGGTCAACATCATTCAATATAATATGTGATATCTATCAGGTGCTTGCCTCTTTCGAGGTTTGCCACATTGACTTGAGGTTCAGGCTGGAACATCTGCTCATTATACTTAGTAGGCACAGAGGCACATCGGGCATGCACAGAATACTGCTCCTGAGGAAAATTTAGAATTTCCTCATGTCTTCCTTCTTGGATGAGGAAGGGTAGGGCAAAATTGGCCCACCCAAAACAATGAGTGTCATATCCATCAAGTTGTCTAAGTTGTATTCTATCAAGGCAACACGTAGGTAAAGTTGTATCAACTTATGCTACCCAGTGTATGAAGTCATGCTCTTGCCTATAAATAGGCATGTCAACCCTAAAGGGTACGTGGATGAATGGCACCGCTCTGTCTATTAGCACCTCAATGCGTTGTATTTCATCAAGGAATACTTGTGATGCATCTACATACCAGGAATAATATCCTAGGTAATATCCATCATCCCTTGGAGTGTCCCGTAGAGGGTCCCCTTAGAGATGTGGCTCATGCCCTGCTGTCTTGGGGCTAGGTGGAGTGGAGGCTTATGAGGGAGGTATAACTAAGTCCCTAGGGCTAAAGTAGAGACGACTCATGTCTCCTAACCCACTATCCATAGCTTTCACCCATGATTGGGCTTAGCTGTAGGTATATACCATCGTGTCTCTCTATCAAACCCTGGATGATTATCTCCTTTACAAATTTTAACGAAATAGCAAACAAGAAATGAAACACTTAATAAGACAGATGATTATCTCTTTTAAGTTTTATATATGAATCCCTAAACTGTTTCGTGTGTTTCAAATGTGTTGTTTGTAAAAAATGACCTTGTGTCTTATGTTTGAGATATTTTTGAATGATAATCTTACATTTAATTGGATTTCACCTGTATACTCATAGCTCGACAACCTAGATATGAACTCTAGCTCATGTAATCCTACCTATAATGTATGGTAATGAATTCCACACATGGCCAGGGAGCACAGGTCCTACCAGTTCCTCGCCCATTTCACTCATAGTCTATGATATACCTCTCTGAAGAGAGATACGTGCTATAACCCATGGGCTATGACAGATCTTGGAATCGACCTTGGAAAATAACAAGGTTCATGGGATTTGAGATGACGAATGGATATGAAAGCCACCTTGTTAAGCTCTACTAGTGGATGGTGATGAAATCCACCTCGCTAGCGTTTAAATGTATTGTGGTGTTATTGGAACAAAATCTTCCTGCGGTTAATAGTGTTGTGCCTTAGACTTTGCAACATTGAATAGATAGACCTTGCTTGAGATCATCTATCTAATCTCCAAATAAGGTTGGTTCCTTTAAGTTTTTAGAGGAAATGGAAACAAGAGATAAGGGAAATATAGCCAAAGCTAGAACTTTTCTCACGGTGCAGATTAGACAACAACTAAAAAATGATGATGCAGATTACTATCTTCAGAGTTTCTTTATATCTTCCTATAGAAAACATGAATTCCTGAGTGTGATTTTAAATGTTCGTCTAAATCTCCAGACTTTGCCAACATTGAATAGATAGACCTTGCTTGAGATCATCTGTCTAATCTCTAGAGAATGCTGGTTCCTTTGAGTTTTTTAGAGGAAATGGAAACAAGAGATAAGGGAAATATAGCCGAAGCTAGAACTTTTCTCATGGTATAGATTAGACAACAACTAAAAAATGATGATGCAGATTACTATCTTCAGAGTTTCTTTATATCTTCCTATAGAAAACATGAATTCCTGAGTGTGATTTTAAATGTTCGTCTAAATACATGTAAATATATTTAATATTCAACTCTAGAGATAAGGTTTATACATGCACAGTTCAGATTTTAGAATAGATACATTATAAAACTTAAAATGAATAAAAGTTAAAAACCAGATACATACACTCACATACAAAATTTTAGAAGCTAGAGGAAGAATATCTCTTATTGCTTGTAATCCAATAACATGTACATCAAGTATGTAAACGTCCAAGAGCCGACCCCTTTCATGATCGACTCACTCCTATTTATACCCTAAAAAGAGTATCTTCTACTATGTACATTTAATTTCCTCAATCAATTACAAGTAATTATCTGCAGTTTCTAAGAATATACAACGGATTTCCCGTAGATTAGATAGATTTCCTTACGGCTAAATTCAGATGAGCCTGTTATTCTACAATCATCCAGCGGACCTGCCATGTTATAATCAACTGACCATTCTTCAAAAATCAGCACATGATGTCAGTGCATGCCCCAGTTGCCAAAAATATACTCTGTTTCTCTACAGCGTGTATGTCGTGAAATCGTGACATTCTACCTTTGTGAAGCCTTCTTTACTTTTTTCTTTAGCGAAAACCAGACATGTCACGAAATCGTGACACTCTTGTTTCTCTGCTTGTCTGCCCTTCTTGAGTCGCAAAAATGCAACATGTCACGAAATCATGACATTTCTATGTCTTCAGCCTGATTCTTCTTTTTGCATCGCAAAAATTGACCATGTCACGAAATCATGACACTTTCGCCTCCTTAGCTCTTTGTCTTGGTTTTGATAGCGAAAACGTGACATGTCGTGAAATCGTGACACTTTCGCCTCCTTGCTCTCTCTTGTTGCTTTTGGCCATGAAAAAGGGACATGTCACGAAAAAGGGACATGTCGCAAAATCATGACACTTTTAGTCTCTTTAGCAGTTTTGCTATTCTTCTGGTGAAAATAAGCCATGTCACAAAATCATGACATTCTCCCTGACTTCTACCCTTTTATTGATGGACTTGGCAAAAATGGGCAACGTCGCGAAATCACGACTTTTTCCTTTGCTTTCCCTCTTTGCTTTTTTTGTCGTGAAAACTCGACATGTCGCGAAATCGTGACACTTTTCTTCCTTAGTGTATTTTGCTTTTTCTTTGTTCTTTAGCATATGGGCTACTTCGGTCTTCTTTGAAAATATGCAAAAAAGGTGCATCAGCCATTTTTTGTAGTTAGTCACTTTTTGACTAACATTCTTGGCACCTTTCGATCAAAAATAAATAGAAACTAGGCCTTCATCCATTGGGAAACAGAGTCACCAACACAGTTGCGAAAAGTAAAATTTCAAGTGAAAAAGCAAAGATAAAAGAAAAAGAATGCACTTTGGAATATAAGTGATCTTTACCTTATCAAAACTTTTTTCTACCGCTTAGTGACTTAACTTTTTTCTGAGGAACATAAAAGATTCAATTATGAGAGCTGGTCCCAGCTCTGGCTGCTAGTTTCTGACCCTGATGTTTAGATCTTCTGATTTTTTCCATTGCTTTAATTACCTCTTGATAAGTTTTGCAAACTCGGTTCTAGTCTTCATCTTCTAAATCAGAAGAATCAATGAAAAGTTGATATACATACTGCAACTCCTCCACTTTATCATAAGAAATGATCTTTTGCCTTAAAATTAGTTCTTGTAAATAGGCTTTAATCTGTGTCAACCTCTGGATCATCTCCATGACCTGTGTTTCTTCTATAGGTTCCTGCCCGTCGTCTATGTCTGTTTCATCCTCAACAAAAGCTTTTATTGATGCTGAAAGGACCTCTTCCTTCAACACTTTTGAACCATCATCCCAGAGGTAAGGAAGCCCATTATGGATAGCCAAATCAAGGTTTTGGAGCAACCCTTTCGCTTCATCTTCAAGCTCCTGTAGAAACTTATTTCCCTGTGCTATCAATTTAAACTTTCTAAAGAAGTTCTTTGCTACGATTTTAGCTTGAGACCAAGCTTCGCTTCTGAGCTTGGCTTCCATGCTTCCTGGCATCTTTTCTGACAAAATCTGAATTTTAGTAGCTGCATCTTCTCTTTTCAATAAAAATGCTTCGACAGCTCCAAATTCCTATTTTACTACTTCAGTAGTTTCCTTTACTTTAGCTAGATACAATAATAAAGGTCTAGCCTTTAATACTAAAGATAACAAATCTTTTAACAATTCTTTCCTCATTTTCTTTACTTTATCCTTTGAAAATCCGGAAGGAGCATTTTGTTGTTCTACCAATTGTTGTTGTAGCTGTTGTATCTATGTATTCAACACCTGAATCTGAGCTTTTGCCACACTCAAATTTTCTTTACATTTTGCCACTTCACTGGTAGTAGCATTGAATTTACCCTCCCATTTTTTAGCTTCTAGAGTAAGAGCCTTCTCTGCTATTTTTTGTTCTTTCACCACAGTCTCTAATTCCTTCCTCTTCTCCTTTTCCTTTAAAAACATTTCTTGATAATGTCCTCCCTATAAGTATATGGTCCCAAAATGTGCTTGGGCTTTCACCCACTCATCTTGCATAGGCAGTTGAGATATATCTTCATTTATCTCTTCTGCTTGGTAATCTTCCATAGTCATTTCTCCCTTTGATTTCTTAGTAATAGGAGTTAACTTCAACTTCTTCCTCTGCATACTAGCTGGGTCTAAAGCAATGATTTCTCTTACAGTAGTCGGTGCTTTAGAATCCTCAGCTGAATGTGAAGTCCACCAATCTAAAGCATTCCTGCTTACTTTTTTCAGATTTTCAATCTTGGCCATGGTGGAGTGTGACTCAGTCCCTTGAGAAGTTGTAACTCTAGACGTCGGGATGTCAATGTTGGGGAGAAAAGGAATGGGAGCAACTACGGATCCAACATTTAGTAGATTTTGGGAAGATGTTGCCATTTATGGGAGAACAAGGTAATTTTTTGGCAAGAACATTATACTTTTGTTGATTTTAGAAAAGGAGGGAGAATTACAATGGGAATGAGTAGGAGAATGAGAAGAAGAAAGTAAAGAAAACATACATGTTTTCGGCTAGATTTGTTGTTGGTGTTCTTCTTCTTCTTCTTCATGTTCACTGACGATCATTTCTTCACTCTGCACTTTGTCTTTATCAGGAGTTTTATTTCCCTCATCACTTTCGTCCAAGTTTATAATTTGTTTCTCCTGCTGTTGTCCTACCGTCAGGATTTCTTTTTTAACCAAAATTTGTTTTTTATTTTCACTATTTTGGCTCTCTTGAGCCGAACTGGGTGGGCCGCGTGAGACTTCCTTCTATGAATTTTCATGCTCAACTTCTTGAGCATCTGCATCAATGTTTTCTTTAGTCATATGGTCTTGTTCACCTTCTTGAGTCCTTTTCCCTGAGTTGTCTTCTGTATCTTGAGGCTCTTGATCACTAGAAGAAGTTTGAATAATATTCTTGTCTTTTCTTCTATCAGCCATCATTTTCAATTTTCTCATTCTTTCTGCTACGGGTTCATCAGATTCTGTACCCGAGTTCGAAGGTGGAACGAATTTTACAATTCTTGAGGAATGATGTCTTGACGTCAGAGTATCTGCCCCAAGTGCTAGACGCTTCTCTCTTTTTGTTACTAGAATAGGTTCAACTCTCCCCTGTCCTTCTTTGCCCGACCCTTTTCCATCATAACCCATTTTCAACATCATCTGGGTGGCCTTCAAACTATAAGTCTTTCCTTGCTCTTCAGTAAAAACATCTTCTATTGATCTTTTCCTAGATGTCCTAGGTTTGGTCTGAACAAGGGGAATATTTTGAGCCTCTACAATTTCTTTTCCTTTACCAGCTTCGGGCTGCTGGGATTCCTCAGGTGGCTGGGATACTTCAGGTTGCTGAGATACTTCGGGAGTAGAAGAATGACTACCTCCTATGCTTGGAGGGATTCTAACAAGGAAACTTCCTCCCCAGGAGTCATGGTTTTCATTATACCGAGGTTCGAACAGATTGTCATTTTTGGTGGGGTATCTCGATGAAATCGAATTTGTTTGGACTCTCATTACCCACCATTCCCAAATTTTAGCCACATCCCAATCTGGCCTATTCTTTTGAATCCTGGTGATTTTACCTTCCGTCAATTGATGAGCTTTTATATTTTTTGGGTCAAACTGAACAATTACTTCATAAAAATCATGCCAAGGAGGCAAAGGCTCCATATTTTCTATGTGCCACTCCAGGGGTTCATCTTCTGTGTTATTTCTGTTTTCTTCAACATCATCTCTGACTTTAACATGAAATTATTTAATCTATGTTTTATTCAAAATGGATTGTCTCTCAACAAATTTTTTCATGGGATCATATTTCCATCTTTGCAAAATCTCAATAAGCCCCAATTTTCTCAAATACTCTGCTATCTGTTCATTTTACCCCTTTATTGAAATAGTAATTCCTTCAAAACTAAAAGGCATATTACAGGTATCGGTTTTCCCAATTCCAGTCCCGAATTTGACATTAATGCTTTCTGTTTTCCTAACATATTCTAAGGCAAAGACTCTGTCAGTCACATAATGAGGAAGTAAAAAGGGTTTGTCTATAAACCCATACAATCGGATGCATACTCCTTGTGTTAGAATAAACCAATCCCCCTCCTCTGCAAACTTGGTTTGCAATACCTTTTCCTCTTTGGGGGTCAATATTGTTATTTGTCCATACATGATTTTTAGCGCAGGGCCCAAAAATTCCCTATTGAAATCATAATATGACTCGGATTTGTATAACACATTGGTCCATTCATACATTGGTAAGATTTTTCCCTTCTCATTCTTATCATTTTTTGAAATGAAAGCTAACTCTTGAGACATAAAGTAAAAGAATAACCACACCAAATATGAAGTGTATCTGAATGAAAGCTGGGTTCCAACCTTCAATGCCACCAAACCCTCATGAATTTCTGCACTTAAAAACTCAGGACAGACAAAGAAAATAGGTTTCACACTCCTACTCATAATAGTCAAATCGTACATTCTAGGGTTCGACAAACATTCTACTACAACCACCTACCACTTCTAAACCTTTTCATCATTTTTTAGTCTAGCAATCATGGCCAAGATGGAATATAGTTTAGGATTTTTAAAAGTTGCCATGTCAATTGGGGGTTCTGGTGGATTTACCCCTTCTGGAAGATCTTTTATCTGAGTGGCTAGGAAACCCTTCACCTTTTTGGACGAGCCAAAATATGTAGCCTATTCTAAGGGGTCAAAATTCTTAGGTTCTAAGAAAGGGACATGGCCCGCAGCAAAAGCAGAAACAAAAGCATCTTTGGATAGAGAAAACAGAACCTTCCCTGAAAAATCTCTAACCTTTCTCTCCTTTTCATCATAGAAATTTGCGATTGCCCTTACCAATTATGGGCAGGGATGAACAAGAATATATACATACCAGTACAAGAAAGAATGGTATGCAAACGTTGAAGGAGAAGACGTAGAAACCCCAGTCACTACCCGGTTCTTTATATTGCTCTAAATCTCCATCGGGTCCTTCCATGTTATTATTGTATCTACAATTCGGGAGTCTCTATCAATAAAACCAATTTTGTTCTCCTCCCTTATTTTTACTACCGAAGTAGTTGGAGGTGATGAGGTAGATGCTACCTGGTTCTTCGCCTTCTTAGGGGCCATTATGAATTATTAGGTACACAGACTTTGAACTTCTTCTGATTGCTTCACAACTCCTTCCTCACTATGCTATAGTGTGGTGGTATAAAAGTGGCTGGCGAGATTTCTGGATTTTCAAGCGTTACAGAGATAGTTCCTCACTTCTTTTTCTTCTTCAAGAGTTTCAGCAAGTTTGCAAATGGCGAAATGCCTTTCCAAATCCTTGAATTTAATTTTATGTAGCTTGAGAGGACATGCAAAATTAATGCATTAAATGACGGTTGGTCAATTTGATTCGTCCATATTTCTTTGGTTTTTGTTCTCGCCACCTTCCTTAGGAAACTCCTAAAAATTCTCACTGGCTCATTAAAAACCCACTTGGGGACTGGGAATTATCCCATGCCAAAAAATATGCTACCTGACAGATTAATTATCTTCTTCCACTGAACCCCGGGCACGTGGTTGCTTAGAAACATTCGATGGTGGATCTTTAGAAATATTTTGAGAAGCACACATAACATATTTCAAAACATTATTTTACTCATTCCCTCTTGTCGACTCTCAGGCGACCACGCGGCAGCTCCAAATTTGAAAATGCAAAATAACAAGGGCGGACTTTTCCCTCCAAATTTTATTCAAAATGTCGGACTCTGATAGTCCTCAAAAATGATTCTTATTAGGCCACGAAAAGGGAATATTTACAAAACTCAAAACTTATAATATACTGTACATATAATGGTGATTTATCCCTTTTACTAGAAATATAATTTTAGGTGAAATGCATTCACCGTGATGGGTAGAACCCATCCATATTGATCTTTTAACTGGAAGGCATTGAATTGCTTTTCTGAAATAATTTCAAATGGCCCCTCCCAGAACACGTCAAACTTGTCATGATGTCCTGGTTTCACTTTCTTGATGTTCCATTTTAACACCAGGTCACCTGTTTTGAATTTCCTAAAAGTGGTTTTCTTATCGAACCACCCGATTATTTTCAACATATGTTTTTGATGATGATTGTAGGCTTGTTCCCTAGACTCTTCTAGCTGCAAAAGTTGCATCAGTCGGGCATCCATTGGATGGCCTTCATCTTCATTAACTTGGTTTAGCAATTTCAATGTGGGTATCTCCATATGAATCGACAAAATAGCCTCTTTGCCATAAACCAAAGCATATGGTGATGTATTGATTGATTTCTTGATTGAAATTATGTCGGCCCACAGGGCCTGATTCAGAGTGAGTTCCAGTTCTTCTTATTATCCTCTAATGTTATTTTCAAGATTCTTAAAATATTCTTATTAGTAGACTCGACTAATCCATTACCTTATGGGTAATAATTAGAGGAAGTCTTCAGGTAAATTCCATATCGACTGGAAAATTCGATCATCTTTGCACTAGTGAAAGGAGATTTGTTGTCTATAATCAAAGAGTCTGGTATGCCAAACCTTGTGATTAGACTCTTGAAAAATTCTATCACCACTTTCAAATTAGCTTTCTTTGTGGGTACTGCTTTTGCCCACTTAGTGAAGTAGTCTGTGGTAGTGAGAATGTATTTGTGGCCTGATGATGAATTTGGCTCTATTATACCTATGAAATCCAACCCCCACTGCTGGAAAGGTTCCTCGACTTGAATAACTTTTAAGGGCATAGGCGCATTCTTGTTCCTCCCCACATACCTCTGACACTGTTTGCACCTCTAGGTCACTTTGTATGCATCTAGGAAGATGGAAGGCCAATAACATCCAGCTCTAAGGATCTTCAAAGTTGTGGTTCGGCCTGCATAATGTCCCCCTGAGAGACCCCTGTGAAATTCATCTAACACTTTTTGCTTTTCATTATCAGGAATGCATTTCAACAATACACCATCGATATTAACCTTGTACAACCCTTCTGTTCGAAGGGTATATTTTAATGCTTGGGTTCTGAATCTCCTTCTCTGGGAAGCATTCATATCTTCAGGGCATGACCCAATCTGAAAGTACCTCACAAAGTCATCGATCCAACCTGAACTTACTTTGTCTTGATGTTGCTCAGTGTTTGCCATGACGGGGTGGCTCTCCCCATATCCACTTGTAGCTTGCTTGGCCAATTCCTGGCACAAAGCTCTCCCTATGACTATTTTAGTAGGATGTATTTCTACATCATACTCTTGGATGTGAGTCACCCATCCAGCTCTTTTTTCACCCGAGTTCTCCTTGAGTTATGAAGTTCCTTACATCGGGATGAATAACATAAACCATCGTCCGACTTTGGGATAAGAAGTGTTTTAGCTTATTCAAGGATTTCATAATTGCATATACTTATTTTTCTATGAAGTTGTACCTTTCCTCGTGTTTGTGCATGGTGGAACTCAAAAAGGCTATGGGTCTTTCTTCATCATCCGCTCCTTTCTGAGTGAGAAATGTAGCATAACTATCTTGTTCTCTGATAGCATATAGTATGAAACCTCGGGAATAGTCAGGGTTAACTAGCACAGGAGCTTGAGCGATGGCTTCTAGAATTTTTTGAAAAGCTTCTTTCCTTGGCTCTGTCCATTTGAAAGGAGCATCCTTTTTCAATAATTCAGTCATTGGTTTAACTGTATGGGCAAAGTCTGCAATGAATTTTTTGACAAAATTTATTTGCCCAAAGAAGGACTACAAACCTTTCTTGTTAACTGGAAGTGACAACTCAAGAAGTGCCTTCACTCTATCAAGGTCAATTGAAAGCCCAACTTTAGAAATAACATGCCCAAGGAGTATTCCTTCTTCCACAACAAAAATAGACTTTTTAGGATTTAATGATATTCCAAATTCTCTACATTTCTCAAATACTTGTTGCAGATGAGTGGCATGGTCTTTTTTGTTGTGAGAAAATACAGTCATGTCATCTAAATAGACGACAATAATTTTATTTGCAAGCTCCCCAAAAGCTACGTCCATGGCTCTTTGAAAATTTGCTCCTGCCTTAGATAATCCAAAGGGCATCCTTTGGTATGCAAATGTTCCCCACTTAGTGGTGAATGCAGTCTTATATTGATCTTCATTTCTCACCCAAACTTGATTGTAACTAGAGAAGCCATCTAACAGAGAAAACCTTTATGCTCCTACCACAGTATGAAGGATTGGGTCAATCTGGGGTAAAGGATAGTGATCTTTTAAAGAGGCTCTGTTCAAATTTTTGAAATTGATGCATAGTCTTATTTCTCCATTTTTCTTGCAGACTGGGACCAAATTTGCCACCCAGGTAGAGTGCTTGATTGGGTATACTATCTTAGCCTGTAGGAGTTTTAACAACTCCTGTTTCATTAAGGCTTCAATTTTAGGATTCATAGGCCTCTGCTTCTGCCTAAAAGGTTTAGCTCCTTCCTCTAGTTTGATGGTATGTTGAATGACCTCTTTCCTGTACACTTTTAGATCACTATAAGTCTAGGCTATTATATTTGGATACTCTCTACATAACCATTTTATTTGCTCTAGTTCTACTTCTGTACAATCGGTCCCTACTTTGATCATCTTGCCCGGTTCTAGTTCTACTTCTTTATACCGGCATTCATCTACCTTGATCCTTTGACCTACAGCTCTATCGCTATTGTCAAAAAGGCTCTCCAAGGTGATCAGTCCCTTGGGGATATGATTGATTTTTAGTTGAATAAGGCTCTCTTCGTCCTCTTCTTGTAACGCTCTATTTGTAGAGGAATTCATCTCATGAATCAGAAAATCCAGGATCTTCTCATCATTCTCAAATACTTGCTATAAAATGTCCTTGTCGGGCACATAAGGCTTGTATATAAGTCTGACTATTTTAGACTTCTGAATAACATTACTGACTGGGCAAAAATTGGATCCTACTGACGCTAACAGGTCTGCATGTGTGTTCTTCTCTCTAGAAATGGATTTCATGTTTAGTGCTTCGAAATTTTCCAATAGATCCAACACTTTGTTTTTGTAATCCCTTAGGTAATGTTGCTTACAAATGCATTTGCCAATAACCTGTTTAACAATCAGTTCTGAATCTCCATAGATCAGCAACTATTTTACACCCATTTTTTCAGCTTTCCTAAGTCCCAAACACAAAGCTTCGTATTCAGTTGCGTTATTGGTGCAACTCCATGTCAACCTATATGAAAAGACTTTTTATTTTCTAGTAGGTGAAATCAGAACAATTCTAGCTCCTGCTCCATTTTTGCACCTTGACCCATCAAAGTACAATTTCCATAACTGGTTGGCTAAATCACCTTTTTTAGGGACAGCAACAGGGAGCTTTTTTGGTTTCTCAATGGAATAGCTTCCCATTTTTGTCTCTACCATAGCATTGAAGTTCATTGAAAACTGATTCTCATATTGGAGTTCCTCTAGGGTTTCTTCCATTAAATCGATATTTTCCAATTCCTCAGACATAATGTTGACGATGGTTGTTTCCTCCAGTATTTCTATGTGAAAAGTAGATGGTTTTTCATTGTAGATCTTGACTCTTTTACCTTTGAAAGGTACCTCCAAATGAGAATAATCTAGAGACATATAACCGCCCATTTTGGCCGTGAACTCTCTGGATAAACACATACCGAAATATGGTTCTAATTCTACAACAACTACCTCTTGTATGACGACTACTTATGGTATTATGTGGAGTTGAATAGGGATATCTTTGATCACCCTGATAGATTTTACTGGAGTACCATATAATTGCAACACATCAGGATGACTCTAAGTATATTCCATCCTCATTATGTCACATACGACTTTTGACATCACCATAGTTGCGGCCCCTGAATCAATCATGCAATTGTGAACTATCCACCCCTCTATTTGCAAATATAGATAGAATGGGGGTGGTCCGTTTTTCCCAAAGGTTGACATAACATTTGCTTGTATAAAATTTGAGAATGAGGTATCATTCTTTAAAATTAGGGATTCTTGGAGGAGGTCAATCTGACCAGGAATTTGCAGTGCATCATACATACTATTTTGGAAGGATTCCTCTACATTTCTTCTACAATGTTGAATGAAAGGGTTGCAGTTGGGGATACCTTAGCACTTTTCTCATTTCCACTAGTCGATGCGTCATATATGTCTCTATAGACCTGTGTGGCTTCTATTCTTTGTCTTTTTGTCAATAAAGGAAATCTGAGTCTTTCCTTCGCTTGCTCTTGAGTCTCGATCCCTTTTCTAGGAGGAAATTATTTTCTTGGTGTAGTCACAGAAGTCTGAGGGTCAGAACGTCCTTTGTCATTAGACTGGTTTTTCTGTGGATTCGCCCTAGGGGCAGGAGGAAAAATTAGTGGTTGGAGTTCCTTAGGGTCAACTTATAATGACTTTTTTCCCAATCTTGTCAGGACTGAGACTTGTTCCACGGATGGCATTGCCAAATTATGGTGGACTTCTCTGATTATGTTCACTTGTCCCTTGTCGGTTTCTTTGGCTCTCTCATTAATAATCGCTTGCACATGATGTTGATGAATCATGCATGAATCTTCTCCATGAGGATCGTTGCAAGTGGTACACCGATGTCAGAATTAGTGGGTTCTCCATTATCTCCTGTCTCATTTGCATACACAACATTTTTTCTATCTTGCCCTCTACCACTCGTTGAAGCACCATATTTTTGTATCTATGGAAATATTCTTGCTTGGAGATTTCGTTCAGCTTCCCTCTTTTTCATGGATGCCATTTTATTTGACAATGTTTTCATTGTATCAATTATGGTCGTGTACCGATCATTTGGGGAAGCTGATGCAAGGGGTGGGACTGGTAATGCAAGGAGTGTAGGAGATGAAAGCCACCTTGTTAAGCTCTACTAGTGGATGGTGATGAAATCCACCTCACTAGCGTTTAAATGTATTATGGAGTTGTTGGAACAAAATCTGCCTTCGGTTAATAGTGTTGTGCCTTAGACTTTGCCAAAATTGAATATACAGACCTTGCTTGAGATCATCTATCTAATCTCCAGAGAAGGCTAGTTCCTTTGAGTTTTTTAGAGGAAAGGAAAATAAGAGATAAGGGAAATATAGCCGAAGCTAGAACTTTTCTCATGGTACAGATTAGACAACAACTAAAAAATGATGATGCAGATTACTATCTTCAGAGTTTCTTTATATCTTCCTATAGAAAATATGAATTCCTGAGTGTGATTTTAAATGTTTGTCTAAATCTCCAGACTTTGCCAACATTGAATAGACAAACCTTGCTTGAGATCATTTGTCTAATCTCCAGAGAAGGCTGGTTCCTTTGAGTTTTTTAGAGGAAAGAGAAACAAGAGATAAGGGAAATATAGCCGAAGCTAGAACTTTTCTCACGGTACAGATTAGACAACAACTAAAAAATGATGATGTAGATTACTATCTTCAGATTTTCTTTATATCTTCCTATAGAAAACATGAATTCCTGAGTGTGATTTTAAATGTTCATCTAAATACATGTAAATATCTTTAATATTCAACTCTAGAGATAAGGTTTATACATGCACAGTTCAGATTTTAGAATAGATACATTATAAAACTTAAAATGAATAAAAGTTAAAAACTAGATACATACACTCGCATACAAAATTTTAGAAGCCAGAGGAAGAATATCTCTTATTGCTTGTAATCCAGTAACATGTACATCAAGTCTGTAAAAGTCCAAGAGCCGACCCCTTTCATGATTGACTCACTTCTATTTATACCCTAAAAATAGTATCTTCTACTATGTACATTTAATTTCCTCAATCAATTACAAGTAATTATCTGCAATTTCTAATAATATACAATGGATTTCTCGTAGATTAGATAGATTTCCTTCTAGCTAAATTCAGATGAGCCTGTTATCCTGTAATCATCCAGCAGACCTGCCATGTTATAATCAACTGACCATTCTTCAAAAATCAGCACATGATGTCAGTGCATGTCCCAGTTGCCAAAAATATACTTTGTTTCGCTACAGCGTGTATGTCGTAAAATTGTGACATTCTACCTTTGTGAAGCATTCTTTAATTTTTTCTTCAGCAAAAACTAGACATGTCATGAAATCACAACACTCTTGTTTCTCTGCTTGTCTACCCTTCTTGAGTCACAAAAATGCAACATGTCTCGAAATCATGACATTTCTATGTCTTCAGCCTGATTCTTCTTTTTGCATCGCAAAAATTGACCATGTCACGAAATCATGACACTTTTGCCTCCTTAGCTCTTTGTCTTGGTTTTGACTGTGAAAATGGGACATGTCATGAAATCATGACACTTTCACCTCCTTAGCTCTTTATCTCGGTTTTGACAGTGAAAACACGACATGTCGTGAAATCGCAACACTTCTGCCTCCTTGCTCTCTCTTGTTGCTTTTGTCTGCAAAAAAGGGATGTCGTGAAATCATGACACTTTTAATATCTTTAGCAGTTTTTCTATTCTTATGGTGAAAATAAGCCATGTCACAAAATCGTGACATTCTCCTTGACTTCTACCCTTTTTATTGATGGACTTGGCAAAAATGGGCAACATCACGAAATCACAACTTTTTCCTCTGCTTTCCCTCTTTGCTATTTTTCGTCGTGAAAACTTGACATGTCGCGAAATCGTGACACTTTTCTTCCTTAGTGTATTTTTATTTTTCTTTATTCTTTAGCATATGGGCTACTTTGGTCTTCTTTGAAAATATGCAAAAAAAGTGCATCAGCCATTTTTTGTAGTTAGTCACTTTTTGACTAACAGGTGTGTGTGGTTCCTTTTAAATTTAACTAAAGTAAGCAAAGAATCATTAAATGATCATTCACTAAATGCATCCATAAAGTACATTTTACTTTTAGAAATTTAGTACAAATGTATCTAAAAATGCAAAACCCTAAATGTAAACCTACCCATTGGGTAGGCTACAAGCAAGCAAACCATAGAGATGCATTCCTACTTTGATTTCGTTTTGATTTCTCCTTTTATATGTTTTGTTATTTTGTGTTTAAGAAAAGGAAAATAACTTCTAACCTCCCTAAACAAGCAAAATATGCGAAAAAAACCAAATAATCATAAAAGTAAATAGTTTCTGGAAGTGAAAAATAGAGATGGAAGATTGAGAGACCTACCTCATCAGTGCCAAAACTTGTTATTGCTGGAATTATGCTCTGCAAATCCTCTGGTTTCTATTCACTCTATGGTGGGATGAATAGTATTTTTCTATTCATCCCAGGGTGGTATGAACTCATGTTCATCCTAGGGTGGCACAAATAGCATGTCAGGGTTTGTTTCAGCCCAGAATGAATAGCACCTACAACACAAAAAGATGAAATATGAGCTTCAAAATTCACCTAAATAAAAAGGTCTAGAGTCCCACCGTGATCACCACTAAAGTAGGGAAAAATGGTGCACCAAATTATAATAAAAAATATGTGTATCTATGCCCTATTTCTCATGAGCGTCAAACGGAAGCATACAAGTAAACATGGAAAAGATAGCAAATAACAAGAAGTAAATAAAATAAATTTCTTAGTAATATGATATATAAAATTCTAGGTTAAAATGTGTCCCCTTGAGGGCTCAAAATGGGTGATACAAATTTTTACAACTCGGGTTCCCAAGGATCAAAATCCTTCAAGAAATTCGGGTGCACATCCAATGTCTTTCCTCATACCCACAATCAAGGTGGGCGGGCCAAGGTTGCTGCCACTTGTGTATTTGATCCAAATGTATTATGATACTTCCTAATGCACTATAATGACCTACACCTACACACAAGGAAACCAGAAACGTCAAATAGCGAGTGTGTTTGATGAAAAGCATGCAATCCCCATAGGGGCAAAACGACTAATAATGATAAAACATATCAAATCAACTCCAAATAGCACAAAATTTTATAATGATGTAAAACATAAGGTTTTGGGAAGATATCACTAGAAATTACACCAAAATTTCATCCGATGGGGCTTCAAAACCCGAATGACTGTTTGCAATCTACAAAACCCAAAGCAAGAAATTTTTGACCCTACGCATATCCAAAATGCATAAAAATTGGAAATAATATATAATATATTATTATAATAAAACCCATTTGATCATATTTGCAATATCAATTACATTTTGGGTGTTCTATCAAATGACCATCAGATACCTGCAAGAGACCCTACAAAATACTAAAAATGCAATATCTCGACCAATATATCTTGGAAAGACCTAAAATGTGAAGTAAAACATAGTAAAAGCATGTATAAAATAACTAATTAAAAATTGTATCAAAATAATGCACATATATCTATTCATCACAGGGTGGGACGAATAGGACTGTCACAAATTAGGGGGCACCCAAGGGTGGGACGCCCACCATTTCTGCCTAAATGTTGCCACCAATTCCATTGAGTATTGATTAAAAACACTATGGTATGTATTGTCATCAAATTTGGTGTGGAAATCACTCATATAGTTCAGTTTTTGTAACAAATTGTGCCTCCTAATTCATTGGCAAACCTCCTTCGCTAGGTAGAGATTCTGAGGGAAAATGGGCACAAAAGGGTGGAAGGAAATCTTAGTAGCACTCCATTGCTTTGTTCTCCAAAAATATCCTCTCCGATTGTATGGAAATTGCATCCACTTTATATCCCAAGGAGGCTTCATGGGTCAAAAGGCATGTGAGAGCATGCGAGGCACGAGGCGCCACTTGACCACCAGGGTGACATTCATTGGAGGGGGAAGAGAATCTCCCAATTTGGCTTCCCTCATGGGCTGGAACATGAATATTTTTCATGCTCTAACTTCCTAGGTGTTAGCAAGAAAAAAGTAACCGTTGTCAGGTGCCATTTGGCCAGATTTGACTTTTTGCCAGTCAAACCTGCTATTCGCTCCCCCATGGGATGAATACAGCTATTCATACCAGGGTGGGATGAATATGTTTTGTATTCATACTAAGGTGGAACGAATAGTATCAAGGTGTCCAAAAGGTACCAAAAGTGTCTAGAACCTTTAAAAACCTTATACTAAGTGGTTAGAACCACGGTATGCCTCCTGAGGGCTGCCCTAGGGGCCTTGGTGTGTCATGAAGTCGTTGCTTATGGTAGCATAATTGGATTGACCATATTTTAGTGTCTACACTTTTAACATAATGGCAAAATGTGCAGGCTGTAAAATGACTATCTATGGGTTAGCAACTTGAAGAAAACATGGTTTAGTAGTCTTTTAAAAACATGTGCTAGTTTTTTATTCACCAGATCGCCTTAAGTGCAAGTGAAGAGCATACTCCATAACAATATGTTCTTTTTAAATTATGCTCTATCAATTTTCCTGCTACTGATGTCATCATTAAAATAATTTACCAATATGTTGCAAAGCATCAAGCCTGTAAAAAAAACTTAATAGCTAAAAATAAGCTTTTGGAGGTATAATTTCCCACTGGTTTCTATATAAAAACACATCCCTAAATATTTTCAACTATATTAAACTTGGTTTGTGCTATTTATTTGATCTCTTGAAACCATTCAGAATATGATGGAAATCCTTCATTTCTTGATTTTCAAAATTATTCAACAACACAATTTATTCCTACTTCTATACTTACTATGGTACATCAGGTTCATTCTCATATTTACCTGAGAAGCTAGTGAATTTAAATTGTTGCTTACGAAATTTGGCTCTAACTATTTCAGCAACTATTTTGACCTTATAAAAGTGTTCTTGGTGGACTCATGCTTCTCAAGTAGAATATCTACAGGTATTTTTAAATGGACTATTTAACTGACCTGTATAACACTACAGTTTTGATACTCCCTGACAACAGTGCCAAAATGGTGAGTAGAAATTATGTTTAAAAAACAGTCATTTTTTTTACCATAAATTATCAATCTGATAAGTTCATAAAATTACAAGTTCCATGCATAGTATATGTCTATGGTTTGGGGAATGAATCCTTTTGTACCTATTTAATTTGGTGGAGAATGTTTGTGCATTTTTATTTCAGCCAAACCAAATAAAACTAAGTGTGGAAAATCAAATGCTAGAAATAAAAGTACTAAAAATAAAAGTATAGGAAATCAAATGTGCAAAAAAACAAAAACACAACTGAATTAAAATAAAGCAGGAAATAAAGTAATAAATATAATCTATAGACAATAAATAACAAAAATCAAATAGGGGAGGACTATTGCAAGGAGTGGGCCCAGGATCCCACAGATAGTCTACTCGGTTAATCACATAACAGTTTATTTAAGCAACTAGGAGTATTTGCACTCTTAATAAATTATACAAAAGATAAAATAAAATAATTTATGTGTAATTGATCCCCCCTTCTCATTCATCTAGCCTACATATTTATATAAAGTATAGCCAGATCTTGTTACAATAACAAATCAATCTATTTTTAATCATATACGTGATTAGTTACAGTTGGTTCATACACAAGTATTATTCTACTATTGAAAGTATGTTCGTTCACCAGAAGGATAAATATAAAAATCCTTAGGTGTATGTAATAAAAAATTTCCAATTTAATGCATCCTAAAAATAATGCTTTAAGATCTTTACATGGTCAACCGGCCAATCAGTTAATAATAAGTGTTTTATTCTATTTTAATAATAATGCATGATTAGAATATTTCTCCTTTGTCTTCATGTGCAACAACCTCCTTAGCCCATTGGTCAATCATTCAAAGTTAACTTGGTCATATCAAGGCATCTCCTTATAGAGTAAGGCGCCTACAGTAAGGTGCCTGCCTATAGAGTAAGGTGCTTGCCTATAGAGTAAGGCACCTGCCTGTAGATTAAGGCACCTATAGTAGAGTAAGGCATATTCTTGTAGAGTAAGGCACCTACCTGTAGATTAAGGTGCCTGCTTGTGGAGTAAGGTGCTTTCCCAATATGCCTTAGATTCATTGAAGCAGAAGCATTCCAGGTCCAAGTGGGATGTAGACTGGAAAATACCATATTAGTAGCAAAACCTACATTTATACATATTTTCCACTAAAAACACTAGTCAAGCATAATACTGCATTTTCTATCAATTATATGCATAAATTATATAAAAATACATCTCTAATGCTAATTAAACCAATAACTATGCCCCTTAAAAGTGTATATAAAATGAGCATTTATGGTGCTCATCAATTATTACTAAACTATCCAAGTGAAAGAGTTAGATTCTAATATTACCTAATAAGAAGAGGTAATAATACATTACTCTCAAAAAGAATAAATCAAGTAGTGGCCATATCCAAGAAGCCAAAAGAAAGCTTTGGATCATTCTACATAAGTCCTCAAGCTATGCAGTGCGGAGACTTCATAATAAAAGAGGAAAGCATCAATAAAAAATACAAGGAACATGGGTGTAAAACAAAATCTCTTATTAATATTATACAAGTGCACCATATCCCTCCTAAGGAGGATAGAATAGAAAATGTCTCAAGATACTAAATTGTAGGATTTTTATGTCCATTATTGGTAAATCATCAAGGGCATACGAAGAGATAATCTAGATCTCACAAACATCGGTTTATAGGTGTCTAGAAACACCACTCTAAATTGCCAAAGCTAGCAGTCTCAAATGATATCAATCTATAGAAAGAAAGAAATTTTTGCATCTATTACAATCTTATTGCAAAGCAAGAAAGAACAACGCCAAAACATCTACGTAAAAGCAAGGTAGAATAGAGGTGAGGAAATCTACATGGAAGCAAGGTGAAAGGTTTGAAATACCACCTCAAACCAGCATAAATCTACCAGCTATAATGGGATCCATCAAAGAATTCAAGGGTAGTACATAGCCATTGCTAAATGAGTGCCATAGAATCCTCTCCACAATGCCTAGGATCACCATCGAACCAAAAGCTAATCTTCGATTGCTTGGAGAACAAGAAACCTACTAGATTTACATTGGCAAGAGAAGTATATAGGTTAAGGAAGATTTGGAGAGAATATTTCATGTAATCTATCACTTGTCACTACTGTCAAAAGTGCTCATATTCCCTAAAACTCTCAAGAAATAAAATGCTCACTCCTTGAGCATTATATTTCCTAACACTCTCAAGAAAGAAAATGCTCATAATATGTCATTATCATAGTAGAGCATTGAATGCTCACCAACATCATTGGAGGAGGAATAAAGTATTGAATTATCATGAGTACCATTAGAGGAGAAAATACCAAGCAAGTTGAGCATCTCATCATAGTCAAACCTGTCACATTGAAGACATAAGGGAGAGCACAAAATTTAGAACATTCACGGTTGCCTATTCAACCAGTTCAACATACGTCCAACCAAGGTAATACATTACAACAAATAATATTTACCTTTCTCTAAATTAGGAGCTATAAGGTGTTGAAATATTAAAATTTGATTACTATCATAAGGAAGCAATTTTAGTAAAAGTGGAAGATATTATAAAATTACTTGATATTTACAAATAGCTAAGTAGGAGATATAAGGTTGTCAACCTTGGTAACTAAAAATATTAATTTGCAAATACTAGTATTAGTTTCTAATATTCTAAAGTATGGAGTTATAATGTTTACTACACCAAATCATAGATAATTGGAAATTATAAAATCAAGTTATTGAAGGTATAAGAAGGAAGTTCTTTAAAGCATCATATAGAGTTGGAACTGCTCACATTAAAGGGACAAAGGAATCCAACTATAAAGGAACTTCAAAATTGATAAGTGCATAAGTTCAATAGGAGAAATAAGGTAAGGTAGAAAGTTGATTATTTACAAAACATTACAAAATCAACTTAATATTGAACTACTACTTCCAAAAGCACTTATAACAACTAAGGAGATATAAGGAATTCTACAAAAATTCAAGAAAGGTTGTACCAATTTACTTGAGATAGATATAGTATTCTACAAAGTCAAATATTAGGGAAGCAAAATAATACTACATATCAAATTTTTCTAGCTTGTAAACTTAGTTCACTAGGGAGTCATAAGGTAGACTACAAAAAAGGATCTATCAAATATCAATAATCCACTAGAACTAAGGTGGAAGAAATATGTCAACCTCAAATAATATAGTGAAAAACAACATGAATAACACCATCAAAAATATAGAGCAAGAGTCATAAAATTGGAATAATGAATTTACTTATAAATTCTGAAAGAGACGTAGACCTTACTTCAAAAGTAATTCATAGTGAAGCCTTAAAAGATAATTTTGAAACTATGGAATATTATCTACATGCTAGACTCACTGAAGCAATTGATAATGGAAATAGTGAAATTCAAATTCCTTTATACTTTGATAGCATATTACACATGGCACTAATTTCATTCAAATATTATAAGGATGAGAATGTATAACAAAAAGGATTGATAGAATAAATTAAAAAGAAAACAAAAATGGATGCATCATATCTAGAGAAGATATTTCAATCCTCGTGTAGTATCAATACTTCAAATTCTACTAACCCAAAATCTTATCATGATGCCTTAAGTGATTGTATAGAAGTCTCTATTTACAACAAGAACAATAATGAGAAGAACAAAGACAAAGAGGAAACTCTTTTGCAGGAATAAGGTGATAGTACTACCACCTATGAAAGTACAAAAACTACATTTAAATGCAAGAATAAAGAAGAAGAGGAACCACATCAAGGAGGCATACAATGCAAAGTGAACTAAAGGACCAGTTCAAGCCAAAGAACATCTTCAAGACAAAAATCCATATTGAAGACTAAAGTCTTCAATACCCAAATAATGTAAAAAGGGGGTGGGGTGTTAGAGTATATTACATCATTTGGATCATGTAAATGTACCACCTTTGGTACATAACTAGAGTAGGATGTTACTTAAGAGTAAATTAGTTACTTGATGTAGAAGTAATAAATGCACAAGTTTCAATGTGCAAGCTATAAATGTGCAAGGTATCCACTTAAACATCTAGATAGAGTTTTGGCCAAGAAATCCATCTTCTTATATAAAGGGCCTCAGGCCTCATAGTAGGTGATAGATATATAGAAGTGAGATATAAGTAGGTAGATAGTAGTATATTAGATATAGATCGGTGATAGAGTACAATGTAGTACTTTGAGTAACTGTATATAGAGTGTTCATTTCCTCCAGAGCAATGTAACAAATTTCCATCAATATTATATTTCAGTATCATTGTAGAATTCCATTAGCTTACATTTTTGCATACTTTAGATCTTATAACTAATTTATCCCATATCATATCATTGAAATCTAATAGATTTTTGCGTATATACATTAGTCATAATCCAACTTTTATTACTTTCTTTGTTGCAGAAGAGAATAATAATAATCCTATCTGAGGAAGAAATTATAGAGGCCTCAAACTTAATGACATCCTAGAGACAAAGAAGTTCCCCAGAGGAACCATTGGTTGGGCTTGTAGCAAAATGGGCTTCTTTCCAAATTATTCTTCTAACAGCTTCTATATCTTACCATCCAACTTGGTTTCTTGCAAGAAAAAATATCAGGAAAATTTTTATGCAAGGAAGTGACCACCCATTGTTTAGAAAGCCTATTTAGGTCCTTAACATTCCAATAGAGACACTTCATTTACAATATTTAACATTAGATGTATTTCCCTTAGATACCCCATGGTTACTCTGGCAGAAAGATTCCATATTTAGTTATCTTACTCCTACAGCCTTCCCTTTTTCAAGTTTGAGTAGAGCTTGAGATCCATTGACGATCTCAAAATTTGTTTCTCTCTTCCTCACAAACTTGTTAAGGGCTTTCCTAAATTCTTCTCAATACCCACATCCACATTGCTCTTCTTTTATCTCCAGGTTTTAGGACCTAGAGAACCTTTCTCCAAATAGGTCTTTAAAGAGCTAATCATAGATCCTACCTTAGGGGTCACCAATTGAATCATAGGCTCCTAAGGAACAAAACCAATACAAATACCATAAAAGAAATTATTAAGAAGAGCCTTAGAAATAATGGTTTTATAAATGATATTCGACTAACATACCTCAGTAACACCAAGCTTCGAGGCTATGTTTTTCTACTTAGACATCTCAATCACCACCAAGTTGGCTAGGATCAATTCTGAGGGTTGTGAAATATCCTCTACCAGATCTTCAACTTATGAACCTCATCCATCTAGGGTTGAGCTTCTTCTTCCCCCACATTTGAGGAATTACCACCCAAATCCTTTGAGGGGACTAAGCTAAAGTTCTCCTTTTGGATTCATTCCATTCTTACAAGTCTATTTTCCTTCTCTGCCTATGCCTTGAGGGAACATTGATTCACCTAGTGATCCAATTTTCCACATCTAAAACATTGGATCGGTCTATTTTCATAAATAATGGGCTGGTCCCAAGTATCCAATAATGAGATAAGCTTGATAGAAGAGGGGAGATATACCTTCGAATCTGTGATGGCACATATTCTTGTGTATACCATTCTTGATTTAGCTTTGGATATCGTATCGATAATAAGGAGATCCCCCACAACCTTGTGTAGAGGGGAAAATCACCCTACCGCATATGATTCTAAAGGTTGGATCCACAAAAGAGAGAAAGCCTTGAGGCAAACCACAGGGGTATATTGTTCTCTACACTTGATGGACAAGGAAAAATGGGTTCACCAAGAATAATTTTAGGACTCGTTCCAAGTTTGAGGGTTGGAATGTTTTGTATGTAAATTTGAACAAACACCTAAGGTTTGGCCTTCTATATACTAAACTAAAATAAATGAAATACAAATGCAAGGAATACAAATGTAAACAAACAAGAACTAGTCCTAAAATGATTCTTAATTTGAATGATACCTAAATTCTTATAACATAATCTAAATTCTTTTAATCTTTCAAAAGCAAGGGCGCAAGGAAGATGCACAAACAATCTAACCTAGATGCAAGAACTATATGCACTTTCACTTTCAATACCTAAAGTAAATTAGTTCCTTTATATATGTAATTGTGTGATTTAATGAGTGATAATTGAAAATGTCCTAAAAATAAAACACTTCAACAAGAAGCCTAGAATATTAACAAGAACACTTCACCTAAATCTGGAATGTTGACCACTAGCTTTATCTTGCATCCGTAAAAGAATATCTAAATCCTATAAAACAACTTCACAAACACTAAAAAAATTGGATTAGTATTTGGGGGCTTTCTTAGGCCGTAATATGACTAAACTTGCAGCAGTCAAGCCCCCTTGGTCCTTTTAGTTGACCTTGTAAAAAGAAAATAAGTATTGACCTTTTGGATGAACATATAAAAAATAAGAAACTAAGATGCTAATAGATGATTATATTCTTTGTTAACCTTAGGGGATTTACCCGTTTTTTATTCCCAAGTTCACACAAAGTGCAAGGGAATAGCATACACGGAGTAAGAATCCCTTTTAATGTGATGTGTAAGATAAAAATAGGAAAATGATAGCTATGATGAGGTTCTTTATCCTTTAGGAGATCTACCCGCTTTTGATTCCCAAGTTCACACGAAGTGCAAGGTAAGAGCATACACACGAAGTGCAAGGTAAGAGCATACATGAAGTAAGAATCCCCTTTAATGAGATTTACAAAAGAAAATGATGACTTTGATGATGTTCTTTTTTCTTTTTTAAAGTGAAAAACCCCTTACGGGGCCACCTTGGTCTAAGAGACCACGAACAGGGGGTTCTACACCGTCAAAGTCACCCGAGGGTCGCACCCGACCTTGCCCGCACCAACATTATCAATTGGATTTTGGGTACCCAATTCAGCTTTTTGGTAGGGTGGAGATTCGAACCTGGGACCTCCCTTGGAGGATTTCCCTCTCCTCTCCAACTCACCTACAACACCTGGGTAACTTTGATGATGTTCTTTAACCTTAGGGGATCTACCCGCTTTTGATTCCCAAGTTCACATGAAGTGCAAGGGAAGATCATACACAAAGTGAAAATCCCCTTTAATGTGATATAAATTTATGCAATAATAAGTAAAATCAGAAATAAAATGAGTAAATGAATTAAATAATGAGAAAATGTGATATTATTTATTAATCCTAGGTGACCTATCCGCTTTTGATTCCCAAGTTCACACAAAGTGCAAGGGAAGAGCATACACGAAATAGGACCCCGTTAATGATAATGTTTGTGAGACAAAATAGCAAGGTGGATGTGAATAAATAAAATAAACTATCTATATGAAGGAATGCTAAAGATAATAGCAAAATACATGAAACATGCAAGGTTAGTATGAATTAAAATAACATAACTATGAAATAAAAATGTGATTCCAAATTAATAAAGGATTGTAGAAATTAAACAAAACAACAATGATAGAGAGGTTGAAAGAGCACAACCCTTGGAATAAGGTTGCCTCTCTCCTTTTCTTGATAAGAGCTTGATGATGACTTCCTCAAGATGATTAAAGAGATGTTGATGACTTCTTTGGGATCCCTTGCTTGAAAGCTTGAAGAAAACCTACAGAGTTTTAGTGCTTGAGAAAATATTGGTGATAAGGCTATCCCAAGGGCTCTATTTATAGTTTTTATGACCTTGGGAAGAGAGGGAAAATGGCTTGAATTTAAAAATGGCATAAATTATTGTCCACCATATTTTGGTGGAAAATAACATGCCATTTTGAAAATGGACCATGTGAGGTAACATGCCATTTTGAAAATGGGTCATGCTATTTTGAAAATGGAAAAAATGGAACATTCTAATTTGAGAATGGTAATAATGAAGTAATGTGCCACTTTGGAAGTGGAACATTCTAATTTGAAAATAGTAATAATGAAGTAATGTGTCGCTTTGGAAGTGGAACATTCTAATTTGAAAATAGTAATAATGAAGTAATGTCCACTTTGGAAGTGGAACATTCTAATTTGAAAATAGTAATAACGAAGTAATGTGCCACTTTGGAAGTGGAACATTCTAATTTGAAAATAGTAATAATTAAGTAATGTGCCACTTTGGAAGTGGTTTGATGTCATTTTAAAAATGATACATTCTACTTTGAATTTGAAATTAGTGAACAGTATACAATGAACAGTGAACAGTGTACAGTGTATATTGAATAGTGTACAGTGTACAATGAACTTAGGGAGACTATAAAGGGATTAGAGAACATTAGAAGAAGGTAGAGATATTAGAAGGATATTTGGAAAGATTAGAAATAAATTAGAGGAAATATGTGACTTTAAAAAAGGTATTAGGGATTTTGGGGGAAATTGAGTAGAATTGGAGAAAATTTGGAGAAAATCATCAAAGAGAAACTCTTTTAGAACCCTATCTAATGGTGGTGCTTTTGAGAATTTTAGAGATGATTTGGTTGGTGAAAATTCATGTCAAATATGACCTTAATTTTTGAGGCAATAAGTGTTTAATTTTAAAAAATTTAAAGAGGTGAATTTGGATGGTTGGAGAATTAATGCATGAGGGAGAATTAATGAAAATTGATGTAGAGTGGATCAATTTTTAATGTCTACATTTTGCCCCCTTTTTGATGTATTCATTGTACAATGAATGCATCAAAAATAATAATGGTGGGGAGATTTTTGGTTACCTGAAAAACCAATATAGAATGGATAGTGTGAAAATGATTATAATTTATGTGCATGCATGCCCCCAGCCTAGGGTGACCCCTCAAGTTTTGGAGGGGAAATGTTAGGACCCTCAACGTTCTAACTTAGTTTTCAATAAATAATAAATAAAATAACATAAAAAATAATCGCCTTTAGGGTTGAATCGCTTTTGCATTGATAGGGGGGTCCCTCCAATGGTTTGAATATATGTTTTTAATATTTCATGGATGCTTTCAAATGAGAGATTCTACAATGTTTTATACCTACCCTAACCCTAACCCTACATCACTTCATCATGATGATTCATAATAATTAATATAATTAATTATTATGACTATGCTAAGCCTTAACCCTAATAATATAATATAATAATTAATTATTATATTATCAACTATACTAACCTTAAGATATTAAATGTATTATATTATTATTATTAATGAGGGTTAGGATATAGGATCCTAACATACCACCCCTCCTAAAACCAACTTTGTCCTCAAAGTTGTCTCCTAGTCGAAAGTTTTAAAAACTAGATGGAGTAAATGTTTGCAAACTTTTTTTAGTTTTAAACTCTTTCTTTTATGCAGCCAATAGTCTTTCTAAATAGTCTTCTTGATGCTTGATTGTTGATTTACAAATTGTTTGGAGTGTATGATGTTTGCAATGGCTAATGATGCTTGGGTTCCTTTCATCTGGCTTATCTCCTTGTAGATGGGCTGATTTGTCTTCCTTTCTTTAACCAATTCTTGGCTGAATATGTCCTTCAAGATAGCAACCTTTTACTTGCATTCAATGCATTTTAGTGTTTATTGTTTGATTTAAACCTTGATTATACTTGACTTATTTGATGACAGTGGAGACGTCTTACTTGGGCGTTAAGTAGATACATTCGTGTGAGCACGCATTTGACGTGTCAGATGAGCATTTATCAAGGAATCATTATTAAGTCACAGGACATCGAGGTGAATACCTTAGAATAGAAAAGCATTTGTTGAGGTCCACATTAACTATCACACGCACACCAAGGAAGCTTAGTCAAGCAAGTTTTTGCTAATGGTCACATCTCTTTGATCGTTGAAGATTCCAAATGTTGGCATGTGTTGTTTGACTATCATCAAATATTATTACGGCCCTCTGAAGCTTGAGGACCGTAAACAAAATTTCCACACTTGGACTTTCTTCGTGTTGGTCAAGAGTAGCAATTAGTAGGTCATTCACATTATGCAAATATAGTTACGCCAAGCACTCAAAACACAACGATGCTTCTTCATTTCATTTTTGTAACCATTACCATGCGTATTACACAATAAATGAGAATCTTGTAGTCGGTGTTTGAAAGGATTCAGTGCTTGGAGCCTTCGAGGTATTGATATGATTGGGTGACGTATCTTCTTTTCTGCTTTAATAAAGACAAAGCGTAGGTTTTCACAATCCACTCTTATGCACGGCAAATTGCTTGGTCCTAATATTGGTTTCGCTATTTCGTTCTTTGCTTTTTATTTCTATTACATTTCCAAAAATTCCCTTTGGCTTGTAGTGCAAGAGATGAGACAGTAGAAATGACTAGCACCTCCTCAATGGTTTACGTAGTTGTATCTAGTAAATTTCTTGGCATCTAATGAAAACTGTATTTTCGTGGGGGCTTTCTTCACTAGAAGTATTATGTTGCTTCGCTTCAAATTCTTGCCGATGGAATACAGTGCATCGAAAACTTGTCCACCAATCTTAACAAGCCTAAAGATATCTGCTGCTCATGGGAAGATCCTTAAAATTAACTCCACTCTTGTTCATTGATTGCATCACGTGTGTATTGTTCACAGAAGCAGCCTCATAGAAGCTACTGATTTTCTTATTATTTAAAAAAAATAAAAATGGTGGTGGATGTGTACAGGTTCTTCATTTCCTGGTCATAGATTCATCCTGATAAGTAGGTAGCCAACTTTCTGTACAGAAATTTTTAGTATTACTATCGTTGAAGGCTTGGGATTAGGCATTATTTGAATGGACAATCAAGTTCCAATCAGTTCTGTTTTTTTTTTTAATTAGAGGGTAACGGAGAGATCAATCCGGACAGAGTCAAATATTATAATGATATGATCGATGAGCTTCTTAGAAAAGTCAATATTCATCTTTCCTTATTTTCCAGGTGAAGGAGACAAAAATGGAACAAACACAGGACATTCGGTACTTGGGTTGGTGTTCGATTTGGGTGCAGTGCAGCCCAGAAAGCCGCCAGTCATCCACCGAAACACTACTGGAATTGCTTATCCTATTTGAATTAGTAATCTATGCATTGTACAAATTTGTAGCAGCGATACCAGAAATAAAATCACCACGTTGTTAAACTTCATTTTCATTTCAATCTTCCAATATACAACGCAATCTATACAAATCCCTCTACAATAAAATGCACTACATTTCAGAGTAGAATACTTGCTTTTTTTTATAATTGTCTGTCCATCAAGAACTCCTTTTCTGGACAATATGACTGGTGCCTTTGTTGTAAGAATTTCCTGAATTAAATGTTGCAGGTTGCATCAAACTGTTATGATACTGACTGCTAAAACTCTTACAGTTTTATGATTTGTCAAACCCATTGACAATAGCAGACTACTTCTGGTTGGTGTGTTTCTAACTCATTAATAATCCTTCAAGTATAAAAAATAAATTAATTTTGTTTGCAATTACGATTCTCCTATTTAGCCCGTGTCTGCTGCCAAGAAGTCTATGAAAGCAGTTGTGGGGTGCGGTTTACCTTACAACATTATCAAATAGAAAATTGTTCATAATCCAAGATAGTTTGAGCCAGGGACCGCCATTCTGCCATTGATTCTTCATCCAGTAATAACGATTTCTTACACATAAAAATTATGGAGCGTGCCCTGGATGATATTAATTATTTTATTCTACATGGGTGTAGTGTATTATTCTTTCCATAAACTTTTTATAAGAGAAAGCCATTGCTGGATTAAAAAATTACATTATCAGGTAAATGTAGATTCTTGTCTAAACAATTTTCACTCTAAAAATACTGCATAATAAGGAACTTTTTTTGGTGGCAAATATATATATATATATATATATATATATATATATTAATTAAATAACTGTCATCGTTGATATGGGATGATAATTTTTAATTCGAATTGCAACTTTTGGAGACTTGAATGGATATTCAGCAGGAAAATGAATAATCACCAGAAATATACCACCTGGACTAAAGCAATAATGTATGCAGACTATCTTGACATGGCTTATGTTCAGTTTATCAATGTACTATTTGCACAGACACTCCAATGCATTCTTGAAACTGGTAATGTCACTTTATTGTTGTAAAAATGGTGGTGGCCATGGAGGAGGTTGGCCAGGGCTGCATTTTACGTTCTTATCACCACAATTTTCTTGCAATCCACTTTTCTTATTAAATAAATTATTGATTTGGTCAGCATCTAAATTTCTTTGAGAAATCAATGTGCTACAAATAGCAGGATCAATGTCACCTTGATGTCTATGTGCATCACTCATATTCAGATTTGTAAAATAGAATTTTTGCAAACTTTCATGCTTGATATTCTTCTCTTCCTCGTGCACTTTTAAAAACAAATTTGCATTGTTAGGGTTTTCATAAAAAAAATCTTCTCTCAAAGTACATAATGTACCCTTTGAGAATTTATGGTTTTGGGCTCTTCCGAGAAAAAAAAATTAGGGTTTTCAGTTTCATTTGCAACTTCTTCTATTTCCACTTCCATTAGATCCTCACTAAACTTATTAATAATGTTTTTTATAATGTTTTCGAATGGTTTCCCCAATTCTCGAAATTCTGCCTTCAATTTCTGAACTTCTTCCTCAAATTTTTGGTCCCACATGGCTGGATCCATAATGCTCTGATACCAGATGTTAGGACCCTGAAGGTTCTAACTTAGTTTTCAATAAATAATAAATAAAATAACATAAAAAATAATCGCCTTTAGGGTTGAATCGCTTTTGCATTGATAGGGGGGTCCCTCCAATGGTTTGAATATATATTTTTAATATTTCATGGATGAGGTCCAAGGTGTAGACCAATTGGTTCATCCAAACCCCATAAGGGGGGCGGAGGTCCAAGGTTCAAATCTTGGGCCTCACCGGACTGAACACTTGTCCCTTTCCTGGTGCTTTCAACGGTGTAAAAGGTTTAAAATGATTGTGGCATGGTGGTTATAGGGGCGAACTGCATGAAGATCTATGTGGCGGCTTCCGGGGTGGACAATGCGAGAATACTATGGTGGCCATAAAAGCTGGACAACTGGCCGGATTCGTGGCGGCTACCGATTCCACCATGTTAAATATATATATATATATATATATCATGGATGATTTCAAATGAGATATTCTACAATGCTTTATACCTACCCTAACCCTAACCCTACGTCGCTTCATCATGACGATTCATAATAATTAATATAATTAATTATTATGACTATGCTAAGCCTTAACCCTAATAATATAATATAATAATTAATTATTATATTATCAACTATACTAACTGTAGGATATTAAATGTATTATATTATTATTATTAATGAGGGTTAGGATATAGGATCCTAATAGGAAACCTAGTTGAACCGATGAAACTCGATTAGGTTGGGGTTGTGATAAGATATGAAAAGGATGAGGTATGATCAAGAATAAGAAAATATAAGATGAGTAATTGAGATGATTGATGCCCCCAATTGGGGATTGATGAATAGATCGATAGACGTAAGAGAAAACAAATAAATAAAGAAGAAGATAAATTCACCAAAAGGGAATTAAATATGGTGCTTAGACTATGCCATGTGAATCAGCGTAGATCAAAATGAGCATAAGTTAAGTAAAGGAAAAATGAAAAGATGGAGTGAAACCCTATGAGGATGTATGCTCGCAAATGGCCGAGGATGGAGTGAAAACCGCTATGGGTGTGATGCTCGTGATTAGCCATGAAGCTATCCTGTAAGGGTGTAGTGCTCACTAATAAAACAAGTAGCATGGAGCATTGACCCACTATGGGTGTGTACTCACTAGTGACCAAAATGTGGAGCAAGAACCCACTAGAGGTGTGTGCTCACTAGTGGTTGTAGATGGAGTGATACCCGCTAGGATGTGTGCTCGCAAATGATCGAATGGAGGTTGCCCCTCGCTAGTGGCCATGAAGCTATCCTATAATGGGGTGTAGAGCCCATTGAGCCAAAAGGAGTGTAACCCGATAGGGGTGTTATGTATGTAGATGGTCAAAAGGAGTGTAACCCGATAGGGGTGTTAACTTTATAGAGATTTTGATTAAAACAAAGCAAGTAGATGACATGCGTACATGTACTAGAGAGAAGGTAGGTAAAAAAATGGGTATGTGTGCCTTGTTTGAGATTTTAAGAGAGACATGTTCAAGATAGAAAATTGTTGTATTAATGAGCTTTTAATGATATTAAATATGAAAAGGATAGGTAAGATATGCAAATAAAATAATAATAATAGAAGAATAATAAGTGATGACAACTTGACAACCATCAAACTATGAGCGATAGAGAACCATACGATCTTAAAAGCTAAAAGGTACCAAGCATAATGATACTAAGGATTGTCCGGCCTTAAGTGCGATGGGAAGCATGTGGTCTTAAATGACAAAGAGGGAACCATCTTCAGAACCCAAGTTTCCCAATAAAGGGTGTGTTCTGGTGTAGCTCCAATATTATTAACAAAAGGTATCGATAACGATCGTGTAAGCGACTTAACAAGAAAATCTGTAATCTGACAAAGGTATCGATGGTGCAGGCAGGATCTTCCTTTTCTTCAGAACCTTTGGTAAATTCTTCAGAGAAAAATCTAGTGTTTGACCTTCTTGAAGAGCTTTCGAATAAAATATTAGCCCTTAGCACTTCTGCCTTACGAAAAACCAATTTTATCCTATCCCTTAAGGTTTGTATAGCCATAAGGGTTAGAGGAATGTCTTCAAAATTTTGGATTTCATCTAGACTCGGTTTACTCAAACCTGTGTAGTGTCCTATCACTATTACCTATTCTGCAAAGGGATTAATTTTTATTCATCTCATGAATTGGGATCTTCATGACTGGAGCAAACCAGAAGTAGTTTCTCTCTGTAAAAAGTTAATCTGGTACAATTCTATTGGTCTTGTTGGTGCATTAATTCCTGACTAGAATCTGTACCGCTATGATTTGAATTCTCTAGACTTGAAATCAAATCTGATAGCATGTAGGTTTATCCTTTAGTTTGATAGAAGATTCCTCTCATCGCTCCAAAGAAGTCGAAAGGTCAATTATGCAAAGCAAGTCACTAACAAATTTAATTGGGGATTTATTCCTAATTTCTTATTTTGTAGGCTCATTATCGACAAGGAAGTTACATGGTTGGCTCGTGGTCCCAAGCGTGTATCAGATACTCGGGTAGTAAACCACTATCACTGCACCATGCATGAAGTCATTGATATTTCCTACTTTAATGAGTTTGAATGGCCTAATCATATTAGCTTTAATCAACATTGGGGGTTGCTATCTAATCAACGTACGTGGGAGGATGCAGCAAATTCAAGTTATTCTGACTCAGACAATGAGTAGATGTTTTGATGGCAAAGGCTGTGGGGGTCCATCACCCATGTACGTGTGTGACGTATATCGCTAAAAATGAGAATGGAAAGGAATCTATTTTATGTATTTGATGACAGTTGTCTAGTTTACATAGGACCTTTGTTTTGAATTATCAACACTTATCCCTTATGCTCTTGTTGATCAAGAGCGAGGACACTAAGTTTGTATCTTTTAAGTATTAGGGTTTTGCATTTATACCTAAGGTGAGCGAATGTAATATTTATTTTTCCTTTTAGATATTGATGTAAGGACATAAATCTATTGACTGGATATGTCGTTTGGCTCTATAATGCGAGATGTATGTTTGGCATTACTTATCCTTTGGAGTATATATTCAGTAGTTCCAGTGGTGTTCATAGTTATTATTTTTCTTATTTTTGTGGAACTTTTACTTCATATGCTTTAAGGTATAAGCAAGATTCAATAGATCATGGATTCGCTCTAGCATTTTGAAGGTATATGTGGGGTATTAAAATACTCATGTAAGATGTCGCTCGGGATTATAGAGAGGGGCGAAGGCCAAAAATGAACATGAAGCATCACTAAGATTTATCATAGATATAATGAAGGAAGTGCATCGAAAAACAGAGGAGGAGAAGAGACGGTGAGTGGAATTTTATCTAATTCATTAATTTATTTATTTTATTTTGAAAGAAATGAGATCGTGAATGAAGTAAAATAGTAAGGGAATAATAAAAACATTGTATTGGGGTTTTGTGGTTGGGAGAGGGTTTTTATTATGTAATATATAATGTATTTTTGTATTATTTTTATATGGAATTGGTGAAATTGTGAATGGGATTATGTAATGTGATAATAGTTAAAGGTATTACGACCTCATCATCGACATCGAGCAATTATTGGAAATTTAAGGGAATGCATGACAATTGAGGATTGGAGGTGGTTGGAGGTGATAGGGTTTGTAGGGGTGGCCCAAGTTAAGACAGTGCATGCTGATACGATGTACCTATCAACATTATGTGAGAGATGGGATCCAAATAGGGGTACATTTCATTTGCCTATAGGGGAAATGATAATTACCCTAGAGGATGTATATCGGATTTTTTGATTATCGATAGAAGGATCTATCATTTCAGTGGCGAGTCGACGAGAAAAAAGGTTAGTGATGGAGGAAATTTTTGGTAGCAGTTGGTCTTGTGTGAATCTCAATAGTGGTGGGGTGTTGTACGAGGAGTTTTTTGAGGTAGGGGTATTATCAGTGAGGCAGACCCTAGCGATGGTGCTGATATCAAATTGGGTTTTACCTGATTCATCAGGGTCATGATTTCCATGGAATATGCTAGGGGTTGTAATAGATATGGTGGAGAGGTCAGTAGTCTTTGCATGGGCATCAACATTATTAGCACAAACTTATAGGGAGCTTTATGAAGTTAAAAGGACAACTCGAGGTGGGTTGAGTTGTAGTCTGCTAGTGCAGGTGTGGGGGTGGGAGCATATAGCGGTGGAGAGACCACAAGGTCTACCTTATGATGCCCATAGGTTTATGGGGTCAGAGACACCATATGTATTAAGATGGCAAACAACTAGGGAGACGAGGGGGAGTAGACCATATGCAAAGGATGGAGATTACTACCATTATGTCTTTGAGAGTTTGAGGCCACAGGATGTTTGTTGGTAACCATGGAGAGGGGGGCCAAGGTGGAGTGATGAGTCAAGATAGTTGTCTCATGTGTGGAGAGGGAGGTGGCTAATTGGGCGAAGGAACATACAAGTCGAGTATTTTTAGTATACTCGAGTATTATGCCAATTTGGGTTGAGGCAAGGACTACCAGATCCACCTGTAATGTATCAAAGATGATACGATTATACTACAACTGCCCCATTGGTAGTTGTGTTAGATAGGGAGCCAGATGAACCCCTAGTAGTATCTGATGCTGATAATGTAGGCACAACACCAGAGTTTGATAATTGGTGGACTACACAATGATGGCAAGCAGGAGAAGTGATAGAGGAGGATGTTGGTATGGGTGAGGTTGGAGAGGTAGTTGGAGAAGTGACCGATGCCACTAGTGGAAAAGAAGAGGTGGCACATGAGGGGGATAGAGATGTAGTGGGTCATCAAGTCAATGAGACAACTAGGGTTTTAGGGGTAGCGATTGTGGAAGAGTTAATGACAAGTATAGAAAGTGTAGTAGGACCTGATGGGGGAATCAGCAGATGGGGTGGTGCAGTATTAGGGGATGGAATGTCATGGGTTGGAAGGGATGCTACCAATTTTAGGGAAGATACAACTATTATGCAGGTAGAGATTTCTCAGCTACAACGTGCAAGAGAAGATTATAGGGCAACTTTTTTAGTGTCCTATTTTGATGTATTAGTGAGTCATGGATTGCTTGTCCCCTCACAATCAACTTCTCAATCTCAACACAATCAAGAGGGAACAATGACAATGGGCCCAAGAATACCACCGATTACTGATTCAATAGCTACACAATTGTCAAGAGTTACTTCACCACCAATTAATGAGAGTCAAGAGGAGAAATGATGGGAATCATCAAAGTGGACAAGAGAGGGATACTAAAGCTCAACCAGAGAGAAGAAGTCATGAGATAGGTGAGAAGTAACAAACGATGATGATCCATATATGGAAGTGGCTTGAGAAGCCACCATTTTACATGTTTTTACAAAGTTGCATGCTTATGGACAATAGTTGTATAAACTATAAACATAATTTGTGATGGATAATTTTTTATTATTATTTTGTGATACTATATGAAAGAAAATCTTGTTTGTACCAATAGATGCAATAAAGTCAGAATATGTAAAAAAAGAAAACAAGGTATCCACTAGCATAGAAAATACCCCATATATGTATGTAGACAATGGAGGTAATCTTTAGCATCATGGAAGAAAAATAAAAAATATACCCTAGGGTGGGGATTCGCTAAGCATCAGTGACCTAGTATGGGTGCAATGCATGTGATCTAACCTAACTAGGTTTCATCACCTGCCTCATTGCAAAATCCCCAAAATCTATATGATCAAGCAATCATGCAAGTATGACCAAGCAACAAAGGATAACTATATGATAGGCAAAAGTGAAAAGGAGAAGCATGTCAGGCAGTCTATGCAATGTATGAAAAGCAATAATGTAGTATGAGCAAGTAGACCAATGCAAAGTTGGCACAAACAAAGTTGAAGAAGATGGAAGAAAATAAATGAAAAGAGAGGAGAAGAAACAAAAGAGATGTGAGTTTATGAATTTATTAATTTTATGCATAATATCATTTTAAATGCATTATGTTCATTGGTTCTTTAAGATATTTACCATCCAATGTTGCTAAACGATAGGCTCCTAAGCCAAACTTGGTCATTATGACAAAGGGACCTAACCAATTGGGTTGAAACTTACCCTTTAGATCTGTACGAGCATTAGTGTTATTTTGGTTTTCTTTGAGAACAAGGTCCCCAATTTCAAAAGAACGAGTGCAAACTTTCTTAGAGTAAGCTCGCTTGAGTCTATTCTGATAGGCTCGAAGATGTTCTAATGCATGGATGCACTTTTCATCCAATAGTTCTAACTGGTTTAAATGGTCTAAATGATACTCATCACCAACCGATGCATCTTGTAACAAGATACACAAGGATGGGACTTCTAGCTCAAAAGGAAAGACTACTTCAATGCCATAGACCAAGACATAAGGGGTTGCACCTGTAGGAGTTCGCACACTAGTACGATAAGCCCACAAGGTAGGATAAAGTTGGATATGCCAATATCAACCAGTCTTACTAACCAACTTCTTAAGGATCTTAACTAAAGACTTGTTGGATGCTTCAACTTGACCATTACCCTGAGGATAATATGGGATTGACCACTTGTGTTGAATATTGTATTTAGCACAAAGTTTATGGACATCCTTGTTTTTAAAAGGAGTACCATTATCAGAGACAATCACTAAAGGAATCCCATACCTACAAAGGATTTGGTTGAAGATGAACTTAGATACTTGGGTTCCAGTTACCATGGCTAAGGGCATGGCCTCAACCCACTTAGTGAAGTATTATTTGTCGTGATGATAAACTTGTGACCATCAGATGATGTGGGGTTAATTTTCCCAATAATATCCAATCCCCACATGGAGAATGGCCAATGGGAAGAAATGGCTTGAAGGTTTTGAGAAGGGGCATGAACAAGGTTGTCATGACGTTGACATTTGTCACAATGTCGAACATAATCGCATGCATCCTTCTCCATGGAAGGCCAATAATAACCCATCCTAAGAAGATTTTTGGCAATGGCATTACCACTAAAATGGCCTCCACATGATCCTTCATGAACATCGCTAAGGGCTATCTTGGCTTCATCATAATTAAGGCATCATAAGAGGATGCCTTCAAAAGAACGTCGATACAAAGTATTACCAATTATAACAAATCAACATGCTCTTTTGCACAAAATCTTACGTTGATTATGATCTAAATCATTGAGAATTGAACCATCCTTAAGGAAATTAAAGATGTCATTATACCATGGCTTGGATGGGGAAGCTTCGATGGTTAGGACATCTAATGGGATAAGGCTAGAGTTAAGGGTTGCAGGCTCTCGGAGTTGATGAATGATAATTGTTGCTTGATCATCTTCTAATTCTAAGGGGATAAGGGATGCAATAGTAGCCATGGCATCTACATGATGATTGGAGGATCGAGGGACTGACTCTATGGTTACCTTATCGAAGGTTGATAATAGTTTTGTAACAATATCCTTATAAGGTTTTAACTTATCATCTTTAGTTTGATAAACTTCATTGATCTGATTAACCACGAGTTGAGAGTCACCAAAAATTGAAAGGACTCTAACCTTCAGGGCTAAGGTTACTCTAAGACCAAGGATTAAAGCTTCATATTCTATAGTATTATTAGTGCAAGAGAAATGAAGTTTGAAGGAAAGGGGAATGAACTATTTTTGTGGGGTAACTAGAATGATTCCAGCACCAGCACCCTTTAAGCATCGAGCTCCATCAAAAAACAAAGTCCAAGATTCTTGCTCTTCTACTCCTAGGTTAAGGCATTCATCAGGAAACTCAATAACTAAGGGATAGGCTGACTCTAAGGGAGTAGAGGCTAATTGATCCACAATCACTTGACCTTTAATAGCCTTATGACTTATGAAGGTTAGGTCAAATTCACTAAGGGCTAAAACCCACTTAGTAGCTCGACCTGAAAGGTGGGGTTTAGACATTAAGTAGCACAAAGGATCAAACTTTGCAATGACCAATGTCTTATGGCTAAGCATGTAGTGTCTTAACTTTTGAGAAGCAAACACTACAACAAGGCAAAGCTTCTCTAAAGGAGTATACTAGGTTTCATAGCTAACCAAGGTTCTACTAATATAGTAGATGGCTCACTCTTTATTTTGATCATCATGTTGAGCCAACATGGCTCCCAAAGCATGAGTTGTGGCTGATATGTAAAGCATCAAATACTTATCTGGTCTAGGAGGAACTAACACAGGTGGGGAAGTGAGATACCTTTTGATTTCATCAAAGCTTGCTGACACTCTTCATCCCACTTAAATTCTACATTTTTCTTAAGAATCTTAAGAAAGGGTTGACACTTATCAGCTAACTGAGCTATGAATCGATGAATAGCTTGTAGTTTTCCTTGTAAGCTACGTAACTCAGTTAGGTTATGGGGAGGAGGCATGTCAGTAATGGCCGCTATTTTAGTGGGGTCTACTTCGATGCCTCACCTAGAAATGATGAATCCTAATAACTTGCCAGATGTGACTCCAAACACGCATTTGGAGGGCTTAAGACGAACTCTAAACTAGCGAAGTCTCTCAAAAATTCATCTTAGATCATGAACATGATTCTCTCGATGTATGGAATGACCTAGGAGATCATCTACATAATATTGTAGAATATCATGCATCATGTCATGGAAAATATAAGTCATGGCCCTCTGATATGTAGCACCAACATTTTTCAACCCAAAAGGCATGAATTTCCAACAAAAAGTGCCCCATGGAGTGATGAAAGTTGTCTTGGCCTGATCCTCAAGGGCGATCAAAATTTGATTGTATCCTGAGAAGCCATCCATGAGAGATAACATCCCACATTTGGCAGTAAAATCAACTATCATATCTATGTTAGGAAGAGGAAAGTCATCCTTAGGGCAAGCTAAATTGATGTCCCAAAAGTCAGTACATATCTTGATTGTACCTTCTTTCTTAGCTATAGGAACAATATTGGAGATCCAATCAGAATAGTCGATAGCTTTGATAAAACCGACATCAAGGAGTTTTTGGAGCTCCTCCTTGACTAATAGGGTGATTTTAGGATGCATATTTCTAAGTTTCTATTTAACAGGTTTAACATTGGGTTTAACTACTAGATGGTGCATCACTAAGGAGGGATCAAGCCCTGGCATATCGACATAAGACCAAGCAAAAATATCTTGAAATTATTTGAGCAATTTGGTCAATTGCTCTTGCTCATCCATGGACAAGGCTTTTCCTAGCTTAAGGAGTTTAGGACTTTCCTCAGTTCCTATATTAACATCTATAGTTTCTTCTATGAGAATTTGAGATTCATCCTCATAAGGAAGGGGAGCTGGAATAACACCTAATTGCTCAAGATCTTTGGGAGACATAGAATCCACTTGAGAACTAGAGGATTCAACATGAGCGACACAAGGGATCGATCCATCAAAGAAGAAGCTATTTTGAAGGATATCTTCATGATCCATATCACAAATAATATCTCCTTTAGCATACTCCCCTTGGGTTGCTATCAACTCGGGATGAACTATGGTTATCAGATCACAAAAAAATTCATAGGGAGGTGAGGGTTCCTCATCCTCATCATTCCACTCTAAGCCATGATTTTCTATGAACTCATCGTAAGTAATGAGTTGATCATCATCAGTTGGTAAAGGTTGGCTTTTGTGGAGGATGTAACCTATGCCACATCTCCTAGGCCATACTTCAACTTCTAAAGGCTCCTTGATACCTTGTTGTTGAGATCCTAAACCCTTACCTTCATATCCCATTCTAGATAAGATCTGTTTAGGAAGTGGATAATCATTGGATAAGTAGCAATGGGCAAAGGATTTCTCTATTGGGAATGGGTTGCTACCATGGATATTTTCCTCATGAGATATACATGCGTAGACAAAGGTACATATACCTATATGTATTACTTCACCCTTTTTATGGGGTAAACCCATAGTTCGAGGTGAAGGTGGTAACTTGGCGAGATCTAGAAGGGGACTTTCAACTAATTGATCGACTTGATCGTGTGTTGACATTATGGTTGGTGGTTCTTCATTTATTTTAAATTTTTCAAAATACTTGGTAATTTGAGAAGGAGAAGGAGGAAAAGAGAGGCTCTTGTAGAGAGAAACAGATGGACAAAAATCAAATTTTGATTGGGCTTGCTCAGACATTGAACAATATTGGAATGGATGAGGGTCACCTTGGATAGTGATGAGTTGATTTTTAAATTCATATTTTAGACATTGGTGAAGAGTGGAAGGAACAACCCTCATTGTATGGATCCAAGGGCATCCTAGGAGAAGATTGAAGGATGATGGACAAGATACTACATAAAACAAAGTATCTAGAATCTTGGGTCCTACCTTAAGGGGAAGGGATATGGTGCCACAAGCTTCTTGGGATTCATCATTAAATGCCTTAATAATAACATCTGATTTAATTAAATCTTCCTCCTTTAGTCCAAATTTTAGAAAGAAATTGTAAGTGCATAAATTTAGGGAGGAGCCATTGTCTACCAAGATCCTCTTGATAAAATTTTCCCCAATATATCCAGTGATGTAAAGTGGGGAATCCTCTTGTAAATTTGAGGAAGGAAGATCATCATCACAAAATGATATGTGATTTGTCCCAAGAGCACCTACGACATTAACTAGATTGCTAGGGGGAAGATCTTGTGGGACAGTTTGTTGACTTAGGAGCTTTAACAAAGCTTCCCTATGAGTAGGAGAAGTTTGTAAAAGCTCTAAGAGGGATATCTTAGCTGGGGTATTGGCTAATTATTGTTGTAAATCAAAGGAGACTGTAGGCTGAGATTTTAGGACCAAAGTGGGTTTATCTACACTTGTGGTCTTCTTTTGAGGGTTCTTCAAGACTAAAGGAGGTCTAGAGGATTGGTTGGATGTAGAACTTGTCCCATGTGGATATTGTTGAGTCGGTTGAGCTTGTGCTTGTTGCCTTGTAGTAGCTGCTATCATACCAATCATATTGTGGTAGGGATGTGGTACATTATGGTATGATACTTGATTGGTTGTGTGTTGCTTATGATTAGGTAGGGGGTCTTGGAAAATCCCCATATCTTGATTGGTTGTAGGTACTTGTTGTGTAGGAGGTTGATTTGTAGTTGGAAGAGTGTGGTTAGGAGTAGGTTGAGAGTCCTCCATAACCAGATGACCCTCATATATTAGATCCTGAACCACATGTTGCAACCTCTTACATGAATTAGTCATATGCCCTTCCACTCTATGATAGTCACAATATTGACCAGGCTTATACCAATTAGATGTGGTGTCAGGTTGTCTTATGGGAGGTAATTCAATCATATTAGCTTCCAAGAGTTGTTTAAGAACTGATGATAAGGGTTGGTTGAGTTTAGTAAAATTCCTTGGTGGGGGTCATTGAGGCTTGCTAAGTACCAACTTTTGCAAGGTATTAGCAACATTAACACTATTGGTAGGTCTATTATCTATCACTCCATCACCAACTACATGCTTGTTCTTATATTGAGTTTTCATAGTTCTTTCTTCTTCTTTCTTTGGTTTAAGTTGACCTCTTCGAATAAGAGCTTGCTCGACCCTTCTAGCCAAATCGATTGCTTGTTCAAAAGAGGTGATAGTTGTTGTTTCCAATTCATATGAGATTTGTTCTTGTAAATTTCCAATAAATATCTCTAACATGTCTCTAGGAGGTAAGGTGTACCTTAATCGTCCAACTAAACTTCTCCATCGAGACAAGAAATTTGAAAAACTTTCATATTTCCCTTGCTTCAATTGGTATACATCTTTCATAGTGACATTCTTCTCAATATAAGCCCCAAATTGTTGAACAAACAATTCAGTTGTTTCCTCAAAATTTCTCAAAGAATGATTAGGTAGTTGATAATACCATTCCAATGCCACACCACCAAGGCTCTTAGGGAATGTTTTTAGCAACAACATGTCATCATATATAATATCATGGCATGTTGTCTTAAACATTCGTAAATGTTCAATGGGGTCCTCTGTTCCCTTATAAATGGGTAATACTGGCATTGGAAAATGTTTAGGATAGGGCCTAGAAGCAACGATAGGGTCTAAGGGCTGATTACACATTTCTTTATAATCATAGGTGAAACTTGAAGGTTGAAGTGAATCCATTCTCATTGTCAATTGTTTCACCATATTTTTCAAGCTTTGTATGTCGGGATTATTGTTATGTAATACCCCTAGGTTCCCTAGGGGAGAATTATAGGTAGGTTGTTGAAATGGAACTTGGTTAATGTTGGAGGTATTAACACCATTGTGATATAGGTTATGGAAGGGAATATTTTGTGTAGTATCTTGTTGGAAAAGATAATTTGAATTTGGTGGAATAGAAGAAGAAATGTTATAAGGAGGAATATTGCAAGATGGAAATTGAATATTGTTTTGAGATGTACTACTAATTGGAGGAGCTTGTGAAATTCCCCCAACATATGGGTTGTGATATGGGATATTTTGTTTAGTAGTTTGTTGTGAGAAATAATTCATATTTTGTGGAATAGAAGAAGAAATATTGGAAGGAATATTGCTTGTATTAGAAGAAGGGATAAAATGAGGTGGAAATTGAGTTGAGTTTGGTGGTATACTACTAATTGGAGGAGGTTGTGAAATTCCTCCAATGTTAGTGGTTGTTGTTGTAGCATATGTGGGATTGTGAAAAGGATTAATATTATGGGAAGATTGAAACAAAGGATTAATTCTACTATTTTGATGAGAAGAATTTTGATGATGAGATGTTCCAACTTCTTCAAGTTGGGCTTCTTCATTCATGGCTTTAATCAAGGCATCCTTATGATGTTTCATAAAATTCCAAATATGGTCAAATGATTCAAAAGTAAGGCATCCATTAGGCCCCTCATGAGGATCAAGGTCATTACCAGTTTCTGTATCCTCTTCAACATCTAGATTGGGATTCTCCCTATCAACTTGATCATCTTCTTGGAAGATTTGACTAGGCTCTAAAAGCTTTCGCTTATTCCTAAGATTGGGAGCCATTACAACTATGAAAAGGATAAGAGAGAAGAAAAAAGTATCAAATACAAAGTGTGGGAAAATATTGGAGAGGTATAATTAACTTGTCTTAAATGTGTATCGATCAAGGTTTTTTAAATTTTCCTTTTATATTTTCTAATCTAGGAAAACAAATTATTGTGGTCTTGTTTTTAGTTTTAAAAGGAAAGGAGGTGTTCACGTCGGGTTCACCAAAATATGTAGAGGGGGAAAATCACCCTACCACATACGATTCTCAAGGTTGGATCCACAAAAGAGAGAAAACCTTGAGGTGAACCACGGGGGTATATTGTTCTCTACACTTGATGGACAAGGAAAAAGGGTTCACCAAGAACAATTTTAGGACTCGTTCCAAGTCCGAGGGTTGGAATGTTTTGTATGTAAATTTGAACAAACACCTAAGGTTTGGCCTTCTATATACTAAACTAAAATAAATGAAATAGAAATGCAAGGAATACAAATGCAAGCAAACAAGAACTAGTCCTAAAATGATTCTTAATTTGAATGATATCTAAATCCTAATTACAGAATATAAATTCTTTTAATATTTTTAAAAGCAAGGGCGCAAGGAAGATGCACAAACAATCTAGCCTAGATGCAAAAACTATATGCACTTTCACTTTCAATGCCTAAAGTAAATTAGTTCCTTTATATATGTAATTGTGTGATTTAATGAGTGATAATTGAAAATATCTTAAAAAGAAAACACTTCAACAAGCAACCTAGAACACTAACAAGAGCACTTCACCTGAATCCGGAAGGTTGACCACTAGCTTTATCTTGCATCCGTAAAGCTCCACAAAATCTCTAAATCCTGTAAAACAACTTCACAAACACTAAAAAAAATTGGATTAGTATTTGGGGGCCTGCATAGGCCGCAATATGACCAAACTTGCAGCAGTCAAGCCCCCTTGGTCCTTTTAGCTGACCTTGTAAAAAGAAAATAAGTATTGACCTTTTGGATGGACATATAAAAAGTAAGAAACTAAGATGCTAATAGATGATTATATTCTTTATTAACCTTAGGGGATTTTACCCATTTTTGATTCCCAAGTTCACACGAAGTGCAAGGGAAGAGCATACACAGAATAAGAACCCCTTTTAATGTGATGTATAAGATAAAAAAGAAAAATGATAGCTATGATGAGGTTCTTTAACCTTTAGGGGATCTACCCGCTTTTGATTCCCAAGTTCACACGAAGTGCAAGGGAAGAGCATACACGAAGTAAGAATCCCTTTTAATGTGATATAAATTTAAAATAATGACTTTGATGATATTCCTTAACCTTAGGGGATCTACCCACTTTTGATTCCCAAGTTCACACGAAGTGCAAGGGAAGAGCATACACGAAGTAAGAATCCCCTTATTAATGTGATATAAATTTGTGCAATAATAAGTAAAATCAGAAATGAAATGAGTAAATGAATTAAATAATGAAAAAATGTGATATTATTTATTAATCCTAGGTGACCTATCCATTTTTGATTCCCAAGTTCACACAAAGTGCAAGGGAAGAGCATACACGGAATAGGACCTCATTAATGATAATGTTTGTGAGATAAAATAGCAAGGTAGATGTGAATAAATAAATAAACTATCTATATGAAGGAATGCTAAAGATAATAGCAAATAAATGAAATATGCAAGGTTAGTATGAATTAAAAGAACATAACTATGAAATGAAAATGTGATTCCAAATTAATAAAGAATTGTAGAAACTAAATGAAATAACAATAATAGAGAGGTTGAAAGAGCACAACCCTTGGAACAAGGTTGCCTCTCTCTCTTTCTTGATGAGATCTTGATGATGACTTCCTCAAGATGCCTAAGAAGATGTTGATGATTCCTTTGAGATCCTTTGCTTGGAGACTTGAAAGCTTGAAGAAAACCTGCAGAGTTTTAGTGCTTGAGAAAGACTTGGTTTGAGGCTATCCCAAGGGCTCTATTTATAGTTTTTTCATGACCTTGGGGAGAGAGGGAAAATGGCTTGAATTTAAAAATGGCATAAAATCATACCATTTTAAAAATGGACCATGTGAGGTAACATGCCATTTGAAAATGGGCCATGTTATTTTGAAAATGGAAGAATGGAACATTCTAATTTAAGAATGGTAATAATGAAGTAATGTGCCACTTTGTAAGTGGAACATTCTAATTTGAAAATAGTAATAATGAAGTAATGTGCCACTTTGGAAGTGGAACATTCTAATTTGAAAATAGTAATAATGAAGTAATGTGCCACTTTGGAAGTGGAACATTCTAATTTGAAAATAGTAATAATGAAGTAATGTGCCACTTTGTAAGTGGGCTAATTCCATTTGAAAATGATGCATTCTAATTTTGAATTTGAAAATAGTGAATAGTGCACGATGAATAGTGAACATGTACAGTGAACAATGTATAGTGTACAGTGAACATGAATAGTGTACAGTGAACAGTGTACGATGAACTTAGGGAGACTATAAAGGGATTAGAGAACATTAGAAGAAGGTAGGGATATTAGAAAGATATTTGGAAAGATTAGAAAGAAATTAGAAGAAATATGTGACTTTAGAAGAGGTATTAAAGATGATTTGGTAGTGCTTTTGAGAATTTTAGAGATGATTTGGTTGGTGAAAATTCATGTCAAATATGACCTTGATTTTTGAGGCAATAAGTGTTTAATTTTAAAATTTTAAAGAGGTGAATTTGGATGGTTGGAGAATTAATGCATGAGGGAGAATTAATGAAAATTGATGTAGAGTGGATCAATTTTTAATGTCTACACCTTGGCCACACCTATCAACACATCTTCATGCCAAATATAGTAAGGGAGGGCAAGGAGACAAACCCACAAAGGCACAAAGTTAACCCTTTGTGTATGAGGATTGAAATCAAGTTCCAACTTTCGCAAAAACAAACCTCTTTTACCATAGAACCAGGGGCCTCCCCCTAGAATATGGTTTGCATATTGTATGCAGTTTAATCTGATATAAAAAGAGGCTTTAGGGTTTGCTACAATTTCCATGGAACCTAGAGGTTTCCACTTTGCTAGCACCCATCTTCGAATTGAATCCAAGTTTGGCCTTGCCCCTTGGAACTTTCCCACAAGGTCACAACCGCCATCACCCATGGTGAACTTAACCAATTCACTCGATATGCTAATGGAATTTCCCATAGGGGATATATTGCAAATAGGTTTTAATGTCATCTCCCTCACACCTTTAGACATCATCATAGCATACAAAATACCAAGGCTTGAGTTTTTAGGAGAAAATTGTAGGTCATGAGAAGGGGACCCAACCTCCAGCTTATTGTTTGATGACCCATGGCTTCTTGAAGGACCCGTGAAGCTAATATCAGGGTCTCCTACAGATATTCCATCTAGTTGATCTAGAACTGCCACATTCACATCTAATCTAGCCACCACCTCCACATATTTTTAGAGCTCCCATCACCCTTCTACAAACCCTTGTAAACCATCAAAGTCTCCCACTCCCACCCTTTCCCACCTTGATCACCATCATTCAAATTCCAGCTCTTTCTTCTCCATTAAACCCTTGTACCTTTTACAAGGATTGTAACATTATTATTTAACCCTCCAAACTTATCATTGTCTGGATTCAAACCCTTGAAAGCCACGGTCATAGAACTTAGTTGTGAATTAAAAACCCTCTAGAGCAACATCGCCCAACTTCAAACCCTTTAGAGCCACCATCGCCTAACTTAGCTATGAATTAAAAATCCTCCAAAGCCACTATCACTACCTGGTTTTAAACCCTTGAAATCCACTATCGTTGGACTAAGCTATGAATTAAAAACCCTCCAAAACCACCACCACCTAGCTTCAAACCCTCAAAAGCCATCATTTTTGAATTTAATTTTAAATTAAAAGCCCTCCAGAGTCATTGTTGCCTAGCTTCAAACCCCCAGAGCCACCACCGCCTAACTCAACTGTGAATTAAAAACCCTCCAAAGTCGTTGCCACCATTGTCACTTACCTTCAAACCCTTGAAATCCACCATCGTAAAACTTAAATTTTAATTAAAAATCCTCTAGAGTTATTGTCGCCTAGCTTCAAACCCTCAAAAGCCACCATTGTCAGACTTAGCTATGATTTTGGGTTGGTCATAAATCCCATACTTAGACCCTTAGACCCTCGATCACAACGAGTGAGGAATGGTTTTTTTGTGTATTTGTAGGAGGGAGTGGGAATCATACACGGGTCAGCCACAACTAGCACCCTTTGTTAAGTTCCCACCGTGATCAACCAACTCACCCACTCAAGCGGATAAAAACTTTTTAGGTTAAAAATAAACCTTAAGAGTCACTCTTAGGTGGTCGATAATATCATCCTGTCCGGGTATACCACTATCTAGAGGGAAGCCACATGAGATTTTTTGTGTCCCCCTTCACATCGCAGAGGTTCGAATTATGGACCTCCCATTCAATAGAGCTAGGCTCACCGCCTTCACTTGCGCTTTAAAGGCAGATTAAACTTTTTATATTAGAAAGAAACCTCGAGAGCTGCTCTTAGGTGGTTGGTAATGTCATCCCATCCGGGTATACCACTATCTATAGGGAAGCCACAAGAGATTTTTTTGTCCCCCTTCGCATTGGAGAGGTTCAAACTATGGACCTCCCGTTCAACAAGGCCAAGTTCACCTTCTCCACATTCGCTACAAAGGCAAACAAAAATTTTAGGTTAGAAATAAAACTCGAGTTGTTCTTAGGTGGCTGACAATACCATCCTATCCAAGTATACCACTATCTAGAGGTAAGCCACAAGAGATTTTTTGTGTTCCCCTTCGCATCACAAAGGTTCGAACTATGGACCTCCCATTCAACGAGGCCATGCTCGCCTTCTCAACAAAACTTTTATGTTAGAAATAAACCCCGAGAGCCACTGTTAGGTGGCTAGCAATGTCATCCTATCCAGGTATACCACTATCTAAAGAGAAGCCACAAGAGATTTTTTTTGTGTCTCCCTTCACATTGTAGAGGTTTGAACCGTGGACATCTTGTTCAATGTGTTAGAGTTAGAGTATATTACATCATTTGGGTCATGTAAATGTACCACCTTTGGTACATAGTTAGAATAGGAGATTACTTTAGGGGGAAGTTAGCTAGTTACTTCAAGCAATGTAATAAATGCACAAGTGTCAATGTGCAAGGTGTCCACTTGTACAACTAGGTAGAGTGTTGGCCAAGGAATCTATCTTCCTATATAAAGGGCCTCATAGTGATAGATTATAACAAGCTCATATCAAGCTCATATCAAGTTCCTATCAAGTGCATAGTAGATAGGAGTAGAACTCTTGTATGGAGTACAATGTAGTTCTCTAGCTGATATTAATGGAGTGACCATTACCTCCATATTGCATTGTATTTTCATCATTTCTATTTATAGTATATTTCAGTCATATTGCAGAATTCCATTCTTTCATATTTTTTGCATCTTATTAGGACCTGTGTTAGATCTCTCCCACTGCATATATCCTCAAAAGCTAACAGTGGTATCAGAGCCACGGTGAATCAAGAATAGGAGGACCTACATCCATCATAGTTCCTCTTTGCATTTTTGTAAACCGGATTCGCCATTGTGCACCGCCACTTACAAAAGTCATCATAAGAGAAGTCCAGTAGGTCAAGAGGAATAGGGAGAGCCACAATAGTCAATAGAGAGAGTCACAAGTGAGGACTGAAATAAATCTCAATTACAAAAATTTTGAGATTACATTTGGCTAGAGTCTTTCCACAGAGTTGCAAAAAAACTCGTGAAGACTAGGACTCAACATTCATTCCACTAGTTTGACAGATCAACTAGTGAAGATTATTATCTCCAGAATTATAAATTCTTTCATTCCAGTTTCTAACAACTTGTTGCAGGAAAAGGAGATTCAAAAAAAGGTTGGGAAGCTTCCTACAAGAGAGTTAGGAAGAATATCTTCTTAGAATCATTCCAACACTTGCAACAACAAGGAGAAGACTGAAGATTTCAAAGACCTAGAAAAAGGTCCCATTACAAGAGCTGCAATCCTGCAAACTATAGAAGTGAAGAAAAGGCCACAGTAGCCTTATAGCAGACTCAAGGAAGAAGAGACTCCAAAAGACGAGTCAAGGAGGAGATAGGAGATTGGTGATCTCCATTCAAGATCAATACCTTAGAGTGAGAGAAAAGCCAAAAGCCTTGATCAAGAAAAGGCCATAGAAGCCTTGATCAAGAAGAAGGCCAGAGAAGCCTTGATCTAGAGAGAAGGCCATAGAAGCTTAATTCTTAATTTAGAAGAAAATTCTTGATTCAAAAAAAACTCCAGAGAAGAGTTCCTAAAGAAGACTCCAGAGAAGAGTCCATAAAATAGGAGATTGGTGATCTCCTTTACTGATTAAAGACTTATTTCAGAAGAAGTTGAAGAGATCAAGAGAAGATCTCATTGAAGAACTTCCATTCTTGGAAGAAAGAGAAGGACTAGGAGAGTCCTATTCAAATCCAGAAGCAACAGATTTTAGAGATCCGAAGAAGATCTCATCACCAACACTTCCAGAAGTAGAAGGTTGAAGAAAAGGTCTCAGTTGGAAGACCAGAGAAGCTGCAAGATAGAAGACCTTGGAGAGGTCTCAAGGAGTAAAAATAAGAAGGCTTGGAGAGCCTTGTTGTAGAGCTCGAAGAAGCATCATCAAAAGAGTTCCTAGGAGAACTCATTGGAGAAATCCACTACCAAGGAGAAGCTCCTAATAGTGAAGGACTTGGGACAATTATCACCATCCGACAACAAGCCCAAGAGAAGAAGAATTTGGCAAGGAGTGCCAAATCCCAGAAGAAGAATCCAATGAAGACCTCAAGACATTCAGAATCTTGAGAAGGAGAAGATCCTATTTGAAGTCAAAATTCAACAAGAATATTGAAGGAAGATTCAGATAGAAGAAGCCTACCAAATCTAGGATATTTGGAGATTACCTCTCATAGCAAGAAGGCACAGTTCAGAGAAAAGAGTTCTCTGAATCTATAACAGAAAATAGAATATCACTGGAAGGATCAAGCCACCAAACTCTAGGCTCAAGATAGAAAGTTCAAGACCATAGTTTGGTGAAGCAAAAAGTTGTTCTAGATAGTCAACAAGAAGCTACGAATTCATCCATTACAAGGTAGCAACTTGGTGAATCAAAACACCAAGATCTACATCATCTACAGAAGCCATTAAAGGTAAGCAACTAGGGTGCAATTAGTTGAACTTCAAATTAGGGTTCATTATCAAATTCCATTAAGCACCATATTTGGATTAAAGTTGCAAGGAGAAGGGCTCATATTATAGTCTTCAAGAAAGTGCAAAAAGGAGAATTCATTTTAAGATATATTTGCACATTAAATAGGAGTTGGATATTTTTTGAAAGAAATAAAATTATCACCTACCTATTATCTATCTAGAAAGCAAGAAGACTATATCCTACAATATTGATTGTAGTGAAAAATTGTAGAATATTCATTAAGGGTTCATTACAGATTACTCTTAAAAGTTGCAGAGATTATTAAGTGCATTTGAAATTACTTTGAGAGTTTATTTATAGGAGCAATAAGGTGAGATTATTGTTACCTTTAAAAGTGCATTAAGTTGGAGATATTAATCCATTTGCACTATACTAGTTGATCTTTAACTAGTTACTCTCAAAAGGATTAGTTTGTGTTCTTTGATTGTTAAAGATCAAGGGCACAAAACCAACAGATTATCAAAGTGTCTAGAGACACTATTTGGTGCATAAAACCTACAGCATTTCATGGCCCAAAGAAGCCACCAAAATCAGATCAGATTCCTCCAAGGAGTGGAGAAGAAAGCCACCATCAAAATCAGTAAAAGAAGCTACAAATCGAGACTTGGTGAGTCTCAGATTCGAGGTGCACTAAAGGTTTTTATACAGGTGAAAATTAGTGCAAAAATTACTTCTACAAGAGCTTCTATCTACAAATTAATCAAGCAAAAGGAGAGAGTTGTCCAACAAAGGAGACAACGTCAAATCAGCCCTTACCTACAAGAAAGCCACCATTAAAACCAACAGAAAGAGATTGCAAAAGGAGGTGCAAAAAGGTATTGTATTTACAAAGTTTATTTACATTGTCTTGCACCGTGATATTCTGTCCTACATAGTAGAAAGGACAAGGCTTAAGTGTCACAAAGACACATTCTTCACAAGGAAGAAGCATCTCAAAGTGGTCATAGAAAAGCATCATCCAAGCAAGGCTAAAAGAGCCATCAAAAGGCTCACATCACCCATGGTTTGGACAGCCACAATAGGTAACCTACAAACACACAAAGCAAAGCACAAGGAAGGAGATATATCATTCACAAAGGAAGAAACCCAACAACTTGAAAGCAGGAGAAAATCAAAGCAAGCAATACCAGAGCTAGACGTACATCCAAGGAGCATTCTATATCATCATTGGAGCATCACAAAGTCTCCACCGAAGTGCTACTCATTTCTCTAGCTCAAAGCCACTCGAGCTCCACCAAAGCACTGCTCAAAGCCACTCGAGCTCCACCATAGCATTGCTCAGCTGGAACCAACTCAGCGCCATCGAAACACAACAAAGGAAAATGTGGAAACATACGTTGGAGAAGTTTGCATGAATACGTTAATAAGGTTGGGATATGCAAAGGAAATAAGGTGCCACTTGTCACCTTAGAAGAAACCCTAACGCCTTCGAAATAACATTCAAAATTCCACACACATGAAAGGAATAATCCAAAGAAGCATTACATAGGTCAACATTGGGAATATTAGAGAAGGGGTGACACTTGTAACCAAGGTATACAAGTGTTTACATAAATACTGTAACGTCTCCATTCTACAATGAATTCCAAGTGTCTAATAGCATCATCGAGCATTGAAAGAAACCATCATGACACTTGTCCTTCTCAAGAAGATCATCCTCCTATTTAAGGTACCTAAAACCAAGGAGGAAACAACATTCGAAAGCATTCAGAGTAGCAATGAGTTGCAGTAAGAAGAGCATTAAAAGCTCTCGATCAAGGTATTCAAAGTAGGTCAAAGAGGCCAGACTTGAGGTGCCACCATTCAAGCATTGAAGTCAAGGGAGAATCAAAGTCTGCCATTGCTCACAGCACCCAAGAGGAACGTTGAAAATTGTTGTCATACACGTCCGAATCCATCATCGAATACGTAGAGATTTGAAGCATCATAAAGGTAAGAATTTACCTTATCTAATTTGCTTTCATTAAAAGGGAGTTATAAGGATATAATATAAGGTTGAAACATTAAGGGAAATCAACCATATTTGAAAGCAAAATTAAAAGGAAAATATATATTAAAATAGCCTAATATTTGCAATCTAAAACATAGGAGAAATAAGGATTTCTACCTGGATAAATTAAACATCTATTATTGCAAATATTATTGTTTTCTAATATTCCATATTAGGGAGTTATAAGGAATACTACACCAAAGTAGGTAATTGGAATTTAGAAACATTAAATATCAAAATATCAAAGGCTATAAAAGAAGGTTCATTAAGGAAAATCAAGAGTTGGAAATAAATTGGTATACTTGTCTCAAAACCACATTAAAGGGACAAAAGAAATCCAACCAATAGAACCTCATCAAATCAGAAAGTGCTTAAGTTCAATAGGAGTAATAAGGTGTAATAGAAGTTGATTTTTGCTACTTACAAAACATTACAAAATCAACTCAAAATTGAACTACTATTCTCAAAGAGCACTCTATCAATCATAAAGCATATCCAAAATCACTAGGGAGATATAAGGTATTCTACAAAACTTGATAATAATAGCATTCATCAAATATTATCAAGTACTCCATTCATTTGGGAGTCATAAGGTTTCTACAAAACCTAGAATTTCACCAAGATATCATACTAAGGAATTTAAAAGAGGACCACAAGGATTATCATGGCATCAAACAAATTCTTTCTTGCAGAATCCCAATTACTCAAAGGTCCCAACTATTTTTCCTAGAAAAATAAGGTAAAAGCAATCTTAGTATATGAAAAACTTTGGGAGATAGCTCAAGGAACAACAAAAAGACCAACCACTGGTGATACTGAAATTCAGAAGTTTGAAGAAAATGATGCAAAAGCTCTAATGATAATAACCTTTGCTATCACTGATGAGATACAACCTTATATCAGTTCAACAAAGACATCTATAGAAGCATGGAAAAGCTTAGAGAAGATATTCGAAGGGAAAAATAAAGCCACTATCCTTCATCTTCAAACTCAACTACATTCCCTAAAAATGAACAGTGGTGAAAGCATAGAACTATTCCTAAGGAAAGTAGCAGATATCAAAGGGAAATTATTAACCTTAGGAGAACATATTAAAGATGAATTTCTTACTCAAGTAACCATGAGAGCACTTCCAGATAGCTACAAATATTTGGTTACATCTTTACAAGTCCTAAGTAAAGATACTTCCTTTGATGATCTAATCAATATTCTTCAGGAGTATGAGGTGGAGAATACAGTTAAAGATGAAATGACTAACACTGCATTGGCATCAAAAGACAATCCACAGGGAAATATTGCTTCATCATCAAAAGGACGAAGACCATGGTATAACAGGTATTGTCAGATATGCAAAAGAAAAGGTCATAGTACTAACTATTGCAGATTCAATCCCAGAAATCAGAATCAAGGAAATCAGATGAACAATGGAAGCAGATTTCAATCAAGGCAATATCAAAATAATCCTCATCAGCAACAAGTTCAGCATCCAACCAATTATCCCCAATTGGAGTATCGAAAAGGGAATCAGAAAGGACACCTAGCTCAAAGGATAGAAGAAATCGAAGAACTGGAAGAACCTACAGATGGTTATGAAGTCAAAGCTCTTTCAGCAAGAACAACAGGTTATGAAGACACTAACTACTTGCTTGAACAGGTTACAAAAAATAGAGAAGGAGTAGAACTCCTGTATGGAGTACAGTGTAGTTGATATTAATGGAGCAACCATTACCTTCATACTGCATTGTATTTTCGTCATTTCTATTTATAGTATATTTCAATCATATTGCAGAATTCCATTCTTTCATATTGTCTGCGTCTTATTAGGACTTGTGTTAGATCTCTCCCACTGCATATATCCTCAAAAGCTAACACAACGAGACCAGGCCGCCTTCTCCACTTACGCTACAAAGGTAGACATTTTGCTTTACTTCTATTTTGTTGTTTCACTTTATTAATCAAGCATTGCTATATAGGTCTTAACTATCTTGTAAATTATAAAATTGTTGTTGTAGAGTTCTTATGGCAACTACCCCATTAATGCCCTCATATTGAGCTTATAGAAGGTTGTAAAATATTGCATCACAATAGATCCAAAATGGGGTAAATTCAAAGTAATACCCAAAATGTTCTCTAGCAAATTTTGGATACATATGGCCAAAAATAAAGAATTAATTGTATAATAATCAAGAATTGCAAAGGGGTCGATATAATTGATCCATGCATGGGATAATCTCGTAAAAGAACATATCAAGTCTAAACCTTATAGTTTAAAATGCATCATAAAAGAGCATTTGTACTTTTATAATGGCTGCTAACAAGAATGAAGAACAGCGTATGTTCAACAAGATCATATCTCCATCTTGAAACCCTTTTGGGAACTCGTCACACTTTTTTTTTATTGGAACCAACATTTATATTCAATAAAAATAAAAGAGGTTACAATAAAAAGGAGTTGGAAAGATCACAGCTCGGGGCACAAGGCCATCCATACGATCAAAACCGGAACCAACCCCTAAAAGGGCGAAAAAACAACATAACTAAGCATAGAAAAATAAACTAGAGTAAAAAAACCCTAAAACTGCAAAACTTGTTTTTTATTGGAACCAACAATTATATTCAATAAAAATAAATGAGGTTACAATAAAAAGGATTTGGAAAGATCACAGCTCGACGCCCAAGGCCGCCTATACGATCAAAACTGGAGCCAGCCCCTAAAAAGGAGAAAAAACAACATAACTAAGCATAGAAAAATAAACTAGAGTAAAAAAACCTTAAACTGTAAAACTGTAACTCTAGGCACCAAGTAGACTTATTGCGCCGTCATCCTGTGTCTATTCAAATCCAAAGCCTTAAAGGTGTTAGGGATTGTTGTTGGAATTGTTAGGTCAGATGGGTCAAACCTTTTTTCAGGTACAATGTCTCCATATTCTTTCCCCTGTCAAGGACGGGAACATTGAAACCACATAAAAAGGAAGAGATCTTTAGAAGGGGATACCTAAAAATATTCTCATAGTTATTTCTCATTTCCTTTTAGTTAGCCTATGTTCCACGAGATCATACTTCATTTTGAAACACTTTTGAGAACTTGTCACACTTTGAAGGGGATACTTAGAGATGTCCTCAAAGTCATTCCCCTTTCGTAAGGAAAGTCTCAAAGGGGGCATATAGGGATCCCGCCAATGACACGTAGACCTGACCAAAAAACACTTCAAAAAACAATTTGTCCTTAACCTAGTCAAATCGTGAAGTACACCGACTAAATCCAGACTTCTTTGTTGATTAACACATTTTTAGTTTGGGTCATTTTTCTTTTAGATTGTCCGGGCATCTTTTAGACCCTTCAAGGATGTTTAAGGAAGAAATTGATTTGTTAATTTAGAAATATACTAAAAATTTACCCAAACAAAAATCCAGCACTAAAAATTTAAAAAAAAAAAGGGAAAAAGTAAAAAGCTATTAAAACTCATCAAACGGAATGATTTTAAACAATTTTGTTCTTCACTTTTCAAAAAGGAGACCAAGGTTTGAATCTTATGAAGCAATATATACATAATTGCCAAGCTCTTGTAATACAACCATGGAATCATGATATAATACAGGTGATGCTCATTTCAATCATGCATCATAAGATTTTGAAATTTGCTTACCAGAAACTAAAGCTTATAGGGCTGGCTCAGAAAGAAGCAACCAAACAAAGAAGATAAAAGCAAGAACTGAACAGAATTTGATTAAATGATGAGCATAGATGCCTCGTTTATGCACACTGGATTTTTAACAGATCCCATTCAAGTGCAATTAAATATCAATGTTTTGTCTCAAGAAATCATTAGGAAAGACATGCAACAGCTATGAGATGTCTCTTTCCGATCAAAGGCAAATTACCTTCTAGAGTTTCATAAGCTCTTTCAGTATAAGAAGCTGAGGGAGGAATTTTTTACTCCATTATTACCAAGATCAAGCTTTGCAGGGCAAATGCAGGGTTTTTCAATTCCCTTCTCTTATTCGTGTCTTTTGCCTTCCAACATGGAAATGTGGGCGCAAGCACAGGGCATGGTCAAGCTGAACCACCCGTAAATTCATCAAAGAGGAAAGACCTTATGGTTATGTGGCTTTATTTGGGGCCCAACTCTATTGAACTGTAAACGTTTGAATCCAAGTTATGGCAGGTCTGGTTAGTCCTGTTTGATGAAGAGGACGATGCCCTGGCACCTTTCCTTCAAGGAGCAACAAGCAACCTGTCCTCAGGTTCATGTCAGTGTCTTGGTGATAAACAGTTTGTCAGGCACTTCACAACATGTCATGAGTTCGCACAAAACGGCATCAAATCATTTCACACCATGTCATGAGTTCACACAAAACGGCATCAAATCATTTCACACCATGTCGTGAGTTCGCACAAAACAGCATCAAATCATTTGCACAACTTGCATTTTGGCAAACAGGTGATGACAATGCAGCAGTTCTCATCCTATCCTTGCACAAGAAGTGGCAAACTCTGGTTCACTGCTGCGTTTCTAAGGTTTGAAAGGTGTAATTTTTTTGTGTTTTTGCATACGGATGTTTATTGGGCCCATTTTTCATATGGCAAAAATTTTCAAGCTTTATGCATTATGACATAAATTCAAGGACCTGTTATAATGCTGGGGGCAATTTTTGAGTAAAATGAATCATCTGGCTTACGTTAAGGTTTGAAAGGTGTAATTTTTTTGTGTTTTTGCATACGGATGTTTATTGGGTCCATTTTTCATATGGCAAAAATTTTCAAGCTTTATGCATTATGACATAAATTCAAGGACCTGTTATAATGCTGGGGGCAATTTTTGAGTAAAATGAATCATCTGGCTTACGTTATTTGCCTATATGGGTGAAATTACAATATTTGGTCAACTCAAATGACCTGTTTATTGAGAAGTAAGAATCTCTAGTGCATCTTTAAGGAAGAAACAGCAAAATCCATTCTATTGGTGATTTTAACTTGATCATTTTTATAAGGCCATCCTCCATCCCTCGTGTGTTAATGCTCTTTTCATTCCATGCCCTAATTTTCTTGTTATATGATTTAATTTGATCAGTTGCTTATGTTCGTTTCAATAAAGTACTGCGAAATCCAACAATTTTGTGTCCCCTCATTTCCTCATCCCCACAAAAGGGGTACTAGGTGGAACATAGGGTTTTAAGGAAAAACATTACGACATCTTTTATCAAATTTTTCCATGAAACATCTATGGGGAAAAATAAAAAGGGACCTCATTCTTACACTGGCTTTTAACTGATCCTATACTGGGGTGATAGGTCCAACTGCCACTTTTTAAGTTTTGACGCCTAGCAATTGAAAGGTAAACTAATTAATAGCAAATGTTTTTTCCGGTTCTCCAAGAGAGATAGACATGATATTTCACAGAAGAGCATTAAGAGATTCTTTTTTTTCCCCTCCTTGAAAGATTTGTCTGTAAAACAGCCATGGCATCATACGAGCTACTCTCTCATATTCTCTCCACATTAGTTATGAAATAACAAGTCATTAATTTTGGCAAGCTGGGAGTGGATCCAGGAAAAAACCACACAATTCTTCTTGAATAATTTAGGCAAACTCCAAGTATACCATCAAAGTTAAAAATGTTCCACAACACTTCAGAAAGAAAGAAAGCAAGTATATTAATGTCTGTGACCAACCAGAGTAGGTCAATGGAAGTCACCAAGTATACCTTTGTTACAAAAACACGGAGAAGAAAGAAAGGTACAACCAGTTTCCCAATGCCTCACACATAATAAGCAAGCTCCTATGTACATCTAAGACCACTGCAACTAGAACATTGTTATAATTACATATAAATCTAAATATAAACATAATAGAAATACTATGTAAAATTGAATTTAAAAAAATACAAGTATCGTGTCAGAAGAATATATCAATCAGAAAATAATACAAATTACAGGCCCAAGCCCAATGATTTTGGCCGTTTGACTGCTTCAATAGGTTGAACAATACCTTGTCCCTCCCTTCCTAGGCCAGCACCTTCCACAAATCCCATTTTGGCCATCATTCTGGAACCAAATCCTTTTGTGTGAACCTCAAAACTCCCTATCTTGGATGAACTTCCTGATCCCTTCCCTTCAGAGCTTAACCCGTGGCCACCACTATTATTTGCTTGAGCTACATTTAAAGAGGGAACAATTGTTTCAACAATATGACAATCAGTGTCCATTGTGCCACTAGAAACGAATGACATAGGCTGCTTTGTGTAATCACTAACATCTTTCCTCCTGCTTCTCTTTATGACCTGCACGTTCTTGCCACGAGATTCATCTGGACAACCTGATCGAACATAAACAATCTTGGATGACCTTTTACTAAACTCACGAGAAAATGATTCCTCCTGTCTCATATTCAAACAAGCCTTGTGAGCAGCACGCCTTGCTTTAGCATCCATTCGATTTTTTTCTCCAGACCTCTTTCCCCTGTTGAAGGAGCCTTGAAATCCCACTTCATTCATTTCATAATCATACCCCAACAACTGCACATTAGAAAAAACATATTATGGTCAGAAAGCACAAACACTCAAATGGAATAAAAGTTAAAACACAACCAGTTACTGTACACTAGGGAATTATATTTGACATCTGAATTCAAAACACTAAGGCCCAAAATCTAGCACCGAGAACAGAAACCAGGAAAACAGCTTTAATTTTGTAGTAAGATACACTATAAATGCTTGCTCGTTGAGCATAAAAACTAGCCAGAAATAAACTGGCTCAGCATGTCTACTTTGACACAAGAACCCTTTTGTGTTATCTGAAGCATATCAATAATGAAAACCTGACTAAATTCAGATATATGTCTCCTTCATGCTATTTATGCAGTTATTTGGACCAATAATGCACAGCAAGCACTAGTGAAACGGTAAGGGATGCTTTTAAGGCCTTACGTGGTTTAAACAGAGTGATTCTCAGACAGTTGGCACTCACAGAGAACTGGGTTATGTGGCTAATCCTATATTCGAAAGTTTAATAATATGACACACAGGGCCAACTTCCTGACCACAACCTGCTTGTCAAATTAGATCCTCTCAGAAACTATTACGAGGTAACAATACCCTGGGAAACTAACCCAAAAAATAAATTTACTAGATCACAAATAATGAAGTTAAACAGCCTGGTTACCTGGTATGCTCTCCAAGATAAAATGGGGGCATAACCAAAGCCTTTGTTTCAAATGTTCAGCATCAACAATTTTAAAGAAACTATGTCTATTTAGCTATTGTGCACAGAAAGAGATATCAAACAAAATTATCAACTGTGCCTCGCAGAGTATAGATCCCCAAAGAGGTATATCCTAATGGCAGGGTTTAATGATGTTGGGACTTCAAAAAAGTGGAACTATTAAGCCTAAGCCAAAGCATCCTAGGAGAAGACTTTGTAATATGAACATGCAGCAACAATTTTTCTTATCATATCAAGTTGTCACATCTAACAAAATACAGTGCAGTACTCAAATATTGTTAGCTGTAGCCCAGTATTGTTCTCAAGGGCATGTTTCAAATAGCAAAACAAAATGTGGAACACAAAAACACAAATTTCCAACACACTAGTGTCAAAACAATTATCATTTGTACAAAGCAACACTCTAGAATTAACACATTAAGCATCTAAAAAGCATTCACCTTTGTTAATAGATATATATTAAGCCACAGCATCAGATAAAGACAAAGATTTGGCCAACAATATGCTGAACCACTAAAGCATAAAAGATTCTAAACTACCATGAAAAAAATATAAATGATTATTTGTATATATGCTGAAATGGACGAGGACTTTAAACAAGGAAATCATTACTAGAAACTAGAATCAATAACCCATGAAAGGAATGCACACCTGACTTGACTTAGGTTATATGCTATAAGAGCTCACAAAGGACTTAGAAGTACAGAACATTTCAAGTTGAGCTGATTGCCTCTTTGAGCAAACCATTCTTTCACAAGATTCCCAAAAGAAACTTGGATTTTCAACAATATCCATAAATCTATTGCATGATAATCACCACTGGCAAGATTTCTAGCTACCCATGTCCCTTAAACAAATGATGACACAACCATCCAAAACTAAGCCTCCCATTAATATTTCTGGCCTCACAAGAGTCATAGAATGTAGAAATTTCTAATCCATTTCAAATGCACCTCTAAATACTGATGATAATGCTTTAATATTGTTAATGCTTAGAGAGAGGCCAATAAATACAAAATATACTACTAAAAGCATGATAACGTAGAAATAACCAAATACCTGCAACAATCGTTTCTTATCACTGGCAGATGGCATACATGTGTGCCTTGTGCGCAGCACTGTAACAATCCTGCAAAGCAATTTATATAGAGGATTTCAATGTTGAACCCTAAACAATATAAATTAGTTTATACAACAGACAGGATACAATGCTATAGCCACAATCATATAGTGCCGCCAAATCCCCTAATTACAGCTGCAAGCACTACTACCAAATTTGCTGAATTTTATCGAAAATGTCTGTATTATGGGGATTTTCTTCCCCATATGCACAAATTTGGAAACACAATGGCAAATGAGATTAGAAAAACAAGACTAAACCTAAAACATGTCTCATTTGCATAATTCATTCATGCATCTACTTGACTCTGCATCTACAAAAACTAAAGGTTGAAACAAAACAACCAAGGAAAAAGCTAAAATAATCTCAACGAGTCAACAGAACATAATATATCTTAAGGGCAACTTATTCATAGAGTCATTTGCAAGTCAACCTCATCCAAGTATAAAATGTGAAGTTCTCTATACATATTTATAATTATTTTAGAACTTTTAAGTAATAAAGTATTTATTTGTGTCTTTCAAACTTCATGGTGAACTTTATAGTTAATTTTTTCAATGACAAGCTCTTTTTCCAATTACTATCCTTGTCGAACTCGAACACAAACCCCAACCTTTGTAACTCAGGTTGCAAGGAAGAAGAAATAGGAAGCACATTTCTTCTATGTATACAAAATCTTCCAAGATAGATTCCATTTGACTACTAATTCTGGACAGCAGTGAAATAATACATTTTATAAGTATTGTTTTACAGTAAAAATGACTCTGGTGTCTTACGGTAAAAATGTATTTTATATTATTACCTTGAAAGAATGAACTTCAACCTTATCTTTTCATATAGGATTCAGGTTGGGAATCCACTAGAATATAGGTCATCTAATGAAATTACTGACCACCATAATTATCAACATGTTTTAGAAATAAACAATGTTACTGGTTTGTTTTGGGTTCAGGTTCGGGTTCGAAGAACCCGGTTCGTTAGTACGGCAAATTTTTTTTTTGTCTTGGGTTTGTTTTGGGTTCAGCCGTACAAAAATTAATAAAAATCATATATTAATTTACTAAATCAACATTTGCTAAGCATTTCACATTGTACAAACACTATGACAATTGGGCTACTTGCATTTTTAATATTGTAATAGTTTACAAGTGGTGAAAGAATAAATTACAAATAGAAAGACTTAGGGTTACTTTAGTTTGAGTATAGTGTGAAAGTATAAAACTTAAAAGTCTATGAAATATATATTGGGTATGCAAGGTAAAAGTATCATTTATAATTTTATAGCCTTAATTTCCAGGTCCTTTCAACATGAAATGCTTTTTAAAATAAAAATAAAGATACCTCTTGCATTATCGGTGATGTGACCCGGGTTCAATCCCCACGGCGGGATGTGTATAAGAAGTATTACTCAAAAAAATAAAAAAATAAAGATACCTCATATGTTTTATTTGGAAATGATTGAATATGAAGTTTTTTTTATTAAGGAATCGCAAGCACCTATTCTTTTCAAGTTTCAACCAATTGACAGGCATTCAACGTTTAACTAAATTAAATATATGCAATTATCATTTTGAACTACCCATGAAAAGGTGCAAGTTCGTGAGTTAGTTTGGGTAGGCTTAACTAATGTATTATAATATTAGTTATTATATTATAACGTTTAATATTAGTACATAACATTATATTAGTTATAACGTATATTATATGTCATATTAAAGTATATTATAATACATTATATGTTATATTAAAGTATATTATAATACATTATATGTCATATTAAAGTATATTATAATACATTATATGTCATATTAAAGTATATTATAATATATTATAATGTTTAATATTAATTATTATATTATAATACATTATATGTTAAGTTAGTATATTATAATAACTAATATGACATAACAGTAACGTGTCTAGTGTCTAGGTGTCTACGTGTCTTCAAACCAGGTGAATCTCCTGGATTATAAACCAGGTGGATTATTACCAGGTCATTTTTAATTGAAAAGCCGTCGGCGTGAGCGACAACGTAACCGGTCAAGGGCGTCCTCGACGCGTTTCGAACGCGAGACTTGTGCGGTTGCTTTGGTTCAGAGACATTTTGTTCCCAAGGTTCGACGAGTAGAAGAGAGAGGGATTCGTCATTTGGGTAATTGAAGACAGGTGTTGGCGCTAGTCAGTGGAGTGTTAAATCATATAGGAGAATCAGAGAAGGGCATTCGCAGAGAATCTCCTGGATTATAAAATAGTGGTTACTAAATATTAAAATATACATACAAAAATTTAAATCAGAGAAGGGCATTCGCAGAGGAGAGGAGAAGGGCATTCGCAGAGGAGAAGGGGGTCGCCTTAACTAGTCTTTCATTCTGTTCTTAAATTTTTTTGAACTTGTTTAATGTTTCGAATTACAGTTGAATTTCTACATTTTTATAAAATTTATCTTTACTTTCTAATATTAATCTGAGCTAACATACCTGTTCAGCAAGCTAGGTTCCAAGGTTCTCTGTGGGTCCATCCACGGTTCCGCCTGGGGGACCCGGATACGATCCAAGTCCACCCTGGACGGGCCCACAGTAGAGTCGAACCCGGATCCAGCCAGGGTTCGGACCGTATTGGGATCCGGGGGTCTAGGGGAACCGAACCGGTAACACTGGAAATAAATTGTTTCACAAGGGCAAACGTCAAAAAGATATTTATTATTTCATTTGTTCTCTCACAATCATCATGATCACAAGCAACACTTTTTCCAGTTACTTCCAAAGTTAACTCCCCAACCTTCAAAGGTTTTTTCCTGCATAAAGACTTTTCTTTGGTAATCTATAAAACACAAGCTTTATTTCATACGGTCAATCCCAAAAAAGATTTAAATAACAGAATACAATCATAACAAAAAGAACACTACAAAACTATCCTATCATGAAAGATTCCAGGCAATGCTTACACTTGTATGATAAGCAATGACTGATATCAAGTAGCAGCACTAGATCAGTAAGTAGAATAATTTCCAAAGGCAAATTAGACATGCAGTTACCTTCTCTTCCCAGATCCCTGTCTTCCACTTTTCAAGCGATACATCGAAGCAAGTTTCTGAACCTAGAAAACACCAACCACCACAAGAGACAAATATCATTAATAATTTGCCTAGAATGAAGATGAAGCAGTGCCACATTTAAAATGCACAAATTTGAACAGGTTGACAAATAAGTTCACGACGCCTATCTAAAATTTGCATCACACCTTTGAAACGTCTGTCATTTAGTGACAAGGTCCTTAATAAAAAAAGGATCTTTCAAAACAAACAAAAAGGGAAAAAGGAAAGAAGGAAAAAAAAAAATGCTGAAAATAGAAAAGTTTGTAGTTGTTCTAAAGTTTAACCAATGATCATAATCAAGATGAGTAGAATATGATGATAAGAAAAGGTATCCAACCATTCCTGTCCAAGTGAGGAAGCCAATTCTTCTTGCAATAAGAATGAAAAAAGTCAGTATCTTGAACCATGCCAAAACAGGACGACCATTGTTTGGAAGAGGTGTTTGCACTCATTTCATCAGTGGTTTGAATCAATCCACAGAATATTTTATGATATTTATCATGCAGTGTTGGAATAGGGCATATGCTCTTTTGACCCACTTCATAATGCCCTTAATAATTCACCTCGTCCTAAGATAATATACTATTCCTGCAGCTGCATCAACACTATTAGGATTCTGGCATATTGAAGCCATCCATACCATATCTTGTTAAAAACCTTCACATAAGGTTGTGAATAGCTATGCCAATGGGGTCTTGGTTCAATGGTTGAGACATATAGGTGATATAGGCCACACCAAGGTTCAAATCTCAGCAGCACCAAAAGGGCTATATAGCTCGATGTAACTAGTTGATATAATGACACCCAATGTGGGAGATATTGTAACTGGTTTGAGGACCCAGTCAAAACCTTATTATGACAAAGGGTGGGGGACCTGAGTACAACCCCTTTACACCATACCAAACAAAACATTGTGACCACCTATGACATTATTGTCACCAAATCAAAATTTTGTAAAATTATTGCCTCCTAAAATTAAGATTGAAATTGTCACCACCTGCAAAAAAACTGCCAATCATAGTTAAGAAAATCGGAATCAGACCGGAATCAGCATGGAAAAGAATCGGGAAAAATCAGGAATCGGCAAAAAATCGGGGAAAAAATCGGCATATTTTCATTGAAAAAACCAAAGAATATGCAATTTTTCATTGAAAAAAAAAAACTTTTTCCATGCATATCAGAATTTTTCGGGAAAAATCGGCAAAAAATCGGCTAGCCTGTGAATCAGGAAAAATCGGATCAAATCGGGATTTTTTGCAGATTTTCTCAACTATGCTGCTGCCAATAATGCCATGATGAAGAAAAACAGGCTGCTGAAAAGCCAGAATCCAACAGGGTAACTTCATGAACCCTTTCCTGTCAGATTTGCCCATACCTCAAGGCAGTGATCAAAATATTCCCATTAAAAGCAAGTTCTTCAGGAACATAATTATGTGAATAAAGCCAAGTAGGCAAAAGCAGTGCAGACCAAGGAGACTGCTATAGATGCAGTATACACACTCCAAAGTTTGCAGTTATCTGCATAAATTTATTACAAGGCACGTGTATATGAATACAGAGCTGTTTAATATATCCCCTGTAAACTTTTCTGTCCCAAAAGGGTTTTTTCCTGCTATTAAAAAGGTTCATTTAGTTGATTCTGCCCAATAACAGATGAGGGCAATTAGTCAATTACATATCAAACCTAGCTTTAGTATCAGAATATTTTCCTTGGCACTGACAAGGGTCTAGCAAGAGTTTATGTCCTTAACTAGAGGAAAAAACACTGCTGATAAAAGGGAATTTTCACATATGATCCCTCTACTAGAAATGAGCACACGTTACTCTAATGTAATAATCATCACATAAACAACTAACCAAAATGTGAGGCCTGATTTCCAAAAAATGGAGACCACCATTTCAGCCTTGGCTAATATTTTTGTTAAATTCACACTCAGCCATAAGCATGACAGAAAACCATAATTACAGAATAAAAAGTACTGAAAATAAAAAATTTCATACACACAAACCTCACCTAAAAAGAAGGAACTCCCATAAGAGGAAGAGGAAGAGAATAAGGCATTCAAGGAACCATGAAGAAGAGAATTTAAGTCTATGCCCAACCTACAACGTGAGACCAAGCTGTAAAAAGTCATTCTTATAAATATATAGTAATGCCCATATACAGGAAAATAATGTTGTTTCATAGTTATTCAATGGAGTTTTATACACCGAACCTCAGTGAAAATTTGTTCATGTAAAACTGTGTGATGTTTCTTGATATTTGACTTTCAGAATTTATATTTTTCAATTGTTGTCAACTTATACAAAAATCCGATTCTAAAAGTTCAATTATCTATTGTGTATTTTCTTGTTCTGTGCTAAGATGTCTATTTGTGAATTCTGCCTCCTCATGTTTAGGCAATAACACCATGGAATTCATCTAAACAAATTCACCTAAGACAAAAGCATTTGCCTTTATGGAAAACCTACCACATATCCAAAATGCATCTCCATATTCTCCACTAGAACCATTTCTAGTACAGCCCAGAATAGGCCTTCACTTCATGACAAAACCATTAACTACATGTTCAAATTAATGGAGATTATATCAAGGCAGGAACCTAAGAAGACATACAAGTCCAAGCACCACAAAAGAAAGAATCATCACCTCATCTGTCACAACATTACTAATTCACATAATTATTAACTTATGGCATCATATTTAAATTTAGTTTGCAAAACTTGTCAAAGCCAATAAGGGTGTTTAGGTGCTGCTCAAAACTAGACAAAGTTATTGAAGAGTAGGAAATATGGTTCCCCGGCATAAGATCCTCAAGTTTCCAGTTTTTCATGTTCAAGATCTTGACAACTAATATCTTTGTTAGCCTATTCCTTGGATAGGGCAAAAATATTGTTTACCATACTTGTTGACTTCACTGTTTTCTATCAGAATTCCCAAGTTGTGACATTCACCACATCAGCCTGAACTACATTCACAGCTCTAACTGCTTGTCTTAGTGCACCTTTTCCTATTTTCAATGCTTGGCACCATTATCCACCTCTCAACCTTCTACTTCAACTATGCAAGGATGAAGACTGTGTTTACAAGGGAGGTAGCTGTAGGCAAAGAGTTTGTCATCTTTGTGCCTATTCCATAAAGTATAAAGCAATATCAGAATAAAATAAATGAAATAAAATAGTGTTCTTACATTTATAGTATATTCTCAAAAAGAGCACTTTCTATTAAAACCATGAATAGGTCTTCACTTCACTACTGTATCCGATAATTCTCTTGCTTGGGTACTTGTATCCGCATATCAGATATGATACTTCTTGGATGTCGTATCCATATGTACCCAAACACATAGGTACCATATCCAGACATATCCAAACACAGGTACTGTATCTAGATGTATCCCAATATAGCCTGAGTGGGCCTAACAGTGAAGGCTTAGGTACTCTAGATAGGAGGTCCAAGGTTTGAATCCAAAGGGGGGTAGGGCATGTATGCCCCTAGGAAGATAGCACAACATAAGTGCCTCCTCCCACACATAGTGGATCTAAGGAATACAAGGTGGTTTGATATGCGTACTGCTCCTGGACCTTAACAGTTACTTTAATTTTTTTATACACGAGTTACTGTATCTAGATGTATCCAAATACATACCCCTATTTGGTCCATATCTAATATATCCTAGAATCTCCTATGTAATGTTGTATTCACAATATGCGATTAAGAATATGCAATTTTTTTAAAAACTAAATTAATAATTAAATAACAATAACAATCATCTTCTTAGCTGATGAAACTATCCTATTCAAAACTTATGTGTACATATTTTTGTGTTATATATTTTTTCTTTTCATATATAAAACATATATGCTTTTTATAATGTCATATCCAGATGTGTCCATATTAGGCGGTCTTGAAAATTTACCGTATCCGTATCTGATACCGTACCTGTATCAGATATCGCATCTGTTCCCATTCAACATAGGCATTAACTATATTTTCAAATCAATGGAGATTATCTCAATGCAGGAATCCAAGAAGACATACAAATCCAAGCACCACAAAGGAAGACATCATTACCTGATTTATTAGGACATAACTAATTTACAAAATCATTAATATATAACAGCATATTTAAATTTAGTTTTGCACTTATCTACTCTACTACTATGTTGACTAATATTAATTGCCTGTTAACCAATACTCCCATATTGATTGAAGATGCTAATTGCTATTTCACATGGACAAGCTAGAACCCAAAACGCAGCTCCTTCTAGATGCACTTCCAGTGCTCTACCACTTCAGCTCCTAGCCCCCTTGAGGTTGGAGGGTCATATAGTCGAAGAACATTCTAAGAAAGGGATCAAATAGAAAAATCTAATAGAGGTAGTGACATAGAAGTGAGATGACATAATTTCAAACCACAAAGAGCTCTGACTGAGCTGCAAACCAATATTTCCTTCTAAAGCAAACCCCTCACAATGATGTATATATATTTCTTTACTGCCATGTTTGAGAAGAGGGAAGCAAAGTTAAAGCAGAAAAGTGAGAAGAACAAGAAGGATGTAACAAGGGTGTTGCGTTTTTGCTCAAAACTAGACAAAGTTAATCAAACCGTAGAAAGGCAACTTCACCATTACCTTCAACACTTATAGTACGTAAGCCCATCCTAGGAAAGTGTAAGCATACCGTTCTCCATACTCGTCGATTCTTCCATTGTCAATAGGAAATCCCAAACAGAGTTGTGACATTCTCAAAATAAGACTTGACTACATTCACAGTTCCAACTGCTAATTTTAATATCTTTTTTCCTATTGTCAATGTTCATCACTCTTATGCAAATATGAACCTTAACACGTTTTATATGAAGACTCTGTTTAAAGGGGGTAAATGTAGACAAACACTTTGTCATCTATATGCATTGTTCATAAAACATAAAACAATATCAAAATACAATAAATGAAATAAAACAGCCTTCTTACATCTTAAGTAATGGTGTACTATATTTTAATCATTATTTCTTTGTGGTTGCCAGTAACAGCTAATGCTGTTTATGCTATATCTGCGGTTTGAGGTATCCAACCAGGACTTCATTGCCTTATCATCATGGAAGTCAAGCCTGAACTAGAGATGTAAGTAAACAATGTTGATGGTATGAAAATGTTCCATATTGATTTAACAGTACTTATTGCATACCCCTTCCTATATTTATCATTAATTATACTGTTAAAACCATGTCCCTAAGGAAACAGAGAAAGACCATAATCAAAGCCTATATTCACTACCATAACAACATGCTAGTAGCAAAGAATAGAACAATAAATTTGGCATGTTCCAAGTCTGGAACTTGAGCTGAAACGAAAGCTCGGCAAAATCTGATCTAAAATTCTGCTATGATACCACTATTATGTTCCAAGCTTTAGGACTTGATTGCTTATCCTGCCTTATTGGGAAAAGATCTGGGTATCACACTTTGTATTAAAGCAATAAGGTTTTATGCCTTGTTGCAATCTGAAAAGATAAATATGAAAACCCTCCTCATGCCCAGGATGCTACCAAGACGGAAAGTGGGACAAAGGCCAGGAACCAGCCGAGATATATGTCATGGCAAAAGAAGTCTGAGCCACTGGAGCAAGAGGAACATGAAATTCTGGAACTAAAATTGAGCAGAATTTGATTCACAAAACAGCTCTGACACCATTGTTGCATTCCCAATCTGAAACTAACTAGAAATCTGGAACTTGAAATTCGAAATTACAGCTGAGCAGAATCTCATCCGAGATTTTGCTCTGTTTCCACTGTTGTATTCCTGATATGAACAGGCTGGAAATCTGAAGACTTGAAACTACAGAAAGATCTGAAAAATCTCAAACTAGCAATTTTGGATTTGAAAATCTAGAATTTCCTATATTTTTTTTTCCTCTCTTTCTAAAAAAATAGAAACAAAATACACCAAACCTAAATAGTTTATAGATCTATATCTGGAAACAAACAGCCCTACGACTTTGGCTAAATATAAATTTACAGTAAATAATGGAAAATTATCTTTCCTCAGGAGGCAGGGAATCCAACCCAGGCCTGCACAGTCCAAGAACAGTGTGTATGCTACCTGGGCCAAAACACAGCTTCAAACTGTGCACGAGAATTTCCTTCTGCCAAAATTTGTCATTCTATAATAGTTGCATCCTGTTTACAAGCTTTTTTTTAACTTTTTTAATGTTTGTGAGGTGCATGTGGAATTATTAGCTTACATTGAAAAAGTACGTGTGATGACAAAAAATTAAGGCCCTCAAAAACGAAGTAATTTTAATTAAACAAGTGCACCAACTATTCAGAAAGTGGATGGGGGATGCCTCTGCTCAATAATTCAAAAGGGGTCCATCACAAAATCTACTCGCAACCAACTCTCTGGAGTAGCCTCCAATATATATTCACATATGTAATTGGGTTATCTCTATAACAAACCCTCTCCTCCCTTTTCTGTAACCTTCAAAAGTGTAATGATCCTGATGATCAGATTAGGTGAATGTCTCACAACATCAAACCTGTTTCGGGCCTTGTACACAGCTCTATTCCAGAAGATTTTTGTTTTATTTGATATAGATTGTGGAAACATTCATAATTTAAGATCTTATAATTGTTTCAAGAGGTACAAGTCCCTTGGTGCGGCCAAACTATATTAGTCAAGGAACCTTGGAGGAAAGAGTCAACACTGAACAGCGCCATGAGGAAAAAGGAAATGATGTCACCTCTTTGTTCACATCTTTCATTACTAACATAAAAATACTAAATAAGTTTCTTTGGTAGACAAAGTCGAAGCTTTCCCCATCTCATTTGATTCCGATGCAATTGTTTAAATATAGGCATATAAGGGCCACCTACATATCTTGTACCATTTTCAACATAAACATGTTTATACCCTTGTTCCAATCTTACAATTGTTTTTAATTCAAAAGAAAGAAAGAAATTAATTAAAATAAGATTGTCATTCCTAAGGAAATTTGCATCCTCTCCATTAGCTCCGTTGTCCAAAACTTCACTCACATACCAAATATTAGGAAATCCCCTTGAAAGAAAGAAGAAAAATAATTAAATTAAGAATTCTCATAAGGGAATTTGCATCCTCTATATTAGCTCCAATATCAAAAGCTTCACTTACATACTAAATACTAGAAATCCACCCTAGCTAGCCAACTTATAGACAGCTAGATATGTCACCTGAGTACAGTCACGACAATGCATTGGCTGGAATTCTAACATATTGACCGAGCCTAACACCATCCTTTCCAAACTCTGCAGATAAGTTTACACAGTAAAGAAAATCCAATTAAAAAAATCAGTGTATGAATAAATATTATAGATAAACAAACAAAGAGCATACAAGTATTACTAAAACCAAGCATAACTGAGACCTCATATAATCGGTTACTGAGAAAGTGCCATAACACACTGTCATATCCCATATAAAAATGGTCCACAAACAGGCTTAAATGGATTCTAATAAAAAATGCAAATACTTTCCTCCACTATAAAACAAGAAGCTTCACACGCTATGTTAAAAGCTCACCAAATTTATTTCCTCTAGATCTACTCCACGATGCAGGGCTCTTTCCTTACGCTTTGCAGCTATCTCCTCTTTGCGATGCTTTTTCTTTGCTCCTATAAAATGTACAGGAGAATAATGACATCAATAATAGCATGTCTAAAGCACTACAAATGCTTTGTGTATTTTGTTCCCGAAATTGAAATATTACTATCAAAATTATTGAGATGTTCATAAGAGGAATAATGATCCTTGATATAAACATTCCATTCAATTTAAAACAAAGTTGGCTTATAAATGAAAAGAAAAAGATTCAACTCAAAACAACGTTTCAAACTACCACATGAGCATTCGTTGTGAATCAACATAGAATCTAATATTCAAACACCTGTTAAATTAAGGCTTTGTAACCATCATCTTTGAGAATACTGCAGCAAACATCAACGTTGATAATGTATTGCTGGATGGCATAGCATTCGATGATGAGACAACTTAGAAGTACTCTCAAAATGGATTTCTATTTTTTGAAAAAACACATCTCTTACAGATGGATCTTAATAATATTCATTATGTGTCAAGAACGTAACTCACCATGTCAAAGAACCACATTCCCTAGTTTGAGAACAAAGAAATGAAATTTCTCTTGAAATAAATATTGTCACTTAATTAGTAGTCACAAAACTGTAGACACACTCTCAATTTCTGCACCCATGCTCCTGGTTTTGAGAAAGAGTTTCAAGATTTGTTCTACCAAATATTTTCCACTTGAAACCAAAAAAGGTTGAATGAAATCTCCATTGAAATCCCACACACTCAAAAAACTCTTATAATCATATTCATACTAAAATGGCCAACTATGGTACGACCTTAAGGGGCTTGATGCAACTCCATGAATATAAAATACTAGCTACGTATGAACTGTGTGCTCTTCCCACATGTGGGCACAAGAGCTATGAGCTATTGTAATGCAAGGAGAGACCACCATTTGTACAATTCTGGATGCTTCTTTCTATGGCATGACTTGAAATTGATGACCACGACTTTGGCGTAACTCATAATCTAATGGTATTTTGGCATATTTCTCAATGTGATCCCCTAAAAGGTTAAAAATTTGGTAAAAATAATTACATTATATCATGCCCTAGCTACAGCAATGTTGTCCTCCCAATATGAAGCATTTCAGTTTTTGAACAACTAAATCACCATCTTACAGACATTGAAACAAGTCCTGAGAGGAATCATCTTGTGCTATGTTTTAAAATTTGTAATGGCACACATTTTTCTTGTCTTCTGCTTATGCTGCAAATAAGTAATTCTTTTTTCTTTTTCCTTTTGTGCCCTTGTACCATCTTTCATTACAGGGTTGTACAACATATTCCCTAACTTGCTTTGGTCACTGGTTGACATTAATATAATTTCTTTCTTTTAGTAGATGAAATACATTTCTAAATATCTTATCATTGATGTATTCTCAAAAAGTAGATATTTCCTCTTATTACCCTGAGTCAAGCACTGCAACTATCCTCGGCACCAAAACCGTCAGTTTTGTATTTACAATACAATATGTTACATGTTTGACGCATTTTTGTTTCATTTTTTTGCTCAAAGATGATATTGTTAGAATGCTCAACGATAAACAGCTGTAAATTGTGCTTTGTTATTGAACAAAGGAGGTATAAGATAGAAATGAAAAAGTAAGAAAGGAAAAGCATCCCACATGCATAAAGTAAGCAAGACATAAAGGAAAAATACATATAACTAGAGCTTCAAGAAAAGTCTTTTTATGTTTTGATGAAAATGGTAATCACACAGCTGCAAGCTTACTGCAGTGGTAAGGGCTTTGGCCTCTCTTTGAGCGGTCCAAGGTTCAAACCCCACTCAGTATGAGGGGACCAGGACCCCTCATATAAACCTGTGTAAACTCGTTGAAAATAAAAATGGTAATCGCACGGTTACAGATGTGTCTAGGCCAAGAATGCCAACCACACTATCCTTGGAGATCTTTGTGACTTGAATCAGTGTTCATACCTGTCAAGAAATTCTCCTCTCTTCCATGCATTGTTAAATGTATCTTCCAACGTTTTTGTAGTTTTATCTCTTTTCCAATCTTTAAAAATTATATTAAAAGATTTAAGTACAATTGCTAGTTTTATCAGTTCCATATAGTGCCCTTCTACTATCCTACATTAAAAGGTGTACTACACAGTCCCATTAACCTACTTTGGTCATTAGTGAACACTAAATTAAATTCTTTCTTTTTTATATGAAATACTTGTCTTGAAACCTTATCGTCTTTTATTTTCAGGAAATAGATAGCTTCTCTTAATATTCCTGAAATCTGATATAAGTTGAACCATTCTGTTTTATCAAGTTGCTTGAAGATGATATTGTTAGAAATCAGAATGCTCAAGCATAAACAGCTTCAGCAATAGATTGTGCTTTTGTTAATGAATGCAGTAGTCTTACATGGATCATAAAGGAAAAATAATAAATATGTCTAATTAGATCCTCGAGATAATTGAAGAGTAATCACAAATGCAGAGGTTGTGTCTAGGCAAGCATGGAAACCAAACCATTTCAAAGATCTTCGTGGCTCAAACAAGTGTTCATAACATATCAAGAAGTTTGATCATCTTCTCTGCATTGTTAAATCTTTCTTCAGTGGTTTCATAATTTTATTCTCTTTGCATTGTTAAAAAATAATTTAGAAAAATACAATTGCAAATTGTAACAGCTGCATCTATTGATGCTTGACAGTTCAAAATTTCAATTTTATAGCAGTTTCCACATTGTAGCCTCTAGACCAGCTCTAGTAATTTCTCATTTTGGTTCTCAATTCATAACTGCAAGATTCTGTCTAGGATTTGCAGCAAGCATTTTCAAATTTTCATAATTTATTTTCCAGGATTTTGTTTTCTATTTTCCCATTTAGATCTAGACTTTGGTTTTCCTCTTTTCATCCTAGGGTCTATTGCAATATGGCTTCCTACCAGATTTTTCTACATTATCTCTGGTATTTAGTTCCTATTTTGAAATATCTGCACTCAAGGGCGGACTTAGTCCCTAAAAGATAATTGCAAGTTCATATGAGATCAAATAAAAATCTAATTTTTATTCAGAGCAGTGGTATCAAAGCCACTTTTTGGCCTTGTTCACAAACATCAACCATGGTTTCAAACTCAGCCATTCATAGGAAAGATGAGTTGAAATTAAAAATTACACCAATGGTGGAAGAAATCCTAAGAGCTTCCTTGGGGATTTAAATCACACTGTGGAATGCATGAATCAAACACTGTAATGTTTGATAGATAGTAATGAGAAAAAGAAGAAATAAAGACAGTTAGCAAAGACCATGCATATTGATGGCAATAAGAAAAAGAAGAAATAAAGACAATTAGCAAAGACCGTGCATATTGTGATGGTAATGAGAAAAAGAAGAAATAAAGACAGTTAGCAAAGACCATGGTAGAGGTAACATAAATCATGAGCAAGAACTTCACCATAATAGAAGAGGTGATAATCTATTAAATCAAGGCAATCATGTGACCATGGTAGAGGTAACATAAATCAGAGGATGTGCTCACTGAACTTTTAAGCCAAGGGATTCAATGAGCATGTTTTCTGCTGCTTCTAATTAAATCTTAGGAATGATTACCAAAAAATTCATTTGCCACTTTGCACCTTGAAGCCTCAGCATTTCATAAGTGGCAAAGTCGTGAACACAATGTAGAAAAAAGCTGCAAGCAAATGGACAGCAAACCAGAAATAGTCATGTGGGGCCAAGTTGTGACTGCAATCTATTGTAGCATCAAGGCATATATCCAAGACAATCAACTATCTAGCATTCAAGAACATTACACAATAAAGCACACTGGTATATTAATCAAGAGAATTTCACCCAAAAAACTCGTTAGTGCACAATACATCTCCAGGGTATGTGGTTGCTATGTATCAATGAATTCACTGAGGGACATTTCAAGGCTTCGAGACTACCTATAGTAACAGTCATTTAGTAAATAAAAGCATATTGTAAGGCTATTTGAAGTCATCTTATAGTGTCGCATAGGATGGCTAGCTAGAACTCGACCCTACGTCCCCCAAAGCACACCTTTGAATGCTTACCACCAGGATAACAGCCCTAAACATGTTGGGTTATTTTCCGAAGTGTGTATTGACCTTCTAACACCCTCCCCATAAGCCACATACATGCTTGAGCTCACCTAGCCTAACTCACAGAAAATACTGAAGAGTTAAGTTGCATGTTTCAAGTGAGTGTACAAGTTCGAAAAGGATAAAAATCAGAAAAAAAATGACATTAAGTTCCGAAAATTGAAATAAATTTATTCATGTAAATGCTAAAGGAGTAAATATAAATATATACAACGAACTTCCCCTTTATGCAAATATTGATTTGTTGCAAATCCCTCTATGAATGGATTGCTCTCAGGTGGTTCTAACTTTTTTCCTGGTTGTTGTAGACATAGAAGAGAGTGAATCAAGTGTGGTCAATTGCTTAGGTAGTGAGGTGTCAAATTTTAGGTTAATTTTCAATATCATTATATATCATTGGCAGTTGTTTGTCCAATTATGTTCACCAAATTAAAATTAAAATTAAAAGTAAAAAAGGCCACCCAGGTGTTGTAGGTGAGTTGGAGAGGAGAGGGCAATCCTCCAAGGGAGGTCCCAGGTTTGAATCTCCACCCTACCAAAAAACTGAATTGGGTACCCAAAATCCAATTGATAATGTTGGTACGGGCAGGGCTGGGTGCTACTCCCGGGTGACTTTGATGGTGTAGAACCCCCCTGTTCGTCTTAGACCAAGGCAGCCCCGCAAGGGGTTTTTCGCTTTAAAAAATAAAAAATAAAAATAAAAAAGGCCAAAATTCAAGAAGATATTTATAAAATCCAGTGATTCAAGTGACTATGCTGAAATGCAATGACCAACTAGTACTTCAACCCAAAACCTGTCAAGTACACCTTAGAGCACTCTACTAGTGGGTTACCAGTCCTAAATATGTTTGAGTATTATGAGGAGTGTGCATTGGCACTCCAATATGTACCACATCACTTGCACAACTAATCCAAAAGCAAAAGGAAAATAAAAAGGTAACAAAAGAATAAGCCTTGCCTCTTACTTCCATTATTGGATAGTATTAAATAAGAAATTTACCCTGCCAACATTGCAAAATGATTGTTGTTTTAGCCACAAAAGATTTTTTTTTAAGAGCCAAACCACAAACCCTCTATAGCAAGATCCACATGATTAAATTTGTGGATGAAGATTCTAAGGATATGGTTGACACTAACAATGAATAAGTGAAATGGAAGAAACAGCGCATGTAGAGTACTGACAAAAAAATAAGCCCCATGATCCACTATCAAACCCTGAGGATCAAAAGCAAACTGAAGAATAGAACTAAGATAAACCTCATTGATTCCAAAATCACAACTTCATCGATGCAAAGTTTGTACCTTCAATTATTCTAATTGCAGTCCCATTACAAAATTTTCAAGCCTCACTAGCCAACAATAGTACGATGCAATGCAAATGGAGGATCAAACAGATGAAAATGCACTTTGAAGTTTGAAGTTTATGAGTAAAGCATTAATGTTTATGGTGTAGCTCTAGCAGGAGCTTATGTAGTCAAAAGATTAAAGAATTTGAGCAATTCCCACAATATCTTGGATAAGTTGTACATGAAATTTTGGCAAGGGCATAAAACGATCACAGTTAGAGAACTAGAACCTAGGCACACAAACTTAATAACACAAACAACCAAACAACTTGCTAGTAGCAAAATAAGTTTTAATTTTCAATGTAATTACATTAAGGGCATGGAAAGGTTAAATCACAAAAAACAAAACAAAGGATGGTGCTACACTTGATTGATAAATCTGCAGATTAAGATATATCTCATGGGCTGCCACCATATGATGAAGAATGTACCTTTTTCACAAGTGTGGAGCATTGTGAATTAGCTGAAACACAAGACTGACTCAATACATATGGCAAACCATCTCATAAGGTACAATCAAGAGAGCAAGTCTGATTTACCACTTTAGTTTGCTATAAAGAGGAGCGAATTGGCCCAAGCGTCAATCTGAATAAAGTAATTTTTATCTTCTTATGCAACAAATTCTGGTATTAAGAATGTACAGAACCTTGAAAAAAGGTCCACTTAAAATATTAACAACTCAACTCCCCTTTTATTCATAGTAATAACATGAAATGGCAAACATAATAAACTATTCAAGAGGCCTTTTCTCTTGAATAATGTATTGAGAACTGAAAAACACAAGGGACCAATGATCAATATAAAGAACAGTTTCCTTACCAACAATTTATGTGTCTCTAAAGCCTGTCTACAAAATTGATTGTTGTGTGGTAATTTTGTCTGGTCACAAAATGTGTTTGAAATAATATCTAATTGGATGGCCTCCCTGCTTGAGAATAGAACCTATGCCACAAATGCATTTGTTCCTATTTCAAAAGGCTGTTGCAAATTAAGATGAGCAATTAGAGAAGAAAAGTGAACCCTTTGGCTGCTGAAATGTTTTGGAGGCGGCTGTATTCCACGAAAATGTTTCTGATTGGATTGTTCATAAAGTGGCTTAGTAATGTGAGAGAAATACAGAAAGATAATAAACTACTTATACAAATCCATGACCCCCAGAAAAATATCTGTAGTCTAATTAGAGTATGCCAATCCCTGAGGACTACAACTTTTTCTACATTTGCATGGACACCATTACGATCCATAGCTAAATATTGAACGAATGTTAACAATATGGCATACAATTTATGGTACCACAAAAGGTCATGAACATCTTGAACATGCCTGAGATAGCCTTCCTAACTGCTACTATAGGCCAATATTTCATCCAAATACACTGATATGAAGCGTGAATTTCCCCAACTACAGGGAATAATATTGTTGATCAGCCTCTTGAATGTTATTGCAGCAGTAGTACAACCAAAAGGCATGAATAGCCATGCATAAAGGCCAGCTTAATTTTGAATTTCTTTTCTAGACATCCAACCAATCTAATACATACCCAATGATATCCAACAGCTAAATGAATTTTGTTAAGTTGGTCTTTCACATCAAAATCTCTATCCATTTTGTTCTTTCTTGCAAATAATTAGGATTGAGGAATCATAAAGTGACGTACTAGGAAAAATATTATCATCATCAAGAAGTTTATGTAACAACTCCATTTCTACACTTTCAAAACGTGTGATGCAATAGGAGGAAAATTAGGTGAGGGAAGAACCAAAACTAAATCGATGTTGTTTTAAATGGTTCTATTTTCTCCTGTAGGTTCTTAAAAAAATAAGATATTATTAAAAACGGTCTAAGCATCTAAAGAAGGAAATTTGTCAGTCATACAATGCACATTGTTAAGTACTCACTAATATTATTAGATTAACCTACTTGACTCTTGCCTTTCAAAATGAAGGGAGGTTCGGACAATAGAAAAGATAAGAGTTTAGAGACTTTGTGAAAAGTGTTTTGCCACCTGTCATATATGGAACATTGATCATAGTGGTAAGGCATTAAGGACGACTAAAGAGGAGTTCAAAACAATTAAAGAAAGTGAACACAACTATATTCGAAAGGAGTCCAATGGCAAAGGTGGTTGCCCATTATAGCAAGTGCGAGTGTGATCTAGGAGGGAGTGTAGTAGCGAGTGCAAGCACAAGCCAGGAAGGAGTGCAGCAGTGAGTGCGAGTGTGAGTGCAAGCACGAGCGGGAGTGAGTGCAGCAGCGAGTGCAAGCGCGAGCTAGGAGCGAGTGCAAGCGCGAGCTAGGAGCGAGTGCAAGCGCGAGCGCAAGCGCGAGCTAGGAGCGAGTGCAACAGCGAGCGCGATGAGTCCAAGAGCGAGTGCGAGCGCGGGTGAGTCCAAGAGCGAGTGCGAGCGCGGGTGAGTCCAAGAGCGAGTGCGAGCGCGGGTGAGTCCAAGAGCGAGTGCGAGTGCGAGCGCGGGTGAGTCCAAGAGCGAGTGCGAGCGCGGGCACGAGCAGGGAGTGAGTGCGGTCGAGAGTGCAAGCACGAGCACGAGCAAGGAGTGAGTGTGGTCGAGAGTGCGAGCACAAGTTGGGAGTGAGTGCGGTTGAGAGTGCGAAAACAATTGAGAGTGAGTGCAGCAGTGACTGCGAGTGCAAGCTAGGAGTGAGTGCAGTCGAGAGTGCGAACACGAGTGAGAGTGAGTGCAGCAGTGACTGCGAGTGCAAGCTGGGAGTGAGTGCAAGCGTGAGCTGGGAGTGAGTGCAAGCGTGAGCTGGGAGTGAGTGTAGCCAGAAGCAAGTGCGAGTGCAAGCGTGAGCTGGGAGTGAGTGTCGCCAGAAGCGAGTGCGAGCGCAAGCTGGGAGTGAATGTAGCCAAAAGCGAGTGTGAGCGCGAGCCGAAAGTGAAGAAGTGCGAGTAGCAAGTAGAAAGCAAAGTGTGTTGGGCGGAAGTGCGATCTAAGAGGGATTGCAAGCCAAGATTCAATCATGGTGAAATGCATCAATGCTTCAAACCCTTACCATGAATGCATGGAACATTGTTTCCAAAAAATTGCTAAAGCCAAGGAACGTTGGGAAAAAGAAGAGACAAGGGCTATTGTGAGCCAAGAGGGAGTGCAAGTTGGGAGCGAGTGCGAGGCAGGAGAGAGTGCAAGCTGGGAGCGAGTGCAAGCCGAGAGGGAAGGTGAGCCAAGAGGGAGTGCAAGCCATTAGCTAGTATGGAAGGAAAGTCATATTTGAAAGCCCCAATGGGAAGTTAGGATGCCCTAGTTGGAAGTATGGAGACCCAAGTTGGATATAAGCAAAAGAGCGAATACATGGCAAGTTTGATCTAGGTAGCAGATGTTACTCTAGAAGTGAGTATCATGGATGAGATGATTGAGCATGATATAATGGTTCTTAAAAGTAGAGGGTTCATATGTAAGTTCCATAGATCATGCCCAGGGTTTTTGGAGATTCAAAATTGGATCAAGTGGAAGTGGGGATTAAATTCAAATTACTCTGTGACTTTTCTACTGAATTTTCTTCCTAAAGGTTTTTTTCTCATCATCTTTTCCAATTTAGAAATTAGTGATAAAATAATGGTTGGTGGCCTATGGTTTAGGGGAAGAGATGCACTTTATTTGAGACCACAGAATGAATAAAAATTTGTTGAGAAAAAAGCTATTGAAAAGCTTCCAGTATGAGTTAGGCTTTTTAGACTTCCATATCAGCTTATAAATAAGAATGTTCTAAAGAATATTAAAAATACCCTAGGGGAATTCATCAAGGAAGGACCAACTAGTAAGGAGGGAAAGCATGCTATATTTACTCGAATATGTGTTGCTATGGATATTTCAAGACCTTTGCCACAATCCATTAAGAAAAAAACCTGAATCAAGAGAATGGGATCAACGAGTAGATTATGAAAATATCGCAAGAGTTTGCAAAGTGAAAACCATGAAGAAAGAGACAAAAAATTCTAGCCATACAATAAACTTCAAGACGAAGCAAGGAAATCATACAGTAATAGAAGCTAGATCATATCAAGGATATTCCACTCCGAAAGAAGAGGTAAAGAAAGCCTATCTACATTATCATTTGGCAAGTTCAAAAGGAATTAAAGGTGCAAAAGAAGATGTGGAGAGAAATCTTAAAACAAAGACAGCAAAAGAGGTCAAGTTTATTCTAGGTAAATCATCTTCATTTTCCTCAAGTAGTATAGAATCCTCTCCAAGTAATAAGAGTGAAAGGGATGAAGATGTTATCCCTTGCACTTTAAGGTTTCAAGAGCAGAATAATAAAGAAATAAGGATGTTGAAAACCCATTACAATTTAGGTTTATTAGAGCAGAATAAGAAGGTAATTGCTCCAGAAGAGCAGCCTTGCACTTTAGGGTTTCTAGGGCAACATAAAGAAGATAATGCTTTTAAAGTTATTCCTTGCACTTCAGATCCTTCAAAACAAGGCAAACCTAAAGATGATAAGTCTTACTATGATTGGTGTGAAAAGATTGAAGAGATTCATGAAGATGAAAGTAATCCTGGGAATGAAAAAAGAGAGGAAGACCCAAGAAGCAAAAACAAAGAGAAAAAGAAACCCAGAGGGATATTGATATATGGGAAAACAAAAGCAAATATCACAAGTACAACAAGAAGTGGGACTAAACCCACAAATAAAATAAAAAAATAACAATGAAAATAATATCTTGGAATATTAGGGGAATGGATAAGAACCCTAAAAAAACGTATTAAGAAATTGTGAGGTTGTTATAGACAAGATATTTATAGATATAGAAGTTGGGCAGCAAATATTTTAACCATTAGCAGTGTTGAATTTCATCTTGGCAGAATTTAAATTTTAGAAGGCATCTGATATAAAAGGAGTTGATTGTGGAAACTTAGCAGTTTGAGGAAGATAGAGATTGATAGAAAGGCAAATGAAGAATATCTTTGATCGAAAGGCAAAGTTGGATATGTTTTAATTAAATGGTTAGAAATGTAATGAGAGCAATGTAATGTTTTGTTTTTGTAATGGGAGTGGCCCCCAATAGATGCCACACAAAGTTTTAAAAAAAAAAAAGGTGGTTGCCCATGTATTGAATATCGATAATAATGTTGAATAGCCAACATGTCTAACCCAACCCAAGCAATAAGGGGGATGTATGTTGTATTACGAACCTGTAGAACCTCACTTCTAAGATACTAGGTTTTCTAACTGCCACTAGCAATAATAAGAGAAACCACATAACCCTTTAACTAACTCCAAGTGAGAATATTCCTCTTTTCAACTTGACAAATAGTCTTTGATCATCAAGGCAAGTCGCAGTTCTAGAGCAATAGCATTGTTAACTACAATCTCATATCATGGCTAAAGTTGTTTTTTCAAAAGAGTCTTTGATTCCTCCTTTGCCTTTATAACTATGCTTTCTTCAGCGGAATGACCATATTTCTTATAGCAATTGCAATCCTTCTTTCCTCTAGCAAGAGATAACAATGGTTCGACTGAACTCTTAGATTGTCCGTTAGAGTTGGACCAAGTCTTCAAGGTGAAAGTGTTAGAGGAAGAACTAGTATTTTTAGACCTAAATATCTCAGAAAACTTGAATTTTAGTTAATTTTCAATGGGCTTAGCTAGTTACATGGTCTTTAAAAAGAACCTACCTGAACGTAAATGTTTCTTCACCAAGACCAGTTAACAATCCAATCCCTTTCGAACACCAACAGGGGTGGAATGTCCTGTTCAATGCATAGGATGTTGTAGATCTGAACCTAGCTTCTAGAATACTAATTTTTTCCCTCTTTCTAACTCCCATTATCAGTAATACGAAAAACAAAGTAATCTTTTACCTCACAATTCCAAGTGAAGTGTTCCCTTCTGTTTTGATAAACAGTATCTTATGATAAAGGTAAAATATAGATCTAGAGCAAGTGAATTGTTAATTGCAATGTTGTGGCTCAAGTTGTTGCTTTCTCAAAGGAGTCTAATTCCAATTTGCCTAAGTAGCTATGCAGCCTATCAATAGAATGATTGCCTCTTACACTACATGAACGAATGAAGATGGTTGGCCTGAAGTCATTGAATGTCCATTAGAGTCAGACAGAGTCTAAAGGTGGAAGGGTTAAAGAAAGAATAACTAATATTCCTGAGGCCAGAACTTTTCTATGAAAACTTAGATCCTAGTTTATTTTCAACAGAGATAACAAGTTTGGATGCTCCTTCCAAAGAATCTACCTCAAATGTAGGTATCTAATTCCTAACATTGGGCAACAAATCAAATTCTTTTCTGATGAAAATCTCTCTCTTCAGCTAGGAGAGCTCCAAGCATAATTTGATTATTTTGCCTCCAATCTAGGGCAGATTCTTCCAGATAAACTTCAACAGTTTGGATCTTATCTGCATCAGTGATCTCAAGGCTTCCCACCAGAAGTTAAGCTTGTCATCACTCAAATCATCGTCAACCTTCAAAACCTTAATTTTTGATCAGGAGGTTAAAAAATAAAAGTCATCTACACGAAGTGTGGAAGGAGCTCCAGATAAAATCCTCACTTCGGAGCAATCAGCACTTGCCAGAACAGAATATGGAGGACAAATACAGTAAGGTCAGTGTTGTCAAATTCTGGGCAAAATTCAAGAAATTTGGGTGAATGTGGATAGCTCCATGACGTGTGTCTTGGAAAGAGTTTTCCGCCACTTTTTGAATCGCTCGAAACGGACAACCAAGGCCAAATTTATGGTCAAATTACTGAAGCACAAAGTCCCAGAATGTATGGGATGACGTGTTCGAAATTGAGTGGGTTTTAAATACTGTAACTTTCATCATTCAATGAGTGGTTAACACCCATTTAATAAAATGGTTTGGTTTTAAATAACCAACACCCATTTAATAAAATGGGTTGGTATTAAATAACCAACACCCATTTAATAAAATGGGTTGGTATTAAATAACCAACACCCATTTAATAAAATAGGTGGATTTAATTACCAACACCCATTTAAGAAAATGAGGCTCTAAGCATTTAATAAAAGCGGCTTTCTTTCACACAACACTTGGTGGCAGTTTTGCACAACACTTGGTGGCAAATTGTTGCACAACACTTGGTGGCAAAATTGTTGCACAACACTTAGTGGCAAATTGTTGCATGACACTTGGTGGCAGATTTTCGCACAGCACATTGTGAGAGAATTTCAGACAACACATTGTGAGGGCCTGATTGCCAGATCTGCAGTGGGAGAATTGGGAGGCAAAGAAGGAAGTGACAATGGCAGATATTGGGGAGAACAAGCTGAAGAAAACAGCCAGCTAATTATCAGTAAGGATCTGTAACAACGTTGAATCCTAATAACAATCTGTCCAATTTATTTGGACCATGGTTTTTACCGTTTTGGTTTCCACGTAATTCTTGTGTTCTCTTGAAATTTATAATGGTGTGTGTGAGATTTATTTTTTGTAATATCTGCATTTAAATATTTGATAAGTAGATCAGATATCTAAGCATACAGTCTAAGCATGGACATATTTAACTAACATAAGTTGTAGGATTAAGCATAATTTGTGATCTGTTTGAGGAAAGAGTCAAGTTTTGGCTCTTTACGGATCTAGTTTAAAGAAAAAGGCTCAAATTCCTTCTTTTGTTGGGGAGTACAGTTGGTTGCTTCCACCTCCTTATTGAACTGCACATTACTATTCGCGTCTCTTATCATCAATAATACAAATCTCTTGCTTACATTCACCAAATGCTTGGCCTGTTGCACTGTCACAAGCTGAAATTTATTTTCCAACCTGCTGGGATTAATCACATATGTGATTCCACCTTTCTGAACTCCCAAACATTGCGCCTTCGCTTAAAAAAAGCATCTCTTTCCCATAAATATGGGCTACCAAAAATTACTTGGCAAATATCAAGAGGTACTACATCACAAGTAACTACAACATGGAATTTATTTTTGATAGAAAACTCTAAAGTACATTGCTCGGTTAACTGTAACTCCACGTCCTTTTGCACCCATCCCAATGGATATGGTTGTGGATGATCCACAGTCTTCAATCCCAGCTGCTTCACTAGATCCTCAAAAATTAAATTCCATTGGGATCCGTTGTCAAACAATGTTGTAACTTTCGTCCTCTGCACTTGTATGTAGACCCAAAATAATTCCTCTTTCTTGGCCTTTGAAGCTTGTTCCTCCTTCTTAGAGGTTTGCTCCTACCTCAAAGGCTTAATTCTGGTAGCACACACTACCTTTCCTTCATCCTCTTCCCTCAAAACACCCTTCTTCCTCCTGCTCAACCTTTTTAGCAGAATTAACAGATTTCTTCTTTCCCTTATTTTGGCCTCTTTTCAGGGTGTAGCTTCCAACAGTCCTCACTTGAATGAGTGTCAACATTACACTCCTTGCAATTTTTTTCACCCTTATGTGATTTGGTGGTTGTAGCCCCTGATTTCTTCTTGCCTTTACTGTTGGAACCCTTGGTTTTCTCTGCAGGCTTAGAGAGTAAAGATGAAGTTAATGCCTTATTATCTTTCATTGGCTTTCTGACCCTCATTTCCAGGTATGTGGCTTTAATGCATGCCTCATCAATATCCTTGGCATCAAATAATGTCAATTCTGTCCTGATCTGATAAGACACGCCACACTTATATTTTTTAAAAATTTGAGGATCTCGGAGATTAACACCCATTAACACGGCTTGTTTTCTGAATTCTGTGGTGTATTTTTGGATTGTTTGGCCATCTCTCCTCCATCTTCTCCTGATAGCCAATAGGATAAAACTGAGCTCTTATAGCCTTCACAAATTTTGTCCATGTTTCCACAGCTGGCTGTTGATTTCTTGCTAATCCAGCTGAGTATGCCTCCCACCATGTGAGAGCATGGCCACCCAATTTTAGACTAGCAAAGCTGATCTGTTGTACCTCTGTATAAGACTTAGTACTGAAGTAAACCTCCAATTTCTTCAACCACCCATCTAATTTTTCAGGATCTAACTCCCCTTCATAAGCTGGAATATCAATTTTGACCTCCATTTTAAACGGATTTGCAATCAAGGGTTGTGATGAGATATTCTCAGGCTGTTTGGAGTGGGATCCTTCAACCTCCATTTTCTCACCATTGGAAGCACTAGACTCAATCTTAGATGCTGAATCTAATTTTTTCTTTCCCTTCCTTGATTTCTTTTCTTCTTGAGAAAGCACCAACTCCATCAAGCTTTGGAGAGTATTTTCCATTTCAAGAAATCTTCTTTGAAATTCCTTGTTGGACATTGTTGGAGAGTTAGGTTCTGAGTGATCTGCCATTTTCACAGATATGATCCTTCTTCTCCCAATATCTGAGTTGTATTGGGCTAAGTCCTTTCCTTGAGATCTTCTGCCTTGCATACACAGTTCTTCAGGAAAATCTGCTCTGACACTAAACTTGACTCTTTCCTCAAACAGATCACATATTATGCTTAATCATGCAGCTTGTGTTAGTTAAATATGCCAATGCTTAGACTGTATGCTTAGATATCTGATCTACTAATCAAATATTTAAATGCAGATATTACCGAAAGCAAATCACACACACACCATTATAAATTTCAAGAGAACACAAGAATTTTTATTACCAAAACGGTAAAAACCATGGTCCAAATAAATTGGACAGATTGGAACAACAATGGGTTGAAGTTTTTGGCGAGCTCTGGCGATTTGGCGGGAAATCTTCTGAACTGTCGGAGGCCGAAGCTCTAGGATTCTGGCACGCGGCTTCTTCCTGGGTCTCTGTTGGTTTGACATCGTTCCCCTCTGAAGGCTCGTCCGTTACCCAGGGAGGGCCCTATGGGGTCTCCTCCAGGTTCTCTTGACGGGAAGAAGAGCTCTTATGCCGAGATTCTAAAAGAAAATTTTGCGTCTTCTTCTGATGAAGCCCAGCGGGGTGCTTACCAAGCGCTTCTCAAGAATGCTGGCAAGGGTTCTTCTGCAAACAGAGTTAATGGATGCCTCCCGCAATCTGCTTCCAGACCTAAGATAGTCATAGAACCAAAGATGGTTGAGGATACGATCACCTACCGTGCTAACCATGACTTGATCTGCAAATTCATGGGAATCCGACCCACTCTGCACTTTCTGCACACCTAGGTTAGACAGAACTGGGAACCTATCGGTGAGTACTCCTTATGGCCTATAAGCAACGGGTATTTCATTATTAGTTTCTCTTCTTTAGTAGATAGAAACAGAGCATTTGAATCAGAGAAGAGGACCCATGGCCCGGCAGGGTTATTTGTCCAACCATGGAGAGTGGGTTTCGATCCTCGCATTGAGCCCACGGCTGTTCCAGTGTGGATCCGGTTGTACGCTCTCCCGATGGAGTTTTGGGGCGAGCAGATTCTTGAGATGATTGGTAACTCTCTAGGTAGATTTATGGGAGTTTCCAAAGATACCATAGAGGGAAACTCTTGCTTGTCTTTGCTAGAATCCGTGTTGAAATGGATATCGACCGACCACTACCGGTGAGGTGGGCCGGAGTTAGCAGGACAATCCTGGATACAACAGTTAGACTACGAAGCCCTACCTTTTAGATGCAGGGTCTACCATAAGCATGGCCATTTGGCTAGGTTATGTCCGAATACCTTGAGCACAAAAGCGGAGGCCCTGCTAGGAATCTCAAATCGACCCAGAGAGGGTAAGTTCACCTCGGTCAAAGAATCACAAAACACCCCCCAAGGTTATGAAGCCCAGAAAGATGGCTTTGAACAGCAGAAACGAAGGAGAAACAAAAAGAGAAATGGCAAGGACCAAGCTCCACTCAAGCCAACCAACCGGTATGAAATCTTTAAATCCCTGGTGGATCAGGAAGACCAAGTCATGGAAGGAGTGGATGGGAACACTGAGGATTTTAACATCCACTCTCATGCTTCTCCCTCTTCAACTCCTGCCCGAGAGCAGGTGTTTAAACCCTACGAGATTTTACGACCGAGAGAACCCGGGGGCATTGGTAATCCACTCCTCGGCCACGACCGGTTATTAAGGATGTCATCATGGGAAGTGCCGAAAAGAATAGAGAAAGGCCAGCCACGGGGATTACCCAGGTGGAAAAACGGTCCAAGAATAACAATTCTCAAGGTGCAGGCAGGAAGTCTAATAAGGACCTAATAGCATCGCAAGGAGACAAGCTGGTCACTGATGGATCAGTGAGAACAATTGACTCTTATTGCTCTCAAGGTTTCCAATGATTATTCAATCTTGGAATGTTAGGGGTTTAAACAGAGAACCCATCAATCTGCTGTTCAAAGACTCATAAGGAAGGGTAAAACAAGACTTTTTGCTCCTCCAGGAGACAAAAATGTCTTTAGATCTTATGTGTAGAACAGTTAGTAAAATATGGAGGGGAGCTGGATATATGGATGTGGCAGCTCAAGGTGCCTCAGGAGGAATTGTTACTTTTTGGAACCCCCTGGAATGGTATGCTTTAGAACATATAGCTTGGAGGGGTGTTCTCACATCTCTTTTTAGGAATAATGTCACGAGTGAGCAAGTTTTAATTACAAATTTTTATGGGGCTCAAAGCCATGATGGCCGAGGCTTCAATGGAAAGCGAGTTCACAACATGAGGTCCTCAAGACAAGCTTTTGAGTTGGATCATTCTTTGGAGATTTTAATGCCAAATTATCTGCTCGGGATCGGGAAGGTGGTTCCCCTGTTTTGGACATGGGGTATCGGCTTCTGATTGCCTAGGTTCGAGCTTTTCACTTAGTTGATGTCCAAGGTCCTGGAACTTTTTTCACTTGGACTAACAAACGGAGGGAACCACACTTTTGTAAGGTAAAGTTGGATCGCTTTCTAGTCTCGAGAGGAGGCTTTTGTTAAGTGGAATGTGCAATTACAGATTTTGGACGGTCCTGTTTCCGATCACTCTCCCATCATCTTTGAAGGGTGGGACTCAGACAGGGCAGTTCCACAAACCGTTTAGATTTGAGAATTTTTGGCTTCAGAAGGAGGACCTTCATGAGGTAATTCCGCAATGGTGGGAAGAAGGTCGTCCACCTTTTGGGACAGCAATGTTTAAATTTCACAAACAGCTTCTTTTTGTCAAATTTAAATTGAAACAGTGGAGGCACGCCAATAAATCGGATTTCAAGCTGCAAAGAGCCCCCTTGTTGGCCCGCTGGGAGGAGGTGCAGAAACAATTTAGGGAAGGTTTAATTTCTGAACAGCTTAAAACTGAAGATGATGCCTTGCGCAAAGCTGTTGAGGACATTGATAACCACGAGGAAATTTACTGGAAGCAGCGGGCTAGAAATTCTTGGCTATTGGAAGGAGATAGAAATACAAAAATTTTTCATCGTTCAGCATGTGCTAGAAGACAGATGAATAATATGGCAGTTTTAAAAGATGAGAATGGTCACTCCTTTGATACTCTTCCAGGCATGCACTCCCACTCAGTGGATTACTTCTCCAAGCTTTTTGCAGAAAATAGGGACCAAGATGTGGGGGCTCAAAATGAAGTTCTTGATGTTATTCCCCCTATTATCACTCCAACAGAAAATCAGGCTCTCCTCAGACCTATTGACCGAGATGAATTGAAAAATGTGGTCTTTGGAATGAGCACTGGCAAATCTCCCGGTCCAGATGGTTTTCCTATTGAGTTCTTCCAGGCCTTTTGGGATACCTTGGAGGAAGATGTTTTGGTTGTTATTGAGGAATCCAGATCTAATAAGAGAATGCTCAAGGCTCTAAATCATACCTTTATCACGTTAATTCCAAAGGGGGAGGAAGGAGTTCATATCTACGACTTCGGACCTATTGCTTTATGTAATGTGATTTATAAAATTATCACAAAAATTATAGCTGAACGTCTTAAACCTCTCCTTCATAACATCATTTCCTCAGAACAGGGGGGATTTGTAGAGGGTAGACAGATCTTGGATGGAGTGGTTCTTGCTCAGGAGGCTATTCATTCAATGCAAAACTCTGGTAACAAAGGAATGTTCATCAAACTGGATATGTCTAAGGCTTACGATCGGGTGGAGTGGGGTTTCCTGTCAAGGATGTTGGCTGCCTTTGGCTTTTCCCAGGAATGGATTGACTGGGTTATGAGTTGTGTTTCCACGCCTTCTTATTCGGTTCTCATCAAGGGGATTCCCTCGCCTCCCTTTGGAGCCTCTCGTGGTCTCCGACAAGGGGACCCTTGCTCGCCCTATCTATTCCTTATCTTAGCTGAAGGATTAGGTCGACTCTTCTTGAGAAGAAGACTTCAAGGCACGATAACGAGGTATTAAGGTCGGGGATGAAGTCTTGACTCATTTACAATTTGTGGATGACACTGGCTTGGTTGGAGTGGCTAGTCTCAGGGAAGCTAGGGGAATCAGAGACTCTCTTTCTGTTTACCTTAGGGCCTCCAATCAAGTTATCAATGACAACAAATCTAAAGTTGTCTTTTTCAACCTTGACCAACGGATGCAGGACAAAATTATAGAGATTTTGGGCTTCTCTAGATCATCTCTTCCTATAGTCTATCTGGGGGTTCCTTTGCACTTCAAGAAATTGAAAAATGATATTTGGAAAGATCTTATGGATGGCATCAAAGATAGAATGAACCATTGGTCTCACAAATGGTTAAGCTACGGTGGCCGTTTAACTTTCTTACAGTCAGTAATTCAGGCCATGCCTATCTATAAATTTTCAATCTTGGCTGCTCCTCTTTCTATTTGGAAAGAGTTGGACAAACTGGCTAGGCGATTCTTATGGGAAGGAGCAAAAGGTGGGAGGAAATGGGCCTTGGTTGGCTGGGATAAAGTTACTCAGCCCAAAGAAAAAGGAGGGCTGGGTTTGAGAAGCTCTAATCTCAACAACAAAGCCCTAGCAGGTAAATTGTATTGGAGATGGATCTCCCAGCCATCATCTTTATTCAGTAGAATCTTGACCAGCAAATATTTGGGTAACGTCCACCCCTTTGAAGTTTGCCGTTTCCCTCTGGATGGTAATGGTTCCCTAGTTTGGCAAGCTCTCAAGTTGGGCTCTCAAGTAATTAAAGATCAATTGTTCTGGAAAGTGGGAAGAGGGGAGAAAGCACGTTTCTAGACTGACTCATGGGACCAGTTTCCACCCATCATTGCGGAGTATCCTGAACTGCTTCCAATTAAAATTGCCATAGAATCCAAGGGTTGGGTCACTATTGAGAACTACTTCATCACTAGTCAATTGGGTGAGTATAAATTCAAGAAATTTAAGCGACTTGAGGAGTGGCCTGTCACTATCCCTCCGGAGCTGGCAACCACTCTGACCAACATCTTGACAACAAGATTTCTCACGGGCAGAGATGAAGAAGACGAGTTAGCTTGGGGCCATGGGAATCTTGGAATTTACACTGTGAAGGCTGGTTATGATCAGCTTCTCCCAGAGCCTCCCTCGCATTTATTTCCGGTTCATGACTGGAAGAAAATTTGGCATTCCAAGTGCTGGCCGAAAGTGAACTTCTTTGTCTGGCAGTTTATGCATAATGGCATCCTCACCTATGATAACCTCAGAAGCAGAGGAATTATTGGTCCTTCTTAGTGTATTTTGTGTCGTAAGCATGAAGAGACTGCTGACCATTTGATGTTCGAGTGTTCTTTCACAGGTCAGATCTAGAATCGATGGTTCTCTCTTTTTAAACTCCAGGGTATTGGTGCTCTAAATCGGAATAATATCTGGCAAAGATGGAAGACCGCTAGATTTAAATCAAAAGCCCTTCGATTGGGGTGGGAGCTTGGTCTCTTCTTCATCGGTGGCAAGTGTGGCTGGAAAGAAACGCTCGAATCTTCAGAGAGACCTTCTCCTCCCTTGATGGAATTTGGCGGGTTATACGGAGCAAAGTCAACGAGACGGTTGCCTTACATCCTTGAAGAAGATATTACGGTTGAGTTGGGTCCACGGGGAAGAGAGATTTTTTGCTCAAGTTAGAGAAAACATGGTTAGTTGGAAACCCCCCCCAGTTGGCTGGATTAAAATTAACACGGACAGAGCTGCAAAGGGCAATCCGGGCAATCTTTGGAATCGGTGTTGTGTGCCGTGATCATACTGGAACTATTCTTTATTGGGAACTCCAGGGCTTGGGAAGAGCCACCAATAATGAAGCCGAAGCTTTTGCCATCAAAGTTGCTTCTTTACGAGGCTGTCACTCGGGGATACGAGAAAGATAATCCTTGAGGCCGATTCTCAAATTTTGGTTGGCGCTCTTGATTGTATGAGAAATTTTGCTTTGAAAGCGTGGAAGATTCAGATCTTAGTCTCTCAAATCAAGGTCCTTTGGAGGGAATTAGAGGATGTGATCCCTATCCATGTGAATCGGGATTCAAATTCGGCGGCCGATTTCCTTGCCAAGTTGGGTGCGGAAAAGGAGGTTGGAGTTCAGCTGCACAGTAACATGCCTGTGGAAGATGCTGTGATTAGACAAGGTCTTGCAAAATTTTTGAGCAAATGAGAAAATTTTGTGTCATGGGAGTTTTTCGTCGCGTTTTCGCGACCTGCTGTGTTATCGCGACCCTCGGTGGCAACCTGTCGCGATATCGCGACAGGTTTCGTCGCCACGGCCTTTGGAGACTTCCTGTCGCGATATCGCGACATTCCGCGATGTCGCGTTCTTTGGCTAGTTGTTGTCGCGATTTCGCGACCGGTTGTGTGGTCGCGACTAACGGGTGGAAGATGTCTCTTTTTCGTGCCATGTTATGTCGCTGGGACCATTGGCTCGATGTTGCTTTGTTTTCACGTCACTTTGGTTGCAGGGGCAACACGGAAGACAACAGTCACGATCTCGTGACTTTTATGATGATTGGTCGCCGAGTGGTCAACCTGTCGCGTTTTCGCGACACTTGGGAGGTTTGGATGCAGAAGGGTCTTCTTGTCGCGATCTCGTGACACTTCTGGCGCATTGGTGGCAATTGGAATTTGCGTCGCGATATCGCGACAATTCTGAGGACTGATTGCTTTGTGATGTTTCCGTCGCGATATCGCGACATCTTTTGTGGTCGGGAGCAGCTGGACTTGGCCGTCGCGATTTTGCGACATGTCGCGAAATCGCGACACTTTTGGTGCAAAGGTGGCAACTGGAAAATGCGTCGCGATATCGCGACAATTCTGAGGAATGACTGCTTTGTGATGTTTCCGTCGCGATATCGCGACATCTTTCGTGGTCGGGGGCTGCTGGCTTTGGCCGTCGCGATTTTGCGACATGTCGCCAAATCGCGACACTTCTGGCGCATTGGTGGCAATTGGTTGATGCGTCGCGATATCGCGACAATTCTGTGGACTGACTGCTTTGTGTTGGTTCCGTCGCGATATCGCGACATCTTTTGCGGTCGGGGGCTGCTGGCTTTGGCTGTCGCGATTTCGCGACATGTCACGATTTGCGACATGTCGCGTTTTCGCGACCGGTTGTGCGGTTGTGACCTCGGTCGGCTTGTCTGTCGCGATATCGCGCCTTGTTTTTCTCTAGTGCTTAGTGTTGGTTTGTGCTGCCCTCTCGCTCTTTGCTGAGGTCTTTTGTCTCTGGGTTCTTGGTTGGGATGTTTTTGCTCCCTCTTGTACTTGCTCTTTGTTTTAATACAAGATTTTCAATTTTTTTCAAAAAAAAAAAAATTGGACAGATTGTTAATAAGATTCAATGTTGTTACAGATCCTTACTAATAATCAGCTGGCTGTTTTCTTCAGCTTGTTCTCCCCAATATCTGCCATTGTCACTTCCTTCTTTGCCTCCCAATTCTCCCACTGCAGATCTGGCAATCAGGCCCTCACAATGTGGTCTGAAATTCTCTCACAATGTGACGTGCGAAAATCTGTCACCAAGTGTTGTGCAACGATTTGCCACTAATTGTTGTGCAACAATTTGCCAAGTGTTGTGCAACAATTTGCCACCAAGTGTTGTGCAAAACTGCCACCAAGATTTGTGCAAAAGAAAGCCGCTTTTATTAAATGCTTAGAGCCTCCTTTTCTTTAAATGGGTGTTAGTAATTAAATCCACCCATTTTATTAAATGGGTGTTGGTTATTTAAAACCAATCCATTTTATTAAATAGGTGTTGGTTAAATTAATACCAACCCATTTTATTAAATGTGTGTTGGTTATTTAATACCAACCCATTTTATTAAATGGGTGTTGGTTATTTAATACCAACCCATTTTATTAAATGGGTGTTAACCACTCATTGAATGATGGAAGTTACAGTATTTAAAACCCACTCAGTTTCAAACACGTCATCCCATACATTCTAGGACTTTGTGCTTCACTAATTTGACCATAACTTTGGCCTCGGTTGTTCGTTTCGAGCGATTCAAAAAGTGGCAGAAAACTCTTTCCAAGACACGTCATGGAGCTATCCACATTCACCCAAATTTCTTGAATTTTGCCTAGAATTTGAAAACACCAACCTTACTGTATTTGTCCTCCATATTCTATTCCGACAAGTGTTGATTTCTCCGAAGTGAGGATTTTATCCGGAGCTCTCCAGTCGATGACTTTTTTTAATTGATCTCCTGATCAATTTTTCTACCTAGGTAGACCACTATTTGTAGAGCTAGATTCAATGGTGCTCAGTTTCCCAAGAATCTTATCTGGAACTGTGCCATCATTCCTTGTATGATACTAGTCTAGTGCTTAATAAAACTAGAATTCATAAATTCTTCTGACGATTCCTCACCTTTACTTTTTTGAAGACCTTTTTAGATCAAATCTGAGGAAAAATTGGAGATCAGTATAAAGGAGAGTGATTGAATCAAAGCTTGATCCATCACCATTTAGATTGAATCAACCCTGATTGTGCAATCTATTCATACCTAGAGCAAGTGAAGTTTTGCTGCAGGATCTGTTCCCTTTTTTCTCGATATGCTAGCCCAAACCCTACCTTATAATAAAAATAAGTGGCTACAAGGAGGCTGTCACTCCCTTGACCATCACAATCCAAACACAAGTCACCAAGCACATGCAATTTAAAACAATTTGGAAAAGTCCAAGGAAACTAAGTAACAAATAAAAGTTTGCACAATGAAAGCCATTATGTAGTAGAAAGCTTATAAACAACTCGTAAGAGGATGAGATGCCAACTGATAATGAAGCATTCCTTGTACTAAGCATCCATGTAGTGCCCCTCCCAAGCACTACAAAAACACCTTATATGCTTGACTTCTGGCTTCAGGGAGAGATGTTTCAAAATCATTATTATACTCTTTTTCCAAGAACCATTTGCAATCAGAAGCAAGGAAATGCAATCCTTCAAAAAACTCTTCTGATTTATCATTTTAAATTTTCCTATTCTTCAGCATAGAACAACAGAACAGAATATGTCCATCTCATTGATACTTTCCAATTCCTGTTACTATTTTGTATTATTCCTTTTTGGCTCATTCAAGAGGTACGCAAGTCACTATTACAATATTTCATTATGAGTCATCAGGCACATTTGCCATCGATAAATTACCCATCTACAAGAATCCAACATCCAACCATACAGTCGCAATAAATTGAACCTCTAACCAGGAAACTAATTAAGCTTAATAAATCATCCATAGCTCAGGTATAATTCTTACATTCAGTCATCACAAAACATAATATAGATGATCAATACTACATACAAGAATCATTTAGGATTCCCTATTCTTATACAACTAGCAATACAAAGCTGAGGATTATTATACAGGACCACTATCATTATAGCAGTACTTCGAATTCAAGCTTATAATCAAACCAAGGGCACTTACATACACATTTTCATCCAGTCTTCAAAAGCTTCTTGGGAATTTGTGCACTTTTCACTGGTATGAATTCTAGCTTCTTACCAACCAACCAAGGGGGATGGCTTGTACCTCCCAGCCACCCACCAAGCCCTTACTAACCTGTCCACCTCACAAGCATATACATATGGGAACAATCATACAGACACAACACTGACGTACCAAACAACTTACACACAAACTAAGAAACTAGTAAGGGGTAGTAAGGGGTTTGTAGGTCCATTGGGCCATAGCTAGTCGTGGAGAACCCTACTCAACTCCACACCTTACCCAAAGCAGCTCCAAGTGAACTCCGGCCTTGGAGCAACAACAAATGAACTATCACCTCAAATCACCAATCATAGTTGAGAAACTCGGACTTGGCAAGGCCAATTTTGACTCGGACAAGACAAAAACTTCGGCAAAGACTCGACCAAAGAAAACAATATAGAAAGCAAATTTCATTGACTTGGCAAGAACTCGACAACTTGCAAGTTGATCCCAAACAACTTGTTTGGGTCGACTTTGGTGTGGAATCGACAAGTTTTAAAAAACTCACCAAGTTCCGTAACAATGCCCCCAACCATCCATCAATAATTCATCCCCTCAAGGAGAAGCTACCTGATCCTCGCAATAGTGGAATCATGGAAGCTCCAACTTAACCCTAAACCGATCTAATGGGAATGCACACACATTCTCAGGCTATGGATCTCCTCCTTGGGACCCCAACCAAAGAAATATATATATGTAGCCTTTTGGACATATCCTCTGACACCCAAGCATAACACTTACATACAGATCAAAATGGCAAGTCTCTAATATCCAAGCATAACACTTACAAACAAGACACAATACCCAAGCAAAAACCCTTACAGGCACGATGCAAGAGGCAGTTTATCATATGGCTTTAACAAAAGAAGATTCCTATTTTCTTTCCATTTTAGCTTCACCCTATTCCCATTGCTATCTAATTGATTAAATTTTCAGATAATTCATTCCATCTTTCTTTTAATTCCTAAACAAAATAAGTTGTGATCCTTGTTCACAGATTAACCTACAGAGCCAGTTCTAGGACAGTAATTGGAATTCCCGTCAGTTGATATGCACTTCCACACTCTAGCAGTCATTTCTTCCTATATGCTTCCTACTTTTCCCATTTCCCTCTCATGCACAGTAACCTCTTCTTCCTATTCACTTCCTACTTTTACCATTCCATCCGTCCCTCTGTCTCTTCCCTTAGTGCATGCCTTTGTGTGCTTCCTCTTCTTAGTCTCTTCCCCCTCGCCTACTCCCACCTAATCCCTTCCACCACCTGACCTCCTCATTGCCACCTGCCCCTCTGCTGTCACCTAAGCTCCCAACTTGTTCCTATCCCCAACTCACCCCCCTCCACCTAATCACTAAATCCAAATTAAGTTGTATCTTAAATGGGCACTACAATCCAATGCCAAACTTCACCCATGTAAAGTTCAGAGGAGTAGATGTAGCAGAGGCAAGACATGAAACACCTGAAGTGCCTTGCTCATAAGAGGCATAAGAGTGTTAGATCTACTATCTAGTAAGGGTCAAAAGTGCAAACCCTTAAGATGACAAGATCTAGAGGCTACAATCACTAAGCTTTACTACCCAATGATATGAGCACATATGCATGCACAAACATTATGAAGGCTTCTGGAAGAAAGAAGCTTCCAAGGGATTAACATAAAGATGTGTGCAGAGAATATAAAATTAATTAATATACTAGTCCATGTGATTATATCTCATCATTTCATCATATGAGCATATTTCATCACATTTTTATTATTATCATGAATATAAGAAAAAAATGAGGCCAAAAAAGGCTTCAAATACTATCCTAGACATTGGTTTATGGAATGCAACTACAAACTTGATCATGAAGACAAGAATATAAAGTATAATTCTCACTATAAAAAGCGAAACAACATGCTCCATTTTTTCAACATGAATACAAATAACTATAAGGCATTATAATCTAACACTAGGACAGAACCATTAAGTATCTACGCTTACTTTATTGACCACAAGGCCTATTGAAAATAAAAGTTAAAATAAAAGTAAAAATAAATCATTCATTTAATTGAACCAGCGAGGAGAACTACTCTAAAGGGAAGGATTGCAAAAAAAATAGAACTGTAAATCATTGAAGAAAACACGATCACATTACCTGGAACTCCCTTATGTTTAGTGCTGTGCTCAATGAGAGGCCAAGTACGAGGAATATGGGAAGGCTTGTTCTTCCTTTTAATGAAAGGAGTTCTGAAATCCTTTGAAAGAAAAATGTCCTCAAGACATTTTTCATTGCTATCCTGATGATTAACTGATTTTTGCCCATCTACGTCACCTTTTTTAATACCTCGATTCTCAGAGGGGGCATGGATCTCTACTTCTAAACTCTCGTTAACCTCTTCATCAAATAAAATGTTTTCTCTGAGCTTCTCTAGCTTGATATCAGAGTCGTCCAATGCAATAGATTTATTAAAGCTCCCTTTACCTGAAATGCTTTTTCCTATTGGATTTTCAAATGTAGTTTGCCCATTATCCACCTCATCGGTGCTTTCAGAATACACAGAGTCATCTTCATCCGTTTCTGATATTTCTTCATTAGATAGCTGCTCCAGTGCACCTCTATCCAGTAACCACTCAGCATCTAGCAAGTCAGTAAAATCGCCACCTAATCCCTGGATATAATCTAGTGCTACTTCATCATCTACATCAGAGTCAAACCCAATACCATAGTCCTCTGAAGAATCAGATAACACAGACGAATTGCTGGTACATGAAAGCTCTGTATCCATCACTTTGGATTTGTTTATTGTTTCACTTTCAAACTGACCACGGCCTTTTGTAATGTCATCCATGTTTGGGTCCAACATCACATGATCAGACTCTTCTGAAAGAGAAACATCTGCAGTATAAATGCGTGTACCTCCAATGACCAAATGTCCTTCATTTCTGTTTTCATTTGCACTCATCTTCCCCTGTTTGCTCTGTTTCTTTCTCTGTCGACTCTTGTTTGTGTTTTTCTTCTTAAGTGTCTTCTGTGCTTCATCTGTTGTTTCAGTTTTGCACTCTTCTTCAGGTAAATCCAGATATTCTCCTCCTTCCAATGGTCCTGTATTTTCAACATGATAACCTAATCCTGCCCTACTTTCTTCACTTAATACGATATTTGTGCTTCTATAGTATGTCGTAGATTCTGGGGCAGGCTTTGTACAAGGCCTTTTGTCAAGAAAAACTGCTACCTGAGTTTCTGAAGGGGAAAGAATGGTGACTGGACAAGTTGCATTAGATAGTGTGGAATTTGTAGGTTTCACTTCTGATGCTGAACGTAGAGAGTCCACTGACAAAATGTTTGAAGCCTCTGCAATGTTCGTATTCCCATCATATCCCTGTACGTAATGGTATTTCGATTTTTAAATGAGTTGAATAGTGCACCTGTTTGCACTAGAATCATTGAAGATAGAGATCAGAGCAAATGCAAAAACCCAAAAAAATCCATTAAAACATATTATTGATCACATGAAAAATGCACAGATTTTACTATTGGATCACCCAACGAATTTGAAAATATTGCATGCATTTTTCAATTAAAAACTAGATAAGCAAGAACAATCAATACAGCCATTGTTATTAAAAAAAATTGCATTTTCATCAAACTCTGCTCTTGAAATATAACCATGCATGTTTTACCAAGCCAAGTAAAGAAGAATCAGTTGTGGCATCCTGATCAGGGTAGCTGTAGCCAATAGCATTATTGTTCTTCTCTAAAGTGTAAGGCCTTTGGAGATTATCTCTTAGAACTTGCCTTCTACCTCTCCTCGAAGTAGAAGCATTGGGTCTCTGAACTTCAACAGCCCTTTCCATACTCCTCCTACCACTTTCTGCAGTACAAAAACAACAGCAAGTACCACCAGCACTTCAAAATTAGGATCAAAATTTGAGAAATACAGAACTCCAATGGAACCAGGACTTCTACAAACAACAACACATTGATTCCAGCAAACAAATGTAAAAAAATCAATTTAGAAAAAGGATTGGCAAATTCTGTCTTCTATGGCTCACTCCATTTCACTGATGCATCCCCAGTCCCCGACAAAAAGAGAAAGTAACAACAAAGATACTAATACTAGTGGCAATAACAAATTTGGATTCACACCAAAAACATTGTCATTTTGAATAAATAAGATAGCATTATATGCATCACTTGATAATAACAAGTTGCAACCAAGAGAGTTAGAGATGAAAAACTTGTAAAAAAATAAACAGCTTAAGAAAAATCAGAACCTCATTTCTCCAACCCATAATACCCAGAAGAAGAGGAGCTGAAATCCACATAGAACACTAATAAGTAACACTTTCAACTTCAGATCAATAAATTTCTGCTGATAATCAAATGGAATTAACTCATATATTAAAAATCTCAGTTGATAGGATGAATGTCATTTAATAATTTATATGATTGGGGATGTATGGAGGTCCTCCCACACCCCCTACCAAGTAATCCTTATTTTACAGACAGTAACAGATCATTGATTTGTCGATTTCAATGTTTTGCTCTGTGGTGAATTTATTGTCCTTTATAGCAACTTCAAAATCATAGTCATATCAAGGGTCGGTTTTACTTCCATTTACCTGGGAAGGCCTCGGCACAAATGTTTACTAACAGTCTAACACTATAATAGTTATTGTTGGTACAATAAATGTTTGGAAACATGCTCATACTGACAAATAAAATAAGCAATAAACCATTCCATTTCATAAATCAAGAAACATATAATCCAAGCTGAAAATCATACATTGGCTTTAACTGTGAACGCATAGGCACAAATGGTTATTAAAACTATACTAATCATTAATAGAACATGAAATTTCTAGCAACATGATCATACTGGCAAACAAAATAAGTTATAGTGTAGTCTGTTTCATAAGTCAACAAAATATTATTCTGGCTCAAAATCATACAAGTTGTCCAGGTGATAATGATGATCCAGGTTCATTAAATGGCATTAGCTCAACCGGTTACATTCCTCGTCTCTGCCAAGCTATACATGCATGAGTACCAAGTTGTAGCAATACCTCTCTGTGGTCATGTTGTGATAGGGGTGGGGACCGTTTCAATCCCATGTAGTCGATTTAAAAAAAAAGGATCATTGAGGTTCAAGCCATGCTGGACTGAAGTTGAGTGCAAGTCCAAGGCGATTTAAAATGGCGCATTTCCAATTCATTAGAAGACGTTGCGGATAATCACGGTTTGAGGATGAAAAAATATATATATTTTCTCTTCAATTTGGATTAGCATCATCAATTTGCCTAGATTCCAAGTAAAGAATAATAATGTTAATAATTTTTTCCCTGTGAATAATTGCCAATGCGCAAGACTAATTCTTAAAACAGAGTCAATTTAAGTAAATATTATGGCTGATGGCTTCTGGAAATTTGTTCAAGGAACAAATATAATTCGTAAAAGCTAGCTTAAAACAACCAAATAAATCAAAGTAGCATATAAGTTGAGGAGGAATAGTCACCGAACTGGAATTGCTGAAAGGCTGCCACTCTGCCAAAGATCCCCCCTCCACAAATAATCCATGACCACCATAACCCTCCCGTCCTCCTCCGAAGCCGCTAATCCCAATTCCATTCTTATTCCTGGACCGATAACGGGTGCCAACCCTGCGTTTGCCCCCTGTCGATTCCCCAAATTCTTCTCTCGCCATTTCATCTCGTTTCCCAGATCCATTGCCGCGCCTTCTTCCTCTCCCCGAGTTCCTACCCATCACACGTCCTGAGCTCGAACCCTAATTTATGACTACCTGAATAAGCATCATATAACACAGTATATATAAAATTGCACAAGCCCGTTGCATACATCATTTCTTCGCTCTTTCAAAGTTTCAAACGCTAACATAACTTTTCATATCACTTAAATAAGATTTCAAAACCTGCCAGACATCTTCATTTATCCCATAAAGCTTTCCCAATTTCTGCAGAAATTTTAATTTGGCAGATCCACGGCTAAAATATATATATATATATATATATTGACAAGATCACGTAGTCGAATTGATATAATCTATACACAAAATTTACAGTTAAGTAGTATAAAAAAACGATAAACGCCCAGAAACTGAAGAATAGGTTAAATACCTGCAACAAATTTCTTCAGCTGTTATTGATTGGTGGATTGATCGATTGATGTCAAACGCTTCAAATGCTTTGCAAGTCTGTGAACAAGATATAGCAAAACTGAAGGGCAAAAGAAGAGATGTCCTTACACCGATACAAGCTCATCTTCTTTGAAGGAAACGGTCCTTCAAGCAGGTTTTGTAGTAAATTCCCGGGCAGTTACACGGGCGACACACACCGTGAACAGTTCCGATAAATCTGGAGTCGACTGAGGCCGTCTGATGGCGATAGAATAGCGCCTACGTTTACGACGATACGGCTGCGACGCTAGGCACGCTTCGGAATATACTTTTCTTTCGGTGACTCTAAGCCGCTGTTAAACTTCAAATTAGGGAATAACTTAAGGTTACTTGGGGAGGGGTCCATGCGGGACTAGACGTTTTGAAGAACAATTTAAAGGGGTCCCTACATAGAATGAATAATCAAGTTGTTAATATTTTTGTGCGTCAAATTGATGACGACGGTGCAACCCCTGTGCATCCGGCGGTCCCCATCTCACGTCGGGTTACCATGTACCGAGATGGTGGAAGTCCTGGGAGCCTTTGCAGATAGTTTGAACCCTACCAGCTGTGCTGGTAGTTACTAAAAATCGTGATTGTAACCATTGCTTCTATATATCAAAAAAAAAATTGTTAATATTTTTGTGACATGCAAAAGTGGATAATGGCAGAGGTCATACCAGTTTGAGGTTAGCGCTTATAATCCCGAATCCTTAGTGGAAAACACTCATGTCCGTGGCTATAATTCCGAGCACTCCTAGCACTCCTGCATAAAAAATAAACATGTCGGGGGTTAATGTTATCAACCAAAACTATTGTCATTAAAATAATGCGATAAACTAAAAACTAATTAAGAGCTAATCAAACCTTCACATTGAATTGGTGAATAAACACTATTAATTAACTAAAGAGAACATGATTGAGCACATGCCATAATGGTTAAAGTAAAAAGAGGAATCCATAGTGAAGATCCATTACGTAAGTTTAACCACTACGAGGACCGAATCCCACTCAGCATTATTATTAAGAGACTTTGACATCGAACCCCATCCTGCGGAGAAGAAGTGTTGAGAACATCTTACCAATCGCAAACAAACGAATCCTTGTTGACAGCAAACATCGGAGCACTCGATTTGTGCCAAGCATGGAGCCAAAGAGTTCTATCCCTGCGAAGAAGAAGAAGTGTTGAGAACATCTTACCAATCGCAAACAAACGAATCCTTGTTGACAACAAACACCGGAGCACTCAATTTGTGCCAAGCATGGAACCAAAGTGTTAGGGGAGAAAGAAGTAATCAGGTTATCAGTCCAGCTCTTTAAGGAGGGGACCTTGAGTTGGGGTAGGAGTGTGATTTGGGGTTGAGCTACAACGTTGTTTGGACTTGGATCGGCTTCGAAGATAATCCTACCTTGAGTTGGGGTAGGAGTGCGATTTGGGGCTAAGCTACAACATTGCTTGGACTTGGATGGCTTCGAAGATAATCCTATTCAAGAGGAATCCAATTGATTGTGAAATGAAATGAAAGATTTTAATTACGTCCGCGAGACCCAAATATGGTCTATGCGACCTCAAATATGGAAGTACAACTGCTCAAATAATGTCGTATGATCTTTAATATCTTTAAGAAGGTTGTTCCTTCTCCTGCCGATTTGGGTTAGCAATTCTCCAACTTTTTTTATTTTATTGTCTTCAAATAACTCTGTCATAGACCTGTTTCCAAGTGTTTCTTTGTATTTGTCACGGATGTGTGCACATAACATTCCTCCAATGATCAATCAGCTCTTAAAGATATGAGAGCTCCATAGCCACCTTATTGGTTTGAACCACAATCTAAAAATACACACATGAAATAATATTAGATTTTTCAAAAACATAAATGTGAAGAGAAGAACGCTTACCAAAGATACAATCATTTCGACTTTACATATGTTGTACAGAGTCGTCATAAGAAACAAGTACCACACTTCAAAGAAAATAGTTGGCAAGAGTTAATGGTTTCCTAGAATGATATGTGGCGCATGAATAGGGTCTAAAAAAGAAAAAAATCACTCTCAAAGGAATAAGCATGAATACAGACCCAAAAAAAAAAAAAAATCCTCTAAAGACAAAAAGGACAAGAAAGATTGGAGAGATAGCAAGAAATTTATAAAATCTTTAAAAAAGGTTTAAAGTATTTATTATTATTATATTTTTTATATACATAAGGGAGTTGAACACATCCACACTATTTTTAGTAACTGCCAAGTGCAGGGTTCAAACCACAGGGACTGCTCTCAACAAGCCTATACCACCTCGTTATTATTAACCTAGCATGAGACGAATATACCAAACGATGGTACAAACCCCGAGCAACCGATGATCTCCATCTCATGTCTGGTCAATAACAATGAGATGAATAGGAGGTTGTTGGGAGCAGTTCCTGTGGTTTGAACTCTACGCCTGCTAGTTACTAAAAATAGTGGTTGTAACCAACTCTCCTATATAACTAAAAAATAATAATAATATAATAGGAGTGAAGTTTTTAAATCAATGTTCTAAGGGGACAACGCAACAATTTAGGCTTTGACTTTTCTTTGGGAGGTTCAAGCTTCAAACCGTGATGGGGCCAGTGTGTGAGAGGGTGTGTGTGATTGTACATAAAAAAATAATAGTTTTCAAATCAAATATTAAGGTTCAAGTTGTCCCGATAAGGACACTGCAATGGCAAAAGGTATATGGCTCTCTTGGTGGAGACCTAAGTTCAATTCACATGGAAGGTGGTCCCAATATTGATATGTTCCCACTTTTCAACCTCTTAAAAAAGTATAAAAAAAATTAAGGTTCAAATTTTATAGGTGAGTCTTACATTATCAAAGGGCATTCAATTTGTTAAATTTTTTAATTTAAGGACAAGATCAAAACTTAGTACATGCATAATTGTCAAGTTACTTACTGGAATACCATTGTTGGTCACAAAACAAAATCAAAATGGGACCAATTTTTTACTTAAAAGCTTCTCAAATCCATATACAATATTAAGCTTTCCTCTAGCATAAGACCTCATCCTTAGGAGTGATAACAAATGATGATGGAAAGGATATTTTGAAGAAAAATTTGTACTCTTATGTAATAATAATTTTGTGAAATATTAGATAATGTAATAATTATTAAAATTATATAGTATGTTAACTAGTAGTGAAGACTTTAGAACCATAAATGGGATGTTTAAGGTTCTAATCTGACATGATAGAATTTTATACCATGTTTTGATAATTAAAGTCTAATTGAATAAAACATATATTAGATAACAACATCCTCTTAAATATCATATTATATGGCCTATTGTCTCATATATGTTAAATATTACTTTTATTTTATTTTATTTTGTCATCATAATAATATGATTGAATTTTTTGTATGTACTTAATATAAAACAAGGTTTGAGATGAGTGTGAATCAGAAGCGACCTTCCCTTTTCTTATTTTAGATCTTTAGGGATGTTGAAATTCACAATATATTTTAGAAACAAACAAAAGAAATCCATCCACTCAAATATTATATAAAAAGTGTAAAGGGACAAGAGAAATGAAAAAGATAAAATTTGGTAGACACATGTAGGTATCATAAATAATCAATGTATCATCCATCGAAAATAATCATTAAACTCCATGAGTCGAGAGTGACCGAAGCCGAGAGTGAGTGTAGCTAGAAGGAAGTGCGAGTGAAGGCAAGAGCGAGAGCAAACGGGAGCAAGTGTAGTCGGAAGGGAGTGCGAGTGCGACCAAGAGTGAGTGCAACCAGGAGCGAATGAAAGAGCAACTAAGGGTAAGCCCAACTAGGAGCGAGTGTGAGCACAAGCCAAAAGCGAGTGTGAGCGCGAACCAAGAGTGAGTGCAGCCAAAAGCGAGTGCGAGTGCGAGCTGGGAATGAGGAAGAAGTGTGAGCAAGAAAGTAAAAAGTAAAAAGCAAAGTGTGATCAAGTAACAAGTGCCACTTCTTGTTCCAGATCTTAGGAGAATTTAAATTATTCATTTGAAGAAAATATAGGTAACATGGAAAGAAAGTCATTTGTGAAAGTACTTACTAATATTATGAATGGGCAAGTTTGGATGCCCTAGCTAGTAATAAGAGGAATAGCGAATCTATGGCAAACCCTGTCTAGGTAGTATATTCTACACCATAAGTGATTATCAAGGATGAGATGATTGAGCATGATATAATGATTCTTAAAACCAAAGGGTTAATATGTAAGTTTCATGGACATTGGTCAAGTTTTTTTGAGATTCAAAATTAGATCAATTGAAAGTTGGGATTGAATTCAAATTACTCCATGACTTTTCTTCCAAAATGATTTTTCCTCATTGTTTTCTCTAGTTTAGAAATAAGAATTAAAATAATGGATGGAGGCTCATGGTTTAAGGATAAAGATGCATTATATTTAAGACCTTGGAGTGAGAATTTTTATGTGGACACAAATTATTAAAAGGCTTCTGGTATGGATTAGGTTTTTTAGACTTCCTTATCAACTCATTAATAAGGAGGTCTTGAAGAATATTAGTAATACTCAAGGTGAATTCATCCATGAGGGACCAACTACTAAGGAGAGAAGGTATGTTGTATACACTCAAATATGTGTTGCCATGGATATTTCTAAACCTTTATTGCAGTCGATTAGGATTAAATCTAAATCAAGAGAATGGGATCAAAAAGTAGATTATGAAAACATTACATTCTGATGTTGCAAATGTCATGAAATTGGGCACATGGCAAGATGTTGCAAAGTGCAAATGGAGGAAGAGATGGATTTTTTTGGGCATGAAGGTAGCTTCAATTTTAAACAAGGAGACCATATCACAAGAGAAGCTAGGTCAAATCAAGAATTTTCCACTCCTAAGAAAGTGGCTAGAAAAATCACTCAACATCATCATATGGAAAAGGCCATTATAGTTCACTTGGATCAACCATTAGAAGAAAAAAATGATATGGGGATGAGGAAGTACAATGCACAAGTTCAAATATAAAAGGAGTTAAAGGTGCCAAGGAAGAGGGAAAGGTAAATTTTAAAACAAAGGAAGATGGGAAGATGAATTTTAAAGCAAATGAGGTGAAGAAGGTCAAGCTTAATCTAGGTAAATCACCTTTATTATCCTCAAGTAGCTTAAAATATTCTCCTTACAATAAAAATGAAAGTAGTACGGAGTGTATTCCTTGCACTTTAGGATTTCAAGAGCAGTATAGTAAAGAAAATCTTATGGAGGATATCCAATAAAATTTAGGAATTTCAGACCAACATAAGAAAGTGATGACTATGGAAGATCATCTATGCAACATAAATAAGAAAATGCTAATAAGGCTATTCCTTGCACTTTGGACTCTTCAGAGCAACATAAATCTTTAGATGATAAGTCTCATTTTGAATAATATGAAAAAATAGAAGAGATTGATGAATATGAGAACGTTGGTAGGAATAGAAGAAGGGGAGGAAGGCCATCAAAGCAGGAACAAAGAGAAAAAGAAACTCAAAAGGATATTGATCTGGGAAGCCAATTAAAAATATCATAGGTGTTAACAAGTAGTGGGGCTAAGCCCACTAATAAATATAATAAGTTTTGATAATGAAAATGATATCATGGAATATTAGGGGTATGAATAAAATCCCTAAAAAAGAGTTATTAAGGAATTAATAGGTTGTTATAGATTATTAAGGAATTAATAAGTTGTTATAGACCCGAGTTTATTTTAATACAAGAAACAAAATTAAACAGTGAGGAATGTAAGGATGCTTTTAAGAAGATTTGGAAGACTAGTGATTGTTTAGTAGTTTCTTTTGCAGGAGCTTCAGACGGTATTGCAATAATATGGGATAAATGAAAATGGGATGGACAACTAGAAGTAAAAAATACTTGGGTTGTTGGATTATTTTGCAGGAAAGATGAAAACATCAAAGCTGGGGTTATAAATGTATATGCTCCAACTATAGTTACTCTTCGTGAAAGTTGTTGGAAGGACCTTAGTATATGTTTGTGAAATACAATGATTATTAATTGTGACCTATGGATTCTTGGGGGTGATTTTAATATTGTTTGATGTCCTTTGGAAAAGAAGGGTGACATTCTCGGATGGTCTAAATCAATGCAAGATTTTTCTTCGTTTGTCAATTCAAATGATATTTGGAATGTTAGTCCCTCAAGCTTTCAATATACATGGGATAATAGGCGTATTGAAAAAAATCATATAGCATAAAGACTGGACAGATACTTGTTATCCAATAAATGGTTGTAAACAAAGTACACAATCTCTTCAAATATTTTATTGCGAATAGGATCAGATCACAAACCCATTCTTTTGACTTGTGAGTTACCTAATAATGGTCATCAAAAGCCATTTCGCTTCCAGTTTATGTGGCTCCAAGATCTTGATTTTTTTCATATAGTTATGTTATGGTGGGATGAATCAAAATTTGAAGGATCATGTATGTATAGGTTTGTTTGAAAGTTGAAATATTTAAAGGAGCAAATGAAGATATGGAATGTCAAATATTTTGGTAACATTTTTAAAGAAAAACCGTAATTACATAAATGAACTTAACCGCAATGAAGTGGTATGAGTATTTATACCAATACCAAAAACCGTAATTACATAAATGAACATAACCTAAATTGAAATAACAAGATGGCTTTAAGGTTAATTTCAAATTTATAAGGTGAGTTTAGTCATAACAAGGTTAACTACAGCAAATAGGGCTTACAGAGTAAAATATTACAATAAATTAAATACATTTGTATAATAAATGTCCTTAGGCCTATCCAAGATTACATCATATAATGTCAACCTCAACCATGAATCATATTACACTTTCAACACCCACTCATAATTTAAACTAAGGGGTCAAGAAGAGAAGACATTAGTGACAATAATAATTCCCCTCTATAATGGATTCTCTAGTGGGTCTCTACACTTGAGGTAGACTCATCTAAATCCCCCTCATTATTTGAAACCCATTGTTGCAAAATTTCTTCTTACACAAGAGTCTCCTAATGCTAGACCATAGTCATCATTGTCACTATTATATACTCATGCACAAATCCAAAAAATACTTTCTCTAAGACTTCAAATGAAGAAGAGAAGTCAAGATCACCACCACCTCTAAAGATAAGTTGCTTCAATATTCTATAATTGCATAAGGTATGACTTGAACGCATAGTTTTTCCTTTTACAATATACATCACCTTGTTTGAAGACTTCCACTCATCGTTGGGCCACCTAATTTCTATCACCCAAAAATGATTTGCATGTACTCGTTTAAAAGGATAACTATTAAAAACTTCCAAGAGCACCTAGACAATAGATGGAAGAAGAAATAGATCATGAATGCTTGCATCTTCATGAATAAGTTGAATCAATAGCCTAAAGAAGAAAGTGGAATTGACTAAAGCACATCCTAAATATTTTTCTTCCAAAAAACTCAAAATATGCTATAACTATCACAAATCCAACTATATCTCCCAGGTCCGAGGTGTAGACCAATTGGTTCAACCAAACCTCGTAAGGGGGGCGAAGGTCCAAGGTTCAAATCTCTGGCCTTCTCAAATTGAACGCTTATCCCTTTCCTGGTGCTTTCAGTCATGTAAAAGGTTTAAAATGATTATGGCATGGAGGTTATAGGGGCGGACTGCACGAAGATCTATGTGGTGGCTTCCAGGGTGGACAACGCAAAAAACTGTGGTGGCCATAAAAGCCGGACAACCTGCTCGGATTTGTGGCGGCTACCGATTTCACCATGTAAATTCAAAAAAAAAAACTATATCTCCCAATAAATAGACCAAATATTTTAAATGCATAGAATATGATAAGTTCTCCCTTTAAAAATAGGACAATGGGGCTTGAGGACTATTCCACACAATTTATTCCCTAACTCTAGAATAGATCTATAAATTAATGCCACCAATGCATAAAGCTCAAAAAATCATGCAAATTGAAAAAAAAAAAGGTCTTAAAACACTTTCGTATATAAAAGTCATGGCTTTTGAAAGTTTTGCCCTAATGGACCTCAAAAAAAAAGAAAAAAACCCAAACCTTAGAAGAGATGAATTCAATTGTTTGTTTCCACATGACATTCTATGATCCATTAGTTTTCTCCACTTATCACTCGCCACTACAACACCTCTAAACTTGTGTGACTACAACAAATATTTCACTTTGATTGGTTGAAGGTATTTAAATATGCAAAAAAGAGTTCCACATGGCATAGATTATGACCATACCAACTGCTTAGTTAGCTCATATCTTTAGAAAAAATTAAAGTACCAAAATAACCTCAAGTGAATTGAACCAGAGGCACTATCCACCTAAATCCCTTGGCCTAGACAAGGAACTCCCTTGGGTGTTGAAGCTGAAAGCACTTTGATGACTTCAAACCCAAAGTGTAAAAGGAAAGGAATAAAAACAACATGACTTGACCCCCTGACCTATTGCCTCCAAATGCCTTGCACTCCTTTGTATAACCAACAATTTGTGCACCCTCACTAAGATGACTCCATCTACAATCTTGTAGAAAAATAAACTAAATAATTATATTTGAATGAAAAAAGTTTACCACTAAGATTTGAAAACCGAACCTCTACCCCCTTTGCTCCAACTCTTGCCAAATAGACTGTCACATTATACATCTAAATGATGATCAAAATATTTTGAACATGCTTTGATCCTATTTTTGTTATAAAAAATGTTTTGGAAATAGTTGCATGGGAACTTGAACCTTAGACTCCTCAATGCCTTAACAATCGTCCACATAATTGTCTCCCTATCACTCCAACTCTATCAAAAGCGATAATGATTCCCTTAAGAACCTTACCAAACCATACCAAAGTGAAGTTTGTTAGTTGCAAAGCACATGAGCCCATGCATGAATTTTGAAAGGTGCCAAAAATTTTCAAATTCAAATTTATTTTTATGCCTTTTTTCTTATTCAAACCTATTGCATCCTTGAAAGAGAAGAGAAAAATGACAATTCATAGATGAATTTGAACTTTTGGATGGATAATCAAAAGGGATTTGACAACAATGAAGAATGAAGAAAATATGGCAAAAATATTTCAAAAAATCCAAAAATTTGGAGAGAAAAAATATCTTTTTGAATTCACCCTAGAATTCAAAAGAAGGATCGAAGGCTCCAAGACATCTTTTTGCATGACCAAGTAATGTTGCTTTATACCCTCTCTAATACCAAGTTGAAGTTCACACTATTTTATAGAAACAAATAGAAGTAATCCATCCACTCAAATCTTATATAGAAAGTGTAAAAGGACAATAGAAAGGAAAAGAGACACAAAAATTGGTGACCACTTGTAGGCACCATAAATAATCATTGTCTTTTTGTGGATAATAATCACTACACTCCAATAAATAAATTATGGAGTGGTGGGGGGTATTTATACCAATACCAAGACTCCAATTACATAAATAAACTTAACCTAAGTTGATAGAACAACATGGTTTTAACCTCTAAAGCTTTCCTTGGCTGATTTGATAATCCTCTCAGATTGAACGATGAGTTGGGGTTTTAAAACGATCCAGGCTCCTCTGGCGCATGAAATATGGTGAAAGACAAAATCACGTCCTATAGCAATAGCCAGAGGGAGCGATGAAATTAGGGTTTCTTAGGAGGGTGGGGATGACGGTGGGCGGGAAGGCTATTCTGGGAGAGCATGGGAGCGTCGGCAGGTCGAACCAGGGGCTCGGCAGGGTGGAGGGAGGGCAAACAGAGTCTGGGGACGCCGAGGAGTCCTTGCCAAGTCGTGGCAAGGATCCATCGGACAAACGGGGAGATGGACCTCGAAAGTCATATGCTTTGGCAGCAGCCTCTGAAACCCTAAGTGGGCTCTTCTCTAAGGAGTTATTTTTGTTCGGGTACGAGTTGGACATCCCGATGGAAATTCTCTCAAGCTTTATGGATTTCAAAAAATTTACCCTCATCGATAAGTTTATTGGTGGTCGTCCCGACATGGAGACCATTCGCAAGTGGGCGTCTGGAAAATGGCGGACCTCTGGTCACTTAGAGTTGGCTGCCCTAACCCGAGGTTTTTTTGCGATTAGGCTGAGCAACAAGGAGGACTACTATAAAATCCTAGTTGGAGGGCCTTGGTTCTTGGGCCGTAGGAGTCTCTTTCTAAGGAAGTGGGGTTTGGACTTTAACCCCGATACCCAAAATATCAACATTGCTCCAATATGGGTTAGGCTCCCGAGTCTTCCCCTTTTTTGTTGGCATGAAAATGTAATCAAAGGTATTGCTCGGTCCATCGGGGAGCTGATCACTTTAGACCCTCCCACTAGAGCTCGAACTAGATTTGTCCAAGCCCGGTTCTATGTTTTGGCGGACTTGGAGACGGACCTCCCATCCTCCATTACTCTACGGTCTGGGGGTACTTTTCTACACAAGCAAGCTATTGTTTATGAGAACAGAGCGACTTTTGCCCTCAGTGTAGTTCTCAAGGGCATCTTCAGTCCAATCGTCCTCTCCAAAAGCTGAGGAAGAAGGAGTGGGATCCCTGCAACCCTCTGGAGCACGGTGAAGGTTAGACGAAGCACCCTTTTGTGAAAGGCCATGAATCTCTAGGTCCATCCAGGGACCATCTCGAATCCTCCTTACCAGAAGAGGAAATCACCACCCATCCGGACTCCAAGCAGTGTGGTGGGCACCCCCAACTAGGACCACAGGAGGAAAAGGAACAGGCCCCCCCCCTTATCACCACACGAGCGATTCACCCAAAATTTATGATCGAAACTCTCCCGAGGCACAAAAGATATTGGAAGACTACCTGCTTGGGAAGAAGAGGTTACCATCCTGGTAATATTAGCCCTCGAATTATGAGGAGTCAAAAGCGAGGGGTGGATTTTGGTAGTGAAAGGAAGCAGGGCCATCCCCCCAACAAGGAAAAGAGAGACAAAGAAACTACGGCTGATGTTGCAAATGGAACCCAACGGTTCTTTGTTTCGAGATGACTCCGATTCTCTGATGGGTGACGCGCATATCCCAAAACCTCCCTTCCAGCAGGGAAATGGAAGTAAGAAGAACCTCAAACCGTACGGATGAAATCCTGGATGTGAGAAGACTAAACGGAGTGGCCATTTGGGCCAGGGCAAAATTTTCCAGCAGGATTTTCAACGGTTTGTTTCGGTCCAGTCATTTTTCTTGGATCCTATCCAACATGTATGCTTGCGAGTCTGCGTCGGGAAAGCGAGAAATGTGGAAAGTTATTTCCCGGGTATGGGAGAATTTTTTGTAGTTTTCTTGGTCTGTCTTCTTACGCTTTTCGATGGTCCAGCTTCTCAGACTAGTTTTTGTTTTCCCGGTTATAATGGCCATGGTTTCCGGGATAATCAGGCAAAAATGCCTTACTTGTAGCCCTCGGGCAATTAGCAGCTTTTTGTTTTTTTTTTGCATACAGGTTTATTCTTCCAGCCAAGAGGCATGAAGCACTATTTAGCAAGGCTGATTTTAAAAACCCACTGTTAATCTATTATAATAATTACCAAAAAAAAGAACAACATGGTTTTAAAGTTAATTACAAGTTTATAAGGCAGGTTTAACCATAAAAAAAAATCATTGCCCATATGACTTACGTAATAAAATATTATAATAAATTCAATACAATTGTACAATGAATGCTCAAAGGCCTATTCAAGTTTACATTATACAATGTTGACCTTGGCCATGAATCAAATTACACTTTCAACAAGGAAGAGTAGGGTGAGTGTAAATAGGAAGCAAGTGCAAGTAAAAAACCTTCATCTTTTCTTGCTCTAGATTTTTGAGGAAATTAAAAAATAAAGGATTCATATAAGGAAAAAGTTAGGTACCATGGAAAGAAAAGTCATATTTAAAAGTCCCAATGAGAAGTAATGACACCCTTGCTAAAAGTATGGATGTCCAAGCTATAGGAAGGAAGAATATATGAGAAGTTTGATCTTGGATATATTATACCAAAAGTGAGTATCAAGGATGAGATGATCAAATATGATATAATGGTTCTTAAAAGTAGAAGGTTAATATGTAAGTTCCATAGATATTGGTTAGGTTTTTTAGAGATTCAAAATTGGATGAAGTGAAAGTGGGGATTGAATTTAAATTACTATATAATTTTTCTTCCTAAAGGTCTTTTCCTCATCATATTTTCAAGTTCAAAATTCAAGGGTAAAATAATGGGTGGTGACCTATGATTCATAGGGAGAGATGCTCTATATTTAAGACCATGGAGTGAGAATTTTTTTGTCAATATAGAAACTATTAAAAAGCTTCCAATATGGGTTAGGCATTTTGGAATTCCATATCAGCTTATTAATAAGATTACTTTGAGGAATATTAATAAAACTTAGGAGAATTCATCCATGAGGGACCAACTACTAAGAAGTGAAAGCAAGTTGTATATACCCAAATATATATTGATATAGATGTTTCAAAACCTTTACTATAATCCATTAAGATTAAATTTGAATTAATAGAATAGAATCAATAGTAGGATAATGACAACATTACATTCAAATGTTGCAAATATTATAATATTGGAGACATGACAATAGATTGCAAAGTGAAAATGATGGAGAAAAAGAAAAAAATGATCAGGAGATAAAATTCACGATGAAGTAAGGAGATCGTACTATAATAGAAGTTGGATTAGATCAAGAATATTCTACTGCCAATAAAGAGACAAATAATATCTATTTGCAAAATCATTGACAAATGCCATCATAGTTCACACATATCAACAATGAGAGTAAACAAAGAAGGATACAAGGAATGAGGACGTACAGTGTGCAAGTTCAAATTTAGAAGGAATTAAAGTTGCAAAGGAAAATGTGAAGGAATTTTTTTAAACAAATGATGAAGAAGAAGTCAATTCTATTCTAGATAAATCACCTTTATTTTCTTCAAGTAGTATAAAATCCCCTCTTTGCAACAAAAACAAGTGTTGTAAAGGTTATCCCTTACACCATGTGGTTTCAAAAGCAACATAATAACGAAATGAGGATGGAGGATATCTATAGTAATTTTTATTTTGTAGGGTAGCATAAGAAGGCATTTAACCTGGAGGAATGTCCTTCTACTTTAGGGTTTGTATGGAAACATAAAAAAGAAAGTGATTTTGGGATTATTCCTTGCACTTCATATCCTTTAGAGCAAAACAGTCTTATAGATGATAAGTTTCACTATGAACAATATGAAAAATTGAAGAGTTTTATGAAAATGGAAGTGTTTGTGGGAATAAAAAAAGGAGAGGAAGATCCAAGAAACAAAAATAAAGAGACAAGGAAACTTGAAGGGATATTAAATTGAAAAAAAAAAGTAAACATCACAAGTGTTAACAAGAAGTAGGGTTGAGCCCATGAATAAAAACAAAAGTTGATGATAAAAATGATATGTTGGAATATAAGGGGCATGAATAAGACCCCTAAGAAAAGAGGTATTAGGGATTTGATGGGTTGTTATAACTAGTATATTTAAGATAAAGAAACCAAGTAGTAGACATTTTAGCTATTTGCAGTGATGATCTTTGTCTTAGAAAATTTCAAAATTTTAAAAGGTAATTGGTCGAGTCAGATTTTATCTCTTAATACAAATGACATCAAGGAGATGATTGTGAGAACTTAATAGTTTGAAAATATGAAGAATATATTTGATAGAAATGCAACTAGAAAAATATCTTCAATAAAGAGGCAAGCTAGTATGGTTTAACTTGACAACAATATAACAAGAGCAATGTAATGTTTTGTTATTTTGACAAGAGTGGCCTCCAATAGAAGCCACACATAGATTATTAAAAAATGGGTTTGATATTTTATGTTGATGTGAAAATGTTGGAATTTAATATTTGTAATAATGATGTGTAATATATATCAAATGGTGTTAGCTCAATTCCTTTAATTTCCTAACTTTGAAGGAAGAGGTCTAGGTTCCTTTTCAATTCCATATAACAAACTAAAAAATACTAACACATGCATCTAACATCCTTGGTTTTCAATGTAATTTAATATTCAAAACAATTTTTATTTTCAATGTAACTTTGGTATCTGACAATCTCATAAACCACTTTATAAACTTAGGACATCTCTGAGTTCATCATTTCAACAATCAACTTTTATTGTATTTAAGGCAATTCCATATTTTCAATTAATCTTATACCTATACTAAATAAGGGATTTGCACATGTTAATCATAAATGGATATAGATGGTATATCACCAAATAAACACTAAATAAGGGATTTGCACATGTTAATCATAAATGGATATAGATGGTATATCACTACATGTTTTGAATAAGTCTTAACTTTTAAACATACGTATAATATCTTCGATTTTCAATGTAATTTTTTAAAATTTATTTTTGTTGAAGTAGATGCAAAGTACAACCAAGAGCATAACGGGGACCATCTTTCCAGTGATTCTAACTTGAATCTGCTTGATGTTAATCTCATAAACCATTTTATAAACTTAAAACTTCTTTGAATTTATAGTTTTAATAAGAAACTTTTAATGTATTTTAGGCAATCCTATAATTTCAATTAATCTACACCTACATCAAACAAGGGAATTATACATGTTAGTTAGGAATGGATACAGACCACATATCATGCTTGATGTTAATCTCATAAACCATTTTATAAAATTAAAACTTCTTTGAATTTATAGTTTTAATAAGAAACTTTTAATGTATTTTAGGCAATCCTATAACTTCAATTAATCTACGCCTACATCAAACAAGGGAATTATACATGTTAGTTAGGAATGGATATAGACCACATATCACTGTATCTTTTGGAAAGGAATGTGCATGTTAGTTAGGAATGGATGTAGATCACATGTCACTATATATTTTGGAAAGGTCTTAATTTTTTTCTAAATATATTTATGGTCAAATTTGGATATCACTAACATTATTCTATAGATGGATAAACATGATTTTACATGGTGGTAGGCCACATATAATTTGGATAGGTATTAGTTTTTTTAAATAAACTCACAGTCTAGAATTCTTCTATATATGGATAAATATGATTTTACATGGTGGTCTTGAAAACCAATTACTTTCTATTTATTTATTTATGTTAACAAGAGAATAACCCTCTGTAGACCACATATAATTTGGATAGGTATTAGTTTTTTTAAATAAACTTAGAGTCTAACATATTTCTATAGATGGATAAATATGATTTTACATGGTGGTCTTGAAAACCAATTACTTTCTATTTATTTATTTATATTGACAAGAGAATAACCCTTTGTCCCACCTCTTTAAATGTTTACTCCGATTGAAAGGACTTGAAAGGACTCATGATTGGAACTGTTGATCTCGTAGAAAGGTCTTAATTTTTTTTAATATATTGATGATCAAATTTGGATATCACTAACATTCTTCTAAAGATGGATAAATATAATTTTACATGGTGGTAGGCCACATATAATTTGGATAGGTTTTTAATTTTTTTTTATAAATAAACTTAGAGTCTAGCATTCTTCTATAGATGAATAAATATGATTTTACATGGTGGTCTTAAAAACCAATTACTTTCTATTTATTTATTTATTTTAACAAGGGAATAACCTTCTTTCTATTTATTTACTTATTTATTTATTTCGATAAGGGAATAACCCTATGTTCTACCTCTTTAAATGTTTACTTCGAATGAGGTGACCTGGAACGACTGAGGATTGGAACCGTAGATCTCAAGCTAGCGAAACCCTCATGTGAAACCAATTGGTCTACTACCTCTGCCCATTCTTTTGCCTACTACCTTTTCTCATTCTTTTATCCACAACCTCTGCCCATTCTTTTTTTTTACAGAGGAATACCCCCTGCACCACCTATTTAAATGTTTATTCCGAGTGAGAGGGACCTGAAGGGGCTTGGGACTGGAACTACCAACCTCAAGCTAGAAAACACCTAGGTGAAACTAGCCAGTTTACTACCTCTGCTCTATTTTTTGTATACAAGGGAATAACCCCCTACTCCACCTCCTTAAATGTTTACTTTAAGCAAGGGGAACCTGGAGGGGCTCGGGATTGGAACTTCTGACCTCAAGCTAACAAAACACCCAGATCAAATAAGTTAGTCTACTACCTTTGCCCCTTTTGATATAGGGATCCCACCTCTTTAAATGTTTACTCTGAGTGAGGGGGACCTGGAGGGGCTAAGGATTGGAACTACTAACCTCAAGCTGGTGAAACACTCAAACGAAATCAATCGATCTACTACCTTCACCCCTTTATTATATAGGGACCCCACCTCTTTAAATGTTTACTCCGAGTGAGGAGACCTGAAGGGGCTTAGGATTGGAACTATTGACCTCAAGCTAGCGAAACACTCAGATGAAACCAGTCGGTCTACTATCTCTGCATTTTTTTAATAAGGAGAATAACCCCTATCCCACCTCTTTAAATGCTTACTACGAGTGAGGAGGACCTGAAAGGGCTTAGGGTTGGAACTGCTGACCTCAAGCTGGAGAAATACTTAGGTGGAACTAGTTGGTCTACTACCTCCACCCTACCCTCTATTATGGATAGATAACCACTTACAGTCTATTGCATATGGATAAATAAAAATTGACCAAATAATTGAACGTAAAAATTTTAAAAAATGGTTGAAGATTTTAGACTAAGTCATCAAGGTTAAAGGATAATGAAGTTGTCCATACTTGTTGGACCTATTTTATGCCTTGAATCAATTTCTCTTCTTCACACATATAAGCATTTTTTTGAGTCTTTTATTGTTTTATCATAATTTAGAAAGACAATTATAAATAAATTATCATGTTTGTTTTAAATATAAATCATGTTATAGTAGAAAAAAATCATTAGGTATTGGCTCTCACATCATATCTTTGGGGATGAACAATTAAAAATAAATAAATTATATATATATATATATATATATATATATATATATATATATATATATAATAATAAATTTATAAGGTATTGTGTTCATCAAATTATAGTTAATGGTAAATAATTAAGAATATATAAGTTAAGAATTATTTTAGTGAAGCATTAGGGTTTTTTTCTAAAAAACATCTCATCTTTTAGGAGCCATATTTTTGTGAAAGGTTATTTGATTCAGTTTATTCTTGGGCCAACTTGTGCAGAATTTGAATAGCTTTAAAATGAGTGGTCATATAAAAGAATTTGAGAAATATTGAGGAAGATACAACCCTATGAAGTCAAGCATCCGGAACAAGGGCAGTGACGATTTTTCAAGTTGTGAAAAATGAAATTGTAAATATTTGTCAGCTAGGGTTCATATGATAAGAAAAGCAATGAAGGACTAGGGCTTCAGTGAGGTAAGACATTCTATCTGGAAGAAGAAATTTTCAGCTAAGTTTTTTTTTCCTTTCTTTATCTTAGAAATTGTGCATGCAAATTATTATAATGTTTTTACCAAATATCATATTTGCCATAGGATATTTCGATAAATTTCAATAGATTTTAAATTTTAGTTTCCTTTCCATGGATTGATTTATATTTAAATCCTTAGAATCATCTCTAGTGGTAGAGGTTAGTGAGTGCACCTTAGAGAGATTTTCGTTGCTCCAAGATAGGGCAATTTTTGGTAAATGTATTGGCCAGGGGCTTCAGCCTTGAGAAAATGGATTGATAGGAGTTGGAAGTCTCTAGGAGTGTTTTTATCATTTCTTCCCAAATGTTTCTTTCTAGCTATTTTTATTCTAGGCAAGAAAGAGAAAAAATCCTAAAATAATGTCCTTGGTTTATGGGAAGATCAAGATTCTTCCGTACTCGTTGGTATGAAGGCTTTTCACCTGAAAATGTAAATCAATCCCTAGTACCGGTCTAGGTTAGGATGTTTGGGTTACCCATTGAATTTTAGGAAATAGATACCTTCAAGGCAATAGGAAACACTCTAGGAGAATTTATTGAGATTTAAAATACAACAAAAGATGGATTTTTTGGCTATTTATGCTCGAATATTGGTCATGATTGATATAAGTAAAGCTTTACCAAAATCAATCATTCTTAAGTATGGGGATAATATATGGACCCAAATCATAGGTTATAAAAAAATATATTTTAGATGTAGAAGATGTCATGAGGTGGGGCATATTGAGAGATCATGCCCTAAGAAGAGCCAAGCATAATCATATGTAGAAAACTGCAAGAGAAACTTACAAATGGTTATGGATGAAGATGGTTTTCAACTTCCAAAAAATAGATCTAGAAAAATGAAAGAAAATAAATAGTGGAGATCAGTGAGGAAGGATATTGGAAGAAATACCAACTCTTTTGAGGCTTTAGTCTATGAAGAAAAAGTAGATCAAAGCTTAGAGGACACGGTACAACAATTTCAACATATTAACAAAGAATCGTCTATTTAGTATAATCCTGATTTAAGGAATAACATTCTCGATGAACCTAAGGAATTTGTCTCATCAAATTTTGAATACTCTCTTGAAGTACCATGCACCATTCAAGGAAAAAAATTGGTAAAGAAAATGCAGTTTTAGAAGTTAATACCTCTGTCATTAATAAGAAAATACTAGCAAATGAGCAAGACAAGTCAAAATATTCTATAATAGAGCCAAGAGAGGATAAATATGATGAAAAAAAAACTGTGAAAGAATATTGAGGAATATAATAATAAGACCTACTCTTGATATATGCAAAGGCAAAAAGAGGAAAACCCTTAAATTATCAAGCAAGATCCAGGGAAGCAAGAGCAAACATAGAGAAAGGAACACAAACTAAGTTGGTTGAACTTCTCTTTACCAAATAATAAAATGATATTAGTAATACGTAGGCAGGGCCAAAAGCCCCTAATGAGACATGATTATAATATCATGGAATATAAGGGGTGCTAATGCCTCCTCAAAGCATAGGTGTATTAGGGACCTATGTTTAAGTAATAATCCTGATATTCTTTATTTCCAAGAAACTAAAATGTCAAAAGAAGTTTCAAAAACTATGAAAGTAGTATGGAAAACATGTGAATGGGATGCTATGGATTTTGAAGGAGTGACAAGGGGAATTCTAACTTGTTGGAATCCTTATAGAACCTCATGTGTAACCATTCATAAAACTAGGTATTGGTTAGCTCTTTAGTCACTTGCTACTTTGTAGATATTCATTTTATCCTTACCAATGTCTATGGACCTACAACTCAATTAGGTATATTAGAAGTTTGGAGTGGGATTGAATCCTTTATGAGAAGTAAAGACCAAGAAACCCGATTCATGATCATAGGAGATTTTAATGCCATAACCAAGCTGGATGAAAAATTTGGGGGAATTAGGAAATTAACCCAAAGTATGAAAGATTTCTCAACTTTTATTCAAAACAATAATCTATGGGAGGTTGAGTTTGAAGAAGACAACTATACTTGGAACAACAACATGAGAGGCCATAACCTAATAGCAAAAAAATTAGACAGATGCATTCTCTCAAATCATTGGCTAGATGAAGGAACTTGTGCTAAAATTAATACCTTAACAAGGATTGGTTCATATCACTGGCCAATAAGAGTTAAAATGGTGGTTAGTGAATTCAAAAAAATATCATAATTTAAATATGAGCAAATGTGGGAAGGCCATCCTCAATTTTCTAATATGATAGCTCAAACGTGGAATTATTCAGGTAATGGTGGGTTGTATGCTCTTCCAAATTAAATTAAATCTATGACATATAGATTAAAAGAATGGAACAAGAACACTTTTCGAAATATTTTTGAGAAGAAAGAAGAACTAAAATATAAACTTTCAAAATTCCAAAAAGGTGAACATAATAATCCAAGCTCAGAGGAAAAGAAGATGCTTAGTGAATATCATAATATTTTGAGTACGTAAGAGAAATTTTGGAGATTAAAATCAAGATAGATTTGGTTAAAAGGAGATAAAAATACAAAGTTTTTTCATAGGATGGCTATAGTATAGAGATCAACATCCAAAATTAGTAGAATTAAATCAATAGAAGAGGTTTGGATTGAAGACTAAAGTGAAATTAGAAAAGAGGCTATATTTTTATCAGAATATTCTAGAATCATAGGAGACTAAAGTTCTTAATGATAAACTTCTTCAATATGTTCCTTTAGTTATAACGAATGAAGACAATAGAAAATTCATAGAGCCTATTACTCTAGAAGAAGTTCATTTAGCTCTTTTATATTTTAATAAGGATAAATCCCAGGTCCGTATGGGCTCTCTGCAATTTTTTATCAATATTATTGGGATATAGTGAAGGATTCTTTATTGGTGGCAGTGGAACAGTCTAGGGTAAAACAATACATACCTTATAAAATAAATGCAACATATCTTACCCTAATTCCAAATAAGAAGGATGCTAAATTGTTTGACTCTTTTAGACCCATAAGACTTTGTAATATGGCATATAAGATTATCTCCAAAATGATGGTAAATCGATAAAGACCATTGTTAGACAATATTATTTCAGAAAAGCAAGGAGGGTTTGTGAAAGGGAGACAAATTCTAGATGGGATCATAGTAGCTCATGAAGTTATACATTCATCAACTTCAAGAAAAGAGAAATCAATGATCTTAAAACTTGATATGAGTAAAGCCTATGACAGGGTTAAATAGGATTTTCTTTTTGCAATTTTAGAAAAGTTTAGACTCAGGAAGAAATGCGTTAGATGGATTAAATCTTATGTAATTGTAGTTTCTTATTCATTGTTGGTCAATGGGTTAGTAACAAAATATTTTAAAGCCAAGAGAGTCCTTAGACAAGGAGATCCTCTATCTCCTTATTTGTTCATATATGGCAGAGGTTTTGAGTAAGAAATTATAGAAGGCTTACAAATATGGGCTTATAAGTGGACTTAAGGCTAGTAATAACATCGACAACATCACCCATCAACGGTTTGTAGATGATACAACCCTTTTTGGAAGGGCAATGATTAATGAGACCAAAGATTTGAATAACTTTTTAAAGGAATATGAAAGAGCATCGGGGCAAAAAGTTAATAGGACAAAATCCAAAATTTACTTCCTTAACACTCCTAATAATATCAAAGCAATAATTTCTAGTTTACTTCAAATGGATGAGGCAAATTTACCTGCAACTTATCTAGGGATGCCTTTATTTGAGGGGAGAATGAGGAGAGAATTATGAAATATAGTTATTAGTAAAGTTTAGAATAAAATTCTAGCTTGGAAAGGTAGATGTTTATCATTAGCATGAAGAGTGTAGTTAATAAAGTGAGTCTTTTAGGCCATCCCAAAAAATTATATGTCATTGTATTCTATGCCAAAATTAGTTGAAAAAAGTTTAATCTATATTATGCAATCCTTTTTGTGGTTAGGTTTACATGATAAAAGAAAAATTTCTTTGGTGAAATTGAGGAAGGTGTGTGATGATAAAACTAGGAGAGGTATTGGTTCAAGAGTTCTTACATATGCATACTTAGCTATTAGGGGAAAATTTATCTAGAGATTTACAAAGAGAGTCAAAGACAATGGGAAAGAATTCTTCTAAGTAAGTATGTTGCTCTCAATGACCCAAGTTAATTTTTATTGCTTTCTCTCTACCAAACGGTTTTGCTCTTTGGAACAGTTTAAAAAAATCTATTGATCTTATGATTAAAGGTTTAATATGTGTGGTGGGAACTAAAGAAAAAATTTCTATTTGGATGGATACTTGGTGTGATAAAAAACCACTCAATTTAGATCCAATTTTGAAACATTGGATGAGATTGCTTCAAGAAAAATATGGTGATAAAGTTTCAAATATTTTGTACAAGGACTAGGAAGGAAGATACAAATGGAAAGAAGATTTTTTTACGAGTATACAAGACATTGATGCTAGGAGGCATTTGAGTAGAAATATAAAAACTATGATTATTTTGAGGAGAGACAAGGATAAATTGATTTGGGAGTTGAATAGCTCAGGAGAATACACAACAAGAAGTCGCTATAATGTACAACACCAACAAAATAATAATATCACTAGAATATGGAGAGATATTTGGGATAGCCCAGACATTCCTAAAGTTAAAATGTTTGTTTGGTTAGTAGGTCATAGAAGAATTTTATCCTGGGATAATCTTATGAAAAGGGGCTTTCATGGCCCCTCTCAATGTATTTTTTGTAAAAAGGAGGAGAGTATAGATCATCTCTTGGGACATTGCTCAATAGTCTAGAATCCATGGCAATGGATTCTTAACATGTTTGGTGAATGCATGGTGATGAATAACAAAATTGAAGACTAGTTAAAGAAATGGTAGAGCACTTATAAAAGTGAGGCTTTATAGACAATATGGGATATATCAAAAGATACAATACTTTAGACTATATGTCTAGAAAGGAATAGAAGAATATTTAAAGGAAAGGAAAACAATTTAGAGGTAATGAAAATGAATATATGTTTAGCCATAGAGGAGTCTAAACCAACCCTATCAACTCACCCAATCCCTAATATGGAAGCAGAGAGCCTTGATAGATGGAGTCAAGTCATTAAATGGAATTATGATGTTGGGTACAAGAGAAGCAAAAAGAAGGTAAATAATATAAAGTGGAAACCACTAGATGTGGAGTGGGTTAAATTAAATTTGATGGAGCTTCTAAAGGAAACCTAGGACCAACAGAAGGAGGAGGAATAATTAGAAATACTAGAGGAGAGATTTTGTCTCATTATGCTTTCAATTGTGGATTTAAGATAAATAATGAAGTTGAAGCTTGGGGAGCTTTAGAAGGGTTAAAAATATGCAAACAAATGAAATGGAATAGAGTATGGATGGAAGGTGATTCTCTCATAGTAATAAATGTAATTTTGAGGAAAGTAAAGGCTCCATGGAACATACAAGAGATAATTGTGGAAATTCAAGATCTTGCTAAAGATTTTGAAGAAATCAGGTTTACACATACATTAAGGAAAGGTAATAAATGTGCAGATAGGCTAGCCAATAGAAGGGTTTTGATTGAGGATCGTGAAGTTCAATTCTTCTTTCCATGGTTAGAGGAAGTAGTAAGTTTAGTTGAAGCTGAAAAGAAAATGTTGATTACCTGAATCAATAAATGATTAGGTTTTACTTTAATGTTTTCCATTGGTAATATCTGCTTTATTTTGTAAAAGTAATGTGTTTTCATATAGACTATTTATTATAATTTTTGTGGTTGCACTTGTGTTTCAGGAAGGAAACTAGAAATACGAGATTTGGTAAAGCAAACTATGATAATGCGATGTTTTGGAAATATTACTCTACTAAGATGCAAGGCATAGATAGTAGAGGTGAAGTTTTGGTATTGTGAATACTATAGGAAAATGTCAAGAAGGATGCTAAATTCTTGAATATTTGTATTCATATAGAAATTTGAAAAGATCTAGAAAATGAAAATTTAGAATTCAAACATTTTATGTAAAATGATGTAGGTTTCTAGCTATAGCATCTCAATTGAGATGAGAAGTGTATCTATTTGTAAAATCTAAAACTCTAAAGAAGAGAGTTGTAATTTGTCAAGGGTGGGGGACCCGAGTACAACCCCTTTTTATCCAACAAAAAAAAAGAATGTTTTTTTGTTAAGTTGGAAAAGTGCATTTTTGAAAGGAATGCTAACCTTTTACATCAACAGATATGGCCAATCACTGTCCATTTCACCAAGAAGGATTTCCCACTGGCATAAAGCCTATACCAACCGTGTAACAACAAACACACTTCACTAACCACATCCAAAACTAGAAAACCAGCATACACCTTACATATCTAAATATCATATACTCTATGCTTTCCTGGCAGCCTCTTCCTACTGATCCCCATTATCAATTCTTATGGCATTATCATTATCAACTAAATTATTTATGTGCATTGGGATATCATTCCCCCATTCCTTTATGGCATCTGCCATAACTCCTTCATTAGCAAGACCATATGCTACCCTATTGGCTTCTCTATAAATATGATTGATAGACACATTCTCGAGTCTATCCAAAAGTGCTCGAGCTTCCACCATCATTAAATCAATAGTCCAAGTGGTTGGTTGTTCTCCCTTTAAAATGGTCACAATATTTTGTGAGTCTCCTTCAACTATGAGCTTATCTAGATTGCAATTGATAGCCAAAGAAATTCCTACATAAGTTGCTCTTGCTTCAATAAAATGACTTGTCTATTCACCCAATGGTTCAACAAAGGCTTTGATTACCTTACCCAGATGATTCTGGATCACCCCTCCAGCTCTTGCCAGCCCGAGATTACCTTTCGAGGCCCCATAAAAATTTAATTTGAACCATCCAACCGATGGTGGTATCCATTTTGCATGAGTTCTGGGATGAACTCGAGGTATTGGTAATTTCTCTCTAACTCCCCAACATTCCAATATCCACCTTTCCTACTCTGATTCCCATCCCTCCTTGAAGTGGATAGTGTTAAAATTCTCCATCAGGAGACTTCTTGCTCGGTTCCAAACCATTTCCCAATCCATCTTCAAGTCCTCAAATATTCTATGGTTTCTTTCATTCCAAACTCTCCACCAGATATGTGGAAGGCTTAGAAGCCACAACTTCCTGATTCTTCTACCTTTAAAAGGAGGCTCCCATTGCAAGTTCAAATCTGAGATAGTTCTAGGGAAAACCCACTGAACTTGGAATTCACTATAGAGTTGATCAAACAAGTTTTTGGTAAAGGAGCACTTAAGAAGTAGATGATCAATGCTTTCCTCCTCTTTTTCACACAAAACACATCTATTTGGTAAGGAGAAACCATATTTTTTCAAATTATCCTAGGTCATAATTTTATTATGCATAACCAACCACTAAAAAATAGTAATCTTAGGGATGAGATCTTTGTCCCAAACCTTTACATGGGGCCACACTACCCCTACACCTTCAACCAAGTTATAACCAGACTTCACAGAATAATCTCCACTCTTCATTTTCATCCAAATAAATATATCATTCGATCGCCAATGGCTGAGGATGTAGGCATTAAGGCATCTATTAAGACTTTCCAAGTGTGGATGCAAGTCCTCATTGATGTTCTCAACATAAAGCCACTTCCACTTCTTGATGCCATTTTCTTCCACAATATAATCCCGAACCAACAGTCCATAAATAGGAGTCAGGATTGTTCTTAAGTTTGCAAACCTTGGGATCTCACAAAGGGGAGAGTTAAAGAGCCAAGTATCCTACCAAAATCTCATGTTAGCACCATCTCCAATCTGCCATCTACAACCCTGCTAGATCAGAGGTCTTACCTATTGAAGGCTATTCCAGAAACTAGACCCCTTAGGGGGGTTGAGGTTTTCTAGGAAGGAGGAATTACGTAAATACTTAGCTTTTACAATTTTGACCCAGGGAGTGTCTTCTTCCTTCGCCAACTTCCAACCCAACTTTCCCATTAGAGCTTTGTTCATTTTGGGAAGAGTTCTCAATCCCAATCCCCCATATTGTTTAGAGGTACAAACTTTGTTCCAAGCAAGTAAATATATCCTCTTATTTTCCTCAACCCCAGACCACAGAAAAATCCTTTGGATCTATTCAATATTTTTGCAGACCGATACTAGCATTTTAAAAATTGACATGAAGTAAATAGGTATACTTTGAAGGTAGGATTTCACAAGTTGGGCCTTTCCTACCTGACTAAGAAGAGAGCCTTTCCAAGAAGACAATTTCTTTGTAACACATTCAATAACCGGATCCCACAAGGCTTCCTTCATACTCCCATGGAATAAAGGCATCCCTAGATAGGTTGTTGGAAAATCACCTATGCCACAGTTGAAGATTCTTGCTATCTATAGTTGGAGAGCTCTAGAGGTATTCAGGAAAAAAGCTTACTTTTATTAAAATTTACCTTTTGGCCTATTGCAAGCTCATAGAAATGCAAAATCATCTTAATATGTCTTGCTTGTGGAAGAGATGATCTTGTCAAAATTAGAGTATCATCCACAAACTATTGAAAAGAGATCGGTTCCAGAGTGGAAGTTGGCCTGATACCTTCTATGTCTCCTCTATCCATGGTTGTTGTGAAGGCTCTACCCATAGCTTCAGCTAAAATTATAAATAGATAAGGGGACAGGGGGTCCCCTTGTCTTAACCCCCTCTTGCTAGGAAAATAACCCACTGTAGACCCATTAACTAAGATGGAGATCATCACTATGGAGATGCAGTTTTTCATCATAGAGATCCAATCCTCATGAAAACCAAAATGTTGGAGCACTTTGATCAGGAAATCCCAAGAAACTCTATCATATGCTTTATTCATATCCAATTTAAGAAACATACCTTCCTTTTTTTATTTAGAGACAGAGTGCAGGATCTCATGGATCAAAATGATCCCATCAAGAATCTGTCATCCCTAAACAAAACCCCTTTGGTGTTTGTCAATGACAAAAGGGAGAGCCATCTTCAATCGATTTGCAAGGACTTTGGACACAATTTTGTAGAGAGTATTACACAAGCTAATTGGGTGGTAATCTACAAAATATTTAGCACCTACAATATTTGGGATGAGGGCTAAGAACGTATAATTCACATCAGAAGGGATCCTTTTAGAGGTCTGAAACTCCTTAACTACCAAGGTGACCTCATTGCCAATGATGTGCCAAAACTTGTGATAGAAGAGCATCGAAAACCCATATGGACCAGGAGATTTATCTCCCTTCATGGAGAAGACCACCTCTTTAATTTCCTCATCCATAAAGGGGCTGAGGAGATAGTCATTTATCCAATTTGTAATATTTAAGGGAATATGGCCTAACAATAGGTTCATCACCTCTTCATCCAACTCTAAATCCACTCCTAACATATCTTGGAAAAATTGAACAACTTCCCCTCTAATTTGGAAAGGATCCCTTGTAGAAGAACCATCAACAATCTTGATCTCCTAGATTTTATTAAAACTTATGTGCCTGAGAGTTGAAACATGGAAAAACCTCGTATTCATGTCCCCTTCCTTTAACCACAAAGCTCTTGATTTCTACCACCAGAAAGCCTCCTCACACGCTAGAGTATTGTGCCAATCACATAGAAGATCCTTTTCTCTAGTCTAAACTTCCTCCGAATACTCCCCCAAATGCAAAGAGTTTTCTAACTCCATGAGTTGTTGTAAAGCTACCTTTTTAACCATAATGTCTCCAAACACCTCTTTATTCCACAATTTTAAGTTTCACTTAACAAATCTCAGTTTCTTTGCTACTTGAGTCAATCTATCCCCAAAAAAATCTTGCTACCACCAAGATTGAATCTTGCTCTCTAAATCAGAATGAAGGATCCACATATTTTCAAACTAAAAAGGGGTAGCAAAGAGCCTTCTCCTATCCATTGTTTCCCAAATCAAAGGATTATGGTCTGAGCCAATTTTTGGGAGGGTCGTGAGAGTAGTGTCCCCAAACAACACTAAGCTCTCCTGAGAAATCAACACCCTATCCATTCTGATCTGAATCAATTGACTCCCCAACCGCCTATTAGTCCAGGTAAACTTTGCTTGTCTAAGCTCCAAGTCCATCAAAGCATTTGAATTTATAAAATCACCAAACTCAGTCATACTCTCTGAATATCCTTCAATGCCTCCCTTCTTATCAGATGGATACAGAGGGGTATTGAAGTCCCCTACAATGATCCATGGGATACCTACAAAGACATGCTTGAGTTCACTCAATTCCCTCCATAACCTTCATCTTCCAACCATAGTAGTGGGTGCATAGACATTTGTAATGATCCAGTGGGAATTATCCTCCTTCGAAAAGAAGTGGATAGCACAAAATCTATCATTTGAGATAATTTTTTGTCCTTCCAATTTATTTGGGTCCCAAATACACATCATTCCTCCTGAGGAGCTCATTGAGGGTTGAGCAACAAAGTCTTCTCCTCTCCAAATCTTGTCTTTAACCATTGCTAAGTTTGCTTCTACCACCTTTGTCTCTTGTAATAGCAAAATGTCTAGGTGATTATCTCTTCTCAATGTTTGTACTGATCTATGTCTTCTAGTCCCATTGAGACCTCGTACATTCCATGACAAAACCTTCATTTTTTAGATTTAGCTGATTTCTTCCCTCCCCCACCCAGATTGATGATGGTTTGTGTTCCTCTAGCTATCTCTATTATTGTTTCCCTCTTCCTTACCTCCATTAAAGGGGGTCTACCTACAATGTGTTCCTTGCCAACATCCAAGGGAGTTCTCTTTGCTTGATTCCTAGTCACCCTTGAGGGCATCATCGAAACCTCCTCTGAACCGAAATCCTCCCGTATTGGAGCTACAAGCTTCACCTCTATCTTTTTTAGGATCTGCTTATCTTCCTTTAATGCTTTTCCAGCTTCATCTTGCCTATCCCGATTTGTAAGAATCAGGTCAATAGGGTTAACCTCTACATCCACTTCTAGAGGTTTTAGACTCTCCTATTGTACCCCCTCATGATTCACCCATTGTGTCTCCTCCACAAATTCCACAACTTCGACTGGGTCTCCCATTTCATCCTCTTCAACTCCTCTCAAGCAAGCAAAAGAGTTAGGGTCTACAAAGTCAAGGGGTTCCACAGCTCCAAGGGGGCTGGACTACCACAACTCCATAAGAGGGATCTTCCATGTGTTCCTCCTCAACCACCACAGCCACTAGTGTGAGGTGCTTGCTTCCTTCTGATTATCCACCATGAGATCCATGCCTTTACCCTACTCTACATCTTTACTCTCCTTCCTCTACCAAACTTTCTTATTGGGAGCTTTCTTCTTCTTTGAGCAGAAGCTTGAGATATGACCTCTCCCTTTACAAATATCACAAAGGGGTAAAATATTTTCATACTCCAACCTCTGAGTCTAGGTACCCACTAGGGATGTTAGGTCTATTATTTCTGAAAGCTTGCTATCCAGATCAACATTAACACAAATTCGAGCAAACACCATATGAGACTTCAACTTGGTTACCCTATCAATGGTAACAAAGGTACCAATACCATTTGCAATAGCCATTAAAACTTCATCATGCCAATATTGAAAGGGAAGGTGAGGTAATCTTACCCAAACAATAGTTGTGTTGAGACTTTGGGTGTGAGGATTAAAATCCACATCCCATTTTTTGAGAAATAGGCTACGCTTCCCCATCGACCATGGTCCTCCATCTAGAATTTTTTGCATGTCACTTACCTCAGTAAGTTTGATCATGAAGAACCCATTTGGGAGTGCCACAATCTCCATGCAGCCCATTGGTTTCCATCTAGCGAAGGCCCACCTTCGAATAGTATCTATATCTGGACTTGCCCCAAAAAACTTGCCCACCAAATTGTGTTCCCCTTCCGCCTTCATGTTCAAAATTATCTTCGAGGGAATGTTGAGAATGCCATCTTTAACTCTCAAGTTTAAGTGGCTTACCAATGGAGGAAGAGTAGTAGCAGGTTTAGAACCATGTACCACCTAGGCCCAAGAGCATTTCTATCCCACTTTTGGGGCCCGATTCTCCTGACCATTGTCTGCCTCTGATTCATCCTGCCCCTTCTCTAGGACCACTTTGTTGGGAGGTTCTTGGATTTTTCTTCCCAGAAAGCCATTCTCCAGCTCTTCATCCAAGGCCCCATCCATTGACGTACCTTCCAAGGCCCCAGTCTGGCCCTGCCCTACTTCGATTCCTGTGCCAGCCGCTCCCCGTCTATCTTCGATCGCTCCAAACCCTGGTTCATCCGCTCCTTTTCCTGCTCGTTCCATTTTTTAACTCAAACACCCATTTATGGGTTGAAAATAATTGAAAACCCTATTTTTTGGGTTTTCCTTTTTCCCCTTTTTAGGTTTCGACCCCTCGCTGGTTATTCGCCCTGCCTGCTACTCCCATCAACTAGGTCCGAGCAAAATTTTTGCCATTGTTGTTGCTTGCCACCACTATTGCTTCTAGCTTTGTTTGTTGTTTTTTTTGCCTTGTGCGCAAGGGTTTCCGTTGTGCAACCCACTACACACCTGCATCCTGTGTATGCTTTTTGACTCCAACCATTGCAATAATTGAACCTTAAAAGAATTTTTTTAGATAAAGGATAATTAAAATTATATTATTATTATTTTTATACCTCTAATAGACCATAAATCTTAATAATTTTTATTAATTGAATTGAACACCTCTAATTTGTTTTAGTGAATTGGGTGGAAGCTATAGTCCTATGCTTTGCATGGAATAATAAATTATTTGTGTTTATCTTTTAAACTCATTAAATGCAAATCATTTTACAAGATGGAAAAAGTAAATTTTATTGGGTGTTGTATCTAACATCATATTCTTCATATCGGATAATTATCTATGGCAAAACATAGCTCAATCGATTAAATTCTTTAACTTTCAAGAAGGAGAAGTATGGTTAAATCTGTTTTTTTGGTTGAAAAAATTAGTAACTTTCATTTCATAGTTTGAAAAAAATTACGCTCATATGGGTATTTTATACCCTCATATAGGCCTGACTAAACAATCCCATTAAGACATATTCTAAAATATTTCAATAGTGACTCAAATTTCTCTAAGAAGTCTATTAGACTAAATATAATAAAAACTATGAACAACTTGGTGCAAGCCTTCAGTCATCTTAAAGAGTGTTATTTTGGTACTTCAACCCTATAACCATCAATCATCTAAAGAATATGCTCTTTTTTTTATAAAAAGGAATTTATATTACGATATTAAAATAGAAGAGATATGTCACTTGTCTTTCCATATACATAGGATTTTGATCTAGGATTTAGTAGATGATGTAGTGCTACATTCTCTATCAACTGATTTGCTATAGTAACCCATGTGTAATAGGAATAACCTAATATAGTGAATTACAAAACTAAATACATCTAATGTTGCTACCATTAAGAGATAGGATAGAAAGAAGATCTTCCCTGGTCTGTGTTACCCACCATATATGAGAATAGCTATAACAATTGAGGTTGCCTTTGTCTAGAGCCTAGTTGGCCATTGCGTCTGCAACTCTATTTTTTCTCTAGGAATATGATTATATTCCACAAACAAAAAACTTGCTTGTACCATCTAAGTCTTCTCTAGAATTCACCTTAGTCTCTAGTCAAGCTTCCTATACTCCATTGGATTATTTATATGGTTGATCATGAATTATGAATCAGATTCTATTTGGACCTTGTTCTAGCCTACCTTAACTACCTCCTAGAGCCCTCTAAGGATGACACAACCCTTTGCTAGATTTTTGGAAAGGATGCCAATATTCTCTATAAAGGTGAAAATTGGGGTCCCATTTGATTGTCTTTCTATTCGTCTTGCACTAACTCAACCTGGATTTCCTTGTGAAGCTCCATTTGTGTTAACTTGTTGGAAATATTGAGCATATTGAGTTGTCATTGATGTGAAAGGATTGATGTCAAAATGTTGCATGGTATTCAAGGTAAAAATATTCTTCTATGGTTGGATAGATATGCAAGGCAGGATATATCTCAAGCAAGAAAAGGTTTATAATATTTATTTTTAAATATTATAAATAAGGACCAAGAGGTTAAGAGTGCTTGGGACAATGTTTTAAAATAGATTTGAGCAAGGTTTAAATATGAATGAGAAGGAAAAGTTTTAAAAGGATTTAAAAGGAAGACCAAGGTTTAAGAGCCATTATTATAATTTTTTTAATATTATAATATAACATAAGGTTATATGTTTTGGCGCCAACGTCTAGGAAGCAAGTTTAAAAGATAAAATTTCATGAGCGCCGACGTTGTTCGATGAGGGAGGCAAATGAATATAAATACCTTACCAAAAATCAATTGATGAGGAATGTTTTTTGAAGTGCAAAAATCATTTGATGTCAGGTTTTGATTGTGCAATAAATTTCTCTTGTGTATTAAATTCTACGAATGAAAATAGAGAGAGGACATGTTTTTCAGAGGACAACGATCTATGAATAAAGAGGGAAGTGTTGCCGTTGATATCCCAACGGGGTGGCTAGCCCAGTTGGTTACTGAGCTAGCGCTAAGGCACTGGAAGCTAGGAGGTCACTGGATCAATTTTGGATAGGTCTATTTTGCATGGCAGAAAGAAAAGTTTTTGATTGTTAAAGGAGTCTTCAAAGGTGACATGTTGTGTGAGGGTTCTTACCAGCGAGGGTAGCCTAGCTGGTTACCAAGCCTTGGCTTGGGCACTGAGTGGGCAGAGGCCAGGATTTTGATTCTCCTGCGCTCGTGTGGCTTGTTGGTTGAGGTATGCACGCCAAAATTTTTGTTTAAATTTGCATGTGGTAAAGTAAAAAATTAATAAGTTGCCGACCTGATTATTGATTTCACATAAGGAAATTTTTTTGAAAGAAAAGAAGATAGTGCGCAGGACAGGGTGTATTTTCTTTATAGTAAGAAGCAGATTTTATTTTGAGAATAAGAGGCATAAGGTGTATAAAGATTTATGTGATATTGTAATGTGTGCATGTTGAAAATAATTATATTGTGATATGAGTATTGCTTGAAAGGAAAGGAGTCAAAAGGTGTAATGTGGTTTATTGTAATTGTATTATTTTGCATTGTAGAAAAAGGATTTTAAGGGTTTGAAAGTTTTATTTTTGAGGATTGGAAAGGAGAAATAAGACTTTTACTTTGCACATATTTTGAGAGAGGTTTTTAATGTGGATGATTTGAAAAGAAGATTACTAACCTGTTTTGAAGTGGTGAAAGAAAGGGAAATTATTTTAAGATAGGTTTTGAGAAGTCAAGACATGTAGAAGATTTTCATCAAGGCAACCTTAGAGGTATGGTGACTTTGTTTAAAGAAAATATTCTTGATATCATATGGTAGAGATATAAGGATTGATTTGATGTGCATAAGTGATGAATGAAATTGGAAATACAAGTGCTAGGGTTTGAGAACAAAGTCATGCATGATTGTTGAATGAAATTGAAATTTAATGTGATAGGGTTTGAGAACAACTTGTGCATTATTGTTGAATGACATTAAAATATATGTACTAGGGTTTGAGAATAAAATTGTGCATTATTGTTGAATGAAATTGAAAGTTAATGTGTAAGCGTTTTTGGGAATATAAGAGCAAGGGTTGGAAGGAAAATTTATTCACTATTTTTGAGTGACATTGGGAATGCATGTGCAAGTATAATAGATAATATTTGTAAAGCAATTTGTGCATCATCATGATTGACCTTGGGAGTAGATAAAAGGGATAAACTTGTGCATTTTTCATGATTGATTTTGTGAGAGATGAGAAGGACTTGTGCATTGTGATTTATTTTGAAGTGAAGTTGCAAATTAGCAAATACTAGGTCAGTTATCAAGTGCTAGACTAGAGCTACCTTTAGAATGAAATAAATGTGAGACATGTGAAAGCGACATACTTAATGAATGTGAAGAACATATTGAGCATTTGTTAGTGCATATCATTCTCTATATGTTCAAGAGGTTAAACGAATTCTGGGTAGAATATGTATAAACTACTTTAGTCAAATAAAGCACTTTTGGGAAAGATATATGAAATTATTTGTATGTAAAATTTAGGAATATTTGAGCATGTGTTATGAAAATATTTGAGCATGTGTTATGAACAGATTTGAGCATGTGTTATGAGCAGATTTAAGCATATGTTATGAATAGATTTGAGCATGTGTTCAGATTTGAGCAAGTGTTATGAGCAGATTTGAGTATGTGTTGTGAGTAAATTTGAGTATGTGTTATGAGCTGATTTGAGTAGGTTTTGGTGAACAGACGTGCTTTCATAAGTAATCTGAGGGTTAAAACAAACAAGTCAATAATATGCCATGGTCAAAAAGATTTTAAACATAATGCCTAAAGTGATTAAATTTATTAAAATTCTTGAGGGTATGCGCCCCCTTTGGGTAAAATCTATGCAAATTTGCTAAATCTAGATGGATGCGCTCGGTTCCCCGAGATCTAGATGTGTGCACTCGCATAAACCACTCTAAGGTCAATTAAATAATTGCATAGACAATTTTTTATAACCCAAAGTTCAAATGCAACCAAATTAATTAAAATAAGGGTTATGCGTCCCCTTTGATTAAAAGTTATGCAAATCAAAAATATCCAAGGGTAGCATTCCATTGTGATTAAATCGGATGATCATGCCCTATCGAAATATCAAAGTGTTAACATTGGATAGGTTTAGCGCCTCAAGAATTAATTAAATCGCTAAACATAATTAGCAAGGTTCCTAACGCGTTGCTAATCATTTCCATTTCGCTTAATCAAAGATTAATAAAAATTAAAATATGCACCATTTGGTTATTAGTCTTGCAGGTCAGAGAAGATCCACAGTTGCGCTTAATCGAGAGTCGATCCAACGAATGCACGCTCCTCGAAGAAGTCAACTTTGGTCATGCACCCATTTGACTAAGGCATCAAACAATTCTAAAAGATCTAATGGCAGTACTTACTCCGTCCTGATCCAATGAATGCACGCTCACCAAAAATAACCAAGGTTAAGTGAAAGTATTATATTCTCTCATTGTTTAAATCTTGTGCAGATCTAAAGAAATCAATGGTTGTGCTCATTTCAAGATGATCCAATGATCGCACATGCAAAAAGATAACCAAAAAATAACGACATCATTTGAGCGGTAAAAAGGCTTGCACCTTTGTAAGATCCAACGACAGCGCTTGAGCCCATCTAGATATGATGACAGTGCTCCTCCAAAATAATCAAAAGCTAAAGAAAATCAATGGTATCACTTGACCTCGATCAAATCTGATGGTTGCACTTCATCAAGATGATCTAAAGAATATAAAGCACACATCATGAGCTAATTCGATGACAATGCTTGATCTTGATCGGATCTGATGACAGTGCTTTCCTGAAAGTGATCAAAGTTTAACAAAGCAATCAACACTTGGGTAATAGTCAAATCAAGATCCAACGGTCATGCTCATTCTTGTCTAGATCTAATGGCAATGATTCATCAGAATGACTGACAAATAACAACATGAATTTTATTTGTGTGCAGTTTTTGGTTGATCTAACGACAACACTCCAACTCACCCAAATCCAACGGTAGTGCTTTTATCAATATGATCGAAGGTAAATCACGTGAGGTTTCGGGCAAGGAAATTAATTGATTTATTATTAAGGTTAAGAAAAGGTGTTAATCATGATTAGGAAAGGGTCTAAGCATGTATTAATGTCTCCCATTTTGGGATAACAAGCGTACATCTCCTTTTGATCCAACGACAGTGCTTGATCCTGCCTAGATCTTGCGGTATCACATTTCCAAGGTGTTCGAAGGGTAACATAGACGAGTTTTTCAGTCAGATGATTAATTAAGGTTAATAAGGCCAAAATTTATGCTTAATAAAGATTAGGGGAGGGTATAATACGTTGTTAATGACCCCCTTTTCCTTGGTTAAAATTGGAACATACTTGGAAGATCGGATGGTGGTGCACATACAATTTTTGGTCGAACGACGAGTGCTCGGGAAGGTGATCAAAGTATAAAGACCCATTTTTTATTGATAGTTTATCAACAATATAATCACATAGTTAACCTTAATAAAACAAAATTATTTGTTGGATTAATACTATGATTAATGAAAATAATGATTATTAATTTTGGGCCTAAGTATGTGAGATCAACTTGCTGCTAACCATAGTGTTTCAACCTTAATATATGTGACTACCTTGACATACGATTACTATGTTGTAGGGCTAACAATTATGCAGGTCCAAAGGCATCAACGACAGCGCTTGAAGTAGATTAAATCTAACGATAAGCGCGGTATGCGGTTTCGAAAGGGTAAGTATTATGGATAAAATACCTTAAGCTTTGTTTAGTCTCTGATTAATCATTATAAACCTTAGGATGAGACAAACCAAATTATGATATATTTTTTCTTCAAACTAACCAATGTGTATATTTGGTGAATCTAGGTGGGCACGCACGTCTATGATCAAAATCAGACGATCAGGCCTCGATAAAATGACCATATTTAATGGTGTATCTATTTCTAAAATAACTTTTTTTAGGGCCAAGCTGGCAGAATGTTTCGTAAAAATTCCTGTGAAAGCTACCACTACCACGTTCATAATACCACGTCAGGAGGGAGAACAACTCAGCGACCAATAGAAACACTGCGAATGATTGCAAAGTGCACGAACCAAAGTTCTCATGGACGTGTAGGGGTAGAGGAAAATCACCTACAATAACTATATAGTTTTAGAAATAACATTATGGCCAATATCCATTCTCGAACACCATTACCACCATGGTTATCTCAAAATACAATATTGATATCGACGAGCAAAGAGTCAAAGAGTTACCATTGGCAAGTGAGAATTCAAGAGTAGTGTTCTACAGAGAGTGGAAGTGTTATCTATAAGTATAATGACCACCTAGGGAGCTGCTTTCACACCTAAAGACATCCTAGAGGCAGTAAAATTTGTCATAGACTAGATCCCATATGCTGAACTCTCTGAGCAAGCTACTACCGTAATGGGGATGTATGATTTCTCCAAAAAATATATGAAAGACAAGAAGCTCACACCAGCTCATTAGTACAAAATTGAAAACACTTGTGTTCGAATTTTTGAGTCCATAGAAGAGAATTTACATCGCTATCCTTGGATGTTGGTAGATTTGTTCCACAAAGTGAGAAAATCGTAAAACAAGAGAGCTCCCAAAAGCAACATATGGACAAGCAATGTGGGGAAATTGATCTATCCTAGAGTACACTACTCTATGGACCTGTTGGTGTGGCTAGTAGTAGCCTATGATGAGAACACAAGAACCTTTAGGGATAACAAGGACCGACCAGTGTTCAGTATCGTGCCTAAGTACATCACTAAAGTCTTCAAATTGATGCCATAAAAAACATCGCTAATCCACCAGGTAATTCAGAGATAGTCAAGCATGTTAACTGGTTTAGAATCTTTCAAAATGCTTTTTGATACACATGAAAAGATACAATATGAATTCCCTATTAGGAAAATGGTATTTAAGCCCTGGGTCAGGGATTTTTGTGATATGGTTAACATCCTCTTAGGAGTGTTAGAACTCGATGTGGTATACATGGATATATTATATCTAGTAACACAAAGTAATAGAAGCATGAACACCCCCATTTATGCCTGGGAAGAAGAATTGAGTAAACAAATGCACAAGTAGTTGACAAAACTAAAAAGGGCAATTTTGGAGCAAAGGAACCACCTAATCCACAAGAACCTTTGGTTCTCAAAATTGATGATCAAATAGAGAAGATTTTAATGTGAGGGAAAGAGGATGACATGGTCAGGATGAAAAAAGCTATGAATGAACAGACTATAGACCTTTTGCACCAGGTAAATAAAGAACTGAGGGGCCAATTGGAGACCAGTGATAAGGAAAAGGTTGAAATGCAAGCCTTAATTAATAATCTAAAGGAACAGTTAGCTAAGGCAACCGCCACACTAGTACAACCCCCTCTGGTTATGAAAGTAATAGACTATGCAAACTATTTATCTAAAATCAAAAAGAAATATCATTTAAAATTAAGGACAGGATCCATGGAATCATAGAGATGTTTAGACAGATCAGAGTGATAATTTACTGCCAAAGAAATGGAGAGTCTGCTATACTAGAAAGAAAAAGAACTGGAAGTCATCCATACCATGATGGTAGAAAATTTTGAAGAAATGCAAAATAAAGAAGTGATCTTAAAGGATGACTCTGAGGTAAAAAACAATATTGAATTCATGAAAGCAGTAATGTTTGAAGCAAATAGAGAAAGGTGGTATAATGATGTTGTAGAAATGTTTGCCCTGTTAAATGATATAAGAGAAAAGCTAGCAGAAATTGGGTTGTCATTGGAGGAATTCTTGGAAACTGCTAGCATAGAAGACCTTCTCATGAATAAGATCAAAGAGTTTGATTGTGAACCTGATGATGACAAAGCAATGGCCAGGGAGACTACCTTCTTGGTAAATACTATGGATTCCCTTGTTACCCAGTATGAAAAGAATAAAGTTTTTATTAGCATACAAAAAAACAAAATCCTCCAAGAAATGAATATACTGAGATTTGCTGTGACTTTTAATATTGACGCTTGGGAGCCTATTGAAAAGCAAATCAGAGGGCTAAATAGATCAAGAAAAATAAAGAAACCAAAATATGTAGTTTACAGCTAGAACTAAAAACACCCCCAGAGGAAGAAATAAAGATTACTTAGGGAGGAGAAACTTCAAAATTAAGAAACCAATCAAAATTTGAAGAAGGGATAGAAGAAGAAGACTATTCAGGCACTGAGATTACTGGTTAAAAAATTGAATTAAAAGAGTCCTAGCAGAGTGTACAGCGTAAACAAAAGGAGATAATGGAAGAAAAATATAATTTTTTTTGAAGATCAAAACAAAAAGTGACAATTGTAAGGCCCAGATAAGGCCAGAAATAACAGATTCAAGAATTCAAAGTTATAAATACACCAGCTACGGTTAGAATCTATATCAAGCATTAGAAATAGCATTTTTGCTAAGAGGTATACTTGAGTGCACTGTGAATTATGCTGTTGTATCCTTTGTGTCTATTTTTCTATGTCATCCCTCATTCTTCCTCTTTGATGTGCAGGTTTTGGTAGGATTGCGCTTGAGAAGCTGAGAATATTTTCAGTTCTTTTTTAGCTTGAAACTCAAATATTTTTCTTGTTACCAGATTGGAATGGGAGAAGTTGAAGAAGTCTTCTTACATTATTTGAATAAGATTTTCTTATTGTATTAAAAATCTGTAACAGAGTTCAATGGCACTCTGCCAACTCTGCATGTAATTTATTTTAAAATTTAATACAATTCTTGGGTTTAGTTCTGTCATTTTGTCTTCAGCTCTATGTGTTAATTCATAGCAGATTACATTATTTGAATATATTATGAACATTTCTTTCATTGATCAAACTGTTAAATTTATTACGTTATTTAAACGAGTTTAATAGAGCCAATTTATATTTTCTCCCTTCTCTCTGTTCATATTTTAAAGCATTGTTAAATTGCTATAACAACCCAATGAATCTAGGCACTAGTCTACATAAGGCATAATAAGAGTTGTTGTCTTTGCTTGGTCATTTTAATATAAGTAGTGTAACTAAAATCTGGAGTGCTTAAACTTGTAATATCTTAAGTTTATCATTGGGGTTTCCTTACCTATTTTGATTATTTTCTTTATTAATATATCTTTTATCAGAAGAAAGAGACAGGTTAACCAAAGCTTGTAATAGCTCATTGGTTCCAAACAATTTCTTGTAGCGTGATAGCTTAACCCTATGGATGCAAGAAATTGTTCCAACAATTTTTTAGCATCATTGCCAGGGATAAAATATTCATGATTTTAGGATTGGGATTTCACGACATCTTTTTACTAGTAATTTAAATTGGCCTGTCAAACTAACGCCAACAATTTTTTGGCATCATTGTCAGGGAGCAAGCTTATATATTAATTACATATATTTCCTTTTAGTTTAGTTCCCAACAACATTCCCTGAGTATTTTTGAATAATTTTCTTTCAACGACTATATTTTTAATCAACGAGTGGCCAATTAGAATAAAGAACCTGCGTTTGGTCTTCTACGTCTTTAATGTTCTTTATTTCTTTTACCCGTGATTTTTAATTATCTTTTGATTTTTTTTAATGTTTTTTGATTTTCTTGAAATTCCCCTAAGAACCATCTCTTGTGAGACTGAAAGTTAAAGATCAAGCAATCTTGATCATAAGTTCTATTCTTTATGCACTACCTGTGCTGGCGACTCTGTCTGGATGAACCCATAAATCAAAAATAAAGAAAGAAGGAGTAGAACGTGCTGGCGCACACCAGGAGAAGTGGTAAGGAGCTATTTATAGAATTCAAGAACCCAGAGGTATTTACCCATAATCAAATAGTCTTACTTCTTAAGAGCACTATTTACGAGAATAGATCTTACTTTAGTAGTAAAAAGTACGTAAAGAAAAATAAAAATCAGAATACTGTTGCTACTGATAATACTGTAGATGAAGTTTTAAATTTTGTTGTAGATGAAACATTTAATTATTATCATTGCCCAACCAATAATAATACTGTGGTAAATAATCCAATAGATTATATTGAGGTTGCCCAAACCCATATTCCTATAGGCAACTCTATTGTGAATCCTAATCCCATTACACCTACATTAATAATGGCTCAGCCAAATCAAAATAATGTTCAGTTGTGGAGAACTAATAGGTACAGGCCTTTTGCTTTACTCGCAAATTCAAATGCCCTACCTAATGAAGCCACAAGTAGCTGCCCAAGTTTTTAGGAAACAATGCAGTAATTAGAGAAGATCATATTAAAAGTTTCTTATATGCTTTAGATAGCTTAGAGGTAGAACATGAAGATGTAGTCCTAAGGCTATTTTTGCAAACTTTAGAAAAGTATGCCAAGGAGTGGTTCAACTCTCTCCCAGCAAATGACATTATGGATTTTGCTAAATTGGAAATTGTGTTCCTAAAGAAATTTTGAGAGAGAAAAATGAACAATCCTTGTTAACCGAGTTGGCCACAATGAAGAAAAAGGAAAATGGAGCTATTAATGATTTTAATAGATGATTTTATAAAACTAGGAATAAAATCCCTGCTAACCTCAGGCCTAGTGACATCCAATCAATTTGTTTCTATAAAAATGCTTTCCAAGGAGAATTCAATTACAAATTAAGGCAAGAACAAGCCACCACTATCGATGAATGCATGGATAAAGTGAAATCGAAAGAAATATGCTAGATAGTGGTAAAATGAAGCCTTATTCTCTAGAATCAAATCAACCTGATAAAAAGCCAAAAAGAGTAGCCTTTGATTTACAAAGAAGAGCTAAAGTAGATCCAATGGAGAAATTGACTAATCAGATGACAAAAATGTTTAATACCATGAACAATAGGTTAGCAATAATAGAAATAAATAATGGAAACAATGGAAATAATGGTGAGCCATCACAACTAGAGATACCACATGCTGATAATTGACCTCCCTCAAAAAAAAATTACAATAGGAACTGGGAAAACAATAGTGACTCTGATGAAGGAAATAGAAATAGGAACAATGGAAATAATAATTGGAAGAACAAAGAATCTGAAAGAGATCAGAATAGTGTTCCAAACCCCATGCCATATGCTAACATAGTAGAAGGTTTTCCTTATTTTTTCTCAACCTGTTAGGCCCCCCATAACTAATAAGGATGTGGTTTTTACTTAAGTAAACAACACAATATAGATCTTAATGATGATTCAGAAGAAGATATAAGGATTAATGCCTATTGGTATCTAGAAGACGAGTCAAGAGAAAGGCTCTTTGAAGAAGACATGGACAAGTATGCTTCAAATCATCATCCAAAAGTGCTTGAGCTTCCACCATCATTAAATTAGTAGTACAGGCAGTAGGTTGTTCTCCTTTTAAAATGGTCACAATTTTTTGTGAGTCTCCTTCAACTATGAGCTAATCTATATTGCAATTGATAGCCAAAGAAATTCCTACATAATATTCTCTTGCTTCAGTAAAATGACTTGCTTTTTTGCCCAGTGGTTCAACAAAGGCTTTGATTACCTTACCCAGATGATTCCAGATCACCCTTTCAACTCTTGCCAGCCCGAGATTACCTTTCGAGGCCTCATAAAAATTTAATTTGAACCATCCAACCAGTGGTGGTATCCATTTTGCATGAGTTCTAGGATGAACTCGAGGTATTAGTAATTTCTCTCTAACTCCCCAACATTCCAACATTCCAATATCCATCTTTCCTGCTCTGATTCCCATTCCTCCTTGAAGCTGATAGTGTTAAAATTCTCCATCAGGAGACTTCTTGATCGGTTCCAAACCATTTTGAGTCCATCTCCAAGTCCTCAAATATTCTGTGGTTTCTTTCATTCCAAACTCTCCACCAAATATGTGGAAGGCTTAGAAACCACAACTTCCTGATTCTTATGCCTTTAAAGGAGGCTCCCATTGCAAGTTCAAATCTAAGATATTTCTAGGGAAACCCCACTGAACTTGGAATTCACTATAGAGCTGATCAAACAAGTTTTTGGTAAAGGAGCATTTAAGAAGTAGATGATCAATGCTTTCCTCATATTTTTCACACAAAACACATCTATTTGATAATGAGAACTCATGTTTTTCACATTATCTTGGATCATAATTTTATTATGCATAACTCGCCACTAAAAAATAGTAATCTTAGGGATGATATCTTTGCCCCAAACCTTTACATGGGGTCACACTACCCCCTACACCTTCAACCAATTTATAACTAGACTTCACACAATAATCCCCACTCTTCATTTTCATCCAAATAAATATATCATTCGATCGCCAATGGCTGAGTATGTAGGCATCAAGGCATCTATTAAGACTTTCCAGGTGTGGACACAAGTACTCCTTGATGTTCTCAGCATAAAGCCACTTCCACTTCTTGATACCATTTTCTCCCATAATATAATCTTGAACCAACAGTCCATAAATAAAAGTAAGGATTGTTATTAAGTCTACAAACCTTAGGATCTCACAAAGGAGAGAGTTAAAGAGCCAAGTATCCTATCAAAATATCACATTAACACCATCTCCAATCTGCCATCTACAACCCTGATGGATCAGAGGTCTTACCTATTGAAGGCTATTCCAAAAACTAGACCCCTTTAGGGGGTTGAGGTTTTATAGGAAGGAGAAATTATGTAAATACTTAGCTTTTACAATTTTGACCTAGGGAGTGTCTTCTTCCTTTGCAAACTTCCAACCCAAATTTCCCATTAGAGATTTGTTTATTTTGGGAAGAGTTCTCAGTCCCAATCCCCCATATTATTTAGAGGTACAAACTTTTTTCCAAGCAAGTAAAGATATCATCTTATTTTCCTCAATCCCAAACCATAAAAAAATCCATTGGATCCATTCAATATTTTTGCAGACCGATACTGGCATTTTAAAAATTGACATGAAGTAAATAGGTATACTTTGGAGGTAAGATTTCACAAGTTGGACCTTTCCTGCTTGACTAAGAAGATAGCCTTTCCAAGAAAGTTTCTTTGTGACACTTTCAATAACCGAATCCCACAAGGCTTCCTTCATACTCCCACAGAATAAAGGCATCCCTAGATAGGTTTTTGGAAAATCACCTATGCCACAGTTGAAGATTCTTGATATCTTTTGTTGGAGAGCTCTAGAGGTATTTAGGAAAAAAAGCTCACTTTTATTAAAATTCACCTTTTGGCCTATTACAAGCTCATAGAAATGTAAAATCATCTTAATATGTCTTGCTTTTGGAAGAGATGATCTTGTCAAAATTAAAGTATCATCCATAAATTATTGAAAAGAGATCGATTTCAGAGTGGAAGCTGGCTTGATACCTTTTATGTCTCCTCTATCCATGGCTGTTGTGAAGTCTCTACCCATAGCTTTAGCTAAAATTATAAATAGATAAGGGGATAGGGGGTCCCCTTATCTTAACCCCCTCTTGCTAGAAAAATAACCCACTGTAGACCCATTAACTAAGATGAAGATCATCACTATGGAGATGTAGTTTTTCATCATAGAGATCCAATCCTCATGAAAACCAAAACGTTTGAGCACTTTGATAAGGAAATCCCAAAAAAATTTGTCATATGCTTTATTCATACCCAATTTAAGAAACATACGTTCATTTTTTTATTTAGAGACAGTGTGCAAGATATCATGGATCAAAATTATCCCATAAATAATCTATCATCCCTGAACAAAACCCCTTTGGTGTTTGTCAATGACAAAAGAGAGAGCCATATTCAACTAGTTTGCAAGGACTTTGGACACATTTTTATAGAGAGTATTACACAGGCTAATTGGGCAGTAATCTACAAAAGATTTAGCACTTGCAATATTTGGGATGAGGGCTAAGAACATAGGGTTCATATCATAAGGGACCCTTTTAGAGGTATGAAACTCCTTAACTGCCAAGGTGACCTCATTGCCAATGATGTGCCAAAACTTGTGATAGAAGAGTACCGTAAACCAATTTGGACCAAGAGATTTATCTCCCTTCATGGAGAAAACCGTCTCTTTAATTTCCTCATCCGTAAAGGGGCTGAGGAGATAGTCATTTATCCAGTTTGTAATATTTAAGTGAATATGGCCTAACAATAGGCTCATCTCCTCTTCATCTAGCTCCAAATCCACTTCTAACATATCTTGGAAAAATTGAACAACTTCCCCTATAATTTGGAAAGGATACCTTATAGAACAACCATCAACTATCTTGATCTCCCAGATTTTATTAAAGCTTTTGTGCTTGAGAGTTAAAACATTGAAAAACCTCGTATTCATGTCCCCTTCCTTTAACCACAAAGCTCTTTATTTATGTCGTCAAAAAGCCTCCTCACACGCCAGAGTATTGTGCCAATCACATAGAATATCCTTTTCTCTAGTTTGAACTTCCTCTGAATACTCCCCCAAATGCAAAGAGTTTTCTAACTCCATGAGTTGTTGTTGTAAAGCTGCCTTTTTAACCATAATATCTCCAAACACCTCTTTATTCCACAATTTTAAGTTTCGCTTAACAAATCTCAGTTTATTTACTACTTGAGTCAATCTATCCCCAACAAAAATTTACTGCCACCAAGATTGAATCTTGCTCTCTAAATCAGAATGAAAGATCCACATCTTTTCAAACCAAAAAGGGGTAGCAAAGAGCCTTTTCCTGTCCATTATTTCCTAAATCAAAGTATTATGGTCTAAGCCAGTTTTTGGGAGGGCCATGAGAGTAGTGTCCCCAAACAATACTAAGCTCTCCTGAGAAATCAACACCTTGTCCATTCTGATATGAATCAATTGATTCCCCAACCGCCTATTAGTCCATGTAAACTTTGCTTGTCTAAGCTCCAAGTCCATCAAAGCATTTGAATTTATAAAATCACCAAAATCGGTCATACTCTCTTAATATCCTTCAACACCTCCCTTATTATCGAACAGATACAGAGGGGTATTAAAGTTCCCTACAATGATCCATGGGATTCCTACAAAGACATGCCTGAGTTCACTCAATTCCCTCAATAACCTTCATATTCTAGCCATAGTAGTGGGTGCATAGACATTTGTAATGATCCAGTGGGAATTATCCTCCTTCGAAAAGAAGTGGATAACACAAAATATGTCATTTGAGATAATTTTTTGTCCTTCCAATTTATTTGGGTCCCAAATACACATCATTCCTCTTGAGGAGCTCATTGAGGGTTGAGCAGGAAATTTTGCTCCTCTCCAAATCTTGTCTTTAACCATTGTTAAGTTTGCTTCTACCACCTTTTTCTCTTGTAATAGAAAAATGTCTAGGTGATTATCTCTTATCAATGTTTGTATTGATCTATGTCTTCTAGTCCCGTTGCGACCTCGTACATTCCATGACAAAACATTTATTTTTTTATATTTAGCTAATTTCTTCCCTTCCCCACCTAGATTGATGACGACTTATGTTCCTATGGCTATATCTATTGTTGTTTCCCTCTTCCTTACCTCTGTTAAAGGGGGTCTACCTACAATGTGTTCCTTGCCAACATCCAAGGGAGTTCTCTTTGCTTAATTCCTAGTCACCCTTGAGGGCATCATCGAAACCTCCTCTGAACTAGAATCCTCTTATATTGGAGCTACACGCTTTACCTCTATCTTTTTTAGGATCTGCTTATCTTCCTTTATTGCTTTTCCAATTTCATCTTGCCTATCCTGATTTGTAAGACTCGTGTCAATAGGGTTAACCTCTACATCCGCTTATAGAGGTTTTAGACTCTCCTGTTATACCCCCTCATGATTCACCCATTATGTCTCCTCCACAAATTCCACAACTTCGGTTGGATCTCCTATTTCATCCTCTTCAACTCCTCTCAAGCAAGCAAAAGAGTTAGGGTCTACAAAGTTAAGGGGTTCCATAGCTCTAGGGGGGCTGGACTACCATAACTCCATAAGAGGGATCTTCCATGTGTTCCTCCTCAACCACCATAGTCAACTGGTGTAAGGTGCTTGCTTCCTTCTGATTATCCACCATGAGATCTATGCCTTTTTCCTGCTCTGCATCTTTACTCTCCTTCAAATAGTATTTATATCTGGCCTTGCCCCAAAAAACTTTCCCATAAAATTGCGTTCTCCTTATGCCTTCATGTTAAAAATTATCTTCGAGGGAATGTTGAGAATGCCATATTTAACTCTCAAGTTTAAGTGGCTTACCAAGGGAGGAAGAGTAGTAGCAGGTTTAGAACCATGTACCACCTCGGCCTAAGAGCGTTTCTGTCCCACTTTTGGGGCCTAATTTTCCTGACTGTTGTCTGCCTCTGATTCAACCTGTCCCTTCTTTGGGATCGCTTTGTTTGGAGGTTCTTGGATTTTTCTTTCCAGAAAACCTTTCTCCAAATCTTCATCCAAGGCCCCATCCAGTGACGTACCTTCCAAGGCCCCAGTCTGGCCCTGCCCTACTTTGATTCCTATGCTAGCCGCTCCCCATCTATCTTTGATCATTCTAAACCCTGGTCCATCCGCTCCTTTTCCTACCTGTTCCATTTTTTAACTCAAACACCCATTTATGGGTTAAAAATAATTGAAAAGCCTATTTTATGGGTTTTCATTTTTACCTCTTTTCAAGTTTTGACCCCTCGCTGGTTATTCGCCCTGCCTGCTACTCCTGTCAACTAGGTCTGAGCAAAATTTTTATCGTCGTTGTTGCTTGCCACCACCGTTGCTTCCAGTTTTAAATGTTATTTTTTTTATCTGATATGTGCAAGGGTTTCTGTTGTGCAACCCACTACACACCTGCGTCCTATGTATGCTTTATGACTCCAACCGTTGCAGTTATTGGACCTTAAAAATAATTATTTTAGATAAAAGATAATTAAAAATAAATTATTATTATATTATTATTATTTTTATACCTCTAATTGACCATAAATCTTAATAATTTTTATTAATTGAATTGAACACCTCTAATTTGTTTTAGTGAATTGGGTGGAAGCTATAGTCCTATGCTTTGCATGGAATAATAAATTATTTATGTTTATATTTTAAAATAATTAAATGCAAATCATTTTATAGGATGGAAAAAGTAAATTTTATTGGGTGTTGTATCTAACATCTTATTCTTCATATCGGATAATTATCTATGGCAAAACATAGTTCAATCGATTAAATTCTTTAACTTTCAAGAAGGAGAAGTATGGATACCCCTGCCTCCTTAGGTCTTACCCGAAAGTGGCATCTCTTTTGGGATGTTTTCCACAAAAAAAAAAAAAAATAAATAAATAAAGTAAGGAGAAGTATGGTTAAATATTTTTTTTGGTTGAAAAAATTAGTAACTTTCATTTCATTGTTTGAAAAAAATTACGCTCAGATGGGTATTTTATACCCTCATATAGGCCTTACTAAACAACCCCATTAAGAGCTATTCTAAAATCTTTCAATAATGACTCAAATTTCTCTAAAAAGTCTATCAGACTTAATATAATAAAAACTATGAACAACTTGGTGCAAGCCTTCAGTCATCTTATAGAGTGTCATTTTGGTACTTCAACCCTATAGCCATCAATCATCTAAAGAATATGCTATTTTTTTTGTAAAAGGGAATTTATATTATGATATTAAAATAGAATAGATACGTCACTTGTCTTTCCATATACATAGGCTTTTGATCTAGGATTTAGAAGATGATGTAGTGCTACATTCTCTATAAACTGATCTGCTATAGTAACCCATATGTAATAGGAATAACCTAACACAGTGAATTACAAAACTAAATACATCTAATAATGCTACCATTAAGAGATAGGATAGAAAGAAGATCTTCCCTAGTCTGTGTTACCCACCATATATGGGAATAGCTATAACAATTGAGGTTGCCTTTGTCTAGAGCCTAGTTGGCCATTGCATCTACAACTCTATTTTTTCTCTAGGAATATGATTATATTCCATAAACAAAAAACTTGCTTGTACCATCTAACTCTTCTCTAGAATTCACCTTAGTCTCTAGTCAAGCTTCCTATACTCCATTGGATTATTTATATGGTTGATCATGAATTATGAATCAGATTCTATTTGGACCTTGTTCTAGCCTACCTTAACTACCTCCTAGAGCCCTCTAAGGATGACACAACCCTTTGCTAGATTGTTGGAAAGGATGCCAAGATTCTCTATAAATGTGAAAATTGGGGTCCCATTTGACTGTCTTTCTATTCGTCCTGCACTAGCTCAACCTGGATTCCCTTATGAAGCTCCATTTTTGTTAACTTGTTGGAAATATTGAGCATATTGAGTTGTCATTGATGTGAAAGGATTGATGTCAAAATGTTGCATGGTATTCAAGGTAAAAATATTCTTCTATGGTAGGACAGATATGCAAGGCAGGATATATCTCAAGCAAGAAAAGGTTTATTGTAAAGAAAAGGTTTATAATATTTATTTTTAAATATTATAAATAAGGACCAAGAGGTTAAGAGTGCTTGGGACAATGTTTTAAAATAGATTTGAGCAAGGTTTAAATATGAATGAGAAGGCAAAGTTTTAAAAGGATTTAAAAGGAAGACCAAGGTTTAAGAGCCATTATTATATATTTTTTAATATTATAATATAACATAAGGTTATATGTTTTAACGCCAATGTCTAGGAAGCATGTTTAAAAGAATAAATTTCATGAGCGCCGATGTTGTTCGATGAGGGAGGCAAATGAATATAAATACCTTACCAAAAATCAATTGATGAGGAATACTTTTTGAAGTGCAAAAATCATTTGATGTCTAAGGTTTTGATTGTGCAATCAATTTCTCTTGTGTGCTAAATTCTACGAATGATAATAGAGAGAGGACACATTTTTTAGAGGACAATGATCTACAAATAAAGAGGGAAGTGTTGTTGTTAATATCCCAATGGGGTGGCTAGCCCAGTTGGTTATTGAGCTAGCACTAAGGCACTGGCAACTAGGAGGTCACTGGATCGATTTTGGATAGGTCTATTTTGCATGGCAGAAAGAAAAGTTTTTTATTGTTAGAGGAGTCTTCAAAGGTGACATGTTGTGTGAGGGTTCTTACCAACGAGGGTAGCCTAGATGGTTACCAAGCCTTGGCTTGGGCGCTGAGTGGGCAGAGGTCATGATTTTGATTCTCCTGCGCTCATGTGGCTTGTTGGTTGAGGTATGCATGCAAAATTTTTTGATTAAATTTGCATGTGGTAAAGTTAAAAATTAATAAGTTGTTGGCCTGATTATTGATTTCACATAAGGAAATTTTTTTGAAAGAAAAGAGGATAGTGTGCAGGACAGGGTGTATTTTGTTTATAGTAAGAAGTAGATTTTATTTTGAGAATAAGAGACATAAGGTGTATACATATTTATGTGATATTGTAATGTGTGCATGTTGAAAATAATTATATTGTGATATGAGTATTGCATGAAAGGAAATGAGTCAAAAGGTGTAATGTGATCTATTGTAATTGTATTATTTTCCATTGTAGGAAAAGGATTTTAAGGGTTTGAAAGTTTTATTTTTGAGGATTGGAAAGGAGAAATACAACTTATACTTTGCACATCTTTTGAGAGAGGTTTTTAATGTGGATGATTTGAAAAGGAGATTACTAACCTGTTTTGAAGTGGTGAAAGAAAGGGAAATTATTTTAAGACAGGTTTTGAGAAGTCAAGACACATAGAAGATTTTCATCAAGGCAACCTTAGAGGTATGGTGACTTTGTTTAAAGAAAATATTCTTGATATCATATGGTAGAGATATAAGGATTGATTTGATGTGCATAAGTGATGAATGAAATTGGAAATACAAGTGCTAGGGTTTGAGAACAAAGTCATGCATGATTGTTGAATGAAATTGAAAGTTAATGTGATAGGGTTTGAGAACAACTTGTGCATTATTGTTGAATGACATTAAAATATATGTGCTAGGGTTTGAGAATAAAATTGTGCATTATTGTTGAATGAAATTGAAAGTTAATGTGCAAGAATTTTTGGGAATATAAGAGCAAGGGTTGGAAGAAAAAATTATTCATTTTTTTTGAGTGATATTGGGAATGCATGTGCAAGTATAATAGATAATATTTGTAAAGCAATTTGTGCATCATCATGATTGACCTTGGGAGTAGATAAAAGGGATAAAATTATGCATTGTTCATGATTGATTTTATGAGAGATAAGAAGGACTTGTGTATTGTGATTTATTTTGAAGTGAAGTTGTAAATCAGCAAATACTAGGTCAGTTATCAAGTGCTAGACTATAGCTACCTTTAGAAAGAAATAAATGTGAGACATGTGAAAGCGACATACTTAATGAATGAGAAGAACATATTGAACATTTGTTAGTGCATATCATTCTCTATATGTTTAAGAGGTTAAACGAATTCTGGGTAGAATATGTATAAACTACTTTAGTCAAAGAAAGAACTTTTGGGAAAGATATATGAAATTATTTTTATGTAAAATTTGGAAACATTTGAGCACGTGTTATGTGCATATTTGAGTAAAATTTGGGAACATTTGAGCACGTGTTATGCGCATATTTGAGCATGTGTTATGAAAATATTTGAGCATGTGTTATGAACATATTTGAGCATGTGTTATGAGCAGATTTAAGCATATTTTATGAATAGATTTGAGCATGTGTTATGAGTAGATTTGAGCATGTGTTATGAGCAGATTTGAGCAAGTATTATGAGTAGATTTGAGTATGTGTTATGAGCAAATTTGAGTATGTGTTATGAGCTGATTTGAGTAGATTTTGGTGAACAGATTTGAGAAAGCCTTGTGTGTAGGCTTATTGGAGCCAAATTTGACTCAACATCAGATACCCCTAATTTTAAATATTAGGTTTTAATAAATTTACCAAATGTTGCTGGTCTCTATTGCATTCCCCTCTGAGAAATTTATTGTCAATGTTTTAATCCCTAAGAAAAAATATAAAAATGTTCATCTCAATCAAGTCTATAGTCATGGCCTTAACCATTAATAAAAGTTCCTTTGTGACCATTAGTCTTATCCAATAATCAAAGAGCTTATTACTTTGGTAATAATCAAAAGTTCACTAAAATACCCTTGACCGTTGAAATCATCCGATTATTAAACAGGTTATAAAATTTGATTATTGAAATATTCATTAAAGCAAACCCCTAAGTCCTTGGGTCACTAATGATTTTGACTAAAATATTCATACCTAAGTACAATAGTCTAAGGTTAAAAATTATCACATAAGCAATTGAGGGTATGCGCCCCCTTTATGATTAAAGATCATGCAAATCCAAATATCTGAACGATAGTGCTTCACCCTCTAAAATCTGAATGGATGCGATCGCATAATCTATTCGAAGGATTAAAAAAAAGAAGAAGACCATAATCCAAGTTATATAACCCAAGGTGTTAGACAACTTAATTAAGTAAAGGCAAGTAAGAGCCACGTGCCCCCTTTGGGTAAACATCAATCACTTTTTATAGATCCAAGAGCAGTGCTCAATCCAACCTGATACGATGGACGCACTTTCATAAGTAATCTGAGGGTTAAAACAAACAAGTCAATAATATGCCATGGTAAAAAATATTTTAAACATAAGGCCTAAAGTGATTAAATTTATTAAAATTCTTGAGGGTATGCACCCACTTTGGGTAAAATCTGTGCAACTTTGCTAAATCTAGATGGATGCACTCGGTTCCCCAAGATCTCGATGGGTGCGCTCACATAAACCACTCTAAGGTCAATTAAATAATTGCATAGCCAATTTTTTATAACCCAAAGTCTAAATGCAACCAAATTAATTAAAATAAGGGTTACGCGCCCCCTTTGATTAAAAATTATGAAAATAAAAAAGATCCAAGGGTAGCGTTCCATTGTGATTAAATCGGATGATCGTGCCCTATCAGAATATCAAAGTGTTAACATTGGATAGGTTTAGCGCCTCAAGAATTAATTAAACTGCTAATCATAATAAGCAAGGGTCCTAACACGTTGCTAATCATTTCCATTTCGCTTAATCAAATATTAATAAAAATAAAAATATGCGCCATTTGGTTATTAGTCTTGCAGGTCAAAGAAGATCCACAGTTGCGCTTAATCGGGAGTCGATCCAACGGATGCACGCTCCCCCAAGAAGTCAACTTTGGTCATGCACCCATTTGACTAAGGCATCGAGAAATTTTGAAATATCTAATGGAAGCACTTACTCTGCCCCAATCCAATGAACGCGTGCTCACAAAAAATAACCAAGGTTAAGTGAAAGTCTTATATGCGCTCATCATTTAAATCTTGTGCAGATCTAAAGAAATCAATGGCTGTGCTCATTTCGATATGATTCAATGATCGTGCTTGCAAAAATATAACCAAAAAATAATGACATCATTTGAGCGGTAAAAAGGCTTATACCTTTGTAAGATCCAACGACAACGCTTGCGCCTGCCTAGATCCGATGACAATGCTCCTCCAAAATAATCAAAAGCTAAAGAAAATCAATGGTAGCGCATGACCCCTCTCAAATTTGATGGTTGCACTTCATCAAGATGATCTAAAGAATATAAAGCACACATCATGGGCTAATTCGATGACAATGCTTGATCTTGATCGGATCTGATGACAATGCTTTCCTGAAAGTGATCAAAGTTTAACAAAGAAATCAACACTTGGGTAATAGTCAAATCAAAATCCAACGGTCACGCTAATTCCTGTCTAGATCCAATGGCAATGATTCATTGGACCGGCTGACAAATAACAACATGAAGTTTATTTGTGTGTAGTTTTTGGTTGATCTAACGACAACACTCCAACTCACCCAAATCCAATGGTAGGGATTTTATCAATATGATCGAAGGTAAATCACGTGAGGTTTCGGGCAAGGAATTTAATTGATTTATTATTAAGGTTAAAAAAAGTGCTAATCATGATTAGGCAAGGGTCTAAGCATGTATTAATTTCTCCCCTTTTGGGATAACAAATGTGCATCTCCTTTTGATCCAACGACAACGCTTGATCTTGCCCAGTCTTGCGATAGCGCATTTCCAAGGTGTTCGAAGGGTAACATAGATGAGTTTTTCAATTGGATGATTAATTAAGGTTAATAAGGCCAAAATTTATGCCTAATTAAGATTAGGGGAGGGTCTAATACGTTGTTAATGACCCCCTTTTCCTTGGTTAAAATTGGAACATACTTGGAATATCGGCTGGCGGTGCACGTACAATTTTTGGTCGAACGACAAGTGCTCGGGAAGTTGATCAAAGTATAAAGACCCATTTTTTATTGAGAGTTTATCAATAATATAATCACACAATTAACCTTAATAAAATAAAATTATTTTTCGGATTAATACTATGATTAATGAAAGTAATGATTATTAATTTCAAGCCTAAGTATGTGAGATCAACGTGTTGCTAACCATAGTGCTTCAACCGTAATATATGTGACTACCTTGACATATGATTACTATTTTGTAGGGCTAAAAATTATGCAGGTCCAAAGGCATCAACGACAATGCTTGAAGCATATTAAATCTAACGGTAAGCGTGGTATGCGATTTGGAAGGGTAAGTATTATGGATAAAATACCTTAAGCTTTGTTTAGTCTCTAATTAATCATTATAAACCTTAGGATGAGATAACCCAAATTATGATATATTTTTCCTTCGAACTAACCAACGTGCATATTTGGTGAATCTAGGTGGGCACACACCTCTATGATCAAAATCAGATGATCGGGCCTCGATAAAATGACCATATTTAAAGGTGTATCTATTTCTAAAATAACTTTTTTTAGGGCCAAGCTGGCAGAATGTTTCGTAAAAATTCCTGTGAAAGCTACCACTACCACGTTCATAATACCACGTCAGGAGGGAGAACAACTCAGCGACCAATAGAAACACTGTGAATGATTGTAGAGTGCACAAACCAAAGTTCTCATGGATGTGCAGGGGTAGAGGAAAATCACCTACCATAATTTTCTGGTTTTAGAAATAACATTATGGCTAATATCTATTCTCTAACACCATTACCACCATGGTTATCTCAGAATACAAAATTGCTATCGACGAGCAAAGAGTCAAAGAGTTACCATTGGCAAGTGAGAATTCAAGAGTAGTGTTCTACAAAGAGTGGAAATGTTGTCTATAAGAATAATGGCCACCTATGGAGCTGCTTTCACACCTAGAGACACCCTGGAGGTAGTAAAATTTGTCATAGACTAGATCCCATATGCCGAACTCTCCAAGCAAGCTACTACCGTAATGGGGATGTATGATTTCTCCAAAAAATCTATGAAAGACAAGAAGCTCACACTAGCTCAATAGTACAAAATTGAAAACACCTATATTCAGAGTTTCGAGTCCATAGAAGAGAATTTACATCGTTATCCTTGGCTATTGGCGGATTTGTTCCACAAAGTGAGAAAATCTTAAAACAAGAGGGTTCCTAGAAGCAACAGATGGACAAGAAATATGGGGAAATTAATTTGTCCTAGAGTACACTACTTCATGGACCTGTTGGTGTGGCTAGTAGTAGCCTATGATGAGAACACAAGGACCTTCAAGGACAACAAGGACCGACCAGTGTTCAGTATCGTGCTTAAGTACATCAGTAAAGTCTTCAACTTGATGCCATCAAAAACATCACTAATCCACCAGGTAATTCAAAGATAGTCTAGCATGTTAACTGGTTTAGAATATTTCAAAATGCTTTTTGATACACATGAAAAGATACAATATGAATTCCCTATTAGGAAAATGGTATTTAAGCCCTAGGTCAGGGATTTTTATGATATGGTTAACATCCTCTTAGGAGTTTTGGAACTTGATGTGGTATACATGGATATATTATATCTGGTAACAAAAAGTAACAGAAGTGTGAACACCCCCATTTATGCCAGGGAAGAAGAATTAAGTAAACAAATGCACAAGTAGTTGACAAAATTAAAAAGGGCAATTTTGGAGCAAAGGAAGCACCTGATCCACAAGAACATTTGGTTCTCAAAATTGATGATCAAATAGGGAAGATTTTAATGCGAGGGAAAGAGGATGACATGGTCAGGATGAACAAAGCTATGAATGAACAGACTATAGACCTTTTGCACCAGGTAAATAAATAACTGAGGGGCCAATTGGAGACCAGTGATAAGGAAAAGGTTGAAATGCAAGCCTTAATTAATAATCTAAAGGAACAATTAGCTAAGGCAACCGCCACACCAGTACAACCCCCTCTAGTTATGAAAGTAACAGACTATGCAGACTATTTATCTAAAATCAAAAAAGAAATATCATTTAAAATTAAGGACAGGATCCAAGAAAACATAAATATGTTTAGACAGATCAGAGTGATTCAATTTATTGCCAAAGAAATGGAGAGTTTGCTATACCAAAAATAAAAAGAACTGGAAGTCATCCATCCCACTCTCCACCTGATGGTAGAAAATTTTGAAGAAATGCAAAATAAAGAAGTGATATTAAAGGACAACTCTGAGGTAAAAAACAATATTGAATTCATGAAAGCAACAATGTTTGCAGTAAACAGAGAAAGGTGGTATAATGATGCTGCGTAAATGTTTGCCCTGTTAAATGATATAAGAGAAAAACTGACAAAAATTGGATTGTCATTGGAGGAATTCTTGGAAACTTCTAGCATAGAAGACCTTCTCATGAATAAGATCAAAGAGTTTGATTGTGAACCTGATGATGAAAAAGCAATGGCCAGGGAGACTACCTTCTTGGTAAATATTATGGATTCCCTTGTTACCCAATATGAAATGAATAAATTTGCTTGTTGTGGTGCAGTGGTGAATGACCTGGGTGCTGGTAGAGGCTGACCCAGGTTCCATTCCCCTTGTCTCCATCCTACAGATATATGGTATAGTTAGGAATGTCCTATGTTGTGGTTGAGGTCGAAAAGGCTCCATTCTTCCTATGCCCAACCTGTTGAAAGTGGCACCTCGAAAGGGGTGTTTTCCACTATAAATTAGTTTTTACCCAGGTGTTGTAGGTGAGTTGGAGAGGAGAGGGCAATCCTCCAAGGGAGGTCCCAGGTTCGAATCTCCACCCTACCAAAAAGCTGAATTGGGTACCCAAAATCCAATTGATAATGTTGGTGCGGGCAGGGTTGGGTGCGACTCTCGGGTGACTTTGACGGTGTAGAACCCCCTGTTCGTGGTCTCTCAGACCAAGGTGGCCCCACAAGGGGTTTTTCGCTTTAAAAAAAAAAAAAAAAAAATATGAAATGAATAAAGTTTTTATTAGCATACATAAAACAAAATCCTCCAAGAAATGAATATACTGAGATTTTATGTGACTTTTAATATTAACGGTTGGGAGCCTATTGAAAAGCAAATCAGAGGGCTAAATAGAGCAAGAAAAATAAAGAAACCAAAATATGTACTTTACAGTTAGAACTAAAAACACCCCCAAAGGAAGAAATAAAGATTACTTAGGGAGGAGAAACTTCAAAATCAAGAAACCAGTTAGAAGTTGAAGAAGGGACAAAAGAAGAATACTATTCAAGCACTGAGATTACCGATTAAAAAATTGAATTAAAAGAGTCCTAGAAGAGTGTATAACGTAAATAAAAGGAGATAATGGAAGAAAACTATACAAAGTTTTGAAGATCAAAATAAAAAGTGACAAGTGTAAGGCCTAGATAAGGCCAAAAATAACAGATTCAAGAATTCAAAGCTATAAATACACCAGTGCGGTTAGAATCTGCATCAAGCATTAGAGATAGCATTTTTGCTAAGAGGTATACTTAAGTGCCCTGTGAATTATGCTGTTGTATTCTTTGTGTCTATTTTTCTCTGTCATCCCTCATTCTTCCCCTTTGATGTGCAGGTTTTGGTAGAATTGTGCTTGAGAAGCTAAGAATATTTCCAGTTCTTTTTGAGCTTGAAACTCAGATATTTTTCCTGTTACCAGATTGGAATGGGAGAAGTTGAAGAAGTCTTGTTACATTATTTGAACAATATTTTCTCATTGTATTAAAAAGTTGTAACAAAGTTCAATGGCATTCTACCAATTCTGCATGTAATTTCTTTGAAAAATTAATACAATTCTTGGGTTTATTTATGTCATTTTGTCTTCAGCTCTGTGTTAATTCATAGCAGATTACATTATTTGAATGTGTTATGAACATTTCTTTCGTTGGTCAAACTGTTAAATTTATTACGATGTTCGAATGAGTTTAATAGAGCCAATTTATCTTTTCTCTCTTATCTCTGTTCATATTTTAAAGCGTTGTTAAATTGCTATAACAACTCAATGAATCTAGGCACTGGTATACATAAGGCATAGTAATAGTTGTCTTTTCTTGGTCTTTTTAATATAAGTAGTGTAACTAAAATATGGAGTGCTTAAACTTGTAATATTTGAAGTTTATTATTGGGGTTTCCTTACATATTCTGATTATTTTCTTTATTAATATATCTTTTATAACAATAAAGAGACAGGTTGACCAAAGCTTGTAATAGTTCATTGGTTCCAAACAATTTCTTGTAGCGTGACAGCTTAACCCTATGGGTGCAAGAAATTGTTCCAAAAAGTTTTTAGCACCGTTTTCGGGGATAAAATCTTCATGATTTTAGGCTTGGGATTTCATGACATATTTTTTTTTTTTAAGTGAAAAACCCCCTTGCGGGGCCGCCTTGGTCTGAGAGACCACGAACAGGGGGTTCTATACCGTCAAAGTCACCCGGGAGTCGCACCCGACCCTGCTCGCACCAACATTATCAATTGGATTTTAGGTACCCAATTCAACTTTTTGGTAGGGTGAAAAACTAATTTATAGTGGAAAACACCCCTTTCGAGGTGCCACTTTCAATAGGTTGGGCATAGGAGGAATGAAGCCTTGTCGACCTCTACCAGCACATAGGACATTCCTAACTATACCATATATCTGCAAGATGGAGATAAGGGGAATGGAACCTGGGTCGGCCTCTACCAGCACCCAAGGCATTTACCACTGCACCACAACAAGTAGATAAACTAATTTATAGTGGAAAACACCCCTTTCAAGGTTCCACTTTCAACAGGTTGGGCATAGGAGGAATGGAGCCTTGTCGGCCTCTACCAGCACATAGGACATTCCTAACTATACCATATATCTGCAAGATGGAGACAAGGGGAATGGAACCTGGGTCGGCCTCTACCAGCACCTAGGGTATTTACCACTACACCACAACAAGCAGATCCATGACATCTTTTTACTGGTAATTTAAACTGGCCCATTAAACTAACGCCAACAATTTTTTGGCATCATTGTCGGGGAGCGAGCTTATATATTAATTACATATATTTCCTTTTAGTTTGGTTACCAACAAAATTCCCTAAGTCTTTTTGGATAATTTTATTTCAATGACTATATTTTTAATCAACGAGTGGCCAATTAGAATAAAGAACCTGCGTTTGGTCTTCTACATATTTAATGTTCTTTATTTCTTTTACCCATGATTTTTAATTATCTTTTGAAATTTTTTTAATGTTTCTTAATTTTATTGAAATTCCCCCAAGAACCATCTCCTGTGAGGCTAAAAGTTAAAGATCAAACAATCTTGATCATAAGTTCTATTCTTTCTGCACTACTTGTGCTGGCAACTCTGTTTGGATGACCATAAATCAAAAATCAAGAAAGAAGGAGCAGAACGTGTTGGCGCACACGAGGAGAAGCGGTAAGGAGCTATTTCTAGAATTCAAGAACCCAGAGGTATTTACCCACAATCAAAAAGTCCCACTTCTTAAGAGTACTATTTACGAGAATAAGTCTTACTTTAGCAATAGAAAGTACGTAAAGAAAAATAAAAATCAGAATATTGTTGCTATCGAAATAGATAATAATAGTGGGTTAAATTTTGTTGTAGATGATACATTTGATTATTCTCATTGCCCAATTAATAGTAATACTATGGTAGATAATCCAACAGATTATATTGAGGTTACCCAACCCCATATTCCTATAGGCAGTGCTATTGTGAATCCAAATCCCATTACACCTACAGTAACAATGGCTCAACCAAATCAAAATAATATTCAATTATGGAGGACTAATAGGTACAGGTCGTTCGCCTTGCCTACAAATTTAAATGCCTTACCTAGCAAAGCCCATAAGTATCTTCCTAAGTTTCAAGGAAATAATGTAGTAACTGGAGAAGACCATATCAAAAGTTTCTTATATGCCTTGTATAGCTTAGAGGTAGAACATGAAGATGTAGTCCTAAGGTTGTTTTTGCAAACTTTAGAAAAGGATGCCAGGGAGTGGTTTAACTCCCTCCCAACAAATGACATTCCATATTTTGCTAAAATGGAAACCGTGTTCCTAAAAAAATTTGGAGAGAGGAAAAATGAACAATCCCTGTTAATCGAGTTGGCCACTATGAAGAAAAAGAAAAATGAAGTTGTTAATGATTTTAATAGAAGGTTTTCCAAAACTAGGAACAAAATCCCTGTTAACCTCAGGCCTAGTGACATTCAATCGATTTGTTTCTATAAAAATGCTTTCCAAGGTGAATTCAATTATGAGTTAAGGCAAGAACAAGCCACCACTATTGATGGATGTATGGAAAAAGCAATGGATATCGAAAGAAATATGCTTGATAGTGGTAAGATGAAGCCTTACTCTCTAGAAACAAATCAACCTGATAGAAAGCCAAAAAGGGTAGCCTTTGATTTACAAATAAGAGCTAAAGTAGATCCAATGGAGAAATTGACTAATCAGATGACAGAGATGTTTAATACCATGAACAACAGGTTAGCAAGGATAGAAAGGAATAATGGAAACAATGGAAATAGTGGTGAGTCATCACAACCAGAGAGACCACATGTTGATAATCACCCTCCCTTCAAGAAAAATTTCAATAGGAGTTGGGGAAACAATAATGGTCTTGATAAAGGAAACAGAAATAGGAACAATGGGAACAATAATTGGAAGAAAAGAGAAACTGATAGAGATCAGAATAGTGTTCCAAATCCCATACCATCTGCTAACATAGGGTTTTCATTATTTTTTCTCAGCCTGTGATGCTCCCCATAACCCAGAAGGATGTGGTATTTACTTAAGTACATTGCACAATATAGATCTTAATGATGATTCAGAAGATGATATAAGAATTAATGCCTGTTGGTCTCTAGAAGATGAGTCAAGAGAAAGACTCTTTGAAGAAAACATGGATAAATATGCTTCAAATCATCATCCTCAGATCTTAGTTGTTGAAGGTACCAAAATATTACAAAGACCACATGAGTCAAGATATGATAAAATGAAGCAGGGGAAATTAATTCCCACTGCCAAAGAAGTGGAGGAATTAGAAGCTACCCATGCTCTAAATTTAAGAAATAGAACAGTCCCTGATAGAATAGAGAAAGCTTCCACTAGCGAAACAAGAAAACAGTCCTTCACCAACAAAAATGTTAGTAAAGAGAGAACTGATAAAACCCCCAAAAAGGTAATCCCTAAGCTAGTAGAGTTAGAAGAGGAAACTCCCAAAGAAGAATGCAATAAACCACTCGATATAAAAAATATAAAATTTGATGTTGGGTCAGAACTCAGTAAGCAGAAGGTTAATATCACATTTGGTGAGCTTATGAAAGTTCAGCAGTATAGAGAACAAGTCTGTAGAGCATTCGAACTTATTGAACAAAAAGAAGATCCATCTTGCCATGCTGCTAGACAAAATCAACAAGATACAAGGTCACCATCCTTTGTTAGACCCTTCTATGTGTCATTAAGATATAATTCAGATGAAGGAGAGATGTATGTGATTCATAATTGTATGTTGGATAGTGGAGCTTCACACAATATCATGCCCAATATGATAGCTGACCAAATGGGATTAACATGTACAAGAGTTTTGCCCTGTTTCAGTAATGGATAGTAGGCAAGTACCTTGTGTTGGAGTGATAACAGGATTATTGGTATTCCTAGACCAACACCCCAAAAAAGGTATAGTGATGGATGTTGCAGTAGTGGATGTTGATCCTTTCTTCTCACTACTACTAAGCAAGTATTGGGCAGAACAATTGGGAGGATCAATTCAATTGGATTGGTCTTATGCTACCATCCCAATGTTAGATAAAGAAAATGTAACTCTACGAAGAGAACCTTTCAATAAATATTCTGTAGAGTTAATTAAAATAGATGATACCATGATAAATTTAGTAAACTTAGTAGAGGAGAAAGGAATGGGAGTTTATTCAATATGGCATAACCCATTCCTGGTAGAAGTACCAAAAGCCAAAAACATGGATCCAAAAGTTATTAAAATGGTTGATACTGAATCAGATAGAGTATTGACACAAGAGATGTGGACCATGACTTTTGATGGAGCCAAATCTCAATATGGAGCAGGTGCAGGAGTCAATTTAACTGATATAAAAGGAAATTATCTTGGTATTCCTTACAGATTAGAATTTCTGTGCACTAATAATGTAGCTGAGTATGAAGCTTTGTTGCTAGGATTGAGGAAAGCTAAAGAGTTGGGCATAAACTACCTGACTGTAATTGGAGATGCAGAACTAATCATCCAACAGATAAGAGGAAAGTATCAAACCAAGCATCCTAGGTTAAAACAATATAAAACTGTAGTATTGGAAGAAATTGAAATTTTTTTAGCTTTCAATATCTCATACATTCCTAGAGAACAAAACCATGTTGTAGACCTCTTAGCTATAAATGCATCAGGCCTGGACCATCCAAAAATTACTACAGAATATATGGACAGGTTCCCAACCATTTTAGTCTATAAGCCCTTTGTACCAGATAACATTGTTTACTTACAGGTCTTCCAAGATGATGTAGACATCAAAGACTTCATGACTTTACAAAATCAATATGCAGATATAATCTATGATGAAAAGGATGAAGAAAAGTTAAAAGATCAAATAGGTGAACCAGTAGAAGTAATCCAACTGAAAACAAATAGAATACCAAAAGGATTAGTTTCTCTGGAGAGTTTATTTGATGATTTTGATAAGGCATTCAAACCTCTTTTGAAAGAAACAATATCTGAAGATGTTAATATTGGTACAGTTAAAGAGCCCAAAATAGTAAAAATAGACACAACTTTACTAGAAAAAGAAAAAGCTGGGTATATAAGTTTCTTAAAGAAAAATAAGGAACATTTTGCTTGGACATATGAAGATCTTAAAACCTTCAAATAGATGTAATATCACACATAATACCTCTGAAGGAATATTCCAAGCCATTCAAATAGAAACAGAGGAAGTATAACCCTACTCTGCACCCAATAATGCAAAAAGAGGTACATAAATTATTGGATTCCAAAATTATCAGAAAGGTAAGATTTTCATCTTGGATATCCAACTTGGTACTAGTCAAAAAGAAAAATGGGGATATTAGACTCTATGTAGACTTTAGAAACTTAAATAAAAGCTCCTTAAAAGATAATTATCCATTGCCAAATATGGAACAACTATTGCAAGTAGTAGTTGGTTCATCCAGAATGTCCCTATTAGATGGATTTTTTGGATATAATTAGATACAGATTAATCCAAAAGATAGACATAAGACAACATTCACCACACCCTGGGGTACTTTTGAATATTTGAGAATACCCTTTGGTCTAATGAATGCAGGTGCTACCTTTCAGAGAGCAATGGATTTTGCCTTCAAAGGGTTGATGTTCAAAATAGTAGTGGTGTATTTGGATGATATAACAATGTTTTCTAAAAATCCAGAGGACCATTTGGAACATCTTGCTGTAGTCTTTTCCCGATGCAAAGAGTTTGGAATTTCCCTAAATCCTAAAAAGTGCATATTTGGAACAACACAGGGGAAATTACTAGGACACATAGTGTTAGAAAAAGGGGTGAGTATAGATCCAGAAAGAATAGAAGCTATATCAAAAATTCCCCCTCCTAAAAACATAAAAGGAGTCAGGTCATTCTTTGGCAAAATTAATTTTGTTAGAAGATTCATTCCCAATTTTGCAGAGATGACCAAACCCATAAATGATATGGTTAAAAATACTGGAGAAATAAAATGGACAACAAAAAACATGGAAGCTTTTAAAAAGATAAAAGAAGCCATTTCTATTGCCCCAATCTTAACTTGCCCTAATTACTCAAAGGATTTCAATGTCTATTCATTCGCATCTGAGAATTCCATTGTTGTGGTCCTTTCTCAGAAGGATGAGGAAAATAATGAAAGACCAATAGCCTTCATGAGTTCAAGATTAAAAGGAGCACATCTTAAGTATACCCTGTTAGAAAAACATGCTTATGCAGTGATTCAATCTTTAGAACATTTCAAGGGTATATTTGGTTCAAGTAAAGTTTACTGTTGTATCCCTTTCATAGCAATAAAAGATATCTTTACTCAATCCAAACCACTGGGAAGGCCTGCAAGGTGGATGGTGAAACTGTTACAATATGATGCAGAATTTAAAATAGTCAAAACTATAAGAGGGCAAGGCTTAGCAAAATATTTAGCATATAAAGAAGGAGAGGACTCAAACAATGTTATTATAGTAGATGAGATGCATGACATCAAGAGAGTTAATAATGTTGAATGTAAATGGTATGATGAAATATTAGCATACCTACAAACTCTGTCTTTCCCAAAGGACATGCCAATTAATAGAATGAGATCAGTGAAACTGCAAGCACAAAAATATTATGTGCAAGATGGTGTGCTTTATTGGAGACACCCTGATGGTGTGTTATTAGTTTGCTTGTATGAAAGTGAAGTCCCAGAAACAATGAAATAATTTCATGATGGTTTCTATGGAGGACATTTTACTCCAAAAGCCACAACTAATAAAATTATGAGAGCAAGTTATTATTGGCCTTCACTTTTTAAAGATGTATATCAATATGTTAGGAATTGTCATAATTGTCAAGTTTTTGCAGGTAAGAAGCATCTGGCAGCTATGCCCCTTAAGCCAATAGTCATAGAAGCACCATTCACACAATGGGGTATTGAATTGATTGGAGAGATGAATCCAAACTCATCAAGCAGACATAAATGGATCATAAATGCAACAGATTACTTCACCAAGTGGGTAGAAGTTGCTCCTCTAAGAAGTTATACATCTCAAACTATCATAAATTTCTTAGAAGAAAGTATTCTGACTAGATTTGGGTTCCTCAAAAGTTAGTAATGAATAATGGGTAATATTTTGTATCATATGTGTAGACACCAAAATCTGGCACCCTCTAGTTCACATTCACCACCCCACCATCAAATCCTGCATAATAAAGATATATGCCTAAGTTCTAACTTAGGGATATAAAATCTTGCACATCATTATATTTTCCTAATTTATTTAATTAGGAAAATCACCCTAGGATACCTTGTCCACACATTGGACATGTGTCCTGGACACCTCACCCAACATCTCTGCCACATCTCACCCACTCTTGTCCCCCTTGTCCTTGCACATGAGACAGATTCCAAACATCCATGCCATAACTCATTTGGTGTTGTCTCCTTGTTCCTTCACATAAAACAACATCCCACATCCCACTCCACTTGAAGCCGCATCACCCTAGTTAAGTGAGCCACACTGAGTGACTCACTGTAATTGCCCCTTCCACCTGGTAGTTCAGATTTGCCACTTGGCAAGTCAGGCTTGCCACCTCACATTCCCCTCCAAAGTCCTAGGAAGCCTATAAAAGCACCATTAACCCACCAAACAAAAGGAGTTGAATTTGCATACCGACAGGCTATCAAAATATGCCTAGACCCGATGAGAAACTAAGAGTGTGAGTTTGAATCTGATCATTGACACACATCCTGAGGTAACTTGTCATCTCAGTAGAAACTGCCCGCCTGTGGTTCTACAATCGAAAATGCACATCCACAGTTTCACAACTACAGGTCCATGATTTCCAGACCGCAAACGCGTTTTCGTGGTTCCACAGTCCCAAACAGATTTTATCAATAGAGATCAATAAGTTATTAATTTGTTAGCAATGCATTTTTAATTAGTGTTTCTATGTTTCTTGCAAGCATTCCTTTCAAGGGTTTTCATTTGCATTGTTTGTAGTCATTTATGCAGGTGCTATTAACCCTTGTTTGATTTCCATGTGTGTAGGAGATAGGTATTTGAAGAGCTATTGAAGCTAGGAGTGGTCCCTACATTGGATACCAAAGCCCACTCACCCCCTAGAGCTGTAGCACAGGAATGAAGAGCACCCTATCTTGTTGAGGAGTTGGAAGAATTTACCTCTTCTATTGGAGCATTGTAATATCTATCAGAAGGAGAAAATCATTGTAACATTGCCCCCAACACATTTGGGGCAATTCAAAATATTTATTGTAACATTGTATCAAGCACTAATACAAAGGAACATTCTTTTTGGTAAATTTCTCTTTTTGTGTTTATCTTATTTATTGTGCTTAGTTATTTTGCTATAGAAAATGGTGATCATGGTGGGACCCCCTAAGGGTTCCATTTTGTTTTGCCTTGATTTTTAATATATTTTACTAATCTCTGTCTACACCTACAGGTTTCGAGAATTCGAAGCGCATACAAATTCGACCTTGAGTCGATACATTCAGAAAATCTTGCGGTCAAATCATTTACTGTCGAAATGCGGATATGCAGTTTCTGACTGAGAAAACGCAGACGCACGGTTCCAAGTGGGAGAAAATGTAGACGCGTGGTTAGAAAATGTAGAAGCACGATTGCTATATCAGAAACATGGGTCGATGGTTGACAACAGAAGGAGTAGCAAAAGAATCACATGTCTGTACCTTCTAATCCTTGTTCTTTCTTTTTCTTTATTTTATCTGCATTCTGTTATTAGCATTGAAATGTTTGGTCTTGTATGCTATTTTTTGCATTTAGGTCTTAGAATAGATAAATTTACTTAAAATTTTGCATTCATACATACAAAAACAAGAAAAGGTTACAAAAAAAGAATCCGCATCTACATAATAGGAAATACGTCATCTTGTATTTACCGGTTAGAAATAACTTGGGTGTTAATTTTGGGTTCGAGTCTGTAAAAAGCCCATCTATTTTTTTTAGCAGAAAGAACCTGCGCATCCACGGTTGGGACATCCTAAACGTAGACGCATGGTTGGAAAACCACACATTTGTGGTTTACCAGAACTAACCGCGCACCCGCGGTTAGCCCTGTAAAATAGAAGCTGATTGGAATTAGACCTGAAGGTGGCATTTTTGATCCTGATCTATTTTCTGTCATTTTATATTCCCTATTTTTTTGCATGTAGGCATTAAAGTAGAATTGCATGGTATTATTGCATAACACCCTAGTTAAACAAAACCACCACACACTCACATAAACGTTGGAAAACGTCTGGATTTCATCACCATCGGGTTTGGATTTCATCATCGAACCACCAACATTATACCCTGATATTTGGCCAAAGCTAGCTCCAAGAACCATCGTAGCTTGGAAAATTTGCATATATTTCTCTTCGAAGAGTATGATGCTGACCAAGTGAGACTGGGTGAGGACTGGTAGGACCTGTACTCCTTGTTCGGGTGTGGAGTTCATTTCCACACATGGGGGATTTACGCGACCTGGAGTTCATAGACAGGTTGTCGAGCTGCGAGTATACAGGTGAAATCCTAGATTTATTTAGGGCAAAACATTGAACACATGTCTTTTTCATTTTTCAAACAAATTTCAAAAAAAAAAAGAAATACGAAAATCTAGTATCAAATTTTTTGTGTGTTTATTTGCTTAGTGTGTTGTATTGCATTGTATTATCACTTTACTTGCATAGATAGTCTCACTTCACATATTACCACATAGTAGTGCATGGTAGTGACTCGTAATCAAGCTAAGAATCTAGTGTTAAACCAAAGTCAGTGGTCTTCCCCTATGGCCTCTTAGTCTGGCAATATCCCTCACACTTCGGTGGTGGGACAAGTAGGTATGCCCTTTTCTATGTCCCAGATTCTTGATGTAGGGCCTTCTAATAATACCCCCAACACAGACATAGACATTATGCATAGAGCTACTCACATAGCCATACCTGAGACACCTAGGAGTGAACCTCCTGCGGTGGTAGACAGTCAGGTCACCATGATATATATGGATACTATTAGAATGTACTTGAATGCAGCTAGAATGGTCTTCCCATCATTACCACCACTCTCCATCCCATCACGTGTCATACCCTCATCACAACAAGAATCCATATTCACCTATCCGTAGTAGTCGAAACAAATTTTCACCAATCCTCTCTTTGAGTTGGCTGTTGTAGCATTGGCTAATCAACCATCGTCATCCAACCAAATTCCCCCCACATTATCACAACAAATAACCATTACCACTAATCCCTTGTATGAAACAATTCCTATTGTTTCGCAAGCCCTAACATTCATTCCTCCATCCACACTTGTAGGACATACGTCTCATACCATTCCATAGTCAGTAGTGATACCTTTTGCTACTTACCCCCCATCTACCTCCACTACCATGGTTATTTCACAACCAACTTAGTCCACCACATCACAAGTAGCAGTCCCTACGTCAAATGTAATTGCTACGCAACAGGATTTCTTACAGTTGCAACAAATGATTTTAGATAATGCTAACCATAGCATGAACCCTGACCCTAACCATCATTTGCAAGGGATTGAGCAAAATCTTCCACCTACATTTCATCAACCTAATGCCTTTATCCAAGATCCATCTTGGGTAATGCGTCCTCCCTCTACCACTATGGTTCATAATCAACCACCACACCCATATACTAACACAACAGGTCAACATAATATCATACTTCCATCACCCTATCCATATCATAACATCCCTCAACATCCATACCATAACACATTTCAGCCACCCATGTCTTATCACTCCCGACCTACATACAATCCACCCCATTACCAGCAGCATCAAGTATATTCGAGTGTCAGTCTTGTAGATGACCCTAGATACCAGTTTCTACAGAGTCAGATTGATAGTCTTGCCATGCAAACCCTAGGTTTACAATACCAAAAGCTGACTTTAAGGCAACTACTCAATCACCCTATCCATGCTTCGGTACCAGAGCCACCATATCCACATGATTTTCAAATACCGAAGCTTGAATTTAAAGGGGAAGAGGATCCTCGTGAGCACATAACAAGATTTATGAATGCATGCTTCAGAATCAAAAGCAATGATGCATTACTATTACATACATTTCCTCAAACATTAGGGGGAGAAGCCCAAGATTGGTACAACCACCTGCCACATCAAAGTATTTTTACCTTTGAACAACTAGCGGACCAGTTCCTAGAAATATTCGCCCTAAATATTAGAAAACAAACAACATTGACTGATTTGATTTATCTAAAACAATATGATGATGAATCAGTCTACGACTTTAGCAATAGATTGAGATCAGTCATGATCAAGTTACCATTTTCACTCCCTATGCCAGAGATAATACAAATGTTCACGAAGAGTTTTGGTAGACCCATCTCTTCATTGCTACAACTATAGCAATATAGAACATTCGATGAGGCACTCGCCCAAGAAAATATGATTGAAGAAATCAAAATTCAAGAAGGTGAGATTAAGACTAAGAATAAAGAGTGGCACAATAAGAATCAAAAGGGGAATAACCACGGTCAGTCCAAGATCGCATAGGTTAATCAGATAGTTTTGAGTCAACCACAGTCAAATCAACTGGCTCAAACACAAATCCAACAACCCCGACAACAACAACAACCACAACAATCAAATTATCAAGTGGTTCCACCCCCAGAGTAGGCACAAAATCAGACACAAACTGTGGAAAGGCAACAACGTCATTTTAAGCCAAAAAGAAATTACACACCAGTACAAGAGCCATATTCATTAGTATTTCAGAAGTTGTATGCGACAAAATTTTTTAATTTATCGAAAATGAAACCTAACGATCCTAACAAGCCAAAGATAAAAGGTTACAAAGAACACCTCTTTTGCATGTATCATAGACAAAGAGGACATGATATTGAAGGTTGTCATGGATTTAAAGGAATTGTGCAAGATTTATTGGAAGCGGGTACAATCAAAGTTGACAACCCACTAGCCCAAAATAACCAAAACCTAGGCATATATCAGACACCTTTGCCACATCGAGAGGCAAATCAACATCTGACGGGAGCATCAAATTCTACAGTTCCTCCCAATCAAGTTAATTATGTGTCTCAACTGCCATAAGGTTTTGTAGGGGCTATCAGTATAGTTACCCATGGACAAAGGTAAGTGAATCGCACAACTCAGGATCCGACAACATCACCAACCAATGTGCCCATACAACTTGGATCAAGTGGGCCACCACCACCTTTCCACAACCGCCCTATTGTTACACTGAATAGCCGATTAACACAGAGTTTGAAAATGGCTTCAAAAAAATTATCAATTTATGAGCTAATATAACAATCAACACCTCATAGGGAAGCATTGATGGAAATTTTAAAGTCTATTCAAGTACAATCAGAAGACCCCAATGCATTCAATTCCTTTGTAGGTAGTGTGCAAAAGTGCATGGAACCCTCGATAGTATTCTATGACTTCGAGGAAAAATAAATATCAGTAGATTCACTTGATCCACCACTGCACATGGTAGCTCACATTGATAGGAAACCCTTCAAGAGAGTGCTTTTTGATATTGGTTATTCAATCAACCTCATTACCACACCTACCATGATGAAGCTCAACATCCCATCATCTCACATCAAAACATCCACATTCACTCTTAGGGCCTTTAATGATGCTTTATGCTCAACTGTAGGGAATGTTGTTCTTTCTGTCACTGTGGGGGTGAAAACAATACATGTTCTCTTTCACATCTTAGAAGGGGAAATGCAATATAACATACTTCTTAGACACCCTTGGATTAGGGAAATGAAGTGTGTGCCTTCAACATTGCATCAATGCTTAAAATATGTACATGAAGGCAAGGTACATTGCATACCAGATGACACTGAACCTTTCAAGTACTGCAACTTTATTTCAAACCCATATGAGCCATTGCTTCCATCAACACATCTAACCATCCAACCACTAGTCATTAGAACCATTCCATCCAACACCACATCATCAAAAGCACCCATTCCAAAAGAGTTGCCTATAGTTGACCCAACTTTTGCATCCAAAAGCGTTAGCTCAGTGCATCCTTCAAACATCGCATTTCATTTTCAAATTACACCCACCCATCCTGCTAATCAATTGCCAACTCCATCTAGTACACTTCCAGATCCAAAGCAACCATTCATATTCAAAGCACAATCCACATCATCAACCACTACTTCACAGTCATTAGAATCCGTAGTCTCACAAATAGGGCCACCTATTAGAGATAATCCACCATCGCCAGCAGAGCCAAGAGCTAATGCTCAAGAACCCTCTTCATCCACTAAGCCATTAGCCAGACAACCATCTAGAGTTGGAGTACATCTCACCAATCCAAGTATTCTTGAATACATTATTGAAAGTGTCACAGTTACACCACCTATTGAGTCAGTCAAGGATTATGGTCACCCTCGTGACCCATCTTTAGCTATAGGTGATATATATAGAATGGGTTCTCAAACAAATGCAATCAATTTCATATACAGAGGGGTAGATTCTTCATCTGACCCACCTCCCCAAGATGACAACTCTTTACAAGAGTTTAATGAAAACATTGATTATTTGTCTAACCCAAGTTTTCCAGTTAGATATTTTTGAAGGGTTAATTGGCAAGGATATGGACTTAGAAGACATGAACAAGGTCCTCACCACATTATTGAACCAGAATATAGAGAGCCAAGTGATCGCTCCTGTCTAGGCTATAAACCTTCCATCACAAGCTTTTTCCTTAATCAAGCTTTCAAAGAACTTGACATAGAATGCAAACAAGAGGAGGAAAAGAGTGATGAGGAGGATGAACCTAATGATGAGGATGAAAAAATAGAAAGTAGATACCAAATCTACAATTTTTACCCTCGAGAGCAAGCCTTACAATGAGAAGCAAATTATGAAGATCCTACTGAGATGGCATACCTTAGGCAAGACCTTGAGCCACTAATACTAGGACCTCATACAAATGCTAATGGCTTCTGGATGAGTGACAACGATGACAATGAAACTAAAATGATTTTCATCAACCATGCTCTTGAGATACAAGCCAGGAGAATGCTCCAAGCTGAAGCACGTCCTAAATGGCTTAATCAAGAAGAATAAGAGCCTCAAGAAGAGATAATATATGGAGAAACCATGCAAAGAGATAACTGGTATCAAAAGAAATTTCCAATAGACTACACACTTTTTTGGCTAAATAAAGAGCGCGAGGGTCCTAAACCAGAACCTCCTCCATCACATTGGCAAATCATGCAACACAACCAATCAAACACATTAGGTCAGTTGCAACCTAGAGAATATGAGTCATCAATTCTTGAATCACAGCCACCTCATTTCCATCAAGTCAACATGGTTTTTGTTGATTTTCTCACCCCACTTCGCAATCCATATGATGAGACAAAATCGATCCATATCGACACCAGTCTCATAGCCATGGACAAGATTTCATCCTCGCCATCTAGTGCTGAATTCATCCTGTCTAAAGAGTTGTTGCGCGCTTCAAACGCTTATATTCCACAACAACCTTCATCATAAAACTATTCAGTTTTTCAAACTAAGATAGAGGGGGAAACCCCAGACACATTTGAAAATGTGGCAAATGATATCCACATCATCCCAAATCTACATCAGCTAGAGGAAGGTTCTCACATGCTAATAGAAGAGTCTATAGACGTGAACCTTAGTGAAGATGCAGATAATCCCCAGATTGTCAAATAGCAAAAGAATTATCCACAGAAGAAAAAGAGAGCATCATAAACATGCTTATAAAAAAGAAGGAAGTGTTCGCATGGTCCTACAAAGACATGCCTAGCTTAGATCCGGACTTGGTAGTCCACAACCTTACTCTAGCACATGATGCTAAGCCGTTCAAGCAGAAGCTTAGGAAAGTCCATCCAATAGTCGCATTAATCGTGAAAGAAGAGCTTCAAAAGTTATTGGATGTACACTTCATAGTACCAATCGATTATCCTGAATGACTTTCTAACATGGTACCCATTCATAAACTGAATGGGGGGATACGTGTATGCACTGATTTTTAAGACTTAAACAAAGCGTGTCCCAAGGATGATTTTCCTTTGCCGAATATTGATCAATTAGTAGACTCCTGTGCTGGTCATGAAATGCTTTCCTTAATGGATGGTTTCTTGGGATACAACCAAATTCGTATTAAACCCGAAGATCAACATAAAACAACATTTACAACGTCTTGGGGGACATTCTGCTATAGAGTGATGTATTTTGGGTTAAAGAATGCAGGAGCTACATATCAGCTTGTCATGACGTACATATTTCATGATTATATGCATAAGATAATTGAGGATTATGTAGATGATCTTATTGCTAAATAAAAAACACATCTTGAACACATAGATGTGCTATAAAAGGCATTTGATCGATTGATAGAACATAAGGTAAGGTTAAATCCTAAGAAGTGTGTATTTGGTGTCACATCAGGAAAACTTCTAGGATTCATTGTTTCCATGTGAGGCATTGAAGTAGACCCGGACAAGGTAAAAGAAATATTAGAAATTTCACCTCCCAAAAAATTGAAAGAGTTGCGAAGTTTGCAAGGAAAAATCCAATCTATTCGACGATTCATTGTGCAACTCTCAGATAAATGCAGGCCTTTTAACCGTCTGTTACAAAAAGGAGTGATATTTTCTTGGAAAACTGAATGTCAGAAGGCTTTTGATGATATAAAGAAATATCTAGCCTCATCGCCAGTTCTTACGCAACCTAGAACAGAAGTCCCATTTCACCTATACATTTTTGCAACAGATTTTGCTTTAGGGACAATGCTTGCACAAAAGAATGAGAAAAATAAAGAACAAGCGATTTACTACATCAATCGAACATTGGTAAGTTACGAAACAAGATATGCTTATGTCAAAAAGTTATGTTTAGCAGTGGTTTTCGCCACTAATAAACTTAGACATTACATGCTAAGCAATACCACCTATGTTATAGCTAGAGAAAACCCTTTACGATACATGATGACTCACACTTACAAAAACACCCGCACTGCTAAATGGATAATGCTTTTAACAAAATTTGACCTCGAATTCACAAGTCAAAAATCCATAAAAGGGCAAGTGATAGCTGATAAATTAGCGAAAGCTCCACTACACAATGATAGACCATTAATAATTGAGCTTCCTGACGATTCAATAATTTCTATCACAAAACAAGAAGTGGTTTCACCTGAGGATGAAGCAAATATGACAATGTTCTTTGATGGATCCAAGTGCAAAAAAGGGCAAGGTGCAGGAGTTGTGTTTTACACACCTAAGGGAATACCCATTCCCTTATCATTCAAACTCGACTTCACATGCACTAATAATAATGCAGAGTATGAAGCCTTAATACTAGGTCTTCATTCAATTATAGCAATGGGAATAAAAATATTAAGCATTTTTGATGATTCTCAATTGGTTGTCTACCAAATAAAAGGAGAATACCAATGTAAAGAACCAGTATTAAAGAAATACCACGAAGTAGCAATACGGTTGCTAGAAAAATTTGACTAGTACGAAATTAGTAACTTGCCATGATTGACAAATAGATTTGCGGATGCAATGGCTTCCTTGGGATCTCTCATCCTTAAAAATGAACATGGATAATTGCAACTGCTAATCATAACAAAAATGTCTAAACCATCAATCAAAAAAGTAGAATCAGTAGGTGAGAAGAATGTTTGTTTGATACATGTCTAACCTTACAATTCTTACCTCTATGAGATAAAAGACTTTCTCAAGTCAGGCACACTACCAATATAAATGACATGAACTACAAAAATAACATTCAAACAAAGAGCCATTCGTTTCACTTTACTTGGAGATGTGTTATATAAATGTGGTTATGATGGAATATTACTACAATGTTTAAATCTAATTGAAGCAGAAATAGCAATATCAGAAGCCCACGATGGTACTTGCAGTGGTCACTTCAACAAAATGGCAATTGCAAAAAGAATATTGCACATGGGATACTATTGGCCGACAATGGAGAATGACTGTTGCAAATACGTAAAAAGATGCCAAAAGTGCCAACATCATGCAAACTTGACTCATGTGCCATCACAAAATTTGCAACCCATTCAAAGTCTGTGGCCCTTTTCACAACGGGACCTTGAATTTATTGGTAAAATAACACCTGCTTCATCAGGACAACATAAATTCATCATAACCGCTATAAAATACTTCACAAAATGGGTGGAAGCAATTCCAATGACCACTACAACTGGACCTCGAATAACGGAGTTTATACTTCAGCATATTATTTATCGTTTTGGAATACCCTAAAAAATAATTTTTGATAATGGAAAGTCATTTAAGAATAAGGATGTTAAAGCATTGTGCAACAAATTCAAAATTCTACATAGTTTCTCAACACCTTATTACCCATAAGCAAACGGGCAAGCTAAAGCAACCAACAAGACATTAATATCTATTCTCAAGAAATTGGTAAAAGATAATCATCGAGATTGGCATACTCACCTCCCTTTAGCACTATGGGCTTATAGAACAAGCATAAGAATGCCAACGAGAGCAACACCATTTTCACTAGTGTACGGTGTAGAAGCTATATTACCATTAGATCTCGAGATACCATCCTTGCGAATCGAGATACAAAAATTCATGGACGATGATACAACTAGACAGGGACATCTTGACCAATTGACAATTATTGATGAGAAACGTATCAATGCTCTAGAGCACTTACGAGTATATCAAGATAGAGTCAAGCGCGCTTACAACGCAAAAGTCCATCCTCGTGAATTTCAAGTGGGGGACCTAGTGCTCAAAGAAAATCAACAAAATACCAATGCTTTACCGCACTTAAGGGATAAATTTGCAGCAAATTGGTTGGGTCCATATATTGTAAAGCAAAAGTTGGGACAAGGAACGTATAGAATTTCCAATTTAGAAGGGAAATTGGAGCCATAACCACTAAATATTATGCACCTAAAGGCATTTTATGCATAAAACGACTTGCAATATATGTATATATATGTACATGGCTAAAAAAAAAATATATAAAAAAAAAAAAAAAAAAAAAAAAAAAAAAAGATTTCATTTTACAACATTGCATGCATTTCACATTGTAAATAGAAATATTTTTAATTAGATTTTGCATATTGCATTTGCATTTCAATTATATGTTCATACACAACAAAAAAAAAACATACAGTTGCATCCATCCCATCCCTTGCTCAATAATCTTTAATAGTGGTGATGATACGACCAAGAAAACAAGTTCCAAGAGTTAAGGGTATTCAACTAGGATTCTTTGCAACTCACAAAAATCAAACACATCATTCCTCATATATCATAAAATTTTCAGTCACTCAAACAGGTCTAGTGAAAAACCAAACTTCATGAAGTGTCCAATTTTCTTTAGGACCAAAGCACTTTCATCACATTAAGAAAATCTTGAGTATTGTAGATTGACCCAAAAGCAATCTGAAACCAAATACACTTTTACAAATCTTAAAACATCTTGAATGATAGAAAGATAACGCCAATTTGGGTAAACTTCAAAGCGAAAAAAATAAAATTCTTTGATTACCCTATCATGCAACATAGTCCAAAAAAATAGTGGTTATCACCACTACCATAGTGAAACAACAAATATAAATAAATGTAGAGTAGTAAGGATAGGGTCACATTCTCATCATACTTCGGTTGAGAATTCGATTCCCCAAAACTCTATTAAAAAATAATTACAAACACACACCACAGATATCTAAAGCTGAAAAGATCGTACTATGTTCCCCTCAGAAATTTATGTAGTCATCCCAAAGGCTTAAAGATCAATTCACTGGACTATGGAGTAAGCCTCCATCGGGGCTATAGACGCTTGACTAGTAGTGGAGTAAACTCATGCAGGGCAACATGTCTCTCTCTCAAGAGGGAGACCTCTGAACGCACATACGGGTAAGCTAGCAAAAAAGGAAAACCCAAAAAGGTACCATCCAAATCACTCAAGATGGAGAAATAAACATCACAATCACATTCACTGGTTCTGGATTGCTTAGGGTCATCGACACACAAGATTTAGAAAATGAACTTCACTTGCACACAATATGGTCCTAAAGAAAGTAAGATAACATTCAAGAAAAATGGTTAACATTACTAGCTTCTTTGAGTCTTTGAGAATATTTTACAGTTACATATCAAAAACCAAACCATAATCCATATCACCATCCACATATCCTTTATACATACCACATACATCACCAACAAAGAATAATCAAGTGGGATACCCCCAATTGCAAATATGAACGAGTAAAGGTCAAATACTCTGAGCTAAAAAATATTACATTAGCATCATGCATACCGTCATTCAGTTACATGAATATAAATCAAAATGCATTTTACATGTTCATTTTCATTCATTACCATAGCAATAACATAGAAATATTAGATTGCATAATATAAACATTGCAAAGCATAAACAAGAAAAATGCATATACAAATAACACATGTGAATACCGAAATAAAATGCCATGTATATATATATATATATAAATATGAAAGTCTGCAAAGTACAAAATGCCTAAAGGTGGTATACATCAGAGCACTGAGGCTCATACTAAGATAAAATATACAAAAAACAAAAATAATGCAATAAAACAACTAGCTAGTGCCAGCAGGATCCTCCGTGGACCTTGCACTGTAGAAGCCCCGTGAGAGCTAAAAGTACGATGAGTCCTATGACTCGTCTCAGTCCCTCGAGTAGCAGTAGTAGCAGACGATGAAGGAGGAATGGGTAACTGAATCTGATGCTCATGAAGAATGTTCTCCAACATCTTGATGTAGAAAGCCTGCTTACGTAGGCTCCCCAAATCAGCACCTTGACGAGCGATCCTCTAAGAAATCTTTTCCCGTAGAGACGTAATAGTTGAAGCAGAATCATCCCCTCTAGAACCTGACTACAATCGATAAAGCTCACCCTATAAATGGGTAATCTCACCATCAAGTCTGGTGATATCTGCATCCTTAGCAGCAAGAGCATCGCTGCTAGGTCCAACCCGTAACCCATCCACCTCAGCCTGAAGATGATTCACCTCACCCTGATACCATGCTAACTTGGCCTTCACTCGACCCAGCTCCAAATGTAGGCTATCTTGCTCTGCCTGGAAAATCCCCCACTCCTCCTCTAATCATCGAGGAGGTGCACCCTCATCATCATCACCACCACCCTCCTTAGGCTATTGAACATCCATTCCCATGTTAGCTCTCGAAGAGCTACCATGCCGATGCTTCACCGACCAAGGAACCCATCCACCCACATCTACATCATCACCACTCCCATCGTCATCTATGATGACACTAGGAGTACACAAAGGCTAAATCACAAGCCATGAGACATACTCAACAGTTGTGCCCACATCATCCAAGTCAAGCACCTCCAAGTCAGAGTCATTAGCAAGATCATCGACTCGCTAGAAGTTAGGAGCAACAGGCAATCCCAACTCATCACCCCATCGCCTGTACATAACAGGCGCATCAGGAACATCCTGAATGAGCCCAAACTACCATAGTACACAAGAGAACTGGATAAACTCTATATCACTCAGATGGGTGCCAATAACCCATCATCCTTTCCTAATGCGACAAAGCTCTGCTGCATCTGTCACCCAATCCAAACCCCTCCAAGGCCTCTAGCACATCAAGTCCCTAGTTAGAGAACTCAAGATATCTCTGAAATCTGAAGAACTCACAACAGATCGACTGACCTCCTCACTGAGTAACCATCTGTATGCATAGGGAGAAGTGGCATCCATGCCACAAGGTAAACCAACAAGGTGAACAATGATAATATGCTCCCAACACCAAAAATTTGGAGCAATAAGCTGCAACCCAAGAACTTACGCCCCTACCTCTTAACCTCATAAAGCTCACTGTAAACCTTGCAAAGAAGAGCAGAAGCCCAGGCCAACTGATGAGGATTAGCTATCAAATCCATAACAATAGGCACCTAGTTCCACAGGATCCTCGATCCCATGGAATTGGGCAACGACATGTTGCTCAATATGTACATCATGAAAATAGGTAATGCACCCAAGCTACCAGCTATAAAAATGTTCAAATAGGTGATGCCACCCCTACTGTAGTCTACGTACCACATCTTTCTAAATAGAGGATATAGAGCCTCCTTTTTGTTGAGGCCAACTCGAACAGCAGGACCCTCGACAAGAACGCAGAGGATACGATAGATACCTACCCTAGGTAATAAAATAAAATAAAAAATTCATTGCCAGCCCCGCTTAATGAGCAAACAATAATCATTTACCAGCCCCACTTAATTATCAAAAGAAAAAAAAAACTAACACGCAAAAAATAAAAGGGCAAATCGCCTACCTCGGCAAACCGACCGCCAATTTCCGCTCCAGCCGAGCCACCACCACCGCTCCCCTCGCCAACCTCTATCTCACTCATCACTTCAACCACTCAATAAATGACAACTTTTAGAATGATTTTGAAAGCGACAACAGCCTTTAAATAGCCGCTTTTAGCGACAAAAACCATGCACCCGTATTTTTCGTGGTGCGCAAAAATGCAAACCTGCATTTTGAGGCGCAAAAATGCAAAAACGCGATTTCAAAAAATAAAACGCAAATTCGCGTTTTTCACCACAATAACCGTAATTCAGCGGTTCCAAAAAAAGAAAAAAGAAAAAAGAAATATATATAAAAAAATAAAAAATAAATACCAATCAAAACATCACCAAATCTCCAAATAATCATCAACACTCATAATCATCTGGAGTGAAACTCGTATCTAGTGGATTATCCTATACACCTTGCGGTTGCAGCGACTAGCAAACCATGCAATCCGGTTGGATGGGTAAATCACCATAAGGAAACTCATTCAGATATAACAACAAACAACAATGAATCAAGTCGGGTAGGTCCCTAAATCTATGAGCTTAAATGTGTTTTGAAACAGATTTGCCAAGGTAATCCTATAACACCTTCCGTTGGGTCAAAAGCGAAACAAAAAACAACAATTTGGTAATGATCAAAAACCGCTTGAGCATCAAATCCTCGACGATTGGTTCTTTAAACCCATCATTTGGAAGGAATTGCTAAAGTCATAGTGGACAAAAACTCAAAAAAGTGGTCAAAAATTTTACCATGTATTCTACACATTAATGAAACCAAAAGCAAAATTGCAAGAACACAAATAATCCCAAGCTTGGGGCACAAAGAAAATCAAGATAAAATTCATTAACATCACATCAACATCATTCAATAAACAACCCACTTTCAACATCCGTATTTCGTCAATTGGCTTATGGGTGTCAACCTTTACCCAATCATCAATTGAGGGGGTAAGCAAACAAATCAAAAATTTTAAATTCATTCATTCTGTGTGTCAAAGAGAAATGAATCCATTCATCCAATAAAGTTAGATGTCATTAGTTTTTGCATCGCATTGTGTTGTATCATATGTGTAGACACCAAAATATAGCACCCTCTAGTTCACATTCACCACCCCACCATAATCCTGCATAATAAAGATATATGCCTAAGTTCTCACTTAGGGATATAAAATCCTGCACATCATTATATTTTTCTAATTTATTTAATTAGGAAAATCACCCTAGGATACCTTGTCCACACATTGGACATGTGTCCTGGACACCTCACCCAACATCTCTACCACATCTCACCCACTCCTGTCCCCCTTGTCCTTGCACATGAGATAGATTCCCAACACCCATGCCACAACTCATTTGGTGTTGTCTCCTTGTCCCTTCACATAAAACAACATCCCACATCCCACTCCACTTGGAGCTACATCATCCCAGTTAAGTGAGCCACACTGAGTGACTCACTATAACTGTCCCTTCCACCTGGCAGTTTAGATTTACCACTTGGCAAGTCAGGATTGCCACGTCACATTCCCCTCCAAAGCCCTAGGAAGCCTATAAAAGCACCATTAACCCACCAAACAAAAGGAGCTAAATTTGTATACCGACAGGCTACCAAAATATGCCTAGATCCAACGAGAAACTAAGAGCATGAGTTCGAATCTGATCATTGGCACGCATCCTGAGGCAACTTGTCATCTCAGCCAAAATCACCCGCCTGTGATTCTATAGTCAAAAACACGCATCTGTGGTTTCACAACTGTAGGTCCGTTGTTTCCAGTCCGCAAACGCGTTTCCACGGTTCCACAGTCCCGAACAGATTTTATCAACAGAGATCAATAAGTTATTAATTTGTTAGCAAGGCATTTTTAATTAGTGTCTCTATGTTTTTTGCAAGCATTCCTTTCAAGGGTTTTTATTTGCATTGTTTGTAGTCATTTATGTAGGTGCTATTAACCCTTATTTGATTTCTATGTGTGTAGGAGATAGGTATTTGAAGAGCTATTAAAGCTAGGAGTGGTCCCTACATTGGATACCAAATCCCACTCACCCCTTGGAGCTGTAGCAGAGGAATGAAGAGCACCCTATCTTGTTGAGGAGTTGGAAGAATTTACCTCTTCTATAAAAGCATTGTAATATCTATCAGAAAGAGAAAATCATTGTAACATTGTATCAAACACTAATACAAAGGAACATTCTTTTTGGCAAATTTCTCTTTCTATGTTTATCTTATTTATTGTGCTTAGTTATTTTGCTACAATATGAGATGGTAGAATTTTGTGCTAAGTATGGAATAGAACTTTCCCAGTCTGCAAATTATTATCCTCAAGGAAATGGTCTAGCTGAGTCATCAAATAAAAATTTAATTACCAGAATTAAGAGATCATTGGGTAAAAATAAGAAGAGTTGGGACAGTGAGTTAAAATTTGCTTTATGGGCAGATAGGTTATCACTAAAGAGAAATACAGGTAGAACTCCCTACGAAATGGTATATGGAGAGAAAGCCTTGTTACCCCCAAGAATAGAAAAATTAGCACTTTCCCTGCTATTACAAGACCATGAGAACCTTGATGCCTTGTAGAGAAGATTAGACCAAATTGTCCAGTTGCAGGAACAAAGAAGAGAGACCTTAAACATAATAATTGATCAAACTCAAAAATTTGCAAAATAATTTAACAAGAAAGCAAAGGGTACTCCCTTATGTGAAAGTGATGTAGTAATCTACTAGGATGCTAAAAATCATAAACATATTGAGAAAGGAAAACTTGAACGTAAGTAGATTGGCCCTTACCAAATAACTCAAATTGTTGGTCTAAACACTTACAGGTTGCAAACCCTGGAGGGGGAACTGATGAAAATCCCCATCAATGGTATACATCTCAAAATTTATAATCCTTGCCATGGGGTCAATAGGGAATAAAAGACCATATATATATAAAGCAAAAACCCAAAAACAGAGTGCTAGTCCTGTCAAGATGTTATGTTGTTTGTTTTTATTAGTATTTTTCTCACTATTGTTTTGTCTTGTTTTGCTTTGTGTGGTTTTAATTGTGTTATCCTTCATGATTATCATAAGATGATGAGTATTCCTGACTGTCTATTTCTCAAAATATAAGCAGAGAAGAAAATAATTTTAGGTTTTGATGATGCTTACAATTTTTAAATTTGAATGTTCATGTAAACTTTCATACGATATGAAACAAAACAAAATAAATCAGAGTTGATTGGTACATCATGTTAAGGCCTCACATTACAAACAATACTTAAAGAGATTTTAGGGTCCAATGGACAAAGTTATCTTTGGTAAGATGGTTGATCTAAAAATCATTACACTCTATCTCTTAGCCAAAATTTGGTCCTTAAATCAGGTACACTCATTGCACAATCTGCTTATATCCAAATATTTCTCAAAAAGAGAAATAAAATTTAAATAATGTAGATTGAGTTTGTATATGAGATATCTTGGAAAACCTCTACCGGAGCTATAGATGTCTGGCTCGTAGTAGAGTAAAACAGATGGGATCAATAGCATATCCATCGGGGCTATGGACGTTTGACTGGCAGTGGAGCTCTGCAAATGGCAAAAAATCTTAAAGAGTGAAATTACTTATTAGGCTTAACCATTTTCCAAACATGATGAAGTTCTGAAAGACTCATAAATCAAAATGAATGCACTAACACACACTCAGGCCAAGGCATGATGGAGTAAGTGACTTTGATGCATTTTGTATAATCATATCTTAGGACTTTGTAGAACAATCATAACAATATTACAAAAGCTCATCTAAACTTAAAATTCTGATCCTTTGATCTAAATTCGATTACGGAGAAAAATAGTTTTTGGATACTCTATTTGTTTTGATATCATGTTTGTTGTTGCTTTATTGTATCTTTTCAGTTTTTAAGTTTTCTTTGTTTGCAATTTTGATTCTCTAATCAAGTTTTATATTTTATGATTCTATTTAAAAGCCAAAAATAAAACCATAATATTATGGAATTCTCAAGTGCCTCATGTTTTCAGCACATTGTCCCAGTCAAAGCCTATGTTGGAGCCAAATTTGACTCAACATCATATACCCCTAATTTTAAATTTTTGGTTTCAATAAATTTACCAAATGTTGTTGGTCTCTATTGCATTCCCATTTGAGAAATTAATTGTCAATGTTTTGATCCCTAAGATCAGCTATAAAAATGTTCATCTCAATTAAGTCTATAGTCGTGGCCTTTACCGTTAATAAAAGTGCCTTTGTGATCGTTAGTCTTATCCAATAATCAAATATCTTATTAATTTTGGTAATAATCAAACATTCACTAAAATTCCCTTGATCGTTGAAATCATTCGATTATTAAAAGGGTTATAAAATTTGATTATTGAAATATTCACTAAAGCAAACCCCTAAGTCCTTGGGTCACTAATGATTTTGATTAAAACATTCAGACCTAAGTACACAAGTCTAAGGTTAAAAATTATCACATAAGCAATTGAGGGTATGTGCCCCATTTATGATTAAAGATTGTGCAAATTCAAATATCTGAATGATAGTGCTTCACCCTATGAAATTTGAATGGATGTGCTTGCGTAATCTATTCGAAGGATAAATAAAAAAAGAAAAGACCATAATCCAAGTTATATAACCCAATGTCTTAGAAAACTTAATTAACTAAAGGCAAGTAAGGGCCACACGCCCCCTTTGGGTAAACATCGATCACTTTTTATAGATCCAAGGGCAGCGCTCAATACAACATGATCCTATGGACGCGCTTTCATAAGTAATTCGAGGGTTAAAAAAAACAAGTCAATAATATGCCATGGTCAAAAATATTTTAAACATAAGGCCTAAAGTAATTAAATTTAATAAAATTCTTGAGGGTATGCGTCCCATTTGGGTAAAATCTGTGCAACTTTGCTAAATCTAGATGGATGCGCTCGGTTCCTCGAGATCTGGACGGGTGCGCTTGCATAAACCACTCTAAGGTTAATTAAATAATTGCATGGCCAAATTTTTATAACCCAAAGTCTAAAGGCAACCAAATTAATTAAAATAAGGGTTATGCACCCCCTTTGATTAAAAGTCATGCAAATAAAAAATATCCAAGGGTAGCGCTCCATTGTGATTAAATCAGACGACCGTGCCCGCTCGAAATATCAAAGTGTTAACATTGAATAGGTTTAGCACCTCAAGAATTAATTAAACCACTAATTATTATTCACAAGGGTGCTAACGCGTTGCTAATAGTTTCCATTTTGCTTAATCAAAGATTAATACAAATTAAAATATGTGCCATTTGGTTATTAGTCTTGCAGGTCAGAGAAGATCCACGACTATGTTTAACTAGGAGTCGGTCCAACAGATGCGCGCTCCTTAAAGAAGTCAACTTTTGTCATGCACCCATTTGACTAAGGCATCGAGCAATTTCAAAAGATCTAACGACAATGCTTACTCCGCCCTGATCCAATGAATGCACGCTCGCCAAAAATAACCAAGGTTAAGTGAAAGTCTTATATGTGCTCATCATTTAAATCTTGTGTATATCTAAAGAAATCAGCAACTGCACTCATTCCAAGATGATCCAATGAACACACATGCATAAATATAACCAAAAAATAATGGCATCATTTGAGCGATAAAAAGGCTTGCACCTTTGTGAGATCCAATGATAGCGCTTGAGCCCGCCTAGATCCGATGACAGTTTTCCTCCACAACAATCAAAAGATAAATAAAATCGATGGTAGCGCTTGACCCCTATCAAATCCGATGGCTGCACTTCATCAAGATGATCTAAAGAATATAAAGCACACATCATGGGCTAATACGATGACAACGCTTGATCCCGATCAGATTTGATGGTAGTGCTTTCCTGAAAGCGATCAAAGTTTAACAAAGTGGTCAACACCTGGGTAATAGTCAAATCAAGATCCAACAGTCACGCTCATTCCCACCTAGATCCAATGGCAAAAATTCATTGAAGCGACTGATAAATAATTATGCAAAGTTTATCTGTGTGCAATTTTTAGTTGATCTAACGACAACGCTCCAACTCACCCAAATCCAACGACAACGCTTTTATCAATATGATCGAAGGTGAATCACGTGAGGTTTTGGGAAAGGAAATTAATTGAATTTATTATTAAGGTTAAAACAAGCACTAATAATGATTAGGCAAGGGTCTAAGCGCATATTAATTTCTCCCTTTTTGGGATAATAAGTGCACATCTCCTTTTGATCCAATGGCAGCGCTTGATCCCACCTAGATCTTGCGGCAACACGTTTTCAAGGTGTTCGAAGAGTAACATAGACGAGTTTTTTAGTCGAATGATTAATTAAGGTTAATAAGGCCAAAATATATGCCTAATTAATATTAGGGGAGGGTATAATACGTTGTTAATGACCCCTTTTCCTTGGTTAAAATTGGCACATACTTGGAAGATCGGACGACGGTGCACATCCAATTTTTGGTCGAATGACGAGCGCTCGGGAAGGTGATCAAAGTATAAAGGCCCATTTTTTATTGATATTTTATCAACAATATAATAACACAGTTAACCTTAATAAAAAAATTATTTTCTGGATTAATACTATGATTAATGAAAACAATGATTATTAATTTTGGACCTAGGTATATGAGATCAACTTGCTGCTAACCATAATATATGTGACTACCTTGACATACGATTACTATGTTGTAGGGCTAACAATTATGCATGTCCAAAGGCATCAAAAATGGTGCTTGAAGCATATTAAATATAACGGTAAGTGTGGTATGCGATTTTGAAAGGGTAAGTATTATGGATAAAATACCTTAAGTAGATGCCCCATTTTTCCCACTACTCGATTCTCATGCATCTATTGGCTGGGAAAATGGGAGAAGATAGTAAAAAGAGACTAAAATCCATTGAGAGTCCTTACATCCAAATTAGATTTTGGAGGATACATAAGGGATGTACCCATTTGGGTTGGTTTCATGACAATTTCATGGTAGAAATTCACTGGATTTTAACGGGTGATATTCCTGAGATATTAGGCCCTGGGATAAAAGCCTTTATCAAAGAAAAGGAAATAGGAGATTATTTCTTCTTAGAAGGCTTCATGTACATTAGGCTCTATGGGACCAAAATTTCCCCTAAGGTATTACCTAGGTACTACCCTTTCTCCCTAGCCACCTTGGAACTAGTAAGATAGGTTGCAGAAGAAGCCAAGATGAGACAGGATAAGAAGCATTGTCGGGTCCCCTAGCTCAATGACCCATGCAATTTTGGATATTACATATTCATAGGATATCCAAACCTGTTCAAGGGCATGTATGAATTGAAAGACCTGGATTTTGAATAGGTAACTTGGAGATCCTATGATCCTTTGGAAAAATACAGGGATATGATGAAACACGAGTATGCTTGGGTCGAGCACAGAAATGACCAATATGAAGAAGCATTATTGGAAGCCATAGAGAAGGGAGAAAATTTGTAAAAAGTATGGGATGCTTTCCCATATAATCTAAGGGGTAATTCACAAATCCACACACCATATGAATACCCCACATAGTTGAATGCACTAAGGAGAGTTTTTGTAGACTCAACAACCCCAATTTTTTCCCCTCCCACTCAGGCAATCCGAGAAGATCCTATACTAGAAATTATAGAAGAACAGGGCATTGAACAAGTAGAGGTCACAGTAAATACAAAAGATATAGTGGAACACCAGATTCAAGCCCCAAAAAGCCATCAACTCAGTATAGAAGCAACGCCCGGTACTTCACAAGAAAATCCTGCAAGGCTTCATATAGAGAAAGGAAAATAAATAGTTACAGGATCTTCCCAAGAATTAGAAATTCTAGAAAAATAGGTCATAGCCCCTGTTCCTGACCAACTATTGGCCCTTACTAGTGTGAAAAAGTTAGCCCCACGGGCCATTCCCAGTTCACTAAAAATCAACAACGTAGAAGTACATGTTCCAACAGTGGTCCAAATGAATATGAGGAAAATAGGTGGTTTCGGGGACCTCTTAAGGGAGCACAGAGTTAAAAAACAAGAAGTCATATCTGCCCCTGAGGCAAAGAAGTCTAAACTGGCCCTAACCTCAACAAGAGTTTCACTAGAGAGGGTAGAAGAAGAAATAATTTTTAGTGTGGCCAGTGAAAAAGAACTACAAATGGTAGCAGGGATGGACAACATAGGAGAAGATTTCATTGCAGGGGTAGAGGAAAATAGGGTCAAGTCATCTATCACTGAGATATCCATTCTTGATCCATAAGAACCTTTGGTTCTCAAAATTTATGATCAAACAAGAAAGATTTCAATACGAGGAAAAGAGGATGACATGGTCAGGATGAACAAAGCTATGAATGAACAGACTATAGACCTTTTACACCAGGAAAATAAAGAACTGAGGGGTCAATTTGAGACCAGTGATAAGGAAAATGCTAAAATACAAGCCTTAATTAATAATCTGAAGGAACAATTAGCAAAGGCAACTGGCACACCAGTACAACCCCCTTTGGTTGTGAAAGTAACAAACTATGCAGACTATTTGTCTAAAATCAAAAAAAGAAATATCATTTAAAATTAAGGATAGGATCCATGGAATCACAGAGATATTTAGATAGATTCAGAGTGATCCATTTTACTGCAAAATAAATGGAGAGTCTGCTATACTAGAAAGAAAAATAACTGGAAGTCATCCATCCCACTCTCCACCTGCTGGAAGAAAATTTTGAAGAAATGCAGAATAAAGAAGTGATATTAAAGGACAACTTTGAGGTTAAAAAAAATATTGAATTCATGAAAGCAATAATGTTCGAAGTAAACAAAGAAAGGTGGTATAATGATGCTGCAAAAATGTTTGCCCTGTTAAATGATATAAGAGAAAAGCTGGCAGAAATTGGGTTGTCATTGGAGGAATTCTTGGAAACTACTAGCATAGAAGACCTTCTCATGAATAAGATCAAAGAGTTTGACTATGAACCTGATGATGACAAAGCAATGGCCAAGGAGACTACCATCTTGGTAAATACTATGGATTCCCTTGTTACCCAGTATGAAAAGAATAAAGTTTTTATTAGCATACAAAAGAACAAAATCCTCCAAGAAATGAATATACTGAGATTTGCTGTGACTTTTAATATTAACGCTTGGGAGCTTATTGAAAAGCAAATAAGAGGGCTACAACAGAGCAAGAAAAATAAAGAAACCAAAATATGTAGTTTACAACTGGAACTAAAAACACCCCCAAAGGAAGAAATAAATATTACTCAGGGAGGAGAAACTTCAAAAGCAAGAAACCAGTCAAAAGTTGAAGAAGGGACAAAAGAAGAAGACTATTCAGGCACTGAGATTACCAGTTAAACATTTGAATTAAAAGAGTCCTAGCAGAGTGTACAGTGTAAACAAAAGGAGATAATGTAAGACAACTGTACAAAGTTTTGAAGATCAAAATAAAAAGTGACAAGTGTAAGGCCCAGATAAGGCTAGAAATAACAGATTCAAGAATTCAAAGCTATAAATACACCAGTTACGGTCAGAATCTACATCAAGCATTAGAGATAGCATTTTTGCTAAGAGGTATACTTGAGTGCCCTGTGAATTGTGCTGTTGTATCCTTTGTGTCTATTTTTATCTGTCATCCCTCATTCTTCCCCTTTGTTGTGCAGGTTTTGGTAGGATTGCACTTGAGAAGCTGAGAATATTTCCAGTTCTTTTTGAGCTTGAAACTAGGAGATTTTTCTTATTACCAGACTAGAACGGGAGAAGTTGAAGAAGTATTATTATGTTATTTTAACAAGATTTTCTCAATGTATTAAAAAGCTGTAACAGAGTTCAATGGCATCTGCCAAATCTACATGTAATTTCTTTGAAAAATTAATACAATTTTGGGGTTCAGTTCTGTAATTTTTATCTTCAACTCTATGTGTTACTTCATAGTAGATTATATTATTTGAATGTGTTATGAACGTTTATTTCATTTGTCAAACTGTTAAATTTATTACGATGTTCGAATGAGTTTAATAGAGCCAATTTATCTTTTCTCCCTTCTCTCTGTTCATATTTTAAAGCATTGTTAAATTGCTATAATATCCTAATGAATCTAGGCACCGATATACATAAGGCATAATAATAGTTATTGTCTTTGCTTGGTGATTTTAATATAAGTAGTGTAACTAAAATCTAGAGTGCTTAAACTTGTAATATCTAAAGTTTATCACTAGGGTTTCCTTACCCATTTTGGTTATTTTCTTTAGCAATATATCTTTTATCAGAATAAAGAGGCAGGTTGACTAGAGCTTGTAATAGCTCGTTGGTTCCAAATGATTTCTTGTAGCATGACAAATTAACCCTATGGATGCAAGAAATTGTTCCAACAAGGCTTGGAGCAGATTTGAGCAAGTCTAGTGTGTAGAATTGGAGTAGATCTAAGCAGAGTTGAGAGTAGGTTTTGATGAGCATATTTGAGCAAGTCTAGTGTGTAGACTTGGAGAAGATTTGAACAAAGATATGTGTAGACTTGGAGCAGATCTGAGTAGGGTTAAGAGCATATTTTGATGAACAATTTTGAGCAAGTCTAGTGTGTAGACTTGGAGCAGATTTGAGCAAAGTTGAGAGAAGGTTTTGATGAGCATATTTGAGAAAGTTTAGTGTGTAGACTTGGAGTAGATATGACCAGAGATATGTGTAGGATTGGAGTAGAATTGAGCAATATTTGGTGAGCAGATTTGAGCAAGTCTTGTGTGTAGACTTAGAGTAGATCTGATCCGAGTTGAGAGTAGGTTTTGTAGTAGAATTGAGCAAGCCTTGTGGAAAGGCTTGAAGTAGTGTAGAGGGGATTGAGGTCTTCAATGGATAGAGGTCCATGAATCAAAGAAGAGGATATTGAGGTCTCCTATGGATAGAGGTCCACGAACTAAAAAAAGGGGATTGGTGTCTCCTGTGGATAGAGGTCCATGAACTTGAGCATAGGGGATTGGTGTCTCCTTTGGGTTGGTGCCAATAAACATTATAATAGGGAATTGGTTCCCAAGATATTGGTTGAGAAAATTTATAAGAAATATTCTTTCCATGGACGTAGCCCACAATGGGTGAACCACGTTAAATATGTATCTCTCATGTGTGTGATGATTTGTTCATTGTTTAATTTACTGTATTTATATTATTGTTATTATCATTTTGAAAGAAAATTAAAAGTTTTGATCTTATACTGTTCACCCCCCTCTTAGTATAAGTTTGTGTTCTTCAATTGGTATTAGAGTAGGTTCCTTTAGGGAAGCCTAACAGCTTGAAGGAAGATCTTACAAGAACACACATGGCCATGAAAGGAAAAATAAGAATCATGAGACCATATCCTCCTAAGAAGGAAGTAACACACATGGACATAAAAGAAAAGGAAGATGCTCCAATAATTGAAATCCAAGAAAATAGAGAGAAAGAGGAAACTATGGTGGACATGGAAGAAGAATTTGATTTTGCTCTCAAAGAGATTGTTACTCTAAAAAGGAAAGTGGAAACATATAAAGAACTAGAATCAAGTAGTGGAGAAGAGGCTAACTTTGTGATATGTATTGAATGTGGTAACCTTGGTCACCTTGCACTTTATTGTCCACAAAATGGGTATAGTAGCAGTAAAGAGAAGAAGGATCCAAGAAAACACAAAGATATGCAATCTATGAAATGTTTTAGTTGTGGTAACATTGGTCACTACACAACTTATTGTCCACAAAATGGGTACAGTAGCAGTGATGAAAGCCTCTCCGATAGTGAAGAAGAAGAGATAGTTTTAGAAAATGAAGAAGAAGGCACAATTGACATAAAAGAGAAACTTATTATTGCTCTTGAAGAGTTGAAGAGGACTAGAAAGGAGAACTCAATATTGAAGGCTCAAGTACAAGAGAAAGAAGATGCTTTTGTAGTTGAAGACCTATAAAAAGAGAAATATTCAGAGAAGGAAAAAGAAGCCATAGTTGATATGGAAGAGGAACTTGTTGTTGAACTTGATAATTTGAAAAGGAAGAACTTATAAATGAAGGCTCAAGTACAAGAGGATGAGAAAACAAAGATAAAGCTTCTACAAGATCTTACTGACTTAAAATTTAAAGTTGAAGAGGCAAGAAAAATTGAAGAAGGTATGGTTGAGCAGTTAAAGGCAAAAGAGCTAGAATGTGAAATATTAGAACATGAAGTGGTTTCTCTAAGGATGGAAGTGAAAAATTCTAATGATAAGCTACATAAGTTTGAGAAAATCTCAAAATATTTGGATGACATTATCAAGGCACAAAGATCTCCATTTATAAAAATAGGACTTGGTTTTGAAGAAGGTCAAGAGAAACAAAAAGAGGAGTCAAGCTCAAAAGGGATAAAGGAATCAAAGGAAGAAATTGAAGAAGAGCCTAAGACCTATGTTGATGTGTTGAGAGGTGATAGTATCAAAGAGGAAGCAAACAAAGAATCATCAAGAAATAGGGACCATCACAAAAAAGGCAATGAAAGAACCATGCAACCATACCCTCCAAGGCAAGATGAATATTTCTTCTAAGGTTATTGTTACTCATGTAATAATTTTGGTCATAAAGCTATGCAATGCAAAGTTCATGGAAATAATGATTATGGCTTAACCAAGAGGAACTTCAATTCATTTGCACTTGTCAAGGACTACAACATTAGGTGTTACAATTGCAACAATTTTGGTCATAGAGCTATACATTACAGGGTTCATGGCAAGAATAATTATGGCTTCACAAAGATAAATTTCAAGTCATTTGCACCTTCCAAGGACTAAAACATCATGTGTTAAAATTGCAATAATTTTGGGCATAGATTAAAGTGGTGTAGAACAGAATTTACAGAACTTCCAAAGATAAGCAAGAAAAAGGATGTTCAAAATGTACAAAGAGGTATGACTTCAAAAGTTTGGAAAAATATTAAAAAATAAGAAGAAATTTGTAAGTTGGGAGTAGTTTTACTCCCATCCCAAAATTTATCACCTCAAGAAAAGAGGTGGTGAGGGGGTTATGCTAATTGTCTTATATTTAGCCCCATGGAGCCCTTTGTCATTGATGTCAAACGGGGAGAGAATTCAAAGGGGGAGTAGCTTGTCAAGGGGAGAAATTTGGGAATCCAGTTACAATAAAAGGAATATTTTTTATAAGGATTGCCATCAATGACAAAGGGGGTGATAGGGATTAATATTTAATTCTTAATATTATCCCTATTCACATGGATCACATTGTACAACATTTAATGCATAGATGAGGGCCAAGTGATAACCCCATCAAGGCTAATAGTAGTGAAGAAGTGTATGAGGATTTGAGAGGGCAATTGAACAATGTCACACTCTTGAATAACAATTCTCAAGTTGGGTATCGTGACAATCTATTTGTCACAAGGTCTCACCTCCTACACAACTTTGTAGTAGATTGTATAATTGACAATGGCTCACAAAAGAATCTAATCGCAAAGTCCATTGTTGATAGGCTAAAACTTCCTACAACCAAACATCCTCAACCCTACTCTCTTGGGTGGAAGGATAGCAACAACACCTCCCAGATCACACAAACTTGCATATTTGGATTTGCATTTGGGTCTAAGTATAAGGATCAAGTTACTTGTGATGTCACCCAAATGGATTGATGTGAATTTCAACTAGGTAAACCATACCAATATGATAGACATGCTACTTATGATGCATTTAACAACACATACACACTACAAAAGGATAAAAAGCATTATCTCATTGAAGCCACAAAGCAAACATCTAATATGTTGCTCACTTGCAGATAAGCTAGGAAAGCCACTAATAATGCTCAAGCACTTGCACTAATTTTCATTCGGTAACAAGAGCACATAAAATAAAAGGGGCATAAAAACAACACTAAATCTCAAATACAAAATTCACAGGTGAAAAAAATATTACATAAGTATGAAAATGTATTTCAAGAGCCCACTTTCTTACCACCAAAAAGAGCAATTAATTATATTGAGATAATTCTAGTAGCACCTCTTCCAAATGTTCCAATGTACAGGAAATCCATTTTATAGTATGATGAGATAAAGAAAAAATTGCAAGAATTATTGGATAAGGTCTTCATCAAACCAAGCACTTCTCCTTGTGCTTCACCAATTTTGCTTGCTCTAAAAAAATATGGTACTTGGAGATTCTGTATTGATTTCAGGGCACTAAATAAAATAACAATAAAAAATAGGTATCCACTTCCTCGAATTGATGACTTGTTAGATCAAATCCAAGGGGCTAAATTATTTAGCAAACTTGATCTTAAGAGTGGCTATCATCAAGTTAGAATACAAGCAAAGGATACGTGGAAAACAAATTTCAAGACAAAGATGTGATTGTTTGAATGATTGGTTATGCCATTTGGCCTCACCAATGCCCAAACTACATTTATGAGGCTCATGAATGGATTCTTCCATGAGTGAATTGATCGATATGTAATCATTTATCTTAATGACATCTTGATATTTTTCAATACTTGGCCCAAACATTTACAACATCTTGAGAATGTCCTTGCCATCCTTCAAAAGAACTAGTTGTTTGCCAGCTTGAACAAATGCTCCTTTGCCCAAACATCGATTTCATACCTCGACTTCATCATCAATGCCAAAGGTATCCAGGTTGATCCTATCAAAGTAAAATTTCTTCTTAATTGGCCTTCTCCCACAAATATCACTGAACTTGAAAGTTTTCTTGTCCTTGCTAACTTCTACCGTAAATTCATTCCAGGGTACTCAACCATTGCTACTCCATTGCATTCTTTGACTAAGGCTAAATTTGTGTTTCATTGGACAAATGCCCACACCAAATCGTTTGCCACTCTCAAAGACAAGCTTTGCTTAGCCCCTATCTTTGCCATTTCTGATCTTTGACAACCATTTGAAATCAAAATTGATGCCTCTCCATTTGCTCTCGATGTTGTTATCAAATAAAATGGCCATCCAATAGCTTATCATTCTGAGTCATTTTCTACAACAAAACAAAATTACTTCACTTATGATAAGGAACTCTATACCTTAGTCCAAGCTATAAAATATTGACATCACTACCTTCTTGGTAAAGAAACTATTGTTCACATAGATCATTTTCCCTTGTAGTTTCTTCAATCCCAAACAAAAATACAAGAAGCATGACACATGAAATGGGTCTCCTATCTTCAACAGTTTCACTTAGTCATCAAATGCAAGAAGGGTAGTCAAAATTCTATTATCGATTGTCTAAGCCATCCTCCATATGCTCAAGCCTTAAGCATTGTCACTACCTCTCATTTAGCCTTCCAATATTGGCCTGTTGAGTATCCTAATGATCCTGACTTTGCCACAATTTATCACAAATTACAACATCCATCCTCCTCCAATTTAAGTCCCTTTCAATATTTCCATCTCAAGGAGGGGTTGCTTTACCATCTAGATAAGCTTTGTGTTCCTACTGAGAGCAAACCATCCCTTCTAAGAGACGCTCATTCCATCCTCTATGGCAGCCATTTCAGCAAACATAAGATCCTTCACCATTTGCAAAGATTCTTCTATTCGCCACACATGCAGCGAGATGTTATCAAGTACTTAAAACAATGTGTTCCATGTATTTGGTCTAAATAGTCCAAATGTAGGCTTGATATTAGTATGCCCTTACCCATTACATCACATCCTTGGAAAAGTATATCTATAGATCTTGTCAGTGGTTTTCCCATGACTGTCCATAAACATGATTGTGTCTTTGTTATAATCGATCGTTTCAGTAAGATGGCTAAGTTCATTCCATGTTGAAAAACAAGTTCTATTGCAGACTTAGCCAAATTTTTCTTTGATGTCATATGGTGCTCCTTTGGTATCCCCACTAGTATTGTGTATAATCATGATTCCCATTTTATCATTCATTTTTGGAGGTCTTTGTGGAAACTATTAGGTGTGTCCCTTAATTTTTCCACAACATTCCATCCTCAATCTGATGGTCAAACAGAAGTCATCAATCATACAGTTATCCAAAGTCTTTGAGTCTACCACCATGCATCACCAACCAAGTGGGATCTCAGTCTAACTCATATTGAGCATGCATATAAAAGAGCCGTCCATACATCCATAGGTCATAGTCATTTTGAGGTCTATCTAGGGTTTCAAACTATCGCTCCATATGAGTTACTGTTGGTCACGAATCTGCCACAGGAAAGGATTTTCTAAAACTAAGCACCCTAGACCCGGCCAACATTGAAAGGCTGGGAGAAAGAGATGTCTCCCAGACCAATCTCCAGAGTGGGCTGGTTCCCTTTTGATTTCAGATTAGAGTTGCTGGAAAGGAATTACAAATATGCAAAAAGAAACAGGAAATACATGGAAAGAGATGGGAAATATAGCCGTAGGCCGAATTTGTTAGATCGGGAAAGAATAACAGCAGATCACTTTAAGTACAACAACAACATATAACATAAGATATTAACTTAATTCTCTTACAACCTTGCACAGAAAATCCCTCCAAGATCACATTCCAGAACTCACTCCCTCACAAGCAATATTCAAACTCAACATGCAGAATTCAAATGAAGCAGCAAATAAGGAATATGAGTGTTATATTAGGAATGTAAATAACAGAAAGAAAAATCACACAGAAAGCTGCTTGCAAAATCAGAGGCCAATTATCTTTCATTCATGCAATGAACTTCAAGCTTTCAGCAAAAGTTTCTCTCAAACTCCCGATACCTTTTTCTGAGATCTACATTGATTTATATAGAGGTCTTGCCTCTTTGCAGCATTAAAAATATGAAACGGACCTCCTCGAGATCTACAAAGTATGCAACGGAAACAAAGAAATGATCCCCTTAATCCAGCCTCGGAGAAACCAGAAATTGAATGCAATAAGGAGTCGGTCGTCTTCATTAAATTGTCGTTCTTGAAAATATGCTTGAAACCGTTAGAAAAACCACGAACAGCAGCTTCGAATAATGGAAATCTTTAATTCTGGTGATTTGAACACGTTCTTCCACCTTGCTTGCATCGAAAAGTAGTGACACATTTAATTCTGGAGCACTTTTAATCATCAAAAATCGCAAAACTGCATCGGACCGTTTGAACCGCTTTCTGGCACGAAACTGTAGCAGGTCGCAAAAACGCGACATGTCACGAAATCGTGACGTTCCGTACCATTATGCTCCTTCTCTGCTTCGTCTCCGTGAAAATGTGACAATGCGCGATTTCGCGACGTTCTTCATCTCTAGGTTCTCTTCGCTGCATCGAATCGCGAAAACATGACACTACGCGATTTCGCTACACTTTTCTCTTTTCGGCTTTATCTTCCTGAGACGTCGTGAAATCACGACATTCACTTTTGTTGGAACTTCCTTCCTCAATATGTAGCGAAAACATGACATGTTCTTTCACCTGCCTTCTTCATTTCTCCAAGTCACGAAAATGACACCATGTCGCGAAATCGCTACGATTTCTCTGCTGCTGCTCAATGCTCTCTTCTAAGTCACGAAAATCTGACATGTCATGAAATCGTGACAGTTTTCATGCATTCTGTACGGTCCTTCTCTAACCCATGAAAACGTGACATTCTGCCTCAAGTGACTCTTCAATCTCCATTATGTCGCAAAATCGTGATAGGTTCTGTCTCCTTGGACTTTGCTGCTTTTGAACCACAAAAATTTGGCATGTCATGAAATCGTGACGTTCCGTACAACCTGGCTACCTCCTTGCTTCCTCTCCATGAAAACACGACGCGTCACGAAATCGCTACCATTTTTTGCACTAAGTCCTTCTTGCCCCATGTGTCGCGAAATCGCGACAAGTCTAGGTTGTTAGGCTTTATCTCCACAAATGTCACGAAATCGCGACGCCAACTTCTTTCTTGCCCTTAGCCTCAAAAATGTCACGAAATCGTGACAGGTTCTGTCTTGCTCAGCTTCATCCCACAAATGTCGCGAAATCGCGACGTATTCATGCCTTAAGCCTTTTTGTCTCCACTTCGCCGCGACCACGCAACACGTCGCGATTTCGTGACGTCTTTCACCTTTTGAACCGCATTCAATATTCTGTCGTGATATCGCTACGAAGTTTGTTGCCATCACCCTCTGCTGAGTTATGTCGCGATTTCACGACGTTTTCTAACATTATGCTCCCTGGCCATCGCAAGTCGCGAAAACGCGACATGTCACGATTTCGTGACAATTTTGCTGCGCTGCCTCCGTTGACCACTTTGACCACGAAAATCCAACACGTCGCGATATCGCGACGGTTTTACCCCCCTGTTGCCATTGACTGCGTTGACCGCGATTTTTCGACATGTCATGAAATCGTGACAGTTTTTGACTTTGCTCTTTTCTGCCCTTTTGCGTCGTGAAACTGTGACAAGTCACGATTTCGTGACACCTTTGGCTTTTGATTTCTCTCTCCTCGAAAGACCCGCGATAACGCGACATGTCGCGATATCGCGACGGTTTTGAAAATGTGTCCTCCATGCTATTTTTTGTCGCGATTTCACGACAGTCTTCGGACTTAGCCTTTTTTGCATCAAAACCTGTATAGAAGTGAGAATTTCAACATCTAATGCATGAATAAACAACAATCAAATAAATGTGGCAAAAATGCCAACATTCTTGGCGGCTCGTGGGGTATACAGTTCTGCTGTATGCAAGAATCCCGAGCCTGAATCCATTGGGCAACAGAGTCATGAGAAACTGAGAACAGAAAGCTGGCTGCTGGGGTTCATCTCGGTGGACTGCTGCAACAACTTTTGCTGAATGAATGAAACTCAAAGAATCTGTATTCGACTGAACTGACCATGGAATGGAAATGATGAATGATGGAATAATGGAATGGAGGGAGTGAGGCGGTAGATACAGTAACAGAGTGCTTCTGTGCTACCAGCTGCTATGAAAGGGAAATGGAAGTGAATGGAATAAACAAAATGATGATCAACAAATGTGTAGGCTGTGGAATGAGAATGGAGTGGGGAAATGAACTGTAGATAAATGCTTAAAACAACAATGTAGTTAGAAGAAAAGGAAAAGAAGAACCGAGAATATTAGAAAAAAGGAAAAGAAACAACAGCAGTGGCTTGATTACTGTAGAGGAAAAGGAGTAGGAGAAGGAGGGAATAAAGAGGGGAAGGGAAGAAATAAAGAGGAAGCCACTAACTGCTGGGAAAGAAGAAGAAAAAAGACAGAAATACGTACCTGCGGGCTCGCATGCAAAAAGAGCCGAAGTTTGACAAGGGAAAACAATACTTTTTTTTTTTTTTTCTGTTTTCTTTTCTATTTTTTTTTGCTTTTTTTTTTTACTATGTACAAGGTAACTCCCGAATTAGCTATGAATTTTTGGGAAAGACACGAACCCAAACACGGTTCTGTCTCCTGGATCCCAGATCCTTGATATACACTCAGTAGACTCCTGGTTGATGGTCAGCTCAGAGTCACCAGAGATCTATAACTGCTGCACTCCAAGTGTCCCAGCCGTCTTGAGACCTAGGCATGATCGTTCAGTCTCAGTGTTAGCACCATTTCTGTATTGTGCTCCATTAGAATAGAGCTGATCTGGCAGATAAGCTTGTCCAACTTGATCAGGAGGCAACTTGACTTCAACCTCTTCAGGCTTCATAATGGAATAACGTCTGATCCCAGTTTCGATCATGGCGTTAAAATTGAGCATTGAAAACTCATCCTCCAAATCAGGATCCTCCAACTCTTCAGTTATCATATGAACAACATGTTTGGACTTTTCTTCTTCTTCTATCTTCTCAATATGAAAAGTAGAAGGTTTCTGATTGTAGATCCGGACTCGTCTTCCTTTGAACGAAATCTCCAGATGAGAATAATCCAGTGCAAGATAACCTCCCAACTTTGCAGTGAACTCTCTGGATAAGCACATACTGAAATACGGTTCTAGATCCACCACAACTATCTCCTGAATGACTGTAATCTGAGGCATAGTGTGTAAAACAATCGGGACATCCTTGATTACACCCATCATTTTCACTGGAGTACCATCTAGCTGCAAAACTCCAAGGCTACTTCGTGTGAATTCCATTCCCATCGCTTCACAAACTGCCTTTGGCATGACAGTTGTAGCAGCTCCAGAGTCGATCAGGCAATTATGTACGATCCAACCCTCCATCCTGAGTGACAGATAAAATGGGGGTGGTCTATTCCTTTCAGTGACTACAAAAGTTAACGTTTGAGCCATAACTACCTGGGCTGGAGCTTTCCCCTTACTTTGTATGGTCTTCAGGGATTCCTGTAAGAGATTTATCTATCCAGGCAACTGTAGGGTGTCATACAGACTTACCTTAGCTGGTATCCATTTAAGTTCTTCAACAATGTTGTACTCCATGGAGATCTATTCTTTTTTGCCACTAGCAGATTCGAATGTGCTCTTATGTTGCTGGATAGCCTCCACTCATTGTCGTTTGGTCAATGATGGATACCGCAACGTCTCTTTGGCTTGCTCCTTTGTTTTTGTTTGCGGCTGGGTAGTAGAGGCTTGTCCCTTGTCTTTTGCTGGTGATGGAAGTGGATCCTTCGACAAAATAGGTGATTGTCGTTGCGCTGGGGAATCATGAGCCTTTGTTGGCATTTGTTGCTTCTTTGCTTGTACAAGAGGCACTTTCAATGGCTCCATCTTAGCCGGATCTACCAACATTGGTTTCTTGCCGCTGCGTGTTAGTATTGCTATATGTTCCTCCAGAGACTCCACGGAAGTAAGATCCACCTCTCGAATCATGTTTACACGGCTCCCTGTAAGAACTTGCAAATAATTTTGGTGGACCATGCAAGTAGACTCATCATGTGGGTCATTGCAGGAAGAACACCAGTAAGATGGCTCATGTGAAACTTCAGAAGGGCCAGCCTCTTCACTTACCAGAACTGCTGAGTTCCTTTCAGGTGCTTTCTCCATAGCCTTGCTTGGAGCAGGTTGTTCTCTGGTTACTATCGACATAAATCTTCGTGGTTGGTAGCTTCTTTTCGCCTCTCTCCATTCCATAGATGTCACCTTGTCAGTGAGAGATCTCATAGCCGACTGAATTTCTTGTAACATAACCAATTGAGGATCTGGGCTTGAGGACACAGGCGATGCCGGTAAAGGTAGTGGAACCTGTGGGGAAGGTAATGCAGGAGTTGGAAATGGAGGGACTAACCGTGGAATACTCGGTGCAGGCAACTGGGGAACAGTTGGAGCAGGAAGCTGAGGAACTGGGATGGGTGCAATTTGAGGTGCATTGGAGCTCCATGATGGGGTAGGATACATTGATGGCATGGGCTGTGGGAGCGAACCAGAATATAAATATTTAGGCAGATCAGGAATAATAGGCATAGTTACCTTCGGAGGAAGTCTACCTATAGCAATCAAATCAGCTTTCGCCTTTAACGCTTGTTCGAACAACTCTGGAAATGTAGTCACGTTGGACTACTGGACAGCCCAACCGATGTCTATGTTGAACGCTCTGAGGTAGTAAAATGCAGCTAGCTCATCAGCAGGCCGAAGACCATCAAGAATTCTCTGCCAGGTTCTGGTAAATCTGACGTTGAAATCAGCTATCTCTTCCTGCGGGTGCCTCTGGATTGCGTTAAACTGATGCAACAATGAAAATGGATCAGCCTGTTCATGAAAATTCTTCACTAACAATTCTCCTAGCTGATCCCATGATGTAATGGTGCCTGGTTGCAACGTTCGGTACCAATACAACAATTTACCTCTCAGTGATAACACCAACAACTTTACCATTACATCTTCGTCAGTTATATCATGAATGGCCGCCAGAGAAGCTACATCATTGATATGTTCATATGCAGTCTTACCCGTACCATCATAGGTCGGTAAAACCTTCAACGCGGCCTGAGGAACTGGATTCTGAGCCTGCAAATTCAAGGCTCCCGAACTGTTCCATGCCAAGAACTTCTTGGGTGGAGGATACTGGGCCATTGGGACTAGTGGATATGACTGAGAAGATGGAAAACTAGTAACAATACCAGGGATTTGTGTAGATAGGGCAGATGATGCAAGCGATGGGGAAATCAACCTAGATTGTTCACCTCTTTTTGTGCTGTCAAGTTCAAAAAACTCAACAAGATCTTCAACTTTTTTCGATTTTGATCTCGTGATCATGAAATACAGCTTTCACTGCATCCACATTCAGAGATTTCTGGGCACTGCAGAGTCACCAAATGTTCTAGCTATACGACATGAAGGCGAACATTAAACCTTCAATACTATGGGATCTTTCTGAGACAGAAGAAGTCTGTCCCACCGGGCGTGCCAAAAACTGTTGGTCACGAATCTGCCACAGGAAAGGATTTTCTAAAACTAAGCACCCTAGACCCGGCCAACATTGAAAGGCTGGGAGAAAGAGATGTCTCCCAGACCAATCTCCAGAGTGGGCTGGTTCCCTTACTATTTCTAAGTTTGATTTCAGATTAGAGTTGCTGGAAAGGAATTACAAATATGCAAAAAGAAACAGGAAATACATGGAAAGAGATGGGAAATATAGCCGTAGGCCAAATTTGTTAGATCGGGAAAGAATAACAGCAGATCACTTTAAGTACAACAACAACATATAACATAAGATATTAACTTAATTCTCTTACAACCTTGCATAGAAAATCCCTCCAAGATCACATTCCAGAACTCACTCCCTCACAAGCAATATTCAAACTCAACATGCAGAATTCAAATGAAGCAACAAATAAGGAATATGAGTGTTATATTAGGAATGTAAATAACAGAAAGAAAAATCACACAGACAGCTGCTTGCAAAATCAGAGGCCAATTATCTTTCATTCATGCAATGAACTTCAAGCTTTCAGCAAAATTTTCTCTCAAACTCCCGATACCTTTTTTTGAGATCTACATTGATTTATATAGAGGTCTTGCCTCTTTGCAACATTAAAAATATGAAACGGACCTCCTCGAGATCTACAAAGTATGCAATGGAAACAAAGAAATGATCCCATTAATCCAGCCTTGGAGAAACCAAAAATTGAATGCAATAAGGAGTCGATCGTCTTCATTAAATTGTCGTTCTTGAAAATATGCTTGAAACCGTTAGAAAAACCACGAACAACAGCTTTGAATAATGGAAATATTTAATTCTGGTGATTTGAACACGTTCTTCCACCTTGCTTGCATCGGAAAGCAGTGACACATTTAATTTTGGAGCGCTTTTAATCATCGAAAATCGCAAAACTGCATCGGACCGTTTGAACCGCTTTTTGGCATGAAACTGTAGTAGGTCGTGAAAACGCGACATGTCACGAAATCGTGACGTTCCGTACCATTATGCTCCTTCTCTGCTTCGTCTCCGCGAAAATGTGACAATGCACGATTTCGCGACGTTCTTCATCTCTAGGTTCTCTTCGCTGCATCGAATCGCGAAAACATGACACTGCACGATTTCGCTACACTTTTCTCTTTTCGGCTTTATCTTCCTGAGACGTCGCGAAATCGTGACATTCGCTTTTGTTGGAACTTCCTTCCTCAATATGTAGCGAAAACATGACATGTTCTTTCACCTGCCTTCTTCATTTCTCCAAGTCACGAAAACGACACCATGTCGCGAAATCGCTACGATTTCTCTGCTGTTGCTCAATGCTCTCTTCTAAGTCACGAAAATCCGACATGTCACGAAATCATGACAGTTTTCATGCATTCTGTACGGTCCTTCTCTAACCCACGAAAACGTGACATTCTGCCTCAAGTGACTCTTCAATCTCCATCATGTCGCAAAATCGTGACAGGTTCTGTCTCCTTGGACTTTGCTGCTTCTGAACCACGAAAATTTGGCATGTCACGAAATCGCGACGTTCCGTACAACCTGGCTACCTCCTTGCTTCCTCTCCACAAAAACACGACGCATCGCGAAATCGCTACCATTTTTTGCACTAAGTCCTTCTTGCCCCATGTGTCACGAAATCGTGACAAGTCTAGGTTGTTAGGCTTTATCTCCACAAATGTCACGAAATCGCGACGCCAACTTCTTTCTTGCCCTTAGCCTCAAAAATGTCACGAAATCACGATAGGTTCTGTCTTGCTCAGCTTCATCCCACAAATGTCACGAAATCGCGACGTATTCATGCCTTAAGCCTTTCTGTCTCCACTTCGCCGCGACCACGCAACACGTCGCGATTTCACGACGTCTTTCGCCTTTTGAACCGCGTTCAATATTCTATCGCGATATCGCTACGAAGTTTGTTGCCATCACCCTCTACTGAGTTATGTCACGATTTCATGACGTTTTCTAACATTATGCTCCCTGGCCATCGCAAGTCGCGAAAACGCGACATGTCGCGATTTCGTGACAATTTTGCTGTGCTGCCTCCGTTGACCACTTTGACCGCGAAAATCCAACACGTCGCGATATCGCGACGGTTTTACCCCCTGTTGTCGTTGACTATGTTGACCGCGATTTTTCGACATGTCGCAAAATCGTGACAGTTTTTGACTTTGCTCTTTTCTGCCCTTTTGCGTCGTGAAACTGTGACAAGTCACGATTTCGCGACACCTTTGGCTTTTGATTTCTCTCTCCTCGAAAGACCCGCGATAACGCGACATGTCGCGATATCGCGACGGTTTTGAAAATGTGTCCTCCATGCTATTTTTTGTCGCGATTTCATGACAGTCTTTGGACTTAGCCTTTTTTGCATCAAAACCTGTATAGAAGTGAGAATTTCAACATCTAATGCATGAATAATCAACAATCAACATAAATGTGGCAAAAATGCCAACAGTTACCCTTGGCTCTTCCATCTCCAATCACAGTCCACATGTAGAAAGAATAGGATAAAGCACAATCTTTCATCCAGCACCTGCAGTAGCTCTAGTTCAAAGTTGTATACATCCTACAATAAACACAACAACAACAAAAATAGGTGATGGATCGTTATCATGTTCCATATTCCTTTTATATGGGTGATCGAGTCTGGTTGTACCTTGATCATAAGATATTTCCAGAGAAGGCACATAACAAGATCAAACCTCTCTGTTTTGGGCCTTACACCATTATTCAAAAACTGTCTGAGAATGCATTTATATTGGACCTTCCAACACACTTGGGTATTCATGATGTTTTCAATGTTGATCTACTCTATCCATACCATGAGTCCACACTAGAGAGCCCACCGGACATCAGTCATCCTTCCAATGTTGTTCCAGATTTCTAGCTTCCATTGGAGGAGAACCGTCTGTTTGACACCAGGACTTGCCACACTCACTAGGGTTCATCCACTTCATATTTGATTGCACACCATGGAGATATTCCTCACTAGACTAAGTGGATCACTTCAGCACAAATGGCTTGTGATTTTCCCTCTCTTTTGGATGCATTGGAGCCCAATGCTTCTAAGGTGGGGAGGAATGATAGGGATTAATATTTAATTCTTAATATTATCCCTATTCACATGGATCACATTGTACAACATTTAATGCTCATACGGATTGGTGCATTAAATGCCACTTTTATAAAGGTAGACATGCCTATAAAAATATTTTTGGTGTGAATGCAATCTCAGTTTTCATCATGCTATTCCTTATGTGCTTGCTCTCGAGTGTTCATTACATATCAAGGGGAGATTGTTGGAAATATTGAGCATATTGAGTTGTCATTGATGTCAAAGGATTGATGTCAAAATGTTGCATGGTATTCAAGGTAGAAATATTCTTCTATAGTTGGATAGATATGCAAGGCAGGATATATCTCAAGCAAGAAAAGGTTTATTGTAAAGAAAATGTTTATAATATTTATTTTTAAATATTATAAATAAGGACCAAGAAGTTAAGAGTGCTTGGGACAATGTTTTAAAATATATTTGACCAAGGTTTAAATATGAATGAGAAGGTAAAGTTTTGAAAGGATTTAAAAGGAAGACCAAGGTTTAAGAGCCATTATTATAAATTTTTTTAATATTATAATATAATATAAGGTTATTTGTTTTGGCGCCAATGTCTAGGAAGCAAGTTTAAAAGATAAAATTTCATGAGCGCCGACGTTGGATGAGGGAGACAAATGAATATAAATATCTTAGCAAAAATCAATTGATGAGGAATGCTTTTTGAAGTGCAAAAATCATATGATATCTAAGGTTTTGACTGTGCAATTGATTTCTCTCATGTGCTGAATTTTGTGAATGATAATAGAGAGAAGACACATTTTTCGAAGGACAACGATCTATGAATAAAGAGGGAAGTGCTGCAGTTGATATCCCAATGGGGTGGCTAGCCCAGTTGGTTATTGAGCTAGCGCTAAGGCACTGGGAGCTAGGAGGTCACTGGTTTGATTTTGGGCAGGTCTGTTTTGTGTGGCAGAAAGAAAAGTTTTTGGTTATTAAAGGAGTCTTTAAAGGTGACATACTACATGAGGGTTCTTACCCACGGGGGTAGCCCAGTTGGTTACCAAGCCTTGCCTTGGGCGCTGAGTGGGTAGAGGTCACAGTTTCAATTCTCCTACGCTTGTGTGGCTTGTTGGTTGAGGTATGCACGCCAAAATTTTTGATTAAATTTGCATGTGGTAAAGTTGAAAATTAATAAGTTGTTGGCCTGATTATTGATTTCACATAAGGACAAATTTTTGAAAGAAAAGAGGATAGTGCGTAGGGCAGGGTGTATTTTGTTTATAATAAGAAGCAAATTTTATTTTGAGAATAGGAGGCATAAGGTGTATAAATATTTATGTGACATTGTAATGTGTGCATGTTGAAAATAATTATATTGTGATATGAGTATTGCTTGAAAGGAAAGGAGTCAAAAGGTGTAATGTGGTTTATTGTAATTGTATTATTTTGCATTGTAGAAAAAGGATTTTAAGGGTTTGAAAGTTTTATTTTTGAGGATTGGAAAGGAGAAATAAGACTTTTACTTTGCACATCTTTTGAGAGATGTTTTTAATGTGGATGATTTGAAAAGAAGATTACTAACCTGTTTTGAAGTGGTGAAAGAAAAATTATTTTAAGATAGGTTTTGAGAAGTCAAGACACAGAATATTTTCATCAAGGCAGCCTTAGAGGTATGGTGATTTGATTCCTTTCTCAAGGTGAATTTGTTTAAAGAAAATATTCTTGATATCATATGGTAGAGATATAAGGATTGATTTGATGTGCATAAGTGATGAATGAAATTGGAAATACAAGTGCTAGGGTTTGAGAAAAAGTCATGCATGATTGTTGAATGAAATTGAAAGTTAATGTGCTAGGGTTTGAGAACAAGTTGTGCATTATTGTTGAATGACATTGAAACATATGTTCTAGGGTTTGAGAACAAAGTTGTGCATTATTGTTGAATGAAATTGAAAGTTAATGTGCAAGGGTTTTTGGAAATATAAGAGCAAGGGTTGGAAGGAAAATTTTTTCATTGTTTTTGAGTGACATTGGGAATGCATGTGCAAGTATAATAGATCAGATTTGTAAAGCAATTTGTGCATCATCATGATTGACCTTGGGAGTAGATAAAAGGGACAGACTTGTGCATTGTTCATGATTGATTTTGTGAGATATGAGAAGGACTTGTGCATTGTGATTTATTTTGAAGTAAACTTGCAAATCAGTAAATACCAGGTCAGTTATCAAGTGCTAGACTAGAGCTACCTTTAGAATGAAATAAGTGTGAGACATGTGAAAGTGATAGACTTAATGAATGAGAAGAACATATTGAGCATTTGTTAGTGCATATCATTCTCTATATGTTCAAGAGGTTAAACGAATTATGGGTAGAATATGTCTAAACTACTTTAGTCAAAGAAAGCACTTTTGGAAAAGATATATGAAATTGTTTGTATGCAAAAATTGGGAATAGTTAAGCATGTGTTATGAGCATATTTGAGCATGTATTATGAGCACATTTGAGCATGTGTTATGAAAATATTGAGCATGTGTTATGAGTAGATTTGAGCATGTGTTATGAATAGATTTGAGCATGTGTTATGAGCATATTTGAGCATGTGTTATGAGCATATTTGAGCAAGTGTTATGAGCATATTTGAGTATGCGTTATGAACATATTTGAGTATGTGTTATGAGCCAATTTGAGCAGGTTTTGGTGAGCATATTTGAGAAAGCCTTGTGTATAGGTTTAGAGAATATTTGAGCAAGTCTAGTGTGTACACTTGGAGCAGATCTGAGCAGATTTAAGAGCAAGTTTTGATGAGCAGATTTTAACAAGTCTAGTGTGTAGACTTGAAGCATATATGAGCAGAGATATGTGTAGACTTGGATTAGATCTGAGTATATTTGAGAATAGGTTTTGATGAGCAGATTTTAGTAAGTCTAGTGTGTAGACTTGGAGCATATCTGAGCAGAGATATGTGTAGACTTGAAGAAGATCTGAGAAGATTTGAGAGTAGGTTTTGATGAGCATATTTGATAAAGTCTAGTATGTAGACTTAGAGCAGATCTAAGCATAGATATGTGTGGGCTTGGAGCAGAATTGAGCAAGATTTTGTGAGCATATTTGAGCAAGTATTGTGTGTAGACTTGGAGTAGATCTAAGTAGAGTTGAGAGTAGGTTTTGTAGTAGAATTGAGTAAGCCTTGTGGAAAGGCTTGAAGTAGTGTAGAGGGGATTGAGGTCTCTAGTGGATAGAGGTCCACAAACTAGAGCATAGGGTATTGAGGTCTCATGTGAATAGAGGTCCACGAACTGAGAAAGGAGATTGGTGTCTCCTGTGGATAGAGGTCCACAAACTTGAGCATAGGGGATTGGTGTCTCCTTTGGGTTGGTGCCCATAAACATTGTAATAGGGAATTGGTTCCAAAGATATTGGTTGAGGAAATTTATAAGAAATATTTTCTCCGTGGACGTAGCCCACATTGGGTGAACCACGTTAAATATGTGTCTCTCATGTGTGTGATAATTTGTGCATTGTTTCATTTACTGCATTGATATTATTGTTGTTATCATTTGGAAAGAAAAGTAAAATTTTTGATCTTATATTGTTCACCCCTCCTCTCAGTATAAACTCATGTTCTTCATAACTTTTCCCCAATCCTCTGGGGGAGGCTACCACTTTTTATTTTTGACTATTTTTGGGTGCCTTATGGTTGTCATTTGTTGATTATCAACCTTAGGAATAATTTTTAGTTTGCTCATGATTTGTTCCAATTGTTGGTGGGGTTCTTGGGGATACTTCAATGTATGTTGGATTGTCTTTGCTATGATTACTATGGTAGTTTGCCAAATATAGCAGATATCCATAGATTATTCTTTGAAAAAATGGTTGTTCCTTTCCATCCATATGCTCAAAAGTAGAAGAGTAGTTCCTACCCATACTATCTACCTAACAAACTAGTCTACTCCATCCTGTGTAGTCTATTCCCTCCATATATGTTCTAGGGTGGGAAAGTTAGACTAATTAATACCAACTATGATAACCATTATATTCCACAACTTTGAGGCTATAAGACACTCAATAAATAAGTAACATAGTAGTCATTATCTCACACTTGAAAGGACCATGGTAGCCTCTTTCATAAGTTGATCCCCTGTTAGTATCCTTTTATGCAAAAGAATCCAAACAAAAAATCTCACCTTGGGCGATAACTTTTATGCCTATATTTGTTTGAATAAGTCTCAAAGCGGGTGAGGAGTACCTTGGCCATAGAAAAAGTAGCTACTATATAATCCCCCTATCTTGTGTTGTTCCATCCAAGAAAATCCTCTACTTGAGACTAAGAAAGTGATATCATTTGTAGAGTTTGTTAGATATTGATTTTCTACCTCTCTAGAATTTGATTTGGCCATTTGGTTGTGGGGACCTAGTTTCTCCTAATTTCTAAATTTCTAGTTTGGTACCTACAATATTTTTCCACTTTTATCCAATTTGCTCTATGTAGCTGCTCCATGAAATATCCCCACTCTAAAAATTAAGCCACCAAAGGTTGGTTCCCATCCCAAGAGTTTGTCCAAAATTTTGCATGTTGACCATTGTGAATTATTCAAAAGAGCTCCTTCTTTATCAGCTCCTCTCCTATCCTCAAAACTACTAAGATGGGGGATCCTCTACTAGGGAGTTGGTGGTGAATAATGTCTACCAAAATTTTATTTTTTGCATATTTAGCTCTCAGATTTTGATCACATAACACATTGGGGTTGTTCAATATCCTCCAATACAACTTAGCTACTAGTGCCTTGTTGTTCTTAACAACCAATTTGAATCCTAGCCCCCCTTTATATTTGTGAAGACATATTTTTATCCAACACACTAGTGCCCATTTATTTTCCTCCTTAGTGTCCCTCAAAAGGAATCAATGATTTATTTAATCCATCTCTTAGAATTACCTTAGGAATGTCCAAAATTGTGGAGATATAAATAGGTATATATTGAATGACTCATCTAACTAGGTTTATTCTTACCCTTGATGATAGCCATCAATTAATCAATTTTTCTAATTTTCTTTTTACTTTGTCCACTAGCCAAGTCCAATTCTCTTTTTTTTTATCTCCTTGTTTTAAGAGGAATGCCTAAGTAGATGATGGGGAGAGAGGTATTCTAATATCATATTTTTTTAAGAACCATGATCTCATGTTTAGGTGAGTAGTGGAAGAAAATGACTTTGGACTTTTCCTCATTGATTTTTTGCCTGTGGCTCTTGAGAAACAACTTATAATATGTTTGATTCTTGAAGTTTCATTCTCTATGGATTTCCCTAACAAAGTAAATTCATCAATAAACTAGAGGTGAGTGATTGGTCTAGATGCATTTGCAATAGTGATTCTCTTAATGTTCTATTTTATTTGCATTTGGTCATTATCCTTCCTAGGTATTTAGCCTGAATGGATAATAAATATAGGGAGAGGGGATATCCCTACCTAATACCTTTGGATGTAGTGAATAATTATGAAGGACAATCATTGATTATAACTAAATAGGACATTGATGAAATACATCTCTTCATCCAATCTATCCAATCTTGTGAGAATCCAAATTAACCCATTACTTTGAGGAGGAAAGGTTAGTCCAACCTATCATATGCTTTTTATAAGTCTAATATGATGAACATGGATGAGAATTTCTATGCTTCCATAGAGTGAATAACATCTTGAGCCAAAACTATCCCATCCACTATATGTTTGCCTTCCATAAAACCACCTTGTTCTAGTGTGATAGTCTTATGCAGAAGCAAATTGATCCTCTACCATTACCTTGGTGATTATTTTGAGCAAGACATTACATAAATCTATTGGTCTAAACCCACTAATGTGCTCTACATATTGTGCCTTTGGGATTAATGCTATATACAATATGTTGATTTTATTTAACCCATTTTTAGCTTTCCTAGCTTCCTCAACCACATCCATAAAGTTCTCATGGAAGATATTCTAAAATTATTGGTAGAATTCAATGGGGAATCCATTTGGTCCAAGAGCCTTACCTTTCTACATTTTGAAAACCACCTGTTGTAACTCTTTGGTAGTTATTGGTGTAGTCAAAACTAAATTGTCCTCCTATATTATTAGTGCATGTATCTCTTGTAACACTTCCTGTTGGGCTTCCATATTTAGAGGTTTTGTTGTGAATAGACTCGCAAATTTTTTTACTACAATATATCTCATACCTTCCCATGTGTGGATAGTATCTCCTACTTCTATTCTCAAGGAGGGTATGAAGTTGTGCGATTTGTGGGCTAGAAGAGATTTGTGGAAGAATCCTATGTTTTGGTCCCCCTCCTGGAGCCATTGGATTCTAGATTTCTACTTCCATAATAGCTCTTCTCTTTTTTCCATTCCTCTAGCTGGGAAGTAAGTATGATATCTTCCATACTTAAAGCCTCTATGAGACCATCAATGTGGATCTATTCATTCAAATATTTGAGTTGGGATATCACTTCCAAATTTTTCTTCTTGATATCTCCAAACTCTTCCTAGTTCTAGGTCCTTATCTTGGATTTGATGTATTAAAATCTCCTCACAAAGTAGTATGTATTGGTTATATGTTGAGGTTTGACTTCCTTACACCATTTTTGCACTCTAGGCCTAAAAGAGTTATCTCTGAACCACATTAGTCAAAATATAAATAGCAAGTGTTTGGCCTTGGATTTTCATAGTTCTATCATGATTAGCCATTGGTCTAAGGCTACATTGCTTAGGATATTCACCCTAGGAATGTGTCCATGAATTAGAGAATTGTTTGATAGTAATAATCTATCTAATATTTCTAGAACGCAGTCAGAGCCATACCTCCTATTAGACTAGGTCATCAGACCATTGTCTAGCCTAACATCCACAAGATGAATCTTTTTGATGTATTCCTTCATGTAGTCTGTGCTCCCATCTAAGTTATCATTTCCTCTTAGCTTCTCTTTAAAGAATATGATGATATTGGAATCTCCTCATATTAGTTCCCATGCTTCAAGGAATTGGACAATAATATAGTTTATGCTCTTCCACTATCTTTGTTTCTCCTCCAAGATAGTAGGTGCATAAACATTCATGTAGAGCATAACTTATGCTGATTGCCTACTCTATGTTGCTACCACCAAGAGACTTTAGATACCCACCACTTGGTGGATAACTACCTCTTTAGGGTCCCAAAGGCATGCAATACCTCCTAATGCCCCTTAGGAGTTGAGGAATTTCAATTTTCTAGTAGACCACACTTTCTTTGGAATTGTCTCCATCTCTTCCACTAACACCTTTGTCTCCTAAAGAAAGACAAGTTGTGGTCAATTTATTTGTATCATTCTTCTAATTTAATTCTATTTTGAGGGACTCCCCTTGAGTCCTTTAATGTTACAAAAAATGAACTTAATTAGTATTTAGGGCTAAACATTTGAGTTAGGGCATTAACATTACCTTCTGCTATTATATTTTCTCCTTATTTTACCACATGGTGTTGATTAGTTTTGTGTCCTACCTTTTGATTAGTGTCCATTTTCATCTTCTTACTTGTCTCCTAGATCACCCCTCCTAATTATGGAATAACATCCAACCTTGGTGTATGTGTGTACAACACTAGGGTATTGTTAGTAGATTTAGTGAGGTCTTTCCTAGGCTTTAGGGTTTTTGCAATTCCTAATTTTAACAAACCGTTACTCTTATTCTTATTTTTTCCTTTTTTTTTCTATTGGTAGTCTATTTTTGGTTGGTTTACTAATTTTTGTTTGTTGCTCTACATGACTAGGGTGGTGTCAAGGGTGCTATTTACCTCTTATGACATAGATTCCTTCCTTCTACCATGAAAATATGTCTCTATGATATGACTTGTATCTCCATTGTATCCTCCTCATCATCTAAAATATCATCAATTGGGGGATTCCAAAACATATTGTTTGACACCAATGCTTGATTCCTTACTATCAATTTCTTTTGGATATTATTTTTTTGAGAACTTGGAACCCTTCAGGATCTGTTTCCTCTCTTCCTTGCTGTGGGATCTTATGTGTGCATTCTCTTGCTAAATGGTCATATTCGTGGTCGATTCTACAACAAAAATGTATGTTCTTGTAATCCACCTCTCTCTCCCATGTTTTCTCCCAAATTGTAGAGTGATACTTTTTGGAAGAGTTTTGTTAAAATATTTTAGGGCACATATCTGTTGAGTGATAATTTTACCCAATTGCGAGATTACATTGTCCCTTAGGGTTCAAATTTCAAAACCCTCTCTTGCAAAGAAGTTAAACAAACAACTTCTCCAAGGTCTCCGCTATATTAGCATTTGCATATGTGTATTAGTAATCTCAATAAAATATATCAATTCAATGCTAGGAACACCTTAGTGATTGCAAGTAACTGTAAACAAGGGGCATGTATTGGTTTATTTTACCATGCTACTTTAATGATTTTTCATGAAACCAAAATAAAAGTAAATGTGAATTGACCCTCATATGACCACGATGTAGTGCCTTAATTCCTTTTATCTTGAGGATTTTAAGGTAGATTTTATCTTCCCTTATTAAGTGGATTTTAATCAAGCTTTACCTTGCATTAAATCCTGCTTTAAACATGAAAGTAAAGATTAAAATCTATCTATGAATGTGAATCCAAAATGATAAAAAGGTCCATTATATTTAACTTCTATCATGAAGATGAAGAAAGCTTTTGATGTGATTAATAAATTATCCCTCTTTGGTGAAATTAATTTTCACAAAGAGACAATAATTTATAGCCTTAAAATGAGGGCTTTAAAATGTCACTTTAATTATACCTCTTAAATGAAATCACATTTTCATAAAGAAGAATAATTTAATGCTTTGAAATAATAACCTTCAATGTAGTGCACAAATTACCTCTCTTTCATAAAATCAAAATTTTTATAAAGAGAAGGCAATTTAAGGCTCCAAAATGGTAGCTATGAAATGTTATTAAAATTTACCCCCCTTTGACGAAATTGAAATTTTCGTAAAGGGAAGTTCATTTTAAGCTTGCAATTAAAATATAAAATGGAAAATCAGATTTGGCCTCAAAATGAAAATTTTGAAATTTTGATATTTTAAAATCTGCAATAAAATAACAACTTTGAATAATTTCTAAAAATTCGAAATGACTCCGAAGCAAAAATGTCTAAGTGCAAAATGAAAATCCAAAGTACATTCTACGCAACCGTACAATCATTTTTGGATTTTGAAAATTTTTTAATTTTTATTTTAATGTCTGAAAATAAAAAAAAATCTGTAAAATAAAAATTGGAAAACTGAAAAATAAAAATCTGCAACAAATCAAATGCTAAAAATGCAGAAATGCAAAGCTTCATCAGTTTGATAGCACCCTGTCCTGCAAAACCAAAGATGTGAGAAACCCTTACATGCAACCTAGCCTTATTTAACCCGCATTTGCACAATCAAAATAAGTTAGGTGCTAGCTCCTAAGGATTCAAAATTTAATTTTAGATTCCAAATATTCGCCTAATGTAACCCAAAATGGCATTGACATCATCTACAAATTCGAAAAACTAAAAAAGGAAAAATAAACAGTTAAATCCAGCATGCAGAAATTTTCCCCTCCTTTCTTGCTAACAAAGTCTAAATTTCTGAAAGAAAGCTTTTGCATTAAAATAAATCTGTCATTTTACATTCCGGCAGCATGTGGCCTTCAAAAGGCCCAGCCCCCTTTCCTGCATTTCCATTCGTTTTTGAAGTTTTTCAGAAAACTGTTCATTTCTCTCATTTCGAAATGTCTTCCCTAGTGGAAACCCTTCATATTGCTGCCCTTCACTTCTTTCAATTGGTTGAGAAACTGTTCATTTTTCTTTTTGCTTGACTTGGAACGTCTTTGAAAATCTTCACTTCCTCCGTTCATATTTTCCCATAACGGCTTTTCTATCTTGCGCAGGTTTCATTTTTTTTTTTATTATTATTCACTTCGAAGCCTTTCAACTTTATTCGTCACAAATGTTCACTTTCCATAACTGTCGTGCTTAACAAAAATGCACACCATTTATTAAATTTAAAGGCCCCAACTTCGAACTTCATTATATTTGATCATGCCATACACAAATAAACCTTAGGCTCTTTTTAACCCAACAAAACTACTCTCGTTTCATTCATGAATTTTATACACACATCGCCATGTCAATTCTCACCATCTATGGTAATTTACATCGTTGTCGTATCCTTACTGCCGTGGCTTGATTGCCCACTTCTTTGACCACGTGCTCCCATGCACCAAGATTTCATACTTCCAACACCCCGTGGGCAACTACAATTGTTTCGAAATGATTCGGCTAAATGTCATATGCCCCCATGATTTGACTTGATCATGAATGTTCTTCCCTGCGATGAGAATGCAGTCAGCCTGCGTCTTCGTTTTATTTCACCGACTCCTGGTATTCATTACACCACCTGTGCCCAATAGAAATGAGAAGAAACCGTGTTACGTAGCAGTCCAAATCGATCTTCTTATTGTCCTGGCACGCCACATCACTATAAACTCAGCCGTGTCGAACCTCGTAGACAATTTGTCCACGTCACCGCTAACCTGCACCCGCTTCCGGTGAAGTCCGGTCCCTATTCGATCTCGCTATCACCAACTGGCACCAGATCATCGAAGCCCCTCCACACAATTTTGACTCTATCCGATGTCCACGGTGGCCAGTCTTCATTATCAGGTTGAAATCCCTTGCAAACCGAATGAACTGTCCCCGTTTCTTCCAATCGATTACCAGCATGTGTCCTGTCACTACGTTAGGTGTGCTAGAGATGCTTTCCAACGTATGTCTAGATCACCCGGGAGTCTAGTCCAAGTCACCGTTGATGCGCTATCAGCGGTCGCGTCATCCTTGTAGTTGAACTCCACCTCGGTAATGAGACACGCCGAAACTTGACGACGCCGTGAAACCATCCCGTCGTGTTGATGCCCACAACATTCTGCCGCTGTAAGCATAGTTGATCGTCCAGATACGAATTTGACGATGGCCACTTCGCCTTGGCCAAAGGGTGATCTGCATAGCAATACCAAAAAATACATTAGTCTTCATATTAAAATAAAGTAATACCTAGTGCTTAAAAGAAACCAACTTGCATAACCACTAAATACAATAATGATAGCCCTTTTCATTCATGTTATATTAAAAGCTATTTAAAATGAACTACCACTAACTCCAATGCCTTGGAAACTTCAACTCTATAAATATATAGTTATTATTTGTTTGTTTTTATATTTTTACCTTTTTATTATTTTTTATTTTTAATTTATATTATGTTTATATATATATATTTTCTTTTTATATGCTATTTGAAACAAACAAAAATGAAAAAACACAACATTTAACAATGAAACTGCAAACAACAAAAATGACGATAAATATCATCAACAAAAATTTGACGACAAAAAGTCGTCGACAAGACATTGACGATAAAAAAAATCATTGACAATAAAATGACGACCAAAAGTCATCGACAAGAAATTGATGACAAAATTTGTCGACAAGAAAAAGTCGTTGACAAGAAAAATTCATCAACAGAAAAAGTCATCAACAAGAAAAAGTCATCGATAAGAAAAAACCATCGACAAAAAAAGTCGTCAACAAGAAAAACATCATCAACAAGAAAATAAACAACTGCAAAACCCAACACAAAGCAAAACCACAAAAAATTAAAGGTGGGTCCCCAAGCTTTGGGGCTAGTTGTGGAGTAGCCACAACAATATCCAAGCATAAATAATTTGCTCAAATTTATATGTACTATTAGCAACCATCATGAGTGTTCCTAGGGCATTCTCAATTGCCAAAAAAATTATCATATTCTAAAATTCTACTAGCAGGCCAAACAACCTCATCCAAATTAGTGTTGTGGATGTCATCTCTTCTTTTGCTTTGAATTTAGTATGCCAAGGTTTCATAAAGAGGCTTGTCCTTCCAAAAAATTGTGGGACCCCTTGGAATATTTGTTTTCTATTTTATTTAAAAGAAAAAATAACAAGGAAATAAACATTGGGATAGACAAAGATTTGGAAGTCATATTTTATTTGCCATTGTTTAGCAACCCATAATTTTAATGCTAAAAGGATCAATTTGAACCCCATAAATTTACATATTAACCCTCTCTTCTCTATGTATTTTATTTTGTTCTAAATGTCCTCCATATTCACCTTCACTATCGAGGAACCATTTATTGCCTTTGAACACCTTATCGCAGTTTTCTTGGGATTTATCTTAGGCATCCTCAAAGATATTTGTGGTGCCCTTAGGTTATTGATAATATTTGGATGGGTCTATTTCCCACAAAGGGCATCCCTATAATTCACTTTTGTGGGCAGATCCCCTAACTCCTTCCCCATATTAGGTATTGGTACAATTAATCCCTTTTGATAGTTTACCCTCAAAACAATCTTGCTCATGTTTTGGACCATATCATTTTTTTCTACTTCATCTTCTTTGATATGGTCTACATTGTGAATTTTGATTTTGGTTCTTTACAATCCTTGTCCTCATTTTTGTAGTAGACTGTGATCTCGTCTCTTTTTGCACTATAAAATGAAAGTGCTTGTTGCTTTTTCCTTCACTTTGTGTGGCTTGTAAGAATTGGTTGTCTACTACATTTTGAATCCTCTACATTTCCTTGAATTGTACCCTTTCCTTACTGTAATCATGCTCATCAAAAATTCTTGTTGGCCACTAGGACCAATAGGCCCTATCCTCTATATTTTATCTGTAAGTTTATCTAAAACTCTTCAAAAACCTCATCCCAAATCTCTTGATTTCTATCAACAACAAATCTTCAAACATTGTTTGATATGAAGAAAGCCAAACCTAAGACCTACATTCCACACCCATTCCACTTTACTAAGGCTTATGCATTCAATGGCAATGGCACTACGTACAAACCCTAGTATAGCTCCTCCATCCCTTTCTTATTTTTATGTTTTTTATTTTTTCATATATGATATTAACTATCAAAATATGTCAAAAATAACACAAAAGATATCCTAAATCATGGATTCTATCAAAAGGTACAAGTATCAAAAGGGAGGAGGTTGTGGTAGAATCATAGTCCCACACACTACTTTTAACCAAGTACCAACTAGAATATCCAAGACAAATTTTGATAGACCATATGCTTCCTCATTTACTTTTATATATGTTTATAAGAGATCTTTGCAAATGATTCTTCTAGCAATTTCACCTACTCACAATAAGACCTAAGTAACAAATTTTGCACCCCCACTAATACTAAAGCCCAATTTACCACCAATTTTGAGTCACCAGAAATTTAAAGTTTTGTTATTCCCTATTACACTACCATTCTCATAAAAAATATTAAATCCTTCCACTCTACAAAATTATCGATGCCTTCACTAAGACCCACTTTGAAAATGAATTTATGATTTTCATCTTGATATAACACTGTTCCTACCTCACATCTACTTGGATTGTCTTGACAAGTTCCATTGAAAAAATCCCAAGACTTCATAATATACATTGTTAAACTACAAACCTACCTTACAACCTTTAATTTTGGGCTTATTTTATGCCTTGATAAGTATATTTCATCTGATATTGAAATTGTATAGGTGGAATTTCTTGGCTCTCAAACACCATAGAATTTATTGCTAATCACAAATGCCATGCCACTATTAATGGAATGCGTGTCTAAATTTCTTTACCCTTTGTATTTCAACCATTGTTGCATATTATCCAATATATTCTTTGCTAGACATTATCTCCTTCCCTTAGTCATGGGTAGAATAGACCTCCACACTTTTCTTAAGAAAACACAAAGAACCGGTAGGTGATCCATTGTTTATTCTTCCCTTTTACAAAGGTTGCATTGAATTAAACCTTGCTAGGATATCTTTTGGAGAACGTCTCATGTCAATTCCTTCTTAACTAATGCTAACCAAGAAAAAATCTAATTTTCAAGGGTGATTTCACCTTTCAAATCTTGCTCTACCTCCAAAGGACCTCCTCATTATTATCTTCAAACATTGCCTTGTATCCTTCCTTAGTTGTAAACTATCCACTAGCTAGGTTATTTGACCATGCTAAAAAGTCTTCTTATTGTATTAGTATTATAAAAATCCTTGTTAGACCCCTTGTATAATTGCTTCATTTCTCAACTTCATTTTCTTCCAAAAGTAATTTATTTTTTGAAAGCCACCCCTCATTCCACAAATTGGTTCTATCCATAGAGGTTGCATTTTCCAATACCCTAAGCCCTTGTATATTTACATGTTCTATTAAATTTTGAGACAACTGGTAATCTCCTTCACTCCTTAGTCAGGGGTCTTTCCTAGTTTTATTTTCTTCCCATTAATACTCTTCGAACTAAAAATTTGCCCACTAATGATAAAGCCTTTAGTAATGCATTCCAAATGATAGTAGCATTGGTCACTAAATTTGATAGGAACTCTAATCCATTATTTAAAGGAAATAGAGCCCAAATATTTCTCATTGATAACCACATGCCATCATATTTTACTAGTTATAAATCTCCAAAGACTATTGGCAGCTAGTGCTTTCCTAAAGCTATGTATACTCTTAAGTCTCCATCCTCCTGATTTAAATTTGACATTCTTACTCTATTTAACCAAATCCATTGCATCCTTCTACCTTCTTCCTATACAAAAGAAATGGAAGCATTTATTCCTTATTTTTTCCACTATTTTAATAGGAGTATAAGCCATGGATTGCTAATATACTAGAATGACTTTCGAAATTGATTTCACTAGTGTTAAATGACATCCCAATGATAGCCATCTATTGCACCATGAAGTTGCCATTTTTTTCACTTTATTATATAACCAAATTCAATCACATAATCATTTGGATTTATCCTAAACCCTAAATATTTTAGCCCTTTTCCAAACTCAATTAAATTGAAGCCAAAAATCCTTATCACTACTTCTTATCCTAGTTTTAGTCTATAATAAAGTTATATTAATCTTCTAGAGGTTTATTTCCATTTGTGTAGCAACACAATATAGATCTAACAACTCTTTATATTTCAATGCTTCTCTTAAGGTGCTCAATTCAATCCCATATAACCAATTAAAAAAATATATCATTGATCAAATGGCATTAAATCTGGTTAAATTCCTCAACTTTTAAGAAAGAAATCAAGGATTGAATCTTGCCATGGAACACATGCATAATCACCAAGTTAAGGTAATACTATAATACGATCACTTATATAATAAGTAGGGCTCATTTCTATTATAGAAATAATTAAAAAAAACGTAGTTTCCAATGATGATTGTCATTTTTTTTACTAAGCTATATATGGCTTTTATTAGGGCCACTCCCATCAAAATACCAAATATTACATTTGTTGTTAGGTCAATTAAATCATATCAGTTTGCTCTTTTATTAAATATATTTTTTCTTTTTCTTTTCCATCTAATATATTCTTCATCTTTCTCAAAGTGTTATGTTCTTGCAATCAACTCCTTATATCATTTTCATTCAGAGATAAAATCTCACTTGGCTAGTTCCCTTCTAAAAATTGAATTTCACCAAGATGAAGATCAACACAACGATTGGCTAAATTATATGCTACTCGATTTCTTTTTCTATAGATATGCTCAAATTTCTAAGAGATTACCTCTCCTAATATATTATGAACATTAAAAATAATATTATTTTTTATCTAATCCTCAAGTCCATTTTTGTTTATAGCATTAATGATGATTTGTGAATACTCATAAGCTAAAGTATAATTCCATCATTTTATAATTGTAATTTTAATCCATGTAAGAAGTATCATAGCCTCAGCCATAAGCTTACTAGAGTGGTAAGGGCTTTGGCCTCTCTTTGGAAGGTCCTGTTGGTCATCAAATCTGCCCAAGAAAGGATTTGGGTAAGTGTATGCGCCCTAGACCTGGACCAACATTGAAAGGCCGAAGGGAAGAGATGCCCCTCGTGCCAATCTCCGGAGAAAGGCCGGCTCCTATACTAAACTACTTTGATTTTTAAGATAAGGGTGCAGGAAAGAGATGAACAGAGTAAGGGTGCAGGAAAGAAATAAAAGAGTAAGGGAAGAAATTTTAGTAGTTTAATGGTGGGAAAGAACCAGAAGCACGATTGCTAGCCAATAACTTGGAACAGCAGCAAAGAACACCAAGAATAAATGAAATGAACGCAATATTAATCCTCCTATGTATCCTCTGGACGAGTTCCAGGATTACCCTTCCCTCTCATCGAAATTCAGAGTTCAGAGTTACGACGACGAAGAAGGAGTGAATATGACAGAAACACTATCCACAAGCAGCATAAAAGAAAACTAATACAACGTTTTCCTCCCCTATGTATCCTTCGAGAAAATCTCAGGGTTCCACTCCAATCACACACCTAAATCCAGAGTTCAGAATTACAATATGCAAATGAAGAAAAGATAAAAGAAATAATCGTAGAAGGCAGCATAAAAGAGAGAAATAGAGTCCAAAGCTCTTTAGTATTAATCGCAGGAATCTAAGTTACAACAACTTTCTAGCAGAAAGTTCCCCCCTTTTACATTACAATGCCTGGGTTTTTATAGAGGACCCGACCCTTTGAGCCATTAATGCACAAAATGGAGGAGTACACCCTCGAAACTTGAGAAGTCGGCTCTTCGCGGCTCTCGTGACTGAGCTCTCAAATATGTTACCAAAACTAGCAACTACGACCGGGTCAGCCGTGGAAACATGCATTAATGAGCCGTCTGAGCGTCCTTGGCTTCTGGGTGCAGTGCTCGAGTGGCCGCCATGCTCGTCGGGCTCTTCTTCAGGGACTGATACTTCATTTCCAATTGCTAAAAATGAGCAACGAGCTTATCGAGCACGTAAAAATGCATTTATGAGGCACTTGATCGCCTCGAGAAAATACCCGGCTTGGAGCGCGTGCCCTTGAAGCGCTTCACTAGATCTTCATTCGCAACTTCGCTTCGCAATGGATTTGAGCCGAAGCAGATCCTCCTTCTTGGTTTGTACTTCGCATGGTGGAGCTTCGCAAAACAGCTTCGAGGGTGGTGAGTGCCGAAGCAGATTTCCTCCTCAAAATGGGGCTCTTCATTCCTCGCGCTCTTGTCAAAATTGCTTCCCGATGTATTGTAGAAATGCTTCGTTGTGATCTTCTTCCAAAACTACGGTTCGGGAGAGTTTGGGCCGAAGCACATTCTTGCCTTCAAAAATGTTTCGTTCTTCACGACTGCTATCACTTCGGGTGAAAGTGCTTCGCACGAAAGCTAGCTGAAGCAGATGCTTCGCAACAACTTTCGACGAAGTAGAAATGGTTCACTGGTGGAGAGGCCCGAAGTGGGTGCTTCGACGATTTTTTGGTGAAGTACTTTTCAATGTTGCGCTCCTTCAACTTTCGCTTCGCAAGTTTTCTGGCCGAAGTAGCTGTTTGAAGTGCTTCGGGCCCGAAGTAGTTTCTTTCTTGCCTTAGCAAACTCGGACCGCGATTTTAACTTCTTACTATTCTTTTGAAATGCCGCTTCGCAAAACTTTCGCCCGAAGTAGCTATTGGAAATGCTTCGGGTGCGAAGCTTTCTTTTACCTTCCTTGTATTCTTTCTTCTGCAATCCCCTTCACAAAATTTTTACCCGAAGTAGCTGTTTGAAGGACTTCGGGCCCGAAGTATTTTTCATCCTTCATTTATTTTCGATGAAGCTATCTTCCTTAGCTTGTTTGGCAGTGAAGCTCTTTCATATTTATTTTATGTACAAGGGGGATGGCAGGGAAAGCCCAAAATTGCTGCAACTTACAAATATTCTCAAAAACAACAAAAGAAATACTTTACAAAAAGAAACATTGTATAAAATTTTGATTTTTTCTACCCCATTGTGCAATGTGACAAAATTGTCAACATTCTTGGCGGCTCATGGGGCAACGAGCTCGTCTCGATGGGAGAACCCTCAGCCTTGATCCGTTGGGCCAGAGTTACCTCTAGACCCTTCTCCTTTTTCTATCTCTGGGGCGCTTCCACAGCTTCTTCTTCTTCTTCTTCTTCTTCCTCTGGCATGGCTTCCTGCTGCGGTGATGGGGCAAGGTGATCATGGATGCGCTTCATGGTTCGGTGGACATGAGCCCAGGCACCCTTCGAGAAAGGTTCTTGATCTTGCAATGCCTTAACCAAAATGTGGAACCGATCAATCTGCCCGATATCAGCATGTTTGGCTCTGGTGTACAGATCGTTCAGGCAAGCTGCAATCTTGCAGTGTCTCAGAATGAAATCTGTGACCTGCCTTTTTGTTATCGGCTCCGCCCACTCGTCTACCTCCGAGACGTCACTCTCAAAATGAAGCCATGTCGGCTTAAGCTCTTCCTTGGTCAAAAGGTTCCCATCATCATCCGTGAAGCTCGAGAAACCTAAGGAAGAGAGATCTTGGAAATAGCCTAGCGATGCACGCTGCTCATTCTCAAACACATCCAGGAGGTCCTTCACCTTCTGTGCTTTCCTCACCTTGGAGAAGAAGGCATGAACTGTGGCTTGGGCTGTAGACCAATCCCTAGCCATCCGACTCATCGCAGTGACCTGCAAGTCTTGATATTTAGTGCTTTGGACATCAAAGGCTAATTTGAGTCGGCCTCTAGCTTTCTGGGTGACCTCATCTATGATTGGCCCTTCTTCGGCAGTGGCACGCTGTGCTTCGATGATGTAAGTTAAAATTGATAGGGCACTGGAGGCCCGGGATCTGAAATTCTTTAGCAAATGTGAGCGAATCTCTTTGATTCTGCCTCTGTCAAACAGCTCCAGGTTTTCCTTCTCATACAACTGCTACTGCATCTGCAAGATCTTGCTTTCAAGCTCTTTGGCCCTTAGATCAGCTTCGGCCTGTATTTGGCTTTGACTTTTGGTTGCATTCTGTAGTTGTCTTATTTGTCGTTTCAGAGCGTCTGCTTCTTTCTTTATCTGCTCACATTGCTTTTTCGAGTCTTCCAGCTTGGAGCGGACCCTAGCTAGCTCTTCTTCCAACTTGATGTTGGCGTTCTCAGCCTCAAACCTGTGCTGATTGGCGATGTTTGCATGTGCTCGAAAAGTTTTGATCCTGACGTGCATGGATGCAGATTCATTATCTACATTTAAATGCTCCAGGTCCTTGGATTTATCTTGGTAATCGTAGTCCGCTGGAGTCATTTCATCCAGGGGCTTCTGGACCTTGGGGATATTTTTTACCTTGTGCAACTTCCCGGCCTTCAAATCGAAGACAACGCATTTTTCAACCTGGGCCAGAGAGCGCCCTCTCTTCTTCCTCGCCTCCTTCAACATTTTTTCTGTGTTTTGTCGGGCTTGGAGTAGCTTTTCAGCTAGAGGGCGTTCCTTAATCATGGACATTTCTGATTCAAATAAGGCTGGATCTCCAGCCGAAGGGGTAAACAAATACAAAGAATGAATGGGGGATGCCTCACCGGTAGGTTCGGCGATAGGTGTACTAGGAGTTCCAACGAGTGAAACAATGCCATGTGAGACAGGGGAATGAGGAACGGGGTTCGGCGTTGGGGTACTATCTTCGCCCTGACTAAGGACCAAAGGAATGGTTGCATGGGGAGGCAAAGTAGTATCAACAGACTTGTCCCGGCCAGACGACTCGAGTGGAGTGGGGCTAGCGGGATCACGAGGCAGAGTTGGAATAGCAATGGGTAACACACGAGGAGGTGATTGACTTTGCATGGGTGGGAGAGACTGATGAGAACCTTCGGTCGGGACCACGGTGGACATGTGAGAGACCAAGGCAAAGGGTGGAGAGTGCGTACCTGCGTGCCCTCCAGGCAGAGCGGCCGTGGTGACTTCTTGTGTAATCGGCTCCTGCTCTTTTTCGGCTTCGGCACTCTCGACCTCCATGACTTCTACTTCGGGGCCTCCCTCTTGTTGGAGGAGTTCCTCCACATCAATGATGTCTATATCTGGGGCTGCCTCGGTACTTTGTGCCGTCGCACCCTCAATATTTGCTTCGGTTGGGCCTGATGCAGGTTGTCCAGCAGGAGCACTTGGAAGCTTCGTGCGGGGTCGCTTCGGGTGGCTCGGAGGCACTTGAACTTGCTCTTGCCTCTTCCTTTTCTTCTCTGCTTGTTGTGCCGACCCCTCGACACTTGTGTCATGGCCTTCCGACGGTCCCTGTGGTAGTGCCTCTGGTGTAGCTTCGGCTTCTTCCTCCTCTTCCTGCTTCGAGGCATCGTCAGCTCTTCTTGGGCTTTCGCCCGATCCTGGGGTAGCTGGAGGAACAAAGTCGACGAAGGATATGGGCTTCCAAGTCCCAGCATTGGCTTCATAAACAATTGCGAAGTCCTTATCCATTGCCAAGAGTCCATAGGAATTCATATTTTGGCGATGGACTCTCATTATCCACCACTCCCTTAGTTGTTCCTCGCCCCAATTCTTCAATTCCTCCTTCAAATCATCTTTCGCCTTTCTCCAAAATGTAGAGTCTGGAGTTGGGAAGGGATGTTGGTCAGGGTCAAACTCGACCTCCATAGGGTAAAATTCATGCCAGGGAGGCAATGTCCTCATCCTTTCCAAATGCCATTCCAAATCCTTCCCATTGGGATTGTTCCTCTGATCCACTATTTTTGGATGAGGGCAGACATGAAAGTTCTTGAACCGGAGGTGGTCCCTCATCACTCCCAAAGGATCATAGCACCATTGTTGAGGAATCTGGAGCAAACCAAAATTGGCAAGCTTCTCCTCCAAGAAAACATTTTGCTTCAGGGCAAACACTTCAATTACCCCCATTTTGAAGGGGAAGTCGCAAGTGTGCGCCCATTTCCGACCGTGGTCATACACGGCGTTTGTTACGTCGCTCTGTCGAGCGACCTCCAATGCGAACTGGTACTCGGAGGGGTAGACAGGTAGCAGGAAGGGCTTCCCTATGAAGCCGAATAGGTGAATCACAAGCCCCTGAGTCAGTTGAAACACATCTCCCTTCTTCTCCTGCACCACTCTGTCTCTCAAACTGAGGGGGACCCGAGGGCAAGACCCTGTCAACAAATGCATAGCGGGTCCCAAAAATTGTTGATTAAAAGAATAATAAGACTCTTTCCTCAATAGGAGGGGAGTCCACTGGTACACAGGCAGAGGATTTCCATCCTTGCCGCTTGATGAAATGGCGATATGGGGAAAAATTTTATGTACATGGTAGAAAAATAGCCAAACAAGGAAAGAGCAGGGCCCGAAGTACTGGCCCGTTCCAGAGTTCTTCATGCTGGTAAGCCGCGTGTGCAAGGTTCGGGCCACCCATTCTGCCCAGTCGAAGAAGACTGGGTTGGTGTTCGGCCTCGAAGCATCGAGGGCATAAAACTCCCCTCTGGAAATACACTCGGCCAAAGACACCTGCCAGGGGTGCACCGAAGCATCGGTTGATAGGCCCGCCACCCATGCAATGATGGAGAAAATATCAGTGTTCTTGAAGGCTGCCAAAGGTAGGGGCATTTGAGGCAGCTTGCCTGAAGGGAGCCCACTCTTGAGGTTCTCATTCAAAAACTTTACAATGTAGTTGGAGGAGGTGAACCTCTCCATTTGCTCGCTCAAGATGACATTGCGAACTGAGTATCCCTTAGGTGGCCCCTGCTGTGGCGCGAAGGCTGCTTGCACATCCTCTTTCAAGATTGAAAATAGTTTATGCCCAGTGGCGTCTAACACTTGCCTGGAGGAGGGCTGGTAGTTCTACGCAATGGCAGAGATTAGCTCGGGACAATGATGCGCGGGCGGGGTCAGATACCAGTATATCTGAGAATAGTATGCGATGGCCCTTTTATTTTCCATCGAGAGCCTACTCCTCATGAACTCGATAGTGTATCTGAGCTCTTCCATGCTCTTGGAGAGTTCTGTGTCCCTAATCTTATCCCACCCATCAATTGGTGGTTCTACAGGTTGTTCATCTTCGGAATCTTCTTTCTCCTCCACAACTTGCTTTTCTGGGCGGAGGTTCAGGTCGACCCTCTTGGGTCTCTGTTTCTTCTCCTCCTGACCCTTCTTTGTTTTTTTGGGGGCCGTGACTTCTGGCTCCTTCTTTTCCTTGGAGTTTTTCTTCCCCATGGTGAATATTTACAGAAGCAAACTTACAGCACAGAGGATTTTGATGCAAGGATTTTGATGCGAAGGCGGGAGAATTACAGGCTAAGCGGTGGAGCTCCTAATCTTGCATGCACCAGTGGGCAAATAGCCTTCTTGCTACCAAGGATTGCGTTTTATAGCCTTAGAAGGCAACTACCTATATTTATGGCTCCTACCATAATTGAATTTACATTTTTGACCTGGGAGATCGCTGCAGCATTTGATTGGCTATCCGATGGCGTAGTACGTGGGGCCACGTGCTTCGATGATTATGCCTTGCATTGGAAACGCAACCTGCTGCCACCTCGTACCTGGGCGCGAGCTTTTCTCCTAACCGAATCCTCTCGAGATGTGTTCCGCCACCTTTGCATTAAACTCGACTTCGACTCTTCCTTAAGTTGTGGTTGTCACATTCCTCTAGGCACATTTTAAATGTCTCTGCCTCGCACATTTGGATTGGCGAAGTCGAAATCGAGGCTAAAAATGCTTCGCGATGAACCTTCGATGGAAGACTATTTTCTATGCTTCGGGCCCAAAGTAATTTTTCCTCGCTGCATCACTTTTTTGCTTCACGGAATGCTGGCCCCCCCGAAGCTCGTCTTCTTTGGAAAATGCTTCGCTAGGCTCCTTTTGAAAACTGCTTCGCAAAACTTCTGCCCGAAGTAGCTGCTTGAAATGCTTCAGGTGCGAAGCTCTTTTCATCCCCTACTTCTCTCTTTGATGACTCCCTCGGTCTTTCGAGGACCTTTTGGAAGCCAAAGTGCTTCGCTGCGAAGCATCTCGCGTTAGTTGCTTCGCACTAAAATTTCCCGAAGGAGATTTTGGCATCATGTTCAATGAAGCTGGAGTTTATCTCTGTAACACTTAGCCTCTCGGAGATCTCGAAGCAGAGAATATATACAGGAATGAAAAACTATGTACAAAGTAACATTTTTTTTTTTACATCTTCAGTGATGAAAAGTCTTCAAGTGAAGACCATTGACAGAAATTGGCAATACCTGGCCATCTGCATCCTTGAGGATGAAAGAGTTGGTCGAGTTTACCTTCACAATTTCGAATGGTCCATCCTAGAATGCATCCAATTTGTCATGATTCCTAGGCTTGGCCTTCCAAGAGTCCCACTTCCATACTAGATCTCCCACTTTGAATGTGCGATCGGAGGATTTCTTCTTAAACCAATCTCGGGTGATCTGAGCATGTTTAGCGAAGCTCTGGTAGGCCTTCTCATGATCTTCCTCTAGTCGCAATAGCTGAGCCGCCTATTTTCCATAGGATTAACTCCATTTTCCTCTCTAACAACTGCAATGAAGGATCTCTACATGGGTAGGTAAGATGGCCTCCTTGCCGTAGACCAGGGCATAAGGTGAAGTCTTGATTGACTTCTTGACAGAAATTCGATCGGCCCATAAGGCACGATCTAGAAGGAGATGCCAAGTCCTTTTGTTCATCTCTATGAGCTTTCTTAGCACCCTTAACAAGGTCTTGTTGGTGGATTCTGCCAATCCGTTGCCCTGTGGATAGTAGTTGGAGGAGACTTTATGATATATCCCATATTTGTAAAGGAATTCATTGATTTTGGTGCCTGTGAAGCCAGGACCATTGTCCATGATGATTGCTTCTGGAATGCCGAACCGGGTGATCAATCCTTCTAGGAAGGTGATGACGGTCTCCTGATCTGCATGCTTCGTGGGTGTTGCTTCGGCCCATCTGGTGAAGTAATCAGTTGCGGTCAGGATGAACTTATGCCCAGCGGAGGAGTTCGATGATATGACCCCTATGAAATCCAACCCCCATTGTTGAAAAGGCATTTCTACTTGTATCGGTCGGAGAGGCATTGAAGCATTTCTGCTTCGGTCGATGAACTTCTGACATTGCTCGCATTTGCGACAAACTACGAAGGCATCGACGAAGAGTGTAGGCCAATAATAACCCGCCTTGATGATTTTTAATGTCGTTGTTCTTCCCACGAAGTGACCTCCAGATAATCCTGAATGGAATTCTCCTAGGACTCTCCTTTTATCATCATATTTTATGCACCTAAGAAGGACGCCATCAATGTTTCTAAAAAATAGGCCTTTGGGGCGCAAAGTATATCGGGAGGACCGCATCCTAAAATGCCTTCGTTGTGAAGCATTTAGATGTGAAGGACATCTATCGGTGTTGAAGTATTCGACTATTTCACTGACCCAGTCTTTCTCGTCCTCTTCCTGGTTTGTGAAGCATCCTTCTGTTGGTGAGTCATCCCACTGAGATTCTGTAGCTTCGGCCGCTACGCTCTTCGCCAATTCTTGACATAATGCGTGACCACGAACCAGTTTTGTAGGTTTGATCTCGATGTCGAATTCTTGTATCTTGCTGACCCAACCGACTCTTTTACTACCCAATTCTCCTTGGATGATGAAATTGTGCACATCGGGGTGAATGACAAAGACCGTAACCCGAATTTGGGAAATGAATTGCTTGAATTTCCTAAGAGACTTCATTACTGCATGCACCTACCTTTCTATGAAATTATATTTTTCTTCATGAGGGTTTATCACTTGGCTTAGAAACGCGATGGGGCGCTCTTCGCCATCTTCCCCCTTTTGTGTCAAGACCGCAACATAGCTCTCAGGTTCTCCTATAGCATATAGGATGAAGTCCCGATTATAATCAGGGTTGGTCAGGACCGGTGCTTGAGCAATTCAAGCTTTTATTTCTTTGAATGCTTCTTTTCTCTCCTTCATCCAGATGAATTCTGCACCCTTCTTCAAAAGTTTGGACATCGGCTTGATGACCTGGGCAAAATCTGGGACAAACTTCCTCACGAAGTTGATCTGGTCGAAGAAATATTGAAGTCCTTTCTTGTCCACTGGGAGTGGGAGCTTCAGTAGAGCCTCAGCTCTGTCAGGATCTACAGTGAGACCCTTCTCTGATATCACATGTCCCAACAACTTCCCTTCGCTGACTATGAATATGGACTTCTTCGGATTGATTGAAATGCCAAACTCTCGACATTTTTTGAATACCTGTTGTAGATGAAAAGGATGATCCTCCCTTCTTCGGGAGAAGATGGTCATGTCATCCAAATAGATAACAATAACCTTATTCAAGAGTTCGCCAAAAGCTAGATCCATGGCCCTTTGAAAAGTGGCACCCGCATTCGAAAGGCCGAATGGCATTCGCTGGTAAGCAAATGTTCCCCACTTGGTCGTGAATGCGGTTTTATGCTGGTCTTCATCCTTAACCCAGATCTGATTGTACCCTGAGAAGCCATCGAGTAGGGAGAAGCGTTGAGCCCCAGCCACCGAATGCAAGATTTGATCGATCTACGGGAGAGGGTAGTGATCTCTAAGAGAAGCTTGGTTCAGGTTGCGAAAGTCCACGCATAATCGTATATCTCCGTTCTTCTTTCTAACAAGGACTAGATTCGCTACCCAAGAAGAATGCTTGATGGGATAAATTATCTTCGCCTCGAGCATTTTTAGGAGTTCGGCCTTCATCAAGACTTCGATCTTCGGATTGATAGGCCTTTGCTTCTGTCGAAAAGGTTTGATCCCCTCCTGCAACTCAATTGTATGCTGGATCAGTTGTCGATCGTATCCCTTTAAGTCTTGATAAGACCAAGCCACTATGTCGGGATACCTTCTGCACAGAGATCGGATCTGCTCTAGCTCTTTCGAAGTGCAATCTGTTCCAACTTTTATTGCTTTTCCAGGCTCAAGCTCCAAATCTTGATACTGCTTTGCATTAACTTTGATCCTATGAGAAATTGCTCGATCATTTTGATCAAAGAGGCTTTCAAGAGTAATTAATCCCTTGGGAACATGGTTATTCTTCAATTGAACTAGCCCTTCATATTCCTCATCAGGGCTTCTCTTCTCAACTGTGGCTGCTTCTTGAATCATAAAATTCACAATCTGCTCATCATTGTCAAAAACTTGCCAATGCAGATCTCTGTCTGGGATGGAGGGCCTGTAAATCATCCTCACAGCTTTAGGCTTATGCACCATGTCTTCTGCTGGAGAATACTTGGCTGCGATGGATGCTAGAACATCGACATGTCGGTTCTTTTCTCTTGGAATAGACTGCAGATTGAGAGATTCGAACTGGTCGAACAAGTCCCATACCCTATTTTGGTATGACTTGAGATAGTGCTTCTTTGAAGTGCACTTGTTTGTGACTTGATTGCATACCAATTCAGAATCTCCAAAGATTTGGAGATGCTTTATGCCTAACTTTTTTGCTTTCTTGAGTCCTAGGCATAATGCTTCATATTCTGCTGCATTGTTGGTGCAACTCCATACCAACCGGTAACAATATTCCTTTTGCTCTCCAGAAGGTGATACTAAAAGAATCCCCACCTCGACGCCATTTTTGCATCGGGCGCCATCGAAGAATAATTTCCATAATCCTTGGGCGAAGACCTTATCTTTTGACTTGATGTGTTTCTCAGGCTTGGTGATGGCATAACATCCCATCTCGATTTCTATCATGGCATTAAAGTTTGCCAATGAAAACTCATCTTCACAACTTAACTGTGCGAGGGACTCCTCGACCAAGTCCACTTGCTCTATCCCTTCCACTATCGCATGCACAGGATCGTTGTTCTCTCCTTCGGACATCTTCTCTACGAGGAAGGTAGAAGGCTTTTCATTGTAGATCTTTACCTTCTTTCCTTTGAATGGAATCTCCAAATGAGAGTAATCCATAGATAGATATCCTCCCAGCTTCGTCGTGAACTCTCTTGACAAGCACATACTGAAATAGGGCTCAAGGTCGACGACCACCACCTCTTGTATAACTGTGATCTGAGGCATCTTGTGTAGTCGAATAGGAATATCTTTGATCACTCCTACAGTCTTCATGGGAGTACCATCCAACTGGAGCACGCCATGACTCGCTTCGCGTATATTCCATCCCTATCTCTTCGCACACTGCCTTGGGCATGACTGTTGTCGCGGCCCTAGAGTCAATCATACAGTTATGTACAATATACCCTTCCATCTGTAGAGACAGGTAGAATGGAGGTGGTCTATTCTTCCCCATAATGGATGTGGATAGGGTCTGCACTAGGGCAAGTGGTGCTGCTTTTCTTGCTTTGGTTATCTTCAACGATTCTTGCAATAAGTCCACTTGTCCGGGTAGTTGCAATGCATCGTACAGACTGATTTTGGCTGGAATCTTCTTCAGCTCATCTACAATGTTGTACGCTAGGGAATTGGGCACCTCAGGTTCCTTTCTCGGCTCATATCTGGTGTGATACTATTTCGTAGCTTCGACCCTTTGTCGCTTGGTCAGCGAAGGAAGCTTGAGCTTCTCTCTAGCCTATTCCTTAGTTTCCACCTACGGTGGATTTGCAGGGGCCTATTGGGCCTTCTCTTTGATTGGTGAGGGCTGTCGAGCTTCGTTCGAGGCTGGAGGAGGTTGTTGTCCCTTCTCATGATGAGCATGCACCTTTAAAGGAGCCATTTGAGTAGCATCTACCTCTATCGACCTTTTTCCTCCTCTGGTAAGGACTGCAACTGGCTCTTCTTCACCAATTACCAGGTTTTGATCCAATTGCCTGATGACGTTGACTTGACCGCCATGACTACTGCTCGCCAGCATTTGTACATAGTGTTGGTGCAGCATGCAAGTATTCTCTTCATGAGGGTCATTACACGTGGAGCACCAATGTATATAATCGAAAGTGCTCGGGGCTTCGTCTATTGCAGCATTTCTTGCCGAAGCTCTTCCTTGTTGGACCGCTTGATCTTTAGTAAGCGCAGGTGTAGGATAAGATCTTCTCGATAGAAACTCTTGTTGCGCTTGCTTCTTCTTCATAATGGTCATGTCATTAGACAGGGTCTGCACTATGGAGTTCAGGGACTGAACTTCTTGCAGTATTTTGGCTTGCATGTCATCGACTTTAGGAATAGGTGGCAATGGAGCCATTGTTGGTATTGGAGGTAGGGCGGGGTGTTGAAGTGGTGTTGGCAGTACAGGGAATGCCGAAGTGACCGTGGGCTATGGAGTCAAAAAAGTGGGAAAATGAATTTGTGGAGCGGTGATTTGAGATACAATGGGATTCGAGTTCCAAGATGAGATCGGGTATGCAGGGGTTGCAGAGATCTACGAAGCGGCTACGCTCGCATACTAGGATTGATGGAAATCGAGAAGTATGGGCATCGACATCCTTTGGGGAAGCTTACCCATAGCTATTAGATCCATCTCCACTTTCTGGGCTAACTCATATAACTCTGGGAAGGTATTGATATTCGAATACCTCACCATGACGCTGATATCAGGATTGAAAGCCCGAAGGAAATAGTATGCTACAACTTCGTCAGTTGGTCGAAGTCCAACTGGTATTCTTTGCCAGGTTCGAGCGAACCTAACATTGAAGTCTGTGATCTCTTCTTGTGGATGTCTCTGGATCATTGTGAACTGATGCAGGAGAGAGGTCGGATCGACGGACTCATTGAAGCTTCGCATCAACTGTCCGGCTAACTGGTCCCATCCCGTAATGGTACCGGGTGGTAAAGATCTATACCAGTAGAGGAGTTTCCCTCTAAGAGACAGAACCAGAAGCTTTACCATAACTCGCTCTTCTGTGATGTCATGGATCACCGCCAGAGAAACTATGTCCTGGATGTGCTCCAGAGCAGTCTTCCTAGTTCCATCGAACGTTGGGATCTTCTTTATAGCAGCAGGCGGCACTTGCCCTTGTCCCGCTAGATTTAGCGGTCCTGAAGAATTCCATGCTGGGAATAATCTGGGCGATGATTGCTGCTACATTTGTTTTTGTTGTTGTTGTTGTTGTTGTGCCATATTTACTCTTGGATTTTGAGAAACAAGAATTCCTGAAGCTCCTCCTTGATTGCTAACAGGATGACCAATAGGAATGGAGGCACTAGGATGCTTCGGTGAGTTGGGAGGATTAGGAGGAAAGCTAGCCATTGTGCTATCAGAAGTTAGGCCTTGTTCATCAATAGTGGCCTCTTGCGAGGATGTTCCACGTAACAGAGACTCGAGGGTGACCAACCTAGATCGTTCCCCAAAGGCGTCAATATCTAGCTCAAAGAACTCAGTTTCCTCTCCTCTATTCCTAACTCTCCATCTTGTTTGCATGAAGGCACAGACTTCGGTACCGGTCTTTACGACTTAAATATTCTTGGGTAAATAGAGTCGCCAGATGCTAAGAGTCTTTTGGTAATGAGAGCATCGGTTCTCACTACCACTCACAAGGTGAGACTGATCGGGTCCCATCGGGCGTGCCAAAAACTGTTGGTCATCAAATCTGCCCAGGAAAGGATTTGGGTAAGTGTATGCGCCCTAGACCTGGACCAACATTGAAAGGCCGAAGGGAAGAGATGCCCCTCGTGCCAATCTCCGGAGAAAGGCCGGCTCCTATACTAAACTACTTTGATTTTTAAGATAAGGGTGCAGGAAAGAGATAAACAGAGTAAGGGTGCAGGAAAGAAATAAAAGAGTAAGGGAAGAAATTTTAGTAGTTTAATGGTGGGAAAGAACCAGAAGCACGATTGCTAGCCAATAGCTTGAAACAACAACAAAGAACACCAAGAATAAATGAAATGAATGCAATATTAATCCTCCTATGTATCCTCTGGACGAGTTCCAGGATTACCCTTCCCTCTCATCGAAATTTAGAGTTCAGAGTTACGACGACGAAGAAGGAGTGAATATGACAGAAACACTATCCACAGGCAGCATAAAAGAAAACTAATACAACGTTTTCCTCCCCTATGTATCCTTCGAGAAAATCTCAGGGTTCCACTCCAATCACACACCTAAATCCAGAGTTCAGAATTATAGTATGCAAATGAAGAAAAGATAAAAGAAATAATCATAGAAGGCAGCATAAAAGAGAGAAATAGAGTCCAAAGCTCTTTAGTATTAATCGCAGGAATCTAAGTTACAACAACTTTCTAGCAGAAAGTTCCCCCATTTTTACATTACAATGCCTGGGTTTTTATAGAGGACCCGACCCTCTGAGCCATTAATGCACAAAATGGAGGAGTACACCCTCGAAACCTGAGAAGTCGGCTCTTCACGGCTCTCGTGACTGAGCTCTCAAATATGTTACCAAAACTGGCAACTACGACCGGGTCAGCCATGGAAACATGCATTAATGAGCCGTCTGAGCGTCCTTGGCTTCTGGGTGCAGTGCTCGAGTGGCCGCCATGCTCGTCGGGCTCTTCTTCAGGGACTGATACTTCATTTCCAATTGCTAAAAATGAGCAACGAGCTTATCGGGCACGTAAAAATGCATTTATGAGGCACTTGATCGCCTCGAGAAAATACCCAGCTTGGAGCGCGTGCCCTTGAAGCGCTTCGCTAGATCTTCATTCGCAACTTCGCTTCGCAATGGATTTGAGCCGAAGCAAATCCTCCTTCTTGATTTGCACTTCGCATGGTGGAGCTTCGCAAAACGCTTCGGGGGTGGTGAGTGCCGAGCGTATTTCCTCCTCAAAATGGGGCTCTTCATTCCTCGTCGCTTCGTTGTCAAAATTGCTTCACTGATGCATTGTAGAAATGCTTCACTGTGATCTTCTTCTAAAACTACGGTTCGGGGAGTTTGGGCCGAAGCACATTCTTGCCTTCAAAAATGTTTCGTTCTTCACGGCTGCTATCACTTCGGGTGAAAGTGCTTCGGACGAAAGCTAGCCGAAGCAGATGCTTCGCAACAACTTTCGGTGAAGTAGAAATGGTTCGCTGGTGGAGAGCCCCGAAGTGGGTGCTTCGACGATTTTTTGGTGAAGTACTTTTCAATGTTGCGCTCCTTCAAATTCCGCTTCGCAAGTTTTTTGGCCGAAGTAGTTGTTTGAAGTGCTTCGGGCCCGAAGTAGTTTCTTTCTTGCCTTAGCAAACTCGGACCGCGATCCCTCTTCGATGAAGTCGTTCTTTTGAAATGCCGCTTGAATGCCGCTTCGCAAAACTATCGCCCGAAGTAGCTACTGGAAATGCTTCGGTGCGAAGCTCTTCTTTTACGCCTTCTTTGTATTCTTTCTTCGGCAACGCCGCTTCGCAAAATTTTTGCCCGAAGTAGCTGTTTGAAGGACTTCGGGCCCGAAGTATTTTTCATCCTTCATTTCTTTTTGGTGAAGCTATCTTCCTTAGCTTGTTTGGCAGCGAAGCTCTTTCATCTTCATTTTATGTACAAGGGGGTGGCAGGGAAAGCCCAAAATTGCTGCAACTTACAAATATTCTCAAAAACAACAAAAGAAATACTTTACAAAAAGAAACACTGTATAAAATTTTGATTTTTTTCTACCCCATTGTGCAATGTGACAAAATTGTCAACGAGTCCAAGGTTCAAACCCTACTTGGTATGAGGGGACCGAGATCCCTCATAAAAACTTGTGTAAACTCATTGAAAAAAAAGAAGTCTCATAGCCTCTACATAGTTATTAGTTTAAGTTCCATATGATTCTCGGTAAGCGAGGAAAATTTTGCCTTCATAATTAAAAAAAACACCACCTCCATCACCTTTTCTCAAATTTTATTTGGAAATTCCATCAAGATTAATTTTGATAAACCCAATTTTTGGACATTTCCACTTTACCATATATTAAAGTAGATCCTTTGTTTTAATGCCATTATCACAAATGACTCTTCCATGTATATTAAAATCTTATAACCAAGTGGCTAGAACCTATTTTTTTGCACTTAAGACTTCCCATGATGAGCACCATATCTATAAACATATTACAAGAGAGGAAATAACACAGTTTCAAAATTGGGCATGATTTTGAGATTTATTTGAAAAAAATTATTATTCCTTTCAAGTCATAAATTCTAGCAAATAATGGTAGGACACATCCTCCATAGAATACTAATGCTTGAACTTTAAAATAATTAATCTAACATTTTAACAAATCTTTCAATGTTGATGGAGCTACCCAATCTATTCTCATATTTTTGAAAAAGTAATCCCAAATGGTGTGAGCAAAGAGATAATGAAGAAATAAATGCTTTGATGTTTCTAAATTCTTCTCATATATAGCACATATAAAAGGTCCATGATATTATCTTCTTTGTAGAATCTCTCTCGTAATAATATATCTTTGAACTACTAACTAAAGGAATGTTGAAGCCTTAGGGAGAGTCTCTAGTGACTGAACATTCTTCCAAAGAAACTCTTTGGGAGTAATAATTTTGATTGATCTAAATACTCATATCCCAACTTGATTGGGTATCCACTACCTTTTGATATATTTCAATCTAACTAATTTTTTGTGTAAAAAAAGGTAAATAAAACTCATGAAGCATCTTCTGAAGCTCATCTAAAATTTATTTAAGTTCATTTTCTTCAACTAGGTTACTAATAGAAATTCATAATTTGAAGTTGTTGCTAACATTGCTATAATATTTGACCTTTGGACCTGTAGCACCCTAAAATTGGCACAGTAAAACTTAGCAATAATTAAATTACCTTAGTAATAATTCAAATTCAAAAATTCAACCCCAAAACCGCTCCAAAACCACCTACTACCCGTTTCCTCATTTTTTGCATCATTTTTAGGATTTGTTTTGACCGTTGGACGATATCGTCGTCGATCAGATGATATCGCCTCAGATCGAACGAGTTCGTCTGGGCTAGGACATCCAGACGATCTTGTCCCAAAATTGATTTTTCATAAGTAGCTTCTGTTTCAATGGCATCTCTAAGTTGGGTAGAAGCGTGTCTGCACCGTTAGAGACCTCCCCCGTTGGAGATATTCCAAATTAGGATGATATCCAACCTCCCAACTTCCCTCCTAAACCTATTTAAACCTTAGGACCCCCCTTAACATTCCCTCGACTGAATTTTCCTGTAACTTGACTTTTACACGCATTAAAATACCCTGGATTACCATCTACACTTGTGCTTTCCAAATTTTCTTACAGGAACCTTGTCATTCTTCAATCGGAGCAAGCTTAGATCGTCATAGACGATCCTATCCAATTCGAGACGATTTCATACCAATCCAAGATGATTTCAACTGCAGTCTGCATTGGGGGTAATCAGTGCCCAGAGTTTGTGCTTTTCCTATATTTTGCTACTATTTTATTCTGCATTTAGTCAGTTTTATTATTATTTCTTGTTATCCTGCACCTTGGAGTTCACCCATGTAGTTTAATTGCATAATAAAATCATGGTTAGCTATTAAAGTGTTGTAATTCACTTGCATTTCCATTCAGGATTATTTTATTAACATCCTTATCATTATTTTACATCATTTTTGTTCATCAGAATAGTTGCATTTCTGGTATTTTGTATCTATTTCTCTGTTTGCAAGTCTTTGACGAATTTGTCTGACGAATTCGTTAGATCTCAGACGATCCTGCAGATTGGAGATGATCCTGTCAAATTCCAGATGATCTGGACTGCTGCAAAAATTAGAACCTCCATCAGACATCCAAAACCAGGTATGGATTTCTTCACTTAATTTATTCTCTCGTGTTTTATATTAATTTCGCTTTCTATATTCATTTAAATCTGCATTTCATATAGAACAACTTAGATTCATTTGGCCAAACCTAGGCCTTGGATGATTAAAGATAAAATTGAACACATCAAACATATTCCTAACCTAGGCGTGGAAACTGCCATTCAAAAGTTTCCTAGTGAACCCACCATCCGTCGAAAAATCACCATAATACACCTCCCCTAAGAGGCGGGACCTTCGTAAGGCCTCTTAGTCCGAGGTATTGTCCCATCCTTTTCACATCCCCCTTCCGGGCACGGATCCTATAGCCTGAAGGTAAGGGTGTGAAAAATTTGGAACGATACATTTTGGTGAACCCGACGTGAAACTAAAACCTTTTGAAAAAAGAAACAAAATAACAACCAAACATAGATGCATTTAAAATCATTAGAAAACTAATAAGTTACATATCATGTTTAGATGGTAGCTCCTAAGAAAAGACTAGCAGTTACTATAAATGTTGAAAACCAATTAGCAGCCATAGAAATCAATTCTATGCTTAGTGTGCCTGAAACAGATAGAAACCAACTTTTGTGGGACGAACTTGATAGAAGACTAGGTGTCATTTCATCTAGGTCAACAGAACTTAAACAAATCAAGAGGCTTGCCCTAGATAGAATCTTGGATCCTCATCAACTCATTTTTTATCATGAACTTCAGAGAGCTTGCCATAGGTGGTTAGCTTATAGGAGAGCTCTTGTGTCTTCAGAATTGTTCACCTTTGAGGAATACCTCAAGAACACAGCTGTGGTACGCAAATTTATAGTTCATATAGAAGTCCAAGAAACGGATCTTATGATTAGAAAAATATGGAATATAATTCCTAGAGCTATGTTATATCGTGAATATTGTCGTGAGAATTATTATTATCAACCAGAATTTGAAATACATGGTATTGCTATAGCACATTTTATTAAATTTTTGAAAGAAAATTTTCACATTGAAGAAGAACATTTCATGACTCCTGAAGAACTTGAGCCCATTAATGATATTTATAAATTATTTATAGAAAACTAGATCATTGCTTTCATTATTATTATTTCTTGCGTTTTGTGTGTTGTTTGTTATCTTTATAATATTGTTATAAAAAAATAAATAAAAAAACAAGAAAAACCAAAAAACATAACAAAAACCAAAACATTTCATTTTAAATATTATAGTAGGTATATAATTAAAATATATTCCTCTTAAGCTTGTTGCATATCTATATATAAATATATATAAATAAATAAATAAATAAATAAATAAATATATATATATATATATATATATATATATATATATATATATATATATATATATATATATATATTTCTGAAATCTAAGTTTAAGCACAATGACTAAACTTAGGAATGGTAATGTATCGCTCCAAATTTTTTGCATCCTTACCTTCAGGCTATAGGATCCGTGCCCGAAAGGAGGATGGGAAAAGGATGTCGCAGTACCTCGGACTGAGAGGACTTTGCGAAGGTCCCGCCTCTCAAGGGAGGTGTATTTTGATGATTTTTCTACGGATGGTGGGTTCACCAGGAAACATTTACGCCTAGGTTTGGAATGTGTTTTTATGTGTTCATTTTTAGCCTTAAGCATTCATATCCTAGGTTTGGCCAAATGAGTCTAAATTAATCTATATGAAAATGCAGATTTTAATGAATACAGAGAACAAATTTAAGACAAAAAAATAGAGAAATTAAGGAAGAATAAGAAGAATACCTGATCCGGATGTCTGATGGAGATTCTGATGTTTGAAGCGGTCAGGATCGTCTGGAATTCGACAGAATCGTCTGAGATCAGACAAGATCGTCTGAGATCTGACGAATTCGTTAGACGAATTCGTCAAAGACCTGCAAACAGAAGAACAGATGCAAAATACAGAGAATACTACTGTGCTAACAAGGGGAAACAACACAAAATGACAGTATGAACACTAGAAAATAATTATGAACAGAAATTCAAACAAATTACGATATTCTAATGATAAATTATGATCTTATCATGCAAGTTAAGCTATATGGGTGAACTCCAAATGCAAAATAGTAAGCAATAAGGATAAACTAACTAAAATGCAGAATAAAACAGCGAAAGGAATAAAAGAAAGCGCAAACTCTGGGCACTGATTGCCCCCAATGCAGATTGCAGTCGAAATCGTCTGGAAGTAATGAAATCGTCTCGAATTACGACAGGATCGTCCGAGATTTGAACGAGATCGTCTGCGACGATCTGAGCTTGCTCCGACTGAAGATCAATGAGGTCCCTGCAAGAAAACTTCAAAATAACAAAGGCAAAATAATGTTCTAAGTATTCTAATGCACGCAAAATCAAGTTACAAGGAAATTCAGCCAGGGGTTGGGAGGGGAAGGTCCTAAGGATTAAATAGGCTTAGGGGAGTAGTTAGGAGGTTGGAGATCATCCCTATTTGGGAGATCTCCAATGGGGGAGGGTCTCTAACGGCGCAGACACGCTTCTGCTCGGATTAGAGGCCCGTTGGAACAGAAGCTAATTGTGAACAATCAGGTTTGCGACAAGATCGTCCGGACGTCCTAGCCCAGACGAAATCGTCGGATCCGGGGCGATATCGTCTGATCGGCGACGATATCGTCAAACGGTCAAAACAACCTCTAAAAATGGCACGAAAAAGGGGGAAACGGATTACCCGACGGTTAACGAGCGGTTTGGGAGGTTAAAATTTGAATTTAAATTATTTACTAAGGTGAATGTAATTATGACAATTTTACCGCGCCAATTTTAGGGTGCTACATTTTGCCCCCTCTTTAGCGAATTTTCTGAAGAAAATGCGTTAAAGATGAGTTCTTCTCGATCTACGAGAAAGCAAAAAATTATTCCCAATTTTTAGGCAACGATTCTTGGTCGAATCGTACGACAGCTTACTATGGTGCCCCCTCCGTGTTTTTACCCAAATCGAACGTTTGAGGTAAAAACGCGAAAAAGCAAAAAATTATTTTTGAATAAAATTAAGAAAAATAGGGTAAAACCCTAATTCATTTTTACTGTTCATTTTCTCGGTTTTTAGAGCTTTGAAGCAAAAATGGTGGAGACGACGCACAGATCAACAGAGGTCCGACGCGGTCTACGGGTAAGAGTCTAGACTTAACTAGAATGCTTTAATTTGATTTTACATGCTTTTTAGGTAAAATTTGATTGAATTTTGAGCATCGCGGCCGTTTTTGGGCCGTCGACATCGTTGGGACGAAATTGTCTAGATTTTGATGAAATCGTCCCGATTTCGACGAAATCGTCTCAATTTCATCAATTTCGTCCAAGGGCGAAATCGGCGAAAGGGGGACGATTTCATCAAATTAGAGACGATTTCGGCTTGCAAAATCGGAGACGATTATGCTCAAATTGGGGACGATATCGTCCAATAGTGGGCGATATCATCAATTGCATAAAATTGAACTTTAACTTGCATTATTAATTACTTGAATTGTTTATTAATGATTGTTTGTTGTTTTGTTGTTTATGTTGCATAGAGGTTTGCTAAAGAGCAGGGAATGGAAGTATGGAGGTTTGAGGGATGACTTGGCCGCTCTCACACAGGCAGAGCGAGATCAGCTGGCACAGGCCGGCTTGCAGCATGTGGCAGAGATGCCACAGGTGTCTACGGATATGGGGCTACTGACGGCCCTAGCAGAGAGATGGTATCCGGGTTCCTCATGTTTTTGGCTACCGACAGGGGAGATGACTCCCACTCTAGAGGATGTATGGAGGATTCTAAGAATCCCCATACAAGGACGATTGATCACTCCTACGGCCAATCAGGGCCATGCTATGGGACGATTGTGTGGTGACCCGAGCTTCACCCTGGAGAAGGGCGGAGTGAATATCGAGGCACTGCGCCAGATGCCTGGGGCATCTAGACTCACACGGGTGCTAGCTGGAGTAGTTGGTGGACTTCTGCTGTGCCACCAGAGTGGGTGCAGGGTGCCGTGGATGCTGGCAGATGTGATCTACGACATGCGGGACCACGGGTACAGGTTCTCTTGGGGCAGCTATGTACTATGCCGATTGTACAAGATCCTATATGGGGTCGTGTACAAGGGCGGCCGATGTCTGGTGATGACATCGCTTCTACAGGTTTGGTGCTGGGAGCACATTGCAGTGCGGAGGCCGATAGGGCTTCCTCTGATAGGGGTAGACGGGGAGAGGCCCCGAGTCTTCTACTGGTGGCTCCGAAGAGGGTCACAATGGCGGATCGACCTTCCGATGTCCCGGAGGCTACTGGATGACTTAGTCCTGGATCAGATTACCTGGAGGCCATGGAGGGAGCATCCAGGGTGGGCCGAGGATGGACAGGAGCTGGCTCACGTCAAGCGAGTTTGTTGGCTACGGATGGAGAGGGGAGAGGTGGAGCTCCACCGCTATGACCGAGTTTTGCGTCAGTTCGGTCTGCAGTAGGGGATCCCATCTCTGAGGGATTATGAGTTTTCTTGAACTGTCTGAGATAACACCATAGTTAGCGGGGCTCCAGACATGCAACGATTCTAGAGTCAAGACACGGATGATGCCCCCATCCAGCCAATAGATGGGGATGACACAGGTGTAGCCGATGGCTACGATGCCTGGTACGTAGGCATCCGCCCTCCTCGGATGACGAGGGCACAGGGTCCGATACATGCAGTTGTGCATCGGATAGGGAGGCGATGCCAGGCGGCTATGGAGGCGGCCCAGGGTCACGGTGGGAGAGAGCCGAGGAGGCCACAGGCACAGGAGAGGCCGCGACAGAGGGAGAGGAGGGAGGCGAGACCCCCATCTCCATAGAGGGAGAGGCCACCATCGCCCGATAAGGGCAAGGGCATTGACACAGGGGAGAGTAGCGAGACCGCTACTCTCCGAGCGGAGAGAGATCATCTCCAGGCATAGGTGCAGACTCTACAAGATGAGGCTGCACGCCACCGAGCTGAGGTGGCACAGCTGCGAGACGAGATTGCACGCCTCAGGGCACGGGGCGGAGGGGCGAGCACTAGGGAGCTAACACGGGCTATTGCCCAACTTACTTTCTACCAGACTTTGTACTATCACCGGTGCCAGAGGCGGATAGACTACCCCTGCCACCCAACATCGCAGATCCGATCAGGATCGGGTCGTCGAGGACCTCGTCCCGATCGAGGACTAGGACTACTCAGACTGCGATGGGGCCACCTCGTCCACCTCAGGGTGGGGGAGGAGATGAGGCGGAGAGCTCGAGGGGCTCTCGAGGCTAGAGGACTGCACAGCTTTGTACAGATTGACATTGTATTATTATTATTTTGTTGATAGAGGATTGAGTATGCCGAGGTACAGATTGTGGCATACCAATCCAGTTTTGATGATGTATATATACTTGTGGATATATATATGATATGTTTTTGATCATATGACTTGTGTTATGTGTATGCTTATGATGCTTTTATGTTTGATTGATTGATTTGATAATTGGATTGAGGATTCATGAAATTATGTCGTTTTGAAAATTTATACTTTTGATGTCATGCGGTAATATTTTAAATGAAATAATCTGATGTAACAAATTGATTGTTTGTAATGTGATGTAATAAAAAATAAAAAGAGACTTCTAACAATAATTTCAAAGGACATTGTCGCTATTATAGACCATTTCATGGAGTCGCCGCTCACTCGGTCGTCAAGCTAATCCCAGGATAGAAATATTGTTAAAAGTAAAAGAGTGCTTAAGAGACTGTCTTAAGACTTTGGTGCAATGGTGAAAATGATGGTGATGATGGTTTGTTTTCAGATTTTCATAAAAATAGTATGCATGAAATAATGTTAAAATGATTTTTGCTAGGCATAAATTCCTAAGTGTGATAAAATTTTTGGATAATTCGTTAGGAATTATACCATCATTGCAAAATTGAAGGTTGACATAATGACATGAAATAATGAAAATGTGTTTGCTTTTTAAAAGCATAATTTGTGTAACATAATGAATTAAGTCATATGGTTTTCATGATTTTTAATAAATGGGGAATAAAAATTGTTACAATGGTTTGCGCTAGGCATAGAATATGTAGGTATAGACTTATACCATCATCGCGAAAATCAAAAGAAAAGATAGTTTTATTGCATGGTTGATTTTTTAATAAACAGAAAATATGAAGATGAGGACTTGCGCTAGGCATAAAATTCCAATTTTGGTTTTGGAACTATACCATCGTCGCGAAAGTCAACCAGATATATATGTTTTGATTGTATATTTTGAAAGAAATTTTGATTTTTCTATTATATAGTTGTCTTTATGGTAAGCAATCAGTACTTGATTTATTCCAAACAAGTTGCAAAAATAATATTTCAAAGTATTTTGAAGACAAAAGTTAGATTTATAAGGAATCCCATGTGCATATGTGAATTCATTTCCGATCTTGATTTATCATAATGATACACAAAATCTCTCAAATACAAATGTGTGTGCAATTGCTTTGTGCATTTACCAGCTTTGAGCAAGATAATATGATACAAGTGATTTGAAGAAACCAAATAAGTGTTCATTAACCATGATGTAGATGCATATAACCATACTAGACTACTATGTAGGTCGGATTATCAAGAGCTAGCTAATCCATAAGCGGACATAGGTCTCGTACAAAAGAAGGTCGCTAATGTGACAGACATATCACCACGCTAGGAGTTACCCAAGGCCAAGCAGAGTTGGGCACAAACCAATTGTTATGGGGCTTACCTCACAGTTTTTGAATAATTGAGAATTCCAGGGATTCAAGCTCATCAACCCTTCTTTTCTTTTCAAAGGGTAGGGAAAGGGGATTTTATTGCAGTTTTGCTTTCTGCTTTCTTTTGAACTTTGCTTCTTTTTCTTTTGTATTTTTGTTTGCTTGATTTTTTTTGAGATAGTGCTTGAAATATTGTTGTAATGATATAAAAGAACATTTTTCTTTTCTCTTTTTCTTGAACTTTTCTTTTCTTTTTCTTTGCTAGGGATACTTGCTCGGATTAGCTGTAGAGCAAGGGATTTTTATTCTGGGTAGGGGTGAGCTTGTCCTTTTGCCAACTCTCAAAGATTCTAGACCATGTGCATGATAGGATAGCAGGGGAAACTTTTCGCTCAAGAAATCACTTCTACTATGTAGCAAAACATGGAAATTACAAATATAATCATTTTATTGTGAAAAGATGTGCTTGGTTTAAGTAAATAACAAGATCAATTCTCTATGCTCAAACTTTATTTAATTGAATTTTGTGGACTTTGATATAAGAGAGATTAGTAATCATGCCGTATAAAATCAAGATATTTATTGTTGTGAGTGTGCAAGTGAGGGATTCCAAATAAATGCTAATTTATCCAAAATAATTTGAAACATATAACTGCAATAATTGTAAGAAAATATATATAAACACTTTTGAGAAGTTTTGAGAATGTTGACTCTCTCTTTCTTCTTGATATTGTTTTGGTTTCGAAAGAGTCAAGCATATTGTTGTTTTGATTTTTATTCTTTATTTTGTTTTTTTGGTTTTATTTTTGTTTTTGAACAAAAAATTTAACAAGTGCCATAAATAAATGCAACAAATAGTTTTTGAAGATTTTGATGATTATGAATGTTTTTGGTGTTTTTGAATTTTATAAATTTGAAAGAAATACAAGATAGTGATTTTGAAATATTTTAAACAAATATATACAAGGATGAAATGACCAAATTTATGCATAGTAACGTTTAAGATGCAAAATATTCATGGGTTCTTTAAGTTCTTTACCATCTAAGGTAGATAATTTGTATGCTCCTGATTCAAATTTAGCAGGAATAATGTATGGTCCAAGCCAGTTTGGGCTCAAATTTACCTTTAAGGTCCTTAGTTGCATTTGTATTTTTTTGATTTTCTTTTAAAACAAGGTCGCCGATCTCAAAGGATCGATGACGAACTTTTTTAGCATATGATCTTTTAAGCTTGTTTTGGTAGGCACGGAGATGCTCCAAAGCATTGATGCATTTTTCATCTAGGAGTTCCAACTGATCGAGTCCATCAAAGATGATATTCATCTCCTACTTCGGTATCTTGAAGTAGCAGAGCCAAAGAAGGAACTTCCAATTCAAAGGGAAAAACTGCTTCAAGACCGTAAACCAAAACAAATGGTGAAGTTCCAGTGGGGGTTCGAACACTAGTTCGATAGGCCCACAAGGCCGGATATAATCGAATGTGCCAGCCACGACCAGCTTTATTGACCAATATTTTGAGAATTTTGATTAAGGTTTTGTTAGATGCTTCGCTTGACCATTACCCCGAGGATAATAGGGAGTGGACCAACGATGTTGAATCTTATATTTTTGGCATAATTTTTTAACATCTTTATTTTTGAAACAAGTTCCATTGTCTGAGATGAGATTTGCAAGAATTCCGAAACTACAAATGATTTGATTAAAAATAAATTTAGAGACTTGTGTGCTGAAGGCAGAAGCTAAAGGCATAGCTTCGACCCACTTCGTGAAATACTCGATGGCGGTTATGATGAACTTGTGTCCATCAGATGACACAGGATTGATTTTGCCAATAATATCTAAACCCCATTTGGAAAAGGGCCAAGGAGATGAAATAGCCTGCAGCTCTTGTGCAGGCGCATGGACAAGGTCAGCATGTTTTTGGCACTTGTCGCAATGGCGCACATACTCATGTGCATCCGTTTCCATGGTAGGCCAAAAGTATCCTATCCGAAGGAGCTTTTTAGCAATGACGCTACCACTAAAGTGTCCTCCACAAGATCCATCGTGGGCTTCACTCAAGGCTGATTTAGACTCTTCTAAGTTTAAACATCTTAATAGGATACCTTCAAAAGATCTCCTATATAAAGTATTGCCAATTATTACAAATCGACTTGCTCGTCGACGTAATAACCGACGCTGGTTTCTATTAGAATTGGCAGGGAAAGTCCCATTTTGGAGAAAATCAAATATGTCCGTATACCAAGGTTCAGGAGTAGTTTCATTGATTAGAAACACATCCAAAGGCTCTAAGCATGACTTATTTGAAGCGGGTTCCTGGAGTCGATGAATAATGATAGTGGCATATTCGTCATCTAACTCCAAGGGCAGGAGAGATGCAGCTGCGGCCATAGCATCAGCTGCACGGTTGCTAGTTCGAGGAATAGCTTCCAAGGTAACTTGATCAAATAGAGACATTAATTGTAAAACATAGGCCTTATATGGGCGCATTTTATCATCTCTGGTCTGATAAACTTCATTAATTTGGTTTATAACCAGTTGAGAATCACCAAAAACTAAAAGATGTTTAATTTTTAGGGCCAAGGCAGCTCGTAATCCAAGGATTAGAGCTTCATACTCAGCAATATTGTTGGTGCAAGCAAATGTCAATTTGAAGGACAGAGGAATAAGATGTTTTTGCGGGGATATTAAAATAATACCCGCACTCGCCCCACTCATGCATCGGGCTCCGTCAAAGTATAAGGACCATTGTTCAATATGGTCTGCCTCTAATTGAAGGCATTCGTCAAGAAACTCAATGATGAGGGGATGGGTAGACTCTAAGGGTGCAGCAACTAATTGATCTCGCTATGATTTGACCCTTAACAGACTTCTGTCCTATGAATGTGAGATCAAACTCGCTTAGAGCAAGAACCCACTTGGCTGTGCGACCCGATAAATAAGGTCGACTCATGAGATACCTTAAGGGATCGTATTTGGCAATGACATACGTTTTCCTACTAAGCATATAGTGTCGTAATTTTTGCATAGAAAACACGACGGCTAGACATAGTTTTTCTAATGTCGTATAGCGGGTTTCATAACTGATGAAGGTTCGGCTAATATAATAATTAGCACGTTCTCTCTTTTCATCATCAAGTTGAGCTAACATAGCTCCTAAGGCGTAATCAAGCTGAAATATATAGGAGAAATGGGCGATCAGGTTTAGGTGGTGAAAGCACAGGTGGATTAAGGAGGTATTGTTTGAGAAGTTCAAAAGCTTCTCTACATTCGGTGTCCCAATTAAAAGGGACATCCTTCTTAAGGAGTTTAAGAAAGGGACCAGCTTTGTCCGCCAGCTTATCGATGAAGCGACGGATAGCTTGAAGTTTACCTTGTAAACTTCGTAACTCGGATATATTAGTAGGTGCGGGCATATCACTGATGGCCGCAATCTTGAGAGGGTCGATTTCAATACCACGTAAAGAAACTAAAACCCCTAATAGTTTACCGGACTTAACTCCGAATATACATTTTGCTGGATTTAATCGAATAAGATATTCTCGTAATCGATTAAAAACTTTTCTCAAATCATCTAAATGATTATCTTCAATAATAGAGCGAGCTATAATATCATCTACATAATCATGTAGGATATCATGCATCATATCATGAAAAATATAGGTCATAGCTCGTTGATAAGTTGCACCTGCGTTCTTTAAGCCAAATGGCATCACTTTCCAAAAAAAAGTACCCCAGGGGGTAATAAAGGCTGTTTTAGCCTGATCTTCAGGAGCTATCCCGATCCGATTATAACCGGAGAATCCATCCATTAAGGACATCATCCCACTCCCGACAAGTAAAGTCAATGATTTGATCCATGTTTGGAAGAGGAAAGTCATCTTTAGGGCATGCGGCGTTAATATCTCTAAAATCAGTGCAAACCCTAACTTTGGTAGCTTCTTTCTTGGTGACTGGAACTACATTTGAGATCCATTCAGGATAATCAATAGCTTGTATAAAGATAACATTCAGGAGTTTTTCTAACTCCCCTTTGACTAGCAGAGCCACTTTGGGATGCATTTTTCTAAGTTTTTGTTTAACAGGTTTAGCATCCGGATGGACCACTAGATGATGCATGACTACATAAGGGTCTAGACCTCGCATATCTTCATATGTCCAAGCGAAGACATCTTCATACTCTTTAAGGAATGCAATGTATTGTTCTTGTTTTTCTTGACTTAATTCTGATCCAATATTGATTATGTGAGGATTATCCTCGGTTCCAATATTAATTTTAATGACGTTTTCTACCTCCATGTGTAGATCTCTTTCAAAATTAGGTGGGGCGGGTGAAACACCCAATTCTTGTAATTCTTGTAAGGTTAATTTAGATAATTCATCTTGAGGATTAGTGGCCTCAAGTTGGGCTATAGTTGGTATAGAACCATCAAAATAAAATCCATTGTGTAACATCTCTTCAACAGAGACATCATGGAAGATATCTCCTTCCAACTCTTCATCTGGGGTCAACAATCATTTCAGGGTAAGCTATGGATAGCATGTTGCATGAAAACGACTGATTTTTAAGAGGCAAATCAACATGCCTATCCAAATAATCTTGATAACATATGAGTTGATCATCATCTTCAAAAGGAAAGGGTTGACCCTTACTAGGAAATAGGCCCACACCACAGCAGGCAGGCCACGGTTCTACCTCGAAAGGTTCTTTCATGCCATTTTGGAAAGGTCCCAAGCCTTTCCCTTTATATCCCATTTTAAGCATCATGGGTTTAGCTTTAATATAATCATTGGTAAAATAACACCGAGCGTATCCCTCATGATGAGTTTTGATATTCCGAGGGATTCTTCCCCAATCATATCCTTTATAAATGAAGGCACAACTCCCGACTTGGTAAGTACTTCCCATAGGTTGTGGGAGGCCCAAAGTACGAGGAGATGGCGGTAAATTATTCAAAAGAATTGAATCTTGCATGAAAGCATTTGTTTTTTCTGATATTAAGGTTGTGGATAAATCTGGTAAAAGTTCATCAGAAAGGGCATAAGATGTAGAAGGCTTATTACCTATATCTTGAGATGTGGAAGGGATGATAGTTGTTTCTGTAGGTTTTGAATTTATAGGGATAGAACTTGAAGGATTGGTTGTAGATTTAAGATCTTTTTGAGGTTCTAGAGTGATTTGTTTAGAGGGTTGTTGATCTATATAGGAGGATGAAATTAATGGAGGGGAAATAGGTGAAATTATGGGTGTGTGTTTCATAGTTTTAGATGAAAAATAAGAACTAGGATGTGTGGATGACAGAGCAGGGCAAAATTGCACTCCAACGGGTTCTGCCAAAGCACACATATCAAAAGGTCTAGGGTCACCATGGATAGTGACCAACTGATTTTTAAACTCAAATTTAACACATTGGTGTAAGGTTGATGGGACCGCTCGCATGGCATTGATCCAAGGGCGACCCAAAAGTATATTGTACGATGTTGGGCAATGTACAATAAACACGGTTGTTTCTAGGGTTCTAGGACCAACTTGCAATGGGAGGGTAATAACTCCACACGTTTCTTGTGTTTCGTCATTAAAAGCTTTGATAATCATATCAATTTTCTTCATTTCATCACTTCTAAAGCCAAATCGTTGGTAGAAGTCAAAAGTGCAAATGTTTAGAGATGAGCCATTATCAATCAAGACTCGTTTGATAGCTACATCTCCAATTAGAGCAGTAATGTATAAGGGATTATCCTTATGTAAACTGTGTTGTGGGATATCTTTATCCCGGAAGTCAATACAATCAATCTCTCGAGTGATGATAGTATTGGCCATAGCTTCAGAGTTGAATGTTTTGAGGTACCATCATTTGGCTTAATGTAAGCATCAACTCATCCCTATGGGTGGGAGAGGATCTTAATAAATCCAAAAGGGAAATTCTGGCCGTAGTATTGGACAATTGCTCATTAATATTGTAAGGGGGTTTAGGTTGAACATTAGGAGCATGATTCCCTTTATTGGGGTTTTTCAAAACGAATGGAGCCGATCCATCGTTCTGGTTTGGTTCTTGTTGGGAATTTTGAGCTTGTTGTCGGGTGACGACTCCAATGGTACCTACAATGTTATAATGAAGACGTTGAACTGGTCTCGGTTGAGCATTTATGGCTTGTTCATTAGAAAGGAATATATTAGAAGAAGGTCGAGTAGTAACTCTTCTAGGAAATGGTTCTTCTGGAACCATAGCATCTCTGACGGGTTGAATAGGATCTGATTCATTTTTAGAACTATTCGATTGGTTTGAAGTAATGTCTAGTTCACTTTCACTATCTGATTCTATATCACTAGAATCAGAAGTTTGAAAATTATGTAAGGGCCTGGTCGTAACCAGGGATAAGGTTGTGTCAAATATTTGAGGATCCTGAACAGGTAATTGTCCGCTAATGGTTCCTACATATCGGGTAGGAGGAGGAACATTATGATGTTCGATTTGATTGGCTACCTCTTTACCATGTCTTGGTAAAGGGTGTTGAAATATGTCTAAAGTTTGATTGGCATTTTGATTTTGATTTTGGGGAACGGTCTTTTGAGTATTATTAGGAGGGTTTTGTTTAGGTTGGAAGGCTTGCACTTCCATTTCATTATTGTCAATCAAATCCTGTATTTTATGTTTCAACCTTTTACAAGCGTTGGTAGAATGTCCAGGTCCTCTATGGAAATCACAGTGTAAGTCAGCTCTGTATCCGGGTATAGTTGGATCAGGTTCCCGGATAGCTGGTAATTGGATCAAACCTCTTTCGAGTAATTGAGGTAAAATAGTTGATAAGGGTTGATTTAATCTAGTGAATTCTCGAGGAGGCTTGTCAAGAGGTTTCAATATAAATTTTTTTGTTGTCTTCGTTGCATTGATATTGGCAACATTCCTGCTGTCAGTGACTCCATCACCGACAACTTGTTTGTTTTTATATTGATTTCTGGATGTTTTCTCATCATCCTTCTTCCTAAGTTGGCCTCTCCTAATGAGGGCATCTTCTACTCTTCGAGCTAAATCTATAGCTTGATCGAAGGTAGTTAAGGTAGCAGTTGATAGCTCATAAGATATTTGTTCTTGTAAATTATTGATAAAAATGTCCAACATTTCCCTATAAGGTAGCACAAAGTGCAGTTTTCCTGTCAATTGCCTCCATCTAGCTAAGAAATCGGCAAAACATTCATCTTTGTCTTGTTTTAAATTGTATAAATCTTTAATAGTTACATGCCTCTCGATGTAGGCACTAAATTGATGGACAAATGATTCAGACTGTTTCTTCGAAGTTTCTCAAAGAATGAGTGGGCAATTGATAGTACCACTCTAATGCCATTCCACCTAAACTTTTTGGGAACATTTTTAATAATAGCAAGTCATCATGCGATATGTCATGACATGCTATCCTAAACATGCGAAGATGCTCTATGGGATCTTCGGTTCCTTTATATATAGGCAAGATAGGCATGGGAAAATGCTTAGGGTATGGTTGAGCTACAACTATGGGATCCAAAGGTTGACTACATATCTCTCGATAATTATACGAGGGACGGTAGGGATCTATCTCGGTCCATACGTGAAGCTAACTGCTTCACCATGGCTTCCAGATTACTAGTTTGCCCCCCATATTGGTTTGGTAGGGCATTGACATGGGTTTTATGGGCATATGATGGAGGAACATGAAGATTAGATGCCATGTTACTATTGTGTAAATTATTGGTAGGAAAAGTATTATGAATGAATTTTGAAGTTGTATTATGTTGTATTCCGGATTGTTGAAAATTGGTGTTTGGCTTCGTTTTAGGTCTTTGTTTACTTGAAGCATATTGCTCAATAGTTTGGCGAAATAAAGTAGTGAAGGAAGGTTTCTTTTGTGTGGGAATGATTTTAGGTTGAATAACATGTTCCTTAGGAGGTTGGATAGCCTGTTGTTTTGACATGTTTTGAATCATAGTGACCATATCCGTATTGGATGGTCCAGCCTTATCACTTTCTTGATCAATGAAAGACAAGGGATTAATGCGCACATCATACATATGTTCCAAGGCTGCCTGAGTGTCACTAATTTGCCCTTTATCAATACGAACTGCCACATTAATGGCATCAATGTTATCATCAAGAAATTTCTTGAAATGATCTATGTTGTCAAAAGCAATAGTTCCATCTGGAGCTACTCTAGGGGATGAGGATCCATCCTCTTTAACACTTCCTTCTTGTTCATTATCTTCACCTAGGTCATGTTCTGATTGATCTAGAGTTTGTCCTTCCGGAATTGGATCTCCAGGAAGGACATTTGGGTCTCTAGTTGTATCTTGTAACCAATCTTCTTCTTCTCCTAAAGTTTCTTTACCATTCCTAAGTTTAGGCATGGTGCTAAATTTTGATTTCAGCAAATATATATATATATATATATATATATATATATATATATATATATGCAACAAAATTAAGAGGTATATATTTACTATATACCTACTACAATATTTGAAATGAAATGTTTAAGTTTTTGCTATGTTTTTTAGTTTTTTAGTTTTTAATTTTTCTTTGTTTTTGAAATAATATTGTAAAGACAATCAACACAATAAATGCAAGAAATAAGACTGAAAGTAATAATCTAGTTTTCTATAAATAATTTATAAATATCATTAATAGGCTCGAGTTGTTCAGGAGTCATGAAGTGTTCTTCTTCAAATTGAAAGTTTTCTTTTAAAAATTTGATGAAAAGAGCTATAGTGATATTATCTGTCTCAGATGTTGGTTGATAGAAGTAAAGCTCGTGGCAATACTCTCGATATAACACAGCTCGAGGAACTCTATTCCATCTTTCCCTATCTGTAAGAACAACCTCTTGGTCTTCTACACAACCTAGGAACTGGTGTACAATGGCTGCGTTCTCGAGGTATTCCTCGAAGGTGAACAATTCTGAAGATACTAGAGCTCTCCTATAAGCTAACCATCTATGGCAGGCTCTCTGAAGTTCATGATAAAAAACTAGTTGATGAGGATCCAGGATTCTATCTAGGACTAGCCTCTTGATTTGCTTAAGTTGTGTGGACCTAGATGAGATGAGACTAAGTCTTCTATCAAGTTCGTTCCACAAGAATTGATTTCTACTTGTTTCAGGCACATTAAGCATAGAGTTGATTTCTATGGCTGCCAATTGGTTTTCTACATTTATAGTAACTGCTAATATTTTCTTAGGAGCTACCATCTAAACATGATTTTAAACTTTAAATGTTCTAAAATGCATCTATGTTTTAGTTGTTCTATTTTTTTTGTTTTGTTTTTGTTTTTTTGTTTTCAAAAGGTTATGATGCATTCACGTCGGGTTCACCAAAATGTATCGCTCCAAATTTTTCGCATCCTTACCTTCAAAGCTATAGGATCCGTGCCCGAAGGAGGATGGGAAAAGGATGTCGCTGTACCTCGGACTGAGAGGAATTGCGAAGGTCCTGCCTCTCAAGGGAGGTGTATTTTGATGATTTTTCGACGGATGGTGGGTTCACCAGGAAACATTTAATGGCAATTTCCACGCCTAGGTTTGGAATGTGTTTTTATGTGTTCGTTTTTAGCCTTAAGCATTCATATCCTAGGTTTGGCCAAATGAGTCTAAATTAATCTATATGAAAATGCAGATTTTAATGAATACAAAGAGAACAAATTTAAGACAAAAAAATAGAGAAATTAAGGAAGAATAAGAAGAATACCTGATCCGGATGTCTGATGGAGATTCTGATGTTTGAAGCAGTCAGGATCGTCTGGAATTCGATAGAATCGTCTGAGATCAGACAAGATCGTCTGAGATCTGACGAATTCGTCAGACGAATTCGTCAGAGACCTGCAAATAGAAGAACAGATGCAAAATACAGAGAATACTACTGTGCTAACAAGGGGAAACAACACAAAATGATAGTATGAACACTAGAAAATAATTATGAACAGAAATTCAAACAAATTACGATATTCTAATGATAAATTATGATCTTATCATGCAAGTTAAGCTATATGGGTGAACTCCAAATGCAAAATAGTAAGCAATAAGGATAAACTAACTAAAATGCAGAATAAAACAATGAAAGGAATAAAAGAAAGCGCAAACTCTGGGCACTGATTGCCCCCAATGCAGATTGCAGTCGAAATCGTCTGGAAGTAATGAAATCGTCTCGAATTACGACAGGATCGTCCGAGATTTGAACGAGATCGTCTGCGATGATCTGAGCTTGCTCCGGCTGAAGATCAATGAGGTCCCTGCAAGAAAACTTCAAAATAACAAAGGCAAAATAATGTTCTAAGTATTCTAATGCACGCAAAATCAAGTTACAGGGAAATTCAGCCAGGGGTTGGGAGGGGAAGGTCCTAAGGATTAAATAGGCTTAGGGGAGTAGTTAGGAGGTTGGAGATCATCCCTATTTGGGAGATCTCCAACGGGGGAGGGTCTCTAACGGCGCAGACATGCTTCTGCCCGGATTAGAGGCCCGTTGGAATAGAAGCTAATTGTGAACAATCAATTTTGCGACAAGATCGTCTGGACGTCCTAGCCCAGACGAAATCGTCAGATCTGGGGCGATATCGTCTGATCGGCGACGATATCGTCAAACGGTCAAAACAACCTCTAAAAATGGCACGAAAAAGGGGGAAACGGATTACCCGACGGTTAACGGGCGGTTTGGGAGGTTAAAATTTGAATTTAAATTATTTACTAAGGTGAATGTAATTATGACAATTTTACTGCGCCAATTTTAGGGTGCTACAGGTAAACAAACTGAGGAAGAAGAAGAAGAATATTGGTTAGGCAAGAAAAAAAAAATTAAATACCCTTCCTGAAGATCCAATTCCATAAGAAGAAACTCTAGAACAACCAGAAGATGACCTGGTTGAAGAAAATGAACAACAAGAAAATGTTAGAGAGGAAGGATCCTCATCCCCTAGAATGGCTTTAGATGGAACTATTGCTTTTGATAACTTAGATCATTTTTGGAAATTCTTCAATAATAATATTGGCGCTCTTAATATGGCAGTTCATATTGATAGGGGACAAATTAGTGACACTCAAGCAGCCATGGAACATATGTTTGACATACACACTAATCCCTTGTCTTTTATTGATCAAGAAAGTGATAAAGCTGGGCCATCCAATATGGATATGGCCGCTATAATTCAGAACATGCAAAAACAACAGGTTACCCAACCTCCTAAGGAACCTTTTATTGAGCCTAAAATCATGCCCACACAAAAGAGACCTTCATTCACTGCTTTATTTTGCCAAACTATTAATTAATATGCTTCAAATCGACAAAAACCTAAAATGAAGCCAAACACCAATTTTCAAAAATCTGGGATACAACATAATACAACTTCAAAACTTCTTCATAACACCCTTCCTGCCAACAATTTACATAATAGTAATATATCATCTAATATTCATGTCCCTCCATCATATGCTCACCAATCTCATATTAATGCCCTACCGAACCAATATGGTGGGCAAACCAGTAATCTGGAAGCCATGGTGAAACAATTAGCTTCCCGCATGGACCAGATAGATCCCTATCGTCCCTCGTACAATTATCGAGAGATGTGTAGTCAACCTCTAGATCCTATGGTTGTAGCACAACCATACCCTAAACATTTTCCCATGCTCGTCCTGCCTATATATAAAGGAACTTAAGATCCCATAAAGCATCTTTGCATGTTTAGGATAGCATGTCATGATATATCACATGATGACTTGTTATTACTAAAAATGTTCCCAAAAATTTTAGGAGGAATGGCATTAGAGTGGTACTATCAATTGCCCACTCATTCTTTGAGAAATTTTGAAGAAACCGCTGAATCTTTTAAGCATCAATTTAGTGCTTATATCGAGAGGCATGTAACCATTAAAGATTTATACAACTTAAAACAAGACAAAGATGAATGTTTTGCAGATTTCTTAGCTAGATGGAGGCAGTTGACAGGAAAACTACACTTTGTGCTACCTTATAGGGAAATGTTGGATATTTTTATTAATAATTTGCAAGAACAAATATCTTATGAGTTATCAACTGCTACCTTAACTACCTTCGATCAGGCTATAGATTTAGCTCAAAGAGTAGAAGATGCCCTCATTAGGAGAGGCCAACTTAGGAATAAAGATGATGAGCAAACATCCAAAAATCAATATAAAAACAAACAAGTCATAGGTGACGGAGTCACTGACAGCAAAAATGTTGCTAATATCAATGCAATGAAGACAACAGAAAAATTTATATTAAAACCTCCTGATAAACCTCCTCAAGAGTTTACTAGATTGAATCAACCATTATCAACTATTTTACCTCAATTACTCGAAAGAGGTTTGATTCAATTACCAGCTATCTAGGAACCTGATCCAACCATACCCGGATACAGAGCAGATTTACATAGAGGGCCTGGACACTCTACCAATTCTTGTAAAAGGTTAAAACATGAAATACAAGATCTGATTGATAATAATGAGATGGAGGTGCAAGCCTTCCAACCTAAAAAAAATACTCCTAATAATGCTCAAAAGAACATTCTCCAAAATTAAAATCAAAATGCTAATCAATCATTAGACATATTTCAACATCCTTTACCAAGACATGGTAAAGAGGTGGCCAATAAAATTGAGCATCATAATGTTCCTCCTCCTACCCGATATGTAGGAACTATTAGCGGACATTTACCTAATCATGATTTACAAAAATTTGACACAACTTTATCCATGGTCACGACCAGGCCCTTACATAATATTCAAACATCGGATCTCAGTGATGTAGAATCAGATACTGAAAGTGAAATAGACATCACCTAAAACCAATCAAATAGTTCTAAAAATGAATCAGATCCTATTCAACCTATCACAGATGCTATGGTTCCAGAAGAACCATTTCCTAGAAGAGTTACTACTCGACTCTCTTCTAATCAGTTCCTTTCTAATGAACAAGCTATAAATGCTAGACCAAGACCTATTCAACATCCTCAATATAACATTGTAGGTACCATTGGAGCAATTACCAGACAATAGGCTCAAAATTCTCAACAAGAACCAACTCAGAATGATGGATCAACTCCATTTATTTTGAAAAATCCCAATAAAGGGAATCATGCTCCTAATATTCAACCTAAACCTCCTTATAATATTAATGAGCAATTATCCAATACTACAGCCAAAATTTCTCTTTTGGATTTATTAAGATCTTCTCCTACACATAGAGATGAATTAATGCTTACATTAAGCCAAATGATGGTACCACACAACATTCAACTTGAAGCCATGGCCAATACTATCATCACTAGAGAAGTTGATTGTATTGACTTTCGAGATAAAGATATACCGCAATATAGTTTACATAAGGATAACCCCTTATATATTACTGCACTAATAGGATATGTAGCAGTTAAAAGGGTCTTGATTGATAATGGTTCATCTCTAAATATTTGCACTTTTGACTTCTACCAAATATTTGGGTTTAGAAGTGATGAAATGAAGAAAATTGACATGATCATAAAAGCTTTCAATGAAGAAACACAAGAAACGTGTGGAGTTATTACCATCCCATTGCAAGTTGGTCCTAGAACCTTAGATACGACCGTGTTTATTGTACATTGCCCCGCATCATACAATATACTCTTGGGTCGTCCTTGGATCAATGCAATGCGGGCTGTCCCATCAACTTTACACTAATATGTTAAATTTGAATTTAAGAATCAGTTGGTCACTATCCATGGTGATCCTAGACCCTTTGATATGTGTGCTTTGGCATAACCTGTTGGAGTTCAATTTTGCCCTGCTCTGTCATCCACACATCCTAATTCTTATTTTTCATCTAAAACTATGAAACACACACCTATAACTTCATCTATTTCTCCTCCATTAATTTCACCCTCATATATAGATCAACAATCTTTTAAACATACTACTCTAGAACCTCAAAAAAATCTTCAATACACAATCAGTCCTTCATGTTCCATCCCTATAATTTCAAAACCTATAGACCCATCTATTAACACCTCCACATTATCTACATCTATCATACCTTCCACATCTAAATATATAGGGATTGATCCTTCTACATCTTATGCTCTTTCTGATGAACTCTTACCTGATTTATCTAAAATTATTTTATCAAAAAAAACAAATGCTTCTATGCAAAATTCCATTATCTTAAGTACTTTGCCACCATCTCCTCGTACTTTGGGCCTCCCACAACCTATGGGAAGTACTTACCAAGTCGGGAGTTGTGCCTTCATTTATAAGGGATATGACTGGGGAAGAATACCTAGGAATATCAAAACTCATCATGATGGATATGCTCAATGTTATTTTACTAATGAATATATTAAAGCTAAACCTATAATGCTTAAAATGGGATATAAAGGGAAAGGCTTGGGACCTTTCCAAAATGGTATGAAAGAACCTTTCGAGGTAGAACCGTGGCCTGCCCGCTGTGGTGTGGGCCTATTTCCTAGTAAGGGTCAACCCTTCCCTTTTGAAGATGATGATCAACTTATATGTTATCAAGATTATTTGGATGGGCGTGATGATTTGCCTCTAAAAAATCAGCCATTTACATGCAATATGCTATCCATAGCTTATCCTAAAATGATTGCTGAATCCGATGATGAGTTGGAAGGAGATATTTTCCATGATGTCTCCATTGAAGAGATGTTACACAATGGTTTTTATTTTGATGGTTCTATACCTACTATAGCCTAGCTTGAGGCCACGACTCCTCAAGATAAATTATCCAAGTTAACCTTAAAAAAATTACAAGAATTGGGTGTTTCACCCGCCCCACCTAATTTTGAAAGAGATTTACACATGGAAGTAGAAAACGTCATTAAAATCAACATTGGAACTGAGGATAGTCCCCACATAATCAATATTGGATCATAATTAAGTCAAGAAAAACAAGAGCAATACATTGCATTCCTTAAAGAATATGAAGATGTATTCGCTTGGACATATGAAGATATGCCAGGTTTAGACCCTTTTGTAGTCATGCATCACCTAGTAGTCCATCCGGATGCTAAACCTGTTAAACAAAAACTTAGAAAAATGCATCCCAAAGTGGCTTTACTAGTCAAAGGGGAGTTAGAAAAACTCTTGAATGTTGTTTTTATACAAGCTATTGATTATGCTGAATGGATTTCGAATGTAGTTCCAGTCACCAAGAAAGAAGCTACCAAAGTTAGGGTTTGTACAAATTTTAGAGATATTAATGCTGCATGACCTAAAGATGATTTTCCTCTTCCAAACATGGATCAAATCATTGATTTTATTGCTGGGAGTGGGATGATGTCCCTAATGGATGGATTCTGTGGTTATAATCAGATCAGGATAGCTCCTGAAGATCAGGCTAAAACAACCTTTATTACCCCCTGGGATACCTTTTGCTGGAAAGTGATGCCATTCGGCCTAAAGAACGCAGGTGCAACTTATCAACGAGCTATGACTTATATATTTCATGATATGATGCATGATATCCTACATGATTATGTAGATGATATTATAGCTTGCTCTATTAATGAAGATGATCATTTAGATGATTTGAGAAAAGTTTTTAATCGGTTATGAGAATATCTTATTCGATTAAATCCAACCAAATGCATATTTGGAGTTAAGTCCGATAAACTATTAGGGGTTATAGTTTCTTTACGTGGCATCGAAATTGACCCTCTTAAGATTGCGGCTATCACTAATATGCCTACACCTACCAATATATCTGAATTACGAAGTTTACAAGGTAAACTTCAAGCTATCCGTCGCTTCATCGATAAGTTGGCGGACAAAACCGGTCCCTTTCTTAAGCTCCTTAATAAGGATGTCCCTTTTAATTGGGACAAAAAATGTAAGGAAGCTTTTGAACTTCTTAAACAATACCTCCTTAACCCACCTGTGCTTTCACCGCCTAGACCTGATCGTCCGTTTATCCTGTATATTTCAGCTTCAAATTTTGCTTTAGGAGCTATGTTAGCTCAGCTTGATGATGAGAAAAGAGAACGTGCTACTTATTATATTAGCCAAACTTTAATTAGTTATGAAACTCGCTACACAACATTAGAAAAACTATGTCTAGCGATCGTATTTTCTACACAAAAATTATGCCATTATATGCTTAGCCAGAAAACGTATGTCATTGTTAAATATGATCCCTTGCGGTATCTCATGAGTCGACCTTATTTATCGAGTCGCACAACAAAGTGGGTTCTTGCTCTAAGTGAGTTTGAACTCACATTTCTAGGACAAAAGTTTGTTAAGGGTCAAATCATAGTAGATCAATTAGCTGCTACACCCTTAGAGTCTACCCATCCCCTCATCATTGAGTTTCCTGATGAATGCCTTCAATTAGAGGCCGACCATGTTGAACAATGGTCATTATACTTTGATGGAGCCCGATGCATGAGTGGGGTTGGTGCAAGTATTATTTTAATATCTCCACAAAAGCACATTATACCTTTGTTCTTCAAATTAACATTTGCTTGCACTAATAATACTGCTGAGTATGAAGCTCTAATCCTTGGATTACGAGTCGCCTTGGTTCTAAAAATTAAACATTTGTTAGTTTTTGGTGATTCTCAACTTGTTATAAACCAAATTAATGAAGTTTATCAGACCAGAGATGATAAAATGCGCCCATATAAAGCCTATTTTTTACAATTAATATCTCTATTTGATCAAGTTACCTTGGAAGCTATTCCTCGAACTAGCAACCGTGTGGCTGACGCTATGGCCGCAGCTGCATCTCTTCTGCCCTTGGAGTTAGATGACGAATATGCCACCATCATTATTCGTCGACTCCAGGAACCCACTTCACATAAGTCATGCTTAGAACCTTTGGATGTGTTTCTAATCAATGAAACTACCCTTGAACCTTGGTATACGAATATATTTGATTTTATTCAAAATAGGACTTTCCTTGCCAATTCTAATAGAAACCAGCGTCGGTTATTACGTAGACGAGCAAGTCGATTTGTAATAATTGGCAATAATTTATATAGGAGATCTTTTGAAGGTATCCTATTAAGATGTTTGAATTTAGAAGAATCCAGATAAGCTTTGAGTGAAGCCCACGATGGATCTTGTGGAGGAAACTTCAGTGGTAGTGTCATTGCTAAAAAGCTCCTTAGGATAGGATACTTTTGGCCTACCATGGAGAATGATGCACATTATTATGTGCGCCATTGCGACAAGTGCCAAAAACGTGTTGACCTTGTCCATGCCCCTGCACAAGAACTGCAGGCTATTTCATCTCCTTGGCCCTTTTCAAAATGGGGCTTAGACATTATTGGCAAAATCAATCCAGTGTCATTTGATGGACACAAATTCATCATAACCACCACCGAGTATTTCACGAAGTGGGTTGAAGCTATGCCTTTAGCTTCCTGCATTGGAACACAAGTCTCTAAATTTATTTTTAATCAAATCATTTGTCGGTTCGGAATCCCTACAAATCTCATCTCAGACAATGGAAATTGTTTTAAAAATAAAGATGTTAAGAAATTATGCCAAAAATATAAGATTCAACATCATTGGTCCACTCCCTATTATCCTCAGGGTAATGGCCAAGCAGAAGCTTCAAACAAAACCTTAATCAAAATTCTCAAAATATTGGTCAATAAATCTGGCCGCGACTGGCACATTCAACTATATCCAGCTTTGTGGGCTTATCAAACTAGTGTTCGAACCCCCACTGGAATTTCACCTTTTGTTTTGGTTTATGGCATTGAAGCCGTTTTTCCATTTGAATTAGAAGTTCCTTCTTTGGCTCTACTACTTCAAGATACCGAAGTAGGAGATGAATATCGAGCTGGCAGACTCAGTCAGCTGGAACTCCTCGATGAAAAGCGCATCAATGCTTTGGAGCATCTTCGTGCTTACCAAAACAAGCTTAAAAGATCATATGCTAAGAAAGTTCGTCATCGATCCTTTGAGGTCGGCGATCTTGTTTTAAAAGAAAATCAAAAGAATACTAATGCAACTAAAGACCTTAAAGGTAAATTTGAGCCCAACTGGCTTGGACCATATATTATCACTGCTAAATTTGAATCGAGAGCATACAAATTATCTACCTTAGATGGTAAAGAACTTAAAGAACCCATGAATATTATGCATCTTAAACTTTACTATGCATAAAACTTGGTCATTTCATCATTGTATATATTTGTTTAAAATATTTTCAAAACTACTATCTTGTATTTCTTTTAATTTATAAACTTAAAAATCTAAAAAATACCAAAAACATTCAAAATCATCAAAATCTTCAAAACCATCTTTTATTTATTTGTCTTTTTCTTTTTACTTCTCAAATTGTGACATATTTGCAGTTATATTTTCAGTTACTTTGGATAAATTAGCATTTATTTGGAATCCCACACTTTCACATTCAAATGAATAAATATCTTGATTTTATTTGGCATGATTACTAATCTCTCTTATATCAAAGTTCACAAAATTCAATTAAATAAAGTTTGAGCATAGAGAATTGATCTTGTTATTTACTTAAACCAAGCATATCTTTTCATGATAAAATGATTATATTTGTAATGTCCATGCTATGCTACATAGTAGAAGTGGTTTCTTGAGCGAAAAGTTTCCCCTGCTATCCTATCTTGCACATGGTCTAGAATCTTTGAGAATTGGCAAAAGGACAAGCTCACCTCTACCCGAAATAAAAATCCCTTGCTCTACAGCTAATCCGAGCAAGTATCCCTAGAATAGGAAGCAAAAGAAAAGAAAAATCAAGAAAAATCATTTAGCACTATTTCAGCATTATCTCAACTATCAAAGCAAAATATACAAAAAAAAAAAAAAAAAAGAGAAAAGAAAGAAAAGAAAGCAAAATGAGCAAAAGCAAAAGCAATAAAATCCCTTTCCCTACCCCTTGAAAAGAAAAGAAGGGTTGATGAGCTTGAATCCCTGGAATTATCAATTATTCGAAAACTATGAGGTAAACCCCATAACAGGTGGTTTGTGGCCAACCCACTTGGCCTTGGGTAACTCCTAGCGTGGTGATATGTCTGTCACATTAGCGACCTTCTTTTGTATAGACCTATGTCTGCTTATGGATTAGCTAGCTCTTGATAACCCGACTTACATAGTAGTCTGGTATGGTTATATGCATCTAAATCATGGTTAATGAACACTTATTTGGTTAATTCAAATCACTTGTATCATAGTATCTTGCTCAAACTCGGTAAATGAACAATAGCAATCGCACACACATTTGTATTTGAGAGATTTTGTGTATCATTATGATAAATCAATATTGAAAATGAACTCACATACGCACATGGGATTCCTTATAAATCTAACTTTTGTCTTTAAGATACCTTGAAATATTTTTGCAAATTGTCTAGAATAATTTCATTTTCTTCTCTGAGAACAATTGTTTACTATAAAGACAACCACATGTATTTACCAACAAATCAAAATCATTTTCAAAAATATGCAATAAAGTTACATTTATATATAACCTTTTGACTTTTGCAACGATGGTATAGTTCCAAAACCAAAAGTGGAATTTTATGCCTAGCACAAGTCCTCATCTTCATATTTTCTATTTCTTTTCAAAAATTAAAAATCAACCGTGCAATAAAGCTATTTATTTTCTTCTTTTGGATTTCGTGATGATGGTATAAGTCTATACCTAAATATTCTATGCCTAGCGCAAACCATTGTTTTAATTTTATTTTTCCATTTATCCCACATCATAAAAACATATGACTTAAATCATTATGTTACACAATTATGCTTTACAAACAAATGAACACCCATTTTTTTATTTATTATTATTTTATGTCATTATGTTCAAATTCAATATTGCAACCATGGTATAATTTCTAAGGGATTATTCAAAATTTTATCACACTTAGGAATTTATGCCTAGCAAAATCATATTTTAGTATCTCATGCATACTATTTTTATGAAAATCTGAAAACAAATCATGAAACCATCATTATCTCCATCATCACAACACAAAGTCTTAAGACAGTTTCTTAAGCACTCTTACTTTTTAACAATATTTCTATACTGGGATTAGCTTGACGACCGAGTGAGCGACGACTCCATGAAATGGTCTATAATAGCGATAATATCCTTTGAAATTATTGTTAGAAGTCCCTTGTATTTTTTTATCAAATTATCACATCACAACAATCAATTTGTTTTCATCAGATTATTTTATTTTAATTTTAAAAGCATGAAATCAAATTATAACATTTCCAAACGACATAATTACATGAATCATCAATCCAATAAGCAATCAATTCAAAGCATTAAAGCATCATACAAATACATAATACAAGTCATATGATCAAAAATATCTCATCTATATATATCAACAATATGTACATCATATCAAAACTAGATTGGTATGCCACAATCTACATCTTGGCATACTCAATCCTCTCAATCATATATCCAGTCTTTGCAGTGTAATCTATAGTAGCTAGCCTCGAGAACCCCTCGAGATCTCAGCCTCATATCCTCCCTCGCCCTGAGGTGGACGAGGTGTCCCCATCACAGTCTATGTGGTGGTATGAGTCCTGGACACTAATCATGATGATGTCCTCGATGACCCCATCATGATAGGCTCTGCAATGGTGGCTGGCAGTGGTAACATTTGCCCCTATGGCACCATTTTGTAGTATAGCATCTGGTAAAATATGATCTGGGCAATAGCCCGTGCTAGGTCTTGAGTGCTAACCCCTTTGCTCTATGCTCTAAGGCGTGTGATCTCATCTCTGAGCTGTGTGGCCTCCTATCGATGTCATGTAGCCTCATCCTGCAAGGCCTGTACCTAAGCCTAGAGATGAACAGTCTTTGCCTAGAGAGTAGCCATCTCGCTACTCTCTCTTGCCTCGACACCCTTGCCCTTATCGAGCGATGGTGGTCTCTCTCTCTATGGAGAAGGGGGTCTCTCCTCCCTCCTCTCCCACTGTCATGGCCTTTGCTAAGCCTGTGGCCTCCTCTGCTCTCCCTCGTTGTGACCCTGTGCTGCCTCAATGGTCGCCTGGTGCTACCTCATCATTTGATGCACAACTACATAAATCAAACCCTGAACCCTCGTCATCTGATGAGGGCTGATGCCTACGTACCAGGCATCATAGCCGTTTGCAACCCCAACGTCATCCCCATCCAATGGATGAATGGGGGCATCATCTACGTATTGAATCTAGAATCGTTGCATATCTAGAGCCTCGCTAACTGTAGTGTTATCCTGAATAGTTTAGGAAAACTCGTAGTCTCTAAGAGATGGGATCCCTTGCTGTAGATCGAACTGCCTCAAAACTTGATTGTACTGATGGAGCTCCACCTCTCCCCTCTCCATCCTCAGCCAGCAGACTCACCTGATGTGAGCCAACTCTTGTCCATCCTTGGCCCACCTTGGATGATCTCTCCAAGGCCTCCAGGTGATCTAGTCAAAGATAAGGTTGTCAAGTAGTCTTCGGGACGCTGGCAGATCTATCCGTCGCTGTGCCCCTATTCAGAGCCACCAGTAGAAAACTCAGGGTCTCTCCTCATCAATCCCTATCAGTGGGAGCCCTACCAGCCTCTGCACCATGATGTGATCCCAGCACCAAACCTATAGTAGTGATGTCATGACTAGACATGGGTCGCCCTTGTATACGACCCCATGCAAGATCCTATACAACTGGCATAGTACAAAACTCCCCCAAGAAAACCTATATTCATGGTCTCTCATGTTGCAGACCACATCTTTTAGTAGCCATGGTAGTCTACATCCACTCTGATGGCATAGCAGCAGACCACCTACCACCCCAGCCAAAACCTAAGTCAGTCTGGATGCCCTAGGCATCTGGCGTAGAGACTCGATGTTCACTCCACCCTTCTCCAAGGCGAAGCCCAGGTCTTTGCATAGCCGCATCATCGCGTGGCCCTGATTGGCCATGAGAGTTATTAGCCGTCCTTGTATGGGGATCCTCAAAATCCTCCATACATCCTCCAGTGTGGGAGTCATCTCCCCTGTTGGTAACCGAAAACAAGCAGAACTCGGATACCACCTCTCTGCTAGGGCTGTCAATAGCCCCATGTCTGTAGACACTTATGGCATATCTGCCACGTGCTGCAAGCCGACCTAATCTAGCTGATCTCACTCTGCCTGAGACAAGGTGGCCAAGTCATCCCTTAGTCCATCGTATTTCCATTCTCGACTCTTTAGTAATCCTCTCTGCAACATAAACAACAAAACAATCAAAAATCATTAATAATAATCATTAATCAAACATTAATTAAAAATTCAAGTAAAGCAAGTGTAATTTCATATAAATGATGATATCACCCACATTTGGACGATATCGTCTCCAATTTGAGCAAATTCATCTTTGATTTTGCATGAGGGAATCGTCCCTTATTGGACGAAATCGTCCCCCTATTGCCGATTTCGCCCTTGGACAAAATCGACAATATCAAGACGATTTCGACGAAATCGATATGATTTCGTCTCGATGATGTCGACGGCCCAAAAACGGCCACGATGCTCAAAAATCAATCAAATCTAATCTAAAAAGCATGAAATTCTAAAGTAAAGCATTCTAAACTAAGTTTAGACCCTTACCCGTAGCCCGTGTCGGACCTCTGTCGATCTGTGCGCTGTCTCAACCATATTGTCTCCAGAGCTCTAAAAACTAGTAAAAAAAGAACAGTAACAATGAATTAGGGTTTTACCCTATTTTTCTTAATTTTATTCAAAATAATTAACAATATTTTTAAAATTTAGCTTTTTCACTTTTTTGCCTCAAACGTTCAATTTGGGTAAAAACACGGAGGGGGCACCATAGTAAGCTGTCGTACGATTCGACCTAGAATCGTCGCCTAAAAATGGGAATAATTTTTGCTTTCTCATAGATCGAGAAGAACTCATCTTTAACGCATTTTATTTGGAAAATTCGCTAAAGAGGGGGCAAAATGTAGCACCCTAAAATTGGCACAGTAAAACTTAGCAATAATTAAATTACATTAGTAATAATTCAAATTCAAAATTCAACCCCAAAACCGCTCCAAAATTGCCTGCTACTCGTTTCCTCATTTTTTGTGCCATTTTTAGGATTTGTTTTGACCGTTGGACGATATCGTCGTTGATTAGATGATATTGCCTCAGATCAGACAAGTTTGTCTAGGCTAGGACGTCCAAACGATCTTGTCCCAAAACTGATTTTTCATAAGTAGCTTTTGTTTCAACGACGTCTCTAAGTTGGGCAGAAGCATGTCTGCACCGTTAGAGACCTCCCCCGTTGGAGATCTTCCAAATTAGGATGATCTCCAACCTCCCAACTTCCCTCCTAAACCTATTTAAACCTTAGGACCCCCCTTGACATTCCCCTGGCTGAATTTTCTTGTAACTTGACTTTTACATGCATTAAAATACCCTAGATTACCATCTGCACTTGTGCTTTCCAAATTTTCTTGTAGGAACCTTGTCATTATTCAACCGAAGCAAGCTCAGATCGTCGCAGATGATCCTGTCCAATTCAAGATGATTTCATACCAATCCGAGATGATTTCGACTGTAGTCTGCATTGGGAGTAATCAGTGCCCAGAGTTTGTGCTTTTCCTATATTTTGTTGCTGTTTTATTCTACATTTAGTCAGTTTTATTATTATTTCTTGTTATCTTGCACCCTGGAGTTCACGCATGTAGTTTAATTGCATAATCAAATCATGGCTAGCTATTAAAGTGTTGTAATTCACTTGCATTTCCATTCAAGATTATCTTATTAACATCCTTATCATTATTTTACATCATTTTCCTTCATTAGAATAGTTGCATTTCTAGTATTTTGTATCTATTTCTCTATTTGCAGGTCTCTGACAAATTCGTCTGATGAATTCGTCAGATCCCAGACGATCCTGCAGATCGGAGATGATCCTGTCAAATTCCAGACGATCTGGACTGATGCAAAAATCAGAACCTCCACTAGACATCCAAAACCAGGTATGGATTTCTTCACTTAATTTATTCTCTGTGTTTTATATTAATTCTTCTTTCTGTATTCATTTAAATCTGCATTTCATATAGAACAACTTAGATTCATTTGGCCAAACCTAGGCCTTGGATGATTAAATATAAAATTGAACACATCAAACATATTCCCAACCTATGCGTGGAAACTGTCATTCAAAATTTTCCTGGTGAACCCACCATCCGTCAAAAAATCACCATAATACACCTCCCCCGAGAGGCGGGACCTTCGTAAGGCCTCTCAGTCCAAGGTATTGTCCCATCCTTTTCACATCCCCCTTCCGGGCACGGATCCTATAGCCTGAAGGTAAGGTTGTGAAAAATTTGGAACAATACATATACAAGAAAGATATGCCTGAGCCAATGGCTATCATTTTAAATAAGAGATAAAAGGATAAGGCTTCAACCAAGCATCAAATAAAAGATTTGCATAATTCCCCTTATTGACTAACCATCTTGTAATGCCTACTCCTTAGATGAATAAAAGATAAACAAACTCTTCTTAATTCATGTTATAAAGTTATGGTTGCTTAAAATAATATGTTTGGCATTTATCTTAGTATAGTTATGTTATGTAAAAGGTATTAAGTCATGAATGCATGTCTTAATCATAAGTGTGTATTAATGAGTATTTAAAATTGAATTTTAAATAAATGGTTAAGTTTTGCATTAAAAAAGAAAAATAAATAATAACAATAATAATAAAATTAAAAGGAATAAATCAAGAAATACATAATAATATTAGGACCATATAAAATTAAAATAATTAATTAAATTACGGGTTAGGGTTTGGATGAGAGTGCAGTATGATTCGATCAAGTGACCTTATAAATACTAGAGTTTGGTGGACTAGTGGAAGAACTACAAAGCAATTTGAACGTCCAATCTATTGCATTTTATGATGATTTTGAGGATATAAGAGGGTTGAGGAGGTGTGATATTAGGTCTAGATGTTCATCAAGGACAATGGAAGCAAAGGTTATTACAATAATTAAAATTGGCATCACCATCGGTAGACGAACAAACAAATTCCTTTGCAAAGTGTTGATCTATGAGCATTCTTTTAGATTTTAGCACTTTTGCCTTAACAGATATAAGATAAGAGGGTGGAGGATTTTTTCAAATCGTAAAAAATAAATTTATAGATATTTTTGTAAGTTATATTTTTTCCCAAAACCTTAGTTGTTTTAGATTTTTTTTAGGTTGAGATCATGGAGTTACCAATTTTTAATGAAAATGAGACATTTATGCTTGAGAATGGTCGATGAAGTTGAGATCCCTATATTTTCATGACCATTTATGGAAAATTCAACTTACAAAAAATTCAAAAAAGGAAGCTTATGTTTGTTGTGCAAGTGTTAAAGAGGAAAGGAATTATAATTACACTTGGGGTAAAGTGGAGCATGCATTCTTGAGTCAGTGGACCATATAAAAATATAGCTAGTTTGAAGGCCACCATCAAAGGATATGAAGAAGAAATAAAAAGGCTTCAAACGAAACTAAAATAAATGAAAAAATATATAACGACCCTTCTTGGTAGGACTTGTTCTTGATACTTGATTTATGTATTGATGTGTGGATATCTAATGTGTAATGTAGACACCTAAAACGCGTCATGTCGAGGCGACTACTCATATGGGACATGCTAATAGACCATATGAATGATCTTGGATAGCTCCAAGGTGAAGCAGTGGTTTTAACCACTCAATTTGGGTAGAGTTGGCTAACTCAGCCTTAGCCATGATTGACACCCATGGCTAACAGAGTTGGTCGTGCCTCAGAGCCGCGGCTAGCATCAAAACTATTTTGAATCCCGAGGTTGAGCCAAATTCGGTTACAATAGCCTAGGCAATGGAGATTCAAATGGTTTTGGGTGGGGAAGCTTTGAGAGTTTTCCTCCCAACTGATCCAACCTCCTGGATCTTGATCTTGGCTTCCCAAGCAAGCCAAGATTAGAGATTAGGAGTCCTATAAGACCCCCCTCCAAATTGGGGAGAAGTTTGGAAGAAAATTTGCATTTGAACATAGCGAAGCTCTGCCAAAATGGATAGCAAATTGATAACCCCTTGAGGAGAGTCAAAATGCTGCCCAATTGTGGAGTGACAAGCATGAATTCATCAATGAAGCTTCCAAAGGACTAGGAAGCATAATCGCACAATCAAGCCAATCAAACATGAATCTCATCAAATTCGACCGCCAATCCATCTTGGGACATAGAGGTGACCCTTGATCATCAATTCCATGGAGGGAATCAGAGATCTAAGCCCTGATTACAAGAGCAAAAGTATTCTCACCTCAGTCGCTGTCAGCCATGGCTAATAGTGCCCACCGTACCTCAGACCCACGGCTAGGGTTTGATCCCTGATTTCTTTTGTTTTAGCATTAGATTTACATTTTTAGTTGAGCAATTAGCTTAGTCTAGCATAGATTAACAGTTTAGCAGACATTTGATCGGTTAATTCTAGGATTTAATGGTAGATTTACTTCCATTTCCTTGCATTTGTCAATTTAGCATAGTTTCTTGTTATTTCATGCAATTCAAGTTTCTAATGGCTAATTAGGTTGCTTATTACCTAGATTACATGCTTTCTTTCTATGCTTCATAGTAATTTGATGATTTTATGCTAATATTCATAGATTTACATATTTCTTGCTTTCTTTATCATCATTTATGCAAGTTTCCAATAAAAGCCTCATCAAGAGAGGCCATATTTGCTTTTAATCCTTTCTTGTTGTTTCTTGAACGTAGGGTTTATAGGATCCATTCATTTCAAGGCATTCAAGGCAACAAATACCTCCTTTCATGAGAGAAGAAGGTCACCATTGATCTTGAGCAGTTCGTGTCTTTGTGGAGAGTCTATGAATTACACCACCCCCTCATTTAGAGGGTCTCCAATACTGTATCAATTGTATCAATATTGAGTATCCCTAAGAGGGACGTACTTGTAATCGGATTTGACAAAATATTTAATAAAAGAAGCATTCTCTTTCTTGTTAAAGTTATTATTGTAAATATTTTATGCTTTAATGTTTGATATCAATTGATGCATTAGTTAGGTGTATGCTTTCTACAAGGTTACAGATGGTGATCATGGTGGAAACCCCACAAATTCTATAGTAACTGATGGATTTATTCTATTTTGTTGTTGTAGGTGTTAGCCACGGTTAGCATCAGAGAAAAAAATAGGTAGGAAGCAGACTGCCTCTCCATAGAACGAGGACTCCAGGTAATTTTGACCCTCTATGTTTCTGGTTTTTGTTGTATTTCTAGTTTTTAGCTAATTAAAATCACATAGAAAATAGTAAAAGGAAAAGAATCATGAAAATATCATTCTATTTATTAACCATGACTAGCACTGTTAGCTGTGCATGTTAACCATGGCTAAGATCTTCGCCTGTAGCTCTGTCCTACGACCAAAACTATTACCTATGGCTCTATCCCATGGCTAATAGTCAGAGTCTATTTGTAAAGTTTACCTATTGTGGCCCAATCAGAGGCCTATTAGAACATTTTACTATGCATTCTATGAAACAACATGTAGATTATTTAGATGCATATTTATAAATATTAAACACTTTTATCATTAGGCATTTAGGAAAGAGCATTGAGTGCTTGGTGTTGCATTTCTACTTTCATGCAAAATCTAAAATGAAAAAACACACACCACGCACTATCTAAATGCTAGTGAGTTGGAAGTCATATCCAACCACTAGTAGGGTTCAACGATGATGGTAGTGATTTCCATCCATTGGCCCAACTCCCTCGAACCCTATTACTTGGCCAACACCGACTCCAAGATCTATCCTAACCATGCAAAATAGCATGCATTCCTCTTCGAAGGGGTGTATCACTATACACAAGATGTTGGGTGAGGATCGATAAGACCTGTGCTCCTTGCCCAGGTGTGGATTTCATCTCCACATTTTAGGGGGTTTACGTGACCGTGACTTTCATTACCAGTTGTCGAGCTATGAGCATACAGGTGAAAACCCTTAAACTATTGAGTATATCATCAACAATTTCAAACATGATGAGAGTAGTTTAAGTTTTCAACAAATTTCAAAACACATCAAACCAGTTAGGGCTCACAAAAAAAATTTAAAAGAGATAATCATCATTGTTTGCTTTATTTGCCTTAAAATATACATACAAGATAATACCATATCATGGTTGTCACACGAAGTGGTCGATCTCAACACAGAACCGAGGTCAAAGCCGAGGCTCCACCCAATTCACAACACAATATGAAGAACCCTCAATCACAAGATCCTCCTGAATGATGTTCGATGAGCATTAGAGGGGATAACTCTACACATAGGGGTTCTCATCAGAATACCCCACTTAGAGGAGGCAATGCACATGCCTCGTGAGATAGATCCGAGTATGGAAGATCCCAATATGGGCCCTTCGAGCATGGGAGTATATATCATGATCGTACACCTCATGGATCCACTAGATCCGCTGAAGAGTACATCATTGAGGAAGGAACTATAACTAAGTTAGTGCCCATCTATACTCAAGATAAGGGAGGCTCCAGGCCCCCACCAATCCAAAATAGACAAGTAGAAAATCCAACCAAGGGGGAAAAAAAAAGAGTTTCTTTAAAGCATAAGCCCTCTCCAAAAAAAAAAAAAAATATTTCAGTTATTTACATATGTATAAAAATGTTGGAGTCAATGGTACACCACCACATGAGCCATGGTGCACTAGAAAATTGGATGGTCTAGATAAAGTCTTAGGGTAGCTAGGGTATAAACCCTCAATTGTGCATTCTCATTCTATGAGTTCTCATAGTGAGAGCACACGTCGGACCATTAGAGAGCTAGGAGAATGCTCTAAATGTGCTCGTAGTATAATTGCCCCATCGACCCACGCGGGCATAGAGTACAGACAACACCAGAACATGAATGTCATCTACATAGACAAGGGCAAGAGCATGGTAAACCAGTCTATCAGAGGTCATACCGATAAAGCTGCTTGAATTGAATGAGTACACCAGAGATCGCACACGGTCGATCTTATAGATCGATCACAGAAATTGGTGTCAGAACAATGGTAATAGATCCTCCAAGATCAATTGGAGGATGTTCCATGTAGAGTGTGAGCACCTCAAAAATGAGGATACGCAGAGATAGAGGTTGCTAAGGTAACATATTTTTGAGCAATGCATGCATGAACAATGCATCCTTGATCAAAAGGAGTGTGTTGAGCGAGAGGATCGATTAGCTTGAGCCAATTTACCCCCTCGTAGTGAGTACAGGGAGTACACTCATAGATGAGCTACTTTATAGCCTGATCTATGCCCTGAGCATATTGAAAACCATACTCATCACATGACCCAAAACATGATGCAGCATCAAGCACTGGAACATCATGGGCGTACGCAGTATGAAGAAGAAGTGGGAGATGATCAAGAATAGGAGTATCCTGAGATCTCCCTAGTAGATGTGGAGGATGATCCCATTCCACCACCTCATCCAAAGAAGAATTTGCCTCCCAAGGCTCCTCATGGACCTCTCAGAGAAGAGGAAATTCTATCTTCGAAGGCCTATCAGGCCTTGGAAGACAAGGTTCGAGCTATAGAGAAGCAGGGGATGGCTTATCAAAAGCTGACCTTGAACAAGATTCATAACGAACCTTTATGCCCATCCGTGCCCATTCTAGCGTATCCCGAGCATTTCGAGATGCTAAAGCTGGAGAAGTTTCAAGGTGAGGAAGATGCTCAAGAACATGTTACGAGCTTTATGGACATGTGCTTTCAGATTGAAAGCAATGATGCTCTATTGTTGAGAACATTCATCACAACCCTTTTAGGCCCTACCCGAGAGTGGTTTAATCAACTTAAAAGGTATAACATAACCAAATTTGAACAACTGGCTAATGCGTTTCTTGAATGCTTCTCCTTCGACATCAAGAAGAAGGTGAACCTATCCGATCTGGATGCTTTAATGCAACATGATGATGAGTCGATCATGGATTATGATAAAATATGGAGAAAGATAATGGTAAAGTTGCCATTTTCCATTTTGACTATCGAACTAACTCGGATGTTTACCAAGAGTTGTGAGAAGCACATCTCATTACTACTGTAACTGCAATAATATCAAACATTCGAAGAAGCCTTGGCGCAAGCCAAGGTAATAGAGGACATCAAGTTATAGGAGGGTAACTTGAAGCTCTGAAACAAGAAGGAATGGAACAAAAAGAACACCCATAATCAGAAGGAATAGGCCAAGCCGGCCCATGTCAACCAAGTGGTGTTAAACCTCCAGAGAGGGGATAAGGGGCAACAACAGAATTATCAAGCCCAACCTCCTCCTGCATGATATGATCAATGCAATAATAACAAGAAGGGTAAGAATAAAGAACAACACCCACCTCGCCAGTTCACACCTTTGTCAAAATCGATGACATCGATATTCCATCAACTGTGCGAGGCCAAGGCCCTCAACTTATCAGAGATCAAGTTAATAGACCCTAATCATCCCAAGCCAAAGGGGTATAGGGATGATTTGTACTACGCTTTCCATAGGGTGAAAGGACACGACATCGAAGGATGTTGGAGTTTCAAACATGTAGTACAGAACATGATCGAAAGAGGAGAGCTAACTGTGGACAACCCTCAGGCTAGACAACCAAAATATGGGGATCTTCAAGAACCCCTTACCAAATCATGAGCCATCGAGGAACAATGTCGATCATGTGAATCAAGTGTGGGTTGAACCGCCAACTCAAGGATTCATTGGCATGGTTAATGTTGTCACGAGACAAGGGAGGTATGAAAGACCAAATCCACCTCCAGATCCAATTAGAGTGCATGTTATGCCTCAACAAAGGCCAACTCAAAATATGCTAGGCCCACCTACAAGACCGGTGGTGACCATTAGGAGTAGGCTAGTTCAAAGCCTGCAGACAACTCCAACGAAGTTGTCGATCTATGAACTGATTCAATAATCTCCTAAGCATAGGGAGATGCTCATGGATATTCTAAGATCAATCAAAGTTCAATCCCAAGATCCTAAAGCATTTACGAACTTTGTGGGACATGTGCAATAGTGCAGTGAACCGATCATTCAATTTAGTGATCACGAGATTAAGATGGTCTCCACTGCTATAGCGGACCCATCGCTACATATAATTGCATGTGTTAATCACACACCATTCAAATGGGTTTTGATTGATACAGGGTCATAAATCAACATAATTACAACCAAGGCATTAACATATCTGAAGTTGCCAAAGTCACATATTGTACCTTCTACTTTCACCTTGAGAGCATTCAATGATGCGCTATGCTCAATGGTAGGTACTATAGTTCTTCCAATTCAAGTTGGACTTAAGACCATCCCTATGATGTGTCATGTGATCGAAGGTGCCATGCAGTATAACATCCTTTTGGGGAGGCCTTGGATTAGAGAAATGCATTGCGTTCCCTCGATCTTACATCAATGCATAAAATATGTACATGAGGGACAAGTTCACATGGTTCCTTTTGACGAAGAGCCATTCAAATATGTGAACCTAGCTGATTTGTCGAGGGATTTCATTCTCCCCTCAATGCATCTGGATATACGATCGACATCACCTATTAAACATCCAGAAGGTAAACTCAAAGGAGTGTGCATGGGACCTTCCATGACCGCACCATAGATATCAGAGCACACAATAATAACTTTGACTAAACCTACGACATCCAAAATGCCTAGGAATGATAAGAAGCTTAAGGTAAAAATGGGTGAAAAAGAGTCAAAGCAAAAGCCCAAAGAAGCAACTATCGAGGGTCCTAGTCCCATGGACGAAGGGGATGCTCAAAATCAAGTCGAGGAGGCACCTCAACCTACCTCACCTACATCTTCAGTAGGGTCATCTGCACCGTAGGTGACCATACATTTGGTTAACCCCGGATTAGTGGAATATATCATGCAGAATGTGATGTTCATGCCATTTATCAAAACTGCATAGGACATGGGCTGACCTCAAGCCCATCACTTTCCCATGGGGATGGTGGTACCACTAGGGGTGCCACCCAACCAAACAAACTTTATTTATGGAGGGCTAGATCAACTAAAAAATCATACACCCATAGATGAGGATGATGATGAACCATTCATGGTGAATGTTCATTATCTGTCTAACCCTGAATTCACCTTGCGCTACTTCGAACGTTACCATTGGCATGGTTACGACTTGGGATTATTTGAGTAGGGGCATCGGGTTCCCATAGAACCATAGTATCAGCTACCAACTGATAGGTTTGGGTTAGGCTATCATATTCGAGGATAGGATGAGCTCCTAGTAGCATCTTTAGATCATCTAAACCTCACTTTGGGGGATGATGTGGACTGGAATCCTTATCACCCTAACCCTTCTTATCTATGAAGGGGTAATAGGTTGGTAACCTATGTCTCAGAAGCACCACCAGAGATCTATCATGAGCACATCATGGTAGAGGTAAATCAAGGAGACAATCCAAGAGTCAACTTGGACAATGAAAGTCATGAAGCTACCGATGACACAGGTATGCAGATCTAGAATCTGGGTATAGCAGAGTCCATTATCAAAAGTGATGGACCAGATTATGATTCTAGAATAGATGATGATGAGCTATCCTCACATAATGAATGATATGAGGATGAAACTGAGTTGGCCTACTTAGGCCCTCTAAATCTACATCATATATTACCCATGGAGAAAATGGGTGAGAATGAGGAATTCTTCATGGTCGATAGTGACTATGAGGATGAAATAGAGTGGGCCTACCTTGGGCCTCATCTTGCTAATCATCCAATTCTAGTGGGCAGGGGTGAAGGACTCATATACGATAATGATGATGAGGATGAGACCGAGAGAGCCTATCTCGGGCCTCACTATTTGCATCATCATCATGAGCCGGTTGACATCGATGAGATGTATCGATGAGTCTATCCTAGCCCATGCCTTAGAGGGAGACCACCCAATTTGGATATGATTTATCATATAGTCTTCCCTGATCCGCCAATGTACATGCAGCTCCTGGAGCCAAGCGATCCTATTTTTGAGTCTATTCATAGACCGGATCCAGAGATCCCCATACCCCTAGAGCCACATCTCAGGGATGGAAGTTATATCAATGTAGAGTCACACACACGTGGTCCTAGAGATCTAATCCATTCCATCAATATGATCTCCATTGATCTGACCACTCCACTTTGCAATCTAGTTGACCCCTCCAAACCATTGTATCTGAATGTAGATGTTATTGATTAGGATCATGTTGATTCACCACTAGAGCCTGAATATTTCTTCCCTAACGAAGAAATGTTGCAACCTTTTCATTTTGTGCTAGGATGTGCACATGATGTTTATCATGAGGGAAATTTTGATGTAGGACCTTTAAACCCAGTTGATGACATCCACTTGATTCCTACGCCTCACCAGCTTGAGGAGGGATCACACATGTCAATAGAGGAGACCTTCGATGTGGATATCAGTAATGATCCCACTAATCCTAAGAAGGTCAAATTTAGAGAGAGTCTATCTCCTGATGAGCATGCCATACTCATCCCTCTATTAAAAGAGAGACCTAACCTTTTTGCTTGGACATACAAGGATATGTCGAGACTAGATCCAAAATTGGTTACTCATAACCTTTCGCTAGACCCCGCTAAGAGACCTATCAAGCAGAAGCTCAAGAAGATGCATCCAATAATCACTTTAATGGTTAAATATGAGCTATAGAAGTTGTTGGATGTAGAGTTCATTATCTCCATCGACTATCTAGAATGGGTATCAAACATGGTACCTATAGGAAAACCTGATGGAAGGATCCGTATCTGTATGGATTTTAGAGACCTCAACAAGGCAACACCAAAGGATTCATTCTCATTGCCCAACATAGATGCTCTTGTAGATGCAACTGTAGGTCATGAGATGCTCTCCCTTATGGATGGTTTTTCTGGTTACAATCAGATTTGGATTAAAGCTGAAGACCAGCATAAAACCATGTTCACAATGCCATGGGGAACATTTTGCTATAAAGTTATGCCATTCGGCCTTAAAAATGTTGGTGCTACATATCAACGAGCCATGACATATATCTTTCATGACTACATGCATAAGATCTTGGAAGATTATATCGATGACTTGTTGGCAAAGTCATTGTTGCATTAGAGCATGAGGTCCTGAGGAAGGTCTTCGATCACCTGATAGAGCATAATGTCAGGTTGAATCCTAAGAAGTGTGTATTTGGCATAACTTTAGGAAAGCTCTTGGGATTCATCATTTCAAAATGAGGGATCGAAGTTGACCCAGTGAAGGTCAAGGCCATATTAGAAATGCATCCTCCCACAAATATCAAAGAGCTAAGAAGCCTATAGGGCAAAGTAGCATCCATAAAGTGATTTATCACATAATTATCAGATAAATGTCGACCCATGAATCGATTGCTACACAAAGGGGTCCCATTCAATTGGGATGAGGACTATCAAGTGGCCTTCACTAAAATTAAGCAATACCTAGCAATGTCGCTAGTGCTAGCTCCACCAAGACCAGATGTGCCTTTTTTGCTATATATATCGGTGATCGACTTTGCATTGGGAACTATGTTAGCCCAAAAGAACGTGCAAGACAAAGAGCAAGTGATATATTACATCAATCGCACCTTGGTGAGTTATGAGCTCGGATATGCATACATGGAGAAGTTGTGTTTAGTAGTGGTGTTCGCAACGAAGAAATTGCATCATTATATGCTAAGTCATACGATGTATGTAATATCCAAACAAAATCCTTTGTAGTATATGATGAGCAAGACATATCATAATACACGTACTATGAAGTGGATCATGCTATTGATAGAATTTGATTTGGAATTCATTAGCCAAAATTCCATCAAGGGATAGGTCATAGCTGATCAACTAGCAGAGGCACCTCTCAAGAATAGTAGGCCTCTCACCATAGAGCTTCCTGATGATGCGGTCTTCGCATTATCAGAAGCACCCAAACCCGAAGAACCAGATAACAAAGCTGATATGACTATGTTCTTTGATGGTTCGAAGTGTGAGCAAGGGGGTGGTGCAAGAATTGTCTTCTTCACGCCACAAGGTGCTCCAATGCCCTTGTCATTTAAGTTGGATTTTCCTTGTACCAACAATAATGTTGAGTACGAAGCCCTAATCTTGGGCCTCCAAACAACTATCACCATGAAGATTAAATGATTAAATATCTTTGGTGATTCCCTTATCATAGTCAATCAAGTGAAGGGACTTTTTCAATGTAGGTGTCCCATATTGAAAGCTTACAAGGATCTTGCTGACACTTATCTAGCCTAGCTAGAGTGGTACGACATCGAGGCAATCCCTCACTCATCAAATAGATTTGTAGACACTATGGCATCTTTGGGATCCCTAATCCCTCAGAATCCATCTACTGACTTTACTACCATTCATGTAAAGATGCTATCGCATGCCGCGATGCAACGTGTAACTTTTGATAACAAGGAATCAGTCAACATGATTCATATAGAACCAAACCATGAGTGGTTCTATAAATCTAGAGACTTTCTCAAGAAGGCATCCTAGGGGTCTTTGATCTCACAAGGTCCTATGAGGAATGGCACCACCATTCACCACAAGGTTGTATCCCAGTCTGCATTCATGCACAACGAAATGCTAGGGGAACAAGTCATCTTGTCAGTCAAGGTAGAAGCTTATCAGGACTAGATGTCACAATTACATGACTTCCTCAAGCTTGGTTTAATCCTGTAGGGATTATTGCATGCCGCAAAATGCACATTCAGATAGAAAGTGATAAAATATGTCTTGTTAGGAGATATCTTGTACCATAGAAGTTACGATGGAATTCTCCTTCATTGTCTTGAGCCCCAAGAATCAGCTTGGGCAATTTTGCAAGCTCATGATGGTACGTGTGGTGGCCATTTTAGTGGCATGGCCATTGTCAAGTGCATCCTTCGAATGGGTTATTATTGGCCCACTATGGAGAAGGATTGCAATGTGTATGTCAAGAAATGCATTAAATGTTAGCATCATGCTAATCTTATGCACTTGCCATCATAGGCCTTACAACCCATTCAAGTGGCTTGGCCATTTTCTCAGTGGGGTTTGGATCTAATAGGTAAGATCTCTCCTCCATCATCGGGCCAGCATACATTTATCATAATGGCTACTGAGTATTTTACAAAGTGGGTGGAAGCAATTCCTTTAACAATGACAACTGGAGCGTGTATTGCAGAGTTTATACTTCACAATATCATTAGTCATTTTGGGATACCATCCAAGATAATCTCGGATAATGGAACATCATTCAAGAACAAAACTGTGAAGGCTTTAACATCTAAGTACAATATACAACATAGTTTTGTGACTCCATACTATCCACAGGAAAACGGGTAAGTTGAGGCTTCAAATAAGATAGTGGTCACCATCTTGAAAAATATGGTACAAGAAAACCATAAATATTGGCACATTCAACTACCCCTTGCATTATGGGCTTACAGGACTAGCATACGGATACCCACTAGGGCAACCCCATTTTTGCTAGTATATGGCATTGAGGCCATTATGCCCCTAGAGTTGGAGATTCCAATGTTGTGCATCGCATTGAAAGAGTTCATCGATGATGACACGATGCGGCAAGCTCACCTAGATCAATTGATGCTTCTTGATGAACGTCACATGAATGCCCTTGAGCATCTCCATGTTTACCAAGAGTGCTTAAAATGAGCTTACAATAGTAAAGTCCACTTGAGAGACTTTAAGGTTGGTGATCTTGTGCTGAAAGAGAACCAACAGAACTCAAACCTACCATCACACTTGCGAGATAAATTTATAACTAACTGGTTAGGTCCTTACATCATCTTAGAGCATATTGGACCGAGAACGTATCGCTGACATCGCTTGAAGGGGTTGAAGAGCCTGAACCTCTCAACATCCTTCATCTTAAGGTGTTCCATACATAATAATTCAAAAACTTAAAAATATGGAAAATTTCAAAATCCATAAAAATAAAAAAGCAATAAAATCTAAAAACATTGCATTTCATTTGCATCATGCATTTTCATTTTGCACATGCATTTCATTTAATTGCATTGCATTAGGTATTTCCATCCATCGCACTTGCATTAGGATAGGTTGTGTTTGCAATATTACAAATGACACCATATTTGTATTTCAATCATGCATCTATGTATCATCATCTTCCATCACCCTTGTGAGTAATTGTGTTTCTCAACACAACCCCTCCTATTGCTATGAAGAATATACTAGGGTTTTCTAGTCATTCAGCCATACCTAGTGGTCTTCTCAAATTTAGTAGAAAGCTTGCTTTGATTTTGTAGATGAGGTCTAGTTTTGATAGCACTTAGCATATCAGAATCCCATCACTAATCAAACACATTAACAATCCTAATTAGGGTAAGGAAGGATGAACATTACAAAAGTGGTCCGGGTCACCTTAGGTGAAAGGTTTTGTTACTTGCTCATTTTGTGAGGCGCAATGGTCTAGAGTAGAGGTCATTGGAAAAAGGATAAGTTTACCCCCTACCCGAATAAATCCCTTGCTTACATAAAGGAGAAAAATCCCAGAAATCAAATCAAATCCCTTGCTCAAAACAAAAGAAAAACAAAAATACAAAATAAATAGTGATTTTTATCACTATATATGAGCAAGTATCCCAATAAATTGAAGAAAATAAGGGGGTGAACTTGAATCCCTAGAATGATCAATGCTCAAAAATCATAGGGTGATCCCCAATACAACAATGGGCTGAATGAATCCCGCTTGACATTGGGGTAGGTCTAAGCAATTTACAAATGAGCTAGCTTTAGGTGGCTTGTATTGCCTAGTGGTCTAGTCTAACTGAATCCAAACCTAGGATCGGGTGGACATTTGAGGATCCCCAATACAACAATGGGCTGAATGAATCCCGCCTGGCACTGGGGTATGCTTATGTCTCATCTAATATATTCATTTGCACACATAGGGGTAATGAATAGCTTGGTCTTTCATAGCGAAAACTTTATTTTTTAGAAGTCCAGTATAGTCATTATACAACTTTTGATAAGTCAACTAGGGTGTTTGAGTCTCATGGAAAACCTCAAAAATTCCCAAATAGCAACAATTCATTTCAAATCAATCAATTATCAACTTATTTTTATGAGAATTTTCTTGTTAAGGAGTGTTCATAATATAGGTTAGATACCAGATGGATATCAACAATGATATTTAGATGACCACTGACTATGTTGTGCATATTCTTTTAACTTACAAAAGCTTATGAATAGAAACAATACATCATTTCATAGCACATATGGATGTTTAATTGATTAATTCTTATGATAAGATGTATCAATTACATTTCATGATTATTATACATTCTGTGGTGTCATCCATTAGATTGTTAAACTCATACTGCATTCATTCCTTATGTTTTAAGTGATTAAAGCATACAGGTTCATTTACATTAGATCATCATCATGTAAATAATGCATTACATACATTGCATTCATCATATCATAGCATCATAAATTAAATGCATAAAAGTAAAGCAAATTAAACATGCATTTAACATCAAACAGTGCATCCACATATGCATACATCATAGTAGTCCATCTACACATCTAGATCACAATATCTAATCATACATCCATCATCTAGCTAGTGCATGTCATCCATACATCACATCATATAGCATCAAATCAACATCACATATAAGCATTGCATCCATATGCATCTCATAAACATAAAATAAATAAATGTACACATATAATGAGTCTCATAAATGTCATATCATATATAATATATGTGTCAAAAAATAGAGTACATAAGGCATATGTCCAAAATGCCCGTAGGCTACAACTGTGTAGGTCCTCGACCTTACACTAAAAAATGGTACAAATATCTATCAAGATCTATGCTAGGTAGTGCCTACACCCCTAGTCTGTGAGGCTCCTCCACCAGTGCCACCCTCCCTATGAGTCCACCTAGAGCTAGCACCAGAGGACCTCTCTGTCCGGTGAGTCCTATGGCTGGACCGAGCTGAGGACTCCCTGTCTCCCATGTCCTAGTCCGTTGAGACTCTATAGCTATGGGTCACTCTAGCACCTCACCACCTAGCAGTCTGATCTCTCCTACCAGGAGAGAGATGTAAGCCGCATCTACTGACTATTGCGTATGACCCTCCGAATGAGGGCATGCAATCTATGGATCTCTACGCTCAAATCCAAACCTGCTAATCCTACAATGAGAGTGACAGGAGCAACCTGAGAAGTCGAGGGACCTCCCCTCATGGCTCAGAGCAAGTCTCGCTCTATGGTGACAGCACTAAGCTGAGCCTGGAGAAGATCACGCTGTCCAGTGACCTTCTCTATCTCTATGGTGGTAGTAGTAATCTATGCTCAGAGAGCTACCCTCTCCTCCTTGAATCCTTACCACTGCTCCTATCCCTATGTTAGCTGAGACTGTGCTACCTGCACCTATGCCTGTAGAGTCACCATAGAAGTGTCCCTCTCTAGAATCTATGTCTAGAGGGTCCCTACCCATGTTTGTAAGCTCACAACCTAGGCCCTGAGTTGGGACACCTCATCATTAGGCTCCTCCTCAACTGCAGCCTCACCCCATCCACCCTCTATCCATTGGTGCACTCTGCACCCATGAGGGTCTACTCCCTCTAGGTGTGCCTCCTCTACCCCTACTACTATAGTACCATATGTAGGTCTGCCTAGTGGGCCATCACCCCACCACAACCTGGTAGTCCACTAGGCATCATAATCTATTGTAGTCCCTACATCCTCCAGTCTAGACTCCTAGAAATCATCATCCTCATCCCCTAGTGGAGTCACCTGAGGCCATGCCAAATCCCTCTCCACCTTAAGGTGGTGGTAGATAGTGGGAGTGGGAGGGATATCCTAGTGAATCTCGAACTACCTGGTCACACAGGAGAAGTAGAAGAACTCTCGTATCTTAAGCTTACACCCGAGAAGCCATCTATCGCACCGAGTCCTCCTAAGGTACCTATCTACCTCCATCCATGTTGGGCAATCCATGTAGGGCCTCCATAGCACCTACCCAAGCTATAGTCATGCAAGCTGATCAATGTAATACTACACATCCCCTACTCGAGACCTGCTCCAAAATCCCTCAAACTCTCGAGGCCAGCACAAAGCATAGCACTAGCTCTCCTCAGTAATATCAGTAATCTGGAGGGGTAGTGGCATGGGGTGCTCAACTGTGATGTGCTACCATACCCAGATCTATAGTAGGAGACTATAATCGACTCCCACGTGGGTCCTCCATGTGATCCGATACAACTCATCATAGAGCTGTGCAAGTAGAGTGCTCCCCCAAGATAGGATCAATGGCTCTCTAGTGCTACTCGCTAGCACATCCTATGTCCTAGCCAAGAGGTTCCAAGGGAACCTCACTCCTGATGTGTGGTAGCACAATCTAAACTATCAAATGCATGAGTACAACTGCCCATCATGAGAAGACATTCTCATGGTACCAATCCTCGATGTGGACCCCATTGTGGTCTGAATCTGCTTGCACTGCAACACTCCAAGTGCCAAAGATCTATCGGAAGACAACATCCTTCACCTCTGTAGGTGAAGATGTGATGGCCTCACCATCGATCGAGATCCGAAAGATGTGGTAGACATCCTCCAAAGTGATAGTAATCTCACCTATGGGTAGGTGAAAGGTGTTGGTCCTCGCATCCCAACGATGGGCCAAAGTGGTCATGTAAGCTTGATCGACTCTGATAGATGGAAGTCGTAGCATGTAGCCAAATCCAATGGCTCCAAACTAGGCCTACTCAGTGTCATTAAGGCCATTGCGAAGGGTACGAAGGATATCTGATTCCCTCACCCTCATGGTCAAAGTCTGAAGAGAGACATAAATAATATACATAAAATCAATCAAAAACATCAAAAAATGACCTTAAAAAGTCAAACAAATTCAAAAATATAAAAACATTCACAAATGCATGCAACACATTTAACAAAAAAAATAAAGATTGCACTTTAAAAATTCAAAGAATCAATTAAATCAGTCAAAAAATAAATAAAAAATTAATTAAAAAATTTGAATTTTTTTTCTAAAGTCGATTAATCGCAGTTGGGATCCGCGCCCGGTGGCAACGGTCAAATTTCTGACCGTTGGGAATTGAATCCCACCATGACTAATAACCATGACCCCAAATTTTCCAATTGGGAACCATGGCTACCACCCACGGCTAAGAGTAGTGATCCTTTTGGGATCGCGTCCCATCCAAAATAATCCCAAAAAATAAAATCCCACCCTCTAATCTAGCCTACACTAAATCCTAAACTAGGTGAGTTTCTTTACCGATAGTTTAGTGAGGTTCAATTAGCCCATTAATTAATGAGGTTCATTTTATTTGGGTAAATCAAATAAGAGAGTTGTAGTGCTACCTTTCTAGCACCGGCTCCACCACTAGTGGATGCATCCATTGGGTCTACCATGTGGGTGTTTCGTAAGGTTTGCGATAGCATTCCATATCAAAAGTTTAAACTCACCTCTCAGAGCTCTTAGTTTTGCAAGTTGGCAGTTGAAAATAATGACGTTGAAAATGATAGATTTTCTTTTATATTTTCAATTTTACCCTCGACTACGATTGACACCCACGAGCACAAAATTAGGGTTTTTCGACTACGGGTCAGAGCAATGACAAAGAAAATTGTAAAAATTGGCTACGACTAGCATCCAACAATAAATACCCTTAAAATTTCACCATGAGGGGCTTCAAAATGTAAAATTAAAAATATCTAATGGTGCAAAACCCTCAAAATTTTCAAAATAACAAAAAAATTCAAATAATTCAAATTTCAAATGCACCTCGTATCCAGTTATTTACCCTATACACTTGGCGGTTGCAACGACTTGTGATCCATGCAATCCGACAAGATGAGTAAATTACCATAAGGCCATTTGGGGTAAATTAGTCATCGTTGAATTGATATGCTTCACTTCAATCCCTAAGAAGGCCTAGACGTCTGAACTGCTCCATGGGAATGAGGTATTCATCTCAATGCTTCTATGATATTTTTAGCAGATCATCAAACATTATGATTCAACATAAGCCTAATTGGAATTGCTATCATCTTGATTCCCTAAGAAGGCCATAATGGCTGAACTGCTCCATGGGATAGAGATGTACAATTACTATTAATAGTTGCAATCATGGCTGAATTAGGCCTTGCCAAGTAATCAAAGTGCTAAAATCTTCAACTGTTCAAATCACTCATTATGGTCAAGCGACTCATCGCTTCATTCAATTGTCCTACCCTCATCGACTCATCGCTTGAGGGGGTAGTCATAATATCAATTATCATAATCAAATTCAATAGGAGATCACTCGATCTTGTCAAATTGCGTTCATCTTACGAATCATTGCCAACGACTATCATAAGCTTACCCTTTGTTGGGGCAAAAAGCAACTATGATAGTTAAGTTAGTAGCTCTCCACCTATCGGTACTATTGTAGCACTGAAGCTACCCGATCACTGTTGGAGCTTGCAAAAGCTTTGCAAATTTAAGCCTTCCCTCAGTTGGAAGCAATGATTCTAAGATGTGTGTCCTTTGGTAGGACTGGGCATCTAATGTTGATCAGATCAATGATCATCATTCAACCTACGACATCATTTTAGGAGGTCTATTTTTTCTCAGCATTGTTCGTTCTCACAATGCATCCCAAAAGGGGCATCTGTAGACACCTAAAATGCGTCATGTCGAGGCGACTACTCATATGGGACATGCTAATAGACCATATGAATGATCTTGGATAGCTCCAAGGTGAAGCAGTGGTTTTAACCACTCAATTTGGGTAGAGTTGGCTAACTCAGCCTTAGCCATGGCTGACACCCATGGCTAATAGAGTTGGCCGTGCCTCAGAGCCATGGCTAGCATCAAAACTATTTTGAATCCCAGGCCAAGCCAAATTTGGTTACAACAGCCTGGGCAATGAAGATTCAAATGGTTTTGGGTGGGGAAGCTTCGAGAGTTTTCCTCCCAACTGATCCAACCTCCTGGATCTTGATCTTGGCTTCCCAAGAAAGCCAATATTAGAGATTAGGAGTCCTATAAGACCCCCATCCAAATTGGGGAGAAGTCTGGAAGAAAGTTTGCATTTGAACATAGCGAAGCTCTACCAAAATGGATAGCAAATTGATAACCCCTTGAGGAGAGTCAAAATGCTGCCCAATTGTGGAGTGACAAGCATGAATTCATCAATGAAGCTTCCAAAGGACTAGGAAGCATAATCACACAATCAAGCCAATCAAATGTGAATCTCATCAAATTCGACCGCCAATCCATCTTGGGACACAGAGGCGACCCTTGATCATCAATTCCATGGAGGAAATCAGAGATCCAAGCCCTGATTACAAGAGCAAAAGCATTTGCACCTCAACCATGACTATCAATCATGGCTAATAGTGCCCACTGTGCCTCAGACCCATGGCTAGGGTTTGATCCCTGATTTATTTTGTTTTAGCATTAGATTTACATTTTTAGTTGTGCAATTAGCTTAGTCTAGCATAGATTAACAATTTAGCAGACATTTGACCGGTTAATTCTAGGATTTAATGGTAGATTTACTTCCATTTCCTTGCATTTGTCAATTTAGCATAGTTTCTTGTTATTTCATGCAATTCAAGTTTCTAATGGCTAATTAGGTTGCTTATTACCTAGATTACATGCTTTCTTTCTATGCTTCATAGTAATTTGATGATTTTATGCTAATATTCATAGATTTACATCTTTCTTGCTTTCTTTATCATCATTTATGCAAGTTTCCAATAAAAGCCTCATCAAGAGAGGCCATATTTGCTTTTAATCCTTTCTTGTTGTTTCTTGAACGCAGGGTTTACAGGATCCATTCATTTCAAGGCATTCAAGGCAACAAATACCTCTTTTCATGAGAGAAGAAGGTCACCATTGATCTTGAGCAGTTCGTGTCTTTGTGGAGAGTCTACGAATTACACCACCCCCTCATTTAGAGGGTCTCCAATACTGTATTAATTGTATCAATATTGAGTATCCCTAAGAGGTATGTACTATTGACAATATTGTCACATTCCACCAAGGGGCAAAAAAATTAAAACTTTGTATGATAGTTGTTTGGTTGAAAGTTTTTTCTTTGTTTATAAGTTATAGAAATTTTGATTTCCCTATCGCCCCCTGATGGAAAAAATGAAAAGAAAATAGTTTCGGGCCCGAAACGCTTCAAATCATCACTTCGGGTGAGAAGTTTTCCGAGAAAGCAAAAGAAACGCTTCGCACCCGAAGCATTCCCAGAAGCTACTTTGGGTGAAAATTTTGCGAAGCGGCATCCAAGTAACTTCGCCGAAGAAGAAAAGATAGCCCAAATCGGCTAAGGCAAAGAAAATACTTCGGGCCCGAAGTATTTCTAAAATCCACTTCGGCCATATTTCTCCCAAAGCAGCATAAGTCGAGAAAGTTCTTCAGCCAAAACTCCCCCGAACCACTGTTTCAAAAGAAGATCGGCCCGAAGCGTTTGTCCCGACCCATTGTTGAAGCAGTTTTGCCAGCGAAACAGCGAAGGATAGAAAGAGATCGGCTTCGGCACTCCATGCCCCCAAAGTAATTTTGTGAAGAAAAAATCGACGAGGTGCTTCCAAGAACGCTTCCCGAGCTGGGAATTTTTCTCGAGGCAATCATAGAGCCTCACAAATGCATATTTTCTTGCCCGATAAGCCCACTGCTCATTTTTGGCAATTGGATGCAAAGTATCAGTCCGAGAAGGAGAGCCCGAAAAGCATGGCCGCCACTCGAGCACCGCACCTACAATCTGAGGACACCTAGGTGGCTCATGTAATGCATCTTTCCTCGGTTGATTTGGTCACCATTACTAGTTTTGGTAGTCGATTTGAGAGGTCATCCGCAGCAGCAGTGAGGAGCCGTTTCTCAGGGCCCGGGGGCGTACTCCACCGTTTTTGTAATAATGACTCAGAGGGCTGGGTCCTCTATAAAAACCCAGGCTTTGCAATGTAAAATGGGGGGGAACTTTTTGCTAGAAAGCTACTATAACTTAATGTCCTGCATCTAATACTAAAGATTTTTATGCTCCATTTCTCTCTTTTATGCTGCCTTCTGTGCTTAATTATTTTGTCTGTTTGCACTCGTATACTAAGACTCTAAATCTTGAATCCGGTGTGTGATTGGGAACTGTACCCTAAAATTTGCCCTGAAGGATACATAGGAGAGGAAAAACGCTTTGTTGCTTTCTTTTATGCTGCCTGGTGGATCGAGGTTTCTGTTATTCCCTCTTCTTAATCGTTGTTACTCTGAACCTTGAATTTCAACGAGAGAGAGAGAGGAGAACCCTGTGAACCCATCCAGAGGATACATAGGAAGGTCGAAACTGCGTTTCTTTCATTCCATTCTTGGTGTTTCCTGTTGCTATTTGAGTTATTAGTGAGTGATCATGCTTCCTGTTATTCCCCACCTTAAATCATCAATCTCTAACCCTTATCCATTTTTTATTTCTTTCTCTAACCCGAAATCCTTTTATTTCTTTCCTGCACTCTTGTCTCAAACCCCAAAAGTAGATTAGTTAAGGAGCCAACCTTTCTTCAGAGATTGGCACGAGGGGCATCTCTTCCTATCGGCCTTTCAATGTTGGTCGCAGGTCTAGGGCGTGCAAACCCACCGAAAGTCCTTTCCTGTGCGGATTTGATGACCAACAGTTTCTGGCACGCTCGGTGGGATGCAAAGTACCATATTTGAGAAAATTCTAACCCGTCTTCACTGGAGCCAGTAGTTCTAATGAAATTCCCGATGAGACCCGATCAGTCTCATCCCCTGAGTAGTAGTGAGAATCGATGCTATCATTACTAAGAGACTTTTAGCATCTGGCGACTCTGTTTTACCCGAGAATATTCAAGTCATAAAGACCAGTACTAAAGCCTATGCATTCCTACAAACAAGATGGAGAGTTAGGAATAGAGGCGAGGAAATTGATTTCTTCGAGCTTGATATTGATGCCTCTGGGGAACGCTCTAGGTTAGTTACCCCCGAATATCTCTTACGCGGGACATCCTCGCAAGAGGCTGCTATTAACGAGCAAGGCCTAACTTCCGATAGCTCAACATATAGTTTTCCTCCAAATCCTCCCAACTCACCGAAGCATCCTAGTGCCTCCGTTCTAGTTGGCTTTTCGACGAGCAACCCAAGAGGGATTTCGGGGACTTCTATTCCATAGAACCCAGGCACAAATATGGCACAACAACAACAACAACAACAACAACAGCAAATGCAGTAGCAACCGCCACCCAGATTATTTCCAGCATGGAATTCTTTATCACCGTTGAATCTTGCAAGCCAAGGGCAAGTTCCACCTGCTGTAATCAAAAAGCTCCCAAAGTTTGATGAAACCAGAAAAACTACTCTAGAGAATATTCAGGACATCATTTCCCTAGCGGCAATCCATGATATCACAGAAGAGCAAGTGATGGTGAAGCTCTTGGTTCTCTCCCTTAGAGGAAAACTCCTCTATTGGTATAGATCTCTGCGATCTGACACTATTACGGGATGGGACCAATTAACCGGGCAGTTGATGCAAGGCTTCAACGAGTCCACCGATCCAACTTCTCTTCTACAGCAATTCACTTTGATCCAAAGACATTCGCAAGAAGAAATTGCAAACTTCAATGTTAGGTTCACTCGAACCTAGCAAAGAGTTCTGGTTGGACTCCGCCCAACTGACGAAGCCACGACATACTACTTCTTTCAGGCCTTCAACCCTGATATCGGTCTTATGATAAGGTACTCAAATGTCAATACTTTTCCTGAACTGTATGGGTTAGCCAAGAAAGCAAAAACAAACCTCATAGCCATAGGAAAACTCCCTCAGAGAATGCCAATGCCCATACTCCCCGAGTTCCTTCAAGCCCAGTACGCGAGCACAGTCACCCCATAGGTTTCTGTGACCTCTGCATATCCGATCTCATCTTGGAACCTGAATCCCGTTGTGTCACAGATCACAGCTCCACAAATACATTTCCCCATGTTTTCAACTATGCCCCCCACTATCACCCCAACATTTTTGATGTTGCCAGCACCTCTTCAACATCTTTCCCTACCTCCGATACTGACCATGGCTTCTTTACCATTAGTTCCCAAGGCCGATGAAATGCAAGCCAAGATATTACAAGAAATGCAATCGTTAAATGCCACGGTGCAGAATTTGTCCAATGACATGACCTTTGTCAAGAAGAAGCAAGCGCAATAAGAGTTCCTACCAAGGAGGTCTTATCCCACGCCTGCACTTACCAAAGACCAAGCGGTCCATCAAGGAAAAGCTTCGACAAGAAATGCTACGATGGAAAAAGTCCCAAGAACTTCTGATCATGTATTCTGATGCTCTACATGTAATGATCCTCATGAGGAAAATACATGCATGTTGCGTCAACACTACATGCAAACGCTAACAAGCAGCAGCCAAGGCGGTCAAGTCAATGTCATTAGACAGTTGAATCAAAACTTGTCCATCAACGAGGAATAGCCAGTCGCGGTCCTTACCAGGGGAGGTAAAATATCGATAGAGGTAGATGCTACTTAGATGGATCCCTTGAAGGTACATGCTTGATTTGAAAAAGGACAAACGTCCTCTTCGGCCCTGAGCAAAGATCCTCTGCTAGCCGCAGTCAAAGAAAAGGCCCAAAAGGCCATTTTCGAATCACCTCAGGTGGAGACCAAAGAACAGGCTAAGGAGAATCTCAAGTTTCCCTCGCTCACCAAATGACAAAGGGTCAAAGCAACAGAGCAATATCACACCAAGTATGAACTGAGAAAGGAACCCGAGGTGCATAGCTCCTCAGCCTACAACATTGTGGAAGAGTTGAAGAGGATCCCAGCCAAGATCAGTCTATATGATGCTCTGCAACTTCCTGGACAAGTGGACCTGCTGTAAGAGTCATTGAAGAGGATCAATACAAGGAAGGTAGAGCCACCCTCCCTGGTGTAGACCCTGTCTGCATCCATCATAGGGAAAAAAAGACCACCACCGTTCTACTTATCCTTACAAATGGAAGGGTATATCATGCATAACTGTATGATAGATTATGGAGCTGTGATGATAGTAATACCGAAGGCAGTATGCTAAGAAATAGGCATGGAGTACACATGAAGCAGTCACGGGGTCCTCCAGTTGGACGGTACCCCAGTGAAGACTGTAGGTGTCATCAAAGATATCCCTATTCGACTACATAAGACAACTCAAATCGTAGTCATATAAGAGGTGGTAGTCGTGGACCTTGAGCCTTACTTCAGCATGTGCCTATCAAGAGAATTCATGATAAAGCTGGGCAGATATCTGTCCATGGACTACACTCATCTGGAGATCCCCTTCAAAGGGAAGAAGGTGAAGATCTATAATGAAAAACCTTCTACGTTCCTGGTTGAGAAGATGTCCGAAGAAGAGAGCAGTGGCCCTGTGCATACGATCGCGGAGGAACTAGAGCAAGTGGATTTGGTCCAGGAATCCCTCACACAGTTGTGTTGTGAAGATGAATTTTCATTGGCAAATTTCAATGCCATGATAGAAAATAAGATGGGGTGCTACACCATCACCAAGTCCGAGAAACTAGCTAAAAGGGAAGGAAAAGTTTTTTCTCAAGGACTATGGAAATTGTTCTTCGATGGTGCCCGATGCAGAAACGACGTCGGGGCAGGAATCCTTCTGATTTCGCCGTCCGATGAGCAAAAGAAATATTGCTACCAATTGACATGGAGCTACACCAACAATGTAGCAGAGTATGAAGCCTTGTGGTTGGGACTCAAGAAAACCGACAAGTTAGGCATAAGGCATCTTCAAATCTTCGGCGATTCCAAACTAGTTTGCAACCAGGTTACCAACAGATGCTCTTCAAAGAAGCACTATCTTAAATCATACCGCAATAGGGTATGGGACCTGTTTGACCAGTTTGAATACCTCAATTTATAGTCTGTTCCATGAGAAAAGAATCGACATGTAGATGTCTTAGCATCCATCGTAGCCCAATATTCTCCAATGGATGATATGGTGCATAAGTTGAAGGCTGTAAGGATGATCTATAGACCCTCTATCCCCGATAGAGATTTACACTGGCAAGTTTTTGACAACGATGAGCAGATCATCAATTTCATGATCCAAGAAGCTGCTACAGTCGAAGACAAAGCCTTGATAAGGAAGAATATGAAGGATTGGTCCAGTTGAAGAACAACCACGTTCGCAAGGGATTGATCATGCTTGAAAGCCTTTTTGATCAAAATGATCGATCGCTCTCTCACAGGATCCAGATCAGTGCACAACAATATCAAGATTTAGAACTTGAACCTAGGAAAGTAATAAAGGTTGGGACTGATTGTACTTCAGAAGAGATAGAGCGAATCTGACGTTTGTGTGAGAGATACCCAGATATCGTGGCTTGGTCTTATCATGACCTCAAGGGATATGATCGACAGCTGATCCAACATATGATCGAATTACAAGAAGGGGCCAAACCTTTCCGACAGAAGCAAAGGCCAGTCAATCCAAAGATCGAGGTCCTGATGAAGGTCGAACTGCTAAAAATGCTCGAAGCAAAAATTATTTATCCCATCAAACATTCTTCTTGGGTAGCGAACTTGGTCCCTGTCAAAAATAAGAACAGAGACATCTAGTTATGCGTGGACTTCCGCAACCTGAATCATGCTTCTCTCAAAGACCACTATCCCCTCCCATAGATCGATCAGATCTTGCATTCGATGGCTGGAGCTCAACAATTCTCCCTGCTTGATGGTTTCTCTAGATATAATCAGATCTAGGTTAGGGACGAAGATCAGCATAAAATCGCATTCACAACCAAGTGGGGCACATTCGCCTACCAGCGAATGCCTTTTGGTCTCTCAAATGCGGGAGCTACTTTCCAGAGGGTGATGGATCTAGCTTTTGGCAAGCTTTTGAACAAGGTTATTGTTATCTATTTGGATGACATGACTGTATTCTCTCGAAGGAGGGAAAACCACCCAGAACATCTCCAACAAATTTTTGAAAAATGCCAAGAATTTGGCATCTCAATCAATCCAAAAAAGTCTATCTTTGCAGTCAGCGAAGGAAAGCTGCTGGGAAATTCAATTTCAGAAAAGGGTCTCACCGTGGATCCTGACAGGGCCAAAGCTCTGATGAAGCTCCCAATCCCAACAGATAAAAAGGGCCTTCAATATTTCTTTGGTCAAATTAACTTCGTTAGGAATTTTGTCCTAGACTTCGCCCAGGTCGTTAAGCTGATGTCTGAGCTTTTAAAGAAGGGTGCAGAATTTGTCTGGATAGAAGAGAGAAGAAAAGTATTCAAAGAAATCAAGGCTCGAATTGTTCAGGCACCAGTCTTGATCAACCCCGACTACAGTCGAGATTTTATCCTGTATGCAATAGGAGAACCTAAAAGCTATGCCGCTGTATTAATGCAAAAGGGGGAAGATGGAGAGGAACGTCCCATCGCATTCCTTAGCTAGATAATCAATCCCATGAAGAAAAGTACAATTTCATCAAGCGTCAAGTGCATGCAGTAATGAAGTCTCTTAGAAAACTCAAACAGCTCATCTCTCAGAGTTGAACCACAGTCTTCGTCATTCACCCCGACGTGTGTAGTTTCATTATTCAAGGGGAACTCGAAAGCAAGAGAGCTGGTTGGGTAAGCAAAATCCAAGAGTTTGATATTGAGATCAAGCCCACCAAGCTGGTTTGTGGTCGCACACTATGTCAAGAGCTGGAAAAGAACGCAATGGCCGAAATAACAGACTGTCAGTTGGAGGACTTTCCAACAGGAGAATGCCTCGCTAATCAAGAAAAGGCAGAGAAAGATTAGGTCGATGAGATAGTGGAATATTTCAACATCGAAAGATGCCTCTCACATCTGAATGCTTCGCAACGAAGGCATTTTAGAATGTGGTCCGCCCGATACGCTTTGCGCCTAGAAGGCTTATTTTTTAGGAACATCGATGGCGTCCTCCTCAAATGCATAAAAGATGATGATAAAAGAAGAGTCCTGGTCGAATTTCATTTTGGGCTATCTGGAGGACACTTTGTTGGAAGAGCGACGACACTAAAGATAATCAAGGCAGGTTACTATTGGCCCACACTCTTTGTCGACACCTTCTCCGTTTGTCGAAAGTGTGAGCAATGCCAGAGATTTGTTGGCCGAAGTAGAAATGCTTCGATGCCACTCTGACCGATACAAGTGGAAGCCCCCTTTCAGCAATGGGGACTTGATTTCATAGGAGCCATATCGCCAAACTCCTCTACTGGGCACAAATTCATTCTGACTGTGACTTATTACTTCACCAGGTGGGCCGAGGAAGTTCCCACAAAACATGCCGATCAAGATACCGTTGTTATCTTCCTGGAAAGATTGATTACTCGCTTCGGCATCCTCGAAGCAATTATTACAGATAACAGTCCTAGTTTCACAGGTGCAAAAATCAACAAGTTCCTATACAAGTATGGGATATATCACAAGGTGTCTTCCAATTATTACCCTCAGGGGAATGGATTGGCAGAATCCACCAACAAAACCCTGTTGAGGATATTGAGAAAGCTGATCGATCAAAATAAAAGAACTTGGCACCTCCTTCTAGATCGAGCCTTGTGGGCTGATCGGGTTTCTGTTAAGAGGTCAATTAAGACTTCGCCTTATGCTCTGGTCTACGGTAAGGAGGCCATCCTACCCACTCACCTCAATATCCCTGCATTACAGTTGCTAGAAGAAGATGAAGCCAACCTGGTGGAGGAACGCCTGGTCCAACTACTACAAATAGAAGAGGAACGTGAAAGGGCCTACCAAAACTTCGCACGGCATGCTGAGGTCACTTGAGAATGGTTTAAAAGGAAATCATCTGATCACACATTCAAAGTAGGAGACCTGGTATGGAGGTGGGATTCATGGAAGGCCAAGCCTGGGAATCATGACAAAATGGATGCATTCTGGGATGGACCGTTTGAAATAGTAAAAGTGAATTCGGCCAATTATTTCATCCTCAAGGATGCGAATGGCCAAGTTTTACCAATCTCAGTCAATGGTCTTCACCTGAAGGCCTTCAATCACTAAGATATGTACAAAAAAAAAAAAAAAAAAAAAAATATATATATATATATATATATATATATATCTCTTGCATGTATTTTGTATATAGGATTTCAATGCTTTGTATATACTCTATTTAAAAGATCACGAAGAGCAAGTGCCAATTCAACCACAAAAGCTAGATTCTTGGCTTTGGCTTCACCAAGCATGATCGGAATCGCCTTCAGGGGGTTTCGGTCCGAAGTAGCCGACGAAAGGAAGTTCGTCGCGAAGCAGTCCATCCTCGTAGAACCGAACCACATGCGAATCAAAGACATGGAAAATGCTTCGCTAAAGCAATGGCCGAAGGTGTTGTCCGAAGCAATTCTTGGCGAGGCCCTCCTCGATGAAATGGATTTCGGTCGACGGTGTTCATAATCCAAAGTGACAATGTGGCGAAGGAGAACTTCGGGCTCGGAACGAAGAAAATCAGCCCAAAGAAACACTTCATGGTGAAGTATTTTCTTCGCCAACCGTATATCACCGAACCACGCATGTGAGGTGGACATGTTTAGGATGTGCCTCAGGAAACATGCCTATGGCAGCCTCAAAAGGGGGCCGAAGCAGATGAAATCAATGCGAAAGAAATGCCACTCCTCCCAAGATAGTTTGTTAATCGAAATGCCACGCCAGGGTTCCAGGTGGCAACAATCCGTGCTATCGATACAAAATCAGACTGTCGAATTGCATGGCCTCATGTACGACGCCATCGTATGGCCAATCATATGCCACAATGATACTTTTGGGCCAGGCCCACAAAGTAATTACGGTGGTTGCCATAAATGCCGGAGGTTGCCCTCCAAAGCTATAAAACACAGATGCCCGTTAAGAACAAAACCATTTGCAAGTGTGAGGGTCGAGTCTGCATTCTGTCACCTCGAAGAGCTTCTACATCAAGAACTTCACTATTTGTCATGATTACTCAGTCCTTTGTTTTGTGGTGCTGAAATCTTCTATACTAAAAGTTATTCTGCTGCAATTGTTCACAATGGGAAGTGAACGACGGAGGAACCCCACACGGAAGGGAAAGGAACCAGAAGTGACAACTCCAAAGAAGGCGAGAGCCATGAAAGAAAAGAAATAGACACCTATAAGGGTCAATCCTCCCCCATGGCTGGGAAAGCAAGTAGTAAAAGAAAGGGAAGAGTCTGACGATGAGCCTAGCATAGAACCACCTATCGACAAGTGGGCAAAAATTAGAGACCCAGAGCTCTCAAAAACTGTGGCCGAGCTTCGGTATACTATCAGTTTCATGAAAAGCAAGCTCTCAATGGAGAACAAGAGGGCCATGGCATATTATTCCCACATATACTGGTATCTGGTCCTTCCTACACATCACTACCCCAAGCTCATATATGCCATTGCTCAAAACTATCAACCGTAAACCAGGCAGGTGTTGGACGCCTCGGGTAAAAAATTGTTTTCCATTCAGTCGAAGGATGTGCAGGAGGCATTCACACCGTAGAAAAGGCCACCAAAATGCTATATCATTCACAAGGTCAGCCTGAGTGAACAAACAGATAAGTTTGCCGTTAATCCCTTCATTCTGAGTTTTTTGCGTGAAAGCCTCAAAAGTGGACTCCCTTCCGGTAAGCGACCCCAGATGCCCTTGCCCCTGGAGGCCTTTAAAAACATAGACATATTCTCTATCATTGCATGGGTAGGGGGATTTTCGAGTGATACTTTGGTATGCCCATGGCAGGTGTTGCTAGCCGAATGCATTTCCAGAGGAGAGTTCTATGCTCCCGATGCTTCACAACCGAACACCAACCCAATTTTCTTCGACTGGGCAGAATGGGTGGTCCAAAATCTACCTATGTGGTTGTCATCCATTAAAGATGCTAGCAAGGAGCCATATTTCTAGCCCTATTCCTTCTTGGTCTGGATCTTCTTCTTTCATGTACATAAAGCCCTCCCCCATTGTGATGTTTCACCAGTTGACAAGGATGTAATTCCTTTGCCTGTATATCAATGGACCCGACTCTTGCTGAGGTCATAATCCTATTACCCTTTCAATCAGCAGTTTTTGGGACCTGCAATGTACATTTTGATAGGGTCTAGCCCTCGGGTGCCTCTCGGATTTAGAAATAAAGTGATACTAGAGAGAAAAGGGGATGTGTTTCAATTGACGCAAGGGCTTGTGATCCACCTTTTTGGCTTCACAGGGAAGCCCTTCTTGCTGCATTTTTTCCCTTTGAAATACCAATTTGCCCTAGAAGTTGCTCGGAAAAGTGACGCGACTAATGAAACTTATGGTCACGGGTGGAAGTGGGCACACACCTGTGATTTCCCTTTCAAGATGGGGGTAATCAAAGTTTTTGCCTTGAAGCAGAACATATACCTGGAGGAAAAACTCGTTGATTTTGGTCTGCTCCAAATACCACAGAGGTGGCTCTACGACCCGTTGGGGGTGATGAGAGATCATTTGAAAAGCTAAAACTTCCATGTCTATCCTCACCTCAAAGTTTTGGAGCAGAGAAATAACCCCAATGGTATGGACCTAGAGTGGCACTTAGAGGAGATGAGGATGTTACCTCCTTGGCATGACTTCTATCCTATGGAGGTCGAATTCGACCCAGACCAATACCCATTCCCAACTCCCGACTCCACTTTCTGGAGAAAAGCAAAGGAAGATTTAAAAGAGGAGTTGAAGGACTAGGACGAGGAGTAGTTGAGAGAATGGTGGATTATGAGAGTCCATCGTCGAAAGATGAATTCTTACGGGCTTCTAACAATGGATAGGGAATTCGCAATTGTGTATCAGACCAATATCGGGTCTTAAAAACCCTTGTCCTTCATTGATTTCGTTCCAATGGCCACTCCAAGTTTAGATGAAGGCCCCAAGAAGACTGATAATGTCCCCAAGGAAAGAATAGTCAGGGCTGCACCAAAAGCTTTACTACAGAGCCCATCTGGAGATCTAAAGACAACGATAGAGGAATCAGAGCAACCCCTCGAGAGGAGGAAAAGAAAGGAGCAGGAACCTACACAGGCACCCCCGAACTTCCCAAAGCGATCGCGTACAAGCGCTTCGAGCACTCCAATCGAAAGATCAGTATCGGGCTCGGCCAAAGAAAACAACGAAGAAACTCCACCAAGTGCCAAAATGATCCCAAACATAGATGTCATTGACATGGAGGAACTCGTGGAAGTTGAGAGTATCGAAGCCCAAAATGAACAAATGCCAATCACCTAGGAGAACGCCATGACCACTCTACCAAGAGGGCACACAGGTACATTTTCTTCATCCTACGCTCTGGTTGCTCGTAAGTCCACCTCGACCCTGGCTGAAAGCTCTAACCTGTCTACCCTGCCTCTGCAAGGTCAGTCACCTCATTACGCTGTACCCCTAACCACTCCCCCTGAGTCTTCTAACCAGGACAAACCCATCAAATCCACTTCACCTAGCCACATCACTAACCCTCCAGTCGTTGACCAGGATGAAGCTAATAGTTCAGTGCCAAACCCCGAGGCTCATTCTTCTGTTGTACATAACATGCTCCCAATCGTTGAAGCCCCTGTCACCCCTGTTGTCGAACCTTCGGGTGAAGCTATCCCTTTCAGCTCCCTATATTTTTTCAATCCCTCGACTTTAGACCCAACCACATTCAACTCCGATCTGTCCTCAATACGAGAGTCTCCCTTGGCCAAAAAACTCCTCCAAGCCCGACAGAACACAAAGAGAGTGTTGAAAGAGGCAAGAAAGAAGAGAGGGCATTCGCTCGCTCAAGTTGAGAAATGTGCCATCTTTGACTTCGAGGCGGGAAAGGTGCATAAAGTATAGAAGATACCCAAAGTCCAGAAGCCCCTGGATGAAATGACTCCAGCAGACTATGAATATCAAGATAAAGAAAAGGACCTGGAGCATCTGAACATGGAAAAAGAATCCACCTCTATGCACATTGGAATCGAGACCTTCAAGACGCATGCCAACATTGCCAACAAGAACAGGTTCGAAGCTGAGAGTGCTAACATCAAGCTAGAGGAGAAGCTAGCAAGGACTCACTCCAAATTGGCAGAGGCTGAGGGGCAGTGCAAACTGATGCGAAAAGAAACACACACCCTAAAGCTGTAGATAGCACAACTGTAATGCACAACTGAGAATCAGGCACAAAGGTAGATAAAAAATGATTTGAGGGTTAAGGAGCTTGAAAGTAGGATCTTGCAAGCTCAGATCTAGCTGCATAAAAAAGAGGGCCTAGGGCTATTTGATAGGAGAAAAATCAAAGATATTCGCTCATGTCTTCTCAAGAATTTTAGGTCTCAGGCTGTCAATGCCCTTTCAGTTTTAGTTTACAACATAGAAGCCCAGAGTGCTACCGTCGAAGGAGGACCAATCATCGAATAAGTCATTCAGAATGTCAGAGCTCGAATCAAGCTGGCCCTGAAGGTCCAAGATGCAGGGTATCAAGATTTGAAGCTCACAGCAATGAGTTGGACAGCAAGGGATTGGTCAACAGCCCAGGACACAGTTTGCACCTTTTTCTCCATAGACAAGAAGGCTCAGAAGGCAAAAATCCTACTGGACGCATTCGAAAGTGATAGGTGTGCATCAATGGGCTACTTCAAGGACCTCGTCGCCTTAGTATTCTTGAGCTTCATGGATGATGATGGAAAGCCCTTAGCCAAGGAAGAAATCATGCCGAAGTGGCAACAGTTTGAAGACAATGTCTCAAAGATAGACGAGTGGGCCAAACCTATAACAGAGAAGTAGGTTGCTGATTACATGCTAAAATACTATAGAATCACCACTTCCCTAAATGATCTGTATACTAGGTCCCAACATGTAAAAATCGAGCAGATCGATAGGTTCCATGCCTTGGTCAAATATTTGGGAGGTCAGGAGCTATTCACAAAAAGGGTCTGGTCTCAGATTCATCGAACCCTAAGAAACATCCGCGTCTGCCTTGCCCCATTGCCAATGGCTAAAGACATAGTAGAAGCAATTGCGACAGGAGAGGAAGAAGCAAAAGCAGGAGAAGAAGAGGAAGAAGGACAAGCTGTGGAAGCATCCCCAAAAAAGGAACAAGGAGAAGGGTCTAGAGGTGACTCTGGCCCAATGGATGAAAGCTGAGGGTTCTATCATCGAGACGAGCTCGTTGCCCCATGAGCTGCCAAGAATGTTGACAATATTGTCACATTCCACCAAGGGGTGAAAAAATTAAAACTTTGTATGATAGTTGTTTGGTTGAAAGTTTTTTATTTGTTTATAAGTTATAGCAATTTTGATTTCCCTATTGCCCCCTGATGGAGAAAATGAAAAGAAAAGAGTTTTAGGCTCGAAACGCTTCAAATCATTACTTCGGGCGAGAAGTTTGCCGAGAAAGCAAAAGAAACGCTTCACACCCAAAGCATTCCTAGAAGCTACTTTGGGTGAAAATTTTGTGAAGCGGCATCCAAGTAACTTTGTCGAAGAAGAAAAGATAGCCCAAATCGGCTAAGGCAAAGAAAATACTTTGGGCCCGAAGTATTTCTAAAATCCACTTCGGCCAGATTTCTCCTAAAGCAGCATAAGTCAAGAAAGTGCTTCGACCAAAACTCCCCCGAACCACCGTTTCAAAATAAGATCGGCCCGAAGCGTTTGTCCTGACCCATCGCCAAAGTAGTTTTGCCAGCAAAGCAGCGAAGGATAGAAAGAGATCGGCTTCGGCACTTTGTGCCCCTAATGTAGTTTTGCAAAGAAAAAATCAACGAGGCGCTTCCAGGAACGCTTCTCGAGTTGGGAATTTTTCCCGAGGCAATCATAGAGCCTCATAAATGCATATTTTCTTGCTCGATAAGCCCACTGCTCATTTTTGGCAATTGGATGCGAAGTATCAGTCCAAGAAGGAGAGCCCAACAAGCATGGCCGCCACTTGAGCATCGCACCTGCAATCTGAGGACACCCAGGTGGCTCATTTAATGCATATTTCCTTGGTTGATTTGGTCACCATTACCAGTTTTGGTAGTCGATTTGAGAGTTCATCCGCAACAGTAGCGAGGAGCTGTTTCTCAGGGCCCAAGGGCGTACTCCGTCGTTTTTGTAATAATGACTCAGAGGGCTGGGTCCTCTATAAAAACCCAGGCTTTGCAATGTAAAAGGGGGGGAAATTTCTGCTAGAAAGATGCTGTAACTTAATGTCCTGCATCTAATACTAAAGATTTTTATGCTCCATTTCTCTCTTTTATGCTGCCTTCTGTGCTTAATTCTTTTGTCTGTTTGCACTCGTATACTGAGACTCTGAATCTTGAATTTGGTGTGCGATTGGGAACTGTACCCTAAAATTCACCCTGAAGGATACATAGGAGAGGAAAAATGCTTTGTTGCTTTCTTTTATGCTGCCTGGTGGATCGAGGTTTCTGTTATTCCCTCTTCTTAATCGTTGTTACTCTGAACCTTGAATTTCAGCGAGAGAGAGGAGAACCCTATGAACCCGTCTAGAGGATACATAGGAAGGTCGGCACTACATTTCTTTCATTCCATTCTTGGTGTTTCCTGCTACTATTTGAGTTATTAGTGAGTGATCATGCTTCCTGTTCTTCCCCACCTTAAATCATCAATCTCTAACCCTTATCCCTTTTTTATTTCTTTCTCTAACCCAAAATCCTTTTATTTCTTTCTTGCACTCTTGTCTCAAACCCCAAAAGTAGATTAGTATAGGATCTGGCCTTTCTATGAATATTGGCACGAGGGGCATCTCTTCCTCTCGGACTTTCAATGTTGGTCGCAGGTCTAGGGTGCGCAAACCCACCAAAAGTCCTTTCCTATGCAGATTTGATGACCAACATGTACTTGTAATCATATTTGACAAAAAGATTCAATAAAAGAAGCATTCTCTTTCTTGTTAAAGTTATTATTGTCAATATTTTATGCTTTAATGTTTGATATCAATTGATGCATTAGTTAGGTGTGTGATTTTTACAAGGTTACACATAATATCATTTTATGTTATCAAGATGTGTTAATAGATGCACTTTATGCTTTGATTATATTACTTTTGGAATATGATACTACTGATGAAAATTGTGATTGCAGGACTAGGCAATATCATGGGTGGATTAGTATGGGACAACCATCACATATGAGAAAAAAAGGGAAATGATGAATGAAATTCTCATTGATAGCTCAAGGGTAACAAAAAAGCCTTCATATAGGTGCATTGCATATGTGTGTGTTTGTTTGAATGTACCTTTTGAAAAAGATATTGTTTAAGCTAAAGAGCCATCCTTAGTAGGCAAATGATAGCGTCGTAGTTATCATAAAATATCTTACTCAAGGAAAAAATTGGTGTATTATTAATTTCACCTTAATTAGGCAAGAATGGCTTAGCAAGAGGCCATGTGTGGAATTTCTTGATATCGATGTTAATGGTTAATATTAACATTCAATAATAACTAATTAGGTGAATAATTGGTTTAAATATTATTGTTCTAATGTGAGCAACATTAGGAAGGAATAAGTTAATGTTAGTGAATTTAAGAGCACAATTAGAACACTAACTAAAGTAATGCAAATAAACCTTGAGTGCAAAGGTTATAAATTTTAATGTTATGTTTGGAAAATTTGGCAAGTGGTAATCTTTGATAGTAACGTAATATTGAGAAAAATTTCCTCTTTGAGTAACATAAAGGTATGGAGTCCATGCTCAGATTATGATATTCCTAGCATTTCTTGAAATACCTATGTTAAATACATACTTTGGAGAGTTTTGGAGCTAGTAGAGGCATTGGAAGAAGATTGCAAGGAGACAAAACAAGAAAGAAAAAATAATTACTTATATTGGAGGTAATTCGTTAGTTGGTTACCTTAATGAAATAAAAAATTTAGATATGCTTCATGAAATTTCTTGATTTTTTTTGGTAGATAAGATACTATAGCATTAATACCAAGTTTTATAGGTTTTCCCAAAACCTTTTACAAAAATCAGCTCAGGGTTGTTGATGAACATATCCTTACTAAGGATCCTATATATGTAAAATCTACATGCCACCAAAGCCATTACATCCGATAAGGCACATAGCCTATTATCAAAAAGAAACTTCCCATACAAAATTTTGGGTATACCCCAAGAAAACACACATGCATCATAATTACAAAAAATAAACAGACATGGATCCCTTCCTTGAGACAATGGAGAAACAAAAAGCTACAGACACACATAGCAGAGTACTAAAAAAAATCTCACAAGCTCTATATTGACAATTATTCTTAATACTTCTTTGGTAATTGCTTTCTTCTGTATATGACATGCTTTGGTACCACATACTATCTTGGCAAATCAGCCTTAGAGAAGTGAACCTGCTAGCTAGATTTATGGTAGTGGCTATCTGGTGGTCCACATGGCTTTGGTTCGAAGTATTATATTGTCGTTTCTTTCCTTCCCTATGATTATCAACCAACCTCAAATTACTAAGATGAATAGGAGCCATGTTATCTGAAATGTGACTGTCCCCATTAGTCTTTGTGGTATTTCCAAGTAGCATCCATGAAGACTGACATCTCAAATAATTTTTATTGTGAGTCCAATTCAAAAAAGATACGAAAATTACTCATAGCCTTCAAACTTACAGTGCCTTCCTTGTTGGTAAATTTGACTATCATTCTTGGCATTCTTGTTGAATAAGATCCTCTACTTCACTCTGGAAATCGTGTTCCCATTTGAAAAGTTCATCACCATCAACACCCAAATTGGTCAGCTTATCAGTAATTTTGTTAGCTTCACGAAAGACATGTTGGGCTTTTTTGTCTTGTATTCCTTGGAAAAGGATCCTAGCCTCTTCAACAATTGTTTTAATCCTCCAAGGAGGTGTTTTCAAATTATTGAGGAGATTTATAACATGCATAGAGTCTCCTATGATCAAATTGCCTTCTAAGTCTTGAGTCATTTGAAGGCCTCTCCACATAGCTCTAGCTTCAATTTCGTTGTTCGTCCTTGTTCCCAAATATTCGAAAAACACAAGCATCATATTCCCATTATGATCTCACACAATTCCACCAGTGCCTACTCTGCTAGGATTTTCCTTAGCTGCTCCATCAAAATTAAGCTTAAACCAACCCGTAGGAGGTGGAGACCACTTAACATTGGATTTGGGGTTGACTACCCTAGGCATAGACTCATTTAACAAGGTTAAGCTTAAAGTGGTAAGGTTTTCCTTACCTTCCCTCGCTTAACGCCGTTTAATATTACAAAACATAAATATGACAACGATAGAAACAAAAGCGGATATGTAAATACAAATCAGCGAAGAGAGATTTTTTATTGTAAAAGAACAAAGCCACTAGGAGGGCAGATCCCGCCGTTAAGGCTAAAATGCGAATACGCAGTGAAAGCAGATAAAAATGATAAGATTATTAAACCCTACGCTTGGAAACTATCTATATATGCAATAAAATGATTTAAATATTATGGCCGACTGCTCATAATATTTGTATTGTAACATAAATATTGAGCAATCATGGTCTCCTACAGATGAGGTTTACGACTATCAAAAGGGATAAGGTTCACATTCTTGTTGACAAAGGATAGGATCCTGGCAATGATAGTTTGATGATCATGGATAGACTCATTAAAGACTCTATGGTTCCTTTCTAACCACACATGCCAAAGATAGTGATTGAGACAAATTTTCCACATGTATCTAAGTCTTTGGCTTGAAAAGGGGCAAGGCCACTGGAAAAAAAAATCAAGTACGATGGCTGGTTTAACCCATGAAATATTAAAGGCCTAAAAAACCCCACTTAGGACAGTCAAGGAAAAAGGGCACTCAAGGAAAATGTGATAAATGGTCTCCCAATTAGCCCTGCACAAATAAAAACAATTAGTGATACAAATACCTTTATGCATCATATTATCAATGGTTAGAATTCTTCCTTAGATAACCAACCATGAAAAGACTACAAATTTTGGAATTAAATGTTTTATCCAAACTAAGTCCTTTTGGAGGACAAAATCCTCGTCATCAAGCAAAAGCTTGTAAGCTGATTTAATAGTGAACTTCCCATTTTCCATAGGAGCCTAGGTCACTTGATCTTCCTTGGGTCTCATGGGGATAAATTGTTGCCCGAGAATGTTATAAATATCATTTGATTTCGCTTGAAATCCTTGAATTCTTATTTGTTTCCACTTCATTCTACCTCTGTCCTCAACCATATAATCAGAGACTTTTTTGCCAATGAGTTCTTTTGTGATATCTCTAATTCGGGTTAAGTTAGGATATTGCGTCAGTGGTTTGTCCTTAGCCCACCTATCATTCTAGTAATTTATCCTCTCACCATTGCCTAATACTCGTCTTAAACCTTTTTTGATGATTTTCTTACAATTAAGAATTGCTTTCCAAAAAATAGAACCTCTGATTGGAACTGAGTCACTTAGAAATTCCATATTTTGAAGATACTTTCGTTTGATGATAGCTATCCATTCATTTTCTTCACCAGAAATGAGATGCCATGCCTGCTTAGCTAGTAAATCTAAATTTATATGAGCAATTATCCTTAGACCTAAGCCCCCATTTTCCCTGGGTCTGCACACTTTGGTCCATCCTACAAGGTGTATCCTTTTTTTCTCCTCTGATCCAGTCCATAAAAAATATTTTTGGATTTTCTCAATTTTTTGGAAAACCTTCACAGGGGCTTTGAAAATGAAGAGGAAATAGACTAGAATGATCTGAAGAGAGGCCTTAGTGAGGGTCATATTTCCTGCTTGAGATAGAAGATGACATTTCCATCCAACAAGTTTTTTTTGAATTCTTTCAATAACCTTGTACCACATTGACTCTCTCGGAGAACCAATGAAAAGAGGGAGACCAAGATACGAAGTGGGGAGGTTTGCTATATCACATCCTAAAATTTTTACAATCCTTCCTTACCTTTGAATGGGGGTGTTCAAGAAATATAACTTGCTTTTACTAAAATTAACTTTCTGACCAACAATGTCCTCGTGGAGTTGCAGGATGTATTTAATTATTTTAGCCTCAACCACTGATGCCTTAGTCAATATAAGGGTATCATCGATGAATTGTTGGTGAGAAATAGCCCTAGTTAGAGATGTTGACTTGATTACCTATATTAGTCTTGAACTACAAGCATTTTTGATGGTTCTGCCTAAATATTTTGCCATAATGATGAATAACATGGGGCTAATAGGGTCCCCCTGCCGAATTCCTCTGTGACTTTGAAAGTAACCAATAGTTGTTCCATTAACTAGAATTGAGAACCATGCTTTAGAAATAAATTCTTTAATCAAATTAACCCATTGGTGGTGAAAATCAAACTTAAGGAGGACAGCAATTAGAAAGTCCCAATTTAGCCTATCAAATGCTTTGTTCATATCAAGCTTGAGGGCAAAAATAGACCCGTTAGTCTTATGAGAAGAGTGCAGAGCTTCATGAACTGTGATAACTCCATCCAAGATTGACTTGCCATGGAAAAATATTCCCTAGCATGGATCTATGATGTGGGGAAGAATATCTCTCATTCTATTTGCAATGGATTTAGTTAGGATATTGTAAGAAACATAACACAGACTGATTGGCCTGAAGTCAGCCATAGATTTAGGGGTTTGATTCTTAGGAATTAGAGAAATAAAAGTAGAGTTGATATATTTTGGGATATGATTGCTTGCTTGGAATTCTATGACAGCAAAAATTACATCCTCACTTATGATGTCCCAAAAATCTTGATAGAAACGAGGGGGAAAGCCATCGGGTCCTAGGGCTTTTTTTGGCTCCATGCTAAACAAGGCTTCTTTAATTTTCTCATCAGAAAAGGGAGATAGAAGCTTAAGGTTTATATCCTTATTTACTATTCTAGGAATGTATTGCAAGAGAATATCTTTGTCCTCCTCATTGCACTATGATTCCTGACCAAGGATAGAATTGAAATAAGTTACTGCCTCCTTTCTGATTTCTATTGTCTTGAGTAATAGAACCATCTACTTTTAAAAAAAAAAATATCTTGTTATTGCTTCTATTTCTAAGCATGGTGACATGAAAAAAATTGGAATTTGAATCTCCATATTTCAACCAAAGAGCCCTTGATTTTTACCTCCAATAGATTTCCTCACAGGCCAAAATGTTATGAAACTTTGCTAGTTTTGTTCGTTCCTCCTGCCTAGTAGTTTCATCAGCATCACCATGTTGGATCCTCTGATCAATTATATTCAAACTTTCAACAACCTATTTTTTATTTTCAAAGAGGTTCCCAAAGACATATTTGTTCCAAGTTTGAAGCTTTTCCTTAACAAACTTTAATTTTCCAGCAAGTTTAAAATCTGCACTACCCTTGACAGGCTGCTGCCACCACTGACTTAAGTTATCTCTGAAACTAGAATGTTTGATCCACATAGATTGAAATCTGAAAGGTTTCTTGAAGGACATAGAGTTAGGGATATCCAAAAAAATGGGATTATGATCAGAGGCAATTTTAGGAAGGGCTTGCAGGGTAGAATCACCAAACAAAGTTGTAGCCTCCTTTGATAGAAAAAACCTATCAAGCATTTCTTGAATGAGATGACACCCTATCCGTCGATTGCTCCAGGTATAATTCGATCCTCTAAGTTTTACATCCATAAACATGTTGGAGTTCACAAAGTCATTGAACTCATCCATGCTCCTGATAGGTGGTCTATTTCCACCCATTTTTTCTGAAGGGTAAAGAGGAGTGTTAAAATCCCCAGCCAAAATCTAGGGGACATTATGGAAGATTTCACTCAGATTGCCTAAGTAATCCCACAGTAGAGCTCTCCCTTGAATTGAATTCGAGGCATAAATATTTGAAAGGATCCAAAACCTATTGCTATTTATTTCCTTAAATAAAACACTAAGAACCCTATCATCTTTCTAAATAATGGTGCCTTCTAATATTTGGGGATACCACAAATTCATAAGGCCTCCAGATGCTCCTTTGGCTGATTTGCAAACCATCTCCCCTTGATTCTAGATTTTTTTTGCTATTTTTTTGATTGAATCTCATCAGTTTTTGTTTCTTGCAACATGATAATAGTTGGATTCACTTGATTTCTTATTGCACTGACTTCCCTGTGTCTGGGCAGGCCATTAAGGCCTCTCACGTTCCATGATAGGATCTTCATTTAGATTGTTTGGGATTTTTTCCTCTCCCCCTCCCTTGAGGGGGTTTTCCTAATTTATTGTCTTCAAAACCTAGAATAACCTGTTGAAACAAGGTTCTCGGTTTTCCATTGGCAATATCATTTTCAGTTTTAAATTTTTGATGCTCAGCATTTGATATTCTACCTCTTCTTTTTCACTGCCAAAATCTATAGGAGACTTCACAGTGCTCCTAGTTTGTTTAGGACTAAACAGAGGGGAGGTAATTTTTTGCAAAACTGAACTACCATATTCCTAAGTCTAAAGAGTTTCACATATCTCCACCCCTACATCCAAATATTCTCCTTTTTTCATGTATTCCCCTGGTCTGTGGGATGGTCCCTTAGTAGGATTCACTTGGCTCCTAGTGATGATGTTAGGGAGATGAGATTTTTTATTTTCCATTGCCTCAATTTTCTTCCTAAGTTCTTCAACATTAGGGTTTGGCTTTGGGATGCCCACTGGGCTTGAAGTATTTCCAGCATTGTGGTTTAAGGATCCTGACTTGGATGTGGATTCTAGAGATCGTGCATTAGGATTTGGATTTGTGATGCCCACGGGGCTTACAATAATTTCAAAATTAGGGTTTGAGGATCCTATCTTGGATGGGGATTCGAGAGAGTCAGAAAGGTTATCCTGAAGGTGCTGGGCTTCCATGTCTTCTGATAATCCTCCTACTCCCATATTGGATAGAATTGAAAATTTATTTGAAACTAGAGGATTGGAACTTACCTGAGTATTTTTTTTGCCAACAAACTATTTTTTTCCTTTGTCTTGCTAGGACCCTGCACCCTCTCTTTTCTTTTTTTGGTAGATATAGTTTGCCTGATTGAAATTGCCTCTTCCAAGGAAACTCATCAAATTTCCTTTGTCTAGCATTCCCTGCTTCTACTTTTCTCTATTCATTGCCAGGTTAGGGCACTGATTGCATAGATGTCCTTGATTTTTACATTCTGCATAGAATTTCGATATGTTTTCGTATTATATCAACTATTTTCTATAGTATTCTCCATACTCTAGCTCCACAAACTTGGAAATTCATTATTCAAATTAGCATTTACACATATTCGTGCATGAGTCATCCTTGTCCTGGCCAAGGTCAAATGGTCAATGGAGATAAGGTCCCCTATAGTTCTAGCTATGCCTTACAGCCAATATTCATTGAATAAATGGGTAGGTAGAATTGGGAGATGAACCCAAATAGGGGCAATGTTAATATTTTGCTTTTTAGGATCAAAATATTCACCCCAGCGTCTATGAAAAAGGCTCATTTTGCTTAGAAACCAAGGACCTCCTGTTAAAATGTGGTTAGCATCCTCCATATTGTTAAAATAGATAATGAAGAACCCTCGAGTTAGAGCTACCAACTCCAAAATGCCTACCAGTCACCATTTACCTATCGCCCAAGCCTTGATAGTCTCCATGTCCGACCTACCTCCCAAAAACTTGCCTACCAGGGAGAATTCTTCCATTAAAAGAAAAGGGCTCATGGAACTTGCCGAGGCTAAAATTTTATTATTTATTGGAACTAGGGGTGGAAGAGAGAGAACCTCATTTATTTTTCCTCTAAGAGTCTCAGCAAAATATAGCCACTTCTTGGGCCCCACATTGTCCTTTGTATCTTTTTTATCGGGGTCTTTTTGAGGAGGGTCAGGCCCCCATGTGATGCCCACCTCCAAATCTGCCGCAACCTTACTGCCTTCCTCTGGATTTGCTACTACATTGCTTGGTTTGTGGTTTAGGTAGCAAACTTATCCAACTTTTAGTTTCTCTTTTGTTGCTAATTTACAAGTTATTTCGGTTTTTTATTCGATCTAGGTTAGCAGCTTCTATTATTGTAAGGCTAGTGGGTAGGCCGAATCCTTGCACTTTGTGTAGCTTAGCTTTTTGTGTTGAGACGAGCTTTCATTTCCATTTCTATTGCTTTATTGGCTATTATTTTGGATCTACTATTGTGCTATATTGGTCTTGAGTGGGTTCTTCAAGTTCAGGGTAGCTTTAACATTTGAGCATTGAGCTTTTCTTTTGTTCTGTTCCTTTTGTCTTTTTAGCCAAAGTCTTTTGTTGATCATTGTATGGAGGTTGTTGTTCAAGTCAACCTTTAGTGGTGCTTGGATGAGTTTTTTTGATGTAGAACCTGAGACTCGTATTTTTATGTATGTTTCCTTAGCTAGTTTGTGTGCAAACCACTATGGCTACATAGTTGCACTAATTGCAACTATAGACCCATGCTCTCCAATGGCTCCTTTGGTGGCTGTGTTGCTAAGATGTTTCTTTATGTTTTTTCTATGGGATTCTATAGATTTTAGGTATGTAGGTAGTGGTGTGTTAGAAGGTGGTGATGGTCATTTTCTTAAGTTTTTAATTATTGCTAAACCTTTTCTTGTATAAGGTTTTAATTAGGGTTTTATCTTGTTTTTGTTGCTTGGGTAATTTGTTGGTTGATTGCTTATATTTTGTTTGGAATCAAATTTATTTGATTACTGATTTCTAAATCTATGTTATGAAGGCTTTAATGAGGATATTTCAATTTATAATGTTTGGTTATTTAGGAAATATAATAAATAGTTGCCAATACAGTTTATCATGGAGCATTTTCTTTTAAAGTTATTTGAGAGACCTATAAATTTTTATAATGTGGTTATGTGATTATTAATTTTTTCAATTGGTTATATGGGATTAAAATGAGCCCCACCCACATTACATCATCACCACATAGTGGTATTACAACAGATATTGGATATTATCCATGTATCGCTCGAAAAGATTTGAACCTTGGTCTCCTTCCTTAAATATTGAGGAATCTAACTAGTTGAGCTAATGCCACTTGATAGAAAATAAATTCATTTTTTCAATGAGTTTACACAGGTTTTTATGAGGGGTCTCGGTTCCCTCATATTGAGTGGGGTTTGAACCTTGGACTTGCAAAAGAGAGGCGAAAACCCTTACCACCAAAATAAGCTTGGAGCTATGGTTATGCGATTATTAATTATTTAAGGAGATGAATAGTTTTATTAAAGAAAAATAAATTATGCTTTATGGAAGTAATGCTTGAATGTAAAAAATATGTAAATAGATTAAAAGTTGAAATGTAGGTATATTTTTATAAGAAAGAGATATTGCATTGGAATTTTATTAATTGATTGGAGCATTTTGGTGAATTGCATTTTAAGATATAAAAGTTTTATGTGAGTTTAATATTGAATATTAACTTTATGAAGTTGTATTTATTTTTAATAGTGTTTTTTTGAGGCTTGAGTAGATAAGAAATTCATTATTGAGAGAAGTAATTCTCTTTGTTTGCATGAATTGCATCTTGCATGGATTTATGTGATTGCATATTACATGTTCAGTTGCCTACGCATTATCATGAGTTGTCCTAATCCCTAAAATTCTATTCAAGTTTGTGGGAAAAGTTTTTCAAACAAAGGACTTGATGGAAAATATGGATCCACAATTTTTGTGTTGTAATAATGTATTTGAAGAAGAGCTTATTCTTGAGAAGTGTTGTATTGTATTTTTGTAAGCTTTGGATGAAGAAAATATGTATTGTAGTAGTATTGAAAGATTTGATTAAGAATAAAATATTATATGTTAATATTCTTTATGTAAGTTCTTGAAATAATTGGCTATGTGCAAATGAAGAATTATGTTCAATGTATGGATTATGAAAAATGATGATTCATGGTAATTATGGAAATGCTATTATTGCTTCAAGAATATTTTAGTCTTTATAAGTGTTATGATGCATTTGTTTATGTTAAATTATAGCACTTTATTTTGAAGCATTGAAATTACTTCATATTATTTTGGGAGAGATGTTTATTTATTTAAGTTGGTTAGACTCTTTGGGTTGTTGGGTTTCTTGGAAAAAATCTAGAGCCATATTAGAACCCTTGAGTCAAGAAGATGACTTGATTCTGGGAGTTGTGGTGATGCAATAACCAGGTATATATCTAGGAGTGGTAGTGATGCAATAGCTAGATATTTATGAATAAAACACCTTGAACATTGACAAAGTGATGAGGCTTCTGGGAATAATTTATAAGATAGTAGTGGTGGCACCTTGAATGATGAGGATCAGGTGATCATGTTCATTTCTAGACAAGTTGTAATGAACTTAGCCTATAAAGGTGTGGTAGCTAAACACTAAGGCATTATGCCTAAATAATCCTATATAGATGGACTTATATAGGTTTTGGGAAAGGAAATCCCATTAAAGTGTTATGGACATTAAAGGATAATCCCTATATCATGGTCAAGTTGTCATATACTGGTGAGGGTATAAGAAAGGTGGGGGGGCCACTATTGGTGTCTTTACTAAATGATGATGTTTAGAAAGGTGAACCCCAAAAATATGGGATTTTGGCCACTCCTATCCACTTGAGTGTCCTCTACAAAGACATTAAACTCAAAATGTGGTTATGCATTATAATGCTAAAACTTATTGAGACTTCTTTGTGAACCTTAAAAAAAGAATGTATCTCTCTCTTGGGTTGGTTTTTGTGGGTTGTTATAGTTGGTATTAGAGCTCTAGATCATAGGACTAGAAGCTTCCATGGAGAGAACCTAGGATAAGCCTTGACTTGATGTGCTACTTTAGGGAGACTTACTCTTCTAAGGATATTAACTTGTATAGACACCAAAATCTAGCCACTTGTCATCCATTCATAACTTCCCTCCATATTTATCTATTATATATATATATATATATATATATATATATATATATATATATATATATATTTGTTTAATATATATTTAAATAATAATATTTCATATATTATATATATTTACATAAATTAATACCAACCATCCATCATGATCTAATCCTAGCCATTCATCCACCTTAATCCATGCCACCTGCCAAGATTTAATCTCCACCCTTTGTCATATTTTAATCTTGACCACACAAATTGTGTTGTTGAAACCCTAACATGCCCTAGGGAAGATTATAAAGAGGAGTCATTTTGATGACTCAACCCCTAAGTTTTTGAATTCTCTAAGTCATTTGGAGTTTCAAATCCCTTTGCCACTATCATCCACCATTATCGCATCCTCCATATCCATCATCGTAAATCTCATGAATCAGATCTACTATGTAGCTTATTATTTACACCTCCAATGCCCACCAAAGCCTTAAAAGTACCTCTAGGCAATCTAGACCATCATCAAGCATCCTCCAAAGTTTTGAGAGCACCCATCAGAGTTTTGAGATTACTCTTGGGTGTTTTTGGTCATCACTGAGTGCTCGTAGGCATTTCCCATCCCTAATCTACAACTCTACAACCCTTGAGTGTTGCTAGGGCACATCTATGTACCCATAATTTATAACCACAATGAAGACATAAGTGACAAGTCAACATAAACAAGGTAAAAGTTCATTTGCAAGTATTTTAGTATTTTTAGATCTGTTTACAGTTTATTTATGCAACTAGGGTTAGTGATTTCTCTTTCTGAGGGTCTCACGTAGTGGATCCATCATAGATATTGTCAATCCTATATGTTATTATGTGCATGTGTGAAAAGAATATTCATTATCAACTACTTAAGCTGGAGTGGTCCTGCATAGGATACCAAAAAACCCACTCACTCTATTGGGATAAATTATGAGTTTGAAGACACCATGATTTATTGACTTAGGGTTTTAGAGAACCCTAGATTTGTAACAATTGTAACATCTGTATTAATATTATATTATGTTGTAACATTAGATATTTAAGGCTCCCCCATTTATATCAATAAAATACTATCTTTTGTGCAACATATTGTGTATTGATTTTTATTATCTATTTCATTGATGTTTCGTTTTTGCATTCACAAATGGCAATCACGATGGGATCCACAAAGGGTTCTACATTTTAAATTATCTTGATAATAACTTATGGTTTTATATTTTTGTATTGCAAGTTTTCAAAAAAATAGATCATGTAAATTTCGTAGAATCAGGGATTCTATAGAATGCAGAAGTTGTAGAAGTTATGCAAATACCCTGCAGCACTCGAGGGATGCCCTCCAGAGTTTAGAATGTGCCCTACTACATTTTAAAAGAACCCAAGGGAATTTCATAGAGAGGAAGAAAAATATGTAGACTTATTTATAAGTCTGCCTAAAAACCCTAACCCCTCTATTTTGCGTATTTTTACATTTTAATAGATTTAGTGTTAAAAAAATAATTAAATATCTATTAAAATAAGTATGTTTAATCTGCATCTTAGGCATTAGAATAGTATTTGCATCCATTTTCATTCACACATCTCACATTTCCAATTAAATTTTCACTATTTTTTGGTGTGGTGCAATTAAGACCCTACATCCTATTTTCATACGAATTGTTAATAGCATGAAATAGTCTACATTCTAGGGTTAGGAATTTCTCCTTTTTTTGGTCTAAGTAGGAACAACAATAGTATATTGAAAGTACACTCGAATTTGGTGATTCAAGATGAAATAGTAGATGAACCCTCCTATGTTTAGAGAGCGGTCTTAAGTGGTGTACTCTACTTCTTTTGAAAAAAATAATATTTCTAGTGTTGGCTTCTAATTTAGACTTGTGAAATTAGTTACTCCTGACATTGTATGTACACCATGAAAAACTAGAAATATTAATAGGAATCACACATAGCACGTATCACTTTAAATAGTAATGTGTTGGATTTCATCATCAAACATTGCTTGAGATATGGTGACAATGGGCTTCATCTCCATCCACCAATATCTACCCTTAGACACCTTAGGACACCCCTGAGCAAACTTACTGGACTTCATAACTAGTAAGAATCTCATTGCCCTTCCAAGACATAGTTTTTACCCAATTTTAAATGAAATTAGTGCATCATAACACACAAACAAAAACACACAAAAACAGAAAAACATTAAAACAAGATAAAAAATAGGTAAGATACATTTGTTGTATAAAAATAGGATTGGATTACCTATTTGATTTTTTGAGTTTTTCATTCTACATTTTATTTTCTAGAACATTTTATATTTGGTTCATTAGATTATGGTGATAACAAGAAATCAAGCTAAAGTAATGAATCAAATTTCCACCAATCAAACCACTTCAACAATGGAGTGTTCATCATCACCTTTCACCACCACTTACATGATCAATCCCCCTAGTGTGATACATGTAAGTCATTCAGATTTTTTTGTGGGTCCATCACACGTTGTGTCACCCAATAGTTATTTCACATGGCCACACCACAAATAGAAGCATATTCACCTTTCATTGACCACCACATCACCCATATAGACATGGCACAAGTGGAAGCTCTTTTAAAATATACTAACTATGTCTTAGAACCAGTTAATAGCCCACCTAGGCATGATCCTTCTTTCTAGTAGGAACTTATCTCCTCCCAGCCTTCAAGCCTTACCTAGGTGTACAATAACCCTCTTTTTGAGGTATCTGCTACACCTTCCCAAAAATTTTCTATACCACAATCATCATGTACTCAAAGTACATCCATCCCATTCTCATGCACCTCAATCTATGGTAACCCATTGTATGAAGCACATGTTAATGCTGCTTCACAAGTGACCGTGTCCCTACCATCTAGTTTATCCCATAAAGTTTCAATTACCATTGTAAATTACTCCCCACCTACCTCATCAATCCCATCCATGTCCATTCCATCAACCTCTGATATGGAAATACATGAAGCATGGGAACACCTCAACAAATTGCTTAAGAAGAAATATAATGCTCAACAACAAGTTTAAGTGATCAACCCTAAGCCTCAACTTATTTCCACTTAGCCCATATTTGTCAGTTAAAGTCCATCTTGGGTACCAAAATATTCTATGGTTTCCATTCCCATACTATCGCCAACCCATACTCATTCTATTCCCATCAACCAACCCATCCAAAGCCCTCATACATTATCTTCGTATCTTCATTCACAATCATTCCTTCATCAACCCAATTATTTTCAATATCAATCCACTCCACCAAGTCATAATTGCCTCATTACACCTCTACATTATTCCACCTCACCATCACAAAATAATCAAGTGATTCAAGGTTTCCACATTCCTGGGGAGGATCCTAGAATCCAGGCTATGAAGCAACAAATTGATAGTTTGATGCAACATACTCTTGGCATGATAAACCATAAGCCTAACCTATGTTAAATAATTAATTAACCAATTCATCCTTTGGTACCATTGGTACCATAATCGCCATATATGATAGAATTTATAGTATCAAAACTTGATAAATTTAAAGGGACTAAGGACCTTGAAGAGCACATGAGCTCATTTATTCACTGTTGCTTTAGAATTCAAAGCAATGATGTTCTAATACTTAGAACCTTCCATAAAATATTAGGGGGAGATACTATAGAATGGCATAACCATTTTTCCAACCATAGTATTTATACTTTTGATCAATTGGTTGACCAATTTATTGAAATATTCTCCCTCAATGTAAGAAATAGTCTCATTATCCGATATATATGGTCTAAAATAATATGATGATGAGTCTGTCTATGACTTTGGTAACCATTGGAGGGCCATTATCACCAAATTTTCATTTTCCCTACCAATGGAGGAGTTGATCCGATTGTTCACTAAGAGTTACCTAAAACCCATCTCTTGGTTATTACAATTATAGCAATATAGATCATTTGATGAAGCTCTTGCCTAGGATAGCAAAATTGAGGAGATACAAATTCAAGAGGGTATGCTTAAGCCTATGAATAAATAATGGTAAAACAAAGGCCAATATAAAGGAAACTATTTTGGCCAAACCAAATCCAATCAGGTCAATCCAGCCAATTCATCCAATCAAGTAAATTAAGTGGTCATGAGACAGAAGGAAATGGCTCAACAATAACATATGCAATAAAAATCATGACAAATTGAATATCATACGATTCCCTCAATAACTCAATCAAGTCAAACCATAGTGCCAGCTGTGGAAAACCAACCACATCGATAATATTTTTGACAACCCCACCAATATACCCCATTGGCCAAATTTTATGCCTCTAGTTTTTGTAGGTTATATGACCCAAATCAACTTCCCTCGCCTGAGGTCCAACCTAATGATCCCGCTAAACTTGGTAAATACTATAGGGAGTATTTTTTGTCCTTATCATAGACAGAATGGGCATGATATTAATATCTACCATCAATTCAAATATAAAATGCAAGACCTTATTGAGTTAGGGGATATCAAGCTTGACAATCCTCTAGCTCAACAAAATCAAATTCTTAGGATTGATCAAACACCACTTCTTCATCATGAGGAAGCACAACCAACAACAGTGTTAAATACCAAGACTCATCCTTATCAGGTTAATCATATTCAACAGTACTAAGGTTTTGTGGGTACTATTCTCATAGTAACCCGAGGTCAACAAAAACACACCAATCAACAAAATGTTTAGCAATAATCTATTCAACTGCCCATACCTCCATAGGAAAGTGTGTCTCAACCCACCACATCATAATCTCCCATTCAATTTTCCTCTAATCCCTCACCACAAATCCATATTACTAGTCATTAAAATCAACCTAGTCATCATTCCAATTGTCCATCTATGCCAATCATCTCATTCAAGATTCAGTTAACCACAAGCTTAAAAATGGCTTTAGCCAAACTATCTATATATGAGCTAATTCAAAAATATCCTCCACATCGTGAAGCATTAATGGATATTCTAAAATCCATTGAACTTCAATCTCAAGACACTAATGCATTCAATAATTTTATGGGAAATATTCAAATATGTATGGAGCCTTCCATTACATTCTATGATTTTAAGATTAAACTAATATCATCAAAATCAGTGGATCCTTCATTACATATTATGAATAAAATTGACAAGAAACCATTCAAAAGAGTTTTAATTGATAATGGATCCTCCATTAACATCATCACCACATTTGCTCTTCATCATCTCAATCTTCCTCTAAATCACATTACCAAATCCACTTTCACCTTGAAAGCATTTAATGATGCTCTCTTCTCCATAGTTGGCACTATTGTTTTGCCTATAAAAATGGGGTTCAAAACATTGCATACCATGCTCCACATATTGGAAGGATCCATGCCGTATAATGTAATACTTGGATGACCTTGGATGAGGGAAATGGGATGTGTCCCTTTAATATTGTATCAATTCTTGAAATATGTATATGAAGGACAAGTCCATTGCATATCGATGGATGTTGAACCATTCAAGTATTACAATTTTATCTCAAATCCCTATGAGTTCATGTTACCTTCCACTCATCTATTCCCCACTTCATCAACCACACCATCCATATATTCATCTAAAGCCCCTATTTTGAAGGAGCTTCCCATCACCACTTCACATTAGAAATCCACTTCCATACCTCCATATTATTGCCATTGACTACATGCACATGTGGTCAAACTCAATATACTTTAGCCACATAATTAAAATAAACATATTCCACTACTCTTTCCACATCATTGCCAATTAACCAATCATCTTAGTCAAGTCATCTTCATCCACATCAACCAACGTATCACAAGTTGAATTAACGAATTGTGAGATACCATCCCAATCCACACTCAAGCCAATCATGAGTCATCCATTTCCAATCCATCCACATAATCCCAAGTCGAGGTCCACTTCACTAATCCTAGTATTGATGAATATGTGGTCCGAGATATCATAGTTACATCACTCAATATTCAAATTGCTAAGGATTACAGTCACCCACGTGATCCACCCTTATCTATAGGAGTGGTATATAACATGGGTTTAGTGCCTAATAGCATAAATTTTGTATATGGGGGGTTTGATTCATTGTCCAATTTAGTTACTCTAGATGAACCCAAATCACCAACATCGACCAATATACAATAAATGTCGGGTTTTCCATCTTGGTATTTTCACATTGTTAATCGGTAAGGACATGGCCTAGGATGACCTAAACAAGGAATACATGAGATTATCGATGTTTCATATCAAGAAATGCATGACCATTTAGGTTTAGGCTATCATCCACTTTCATCCACTTCTTCTCTTGAGTAAGCTTTCCAAAGCTTAAATTTAAATTCAAGAGAAGACATCCATCACATAGATGACTCTGAAGATGAAATCTACAAATAATTTGACCTTATATCGATAGCTTCTAACGAATATGAAGAGGAATAAAACCCCATAATTCTACACACCAAACATGATTAGTATTACCTAAAAATTTTCCTTATCCATTAGCTCATATAACACTTGCTTCTTCCACAAGAACAAGCCAAACCAACCAGTGAACCACCACCTCCATTCCATTGGTCCACATCACCATCCATTTTTCTTGTAATATATGTACATAGATCAAATTTCAAAATAAAAAAAAACATTTTGTATGTACATTGCATTTATTTGTGTTGCTTGCTACTGTTCAGGTTTACCAGAGTTCTAACATTGATTTTAGCTGAAATGATCCATCCGTCATTTACCCTTGCCAACCATCCATTTTCCCCTTAAGTCAACAAGAATTCTATTGGTTTATTCACCCCACTATGTAATCCATATGATTTGGCAAAGCCAATTCCAATTGACATGAACCTTATTGATATGGATCGAATTTCCTCACCACCATCCTTTTTTGAGTTCATATTTTTTGAGAAATTATTAAGGGCTTTAGCCAACTACACTCCTCCATCACCCCCACCTTCATCTTCACATTCACCTTTAGATGCTAAGGTTTTCTAGGTAAACATAGGCAAGGTTGAGTCAGAAGAGTTTGATGACATCATAGATGACATTCATCTGATCCCAATGCCCCATCAACTTGAGGAAGGTTCTCAAATGTCTATTGAATATACTATCAATGTGAACCTTATTTCAAACGAAGATAATCCCCAAATTTTCAAACTTGGTAAAATTTTATTCACATATGAACAAGAACAATTAATTTCTCTCCTCAATAAGGACATTTTTGCATGGTCTTACAAAGACATGTTCAACCTTGACCCTAGCTTGGTTGTACACAATCTCACCTTACACTCTTATTCTAAGCCAATCAAACAAAAACTAAGAAGGATGCATCCTACCATTGCCCTCTTGGTCAAAGAAGAGCTTCAAAAATTTTTAGATGTGGGCTTCATTATACCCATTAACTATCCTGAGTGGCTCTCAAACATGGTACCTATTTGTAAACTTAATAGGGTGATACACATTTGCACTAATTTTTGATATCTCAATAAAGCATGTCATAAGGATGAATTTCCTCTTCCAAACATCGATACTCTTGTTGAAACTTGCACTGGCCATGAAATGCTTTCTATAATGGCCAATTTTTTAGGATACAACCAAATCTAAACAAATCCTGGTGACCAACACAAAACATCATTCACTACACCTTGGGGGACTTTTTATTACAAGGTGATGCCCTTTGGACTTAAAAATGTAGGTTCCACTTATCAATGTACCATGACATACATATTTCAATATTACATGCATAGGATTATCAAAGATGATGTGGATGATCTCTTGGAAAAATCTAAAACTTGACAAGAGCACATTGGTGTATTGGAAAAAGTCTTTGATCGACTTCTAGAGTATAATGTAAGGTTGAACCCCAAGAAATGTGTCTCTGGTGTTATCTCTATAAAACTACTAGGGTTCATTGTCTTCAAAAGAGGCACTGAGGTGGACCCAAACAAACTCAAGGTCATCATGGAGATGCCTTCCCAAATAAACTTAAAGGAATTATGTAGTTTACATGGTAATCTATCCATACTATCGGATTGCATAGATAACCAGTTCTTGCTACCGCTAGGTTAATAGGATAAACCACTAAATACAAGGTTCACTTAAAATTGCAAATGTATTTGGAAAATATTGAATAAAGGTGCAAATATGAATGAAATTGATGATGTTGAATGTTGGTGTATGGATAATGCAATGAATGATTCTATTTTTACCACAACAAATGTAGGGGTTGTTGACATGAGAAAATGTAATGGCTATGAAAAGTGCAATGATTGATTTTATTTTTGCCCCAACAGAAATAGGGTTTTATGATTAGGAAAGATGCAATGTCAGCAAATGGTGTAATGAGCAATCCTTTTTTACCCCAACAGAAAAGGGGTTTTGTGAAAATATAAGTGTCCTTAAGGTGATCTACCCATCCTACCAAATTGCATGGATAATCAATCACTGCAATCACTAGGGGACTAGGGTAAACCATTAAATACAAGGTTCACTTGTATTTGAAAATATATTTTGCAAATGTGGAATGAAGATGTAATGACGAATGCAATTGATGATGTTGAATGCAATGAATGTGAATGTGTGGAATTATTCTATTCTTTCCCCAAAATATGAGGGGATTTTTGAAATGGAAAAATGTGATGACTATATCTATTTTTGCCATAACAGATGATGGGATTTTTGAAATGGAGAAAATGTGATGACTGTGTCTATATTTTCCCTAATAGATGAAGGGGTTTTTGAAAATACAAGTTTCCTTATGGTGATTTGTCCATCCTACTGGATTGCATGGATAACTAGTCTCTACAACCACCAGGTGACTAGGATAATTCACTAAATACAAGGTTCACTTGGAAAGTGCCAAGGAATTTTATAACTGTAATGATGAGTAAAATTGATGATGTTGAATGCAAGGAATGTGGATGATGTAATGAATGATTTTGTTTTTTCCCTAAAAGAAAAGGGATTTTTGACAAGGAATGAATGCAAGGCAAAGGACAACAAATTTTGATAAAATAATGCAATCTTTTAAACCTAGAAATGGATGTGGATTATGTGAATGCAAGGCAAAGGGCACAAATTTTGATAAAAGAATGCAATATTTTGAACCTATCAATTGACTTATTAATGATGTGACGTGTATGTATGATTGAATTATTTGTTGAATTGGTGGGGAAGGTGTGATACCTTGAACATCCCCAAGTTGTGTGCTTGTTTTTTTGATTGGGAGAAATGTATGATACCTTGAGCACCCCCAAGTTTTGTTCTTGTTTTCTTGATTGGGGAGAAGGTGTGATACCTTTAACACCCCCAAGTTGTGATGTTTTTTGTTTTATTGGGGGGGAAGGTGTGATACCTTGAGCACCCCCAATTTTTGATGTTGTTCGAAATTTCTAGTGATATTTGCATATGCAAATTATATCTATATATATGGCTTTTACTTTTGTGTTATGCTTTTATGTGAATGCTTGTTGTGGATGCATGTGTATATGGATGATTAATGCATATGATAATGTGTTATGGATGCAAATGAACTAATGCTCTAATGATCATTTATAGTTTAGAATTTGTTTGGCCATGTTTAGCATTATTGTTTAATCAGGGGCACCAAAGTGGTGGCATGTGAAATGGGAGACTTATGAAATGACATGGAAGTTGACATGGAAGAAGATATGGATGTTGATATGGAAGAAGATATGGATGTTGATATGGAAGACTGAATTATTTTATAGAAACTCAGACATACTAGTGATGGCAAACAAACTCACTAAATACTGCCTAATTCCTCTAAGACCAAATGTGTGTGCAGTGAATTCATTTACCGAATCATGAGTTTGGTAATGACTCGAGGTAATCAAGAACCAATGTGTGTGCAAGTGAATTTCATTAAACCATCTTGAGTAAATTGGGTGAAACCTGTTATGGAGAAGACCAAGAAGCTATATTTTCTTTGTGTGGTTAGAGGTCTCTTTAAAAGAGACATATTGCCAAGCATGAGTGTACTCCACTTCCAGTCAAGCGTCTATAGCCTTGGTGGAGATTAGCTCCATATTCCATGAATTTTGATCTTTAAGCCTTGGGGATGACTACCTAATCGTCTGACCAAAAATGTAGTACTATCCTTACAACTTGAGGATCAGTGGTGTGTGATGTGTAAAATATATAGAGTTTTTAGGGGTTTTCCCCTACTCTTTCTTTTATTTTGAAATTGTGATAGTGGTGAAAACCATTATTTTTGTGGACTATGTTGCATGATGGGACAAGCAAGGATTAATATTTACACTTTGAGGTTCAAACCAAGTATGGTGTCATCCCTATTTGAAAAAAAATGGCTTTAAGATGTGTAATTGTGTTTGGTTCAAGAATTTTTTGGAGTCAATTCCCAGAACTCAAGATTTTCTTAGTGAGATTTGTGTCTTGGTCCTAAAGAAAACTTGACATGTATTTATGGTTTTCTTAAAACACTAGGAGTAGCTAAGTGAAAAAAAAACCTAAGGATTATGGACATGTGGCTTTGCTAATGATAATTTGGCTTAGCAGAATGGTGTGAATGATGTTGTGAAGGTGTACTTGATTAAGGCAACCTAACTTTATTGGACCAATTAATACATTGAACTGAATAAATGATCCTTAATATGAAATGTGAAATGTGGGTGGAATGTATGAAATGCAATTTATGAAATGGAGTGTATGAATGTAATTGTTGTTAAATAAAATGTAATATTTGAAATGAGATGTGTGCAATACAATGTTGTTTTTGTGTAATAGCCATGTATATATACATATATAAATCACATTAAGTATAGAATTCTCTCAAGTGTATGATGTTTAGTGTCGAGTTCTTTTACACCCCCTAGCCTGGTAATATGATGTGCTCCTTGAATCTTGTGAACTCAGATAGTAGTAAGCAACATGTATAGATGCAAATGACTTTGATTTGATGTGTGACCAAAGGTGTTAAGTACCTTTGGAGCCTTTTGAAATTGAAATGTGACCAAAGAAATTAGGTACCTTTGGAGCTTTTTGGAATTGAGATGTGACCAAATGTGTTTAGTGCCTTTGGAGCTTTTTTAAATTAAGATGTGACCAAAGGGATTAGGTGCCTTTGGAGCTTTCAAAATTGAGATGTGACCAAAGGTGTTAAGTGCCTTTGGAGCTTTTTGAAATTGAGATGTGACCAAAGGGATTAAATGCCTTTGGAGATTTTTGAAATTGAGATGTGACCAAAGGGATTAGGTACCTTTTTATTTTTTTGGAATTGAGATGTGACCAAAGGGATTAAGTACCTTTAGGGATTTTTTGGAATTGATATGTGACCAAAGGTGTTAAGTGCATTTGGAGATTTTTGAAATTAAGTTGTGACCAAAGGGATTAGGTGCCTTTGGAGTTTTTTTTTTTGAAATTGAGATGTGACCAAAGAGATTAAGTACCTTTGGTTTTTTTTTGTGAGGAATGTGCAATACCTTAAGCATCCTCAATTTGCTTGATGATTGATGATGTGAGTGATTGGGAGGATGCGATATCCTGAGAATCCCCAATATGCTTAATGATTGAGTTGGTACCAATGTCTTGATCAGATGGGTTGGATGGATCATTTATGGGAAAGGATTATATCAATAATATATTGAACAACATATTTAAAAACACAATAGTTGTTGATGTCATGGTCCATTTTTTGATGGTAGGGACATAACAAGTGCTCCTTAAAGTGTTTGCCTCATTTGGTTGGGTCTCTTGGTTTGATTTTTGGAAGTGAAATCTCTTGTGCTTCATAAAGCCTTCAAAAAATGGTTGAATAAGATTATGAAAGCACCGTGTATTTGTGAGGGGGCTTTGTAGGATGTTTGGTGCATTTGTCCAATTGTGTTGGATTTTGAAATTGTGGTATAGGTATTGTAATCTAAGATGTGGGTTTTGGAATTAAATGTTGCAACTACTATGGTTGTTGATATGTATGATGATAAAATTTATGATGACCCAACTATAACTCAATGTTAACGAGTCGAGTCAAAATCTATTGCAAAATTAAAGTATGTTGAAAATGTGATTGTAAGCTCTGGTTTGCTTTTTGAATATATTGAGATGTGGTGAATGGATTGATGAATGGATGAGATTGAGTGTGTTTTTGGTGGTGTGATGAATTGGGGGGCATGAAGTGAAATTGATGATGATGAGGTTGGTGAAGAAATAATTGTGAATGAAGAAAAGGATATGATGTGTGAGGACTTTGGATCGGTTGACTCATGTGAATAGAATGGTATGAGTTATTGGTGGTGTTGGAATGGAAACCATAGAATATTATGGTATCCATGATGAAATTTGTGTGATGAATGTGGGTTGTGGCTGAGGCCTAGGGTTCACTTGAATTTTCTATTGAGTGCTCCACCACTTATTAAGCAATTTGTTCAAATATTCCCATGCTTCATGAATTTCCATATCATTATTGGAAGTCATGGATGAAGATGTAATAGATGATGTGTATGGGGGACACGTGGTAATGGGAATTGCAATTTTATTGGATGAAATGGGAATTTGTAAAGCAAAATTAACTTATGCTTCATACAAGGGGTTGGTATAGGTGGATAAATATGAAATGATAGGAGCACATGATGATTGGGGAATGAAGAAATGCTAGGAAGGTGCATCTAATGCCTCAAAAAGATGGTTGGTGTACACCTAGGTGAAACTGGATAGATGGGAAAGAATAAGTTCCTACTATAAAGAAGGATATTGATAAGGAGATCTATGGATGAGTTGCAAGATATAAATATCCAATTTTTAGAAAGCCTCTACTTTAGCCATGTCTATGTTGGTGATGGTATGGTCAATTGTGGGTGAAGATTATTTGGTTTGTGGAAGAGATGTGGAGGTGTTTCTGTGTGAGACATCAGTAGCATGCACAACGTTTGATGGACCCATAGATAAATATGTGTAATTTGTCTGAACCACATTGATGGGATTTACCACATAAGTGATAGGAAATGAAGATGAATAGTCCATAGATGTATTATTTTGGTTTAAAGCTTTTTTTTTCTAATTTCTTGACAAGTTGCTAGATTTTGGTGTCTATAGATACCCCTTTTTGTACTGCATTGCATCAAACACAATGTAGTGCAAAAACACAAGACACCTATTTTGGCTTGATACAAAAGTAGCTTAGTTGGGATGTGGACATAAGCTTGGAGATAAAAGAATTTTGACTGCGTAGCTTACCCCCTCAATTGACAGATGAATCTCACAAGCCAATTGAAAAAATGAGTGCAAATGATTGTATGGATGAATGGTGTAATTATGGATGATATGAATGATGTAAAATGATTTCATTTTTTCCCTAATGTTTGAAAGATTTTTTTTTACCAAGTGTAGATGCCATGATCATGTAAGATGTATCCCATTGTGGAAATTCAAAACCAAATGTGGTTGCCCAAAATTTGGGGTGATTCAATACTGTTGAAGAATGTTCCTTCTAGCATCATTGAAATGCAAGTATACAAATGCAAAAAGAAAATAAAAATAGTCTTACCATCAGAGCCACTCATGATTGCAAAAATTCCTACATGGAATCCCTAAATTATTGCTCAATCACTTTACCCAGACTATATCCTCGAAGACTAGTGTAATTGCAACGAAAAAGATGAAAGTTATGATTTTGTTCATGTTTCACGCCCCACGAACAAGGCCATCAATGATAGTTGTTGAGAAAATTGGTCTTGGCATAGTCTCACTCTAAAGGTGAAGTACCAAAAGTGATTTTATTTTCGAACAATGATATATTGGATGATGAAAAATGACCAAGTTTCCTTATGGTGGTTTATTCATCTTACCGAATTGCATGGACAACCGATCATTGCAATCATCAAGGAGAGAATAGACCACTACATATGAGGTTCACTTGAAATTGTATGTGAACTTGGAAAATGTTGAATGTAAATGCAATTGTTGATGGATTTGATGGTGACATGAATATGTGATGATGAGAAATATACTGATAGATGCAATATGGAGTGATTTTATGGGGGTAAGTTATATTTTTGAATATATGGATGCAAGTTACTAAGTCTATTTTTTCCTCAACAAATGAAAGGGGTTTTTGACATGTGTATAATTTATTCTACTTTTTCCCTCATAGATGAAGGAGTTTTGATAATGTAAGTTTCATTATGGTAATATATACATCCTATCATATTGCATGGATAATCAATCACTGCAACCACCAGGTTAATAGGATAAACCACTAAATACAAGGCTCACTTGAAATTGGAAATGTATTTGGAAAATATTGAATGAAGGTGAAATGATGAATGAAATTGATGATGTCGAATGTGGGTGTACATATAATGTAATGAATGATTCTAATTTTTTCCCAACAGATTTAGGGGTTTTTGACATAAGAAAATGTAATGACTATGAAAAGTGCAATGATTAATTTTGTTTTTGCCCCAACACAAAGAGGGGTTTGTGATTAGGAAAGATGCAATGTCAACAAATGGTGCAATGAGCGATCCTATTTTTGCCCCCCAAAAAAATGGATTTTATGAAAATATAAATGTCCTTAAGGTGATCTACCCATCCTACTGAATTGCATGGATAATCAGTCACTGCAATCACTAGGGGACTAGGGTAAACCATTAAATACAAGTTTCACTTGTATTTGAAACTATATTTGGCAAATGTGGAATGAAGATATAATGCTGAATGAAATTGATGATGTTGAATGCAATGAATGTGAATGTGTAGAATGATTTTGTTGTTTTACCAGTAGATGAGGGGATTTTTGAAATGGAAAAATGTGATGACTTTATTTTTTTTTGCCCTAACAGATGATGGGGTTTTTAAAATGGAGAAAATGTGATGATTGTGTCTATTTTTGCCCTAACAGATGAAGGGATTTTTGAAAATTCAAGTGTCCTTATGGTGATTTGTCCATCCTACCAGATTGCATGGATAACCAGTCTCTACAACCGCTAGGTGACTAGGATAAACCACTAAATACAAGGTTCACTTGGAAAGTGCCAAGGAATTTGATAAATGCAATGATGAGTAAAATTGATGATGTTGAATGCAAGGAATGTGGATGATGTAATGAATGATTCTATTTTTTCCCTAATAGAAAAGGGGTTTTTGACAAGGAATGAATGCAAGTAAAGGGTGCAACCTTTGAAAAAAGAACACAATATTTTGAACCTAGAAATGGATGTAGATGATGTGAATGCAAGGCAAATGGCGTAACCTTTGACAAAAGAATACAATATTTTGAACCTAGTAATTGACTTGTTGATGATGTGATGTGTATGCATGATTGAATTATTTATTGAATTGGTGGGGAAGGTGTGATACCTTGAACACCCCTAAGTTATGTTGTTGTTTGTTTTATTAGGGGGAAGATGTGATACCTTGAGCACCCCCAAGTTGTGTTCTTATTTTTTTGATTGGGGAAGGTGTGATACCTTGAGCACCCCAGAGTTTTTTGATTGTTTGATTGATTGGGGAGAAGGAATGGTACCTTGAACACCCCCAAGTTGTGATGTTGTTTGTTTTATTGGGGAGAAGGTGTGATACCTTGAGCACCCCCAAGTTTTGATGTTGTTTGAACTTTCTAGTGATCTTTGCTTATGCGAATTATATATACATGGCTTTTAATTTTGTGTTATGCTTTTATGTGAATGCTTGTTGTGGATGCATGTGTATATGGATGATTAATGCATATGATAATGTGTTATGGATGCAAATGAACTAATTCTCTAATGATCATTTATAGTTTAGAATTTTTTTGTCCATGTTTAGCATTGTTGTTTAATCAGGGCACCAAAGTGGTGGCATGTGAAATGGGAGACTTATGAAATGACATGGAAGTTGACATGGAAGAAGATATGGATGTTGATATGGAAGAAGATATGGATGTTGATATGGAAGACTAACTTATTTTGTAGAAACTTAGACATACTAGATATGACAAACAAACTCACTAAATACTGCCTAATTCTTCTAAGACCAAATGTGTGTGCAGTGAATTCATTTATCGAATCATGAGTTTGGTAATGGCTTAAGGTAATCAAGAACCAGTGTGTGTGCAAGTGAATTCATTAACCCATCTTGAGTAAACTGGAAGAAACTTGTAATGGAGAAGACCAAAAAGCTAGCTTGTTCTTATGTATGGTTAGAGGTCTCTTTAAAAGAGATGTGTTGCTACACATGAGTGTACTCTACTTCCAGTCAAGCGTCTATAGCCTCGATGGAGATTAGATCCATAGTCCATGAATTTTGATATTTAAGCCTTGGGGATGACTACCTAATCGTATAACTAGAAATGTAGTAGTATCCTTACAACTTGAGGATAAGTGGTGTGTGATGTGTAAAATATTTAGAGTTTTTATTTTCCTACTCTTTATTTTATTTTGAAATTGTGATAGTGGTGAAAACCACTATTTTTGTGGACTATGTTGCATGATGGGACAAGCAAGGATTACCCTTTTCACTTCAAGGTTCAAACCAAGTATAATGTCATCCCTCTTTGACACAAGATATTTTTAAGATGTGGAATTGTGTTTGGTTCAAGAATGTTTTGAAGTCAATTCCTAGAACTCAAGATTTTCTTAGTGAAAATTGTGTCTTGGTCATAAATAAAATGGACATGTATTTATGGTTTGCTTAAAATACTAGGAGTGGCTTAGTGACCAAAATAACCTAGGGATTATGGACATGTGGCTTTTCTAATGATAATTTGGCTTGGTGAAATGATATGGATGATGTTGTGAAGGTGTCCCTGATTAATGCAACATGACTTTATTGGACCAATTAATACCTTAAATTGAATAAATGATCCCTAATATGAAATGTGAAATGTGGATGGAATTTTTGAAATGCAATTTGTGAAATGGAGTGTATAAATGCAATTGTTGTTAAATGAAATGTAATATGTGAAATGAGATGTGTGCAATGCAATGCAATTTTTGTGTAATAGCCATGTACACACACACACACACATATATATAACATTAAGCATAGAATGCTCTAAAGTGTATGATGTTCAGTGGATCAGGTTCTTTTACTCCCCCTAGCTTGGTAATCTGATGTGCTTCTTGAATATTGTGAACTCAGATAGTAGTTAGCAACTTGTACAAATGAAAATGACATTGATTTGATGTGTGACCAAAGGTGTTAAGTTCCTTTGGAGTCTTTTGAAATTGAAATGTGACCAAAGGGATTAGGTACATTTGGATATATTTGAAATTGATATGTTACCAAAGGTGTTAAGTGCCTTTGGATATTTTTGAAATTAAGATGTGACCAAAGGGATTAGGTGCCTTTGGAGCTTTTGAAATTGAGATGTGACCAAAGGTGTTAAGTGCATTTGGAGCTTTTTGAAATTGAGATGTGACCAAAGGGATTAGGTAACTTTGGGGATTTTTTTTTGAAATTGAGATGTCACCAAAGGGATTAAGTACCTTTGGGGATTTTTTGGAATTGAGATGTGACCGAAGGTGTTAAGTGCATTTGGAAATTTTTGAAATTAATATGTGACCAAAGGGATTATGTGCCTTTGGAGATTTTTTTATTTGAAATTGATATGTGACCAAATGGATTAAGTACCTATGGGGATTTGTTTTTGTGATGAAGGTGTGATACCTTAAGCATACTCAATTTTCTTGATGATTGATGATGGGAGTGACTAGGAGGATGCAATATCCTGAGAATACCTAGTATGCTTAATGATTGAGTTGGTACCAACCACCCATATTAAACCTTTAATCATTATATCAATAGATTTTTTTAAACCATTCCAAAGATCAGAACCATTTGGTAGAGATAATGTAGTAAATATTAAACTTGGGTCATTGGGCTCAACATACTTACTTAGAAGAATTATTGCCCATTGTCTTTGAATATCTTTGTACAATATCCATATTAATTTTACCCTAAGATATAAGTTTGAATTTATAAGAACTCTTAAACCAAGACCTCCACTAGTTTTATCATCACACCTTGCTCTATTTCACCAAAGGAAATTTCCTTTTATCATGTAAAACTAACAATAAAAAGGATTGTGTAATATTGATTAAAATTTTTTAACTAATTTTGGCATATATTACAATGACATATAATATGTAGGAATGGCCTATAAAACTAATTTAATTAACTGAACTCTTCCTGCTAATGATAACTATCTACCTTTCCAAGTTGGAAGTTTATTCTAAAATTTACTAATAATTGGATTCCATAATTCTATCCTCATTCTCCCCTAAAATAAAAGCATTCCTAGATATTTTGTTGGTAAATTTACCTCCTCCATTTGAAGTAACCTATATATTATTGCTTTGATATTAGCTAGAGTGTTAAGGAAGTAAATTTTAAATTTTTTCCTATTAAATTTTTGCCATGATGCTCTTTCATATTCCTTTAAACATTTATTCAAATCTCTGGCCTCATTTATCCTTGCCCTTTCAAAAAGGGTTGTATCATCTACAAAGGGTTGTATAATCTACAAACTATTGATGGGTGATGTTTTCAATGTTATTACTAACCTTAAGTCCACTTATAGTACCATCTTTTTAAGTCTTATTTAAGTTCCTACTCAAAACCTCTGCCATAATAATGAACAAATAAGGAGATAGAGGATATCCTTGTCTAAGGCCTCTCTTTGCTTTAAAATATTTTGTTACTAACCCATTAACCAACACCTAATAATAAATTATAGATGCACAAGCTTTAATCCATCTAACCCATTTCTTCTTGAATCTAAACTTTTCTAAAACTACAAAATGAAAATCCCATTTAGCCCTATCATAGGATTTACACATATCAAGTTTTAAGAGTATTGTTTTCTATTTTTTGAAGCTACTAAATGTATAACTTCATGAGCTACTATGATCCGATATAGAATTTGTCCCCCTTTCACAAATCCTCCTTGCTATTCTGAATTAATTTTGTCTAACAATGGCTTTAATCGATTTATCATAACTTTGGAGATAATATTATATGCCATATTACAAAGGCTTATGGGTCTAAAAGGATCAAACAATTCAACATCCTTATTTTTTAGAATTAGGGTAATATATGTTGCATTAGTTTAATAAGGTATGTATTATTTTACCCTAGACTATTCCACTAGCACCAAAAAATAATATTTCACTATATCCCATTTATGTTGGTAAAAAGTTTTAGAGAGCCCATGTGGACCTAAGTATTTATCCTTATTAAAATGAAAAATATCTAAATGAACTTCTTCTAGAGTAATAGGCTCCATCAGTTTCCTATTATCTTCAGTCATTGTCACTAAAGGAACATCTTGAAGAAGTTTATTATTAAGAAATTCAGTCTCCTCTGATCCTAGAATATTTTGACAAAAATACTTTGCCTCCTTTCTAATTTCACTTTGATCTTGAATCCAAACCCCTTCTATTAATTTAATTATACTAATTTTGGATGTTGATCTCTATACTATAGTCATCCTATGAAAAACTTTGTATTTTTATCTTCTTCTTTTAACCAAGTTTATCTTGATTTTAATATCTAGAATTTCTCTTCCTTACTCAAAATATTATGAAATGTACTAAACAACTACATTTCCTCCGAGCTTGGATTATTATGATCACCTTTTTAGAATTTTAAAATTTTATCTTTTAGTTCTTATTTCTTCTCAAAAATATTTCCAAAAGTATTCTTGTTACATTATTTTAATATATATGTCATAGATTTAATTTTATTTGGAAGAGCATACAACCCACCATTACCTAAATAATTCCATGTTTGAGCTATCATATAAACAAATTGAGGATGGTCTTCCCACATTTTCTCATATTTAAAATATGATATTTTTTTATTCACTTACCACCATTTTAACTCTTCTTGGCCAAGGATCTAAAATAATCCTTGTTAAGAATGTATCCATCTAATTTTTCTACTATTAGATTTTTACCTCTCCTATTGTTGGTCCAAGTATAGTTGTCTTCTTCAAACTCAACCTCCCATAGATTTTTTTTTTTAATAAAAGTTGAGAAATCTTTCATAATTTGGGTTGATTTCCTAATTCCCCCAAATTTTTCATCCAACTTAGTTATGGCATTAAAATATCCTATGAATATGCATCAAGTTTGTTGGTATTTATTTCTCATAATGGCTCCAATCCCACTCCAAACTTCTAATCTACGTAATTGAGTTGTAGTTCCATAAACATTGATAAGGATGAAATGAATATCTGCAAAGTAGCAAGTGACTAAAGAGGCTATCCAATGCTTAAATTTATGAATGGTTACACAAGAGGTTCTAGAATGATTCCAAAAATTTAGAATTTTCCCTCCCGCTCCTTCAGAATCCATAACATCCCATTCACATCTTGCCCATACCACTTTTATAGTTTTTGAAATTTCTTGTCATCTCTAAGCTAAACATGAGATTTGAAAGACTCATCCATCTTTACAAAGATATTTTTATTCCCTATCATGTGATTGCTACAACCACTATATAGAATCCATACTTCATAAGAGATTTATTTTGTAACATCACAAGTAAAAAATAAACTATTTTGTTCTTGTTTTTATACAAAAAAATAGCTTGTTATTTGTGTTTTTTCCAACAATCACATCCATAATGACCAAATTTTTTGCAATAATAACATTGAACTTGTGATTTATTAGAATTTTGATTACCTCTTTTATGGTGGCTATTGCCTCTTTCTTTGTTCTTGCTACAAATATCTTTTTCTCCATTACTATTATAGTTACCTCTTTCTTTATTGCCATTGTAGTTGTTGCTTACTCTATTGTCATTGTAGTTGTCACTTCCTCTATTGTCATTGTAGTTATCTCTTCCTCATCCATTGCTACTTCATTTATTTGCACGTACTCTTCTAATGCAGAGTAGCCTATCACCCTACCACTATAGAATTTGAACCATCACAAATATGGAAGGCCAACCACTTGGCCATTATGTGACTACTCTACAAATTATAAACTAAAATTGTATTAGGAAGGAGGGTTGGCTGGAAGAGAGAGAGAGAAATAACTTAAAAATTTTAACTTTGTATTCCTGATGAATAAATGAATGATATTATTTTTCTAAATCATCCCAAGTATTTATTGTAGTTAATGTGTGATGTTCAATTTGTTGGATTGTATATGTGGTGTGTCTTGTATGTGCAGGGCCTAGAAAAGTTCAGTAGTTATTGAACTGAATGAAGGAAAAACGAGTTGTGAACACCATTCAAGTGAAGGGAAAGTGAATTGTTGTTAAAAAGGGAATACTAACTTGAATAGATGAAAGAAGTGATTGAAGAGATATTCTTGTAGAAGAGTCTACCATATAAAATATAGAGTATACTTCGAATTAAGAATGCCATTTACAAATAGCCATGTATGAAGTTTTGTGGCCTCATGAAGGGAAACTATGACATAAAATAAAGAGTGAATTATCTTGCATATTAAGAATGGGAAATTTGAATGGAGGACCAAAAAAAATAGTTGTTCATTATCACCTTTGTAATACAATACCTATTGTTGCTATTATTTGGAAATATGGTATGATTGCACTCATCATACAAGGGATTTAGGGTTTTATAGATGACCTACGTGAATTGAATGTTTGAAGAGAATGTGGAATCAACCATCAAATAAGACATAAAAGAAGATAAATATGAGCTATAATGCTGAATATCCTATCAAACAAAAGAGAAACTGTGCAACTATATGAAAAGAAAATCATGCAATTAGGGTTGGAATGATCACAAGATAAAACTACAATATTGTACAGTGATCATACAAGTGCTCAGGTGTACAATTGGGAGAAAAATTGCAAATTGAACCATCCAGTTGTGAGTGTAATTATGATTAAGCAAATTTTACAATTGTGCAATTATGAATTATTGGGAGCAATATCAAATGTATGGCAAAAAGGAAAAGAAAACCTCTAAATGGTGTGGAAGAATAGATTGAAAGAAAATAAAATATTAATTTGATGTGCAATACAAAGGTGAAGTGGTAAAATTGGGGTTAGGGTTGGAATCATACAATTGTATGATAAATTTTAATAATTAGAGAGTAAGTGTACAAGTAAATGGTTGAATGCTATAATGTATGGTTGTTTGAATTGTATAATGGCCTATTGGATTATATGATTCCTTGATATATTGTATAATTCCCTAAAGTAAATGATTGTTTGGTTGTATAATTACTGCTTGGGTTGTACGGTTACTACCTAGAGTGTATGGTTGTTAAGTTATTGTATGATTGCAATATGAATTGTGGAGTTTCTTATTGTTGCTTAGATTGAACAATTATAGTATGAATTTTACAATCTCCTAGAGTTGTACAACCCTTATTTTGGAAGTGATGAATGTGTGATTTCAAGCCTTTTGAAAGGGAAAATTGACATTATTAGTGAAATGGTCAATGGATGATAGTGGTAGTGGAGGAATGGGTACATCTCGATGTGGTGGTTAGTTTTGATTATGAGTAGTGATGCTAATCATGCTAACCTGTTGGCAATTTTGGGTTTGAGATCCTAGCTTCTTGTCTATGAGTTGTCATTGATGTCAAAAGGAAATGGCATTAATGTTAAGAGGATGTGTTGGCTTCAAAGGTGGAAGATTCCAAGAGAATATTTTTAAGAGAATCCGGAGAGATTCCATTGGCAAGGGTTTTTCATTAAAACCAAACCGGTTTTATTAAAACCAAGTTGGATAGGGTTTTATTAAAACCAAGTTAAATGGTTTTTATTAAAACCAATGGAGGTTCTCTTTATTATTTATTTAATTATTATTTAAAACCCTTCAAGGTTTTAATTAATTAATTATTTAATTAATTAAGGGAGAAATTATTTTTAATTTATTAAAAATACTTAAAGGTTTTTAAACCTTTTTTATTCTTAATTTATTAAAATTATTTAAGGGTTTTTAAACCCTTTTTGAAAAGACTTTTGATTAATTTCGAAATGGTCTTTATTTCCGCCGACGTCAAGGTGTCTTCGAAGAGACTATTTATTCTCCAACTCCTAAGGTTGGAAGGCTAATTAATTCGAAATTCCCGAATGCAATTTGCGGTGTTTGTGCTCTGTATTCGTTGCGATCGAAGGAAGACTTAGAAGCACGTGCGGTTGAAAAGTCTTCGGGAGTTTTTTCGAGGGTGAAGTGGAGGGAAGTTCACTTGTGAACTTCGTAGCCCGCATGGGCTAGTGGCAGCGAAGGTTGCTGTTGGGCGCTGCATTGGCGGAGGTCACCGTTTCGAGTCTCGCGGGGGTGCTTTGCTAGAGTAACACACGTTTTTATTAAAACGTCTTTATGCCACGAAATTGGAGTTTCTTGGACAACGATTTATAAGGTGTGATTAAATTTTATGAGTTTTGGCTTTTGTGATTAGCATTGAATAAAATCTTAGGAGAAATAAGGGCATATTTCTTTGGATGTATTTTTAAGATTATTCTTTGCTATGCTAAAATTAAAAATGGAGGTATAAGGTGTGAGTCTCTGATTGTTGATTTATTGGCATGTTATGGTGGTTGTGTTTAAAGAAGTGGAGCTAAAAGGTGTAATAAAGGAAGTTTATATTATTGCTCATTTCTTTTTATTCTAACCCTAACTTGGTTGGAAGTTTGAGAGTTGTGTGTGGTGACAAATTGAAGGTTCAATTATCTTCTACTCCAATAAGGTATGGGCACATTCTTCTTATGAGTATGATTGGTGTATGTTTTCTAAAATAAGGTTGGAGTGAAAAGGTATTCTACTAGGTATCCTTTGGCTAGGTGTAAATCCTATTTTCTGGTTTGTTGAAGACTACTTATGCATTGTTATCCTTAAGGAGAGTTTTTGGTGAATGCATAATTTTTGGTTTGAGATAGTGGAAGCTTTGTGCACTAGGGTTTATATTTGTGAGTCTAGCTACTTGCATTGAGTTGGTGGAACCCTTGGTTGGCTGTTTTGAGTTTGATGGTTGAGTTGCTTCCATAGAGGTTGTTTGATCAAGTTATTGCTTTACTTGATTCATGATATTGGGCTTACTCCATTGAGTTGATTTGAGCAAGTTATTCTTTGCATTTGGTGATATTGTGTTGGTGGTTGTTTTGTTCAAATATCTTTGGAGGGAAAAGGATTTCTACTTGTTTCCTTTTCTTGTGATGATTGGTTGAATGCTTCAAGGTTGATGTTGAGTTGAATGGTGTTGGTTGACTAAACCTTGTTTGATGAGCATTGTTGTTGAAACCCTAATTGATGGTGAAAAGAACATGAGTATCATTGTTATGTGATTCTTTGCATAGTTGGCAATTGTTGGGGTTTCATGTTCTTGAAAGAAAACATTCTATCCTATCCATTTCAGATATTGAGTTGAGTTTTCAGATTTGAGATTGAGATTGAGCTGAGTTGATTTGAGTTGAGTTTTGAGATTGGGATTTGAGTATAGAACATATTGAGTCTCTAACAATTCTCTTTATGCTTCTATGAGTTTGACAAATCACATTGGGTCTCTAACAATTCACTTTGTGATTTCCTACTAAGAAAGTTTTTCTTGGTGAGCTTGCTGAGTTTTTGGACAGGTTCCAGTGGGGACTTGTGAGCAATTTTTGGACAAGTTCCAGTGGGGACTTGTGAGCAGTTTTTGGACAGGTTCCAGTGGGGACTTGTGAGCAGTTTTGGACAGGTTTCGTGGGGACTTGTGAGCAGATTTGGACAGGTCCTAGCAGAGGACTTGTGAGCTGAGTTTGATAGTTCTATCAGAGAACTTGAGGACAGAGGTGCATTGGTTCTATGAGAAGAACCTGAGGACAGTTGGCAAGTCTTTGAGAAGGCTTGTATGCAGAGGATTGATTTGTTCAAGAGTTGGACAGATCTGACAGACAGAGGAAGACTTGTACTAGACCGACTGACTATGTTTGGTACAGGTTGTTGAGCTACTGTGGACGTGATCATAGAAGGCAGAGGTCTCTTAGGCTAAGCATTGAGGACAGGAGGTCTTCGATGGAAAGGAGTTCCACGTGCTGGCAAGAGGTAGAGGCAGTTGATCTTCTGAGGGATCATTTCCAGAGTAGAGGGGAAGGTATCTCCTTTGAGCAGAGGCTCATAAATTTTGATTGGGGGAAGGTATCTCCTTTGAGCAGAGGCTCATAAATTCTGATTGGGGGAAGGTATCTCCTTTGGGCCGAGGCTCATAAACATTGTAATTGGGAAGGATTCCCAAAGAACTTTGAGATAACTTTTAGAGAAAAGTTTTGTGGACGTAGCTCAACCATTCTAGGTGAACCACGTTAAAATTGGTGTCACTTTGTGGATGATATTGTGCATTGCTTTGATATTGCTTTGGGTATATTGCTTTACTATTTTGAAGTATAAAGGAAAAAGTAAAAGAGGTCTTATACTGTTCACCCCCCCTCTAAGTATAAGCTTGTGTTCTTCAATTGGTATCAGAGTAGGTGCCTTCGAAAAGTTTAACAACTTGAAGGAAAAGCTAGTAAAGAACACAATGGATCATTCAAGTGGCAATGCAACACCTATTCTTGATGGGTCAGATTTTGGTCTTTGGAGTGCAAGGATGAAGGTTCATCTAATGGCACTTGGGAATGAGGTTTGGGAAGTGATTGAAGATGAGTACACTATTCCTGAACATGGTCCTAATACTAAAGAAGAAAGGCTCCTACATCACAACAATTCAAAAGCAATGAATGCAATCCTGAAAGGCTTACATAAAGCAGATCTCACCAAAGTGATTCACTGCAAGACAGCTAGTGAAATGTGGAAACAGTTGAAGGTGGTTCATACAGGTGATACAAATGTCAGAAAGGCCAAGTTGAGACACTTCAAAGGTATGTTTGAACAACTCAAGATGAATGATGATGAAAATATTAGTGACTACATGCTTCGTATGGATGAGGTTGTTAACTCCATGAAAGACTTAGGTCTTGAGCTTGCTGAAAATGATGTTTGTGATAAGATTTTAAGATCTCTTCCTAATAGATTTAGTGAAAATATTTCTGCTATTGAGGAAGCTAAAGATTTGGATAAGTTGAAAAAGGATGAGCTCCATAGTATACTTGCAGCATTTGAGTTGAGAACTCAAGTGAAGGTTGATGTCAAGAAAGAGGCAGCTTTCAAGGCTACCAAGAATTCCAAGGGTAAACAACTTCAAGATAGTGATGAGTCTTCTAGTGATGAAGAGGCATATTACAGCAAGAAAGGCAAGTTCTCTAGAAAGCACAAAAGTATGAAAAATATAAGATGTTTCAATTGTGGAAAGTTTGGTCATTATGCTACTGATAGTACTGTTCCCAAGAATGAAAGTGATGAAGATAAACAGGATTCTAAGAGCAAGGATTCTGAAAAGCACAAGCATCACAGGAAAAACAAAGATGAGCACAACAATCAAGGAAAGAGGTATTCTCACAAGCACAAGAAGAGTTTCTACCTAGACAAAGCAAGTAAGTGTTCTAGTAGTGATAGTGAAAGTTCTTCAAGTGATAATGAAAATGAGATGTTGTTCATATCAGAAAAAGAGGAAGAACCGAAACATAGATTCATTATCATGAAATGTCTTAGATGTGGAAATTTTGGTCACCTTGAGGATGATTGCACAAATAATGATTTGGTTTCTAGTATGTATGAGGATGCTTCAGAAAACTATAAGGAAGATGCATGTATGGTTTTTGAAAAGGGTAGCACCTCTAGTGATAAGAAATCTGAAAAAGGCTTTGATGATTCAAAAAGCAAACAAATAGAGGAAGATATAGAGGAAGGTGAAGTAGATCTTGAAGGTGAACTTATTAGTGCTCTTAGTGCTTTGAAAAAGGAAAGAAAGAAGAATGCTAGACTCAAGGATAAGTTAGATGAATGTTGTATGGAGAGAGATGATCTTATAGAAAGTCTTGACTTCTCTATGGCTAAGACACAAGAACTCAAGGATGAGTTAGAGTCTAAGGTTCTTGAGTATAGTGAGTTAGAACAAAAAATGGCTTCTTTGAAAGAGGAAACTAAAGAGTACAAGGATAAGCTTTACAGTGTTTCAAGATAGCTCCAAAAAGGTTAAGTCACTCATCAAAGGTCAAAGAAAGACAACAGATAAAACAAGCCTTGGTTTTGTTAAGCCACACAAGGAACAAGTTGGAGAGTCTAGTAAGAGACTCCAAAAGGAAGAGAGTTCTGATGAGGAAAGTATTTCAGAAAAGGAGTCCTTGAATGATAGATGCACAAAAATAGAAAATAGAATTCAGAATGAGAAGAAGAAGTTTTCAGAACCTAAGAGGTCAATTAAAGGAAAGTTTCAAGGCAGATGTTTTGCTTGTCACAAGTTTGGTCACATGGCTTCACATTGCATGGCTCAAGTGAAGGAGGTAAATGACAGTTTCAGAAGTGCTAGTTACTTTCAAGGGTATTGCTACTCTTGTCAATAGTTTGGGCACAAGGCAGTTTATTGCAAGGCAAATAACAGGAACAGGTTTGGTCAGAACAGGTTTGGTCAGAACAGGTTTGGTCAGAACAGGTTGAACAGGTTTGGTCAAACTGGTGGATTCAAAGATCAGGTTTACCTCAGAGAAACAACATCGTCAAGTGTTTCAAGTGCAACAATGGAGGTCACACAATCGAGAAATGTAGAGCTGAAATTCTAGAATACAAGAACAGGAACAATGGCATGATCAGGTCCAAGGATCAAGGCATGGACAAGAACAGGGATGAGAACAAGAACAAGAACAGTGACAGGAATAGGAATATGGACAAAGAGTTCAAGAGAAGGCCCGACAAGGAAGTTATAGACGCTGATGATGATCAATGCCTAATGGGAGTTTTACTCCCACCCAAGAATTAATCACCTCATCAGAGGTGGGGGAGGGACTAAGCTAAGAGGCTCATTCTTAGTCCCGAGCCCCAAAGGTGACCCTTTGCCATTGATGACAAAGGGGGAGAGATTTGAGTAAGGGGGAGAGCCTCAAGACAGGGGGAGCTATTTATGTTGAGTTTCTCGTGTTGTTGAGAAGCATGGTTTGCCATCAATGACAAAGGGGGAGATTGTTGGCAATTTTGGGTTTGAGATCCTAGCTTCTTGTCTATGAGTTGTCATTGATGTCAAAAGGAAATGGCATTAATGTTAAGAGGATGTGTTGGCTTCAAAGGTGGAAGATTCCAAGAGAATATTTTTAAGAGAATCCGGAGAGATTCCATTGGCAAGGGTTTTTCATTAAAACCAAACCGGTTTTATTAAAACCTTGGATAGGTTTTATTAAAACTAAGTTAAATGGTTTTTATTAAAACCAATGGAGGTTCTCTTTATTATTTATTTAATTATTATTTAAAACCCTTCAAGGTTTTAATTAATTAATTATTTAATTAATTAAGGGAGAAATTATTTTTAATTTATTAAAAATACTTAAAGGTTTTTAAACCTTTTTTATTCTTAATTTATTAAAATTATTTAAGGGTTTTTAAACCCTTTTTGAAAAGACTTTTGATTAATTTCGAAATGGTCTTTATTTTCGCCGACGTCAAGGTGTCTTCGAAGAGACTATTTATTCTCCAACTCCTAAGGTTGGAAGGCTAATTAATTCGAAATTCCTCGAATGCAATTTGCGGTGTTTGTGCTCTGTATTCGCTGCGATCGAAGGAAGACTTAGAAGCACGTGCGGTTGAAAAGTCTTCGGGAGTTTTTTCGAGGGTGAAGTGGAGGGAAGTTCACTTGTGAACTTCGTAGCCCGCGTGGGCTAGTGGCAGCGAAGGCTGCTGTTGGGCGCTGCATTGGCGGAGGTCACCGTTTCGAGTCTCGCAGGGGTGCTTTGCTAGAGTAACACACGTTTTTATTAAAACGTCTTTATGCCATGAAATTCAGAGTTTCTTGGACAACGATTTATAAGGTGTGATTAAATTTTATGAGTTTTGGCTTTTGTGATTAGCATTGAATAAAAGCTTAGGAGAAATAAGGGCATATTTCTTTGGATGTATTTTTAAGATTATTCTTTGCTATGCTAAAATTAAAAATGGAGGTATAAGGTGTGAGTCTCTGATTGTTGATTTATTGGCATGTTATGGTGGTTGTGTTTAAAGAAGTGGAGCTAAAAGGTGTAATAAAGGAAGTTTATATTATTGCTCATTTCTTTTTATTCTAACCCTAACTTGGTTGGAAGTTTGAGAGTTGTGTGTGGTGACAGCTTGAAGGTTCAATTATCTTCTACTCCAATAAGGTATGGGCACATTCTTCTTATGAGTATGATTGGTGTATGTTTTCTGAAATAAGGTTGGAGTGAAAAGGTATTCTACTAGGTATCCTTTGGCTAGGTGTAAATCCTATTTTCTGGTTTGTTGAAGACTACTTATGCATTGTTATCCTTAAGGAGAGTTTTTGGTGAATGCATAATTTTTGGTTTGAGATAGTGGAAGCTTTGTGCACTAGGGTTTATATTTGTGAGTCTAGCTACTTGCATTGAGTTGGTGGAACCCTTGGTTGGCTGTTTTGAGTTTGATGGTTGAGTTGCTTCCATAGAGGTTGTTTGATCAAGTTATTGCTTTACTTGATTCATGATATTGGGCTTACTCCATTGAGTTGATTTGAGCAAGTTATTCTTTGCATTTGGTGATATTGTGTTGGTGGCTGTTTTGTTCAAATATCTTTGGAGGGAAAAGGATTTCTACTTGTTTCCTTTTCTTGTGATGATTGGTTGAATGCTTCAAGGTTGATGTTGAGTTGAATGGTGTTGGTTGACTAAACCTTGTTTGATGAGCATTGTTGTTGAAACCCTAATTGATGGTGAAAAGAACATGAGTATCATTGTTATGTGATTCTTTGCATAGTTGGCAATTGTTGGGGTTTCATGTTCTTGAAAGAAAACATTCTATCCTATCCATTTCAGATATTGAGTTGAGTTTTCAGATTTGAGATTGAGATTGAGCTGAGTTGATTTGAGTTGAGTTTTGAGATTGGGATTTGAGTATAGAACATATTGAGTCTCTAACAATTCTCTTTATGCTTCTATGAGTTTGACAAATCACATTGGGTCTCTAACAATTCACTTTGTGATTTCCTACTAAGAAAGTTTTTCTTGGTGAGCTTGCTGAGTTTTTGGACAGGTTCCAATGGGGACTTGTGAGCAATTTTTGGACAGGTTCTAGTGGGGACTTGTGAGCAGTTTTTGGACAGGTTCCAGTGGGGACTTGTGAGCAGTTTTGGACAGGTTTCGGTGGGGACTTGTGAGCAGATTTGGACAGGTCCTAGCAGAGGACTTGTGAGCCGAGTTTGATAGTTCTATCAGAGAACTTGAGGACAGAGGTGCATTGGTTCTATGAGAAGAACCCGAGGACAGTTGGCAAGTCTTTGAGAAGGCTTGTATGCAGAGGATTGATTTGTTCAAGAGTTGGACAGATCTGACAGACAGAGGAAGACTTGTACTAGACCGACTGACTATGTTTGGTACAAGTTGTTGAGCTACTGTGGACGTGATCATAGAAGGCAGAGGTCTCTTAGGCTAAGCATTGAGGACAGGAGGTCTTCGGTGGAAAGGAGTTCCACGTGCTGGCAAGAGGTAGAGGCAGTTGATCTTCTGAGGGATCATTTCTAGAGCAGAGGGGAAGGTATCTCCTTTGAGCAGAGGCTCATAAATTCTGATTGGGGGAAGGTATCTCCTTTGAGCAGAGGCTCATAAATTCTGATTGGGGGAAGGTATCTCCTTTGGGCCGAGGCTCATAAACATTGTAATTGGGAAGGTGTAGCACCCTAAAATTGGTGTAGTAAAACCTTAATAATTACAATTACTCTAGTAAATATTCAAATTCAAATTTTAACCCCCAAAAATGCTCCCAAAATGTCGCTTAATCCATTTCCTCATTTCCCATGCCATTTTAAGAGGTAGTTTTGACAATTTGACGATATCGTCGCCGATTAGACGATATCACCTCAGATCAAATGATTTTGTCTAGGCTAGGACGTCCAAACGATCTTGTCCCAAAAATAATTTTTCATAATTAGTCTCTATTCCAACGACGTCTCTAATCTAGGCAGAAGCGTGTCTGCATCGTTAGAGACCCTCCTCATTGGATATCTCCCAAATTGGGATGATCTCCAACCTCCTAACCTCCATCCTAAGCCTATTTAAACTTAGGCCCTCCCCTTAACCTAACCCTAGCTGAATTTTCCTGTAAATAAACCTTCACATGCATTAGAATAATCTGTATTACCATCTACATTTGTTGCATCCAATTTTCTTGCAAGAACCTTGCATTTTTTAGTTGGAGCAAGCTTACATCGTCACAGACGATCCTGTTCATATCAGAGGCGATCCTGTCAAATCAGAGACAATTTTGATTGCAATCATCATTAGGGGAAATCAGTGCCTAGAGTTTGTATTTTTCTCTTTTCATCTACTGTTTTATTCTGCAACTAGCTAGTTTATTTATTATTTTTTGCTATTCTACATCTTGGAGTTCACCTATATAGTTTAATTGCATAATAAAGTCATGATTAGCTATTAAAGTATTGTAACTCACTTGCATTTCTATTTGGGATTATTTGTTAACATTCTTATTGTCATTTCACATCATTACAAATTCATCAGATCTCAGATGATCCTACAGGTCGGAGATGATTTCGTCAAATTCCAGAAGATCCTGTCTGCTTCAAGAATCAAAATCTCCATCAGACATCTGGATCAGGTATGGCTCTATAATTTAGCTTATTTTCTCTATTTTTGTTCATATCTGTTTGTTGTGTTTCATCTAGTCTATATTTTCATAATAGAACAACTTAGATTCATTTGGCCAAACCTAGGACCTGAATGTTTAAAGCTAAATTTGAACACATTAAACACATTCCCAACCTAGGCGTGGAAACTACCATTCAAACATTTCTTGGTGAACCCACCATCCATCAAAAAATACCATAATACACCTCCCCCGAGAGGCGGGAACTTCGCAAGGCCTCTCAGTCCGAGGTACCGTGCCATCCTTTTAACATCCCCCTTCTGGGCATGGATCCTATAGCCTGAATGTAAGGGTGTGAAAAATTTGGAGTGATACATTTTGATGAACCCGACATGAATGCATTTAAAACCTTTTGAATATATATATATATATATATATATATATATATAGATGCATTTCAAATTATTTAAAACTAATAAGTTGCATATCATGTTTAGATGGTAGCTCCTAAGAAAAGACTAGCAGTTACTATAAATGTTGAAAACCAATTAGCAGCCATAGAAATCAATTCTGTGCTTAGTGTGCCTGAAACAAATAGAAATCAACTTTTGTGGGACGAACTTGATAGAAGACTAGGTGTTATTTCATCTAGGTCAACAGAAATTAAACAAATCAAAAGGCTTGTCCTAGATAGAATCCTGGATCCTCATCAACTCATTTTTTATCATGAACTTCGGAGAGCCTGCCATAGATGGTTAGCTTATAGGAGAGCTCTTGTGTCTTCAAAATTGTTCACCTTCGAGGAATACCTCGAGAACGCGGCCACTATACACCAGTTCCTAGGTCATGTAGAAGACCAAGAGGTCGTTCTTACGGATAGGGAAATATGGAAGAGAGTTCCTAGAGCTGTGTTATATCGAGAGTATTGCCACGAGCTTTACTTCTATCAACCAGAATATGAAATACATGGTATTTCTATAGCACTTTTCATTAAATTCTTGAAAGAAAATTTTCAATTTGAAGAACACTTCATGACTTCTGAAGAACTTGAGCCCATTAATGATATTTATAAATTGTTTATAGAAAACTAGATCATTGCTTTAATTATTTCTTGCGTTTCGTATGCTGTTTGCTACCTTTATAATATTGTTATTAAAACCAAAAAACAAGAAAAACTAAAAAACATAACAAAAACCAAAACAAGTAGGTATATAATTAATATATACCTCTTAAGTCAGTTGCATATATATATATACATATATATATACATATATACATATATATATATATATATATATATATATATATATATATATATATATATATATATATATATATATATATATATATATATATATATATATATATATATATATTTGCTGAAATCTAAGTTAAGCACAATGCCTAAACTTAGGAATGGTAAACAAATTGAAGGAGAAGAAGAAGATTGGTTAGGAGACAAAACAAGAAACCCAAATGTCCTTCCTGAGGATCCAATATCGGAAGAAGAAACTCTAGACCAGCAAGACGATGAGCTTGCTGTAGATGAACAAGAAGAAAATGCTAAAGAGGATGGATCCTCATCCCCTAGATTACTCCAGATGGAACTATTGCTTTTGATAACTTAGATTATTTCTAGAAATTTTTCAATAATAACATTGGCGCTCTTAATATGGTAGTTCGTATTGATAACGGACAAATTAGTGACACTCAAGCAACCATGGAAGATGTGTTTAATATACACACTAATCCCTTGTCCTTTGTTGATCAAGAAAGTGATAAGGCTGGAACATCCAATAGAGATATGGTCATTATAATTCAGAACATGCAAAAAAAATAGGTTACCCAACCTCCTAAAGAACCTATTATTGAGCCTAAAATCATTCCCACACAAAAGAAACTTTCTTTCACTGCTTTACTTCACCAAACTATTGATCAATATGCTTCAAATCAACAAAAACCTAAAATGAAGCCAAACACCAATTTCCAGCAATCTGGAATACAACATAATATAACTTCAAAACTTCTTCCTAACACCCTTCCTACCAAAAGATTACACAATAGCAATATAGCATCTAATATTCATGTCCCTCTATCATATGCTCACAAATCCCATATTAATGCCCTACCGAACCAATATGGTGGGCAAACCAGTAATCTGAAAGCCATGGTGAAGCAGTTAGCTTCGCATATGGACCAGATAGATCCCTACCGTCCCTCATACAATTATCGAGAGATATGTAGTCAACCTTTGGATCCCATTATTGTAGCACAACTGTACCCTAAGCATTTTCCCATGCCGGTCCTGCCTATATATAAAGGAAATGAAGATCCCATAGAGCATCTTCGCATGTTTAGGATAGCATGTCATGATATATCACATGATGACTTGCTATTACTAAAAATGTTCTCAAAAAGTTTAGGTGGAATGGCATTAGAGTGGTACTATAAATTGCCCACTCATTCTTTGAGAAACTTTGAAGAAACAACTAAATATTTTGTCCATCAATTTAGTGCCTACATCGAGAGGCATGTAACCATTAAAGATTTATACAACTTAAAACAAGACAAGGATGAATGTTTTACCGATTTCTTAGATAAATGGAGGCAGTTGACAGGAAAACTACACTTTGTGCTACCTTATAGGGAAATTGATGCAGGAGCATCTGGAGGCAAAGCTGGCAATCTTGCGTCACCCAAAATGTATTTTTTTTTTCTTAAGTACTAAAACTGTTGCGATATCGCGACAGTTTTAGTACTTAAGAAAAAAAAATACATTTTGGGTGACGCAAGATTGCCAGCTTTGCCTCCGGATGCTCCTGCATCAGACACCCGGGGTGGGTTTGAGAAGTGACCTCACTTATGATTTGACTGAGGTAGACCCAAACGATCAACCTCCGCCTTGGATAGCCAAGTCACATCTTCTATGGGTTGGCCCTTCCATTTGATTAAATACTCAGAATAACTCCTGTTCCGAGTACTCCGGCCCTCACGCATATCCGAACTTCTTCTATCTCGTCCACAACTGGGATGGCTGCTGGAATGCTCCATAACTCTGGGTTGGGTATCTCACTGCTTTCTCCTTCATGATACTCAACCAAATCCGAGATGTTAAACACGGGGGAGATGTTAAGTTCACTTGGTAACTCCACCTTGTAGGCATTACCCGAATCCCGTTTGCCAATGATTTTGCATGGCCCAAATTTCTTCATTTTGAGTTTGTTGTATGTCTTGGCAGGGAACCATTCCTTTCGCAGATGGACCATGATAGAATCTCCTACTTGGAACTCCTTAGCTCTACATTTTTGATCCGCCCTCGCCTTATATTGAGCATTCATCTTGGCAATGTGTCTTGTCACTTCCTCATGCACTCCTTTCAAGTGTTCGGAAAAGTCTTCTGCCTCAGCACTGCATTTCTCCCTTGTCTCCAGCCTTCTTAACTCTGAAGCGTTTCGTGGGCTGCTCCCATAGATAATCCGGAATGGTGACTTGTTGGTACTCCGATTGACCGAGGCTGTTATACGCAAACTCAGCTTGCGGCAGAATTAGATCCCATCCCTTGGGCTTTTCCCCTACCAAGCGTCGCAGTAGGTTGCCCAAACTCCGATTAACCACCTCTGTTTGGCCATCTGTTTGTGGGTGGTAAGCAGAACTGAACTTTAACTCCGTCCTTAGCTTCTTCCATAGGGTCTTCCAAAAATAACCTACAAACTTGGTATCCCTATCCAACACAATGCTTCTTGGTAGCCCATGAAGGCGTACCACTTCCTTAAATAACATACCAGCTACATGGACCGCATCGCTAGTCTTATGGCACGGGATGAAATGTGCCATTTTCAAAAATCTGTCCACTACCACAAATATGGAATCATTCCCCCTTTGCGTCCTGGGTAAACCGAGCACAAAATCCATACTAATATCTTCCCACGGCCACTCAGGTATAGGTAGTGGTTGATACAAACCAGTAGGCTGCCTCACATCCTTTGCCATTTGGCAAATCCTGCAACTTTGCACAAACTTTGCCACATCCTGCTGCAATTGTGGCCAGTAATAGTTTTCACTAACCAATGAGATGGTCTTGTCACGGCCAAAGTGTCCAGCTAAACCCCCACTATGCTTTTATTTAATGAGGTTATCTCTCATTGAGCTCCTGGGAATGCACAATTGATTCCCCTTAAAAAACATTTCATCTTGAATTAGGTAATCTAACCATCTAGTCCTGTCCAATGCAACAGGCGCAGTGCAGGCTTTCCAAGCTTCTATGAAATCGAGGTCTACAGGGTATAAGTTCTTGAGCTCAGCAAACCCTACAACCTCCACTCTCATTTCTATCATCAGACATTGCCTCCTACTCAATGCATCTGCCACCCTATTGGATCTTCCACTTCGATGCTTCAACACAAAGGTATAGCTCTGCAGGAACTCTACCCATTTCAGGTGTCTCTGATTCAATTTTCCTTGACTGTTAATAAACTGCAACGCTTGATGGTCGATATAGAGAACAAACTCTTTCGACAACAGATAGTGCCTCCATTTCTTGAGTGCTTGAACTATGGCATAAAACTCTTGATCATATACCGAATATTTTCTCCTGGCATCATTGAGCTTCTCGCTGAAATAAGCTACAGGCCTACCTTCTTGGCTCAAGACGGATCCTATCGCACTGCCACTCGCATCGTAGTCTACCTGAAACACCTTATTGAAATCTAGAAGTGCTAAAATGGGTTTCTCAGTGACCTTCTTCTTCAGCATAGCAAAGCTTTTATTGGCTCCAACTGTCCACTAGAATTCCTTCTTGTTTCCCTTCATTGTCTCAGTAAGAGATGCACAAATACTGTTGAAGTTTCTAATAAATTTTTTGTAGAAACTGGCCAGACCATGAAATGATCTAACCTCGGTCACACTCCTTGGGACAGGCCATTCGAGGATAGCCTTCAAATTTTTTGGGTCCATCTTGAGACCATTTTCTGATATGACAAATCCCAGGTATACCATCTCCTTCTTCACAAAGTTGCACTTCTTCAGATTGATCAATAACTGCTCCTCTCACAGTTTCTCAAGAACCTTCTTGATGTGCATCAGGTGCTCCTCTAAGGTTCTGCTAAAAATTAGTATATCATCCAAGTAAACAATAACAAATTTTCCCAAAAATTCCTTTAGAACTTCATTCATTAACCTCATAAAGGTACTAGGTGCATTGGTTAATCCAAATGGCATAACCAACCACTCATACAGCCCTTCTCTGGTTTTGAAAGTTGTCTTCCATTCATCCCCTTCTCTAATGTGGATCTGATGGTATCCACTTTTCAAATCAATTTTTGTGAAGTACTCAGCTCCACTCAAGCAGTCCATGATATCATCCATTCTCGGTAGAGGAAACCTGTATTTAATGGTGATCTTGTTGATTGCCCGAGAGTCGGTGCACATCCTCCATTCTCCATCCTTCTTGGGTGCTAATACTGCTGGTACAGCACAAGGACTAAGACTCTCCCTTATCAGGCCTTTCTTCAATAGATCTTGAACTTGTCAATTTAATTCTTCAGTTTCCATAGGTGTCATTCGATGTGCAGCCTTGTTTGGCAAGCTCGATCTAGGCACCAAGTCGATGTGATGACTGATCCTCCTAACAGGTGGTAAACCTTCAGGAACATTGTCAGAAGTGATATCAGGGAATTCTTCTAATAGTCCCATGACTTCCATTGGAATCTCCTTGCATACTTCTTCCCTAACTCTAGGGATTATAGCATAACACACATGATCCGGCTTCAGGCCTTCCAATAATATTTTGCCATCAACTAGACAGACTCGTGCACTGTTGCATACTTTCTCATCCGCCTCTTTCAGGGGTTTTAACTTATGGTGAACTCCATTTTTTAACAGAGAATATGTGTTGGCTCGACCATCATGAACAACACTTCGGTCAAATTGCCAAGGTCTCCCAAGCAGCAAGTGACATGCATCCATAGGTAAGATGTCACATAAAACCTCATCTCGGTAAGTTCCAATATTGAACTTCACCAGAAATTGCTCCAGTGGGTCAAACCGTCATGATATCACGACGCATTTTTGAAAAGCACAGTCGGGACGCTAAACTGTCACAAAATCGTGACATTTCTGAAGACGCACGGTCGGGACGCCAAACTGTCGTGAAATCATGACATTTCTAAAGCAGCAGCGATCGGGGCGCTAAGCGTCGCGAAATCATGACATTTCTGAAGATGCACGGTCGGGACGCCAAAATGTCGCGAAATCATGACATTTCTGTTGCAACGTGGTCTGGACGCACAGTGGTCTCGAAATCGCGACACTTCCAGAAGCAGGATTTGAAGGCACAGGGACATCTTTGAAAAAAAGGTTCTAAGGCACAAAAATGGTCGCCTAATCGTGACACCTTCAAAGGCAAGCTTAAATGACATCACGAAATTGTGACACCTTCAAAGATAAAGTTTAAAAGATGTCACGAAATCGCGACACTTCTGGGAGGCAAGACTTGGAAGCATAAAGACATCGCAACACCTTCGAAGGCAGAGCTCAAAGATGTCGCGAAATCACGACATATCCGGAGGTAAGGTTCCACAATGCAAAGATGTCGCAAAATCGTGACACTTCCGATCCAAGGACGTACGGAATGAAAAGATGTCACGAAATCATGACATATCCGGGGGCAAGGTTCCACAATGCAAAGATGTCGCGAAATCGTGACATGTCGTGGTTTCGCGGCCCAAGGGAGGAAGGCGAGTAAGAAAGGCCTAGACATCGTGATATCACGACGTGTAGCGGAATCGCGGTCCCAAGGAGGAGAGAGAAGCCTAACGTCACGATATCACGACCAAAGAGGAGAGAGAAAGTGCTGGGGCAAATATGTCGTGATATCGTGACAGGACGCTCACGACATTGACCAGCCGATGACTGCAGGGACCAGTGCAGAGGGACACGTGGCATGAAGTTACAGGTGGCTCGAGAGTATGAAGCGGTTACAGGAAGCATGGCAATAGGACACGTGGCATCAACTACAAATGACCATGGTGCATTCTTATGAATGATTGACTTGGCAGTGGATCGACAGGTGGCTACAGGGCATACCGCCACTACAGGCTATGATGTTTTGATGCACCTAGTAGCATCATGCAGGCGGGATAGAGCATTCATGCGGGCTGTATGGGGAGTCTTGCATTCAAGTAATGATTGTCCAAAGAGAGTCGGGCCTGGGGGATGAAAAGGACCTGCACTTTGCGTAATGAAAAGAAGGAGGTGGCGGCCGAGGAGAACAGGCGCATGCATTGTATTTAAAAAAAGAAAAAGACCTTTTGGCGGGGGATTTATTTTTTTTGGTTTTTGGCATAGCTGTGTATTGAAGGAGAGACCTCTGTTTTAATGAAACTTGCTGAAATTTCGTCTATGCATGGTTAATTCTGCATTCTTGCTGTGTGTTGTGTGCGGTTCTATACCAGAAATGTTGGACATTTTTATCAATAATTTGCAAGAACAAATATCTTATGAATTATCAACTGCTACTTTAACTACCTTCGATTAGGCTATAGATTTAGCTCAAATATTAGAAGATGCCCTCATTAGGAGAGGCCAAATTAGGAAGAAAGATGATGAGAAAACATCCAAAAATCAATATAAAAACAAACAAGTCATAGGTGATGGAGTCACTGACAGCAGAAATGTTGCTAATATCAATGCAACGAAAACAACAAAAAAATTTATATTGAAACCTCCTGATAAACCTCCTCGAGAATTTACTAGATTGAATCAACCATTATCAACTATTTTACCTCAATTACTCGAAAGAGGTTTGATTCAATTACCAGCTATCCGGGAACCTGATCCAACTATACCCGGATACAGAGCTGACTTACACTGTGAGTTCCATAGAGGACCTGGACACTCTACCAACGCTTGTAAAAGGTTGAAACATAAAATACAAGATCTGATTGATAATAATGAAATGGAGGTGCAAGCCTTCCAACCTAAACAAAATGCTCCTAATAATGTTCAAAAGAACATTCCCCAAAATCAAAATCAAAATGCTAATCAATCATTAGACATATTTCAACATCCTTTACCAAGACATGGTAAAGAGGTGGCCAATCAAATTGAGCATCATAATGTCCCTCCTCCTACCCGATATGTAGGAACTATTAGCGGACATTTACCTAATCATGATTTACAAAAATTTGACACAACTTTATCCATGGTCACAACCAGGCCCCTACATAATACTCAAACTCCGGATCCTAGTGATATAGAATCAGATACTTGAAAGTGACATGGAAATCACTTCAAACCAATCGAATAGTTCTGAAAATGAATCAGATCCTATTCAACCTATCACAGATGCTATGATTCCAGAAGAACCATTTCCTAGAAGAGTTACTACTCGACCCTCTTTTGATCAATTCCTTTCTAATGAACAAGCTATAAATGCTAGACCAAGACTTATTCAACGTCCTCAATACAACATTGTAGGTACCATCGGAGTCGTTACCAGACAACAGGCTCAAAATTCTCAACAAGAACCAAACCAGAATGATGGATCAGCTCCATTTGTTTTGAAAAATCCTAATAAAGGGAATCATGCTTCCAATGTTCAACCTAAACCCCCTTACAATATTAATGAGCAATTATCCAATACTACAGCCAAAATTTCTCTCTTGGATTTATTAAGATCTTCTCCTACCCATAGAGATGAATTAATGCTTACATTAAGCCAAATGATGGTACCTCAAAACATTCAACCTGAAGCCATGGCCAATACTATCATCACTAGGGAAGTCGATTGTATTGACTTTCGGGATAAAGATATCCCACAACACAGTTTACATAAGGATAATCCCTTATATATTACTGCTCTAATTGGAGATGTAGCTATTAAAAGAGTCTTGATTGATAATGGTTCATCTCTAAACATTTGCACTTTTGACTTCTACCAACGATTTGGCTTTAGAAGTGATGAAATGAAGAAAACTGACATGATTATCAAAGCTTTCAATGACGAAACACAAGAAACATGTGGAGTTATTACCATCCCATTGCAAGTTGGTCCTAGAACCTTAGATACGACCGTGTTTATTGTACATTGCCCCGCATCGTACAATATACTCTTGGGTCATCCTTGGATCAATGCAATGCGGGCTGTCCCATCAACTTTACACCAATGTGTTAAATTCAAATTTAAAAATCAATTGGTCACTATCCATGGTGATCCTAGACCCTTTGATATGTGTGCCTTGGCAGAACCTGTTGGAGTTCAATTTTGCCTTGCTCTGTCATCCACACATCCTAATTCTTATTTTTCATCTAAAACTATGAAACACACACCCATAACTTCACCTATTTCTCCTCCATTAATTTCATCCTCATATATAGATCAACAATCTTCTAAACAAACCACTCTAGAACCTCAAAAAGACCTTCAATCTACAACCAATCCTTCATGTTCCATCCCTATAATTTCAAAACCTATAGACCCATCTATTAACACCTCCACATTATCTACATCTATCATACCTTCCACATCTAAAGATATAGAGAATGATCCTTCTACATCTTATGCTCTTTCTGATGAACTCTTACCTGATTTATCTCAAATTCTTAATATCAAAAAAAACAAATGCTTCTATGCAAAATTCCATTATCTTAAATAACTTGCCGCCATCTCCTCGTACTTTGGGCCTCCCACAACCTATGGGAAGTACTTACCAAGTCGGGAGTTGTGCCTTCATTTATAAAGGATATGACTGGGGAAGAATACCTCAGAATATCAAAACTCATCATGAGGGATATGCTCGATGTTATTTTACTAATGAGTATATTAAAGCTAAACCTATAATGCTTAAAATGGGATATAAAGGGAAAGGCTTGGGACCTTTCCAAAATGGCATGAAAGAACCTTTCGAGGTAGAACCGTGGCCTGCCCACTGTGGTGTGGGCCTATTTCCTAGTAAGGGTCAACCCTTTCCTTTTGAAGATGATGATCAACTCATATGTTATCAAGATTATTTGGATAGGCGTGATGATTTGCCTCTAAAAAATCAGCCATTTACATGTAACATGCTATCCATAGCTTACCCTGAAATGATTGCTGAATCCGATGAGGAGTTGGAAGGAGATATTTTCCATGATGTCTCCATTGAAGAGATGTTACACAATGGTTTTTATTTTGATGGTTCTATACCTACTATAGCCCAACTTGAGGCCACGAATCCTCAAGATGAATTATCCAACTTAACCTTAAAAGAATTACAAGAATTGGGCGTTTCACCCGCCCCACCTAATTTTGAAAGAGATCTACACATGGAAGTAGAAAACGTCATTAAAATTAACATTGGAACTGAGGATAGTCCTCACATAATCAATATTGGATCAGAATTAAGTCAAGAAAAACAAGAGCAATACATTGCATTCCTTAAAGAATATGAAGATGTCTTCGCTTGGACATACGAAGATATGCCGAGTCTGGACCCTTCCGTAGTCATGCATCATCTAGTAGTCCATCCGGATGCTAAACCTGTTAAACAAAAACTTAGAAAAATGCATCCCAAAGTGGCCTTACTAGTCAAAGGGGAGTTAGAAAAACTCCTGAATGTTGTCTTTATACAAGCTATTGATTATGCTGAATGGATCTCAAATGTAGTTCCAGTCACCAAGAAAGAAGCTACCAAAGTTAGGGTTTGCACATATTTTAGAGATATTAACGTTGCATGCCCTAAAGATGATTTTCCTCTTCCAAACATGGATCAAATCATTGACTTTACTGTCGGGAGTGGGATGATGTCCTTAATGGATGGATTCTCCGGTTATAATCAGATCAGGATAGCTCCTGAAGATCAGGCTAAAATAACCTTTATTACCCCTTGGGGTACCTTTTGTTGGAAAGTGATGCCATTCGGCTTAAAGAACGTAGGTGCAACCTATCAACGAGCTATGACTTATATTTTTCATGATATGATGCATGATATCCTACATGATTATGTAGATGATATTATAGCTCGCTCTATTAATGAAGATAATCATTTAGATGATTTGAGAAAAGTTTTTAATCGGTTAAGAGAATATCTTATTCGATTAAATCCAACCAAATGCATATTTGGAGTTAAGTCCGATAAACTATTAGGGGTTATAGTTTCTTTACGTGGTATCAAAATTGACCCTCTTAAGATTGCGGCTATCACTGATATGCCCGCACCTACCAATATATCTGAATTACGAAGTTTACAAGGTAAGCTTCAAGCTATCCGTCGCTTCATCGATAAGTTGGCGGACAAAACCGGTCCCTTTCTTAAGCTCCTTAAGAAGGATGTCCCTTTTAATTGGGATGACGAATGTAAAGAAGCTTTTGAACTTCTCAAACAATACCTCCTTAACCCACCTGTGCTTTCACCACCTAGACCTGATCGCCCATTTCTCCTGTATATTTCAGCTTTAGATTCTGCCTTAGGAGCTATGTTAGCTCAACTTGATGATGAGAAGAGAGAACGTGCTAATTATTATATTAGCCGAACCTTCATCAGTTATGAAACCCGCTACACAACATTGGAAAAACTATGTCTAGCAATCATGTTTGCTACGCAAAAATTATGCCATTATATGCTTAGTCAGAAAACTTATGTCATTGCTAAATATGATCCCTTGAGGTATCTCATGAGTCGACCTTATTTATCGGGTCGCACAGCCAAGTGGGTTCTTGCTCTAAGCGAGTTTGACCTCACATTCATAGGACAGAAGTTTGTTAAGGGTCAAATCATAGCAGATCAATTAGTTGTTGCACCCTTAGAGTCTACCCATCCCCTCATCATTGAGTTTCCTGATGAATGCCTTCAATTAGAGGCAGACCATATTGAACAATGGTCCTTATACTTTGATGGAGCCCGATGCATGAGTGGGGCTGGTGCGGGTATTATTTTAATATCCCCACAAAAACATCTTATTCCTTTGTCCTTCAAATTAACATTTGCTTGCACCAATAATACTGCTGAATATGAAGCTCTAATCCTTGGATTACGAGCTGCCTTGGCGCTAAAAATTAAACATCTGTTAGTTTTTGGTGATTCTCAACTTGTTATAAATCAAATTAATGAAGTTTATCAGACCAGAGATGATAAATTGTGCCCATATAAAGCATATGTTTTGCAATTATTATCCTTGTTTGATACAGTTACTTTGGAAGCTATTCCTCGAACTAGCAACCGTGCAGCTGATGCTATGGCCGCAGTTGCATCTCTTCTGCCCTTGGAGTTAGATGACGAATATGCCACCATCATTATTCGTCGACTCCAGGAACCCGCTTCAAATAAGTCATGCTTAGAGCCTTTGGATGTGTTTCTAATCAATGAAACTACTCCTGAACCTTGGTATATGGATATATTTGATTTTCTTCAAAATGGGACTTTCCCTGCCAATTCTAATAGAAACCAGCATCGGTTATTACGTAGACGAGCAAGTCGATTTGTAATAATTGGCAATACTTTATATAGGAGATCTTTTGAAGGTATCCTATTGAGATGTTTGAATCTAGAAGAATCCAAATCAGCCTTGAGTGAAGCCCACGATGGATCTTGTGGAGGACACTTCAGTGGTAGTGTCATTGCTAAAAAGCTCCTTAGGATAGGATACTTTTGGCCTACCATGGAGAATGATGCACATGATTATGTGCGCCATTGCGACAAGTGCCAGAAACATGCTGACCTTGTCCATGCCCCTGCACAAGAGCTATAGGCTATTTCATCTCCTTGGCCCTTTTCCAAATGGGGCTTAGACATTATTGGCAAAATTAATCCTGTGTCATCTGATGGACACAAATTCATCATAACCGCCATCGAGTATTTCACGAAGTGGGTTGAAGCTATGCCTTTAGCTTCCTGCACTGGCACACAAGTCTCTAAATTTATTTTTAATCAAATCATTTGTAGGTTCGAAATTCCTGCAAATCTCATCTCAGACAATGGAACTTGTTTCAAAAATAAAGATGTTAAAAAATTATGCCAAAAATATAAGATTCAACATCGCTGGTCCACTCCCTATTATCCTCAGGGTAATGGTCAAGCAGAAGCATCTAACAAAACCTTAATCAAAATTCTCAAAATATTGGTCAATAAATCTGGCCGTGACTGGCACATTCAATTATATCCAGCCTTGTGGGCCTATCGAACTAGTGTTCGAACCCCCACTGGAACTTCACCTTTTGTTTTGGTTTATGGTGCTGAAGCCATTTTTCCCTTTGAATTAGAAGTTCCTTCTTTGGCTCTACTACTTCAAGATACCGAAGTAGGAGATGAATATCGAGCTGGCAGACTCAATCAGCTGGAACTCCTAGATGAAAAATGCATCAATGCTTTGGAGCATCTCCGTGCCTACCAAAACAAGCTTAAAAGATCATATGCTAAAAAAGTTCGTCATCGATCCTTTGAGATCGACGACCTTGTTTTAAAAGAAAATAAAAAAAATACTAATGCAACTAAAGACCTTAAAGGTAAATTTGAGCCCAACTGGCTTGGACCATACATTATCACTGCTAAATTTGAATCGGGAGCATACAAATTATCTACCTTGGATGGTAAAGAACTTAAAGAACCTATGAATATTATGCATCTTAAACGTTACTATGTATAAATTTGGTCATTTCATCCTTGTATATATTTGTTTAAAATATTTCAAAATCACTATCTTGTATTTCTTTCAATTTATAAATTCAAAAATACCAAAAACATTCATAATCATCAAAATATTCAAAACTATTTGTTGTATTTATTTATGGCACTTGTTAATTCTTTCAAAAAACAAACAAAAATAACAAAAATAAAAACAGCAATATTCTTGACTCTTTCGAAACCAAAACAAAATAAAGAAGAAAGAGAGAGTCAAAATTATCAAACTCCTCAAAAATATTTGTTGTATATTCTTGAAGTGTTGCAGTTATATATTTCAAATTATTTTGGATAAATTAGCATTTATTTGGAATCCCTCACTTTCACAAACACAAAATAAATATCTTGATTTTTATCTGGCATGATTACTAATCTCTCTTATATCAAAAGTCCACAAAATTCAATTAAATAAAGTTTGAGCACAGAGAATTGATCTTGTTATTTACTTAAACCAAGCACATCCTTTCACAATAAAATGATTATATTTGTAATGTCCATGCTATGCTACATAGTAGAAGTGGTTTCTTGAGCGAAAAGTTTCCCCTGCTATCCTATCATGCACATGGTCTAGAATCTTTGAGAATTGGCAAAAGGACAAGCTCACCCCTACCCAGAATAAAAATCCCTTGCTCTACAGCTAATCCGAGCAAGTATCCCTAGCATAGGAAGAAAAAGCAAAGTTCAAGAAAAAGAGAAAAAGAAAAATGTTATTTTATATCATTACAACAATGTTCCAAGCATTATCAAGCAAAAATACAAAAGAAAAGAAAAGAAAAGCAAAAGAAAGCAAAAGCAAAAGCAATAAAATCCCTTTCCCTACCCTTTGAAAAGAAAAGAAGGGTTGATGAGCTTGAATCCCTGGAATTCTCAATTATTCAAAAACTGTGAGGTAAGCCCCATAACAGGTGGTTTGTGCCCAACCTGCTTGGCCTTGGGTAACTCCTAGCGTGGCGATATGTCTGTCACATTAGCGACCTTCTTTTGTACAGACCTATGTCTGCTTATGGATTAGCTAGCTCTTGATAATCCGACTTACATAGTAGTCTGGTATGGTTATATGCATCTAAATCATGGTTAATGAACACTTATTTGGTTCATTCAAATCACTTGTATCATATTATCTTGCTCAAAACTGGTAAACGAACATAGCAATTGCACACACATTTTGTATTTGAGAGATTTTGTGTATCATTATGATAAATCAAGATTGGAAATGAACTCACATATGCACATGGGATTCCTTATAAATCTAACTTTTGTCTTCAAGATACTTTGAAATATTTTTGCAAATTGTCTGGAATAATTTCATTTTCTTATTTGAGAATAGTTGTTTAGTATAAAGACAACTACATGCATAATAGAAAAATTCAAAATTTCTTTCAAAACCATACAATAAAAACACATATTTATATATTGTCGACTTTCGCGACGATGGTATAGTTCCAAAACCAAAATTGGAATTTTATGCCTAGCGCAAGTCCTCATCTTCATATTTTCTGTTTATTTTCAAAAATTAAAAATCAACCATGCAATAAAACTATCTCTTTTTTGGATTTCGCGATGATGGTATAAGTCTATACCTAAATATTCTATGCCTAGCGCAAACCATTGTACCAATTTTTATTCTCCATTTATTTCAAATCAATTCATCAAAAACATATGACTTAAATCATTATGTTACACAATTATGCTTTCAAAAGAACGAACATTATCACTATTTCATGTCATTATGTCAACCTTCAATTTTGCAATGATGGTATAATTCCTAGGGAATTATCCAAAAAATTTATCACACTTAGGAATTTATGCCTAGCAAAAATCATTTTAACATTATTTCATGCATACTATTTTTATGAAAATCTGAAAACAAACCATCATCATCATCATTTGCATCATCACACCAAAGTCTTAAGACAGTCTCTTAAGCACTCTTTTACTTTTTAACAATATTTCTATACTGGGATTAGCTTGACGACCGAGTGAGCGGCGACTCCATGAAATGGTCTATAATAGCGACAATGTCCTTTGAAATTATTGTTAAAAGTCTTTTTATTTTTATCAAATCACCACATCACAAACAACCAATTTGTTCTATCAGATTATTTCATTTAAATTTTAAAGCATCCATTAAAAACCATACATATTTCCAAACGACATAATTACATGAATCATCAAATCAATCACACTTCAAACATTAAAGCATTATACAAACGCATAAGACAAGTCATATGATCAAAAAATATCTCATCTATATATATATCAAATATATGTACATCATCTCAAAAATAGATTGGTATGCCACAATCTACATCTTGGCATACTCAATCCTCTCAAATCATATAATCAGTCTATGCAATGCAGTAGCCTAGCCTCGAGAACCCCTCGAGCTCTCAGCCTCATCTCCTCCCCTGCCCTGAGGTGGACGAGGTGGCCCCATCATAGTATGTGTGGTACTGTGAGTCCTAGTTGTCGATCGAGATGAAGTCCTCGATGACCCAATCCTGATCGGGTCAGCAATGCCGGCTGGTAGCTGTACCCTCTGACCCTCTGGCACCATCTGGAAGTAGATACCCTGGTAGAACGTGGTCTGAGCAATCGACCGTGCCAGCTCCTGAGTGCTCGCTCCTCCACCCCATGCTCTGAGGCATGCAATCTCATCTCTGAGCTGTGTAACCTCAGCTCGATGGCGTGCAGCCTCATCCTGCAATGTCTGCACCTGTGCCTGGAGACGGACAGTCTCCGCTCGGAGAGTCATTGTCTCGCTGCTCTCCCTAGTGTCAACACCCTTGCCCTTATCGGGCGATGGTGGCCTCTCTCTCTATGGAGAAGGGGGTCTCTCCTCCCTCCTCTCCCGCTGTCATGGCCTCTGCTGCACTTGTGGTCTCCTCTGCTCTCTCCCACCGTGACCCTGTGCCGCCTCAATGGCCGCCTGGCACCGCCTCCCCATCCGATGCACAACTACATGAATCGGACCCTGAGCCCTCATCATCCGAGGAGGGCGGATGCCTGTGTACCAGGCATCATAGCCGTCGGCTACCCTAGCGTCATCCCCATCCACTGGCTGAATGGGGGCATCATCTACGTCCTGACTCCAGAATCGCTGCATATCTGGAGCCCCGCTAACTGTAGTGTTATCCTGGACAGTCCAAGAAAACTCGTAGTCTCTCAGAGATGGAATCCCCTGTTGTAGACCGAACTGCCTCAAAACTCGGTCATACCGGTGGAGCTCCACCTCTCCCCTCTCCATCCTCAGCCAGCAGACTCGCTTGATGCGAGCCAGCTCCTGTCCATCCTCGGCCCACCCTGGATGATCTCTCCAAGGCCTCCAGGTGATCTGGTCGGAGACGAGGTCATCTAGTAGTCTCCGGGACACTGGTAGATCTATCCGTCGTTGTGCCCCTCTTCGGAGCCACCAGTAGAAAACTCGGGGCCTCTCCCCATCAATCCCTATCAGTGGGAGCCCTATCGGCCTCCGCACCGTGATGTGCTCCTAGCACCAAACCTGTAGTAGTGATGTCATAACCAGACATCGGCCGCCCTTGTATACGACCCCATGAAGGATCCTATACAATCGGTAGAGTACAAAGCTCCCCCAAGAAAATCTGTATCCGTGGTCTCTCATGTCGTAGACCACATCTGTCAGTACCCATGGTACCCTGCATCCACTCTGGTGGCACAACAGAAGTCCACCTACCACCCTAGCCAAAACCCGTGTGAGTCTAGATGCCCCAGGCATCTGGCATAGCGACTCGATATTCACTCCGCCCTTCTCCAGGGTGAAGCTCGGATCGCCACACAGTCGCATCATCGCGTGGCCTTGATTGGCCGTGGGAGTGATCAGCCGTCCTTGTATGGGGATCCTCAAAATCCTCCATACATCCTCTAGTGTGGGAGTCATCTCCCCTGTCGGTAACCAAAAATAGGAAGAACCCGGATACCACCTCTCTGCTAGGGCTGTCAATAGCCCCATGTCTGTAGAAACTTGTGGCATGTCTGCCACGTGCTGCAAGCCGACCTATGCCAGCTGATCTCGCTCTGCCTGAGACAGGGTGGCCAAGTCATCCCTCAACCCACCATATTTCCATTCTCTGCTCTTTAGTAATCCTCTCTGCAACATAAACAAAATCAACAATAAAAATCATTAATAAATCATTAATTAAAAATGCAAGTCAAAATAAGTTCAATTTCATAAATGATGATATCGTCCACAATTGGACGATATCGTCCCAAATTTGAGCAAATTCGTCTCCGATTTTGCATGAGGGAATCGTCCCTTATTGGACGAAATCGTCCCCCTTTCGTCGATTTCGCCCTTGGACGAAATCGACGATATCGAGACGATTTCGGCGAAATCGAGACGATTTCGTCTCGACGACGTCGACGGCCCAAAAACGGCCGCGATGCTCAAAAATCAAGCAAATCTAGTCTAAAAAGCATTAAATTCTAAAGTAAAGCACTCTAAACTAAGTTTAGACCCTTACCCGTAGCCCGCGTCGGACCTCTGTTGATCTGTGCGTTGTCTCGACCATCTTGTCTCCAGAGCTCTAGAAACCAGAAAACTAGTAAAAATGAACAGTAACAATGAATTAGGGTTTTACCCTATTTTTCTTAATTTTATTCAAAAAACAATTAAAAACATTTTAAAATTTTGCTTTTCCGCGTTTTTACCTCAAACGTTCGATTTGGGTAAAAACACGGAGGGGGCACCATAGTAAGCTGTCGTACGATTCGACCAAGAATCGTCGCCTAAAAATGGGAATAATTTTTGCTTTCTCGTAGATCGAGAAGAACTCATCTTTAACGCATTTTCTTCGAAAAATTCGCTAAAGAGGGGGCAAAATGTAGCACCCTAAAATTGGCGCAGTAAAACCTTAATAATTACAATTACTCTAGTAAATATTCAAATTCAAATTTTAACCCCCAAAACCGCTCCCAAACCGTCGCTTAACCCGTTTCCTCCTTTCCCATGCCATTTTTAGAGTTTGTTTTGACCGTTTGACGATATCGTCGCCGATCAGACGATATCGCCTCGAGATCGGACGATTTCGTCTGGGCTAGGACGTCCAGACGATCTTGTCCCAAAACTAATTTTTCACAATTAGCCTCTGTTCCAACGGCGTCTCTAATCCGGGCAGAAGCGTGTCTGCACCGTTAGAGACCCTCCCCATTGGAGATCTCCCAAATTGGGATGATCTCCAACCTCCTAACCTCCCTCCTAAGCCTATTTAAACTTAGGACCTCCCCTTAACATCCCCCTGGCTGAATTTTCCTGTAAATCGACCTTCACACGCATTAGAATAATCTGTATTACCATCTACATTTGTTGCATCCAATTTTCTTGCAGGAACCTTGTCATTTTTCAGTCGGAGCAAGCTTACATCGTCGTAGACGATCCTGTTCAGATCGGAGGTGATCCTGTCAAATCAGAGATGATTTCGACTGCAATCATCATTGGGGGCAATCAGTGCCCAGAGTTTGCATTTTTCTCTTTTCATCTGCTATTTTATTCTGCAACTAGCTAGTTTATTTATTATTTTCTGCTATTCTGCATCTTGGAGTTCACCCATATAGTTTAATTGCATAATAAAATCATGATTAACTATTAAAGTATTGTAATTCACTTGCATTTCTATTTAGGATTATTTGTTAACATCCTTATTGTCATTTTACATCATTATCCTCTATTAGCATTGCTGCATTTTTTGTATTTTGTGTCTATTTCTCTGTTTGCAGGTCTCTGATGAATTCGTCTGATGAATTCGTCAGATCTCAGACGATCCTGCAGGTCGGAGACGATTTCGTCAAATTCCAGACGATCCTGTCTGCTTCAAGAATCAGAATCTCCATCAGACATCCGGATCAGGTATGGCTCTGTAATTTAGCTTTTTCTCTCTGTTTCTGTTCATATTTGTTTGCTGTATTTCATCTAGTCTGCATTTTCATAATAGAACAACTTAGATTCATTTGGCCAAACCTAGGACCCGAATGTTTAAAGCTAAAACTGAACACATTAAACACATTCCCAACCTAGGCGTGGAAACTGCCATTCAAACGTTTCCTGGTGAACCCACCATCCATCGAAAAATCACCATAATACACCTCCCCCGAGAGGCGGGACCTTCGCAAGGCCTCTCAGTCCGAGGTACCGTGCCATCCTTTTCACATCCCCCTTTCGGGCACGGATCCTATAGCCTGAAGGTAAGGGTGTGAAAAATTTGGAGCGATACAGAGGATTCCCAAAGAAATTTGAGATAACTTTTAGAGAAAAGTTTTGTGGACGTAGCCCAGCCATTCTGGGTGAACCACGTTAAAATTGGTGTCACTTTGTGGATGATATTGTGCATTTCTTTGATATTGGTTTGGGTATATTGCTTTACTGTTTTGAAGTATAAAGGAAAAAGTAAAAAGAAGTCTTATACTGTTCACACCCCCCCTTTCAGTATAAGCTTGTGTTCTTCATAACCATTCCATAGAAAGGAATATTGTGATGTACATTATTGACTTGCCTTGATTGGGATTATTGAGTGGGTTGAGTGTTGTGGGGATTGGTCCCCCTATGTTTAGGTAATGCATTATGATTATTACCTAAATTTTTATTTTGTGGTATGATGGGATTTGAAACTTGAATAGTACCATGATCGATAAGATCCTCAACTAAGTCATGAAAGGTGCAACAAGAGTGGATGTCATGGCCAGGCTGGTGATGGTAAACATAAAAGGTATGTTTGACATGTCCACGAGGGTTGGGTCGATTTAGATCTATGGGTTGAATTTCTGGTAATGTAACATGACCAGCCTCAAACAACCTTTGGAATAAGGTAGATAGAGGCTCAAAAAGTGGAGTCCAATCATGATGTCGACGTGGAGGACGTGGACCACATACTCATTAAGGTTTGGATGGAGGAGGCTCATTAGTATGAGATAATTGTTATTGTAGAGGAGGAACATTAGTATGACCTAGATCATTGTAGAGTGTAGTATAGGTTAGCTTTGGTTACCCGTAGCTTGCGATGCACAAGTTCCATATTTTAAATTCATCTTGTAAGAGTTTAAGTTTAGGTGTCATGGGTGTAGAAGGTTGTAATACGATATGTTGAGCCTATGAGTGTGGTGGGTACTGGTATTGTTGTTCCTACCAGTACCATGAAGAGTACTATTGTGCCTGACCATGATAAGGTGGATTATGGGTGACATGTATTGTCATGTCTACTGGCAGACTAGGTTGTGGAGTAGGTGTCTAAACTACCGGTACTAGGGGTGGTTGAGATGAGGTATCAAAGGATAGGATCTGTATCTATCTTAGAGGGTAGGAAGTAGGGACACCAAACTATGTGGAATAGCTCGAAGAGGTAGGTGGATAAGCTGCTAGTCTTGATCCATGGGTAGGAAAGGGATATGTTGCAGGAGCTTGAAAAAGAGGAGTTGGAAGTATCCTAAAGGTTTCCATAGACATAGGTGGCTCTAAATTTTGGGTATCGTATGCTACATATACCTGGGAGGTTGGCGAGAAGGCTACTGAAAATGTGGGATAAGCTATTGAAGTAGGAGCTTGAGTTGAGGGGAAGGTGTATGTGTACACTCCCTCTTGGGTTTGTGCATCTTGTGTCTAAAGGGGCTGCTAAGAGGTGCCTTAAGATATAGTGAAGAATGGCTCTTGGGAAGAAGATGGTTGGTATCCTTATGGGGAATACGTGTGAGGTTTGTGAAAATGTTTGTGGTTCGTGTTGGGGAGGAATATCTTGGGTGGTTTGGAAGGAAGGTATCTGGTTTCCTATGGTGGAAGAGGATGGGTCAGATACCATTCCTACGATAGGGGTTAATGATGTGACCTCAGGACAGGTATGATTTAGGAGGGAAGAATCGTTCTCAAAGAAGGATTGAGATAGGTTTTGGAAGAAGGGATGCACAAAGGTAGGCAAAGTGGTAGTGTGAGTTGTACAATTATAGTTTGGATTGTATGATTACCTGATATTGTACAATTCCCATTTGAATTAAATGGTTACCTAACTATTGTATGATTACCCAAATTAAATGGTTTTTCTATTGTAGACCATTTCCTAGATCGTATAGATATGTGGATTGAATATTTTTCTAGATTGAACGATTACCCATTGATTGCACAAGTGTTATCTCCAGGTTCTTTAAGAAGAAGATGCTCGACATTTTGAGTAGATGAGTTGTCATTGATGTCAAGAGTGAGTGGTCATTGATGTCAAGCCTTCAACACCAGTCAGTGGTAGTTTCAGTGGGCAACATCAGTTTTAGGTTCTCCAATAAGTGCAAAAGGATAGTCCATTTTTAGTTAATCAAAGACCCGGTTCCAGGCAGTCAGATGTGGTCCAAAGTGCAAAGAAGAAGCCCAGATGAATAATATTATAATAATTATTTATAATATTATACAGGGAAGTTTAAATTAATTAATATAATTTTTATTATAAATTAATTTACTTAACTTATAAGTTATTTAAATTAATTATTAATTAATTTTAATATTAATTATAAGTTAATTTATATTAATTTTAAATAACCCTAAGGTGGGTTATTGAATTAAAATTCAAATTTTGAATTCAAATTCTTAGCGCCGACGTGGGAGCAAAATCAACCAAACATGTATAAAAGAGGGACTACCCCACCTTAGCCAAACTTACCTTATGCCTTCGAATTAAATTGATTAATGCGAGCTTGTGCAAATCGTACTGCATCAAAGAGGATTGCTTTGTGGTTTTCATGTGAAGTCAACGATGCACGAAGGGTTAATAGGAAGGAAGCCTTCCTCCCTTCATGTGGGTGCCTATAGCCCATGCGGTGGGCTCCAAAGCGCTAAGGTGCTTAGCGCTTGGGGAGACGGTGGTTTGAATCACGCCGAAACCCTTTTGGGGAGAAAAACGAAGGTATGCATTAGTTGAGCACCAAAATTTTTGGAGGAGTTAGTTGAGGTATTAAAAATTAATTTTTGCATATTTTATTTGGTTTGTAAAGTTGTAAGGGGAGTTATAAGGTTGATGCAAAATAAATTTTTGGGTGTTATTTGCTTTAGTGTTTGAAAAGGGTAGTAAGGTGTTTTAGGAAGATTGTTTGAGGTTTTGTGGTGTTGGATATTATTTTAAGTTGGATATTATAAGGTGTATCAAAATGATTATTTTTTCATGTATGATTTGATGGATGTTATTTTCAAAAGGGAGCAATAAGGCATAATTGAGATTTGATTATTTTTGTGTCTAAGGAATATTTTGAGAAAGTGTTGAAGTGATATTTTGTCATTTAACCATTGAAATTGGAAAGAAGAAAATTGTGATTGAGACAGGTTTTCCAAGGGCACTTTTACATCAAAAAAAAGGTATGGGCACATCTTCCTAGTGAGTGATTGTTGAATGTTGTGAATGCAAAGTTGGAGTGAAAAGGATTGTTTGGTAAGCATTGTTGAGTGTGTTTTGAATTAATGCTTCAAGGTTTTCTAGAATAAAGAGTTGTTGATAAAACCTTGTTTTATAAGCATTGTTATTGAAGTGATTAATTGAGTGAACTTGAACTAGGGTTTGTAAAGATCATGAGTATCATTGTTATGTGAGATTAGAATTGTTGTTGAAGCACTTAGTTGAGTGAGGAACTTGAACTAGGGTTTGCAAAGATCATGAGTATCATTGTTATGTGAGATTAATTGATAAGCATTGTTGGAAACATTTGAGTGAGTGTTCATATGCTTGGACTAGGGTTTGTAAGAAAAGGTTAATTCATTGAGTGATTGGTTGAGTAGAGTTGGTTGAGCCTAGTCAAGTGGATGTGTTGAAGTGATAGTTCAAGTTCTATGAAACAAATTATTCTATATTCTGAATTGATTTGAGAAAGAGGTTGAGTGTTGGTGAGTGTGAAACATATTGAGTCTCTAACAATTCTCTATATGTTTTTGTGGTAAAAAGAGTGATTGAAAGTAATTGAGCATTATGGTGAATGTGAAGCATATTGAGTATATAACAATTATCTATATGTTTATGTGGTAAAAAAGTGATTGAAAGTGATTGAGCATTGTGGTGAATGTGAAGCATATTGAGTCTCTAACAATTATCTATATGTTTCTATGGTAAAAAGAGTGATTGAAAGTGATTGAGCATTGTGATGAATGTGAAGCATATTGAGTCTCTAACAATTCTCTTTATGTTTCTATGATATTGGACAAGTTCTAGTGTGGACTTGTTGAGTAGATTTGAGGTAAGTCTTAGAGAAGACTTGTGGACAGATTTGTGTGAGATTTTGAGGAAGCTTACAATACAGTTTGAGAAAAGAGATTGAGAGCAGAGTTGGACAAGTTCTAGTGAGGACTTGTTGAGAATATTTGGATAAGTTCTAGAGAGAACTTGTGGACATATTAGTGTGAGATTTTGTGGAAGCTTACAAGGTAGATTTGAGATAAGTCTTTGAGAAGACTTGTGAGAAGAATTGATTGATTGATTTGTTCAAACCTTGAGTTAAGGTTTGGGGTAGATCTAGCAGTGTTGATTTGTGATTGGATCAAGCTTTGTGTTAAGGCTTGAGGATAGATTTGTGCTAGACCGAAGGACTATGTTTAGTGCAGATCAGAGGACAGATATTGAGGATATATTTGTGCTAGACCGAAGGACTATGTTTAGTGTAGATCAGAGGATAGATATTGAGGATAAATTTGTGCTAGACCAAAGGACTATGTTTAGTATAGATTTGAGGATAGAGTTTGGTGCAAATTTGAGGATAGGTTTATGCCAGACCAGAGATAGATATTGAGAAGATTTGTGCTAGACCAAAGGACTATGTTTAGTGTAGATTTGAGATAGAGCTTTGAAGGTGATAGAGTATAGAGGATGATAGTCTCCAATGGATAGAGATCCATTAGCCAGGGTAGTGAGGATAGGTGTCTTCAGTGGATAGAGATCCATTAGCCAGAGTAGTGGGGGTAACATTTCTTCTAGAATATCACTAGTCAAAGCTAAGGAGAAAGATTTCTCCTATGGATAGAGATCCATGAACTTGATTAGGGGATTGGTGTCTCCTTTGGATAGAGGTCCATAAACATTGTAATAGGGAAATGATTCCCAAGAGATTGATTGAGAAAATTTTAGTGAAAGGTTTTCTCCGTGGAGTAGCCCACATTGGGTGAACCACATTAAATTGGTGTCTCTATTGTGTGTGGTGATTTATGCATTGCTTTGATTACTGCTGTTGATATTGCTATCTATATATTGCATAATATTGATTGGGAAAGAAAAGTAAAAAGTGGTCTTATACTGTTCACCCCCCCTCTCAGTATAAGCTTGTGTTCTTTAGAAGATATTAGCTTGATTGATTCTTCTTGTAAGTGTTGTTCTTTATTACTACATCATATGGTATCAAAGCTAAAAGATATATAAGGATTGGGGAGTGATACGGGTCTAAGGAGAGATGATATAACAAAGAAGAGGAATATTGTGAGGAATTTAAGTCATGAATGTGATGGAGATGATGAGAGGAATAATTGCTCAATTGGTTGTACTTGAGACTTCCTAAAGGAGGGGTGTTCAAGTAAAATATGTAAGTAACACTGAAGAGGAGGAATTAGAAGTTTATAATGAAGAAAAAGGAGGAATTGGTACTTCTCAAAATGATTCCAATAAAAATACTTGGAAAAAGGTGAATCATCAAGAGGAGATAAATTTGATAAAGGAAGAGGACGTAGTTTTGTTGGAAAATGTTATATATGTAAAGAGGTTAGACATATGATATTTGAGTGTCATCGAGAGAAATAAAATAGCTGGCATGGAAAGGAAGCCTGTAACCAAGTTGTACAAGTAGATGAAAACAAAATTTATTCACCAAAGCACATGGAAGAACCATAACAAGGAGAATTACTTATTATAGATAGGGTGTTATTGAAACCAACAAAGGAGGTACATGAATGTGGGCAAAGAAAGAACATGTTTAGGATAATTTTCAAATCAGGAGGAAAATATTGTAAGGTGATTGTAGATAGTGGAAGCATAGATAATTTGGTGTCAATAGATATGGTGGAGAAACTTGGGTTAAAGAGAATGAAACATCCAAATCCATATAAGGTGTCATGGTTGCAAAAGGGACATCAAATTTTGGTAACAAAATAATGTATGGTAGACCTCCAAATTGGCTCTTATAAGGATGTGGTTCTATGTGACATCATGTCGATGGATGCATGTCATGTCTTGTTGGGTAGACCATGGTAGTTTGATAAAAAGGTAGTGCATGATGGTAGGGAGAACACCTACACCATTGATAATGATGGCAATAGGTACATGTTAAGTCCATTGGAGGACACAGGGAAAGAAGTGGATAGTAGAACTATAGTGTGTCAGGGTAAAAAAAAGTAATCCTTGAAGATAAAGAGGGATAGTGGAAAATATGAATGAGATCCCACATGACATGAAGGACTTGTTGGGAGAACATGAAAAAATTATTTCAAAAAATGGGTGCCACTGATAAGGAGCATAATTCATAATATAGATTTTAGTCTTAGATTAAGATTAAATAATAACATGATAGCAATTGAGAATGAGAAATGAATAGAGAAAAGCAAATTAAAAAGTAGAGGAAAGAGGTAAATAACCCTATATACATAAAAAAGAACACCATTGCATTAAACACAAAATATTTTATTATTTTAGGAAAGTCCCTTTTGATACAATTTGACCCTTTTAGGGTGCATTTTACAATAAGATGTGCCAAAATGGGAATCCCTTTTACAAATCAAGGATGGTGTATTTGCTTCTTCTATGCCACAATAAATGTTGGAGGTGGGTTTTTCATGACCACCATGTTGGATTTGAACTTGTTGAATCTAGAACCTGCACACATGCAAATAGATAAGGGTTTAGTAGCACCTGTCACAATGAATATGATAAATGTAAATGTAAATTGCATAAAATAAAATGAATATGATTATTTCTTACATGAGTGATGATTTTAGCAGCATAACATTAGCATTCCCTTCCTCCATTTTTCTTGGTCATGTGATGGTGCCTTTATAGACCTTTGAGGGTTTTGGAGGGAAGGATAGGTGGCAAGCTAGGGCTACCAAGTGGCAGGGACTAGGTAGCCACCTATCTTGGGTAGTTGTAGTGAGTCACTAGAAGTGTCTCACTTAACTGGGGAGATGTGGCAAGTGGGTAGGTGCAAGTGGAGTGAAGTGTGGAGTGAGGTGTGAGATGTGGCAAGTGGGTAGGTGTAAGTGGAGTGAAGTGTGTGAGATGTGGCAAGGTGAGGGGTAGTGGTGGCTAGGACATGTGTCAAGTGGGGAGACAGGGTATCTTATGCTGATTTTCCAGATTTAATAAATCTAAAAAATATAAATTAATGTGCAAGAAAATACACCTAAGTTTAGACTTAGGTATATTATTTTATTATGCAGAATTGGAATGTGCAATGTGAATGAATAATGTGTAGGAATTATATGCCTAAGTTTAGACTTAGGTATATATTATTATGTAGATTTGGAATATGCAATGTGAATGTGGTTTTGTGAATGCCTAGGTTTTGGTGTCTATAGATGCCCCTTTTTGTACCATGTTGTGTAAAACACAATGCGGTGCAAAAACAAGAGACACCTAGTTTTATTTGATGGAGGAATGGACTCAAATATTCTTGATGCAAAGAATGAATGACTTTTGAAAATTTTGATTTGTTTGCTTACCCCCTCAATTGGTGAATGGGTAAAGAATGAAACCCATGAGCCAATTGACCAAATGTGGATGATGAAAGGAGGTGGATGATTAAATGATGTGGATTTGATGTATGCAAATGTATGACTTTGAATCAACTTGATGCCCCAAGTTTGGGATGGTTTGTGTTGTTGCAAATTTACCTTTGGTTTTGATGATGCACAAAATGTAGTTATAAAACCACCAACCATGTTTGTGAGTTCAGGGGCCCTGCTACTATTAGTTGCTCCTATGTTTTGGAACCAGTGCATTGGGAATTCGATACTCGAGTGATTGTGGTTTTTACCAAATTGTGATTGATTGATTTCTACTTTTATGACCCAATGGAAAGGGCTTAAGATAACCTTTTGTAAATTATCTTGAATAAAGCCATAATCAAATGATTGAGGTTTCAATTGATTTAATGTCACATGTGATGATGTTGGATGTTTTCAAATGAGTGTCCTTATGGTGAGCTACCCATCCTATCGAATTGCATGGATTGCCAGTAGCTGCAACCTCTAGGTGTGTAGGGTAATTCACTAAATACGAGGGTCACTACATTATTTTCTTATGATGTTTGTTGAATGGATGTGATGAATGCAAATGTTGGAAATCAAGATCAAGTTGGATGCCCCAAGTTTGGGGTGGACTTGTGTTGTCGTAAATTTACCTTTTGGAATGATTGACATGCAAGATGATGAAGTAAAGGAACCAATCACCCTAGGAGCCTATTGTCCTAGTGACTGTAGCAAATTCCTTAATGCAAAATGATGAAGTAATATTTTTCATGTTTTGTAACCCCATGGAGTAGGCATCAATGACAACCTTGGGCAAATTTTCTTGAACACAGGTCACTCAAAAATTGAGGGACCAAACTGATTTAATTTCAAACATGATGATATGAAATGATTTTGAATAAGTTTCCTTATGGTAATTTACCCATCCTACCAGATTGCATGGACAACCAATCACTGCAACCACCAGGTGTCTAGAGTAAATCACTAGATACAAGGTTCACTTGAGATGATGATGATGCAAGATGATGATTTGAATGCATTTGTGTTGATTTGAGGGGTTTTTTTGAAGCCATTTGCATTTGAAGGGGAGTTGTGTAAGATGGTCACAAATAAAAGTCAACGTGGGTTGCCCCAATCATGGAAAAGATGCTCATTGTTGAATCATTACTTTTGACAAATTGATGAACTTAATTTTGGAAAACCTTTCATCCATGGGTAGACAAGCTTTAGTCTACACTTTAGGCTTTAGGTATACCAAGTGTTTGTTTGATTGAGATTTTTGCTTGTGATCTACCCCAGCAAAAAGGGCGTATGATAGTCTTTGGTAATGATTCTTGAATGAACATAATTTGCATGATTGAGTGTTTTGAGTATTGACTTGATTTGAGACTAGAATTTTGTAGACATTGTCTACCCCCTCAAGCAATGAGTCGATGAAGAAGAGATGAAATCATGAAAGTGATGAAACATATGACAATGGTTAGAATGAAATGGATGTTTTTGTTTTTGTTACAATTGTGATTTCGACCATTATTGGTAATTGTACACCTCTATCCCTTGGAGAAATCCAACCATATGGATTTCTTAGGGAATTGAGATGATAATAATTCAATTCTTTCTCAAGGTGAATCACTATTCAAGGACCTTATGGTAACCTACCCATCCTACCGGATTGCATGGATAATTAGTCACTGCAACCGCCAGGTGTATAGGATAAGTTACTGTATACAAGGATCACTTGAGGCTAAGTGGAAGAAGGAAATGTACACCTCTATCCCTTGGAGAAGTCCAACCGCATGGCCTTCTTAGGGAGTTGAGATGAGAGCATTTCTATTCTTTCAAAAGCCTATTGAATTTTTTTTTGACCAAAAGAATTGAGGTACCTTTGGAGCTTTTTGCTTTTTTGTTGTTTTTTTGAGTTTTATATTGTTTTGTGGTTTTTATGTTTTTTGATTGATTTTTTGTTTTTACCAAAGGAATTTGGGTACCTTTGGAGCATTTTGGATTGATTTGACCAAAGAGGTTTGTGCCTTTGGGAGTTTTTAAATTGTGTCAATAATGATTGTCCTTATGGTAATCTACTCCTACCATATTGTATGGATAACCAATCGCTACAACCACTAGGGGACTAGAGTAAATCACTAGATACAAGGATCACTTAAGGTTGAGTGGAAGAAGAAAATGCACATCTCTATCCCATGGAGCAGTCCACCGCATGGATTTCTTAGGGAGTTGAGATTATAGCACTTTTATTCTTTTGAAAGCCTTGTTGAGATTGAATTTGACCAAAGGAATTGGGGTACCTTTGGAGCTTTTTGGATTAATTTGACCAAAGGTGTAGGTGCCTTTGGAGCCTTTTGAACTAATTGACCAAAGGGGATGCTTCCTTTGGAGCCTTTTGAGTTAAAATGACCAAAGGGGTTAGGTTCCTTTGGAGCCTTTTGAATTGAATGTGACCAAAGGGGTTAGGTTCCTTTGGAGACTTTTGAATTGAATGTGACCAAAGGGGCTTGATTCATTTTGAGTTTTTTAATCAATTTGACCAATTATGTAGGTTCCTTTGGAGCCTTTTAAAATGAAATTTTACCAAAGGGGTTAGGTTCCTTTGGAGCCTTTGAATTGAATGTGAACAAAGGAGTTTGGTTCCTTTGGAGCATTTTGAATTAAATTTTGACCAAAGAAGCCTGGTTCCTTTGGAGCCTTTTGAAATGGGAATGGTAAAGGGTCGTTATGGTAATTCATAACTCATCCTACCAAATTGCTATGGATAGAGTAACGTCACTGCAACCTACTAGGGGACTAGAGTATATCACTAGATACGAGGTTCACTTGAGGACCTTTTGACCAAAGGGGTTTGGTGTCTTTTGAGCCTTTTAAATTGAATGTGACCAAAGGAGTTTGATTCCTTTGGAGATTTTTGGTTAACTTGACCAAAGGTATAGGTGCCTTTGGAGCCTTTTGAAATGAAATTTGACCAAAGGGGTTAGGTTTCTTTGGAGATTTTTGAATTGAAATTTTGACCAAAGGGTTTAGGTTCCTTTGGAGCCTTTGAATTGAATGTGACCAAAGGAGTTTGGTTCCTTTGGAGCATTTTGAACTAAATTTTGACCAAAGGAGATTGGTTTCTTTAGAGCCTTTTGAATTGGTGTAATGGTAAGTGTCCTTATGGTAATATACTCATCCTATCAAATTACATGGATAACCAGTCGCTACAACCACTAGGGGACTAGAGTATATCACTAGATACGAGGTTCACTCAAGGAAATTTTGACCAAAGGGGTTTGGTGCCTTTGGAGCCTTTTGAATTGAATGTGACCAAAGGAGTTTGATTCCTTTGGAGATTTTTGAATTGGATTGACCAAAGTGGTTGATTCCTTTGGAGTCTTTTTGAATTGAATGTGACCAAAGGGGTTGATTCCTTTGGAGCTTTTTGAATTGGATTGACCAAAGGGGTTAGGTTCCTTTGGAGCCTTTTGAATTGAATGTGACCAAAGGGGCTTGATTCCTTTGGAGCCTTTTTGAATTGAATGTGACCAAAGGGGTTGATTCCTTTGGAGCTTTTTGAATTGAATTGACCAAAGGGGTTAGGTTCCTTTGGAGCCTTTTGAATTGAATGTGACCAAAGGAGTTTGGTTCCTTTGGAGCCTTTTGAATTGAATGTGACCAAAGGAGTTTGGTTCCTTTGGAGCCTTTTGAACTGATGTAATGATGAATGTCCTTATGGTAATATACTCATCCTACCAGATTGCATGGATAACCAATCACTGCAACCGCTAGGTGTCTAGAGTAGATCACTAGATACGAGGTTTGCTTGAGAATCTAAGCTAGTGAATCAAATTGATGAATGCAGGAAAATAAATGGAATTGGATGTGTTGTGTTTGTGAATGCGAGGAAAAGGGAACAACATTTGATAAAAGGGTGCAACCTTTTGATCCTAGCAGATGATTTGAAATGTGAATGTTTAATGTGTTGTTTACTTGATTGATGGGGAAGGTGTGAGACCTTGAACCCCTCTAGTTGGTGTTGATGATATGATTGTTGGGGAAGGTGGAAGACCTTGAATCCCCTAGTTGGTTGACTACTTTATGTGATTATTGGGGAAGGTGTAAGACCTTGAACCCCCCTAGTTGGTTGTTTTTGTGATTGTTTATGTATATGTGTAATGATGGATTGTTTATTTTTTATTTTTTTGTGTGCATGTGATGAGATGAATGTATTATGAATGAATGCAATTGGTGGTGATGAATGGTGTTGCATTATTAATTTTCATTCAAAGAAGTTATGAACCATTTTTTGGAAAAATTTCCTTTATTGCTTAATCAGGGGTACCAATACGATACTACTGGTTTGACCATATTTTGTAAGATGAAATGGACTATGATATATGTGACTATGCGATGGAGGTATGGAATGGAAGCTTGCTTATGAATTTGTTGTCCTTAGGGATAAAGGATCTAGAGTTGTTTTGCAAAGACTCAAACATCCTAGTGATCTCAAACAAACTTATTTATGATCTCATTAATCTTCATGATGCTAAGGTTGTCCTAGTGGTTTCAAATTTCTTCAAGGACCAACTGTGTATGCAATGATTGTTCATTTCTCATTATGAGCTAGGTCAAACTTATCAATTGTAACTTATGCCAATAAGCTAGCTCATCCTAGAGTGGCCATAGGTCTATACAAAATAAGGTCGCTAATGTGATAGACGTGGCACCACACGTAAGGATACCCCATTTCCAAGCGGGTTTCATTCAACCCATTGTTGTAATGAGGATCACCCCATGGTTTTTGAGACACTAAGAGTTCCAGGGATTCAAGCTCCTTTCCATTATTTTATTGCATTGGATTTTGGAATTTTATTTTTGAGTTTGCTCTTTTTTGTGTTGGAGCAACATGCATTTTTATTGCTTTTTAGATACTTGCTCGTTTTGAGGAAGAGCAAGGAGATTTTATTGCTTTTTGAAATGCTTTTTGGATACTTGCTCACTTTGAGGAAGAGTAAGGGGATTTTATTGCTTTTGGAATTCTTTTGGGATACTTGCTCACTTTGAGGAAGAGCAAGGGATTTTTATTGCTTTTGTAATGCTTTTTGGATACTTGCTCATTTTGAGGAAGAGCAAGGGAATTTTTATTGCTTTTGTAATGCTTTTGGGATACTTGCTCATTTTGAGGAAGAGCAAGGAAATTTTTATTACTTTTTTTTTGGATGAAGGTGGAGCTTGTCCTTTTGTCAACTCTTAGCATTCTAGACCATGCACATAATTGGATGAACAAGGAAAACCTTTCACTTTATGGCAATAGCAACTCATGACTTCATAATTCCTAAGCTTCACAATGTTTTTATGTGTTTTGATGTGCATGGTCCAAGAGGAAACTTGATTGACTAGGAACAACTTATTGCATCTAAATATTGTTTGATTTTTAATTGAGGTTGCTCAAAACACTAGGAGTGGCTGAGTGATTGAAAACACCTAGATTTTGTTCTACAAATATGTTAATGACCAAAGGACCACTTAGAAAGTTGTAAATGATTATGACTGATGGATTGGTGACTAATGCTAAACCGAAGGTGCCCCTGATGAAGGCAACAAGACATAGTACTAATAATTATTCATGAATTTAATGAATACAAATGGTATGATTGTGCAAATGCCATGAAAGTGGAATGTGTGAATGCAATGAAAGTGGGATTGTGAATGCGATGTATTAAAAATGCAATGTGTATGAAAATATTTTTGTGTTTTATTATTATTGTTTTTTTTTTTGTGTTTTTGAACTAAAATGTGACCAAAGGGGTTTGGTTCCTTTGGAGTTTTTTGAATTGCATGTGACCAAAGGAGTTTTGGTTCCCTTGGAGCCTTTTGAATGGAAATTGACCAAAGGAGTGCCTCCCTTGGAGCATTTTGAAATGATATTTGACCAAAGGGGTTAGGTTCCTTTGGGGCCTTTTGAATTGAGATTTGACCAAAGGTGTTAGGTTCCTTTGGGGTCTTTTGAAATTGATTTGACCAAAGGGATACCCCATTTTGAGTGTTTTTTATTGAAGCCTTTTGAATTGAATTGACCAAAGGGGTGTGTTCCCTTTGGAGCATTTTTGATTGAATTGACCAAAGGGGTTTGGTTCCTTTGGAGCCTTTTGAATTGAGTTGACCAAAGGGATACCCCCTTTGGAGTATTTTTGATTTGATTTGACCAAAGGGGTGTCCCCTTTGGAGCCTTTTGGATTGAATTAACCAAAGGGATTTGGTTCCTTTGGAGCCTTTTTTTTTGCATTTTGAGTTTTGATATGCATGTGGAAGGTGGTTCACTCCTAGTAGTGTTTGAAATGGTGTTTGTGGTCCAGTAGTGAAGTCTACATAGGCACCCCCTTGCTCAACTATAGAAGTATCTAAGGCTTGGGAAATTTGAGCGTAATGTTTCATGGATGCAAGTGCTTGGATTTTATTTTTTTGTTAGCGGTTTTGCTTGAATTTGGGTCGTTACCATAAGCTAGGGTGAAATGAGGTGGTGTTGGGCATCGAATTGACATCAAGTTTTACTTGACACTACAACTATCTATCTTCCAATTTTCTATCCAGGCATGCACCCGATAGTCGCAGCTCGACACTCAAGCATTGGATGGACCAAAGACAACTTCAATCCAACCTCCAGAGTAGGTTGGTTCCTTGTCAACTTAAAATGGTGTTGACACAATTAAAGCTCAAATAGGGTTTTGAGATAAGGGTTAGAAAAGGTTTAGGGTTAGAGGTATTATGAAAAATAGTGGTCGGATAGGCTAACAACATAGGCAACTACAACAAAAGGCTCCCACAAGCTATTTCCAGTGTCCCATCACTCAAGATTAGCAGCACCCAAACCCATGAAATCTTCATACATTAAAACATAAACAGAGATATATTGCAGAAAGCAATTCCAACATCTAATATTGATAATCCAAATTAGCAGAATAGACCAATAGTTAGATTTAACAGAAATAAACTTTCTAACAACACAGATCTAACCATGAACAGATTTCAACTACTCTCACAACTAGTAATCCAATAAGCTGGAATGAACTAACCATTAAAGTATTAACATAAATGCAGCTCAAGGCTTCGAACCTCTTGCACAAGATGATGAAGATGACAAATTTGAGTCAAAAATTAGAGTAATGCTCCTTCCATTAGCTCACAAGAATATTTATAGTAGGGCAAGCAAACGCACTAGAGACGACCCTAGAAAATGAGGGTTCGACCTCTATTTATAGTTTGTAAATGAAATAATATTAAGGAGACATTACAAATATTACATATTTACAGCTCAACAGAGAGTTTTGTTGGCATTATCTTACTAGTTGATGGCCTCCGAGAAATCCATTGTGAGTAATCCACCATGGCAGCTTGGCTCTCTACAACTTGTTGGTTCATTGATGGCAGTTGGTATTCAAGCCGTTAGAGACCACATCTGATCCATAGATCATTCTTGAAAGCTCACTCCATCATCGATCTACAACTACCTCTAGTTCTTGTTCTTGAAACCCTTCGATGCTTCATCTTCCTACCCTCCAACTGACTATTTGATTCGATGAGAAATTGCTTTTAAATACTTCAATAATGTTAGCAAACTCTTGACCATCGATCTTCATCATGAATGGCTATGATTAAAACTCAAATACTCTACAAATTGGTGGGGAAATACCAAAGCACCATTCCACACTTTTTAATTGTTGACATCATATTTTGTGGCTTCAATTCTATGAAATCAAATTTTAGCATAAAATACATTAAAGAGAGCGAGATGCATTCTGCTATCAATCCACTTATTAACTTTCCTTTTCTTTCCTTTAGCTCCAAACAAAATTAATCCACACAAAAGAGTATGATGACATCATCATCACCTTGGTCAAAATGTAGAATCACCAATCCACACAAAAGCTAGTGTAAATAATACTTTATCACCAATCTACACCCTTTGTAGTGTAAAATGACTTTATCACCATTCCACTCTAGAGTTGGTGTAAAATACTCTTTGTCACCATTCCACACCTAATATAGTGCTTTCTACCTTTATGTCACCAATCCGCACCAAAATACTCTTGAGACTCAATGGAATTGATCTTACCAACACTTAGTCGCTCGGAGCATGCAAAAACTACACATGATCACCATTCCACACTTCTTCTTACATTGACATCATCATCACCCAAAATTTTATAAAATCAAGACTCATCTAGAATCCACTTCCAAATACACTATAAACTAGAATTAACTTGCTCAAGGTAAAAATGCACTAAGTGTTGAGTGGATTAGGAAACTCTTATTGCGGATCCACTCCAAAATACACTAGAAAATGTGTGAAATGGAAACTTCATACCTTAGAATAAAATTTTCAATGCTTTCTAAGGATGTGGCCATTTTGGGCCTACATTATAGCACCTCCTAGGTGGATTTTCTCGCAAAGCCATAGAACTCAGAGTCTTATCCATTGGGCATCAGGAGTCAAAAATGCTTATCTTCAAAAAATGCTTTAAAGAATAATTTCCATATGAACACTACCCTCTAAAACTTTATGAACATCTTAGAGGATAAACGTTCATATCGAGACCATGCTTCATACATCCTAGAGGATAACTGTTCACATGGAGACTATGCCATAAACATTAATATCTATGCCATTCCTACAAAACTACTTCAATGCTCCAAAAAACATAACTATGTTCTCCTTATAAAGCCTTCTTACAATACATGATATAAATGCCTTCACACAAAACTTATTTTTTCTATGTCTCTCTGGACTCATGCTTTTATTATTTCTTTTTGACAATGTCAGAGTAAAAATGAATCAAAAAAAATACAAAACTTATGACTACATATGTACAAAACAAAAATTTCTAAGCTTGTGCCCCTTTAGGGTCCATAACTCTATCTAGCTCTTCTTCTTGTTGGGCCTCTTCCTCAACATTATCCTCTAGCTCTTGCTCAACTTCTTCCTCTGGAGAAGATTGCTCTTTATTTTCCTCTTCAGCATTATCACCAAAAAACTGCACCATCAGTTTCAAAATATATAGGGCTTGTTTCCATGTTGCTTCAGAGGGGTTGGAAGTCTCCTTCAACTACTTATAAATGTACTGTAGTTCACCAATATCTTCATAATTAGCAACACTTCCTTTATTTACCAAGTCTTCCATGAGGTCTCTGAGCCTGGTAAAATCAATAATCATTTGTGAAGCTTGCTCTTGATCAATTGGTTCTTCTAGAGCATCAATTTTAGACTCATATTGTAAGCTCTCACCAATACTTTTCTTAATTTCTTCAACTGATAACAAGTTGTGATCTTCCATCCATAACCCTCTAAAACCAATCTAAATCATTTCCTTATTAACATCCACTACATCCTTGATCACTCCTTCAATCTTATCAAACAATAGCCAAGCCTTTTGGAGTGCTCTGTGCTTCTTCACTACAATTCTGGTAGCAACTCTAGCAATGTTCCACTCCTTATTAGGGATTGGCTTAGCAGAATCACTGAGTCTACTATCCACCAACCTATGAATTTGCTCAACTAGAATTACCATAGGTTGTAGCTCTCCAATGAAATTATCTAGATCCTTTTGAATGCTTTGGAGTAGGTGGTTGGCATCATCTAAATAATCAATAATAAGTTAAAGCCCTGAGCATTTCTCTAGAACTTTAGAGAGCAATTCCTTTCTCACTTTCTTTAGTCCAACCTTGGAAAAACTAGAAGATTTAGCCTTTTCAATTTGAAGTTGTTGCTTCAAACTTTGTATCTCCTTAGCCTATTCCTCATTCTTTTTCTGGTGCTCTTCAATCTGCTCCTTGAGCTTATTAGCTTCCTAAAACTTCTCTTGCCAACTCTTAGCTTCTTTTCTCAGAGCTTTCTCCACTTCTTTCTAATTGTTAATAGTTTTTTGAAGCTTTTCTATTTGCTTTTCCAACTTACCCACTTTTTCTTTGAATATATCATTTTTTACATAAAAAGTTTCCAAGTGGGCTTTGGCTATGACCAATTCATCTTCTTCAGGCAACTTCTCAATATCTTTTGTATACTCTTCAATACGATAATCTTGGGTAGTCATATCAATTTTAGGCTTGCTCACAAGGGGAATCATGGATCTAGATGTCCTTTGCCTTGAAACTGGATCAACAAACATGCTTCTCCTCTTTGTGGCCATCCTATTGGAAGGCTTGGACAACTTTTCTACCCAAAAATCTTGAATTTTTTATGTAGCTTCCTATTCCTTCTACAAAATTTCTTGAGTAGGGTAACTCGTAGGAAGAGGAGAAGAGGACACAAGATATGCAAGAGTAGAATCAATAGTTGATAATAGTTATGCAGAAGTAGTTACATAGAATCTATGACCACAGTGGAATCTATGACCACTACTATTGTTGCAATTGGTAGACTCATGGAAATTGAAGTGAGACTCACAGATGGGTGAGTGGGTGTACTCAAAATAGTTTGCTTCTCAGATGAGGGTGGTGGTTGTAATGGTGAGGATGGAACTATGGGAGATGATGAAAGGGGAATCTCAGATGATGAAGGTGGAATTTGAGGTGACCTTGGAGGAGATGGGTTGGTTTGTACCTCAATAGTGACTGATGAAATAGGTGGTGAACTATGAGGTGGAGAAGGTACCTTTGTTACAATTTCTTGCTCAGAAAGGGAGGGAGATTTCCTTGGGGAATTTGGAGGAGGAAGAGGAGAAGAGGGATTAGAGACCATACCTTCACCTACTGATGTAGGGTGTTGAGGAGCTATCTCTATGATCTACTATTGTACTTGTTGTATCAATTCTTCCATAGCTAAAATAATTGTTTCTTTAACAATTTCCTCTTTATCCAACCTTTGTTTCTTTGAAATCTCTTTCTCAATTCTTTCTAGTGCCCTTTTGGCTTTTCTCTAAAAAACTTGCAAGGTGACTTTCTCACTTTCTATATCTTCTTTAGATAACCCTTCTTGTACTATTTCCTCCTATAATATCTATTCAAAAATAGGATTTAATTCCACTATTGCTATAGTGGTGAAACTCAAAGGTGTAAACCTAAAGTTCTCATCCTTTTCATTCCAATCTATATCTGTATCTAAAGGCTGTCCACCTAGGGCTAGGTGCTTAGGCCTATTTACTATCTCTATGACTGGTGCACTAACAGCCCTCTCATTAGAATAGTGCATCTTACTCATCAACTATGCTCCTTTTGGAAATTGCTCTATTTGCTCAGTTGAAGGCTGAAAAGTCTTCAAAACTTTAGAATAGTCAATGGAGTATCAAGTTCCTCTTCTTGAAATTCTTCTTATAAAGGTGGGGATGGGGAATCAGACCTAGTTTATGACTTCTTATAGATTAGCACTATATTCCTTGGGTCTTTGGGCTTCCAAGTTTTGACATTATCATCATACCTTTTAGAAAATTCACCATCAATTTTTAACCCAAACCTAGATTTTTCTTTACCAATCTCAATTCTCATCCTCCACCAGTCTGATATCTTGGCTTCATTCCATTTCTCCTTTTTCTCTACTTCATCACCAGTAGGTTCTTGAGACTGAGGGTCCTCTTTCTTTTCTATTTTTTCCTCAATATATTTGATGGTAGACTCCTTCAACCGATGTTTTACATTATTGTCTGGATCAAAATCAATAATTTATTCATAAAAGTCTAACCATGGAGGAAGTTGATCCATATTAGAAACATTCCACTCCAAAAGAGTAGTTTCTTTGTTATTTCTACCTTGTTCAAAATGAGGCCTGGATCTCTTCTCAAATTTATAGGCCTTTTCTCCATTTAAGGCTATATTCCTTTTATAGAATATATCATCTAGATCATAACTCCATCTCTGAGGAATGTAAAATAGACCCAACCTATCCAGGTATTGGTCAATTTGTTCACCCTACCACTTCTTAGTAATAGTTATATCATCAACATTGTGGTAGGTCAACATAGATCTCCTCTTTCTCCTAGAGCCATAGTTCAAATCTATAAATTCTGCTTGCCTCAAGTATTCTAAGGTGAATAGCCTATCTGTAACAAAATGGGGTAGCAGAAAAGGCTTACCCATAAAGCCATACAGTCTAATGATTATGCCCTCTATTAGGAGATACCAATATCCTTCCTCTGCACCTTCTATTCTCAATATTTTCTTAGCTAGAGGTGGTAGCCTAGGGCATTCTCCATACATTATTTTCAATGTTGGCCCTAAGAATTCCAAGTTGAATTTGTAAAAAGACTCAGTACTTCTCAGATGATTAGTCCAATAATAAACTGGAATGGGGTCTCCTTCACTAGTCTTGTCCTTGATTGGAATCCAAGGCATCATATCTCTTACAACAACATAAAACATCCAGACCAGGCTTGAGCAATGCCTAAAACAAGGTGCATCAGAGCTTCTTTTCATTCTTACTAATTGCTCATGCATTCTCTGAGCAAGGAAAGTTGGCCAATCAAAATAGATAACCCTAATACCCTTCTTATCTATGCCTTCCTCATACATCCTTTCATTGGAAATGCAATATGCAATAGCTATTTGCCAATCATTCACCATTTTATCAGAGTCCAAACCCTCCATACAAGCTAACATTGAATATAGCTCTAGGTGAACAAATCGTTCAATGGAAATTGGGACCTAGGGCAATCCCTTCCTGGGCCTAGTGTCCTTGAGTTGATTATAGACCCATTTTTTGAAAGACTCACCATCATTAGCTCACTTTCTAGAGAGTAATACCCAGCCTAGGTGGTTGTTTTAAACTCTTTTGGCCTTACGAGTGGTTCATCTACCTTCAATTGATAGAGCTACTCCTTTCTTATATCTATTGTTAATATTTATTCTAAGCTTTATTCTCTCTGAGAGGACCAGCTCAGTATCCACCACAAATTTTGCTTTGTCGATATACATGGCCACTACCCTTTTTTTGATTTTTAGCTTCTTGAGTGTCTTTGAAAGCCATTTTTATCAAAAATTCTCTAGAATTCATAGATAATGTTTTTAGCTATCATTTCTACTCTTCTTTTCTCAGTGAACATTGCTCTTTGTCAAATGAGTAAAATTCTATGCTTTGACACTTTTAATTTTTGGTGCATGCACATCCTCCACCATTAATGTGGCTACTACATGACTTGCCCACTAGCATGCTTCTCAAATCACACTCATTCCCTTTGGTAGCTTGGAGGTGGCATTCTAATTTTTGATTGGCCAAAATTCAAATATGCTTCATACCCTCATGATATCACTTTATCTATTCTCTCTTTTAAGCATAAGAAATTTTAGCATTTATTGACCTTTTACCTTTTTCCAAGTGGTACAATGCAGAATTGCTACCCCACTCAAAAGTAGACTTGAAACCGATGGATTGCAACCTTCTTTTATTTCACTCAACATAACTCTAAATTTTGATGGATTAGAACTTCCTCATTCCACACAACAAATCTCAAAATATGGATTAGCATTCCAAGTTATTCCACTGCCACTTAGTCTTCTTGAGTGTGGAAAATAACACATGCTTCATTTCGCTAAAAATGTAGTTCATTTAGGTGTGGATTGGAATCCGCTCATCATTCCATATATGGTTCATTTAATATTTCATATATTTTACTTCACTCTTAGTGTATTTGAGTGCAGAATAGGAACTTGTTACATCCTTTGGGAACACTTAGCCAATTTTGCAAAATTTTCTCTTTTTTTATACAACATGTTATCAAAACAAAACTTGATACAAAGTGCAAAAAGGAAATATGATACAAAGTATGTACATATATTACAATGAGCTTATATTTCAATCAAAATAGAGTTTAAGATGAAAACCATTAACCAGAATTGGTTGTATGTTTCCCTCTAGATCTTCAAGTTAGAAAACATTGGTCTCTTTAACCTCTACTATCTTGAAAGGGCCATCCTAGAAGGAGTCAAACTTCTGATGATGTCCTAGTTTTGCTCTTTCGACATTCCACCTGAGAACTGAGTCTCCAACCTAGAATTTTTTGAACCTTACCTTTTTATCGAACCATACCTTGATGTCCATAGAATGCTTCTAAAATTTCTCATAGGCCTGAGCTCTTTTCTCTTCCAACTGTAGTAGGTGTGTCAGCCTTGTTTCCACTAGATTTTCCTCTGATTCCTCTTCTATATTTATCAATTTGAGTGCTAGAATTTCCAAATGGATAGGTAACACTACCTCCTTGCCATATACCAAAGCATAAGGAGAAGTCTTGATGGAATTCTTAATAGTAATTATGTCTACCCACAAAGCTTGCTCCAACATTAGGTGCCAACTTCTTTTATTCCCTTCTAGTGATCTCCTCAAAATCCTTAATAGGTTTTTGTTGGTAGACTCTACAAGTCCATTCCCTTGAGGGTAATAATTTGAAGTATTCTTAATGGTGATGCCATACTTGCTAGAAAACTCAATATATTTGGCTCCTATAAAGGTTGGTCCATTATCACTCACCAAGGCTTTCGAACACCAAACCTTGAAATCAAACTTTCCATAAAATTGATCACAACTTCCTGGTCTGATTTCTTGGTAGGAATAGCTTCTACCCATCTGGTGAGGTAGTCTATGGTAGTTAGAATATACTTGTGCTCTACTAAAGAATGAGGGTTGATGACCCCTATAAATTCTAGCCCCCATTGTTGAAAGGGCTCTTCAACTTGTATTGGCTTGAGGGGAAATGAAGCATTCCTTGTCCTCCCTACATGTCGTTGACATTTGTCATAGGCTCTAGTGACTTTGAAGGTGTCAAAAAATATAGTAGGCCAGTAATAGCCTGCTCTTATGATTTTCAAAGTTATAACTCTACCTAAGAAATATCCTCCAGATGGCCCTCCATGGAACTCCTCAATGACCTTTTGTTGTTGATCATCTTTTAAGCACTTAAGGAGAACTCCATCAAGGTTCCTTTTGTATAACCCTTCTAGAAATAAGACATACTTCAAATCTTGAAGTCTATATATTCTTATTTGTGATGCATTAATATCAGGAGGGCATACTCTAGTTTGAAAGTACTTGATCATCTGGTCTACCCAATCAGAGTCACCTAGTTGTATTCCTTCAATCTGATCATCTTCTATTGCTTGACAAGCTATTATTTTAGCTGATACTGCTACCTCTGTTAGACCTTGGCATAGGGCCCTACCTCTCACCAACTTGGTGGGATGTATCTCCACATCATATTCTTGGATCTTGGTGATCCAACCAGCTCTCTTATCTCCTAGTTCACCTTGTAGAATAAAGCTTCTTACATCTGGGTGAACAACATATACCAAGGTCTTGCTTTGAACCAAATACTACCTAAACTTCTTCAATGACTTCATCACAACAAATACTTGTTTCTCAATAAAATTATACTTAACCTGGTAATCATGGAGAGTCTAACTCCAAAATAATATAGGGTGCTCCTCACCTTGATCATTCTTTTGGGTGAGCACTGAGGCATAACTTTCTTCAACTCCATAAGCATAAAGAATAAAATCCTTACTAAAATCTAGATTTACTAGCACTAGAGTGGTGGCAATGGACTGCTTGATTATCTCAAAGGCTTGTTTCCTCACTTCAGTCCATTTGAACTCTGCATATTTCTTCAGTAGTTCAGATATAGGCCTCACCTTTTGAGCAAAGTCAGAAATGAATTTCCTGACAAAGTTTATTTGACCAAAGAAGGACTGCAAGGCTTTCTTGTTTACAGGTAGTGGAAGAGCAAGAATGGATTTGATTCTATCTGGATCTATGGCCATACCTTATTTTGAGACCACATGACCTAGCAACTTTCCCTCATGTACTACAAAAAATGACTTCTTAGGATTAAGGGAAATGCCAAATTCTCTGCACTTTTGAAAAACTTGCTCAAGGTGTGCTAAGTGGTCATGCTTGTTGTGGGAAAACATAGTCATGTCATCTAAATAGATCAGAATGACTTTATTAATAAGTTCCCCAAAGGCATAGTCCATGGCTCTCTGAAATGTGGCTCCCGCATTGGACAACCCAAAAGGCATTCTCTGGTAGGCAAATGTGCCCCATTTTGTGGTGAATGTTGTTTTATACTGATCTTCATTCTTCACCCAAATCTGGTTATATCCAGAGAAGCCATCCAATAGTGAGAACCTTTCTATCCCTACCACTATCTATAATATTTGATCAATCTATGGAAGGGGGTAGTGATCCTTTAAAGATGCTTGGTTAAGATTTCTAAAATCTACACACAAGCGAATATCACCATTCTTTTTTCTCACAGGTACCAAGTTGGCTACCCAGGTAGAATGTTTAATTGGATATATGATCTTAGCCTTTAATAACTTCAAGAGCTCTTCCCTCATTATGGCTTTGATCCTTGGATTTACAAGCCTTTGCTTCTACCTAAAAGGCTTTGCATTAGGCTCTAGCTCAATGGTGTGTTGGATAATCCTTTTATCATATACCTTGAGGTCTTCATATGACCAAGCCACAATGTCTTGGTACTTTATACATAAAGCTTTAATATCCTCTTCTTCTTATGGTGAACATCGGATTCCAACCTTGAGCTTCTTTTCTTTTTCTATTTCAACTTATTTATATATTTTATCATTGACTTCCATGGATCTAATCCTTTTCCTATCTTCATTGTCAAACAAGCTCTCTAGAGTGACCAAACCTCTAGGTATGTGATTATTCTTAAGTTGAATAACATCCTATTGATCAATTTCCTCTAGATTTTCTTCTTGGATAGTGGAGAGATAGGCTTCTCTTACCAAAAAATCAATGATTTGTTCATCACTTTCAAAGACCTACTAAAAATCTACTTATCTAGTACTATAGGCCTAAAAATCATTTTGATTCCCTTGTCTTTCTTGACTCCAATATCTATAGAAGGGTTGAAGTTAGCTCCCCTTGCTGCTAAGGAGTCTACCAAAGTATTCTTTTCTCTAGGAATAAAGTTTATATTTAGGGCATCAAAGGATTCCATCAGATCCCATACCCTATTTATGTATACTTTTAGGTAATGGTGCTTACTACTACACCTTTCTCTTACCTGATGGATGATTAACTCAGAGTCACCATATATGTTTAGGACCTTAATGCCCATATTTTTGGCTTGCATCAGTCCAAGGCATAGAGCCTCATATTCTACAATATTATTGGTGCATGACCATGTTAATATATAGGTAAAACTCTTTGTCCCTTATGATTGGGACTGTAGTACCACACCAACACCAACACCATTTCTGCATCTAGCACCATCAAAGTGCATGGTCCATACCTCTATCTCTCTCAGATACTGATTAGATATAGCAAGAATTTTCTTCTCTAATTCTACAAAAATACTATATGTGCCCATGCCTATCCCAAACTGATTGTAATCCTCCCTAAAAGGTAATTCATCTTCTAATTCTAGTTCTTCAAATTTATCCACAATTTCAAATTCTTCAAGAGGAGTGAGGTTGCACATGTCTTATTCAAATTTTTCTATGTGGTAAGACACAAGGATTTTTAGGTGTTATCCTTATCCTCTTTCCTTTGAAGGGAATGACCATGCTAGAATAATCCATATACATGCATCCACCTAATTTTGTAGTGAACTCCCTTGAGAGGCATAAGCCAAAGTAGGGCTCTAGATCAACCACTACTATTTCTTGTACTATTGTCACCTCAGGGGCTCTATGTAGCCTCATTAAAACATCCTTTATTACTCCCACTATTTTTATAGGTGTTCCATCCAATTGTAGTACTCCAGGGCAAGATCGAGTATACTCCATACCCATCTCTTCACAGACTACTTTAGGCATAACTGTAGTTGATGCTCCTAAGTCTATCATACAATTTTAGACTACCCAACCTTCCATCCTTAAAGAGATATAGAAAGGAGGGGGTTTATTATTTAAAATAGTAGGGGACATTTCTTTCTTTTTTGAGGGTATACTAAGGATTGTGGTGGCCTACCTATCCTATGGATACTTGTTGAGAGAAGCTTTAAGCAAGTCTATCTAGCCAAGAATGAAAAGAGTATCATATAAACTAGATTTTGATGGTATCCTCTTCATCTCTTCCATAATGTTGTATTCAGACTTAGCCAAAGTGGTCCTCTCAGGCCTTCTTTCTGGCTCACCATATTTTCTCTTATATTGTTGAGTGGCTTCTATTATTTATATTTTGGTAATAGAAGGGAATCTAAGCCTCTCTTGAGCCTCATCCTTAGACCTCATTCTGTCTCCCTCAATTTCTTTCTCAAATATCTTGGGGAGACTATATATCTTCTCTTTCCCTTTAGCCTGGGGAATAGGAAAAGTATCACTACTTTGGGGAGGTGGGTCATTATTTTTCTAAGAAGGAACCTAGAATTGTCCCATCTTCTATGGATCTACTTGCAAGGTTTTCTTCCCTGACCTTGTCATAACAACAATTGGGCCATCCTCATCAAGCTCTTTCCCAACCATGATTTGGTCAAGTTGCCATAGCATATTTACTCTTCCTTTCTGATTCCTTTCTACTTGATCCATAGCTTGTTGAACATGGTGTTGGTACATAACACAAGATTGTGAATCATGAGGGTCATTACATACCAAACACCAGATATTTACTAGACTTATCTCTGAAGAACACTCAGGCTCTTCATATGTTGCATTTACTCTGACCCTAATACTATTACTAGGACCAGGTCTTTGATATTTGTTCACATATGGAAATCTCCTTTGTTGAGACCTCTCCATATCTCTCTTTTCCATTGAATTCATTCTATTACTAAGAGTTTTCAAAGTATTATGTATATCAAGAATGATAAAAACTCTTGAGGAGTCTGAGAAGGAAGGGGAGGGAAAGGAACTACAGCAGAAGGTGCTTTTGGCTGAGGAATGGGATTCATTTGTGGAGATGGGGATGATAAGGAAATGGGGTCCATATAAGATGAAGTAGTAGCTTGGCTTTGGATATTTGTGGTTTCTAGATTGTAAGGTAGTACAACTTTGGGAGGTAATCTCCCCACATTAATTAGGATATTTTTGGCATGAACTACTGCATTATAAACTTGTGGAAAAGTTTCCACCCTAGATTGTTGGGTTTGCAAGCCTAGATCTGATCCAAGAGCTCTGATATAATACATATAAGCAAGGCATGCAGCTGGTCTAGCTGTAGGAGGAATTCTCTTCCATGTTCTGCTAAACCTCAAATTAAAATCTGAGATAGTCTCTTGTTGATGTTTCTGCATAGATGTGAACTGGTTAAGCAAGGAGAAAGGGTCAACAGATTCATTAAATTATTCCACAAAAGGCTCAACCAATGCTGCCCATGAAGTGATGGTGTTATCCTCAAGAGTCCTAAACCAATGCAAAATATTTCCTCTAAAGGACAGGGCTAGGATTCTCACAATAACATCCTCATACTTTATATTATGGATTGCTGCTAGATTCAAAATATCCTGATAGTGCTCATATGTCATCTTCCTAGATCCATCATAAGTGGGAATAGCCTTAGACACAACTTAGGGAATGGCATTCATATGGGCTAATCTAAGGGGACCAACTGTGTTCCAATTGGGGTACTTCTATAAAGGCTGAATTGGGGGTACATTTCCCTAATTAGGGGCTACATTTCTAGCCATATTTCTAGGTGTAGGTCCTATTGGAGGGGCTCTTGGATTAACTATAGGATTTTCCTCAAGAAGCTCTTCTTCTGAATGAAAATATTGATTCAAATTTTTGATAATAGTAGACCCTCTATAAGGTAGCTCACAATAAAAATATGAGTCAAGGTTATTCCTTTTGAATGACCTAGTATACATGAAAGGACACTGGTCTATAGGGGTAATTATTTTCTAGGTTTAAAGACCAGGGAGTCACTAGGTGAATTTGCTATTCTCCACTTAGCAAGGTCAAGACAATTCACCAAATCTTGATTCCTCTAGGTAGAGATAAAACAATAACTCATATGATGGGTTTTCATGTTCCTTGTGAACTGGTCCCACTAGGCATGCCAAAAACTATTGGGCACCAAATTGACATCAAGTTTTACTTAACACTACAACTATCTATCTTCCAATTTTCTATCCAGGCATGCACCCGATAGTCACAGCTCGACACTCAAGCATTGGATGGACCAAAGACAACTTCAATCCAACCTCTAGAGTAGGTTGGTTCCTTGTCAACTTAAAATGGTGTTGACACAATTAAAGCTCAAATAGGGTTTTGAGATAAGGGTTAGAAAAGGTTTAGGGTTAGAGATATTATGAAAAATAGTGGTTGGATAGGCTAACAACATAGGCAACTACAACAAAAAGCTCCCACAAGCTATTTCTAGTGTCCCATCACTCAAGATTAGCAGCACCCAAACCCATGAAATCTTCATACATTAAAACATAAACAGAGATATATTGCAGAAAGCAATTCCAACATCTAATATTGATAATCCAAATTAGAAGAATAGACCAATAGTTAGATTTAATAGAAATAAACTTTCTAACAACACAGATCTAACCAAGAACAGATTTCAACTACTCTCACAACTAGTAATCCAATAAGCTGGAATGAACTAACCATTAAAGTATTAACAGAAATGTAGCTCAAGGCTTCGAACCTCTTGCACAAGATGATGAAGATGACAAATTTGAGTCAAAAATTAGAGTAATGCTCCTTCCATTAGCTCACAAGAATATTTATAGTAGGGCAAGCAAACGCACTAGAGCCGACCCTAGAAAATGAGGGTTCGACCTCTATTTATAGTTTGTAAATGAAATAATATTAAGGAGACATTACAAATATTACATATTTATAGCTCAGTAGAGAGTTTTTTGGCATTATCTTACTAGTTGATGGCCTCTAAGAAATCCACTGTGAGTAATCCGCCATGGCAGCTTGGCTCTCTACAACTTGTTGGTTCATTGATGGCAGTTGGTATTCAAGTTGTTAGAGACCACATCTGATCCATAGATCATTCTTGGAAGCTTACTCCATCATCGATCTACAACTGCCTCTAGTTCTTGTTCTTGAAACCCTTTGATGCTTCATCTTCCTACCCTCCAACTGATTGCACTCTGATCCGATGAGAAATTGCTTTTAAATACTGCAATAATGTTAGCAAACTCTTGACCATCGATCTTCATCATGAATGGCTATGATTAAAACTTAAAAATACTCTACAAATTGGTGGGGAAATACCAAAGCACCATTCCACACTTTTAATTGCTGATATCATATTTTGTGGCTTCAATTCTATGAAATCAAATTCTGGCATAAAATACATTAAAGAGTGAGCGGGATGCATTCCACTATCAATCCGCTTATTATATTTCCTTTTCTTTCCTTTGGCTCCAAACAAAATGCAATCCACACAAAAAGTATGGTGACATCATCATCACCTTGGTCAAAATGCGGAATCACCAATCCACACCGAAGCTAGTGTAAATAATACTTCATCACCAATCCGCACCCTTTGTAGTGTAAAATAGACTTTATCACCATTCCACTCTAGAGTTGGTATAAAATACTCTTTATTACCATTCCACACCCAATGTAGTGCTTTCTACCTTTATGTCACCAATCCACACCAAAATACTCTTGAGACTCAATGGAATTGATCTTACCGACACTTAGTCGCTCGGAGCATGCAAAAACTACACACGATCACCATTCCACACTTCTTCTTATGCTGACATCATCATCACCCAAAAATTTTGTAAAATCAAGACTCATCTAGAATCCGCTTCCAAATACACTATAAACTGAGTGGAATGGAATTAACCTTAGAATAAAATTTTCAATGCTTTCTAAGGATGTGGCCATTTTGGGCCTACAGGTGGAAAATGTGAAGGAATGTGTGTCAAAATGTGATGGAAATACAAATGAATAACACAAATGAAAAAACAAACAAAAATATTCCTAAGTTTTTGCAAGGTTTTTGTTTTTTTTAACTTTGGATTTTTTTGAAGTGTTTGATTTTTTTGTTTTCAAATTTTACTATGTTTTGATGTTTTTGGAATTTTGAAGTTTTTTTTTTGGACTTAGAATGAGGAAACTCAACCAAGGTGGTGACTAGGAACACTAGTGCCAAACATGAGGTTCTCAAAATAGTTTAGGGTACACCACTTAAAACCCATAATGTGTGGAGGGTTCGTCTAGCTCTTCCACTCTGAATCAATAAATATTTCCAATAGTGGGAGGTAGTTTGAACATGAGTGACCTATTCTAGCTTAAGAGAGTGATATATTCTATCTAAGGTGTCTAGGGGCTAATCCAGTGGAATGAGGTGAATTCCAACATCAACGGTTTGAATTGGAGGTTGGTGATGAAGTCCAACCTTACCAATGTTATTGTGATACGTGCGAGTGTATGTGGGGTTTTAGTTTTCTATGGTTTTTGTAAAGCAAGATACAAAAGTTATCCTAAATGCAATCTAGAATGCAATTCAAATTTTGATGCCTAAAAATGCAATCAAAAGCACATCAAATATAGAAAAGCACACAAAAATAACAAAAATAGCAGGAAGTGTGTGCAAAGTTGTCTTATTATGCGTTTTCCTTGTGGTTGACTATTTAGTTGATAATTTGTTTTTTGTTTTTGATAACTTTGTTTTGACAATTTTTGACAAGTTTTGAGTTTTTTTTTTTGTTGACAAGTTTTGATTTTGACAATTTTTTTCTTGTTTAGACAATTTGTTTCGTGTTTTATGTTTTGTTTTTATTGTTTTGATTTTTTTATACATATATTTTTTGTATTGTTTGATTTTTTTTTTTTAATTTTTTTAATTTTTTTTTTGGATTTTCATTTTTTATTTTTAAATTTTGATTTTAATTTGTTTTGTTTAATTTATTTTTAATGTAGCCTACGCAGGTTTGTGTAGGCCTGCGACTAGGCCTACGTAGATCCAAGTCTATACTATGATCCTCTTGGGAGGGAGGGAGGGAGGGAGGGAGGGAAGGGGGGCCATGATGATAGCAATCCTCAAGGGGTGGGGGTGGTGGTAAGCCAGTGGAATGCGGGTGAGGGGGAAGTGGTCCCTAAGTGGGTTGTGGGTTTACAAGAAAAAATAGGGGGGATTTAGAGGAGGTCCACTACCCCTCTTTTTTTAATTAAATTAAGTAAAAAAGAGTGTAATTTAATTTATTATTTTTTTAAATTATGAGTTTATAATAAACAAAAGCGTGAAAACAATGAGATTAAAATCATCTAAAAATAAAAAAAAATAGTAGAAAGTTATTTTTTTTTTAATTTAATTTCAAAATGAAACTAAAACAGACAAAAGATTTAAAAACACAATACAATTTTTATTTTTTTCAATCAGAAATAACTAAAGAGAATATTATTTTTATTTTTTTAGAAACTAAAGAACACTTACCTAGATTTTTAGTGGAGGAGATTGTCAAGATAAATTGTAAACCCTGCAACCACATAAAAAATACAAATAAAATTAGTGTTTGTGAAACCAATTAAAGAATAAGATGGGTAAGAAAGACCGTGATTGCCAATTTGTATACATAAAAAAAGAACACCATTGCACTAAAAAAAAATATTTTATTATTTCAAGAAAGTCCCTTTTGATACAATTTGACCCTTTTAGGGTGCATTTTACAATAAGATGTGCCAAAATGGGAATCCCTTTTACAAATCAAGGATGGTGTCTTTCACTTCTTCTATGCCACAATCAATGTTGGAGGTGGGTTTTTCGTGACCACCATGCTGGATTTGAACTTGTTGAATTTAGAACTTGCACACATGTAAATAGATAAGGGTTTAGTAGCACCTATCACAATGAATATGATAAATATAAATGCACATTGCATAAAATAAAATGAATATAACTTTTCTTACATGAGTGACAACTTCAGCAACATAACATTAGCATTCTCTTCCTTCTTTTTATTGGTCATGTGATGGTACCTTTATAGGCCATTGAGGGTTTTGGAGGGAAGGATAGATGGCAAGCTGGGATACCAAGTGGAAGCCAAGCAACCACCTATCCTAGGTAGTTATAGTGAGTCACTAGAAGTATCTCACTTAACTAGGGAGATGTGGCAAGTGGGTAGGTATAAGTGAAGTGAAGTATGGAGTGAGGTGTGAGATGTTGCAAGTGGGTAGGTGTAAGTGGAGTGAAGTATGGAGTGAGGTGTAAGATGTGGCAAGTGGGTAGGTGTAAGTGGAGTGAAGTGTGTGATATGTGGTAAGATGAGGGGTAGTGGTTGCTAGGACATGTGTCAAGTGGGAAGACACGGTATCTTATGCTGATTTTCCAAATTTAATAAATCTAAAAAATATAAATTAATGTGTAGGAAAATACACAAGTTTAGACTTAGGTATATTATTTTATTATGAAAAAATGGAATGTGCAATGTGACTGAATAATGTGTAGGAATTATATGCCTAAGTTTAGACTTAGGCATATATTATTATTATGTAGACTTGGAATATGCAATGTGAATGTGGTTTTGTAAATGCCTAGGTTTTGGTGTCTACAAACCCAAGTCACCAGTAGTGAGGGTTATGAAACCAAGTTGAAATGAGAAGAGCCAGTGTTGAAATAGGTTGTGAAACAAGTGGAGGAAAAGGTGAATACATATAAGAGTCTAGGCATGGGAAAGAGGTCGATGATCTAGGTCACCAATAGTAGTGATGAAAAAGAAGATAATGCAATGAATCCTACAATAAATGAGGGGAAATAAAAGGAGAAAAGAAGTGATAAAGAGATGGTGGAGGAAGATGAACCTTATCAAATAATTTTTGGCCATAAAAAATGCCATATTATTAGAATTGATAGCGATAATGGTACTTCATATTGTGGTAAAGGACATCGTGTTGATGATCAAGGTCAAAGTGGTGATGAAGAGTTTGGGTGCTTTGAAATGCACACTATAGGTATTGGCTCTATGTTGATGAGAAGAATGAGGTACAATGGTGAAGGATTGGGAAGATATGGGAAAGGTGTAAAAATACCCATAATCCTAGAGATAAGACCAAATAATAAAGGCCTTGTGTATTTAGGTTCGACAAGAAGCAGTGGGACTATACTTGTGAAAGAAGAGAGTAGTACGAGGAATTAAGGTTTTAGAATGGGTTGTTGTAGTCGGTAGAAAATATATGGATATGTAGCAACTAGGTTTTGGAACCTACATCCTTGTGGGAGTTATGGAGAACAAAATCACTCCACACATAAGTGTTAGCACTAAGAGAAAGTTACCAACAAAGTGCATGTTGATTGTGGTTAGAGGGATGTTTCTCAATGGGACAAAAGAAAACTAATGTTGAGTTTATTCTATAGAGAGATATTGATCCTTAGAGGAAGATCAAAATAGAACAACATAGTTGGTCTTGTAAAGACAACTATGATAGAGTGGTAATAGCTTGGAATATAAATTCATGAGTTGGAGCTCATGAAACATTTTTGTTACCCAACAAGTATGATGTGGAGCATCTTGTCACCCTACCACTGTAGAAGCTAAACCATCACAAAGATGAAAGACAAACTACATAGCCATTATGTGATTGCTCTAAAAATTTTAAATTAATATTTTGTCTTAGGAAGGAGGGTTGGCTAGAAGAGAGAGAGAAAGGACTTTAAAATTTTAGCCTTGTATTCTTGATGAATAAATGAGCGATATTATTTTTATAAATCATACCAATTATTTATTGTAGTTGAATGTGTGATATTCAATCAATTAGATTACATATGTGGTGCTTCTTGTATGTGCAGGACCCAGGAAAATTTAGCAGTGAAAATCAAGTTATGGACACCATTCAAGTGAAGAAAAGGTGAATTGTTGTTGAAAATGGAATACTAACTTGAATAAATGAAAGAAGCGATTGAATATATATTCTTACAGAAGAGGCTATACATACATAGTATAGAGTATTCTTTGAATTAATAATGCCATTTGTAGATAGCCATGTATGAAGTTTTGTGGCCCCGTGAAGGGAAAATATGATGTAAAACAAAGAGTGAATTATCCTTTAGACCGAGAATAGAAAAGTTGAACAAAGGAACAACAAAAATAGTTGTTCAATATCACCTATGTAATGTAATACCTATTGCTACTATTATTTGGAAATATGGCATGTGTGGGTGGAACTTTGTATCCTTCCAACCAATATTTTTGAAGGGTGATGTCTTATAGAAATGGCTAATTTTAGAGTCAAGCTTTGTTTTTGATGGCTAGAAGGTACTTTAAAGAAAAGTGGATGGTAAATGTTTGAATTATATGGAAAAATAATAGGTAGCCTCTAAACAAGGAATGATCTTGAAAGCTCATCTTGTTCGAAAAGGGGCTAAGTCAATGGTAAGGCAAAATTTTAGGAAAATAAGCACCAAAAGTGGATCCCTAATTCCCACCTAGAAATTATGTGGAAAGATTAAGGGAAAATCTTGTCCTAACTTGCCAAGAAGAACCCACCCTAGTTAGGGCAAAAATTCTATAGGGCAACGAGACCACTGCCCTGACTAAGGACAAATCTTAGGTGGAATTTTGGGAGAGCGACAATTAAAGATCAAGCCTGATTCTCTATCCCATTGAAAACATACCAGTGGGTGGAAATTTGAGACAAAGTATAAGATAGAGTTTCTACTTGATACTGTAGATATTGGGAAGCCCAAGGAAAATACATTAATAATCCTAGTTGCTTAAGTACAGGCTCACCATGGGTGGTAAGGTGGTGATTTCAATAATGCAGCTTCCAAGGCAATTAATTTAGTCTCTCATCCACCTAATGTGATGCTCATAATCAAGTTGAAGGGGTAGAGTAGGTAAGAATTCAATGTATAGAAGGAATATCAAAGTGATCGAAGGCCTGTATTCATGTAGAAGACTCCTGTCACCTTCTAGACAATCAATATTCTCTTAGGGAGTGGTGTACCAATTTTTTTTAAAGTGAAAAACCCCTTGCGGGGCCACCTTGGTCTGAGAGACCATGACCAGGGGGTTCTACACCATTAAAGTCACCCGGGAGTCATGCCCGACCTTGCCCACACCAACATTATCAATTGGATTTTGGGTACCCAATTCAACTTTTTGGTAGGGTGGAGATTCGAACCTGGTACCTCCCTCAGAGGATTTCCCTCTCCTCTCCAACTCACCTACAACACTTGGGTGAAGTAGTTACCAACTAAAAAACCTTCCACCTATGCAATATCTTCCTCTATAATTCCATTAATGCTTGTAATTTGAATTCATTACAAAATTTCTATAAATAGTAAAATTTCAGCCATTCCAAAGAGCGACTCTGTAGCTATTACAATTCATATGTAAAGTATTCTTTGTTTTGTAAATACAAGTGTGTCACTATTTGGTCTTCGACTAGTGATCTTACAATTTGTTTCATGTATGTGTGTGCTAATGTTTATTTTTGTGATGGCTATCTAAGCATTCTCATTTAATTTTGCTATCTAGATTTTGTGGGCTTTGCTAGGTAGTTCTAGAATTTGCATTTACATTTACATTAAGGAAGAGGGTTTATTTTTACTAAAGTTGGTAGGGTGGGAGCACTCTAATTTTACATCCTATATTTCATGCACCCATCCACCTAGTTCTATAATTTGCCTTCGACCCATAGATGCTCAATACAAGGCAAGAGTACCAACTAATCTATTAGGTAGCATACTTGTGTTACCTCCCATAGGATTGGTAGATTGTGTGTCTTGATGCGAGTGCATCCTTCCTTATTAATTTTAGCTATGGCCTCCTTTATTTCCTTTCTTGCTCTCCCTTTTCCTTCCCTCCATTTGTAGGTAGGTATCTAGGAACCCCCTTCAATAACTGGCCTTCTCCAAATATTGGCTATACTACCTTCCCTGGGACTGGTGGTAGTTTAATGTTGGCGTAGCTCCACGAGTGCATTAGGTTGATCCATTCCCCCTACCTTCTCATTAGGCCAAATTTACAACCAAGAGTATGATTGCACTCATCATACAAGGGACTCATCGTAAAATGAATTTAAGGTTTTATAGATGACCTACATGAATTGAATGTTGGAAGAGAATGTGGAGTCCACCATCAAATGTAACATAAATGAAGATAAGGATGAGCTGGAATGCTAAAGAACCTATCAAACAAAAGAGAAATTGTGAAATTGTATGAAAATAAAATCATGCAATTAGGGTTGGAATGATCACAAGATAAAACTACAACATTGTGCAGTGATCATGCAAGTGTTCAAGTGTACGATTGGGAGACAAATTGTAAACTAAACCATGTAGTTGTGAGTGTAGTTATGATTAAGCAAACCATATAGTTGTGTAGTTGTGAATTATTGGGAGCAATATTGAATGTACAATAAGAAGGGAAATATTACCTTTAAATGGTGTGGAAGAATAGATTGAAAGCAACTCAAAGGTGAAGTGGTAAAATTAGGGTTAGGGTTGGAATCATGTATGATAAAATGTAATAATTAAGGAGTAAGTGTACAAGTGAATGGTTGAACGCTAGATTGTATGGTTGCTTGAATCATACAATTGCCTACTAGATTGTACGATTATCGAAAATGAATAGTTGTCTAGTTATACGATTGCTACCTGGGTTGTACACGATGTTAAGCTAGTATATGATTGTAGTGTGAATTTTGTGGTTTTCCATTGTTGTTTAGATTGAATGATTACAATATGATCTCCTAGAGTTGTACGATTATAGTATGATTTGTATGATTATAGTTTGGATTGTACAATTCCACCTGATTGTACAATTCCCATTTAGACTGAATGGTTACCTAACTATTGTATGGTTACCCAAATTGAATAGTTTTCTTATTGAATAATGTTGCCTAGATTGTATAGATGTGTGGATTGAACAATTTTCTAGATTGAACGATTGCCTATTGATTGCATAAGTTTCATCACTAGGGTCTTGAAGAAGAAGATATTAGCTTGATTGAGTCTTCTTGGAAGTGTTTTTTTTTGTTACTGCATCATATTCCTCTATAATTTTTTGTTCCTTCATAAGATGATTATCTTCCCTTATCCATTGAAATATCAAGTTTTGTTTGAAAATATTGTTCAATAGATTTTTTAGTAGATCTATTCATTCTCTACTCATGAGTTTGAAGAGATCCCATATTAACTAAAAATATGGTTAGATCCTTTGATTCTTCAATAGCAATCACAATGGGATCAAAATATGAAGGCTTCTCAAAAAATTATATAATTTTTTTATCTAAAAAATTCTCCCAACAAGATCTAATTTGATTCACTAATCCCATCACTCAAGTGAAAAAATATTGCATAGATTCAAAAAAATCACAAAAATATTTTCAAAATCTCTTCTAAGTGTCTGAAGTTTGATCATTTTTACCTTTTATATTCTTTGATATGCATTTTGAAGTAGATCACATGACTCTTTTAATTTTTTGTTACAACAATTCTTGGAAAAACTGACTCATGCAATGCATGTTGAATAAAGAAAATTATCTTTGAGTCATTTTTCCTATTATCCCTTAATTGATCTCATTATGCTTAAGACTAAATAGTAAGTACTTGTGCATATGTAGGTTTTGTGTAACCTATTTGAACCAAATCCCATAAATATTGAGAAATAAAGAGTGTTTTCATCTTAATGCTCAAAAATCATAGTTCTCCCCCTTGAACAATGAAATATGCTAAGAAATATTTTGGCTACTATTGCTGCTTATAGCCATATTCAACTTCTTTATTTTATTTCTAGTAATGCTATAGTTGTTCTTATTTCTACTACACCCTTCTCTGCCTTATCCACTTTCTCTACTGTAGGATTATTTGCCTTCTCCTCACAAAAAAACCCTTCTCTGATACCAATTGTTGAAATTGCACGTTGAAAGTGCAACTATACAAAATAAAATTTTAACAAATTACATAGAGACACAATTGTTGTTGTAGCAAAATTTTCATTTTTCTATTATGCAATTGCACTTTGATCCATATAAATAAAACACACTATTTATCCTTATGTGTTTTTAGTAAGAAATTATGTTGTTCATTCCTGCAATACATGTAATGATTTAGAATTTTATAAATTTAATAAATTAGGGAGATAAAAGGTTTGCTACTTCTATAAGCAAAAGGGTGGAGGAGAGCCAAAGGGGAAGAGAGAAGAGAATAAGGAGTTTGGAGAGCGAGCGTGCACTGGATTAGCTAGAAAATAATTATTTTGAGCTGATAGAATTTACATGTAGACTCATTTTGAATATATTTTAGTTCTTTGGGTGATGTTGAGTAGCTTATGGTGCATGTTATGTGTATATATTTTAGTAGAAATAAAATATCACTTCACTTAAATAGAATAATACATGGAATGGTATTCTTTGATATGCAAAGATTCCCCATCAAGGGCAGCAAAGGTGAGTGCAACAGTGCTAGGGTAGCAAAGTAAAATTATTTTAACAGTGCCACAATAGTGCTAGGGCAGTGAAGGTGAGTGCAACAGTGCTAGGACAATGAAGTAAAAATATTTTTACAGTGCCACAACAGTGCTACGGCAGCGAAGGCAAGTGCAGTAGTGCTAGGGTAGCGAAGTAAAAATATTTTAACAGTGCTGCAATAGTGTTGGAGCAATGAAGGTGAGTGTAGTATTGCTAGGATAGTGAAGTAAAAATATTTTAATAGTGCTGCAATAGTGCTAGGGCAATTAAGGTGAGTGTAGCAATGCTAGGGTAGTGAAGTAAAAAAATTAACAGTGCCACAATAATGCTAGGGCAACAAAGGCAAGTGTAGCAGTGTTAGGGCAGCAAAGTAAAAATATTTTAACAATACCACAATAGTGCTAGGGTAATGAAGGTGAGTGCAACAATGCTAGGGTAGTGAAGTAAAAATATTTTAAGAGTGTCACAATAATGCTAGGGCAACGAAGGCTAGTATAACAGTGCTAGGGCAACGAAGTAAAAATATTTTTTATTTGGTATTTTTAAAATGGTAGTATAATTTGGAAAATTGGTTTCTTATTTTTTATGGAGAATGAAGAGGAACATTTGGACTTCTTAGAGGATCCCTTTGAGGAGCAACGCATCTTTTCAAATCCAAGGGCCAAGGTCCCATTTTTGGATAAGATTTAGAAGTTGAGAACTGGTCCTTGGGTTTTTTGAGTGACTAGAATAATATTGTAGGTTATCATACTTTAGTGAACAGAGGAGAGTCTATGTCAAAAGGTTTAGATCAAGTCAGTTTTCCTATTAATTGCTCACTCTTAGGTATATCAAAACACTCTACTCAAGTGATGGGCCTAATGAATAAGCAAGCATTTCATTACAGGGAAGAAAAACTTGAGTAGGCTCCAAACAATCCAAACTCACTTTGTTTGACAGAGTTTCTTTTGTTTGGTTCTAGTTTTATTGGTAAAAATCTTGATTTAGAGGCCCTAAGTGGAGTGGGTCCAAACTTACAATCAACACAATCTACAACTCTAGTTACTAAAGTACATAAGGCACATAAAGTAGTTAAAAAGATAAGGTCAAAGATCATAATGGTACTTGGGGAAGACTTGAGGATGGAATAAGTTTTGGATATTTTATGGATGTTAGATAGCTGATAATACGCTAAATGAGTGGTTGCAGAAGGTATGAGTCCCAATCTTAGGATATAGGCTAATTTTTCACTTACTTAAAAGAGGATGGATAGGTTTTCTTTTTTGATCTAAGGAAGATGCATAGAAAATTATGGGAGGTTATTGGTATTAGGGGTCTTATTTTTTGGCTTTGAAGGCTTGTACGACTTGCTTTGATCCTAGGACTAAAGTTGCTAGGAGAATCTCGATCTGGGTAAAACTTCTAGGTCTACCAATGGAGTTATGATCAGAAAGAGCTTTGAAAGTGATTGGAGATTCATTAGGTAAAACCTTGGATATAGATATTTCTTTCAAATTTAGTGTTTTTTGGTCTATAGCTCAGGTTTTGGTTGAGGTGGATATCAGTGAAGGCTTACAGGATTGTATGAAGATAGTTGTGGGGAATACAATTCATACTCAAATCTTGGATTATTTGAAGATTCCTTTAAGAGGTGTTTGTTTTCATGTTTATGGACATATTTCTAAGGAATGTTCTCAATATTTCACACAAAAAGTATGGAGGAGAAAACAAATGACTAGTGGATATTTCAAGTTAGTTAACAACAATCAAGAGATACCTATTTTTTGAGCTCAATAATGCTCCCTTATTTAGCACAAACAAGCAAAAATAATGTTGTTGAACCTAGAACCAAAACTCTAGAGAAGGAGGAAGGAATTTTGGGCCTAGATTTATCTCCATTTCATTGCTCACAAGTTTTTAGAGAAGGATATAGGTTCATAAAGAAAACTATGAAAGGATTGGAACTCGATACTATTAAGTTTGTTAGTCAGACATCTAAGCCTTATGACAATTATTGTCCAATACATGAGAATAATATGGACTTAGGTAATAAAGAAATTTGTACACTTATGAATGTTTGAAAAGAATTCCCAAGGACAAGGAATTTTCTAAGATTTTGGATAATGGGTTGGCAACCTCAAATGCATTGAATAGGGATTGTGATCTAAATATTTCTACTATTGGGGTACGTCTTTGTGACCTATCAAGTGAATTTTCTAGGGAGGTATCTATTTCATGGAATGTTTTGGAGATAGGTTCCTCTTGTAAATATTTGTTACATTCTAGGAAAAGGGAATCCGAGCTAAGAACTTATGCAATTGTTGGAAGGTTAGGGTTAGTTTTGGACCATATAAAGGAATCTTCCACCACTTTAGTAGGTAGGAAGTCATTTTTATTTCATGCACAAGAAAAGGCTTTGAGGGAAATTCAACAAGGTAAACAAAAATCTATCAAATGGGTCCTTAGAGCAGGATAAAACCCCTCTAAGATGTTTAAATGATCTTGTTATCCCTTAATATCTGAGGTCTTGGCAATCCCTCTAAAAGACTTTCCTTAGCTAGGCTAGTGGAAATTCATAATCCGAATGTTATCCTTTTACAAGAAACCATAGGGGCAAGTACAAAAGTCATTGAAGGGTTAAGTAAATTTCTTAGGGACTGGGAGTTCTTGGCTCTAAATGCTACCAAAAATTTAGGGGGTGTTTTGAATGGTTGGAAGAACTCAATATCCTTAATTAATTCTTCCTTTATGGTTTTAGGCTTGTGGATAGAATTATTTTTTAAAGACTTGGGTTTGAGGTTATCAGTTATTAATTTTTATGGTACCTATGAAGATAGGTAGGTCTTTTGGGATGATTATTTCTCCCAAAGGTGTGTTACAGATGAAAAGTTATTATTGGTGGGGACTTAAATTTTACTATGAATAGAAGTGAGATCTAGGGAGAATATGCAAGACTTGATAGAATTGTAGATTACTTCAAACATAAGATTGAAGAAGGTGGTTTAATTGATTCAGAACCAATAAAATTAATGCCTACATGAAGAAATAATAGAGTTGGGAAAGTTGGGATCTCAAAGACATTGGATTTTTTTTTTATCTCAGAGACATTATACAATGAAATAGATAGAAAATGGTCATGGGTTGAGACTAGAAGTGGCTCAGATCATTCTCCCAATTTTCTTCAATTAGAATATCAAGAGGCAAAACCTACCAATCATTTTAGGCTCAATCCAATTTGGTTAGAGGAAGAAGAATTTTAACAACTAATTAAAAAATAATGGATTTGTTATCACCAAATTTCTAGGTTATTAGTGAGTTTTCAATTTATTGTTGCTCTAAAAAATTAAAAGGAGTCATGTCATCTTGGATTGCAGTTAAAAAGGAGAGTATGGATAGAGATCTTAAATTGGCGAAGAAAAATTCAAGAAATTCATAAAAATAATGAGGCTAGTTTGTTTAAAGAGGAGGAGAAAACAAGACTGGTTGAATTAGACATTAAGAAGAACAAATTCTTGGAGTGGAGGGAAGCTAAATGGGGAATGAAAAGTAAAGTTGTATGGTTAAAAAAAGGAGATGAAAATACTAATTTTTTCATAATTTTGCTAATCACATGTGTTAGTCTCACAATGACACTGAGAGGGGGGGTGAATCAGTGTAGCTATTAAAAACTTAAATCTTCAACTATTAATGCCAAACAGAGAAAACTTAAAACTCAATAAAGCAGATATAACAAGAGAGCATTCCACAACACACGATGTAACGAGGTTCACCAATTTGGCTACTCCTCAAAAATGACTGCTTGGATTCCCGTCCAAATCCAGCCTTTGCAAAATACAATTTTACAATCACTTTACCAACACCCACTGGAAGGAGCACCAACCCCTGGTTTATCTGCACCAACAGAAAGGAGCACCAACCCCTAATTCAAGCACCAACTTGAACTGCACTTTTGAAACTATCAGATTGACATAAGAATGCCTTCGCTTATACAAGACCCTGACTGGTCTATTGCTCACCCAACCTCTCTCACTCTTCAAACTCTACTTACTGCTCTTCTATGGCTCTCACTGCTCTGCTTGATACTCTTCTTGTAGCACTCTTTCAACGCACTTCTAGCAGCACTTTCACTCTATTTCAGTAGCATGTAAACCTACATGCAGACCACATTTTATACCCATATTGTATTTTTGTAACTCCAGTTGTAACTCTTTCTTTCATGTCTCATGCGCCACTTGTCAGTTGTAACTCCTTTAATTTCTCATGTGCCACTTGTCAGTTGTAACGCCTTCTCACTATAACTGCTTTTGTATATATATAGGGTAGGCTTTTTGTCAAACACGATGCATGTTACGAATTTACACATGTACCCCTAACATGACTATTCGTCTTTCAATTTTGTGCATGCATGCATATTCGATTCTATTTATATGACTGTTAGATTTCTCCTTCTTCGACTGTTCTATTATTAGCTGCATGATTTTCTTTTGTAACGGCCCCTGTAACTGCTGCAAGACTTCAGTTAACGATCACATATCTTATTTAGGCTGGGTTCTATTTTTAGCTCATGCCAAAGTGACCTGTCGTGAAATCGTGACACTTCTGCCTCTTTGTCCTCTTCTCGGCTTTGCACCCGTGAAAACACATGTCGCGATATCGCGACACTTTCGCCTCCTTGCTTCTTTACTTGGTTCATACCCCTAAAAACACATGTCATGATATCATGACACTTTCCCTCCTTCTCTTCCTCTTCTCATGTCACGATATCGCGACACTTTCGCCTCCTTGCTCTTCCTCTTGCTTCAACCAAACATGTCACGATATCGTGACACTTTTCCTCCTTGCTCTTCCTCTTGGCTTCAAAACACATGTCACGATATCGTGACACTTTCCTCCTTGACTCTCTCTCACCTTCAAAACGACATGTCACGATATCGTGACACTTTTGCCTTCTTGCTTTCTCTCTCCTTCTTTAGTCGTAAACCCGACATGTCACGATATCGTGACACTTTTTCTTTCGAACTCTCTCTCCTGCAACATGTCACGAAATCATGACACTTTTTCTCTCGGACTCTCTCTCCTGCAACATGTCGCGAAATCGTGACACTTTTTCGTCCATACAATCTTCCTTGCAATATGTCGCGAAATCGTGACACTTTTTCGTCCGTACAACCTTCCTTGCAAACAAATACTTTCCACCCTAATGTCGAAATCGTGACACTTTTTCTTTCTCTACCTTCCTCTTCGCTTCGGACCGTGAAAATGAAACATGTCACGAAATCGTGACACCTTTTTCTCTCTCCTCTTTCTCTTCGCTTTGGACCGCGAAAATGAAACATGTCACGAAATCGTGACACCTTTTTCTCTCTCCTCATTCTCTTCGCTTTGGATCATGAAAATGAAACATGTCACGAAATCGCGACATCTTTTTCTCTCTCCTCTTTTCTTCGCTTTGATCACAAAATGAAACATGTCACGAAATCGTGACACTTTTTTCTCTCTCCTCTTTCTCTTCGCTTTAACATGTCGCGAAATCGTGACATCTTTTTCTCTCTTCTTTCTCTTCCAACATGTCGCAAATCATTTTTCTTTCTTCTTCTCTCTCTTCTAACATGTCACGAAATCATGACAGTTTTTCTTTCTTCTTCTCTCTCTTCTAACATGTCACGAAATCATGACAGTTTTTCTTGCTTGCGCCTTCTCCCCGAACATGTCACGAAATCGCGATAGTTTTGCTTGCTTGCGCTTTCTCTCCAAACATGTCGCGAAATCATGATAGTTTTGCTTTCTGGCTCTTTCTCTCCAAACATGTCATGATATCGTGACAGTTTTCCTTGCTTCTCAACATGTCGCGATATCGCGATAGTTTTTCTTGCTTCTCAACATGTCGCGATATCGTGACAGTTTTCTTCCTTGTGATTTTCTTTTGATTTTTCTCAAATGGGCCACTTCTATCTTTTGGAAAATCACTGTACATACTCTGAAGATCCTCTTAACTCCTATCCACTGCATCAACCGATCTGTCTGACTGTGTTGACAACAATGACAATACTGTTGCTGCACCTTGCTCATCAATCTCCCCCTTTGGAATTGTTGGCAACACACCTGCACATTCCTGTAATTCTTCTCCCCCTTTGACAATAATACCAAAGGGCTGCTGCAGACTCCCCCTGAGTCCATGCACAACATTCTCAGGCACACGTTATGACAGTTAGCAAAAATTACAAATATGAGCACATAGATAATCAAATATATAAATGCTCCCCCTGAGAATGTGATCCCGATAGCTAGTCAGTACTTGGGAAGCAGGACCACTCCCAATTTAGTGCGAAGGTACTCAAAAATTTCTTTGGGCAGCGGTTTTGTGAAGATATCCGCTACTTGCTCTGTAGTTGGGACAAAATCCAACTTTACCTCTTCTTTCGCAACTTTCTCCTTCAGAAAGTGATATCGGATAGCAATATGTTTTGTGCGAGAATGCATAACTGGATTCTTTGATATATTAATGGCACTGGTGTTATCACACTTAACTAAAATTGGCTCACTGAAGTTAATGCCAAGATCTTTCAAGGTTTGTTTCATCCATAAAACCTGCGTACAACACGTAGTTGCTGCAATATATTCTGCCTCTGCTGTGGATAAAGAGACTGATTCTTGTTTCTTACTGTGCCATGCAACCAACCTGTCTCCAAGATAGAATGCACCTCCACTGGTACTCTTTCTGTCATCGACACATCCTGCCCAATCTGCATCTGAATACGCAATAAGAGTGAAGTCCTTACCTCTCGAATACCATAACCCATACTCCATAGTACCCTTTAGATACCGAAGAATCCTCTTCACTGCTATCACATGAGTCTCCTTGGGACTCGCCTAAAATCATGCTACCATGCACACTGCCTGCAATATATCTAGTCTGGTAGCTATCAAATACAATAGGCTCCCAATCATAGATCTGTACATGGTTTGATCAACATCTGGAGCTTTGTCATCCTTGCTCAACTTGCATCCTGTTGTCATGGGAGTGCTAACAGGCTTACAATCCTCCATTGTGAACTTTTTTAGCATCTCTTTCACATATTTAACTTGAGAAATAAATATGCCCTTCTCATTTTGATTAACTTGTAGGCCGAGAAAGTACGAAAGTTCACCAATCATTGACATTTCAAATTCTTTTTGCATCTGCTTTGCTAAATCCTTACACGACTTATCATTGCTGCTCCCAAAGATTATATCATCTACGTATACAACAAGGACAATGAGATGGCCATTCTCCTTTTTGACATACAAATTGCTATCTACCATACCCTTTTTGAACCCTTGTTGAGTAAGATAGTTGTCTAGCCTTGCATACCATGCTCTGGGTGCCTGTTTCAAGCCATACAATGCTTTCTTCAACTTGCAGACGAAGTTGGGATTATCACCAAGTTGGAAACCATCTAGCTGCTCAATATAGACCTCTTCTTCAAGTTTTCCATTCAGAAATGCTGATTTCACATCCATTTGATAAACTTTGAAATTCTTGTGAACTGCTAAAGCCAGAAACATTCTGATTGCCTCTAGTCTAGCCACAGGTGCAAAGGTTTCCTCAAAGTCAATGCCTTCAACTTGTGCATAGCCTTTATAGACCAATCTTGCTTTATTCCTTACTACTTGTCCATCTTCATTCAATTTGTTTCGAAAAATCCATTTAGTACCGATTATATTTTTATTTGTAGGTCTTGGTACTAACTCCCAGGTTTTGTTTTTCTTGATCTGATCTAATTCTTCATTTATAGCCATCATCCAACTTTCATCTTTGCTTGCTTCAACAATATTTTTGGGCTCTATGCTGGATAATAGAGAGTAGTTACTTACTACCCTTTTTCTTGTCTGAACACCAACTGTGGGGTCTCCAATTATCTGCTCTCTAGGATGATTTTTTTGCCAGCTGCCTGTTTTGAATTTTTTGTTTTCTTCCTCTTCTGAATCACTACTTAAATCATCTGATTCAATTTTCTGTTTCTTTTTCATTTCTTTTTCCTCATCTCCTTCAATGACTTCTTCATAAATTGGGTAGTTTTCTTTATAGCTTATTTCTCGTTCCCTACCTTCATCAACTTTAACATCGGCACTCTCAACAATTTTCTTTAGCCTCTTGTTGTAGCATGTGTAGGCTTTGCTTTTTGTCGAGTAGCCAAGAAAAATACCTTCATCAGCTCTATCTTCAAACTTACCAAGATTATCTTCAGTTCTTTTGATGTAACACTTACTGCCAAAGACTTTGAAGTATCTTGTTGTTGCCTTTCTACCGAACCACAACTCATATGGTGTTTTGCTTTCATGCGTCCTCAACATGCACCTATTTTGGATGTATACCGCAGTATGGACAACCTCTTTCCAAAATCTGTCTGCTATTTTGCTCTCAGTCAACATAGTCCGTGCCATTTCCTGCACTGTCCTGTTCTTTCTTTCTACCACACCATTCTGCTGAGGTGTCCTTGCTGCTGAAAACTGTCTCCTAATCCCATATTTTTGACAGTACTCTGCAAACTCCTCTGAAATGAACTCTCCTCCTCTATCTGATCTCACACATTTAATCCTTTTTCCTGTTTGATTCTCAACTTGTTTTTTGAAAATCTTGAACATCTCAAAGGCATCTGATTTAAGCTTCAAAAATAGTATCCATGTCATCCTGGAATAGTCATCTATGCACAACATAAAGTATTTGTCACCATTTATGCTTTGTGTTCTCATGGGTCCACATAAATCAGTATGTATTAGTTCTAATGGTTTGCTTGTGAAGTACTCTTTAGTTTTAAATGTGGCTCTAGTTTGCTTCCCATTTTGGCATGAAGCACAAATGCTATTTAAAGGTTTACCAATGGTGGGAATATCTCTTACTGCCCTTTTTGAGCTGATTCTTACTAGATTGTCGAAACTGATATGACCGAGCCTCTTGTGCCACAGCCAATTTTCTTCTTCCTGTCCAATCAAGCATGCTCCTTCTGAAGTCTCTGAGAGAGTATACAAGTTGCTAGATGTCCTTGATCTAGTTGCTATCAACTTTCCATGGTTTGCTGTTCTGACTTCACACCCTTGCTTCTTGAAAATTACTTCATGACCTCTGTCACAAATCTGACTTACACTTAACAAATTATGCTTCGGACCAATCACAAACAAGACTTCTTTTGATTTGATTTTTCCATCACTGATCTTAACTGATCCTTTGCCAACTATCTTAGCTCCATCATTATTTCCAAATTTTACTGAACCACCTTCATATTTTTGTAACTCCTCAAATTGTTGTTTGTCACCTGTCATATGACTTGAGCATCCACTATCAAGTATCCATGGTGCAGATTTGTTCTGTGCTTTAAATGCTATCTGCACGATCAAGGATTCCTTTTCTTCCTTGGGTTTCTCCTTTTCTTTCCACTCTGGTTTGATTACAGTTTTGGTCACTTGTTTTGACTTTCCTTTGTCAGTAGCCTGTGTATGTTTTTCTGGAAATTTTCTAGTTTGTCTCAAACCATTTGGTTGAAACTTTCTTCCCTGATGTTTATTTGCTGCAAATGTGCTTCGGCAATTTCTTGCAATGTGCCCAAAATTATGACAGTTATAACATTCTACTGCATAATCCATCAGCGGTGAAAAAACATTTCTACTTGGTAAAGTTCCTTTGTCCTACATTATACTTGCAATCTGAAATCTTATGACCATAACCATTGCATTTAAAACAATAACTAGAAAAGGAATGAGTGAACCTGGGTGATGGTCTTTGCCATTTTGTAGTGGGAGCCATAAATCTTCTTCTCCTTTGATGAGTGACATTGGTGAATCCATCATTGTCAATACTTCTCTCTTGCCTGGCTTTATTGCTTTCTTTAGCATGATTCATTTTTTCTTGATCAACCCTGATCTTATCTTCATTCTTTATGGGTTCTACAGTTATGGCCTTTGATCCATCTGATGATTCTCCTTCGACGAAACCTAGACCAAATTTGATGCCTGTAGTCCTTTGGTTATTTATAATCTTGTTCAGCTTCATAGAACTTCCTTCAAGTTTGTGATAGCAACTCAATTTTTGATTCATCTCTTCTAGTTGTATCCTTAAACCAACAATCTCTTATTCTAACTTACTCGCACTCATCTATTTTCATGGTTAATTGTAGTTCGATATCTTCAGATATTTTCTTAAATTCATCTATCTGTACTTTCAAGCTGGATATGATATCATTGGCATCCTCAAGCTTTCTTGAAGTTTTCTTATTCTTTTTCCTTTCTAAACTCAGCTCTTTAAGTGTAGCGACCAACTCACCTTCCAAATCTACTTCAGCCTCAGCCTCAAGGTTTTTATTGCATTCCTATTTTTCTTCTATATTTTTCTTCTTCAAATGCCATAAAAAGAGCTTCACCTTTTTCTTCTTCAGAATCCTCACCGGAGCTGTCTTCTGAAGGACTGACATTCTTGGATATGAAACTTTTCTTCTTGAAGTTTCCTTTTCTAAAATTTGGTTTCTTCTTCCAGTCACCTCTTTCTTGGTGTGAACCTTCATCACTTTTGCTTTTCTCATTAAGAGGACATTTAGCTGCAAAATGCCCAATGCCTCCATAGTTGAAACACTTAAATGGTAGCTTTCCTCTATATTTTCCTTTTCCCTTGATTAGTTTTCGAACAAAGTTTGCTTCTGCTTCATCTGATGTCTCTTCTTCCTCGGATTCTTGTTTTCCTTTTAAATTTTTATGTGCTTTAAAAGTAGCTTCTCTGTCTGTGGGTTTAGTTTTTCCTATTCTCATCTCATATGCAGTTAAAGAACCATGCATCTCATCCATACTAAAAGTATTAAGATCTTTAGCTTCTTCTATTGCAGAAACTTTGGAATTAAATCTTTGGGGAAGAGATCTTAGTACCTTTTTCACGATGACAGCATCTTCCATTTCCTCATCGAGTCCTCTAATCGCATTAATGATTCCATTAACTCTCAGCATGTATGCCTCTATGTTCTCATCCTCATTCATCTTTAATGCTTCAAACTGAGATCGATGCGTTTGTAGCTTGGCCTCCTTGATCTTGCCATCTCCTTCATGAATGCTCCTTAGTTTGTCCCACATATCTTTTGCCATTTTACAACTCATGATCTTTATCAGTTCGTTGTCCACCAAACCGCACATGATAGCATTCTTTGCTTTAGAGTTATTCTCAAACAGTTTCTTACCGACAACATCGGTTGGAGGAGTGGTGGGTATGGTGTATCCACTGTCTACTGATTCCCAAATGTCATATCCTAGAGAACACAAATATGTCTGCATCCTGAGTCTCCAAAATGCATAATTAGTTCCGTCAAACAATGGTGCTTTGTTTGATGAGAATCCTTCACCACCTGCCATTGTCTCACTTCCAAGATCACCTTAGCCGATTAAGCTTGTTCAGGAACTTGGCTCTGATACCAATTGTTAGTCTCACAATGACACTGAGAGGGGGGGTGAATCAGTGTAGCTATTAAAAACTTAAATCTTCAACTATTAATGCCAAACAGAGAAAACTTAAAACTCAATAAAGTAGATATAACAAGAGAGCATTCCACAACACACGATGTAACGAGGTTCACCAATTTGGCTACTCCTCAAAAATGACTGCTTGGATTCCCGTCCAAATCTAGCCTTTGCAAAATACAATTTTACAATCACTTTACCAGCACCCACTGGAAGGAGCACCAACCCCTGGTTTATCTACACCAATAGAAAGGAGCACCAACCCCTAATTCAAGCACCAACTTGAACTGCACTTTTGAAACTATCAGATTGACATAAGAATGCCTTCGCTTATACAAGACCCTGACTGGTCTGTTGCTCACCCAACCTCTCTAACTCTTCAAACTCTGCTTACTGCTCTTCTATATCTCTCACTGCTCTGCTTGATACTCTTCTTGTAGCACTCTTTCAACACACTTCTAGCAGCACTTTCACTCTATTTCAGCATCATGTAAACCTACGTGCAGACCACCTTTTATACCCATATTGTATTTTTTGTAACTCCAGTTGTAACTCCTTCTTTCATTTCTCATGCGCCACTTGTCAGTTGTAACTCCTTTAATTTCTCATGCGCCACTTGTCAGTTGTAACGCCTTCTCACTGTAACTGCTTTTGTATATATATAGGGTAGGCTTTTCGTCAAACACGATGCATGTTACGAATTTACACATGTACCCCTAACATGACTGTTCATCTTTCAATTCTGTGCATGCATGCATATTCGATTCTATTTATACGACTGTTAGATTTCTCCTTCTTCGACTGTTCTATTATTAGCTGCATGATTTTCTTTTGTAACGGCCCCTGTAACTGCTGTAAGACTTCAGTTAACGGTCACATATCTTATTTAGGCTAGGTTCTATTTTTAGCTCGCGCCAAAGTGACCTGTCATGAAATCATGACACTTTTACCTCTTTGTCCTCTTCTCGGCTTTGCACCCATGAAAACACATGTCGTGATATCATGACACTTTCGCCTCCTTACTCTTTACTTCTTCACCACATGTCACGATATCGCGACACTTTCGCCTCCTTGCTCTTCTTCTTGCTTCCTGAACACCATGTCATGATATCACGACACTTTCGCCTCCTTGCTCTTCCTCTTGGCTTCACCACATGTCACGATATCGCGACACTTTCCCTCCTTGCTCTTCCTCTTAGCTCAACGAAAACCAACATGTCGCGATATCGTGACACTTTCCCTCCTTGCTCTCTCTCTCCTTCAGCCCGGAAACCAACATGTCACGATATCCATGACACTTTTCTCTCTTTCTCTCTCCTTCTCAAAACCACATGTCACGATATCGCGACACTTTTTCTCTTAGACTCTCTCTCCTGCAACATGTCGCGAAATCGTGACACTTTTTCTCTCGGACTCTCTCTCCTGCAACATGTCACGAAATCGTGACACTTTTTCGTCCATACAATCTTCCTTGCAATATGTCGCAAAATCGTGACACTTTTTCTCCGTACAACCTTCTTTGCAATATGACATCATGAAATCGTGACACTTTTTCTTTCTCTCCTTCCTCTTCACTTCGGACCGTGAAAATGAAACATGTCCGAAATCGCGACACCTTTTTCTCTCTCCTCTTTCTCTTCGCTTTGGACCGTGAAAATGAAACATGTCCGAGAAATCGTGACACCTTTTTCTCTCTCCTCATTTCTTCGCTTTGGACCACGAAAATGAAACATGTCACAAAATCGTGACACCTTTTTCTCTCTCCTTTTCTTCGCTTTGGATCACAAAAATGAAACATGTCGTGAAATCGTGACATCTTTTTCTCTCTCCTCTTCTCTCTTCCAACATGTCACAAATCGACAACATTTTTCTCTCTCTCTTCTCTCTTCCAACATGTCGCGAAATCGCGACAGTTTTTCTTTCTTCTTCTCTCTCTTCTAACATGTCATGAAATCGTGATAGTTTTTCTTTCTTCTTCTCTCTCTTCTAACATGTCATGAAATCGTGATAGTTTTTCTTGCTTGCGCCTTCTCCCCGAACATGTCGCAAAATCGTGACAGTTTTGCTTGCTTGCGCTTTCTCTCCGAACATGTCACGAAATCGTGACAGTTTTGCTTTCTGGCTCTTTCTCTCCAAACATGTCATGATATCGTGACAGTTTTCCTTGCTTCTCAACATGTCGCGATATCGCGATAGTTTTCTTGCTTCTCAACATGTCGCGATATCGCGACAATTTTCTTCCTTGTGATTTTCTTTTGATTTTTCTCAAATGGGCCACTTCTATCTTTTGGAGAATCACTGTACATACTCTGAAGATCCTCTTAACTCCTGTCCACTGCATCAACCGATCTGTCTGACTGTGTTGACAACAATGACAATATTGTTGCTGCACCTTGCTCATCAACATGAAGAAGGTTAACACTATATGGGAGATGCATAATGAATAAGGGGTCCTCATTAGGAGTTTTTATGATTTAGTAGATTTGGAAGTAATACATTTTCAATCTATCTATAAAGAACCTAATAGAGTAAATATTGGGGAAATTTTTAAGTTAACTACTTTCTTCCCTAATTTTGGGATAGAGGAGGACAATCAGTTACTTATGAAGGAGGTCACAAAGGAAGAACTGAAAGCTATCCTAAATTATTTCAAAAAGGATAAAAGTTTAGGACCTCATGGATGGCATGTGGAGTTTTTCCTAGTTTTCTATGATCTAGTTAAGCAGGATCTTCTTAGAGTAATGGAGGAAGTTAGGTTGAGTGGTCAGGTTTTGGGGGATTTTAACTCCACTCTTTTAGCTTTGATTCCAAAAAGAATAATCCTAAAACATTTGATGAATTTAGACCTATTTCATTGGGAAACCGTATCTATAAAATTACTACAAATATTATGGTTGTTATATTGAAAAAGATTTTATTTGAAGTTATTTCCCATGAGCAATTTGGATTTTTAGTAGGTAGAAATATTTTTGAAGCCATAGGATCTACACAAGAGGGCCTTCACTCTATTAAAAATAAAAATCTTCCTGCAATGGTCCTTAAAATAGATCTATCTAAAGCTTATGATAGAACTAGCTAGTTGTATCTCAGATTGATGCTCTTACATGTGGGTTTTAGCTATCCGATAGTAAAGTGGATTATAGGATGTATTTATTTAGTATATTTTTTTGTTCTTATAAATGGATCAGCTTTCAAATTCTTTATACCTTCAAGAGTACTACAATAGGGATGTCCTTTATCTCCTTTACTTTTTTTGTAGGTTGCTGAAGGATTGAGTAGAGCTATTTTGAATGCAAAATGACCAAGATCCTTGTTCAGGATCAAAGTGAGGGTCCTTCATTTATCTCATTTATTATTTTTTGATGATGTATTGTTGTTCACAAATGGAATTTTAAGGGGAATCTAGAAATTTGAAGGAAATTTTGGACACTTACATTATTTCTATAGACATGGAGATAAATTTTCAAAAATCCTCTATTTGCTATAATGGTCTAGAGAAGAAGACTAAACAAGATCTAATCAGAATTTTTCCTTTTAATCTCTTAGATTTATAGGAAGGTTTTATGTATATGGGGTTTGTATTAAATCCATATACTTATAGGAAAAGATATTGGGGATGGCTTTTAGAGAAGATTGAATTTAGGATTAACCATTGGTATAATAGATGGTTATCCATTGGTGGGAGATTAACACTTGTAGAGTGAATTCTTGAGGCAATTCCAGTGTTTTGGTACTCCTTGGCCTTCATTCCCAAAGGAGTTCTAGAGAAAATAAGAAAACTTTAATTCAAATTTCTTTGGATTGGACGCAAGTAACATGAAGACATTCCTTTAGTTAACTTGCAGAGTATTGCTAGGCCAAAGGAGGAAGGTGGTTGGGGCCTTAAAAATATCCATATTTTTTGTTCTTCTTTGGCAACAAAAATTTTATGAAGGATTTTGACCAGAGAAGGATTATTGAAGAATATGATTGAATATAAGTATATTTTTCCAGGGAACTTTATGGATTGGATCAGAAGTCCACAGAAAAGCATTAAAAATATTTCCATTCAATGGAAGGAACTAGTACAAGACTTTCCTATGATTAGAACATATTTGGCTTTGAAAGTGGGCAACAATGAACAATTTAGAATAGGGGTTGATTCCATTTTGGGTTGTGGAGAAAACATTTTATTAACAAAAGCTATGATAAGTTCTTTACAAGATAAGGGTTTTTACTTTCTTCATCAGGTGGGGGAATCAAATTCTTCTAGTCTTTAAAGCCAAGGTTGGAAGCAGGCTCAGATCTTGGGTTTTTTTGATGAGAAGGATGTTTTGTGGAAGGCTTACATTGATAGTATCATTAAGAGTCATATAAAGTTGAGAGTTGAACCAGATACTATTGCTTGGGCATACAAAAAATTTGGGGGCCTCGGTGATGGAAGAAAATTTTGAAATTATCTGCCCCCCAAAAGACAAAAATTTACATGTGGTTAGCTTTGAGAAATAAGACTTTGAATTGGAAAGTTTTATAGAGAAGTAGATAAGGTCCAAGTATTTGTATGCTGTGTCAATTAGAGGAGGAAAAAATCATGTATTTGTTAATCAAATACTATTTTTCTCAACATATTTGGCTAGAAGATGAATAGATAACTAGAGTACACAATATTTAGTAAGGAGAAACAGTGGAGGTATGCTTAAGATAGTATTTTTTGAAAAAAGAGTTGAAACGGCTCTTTCTTTACCATGTCTTATATGTTTGGGTACATGGATGGCATGCAATAAATCTATTTTTGAAGGGAAGTTAATTCTCCCATTTCATGTCATATTTCAAGTGAGGACTTTGGTCTCAATCAATAAAGGGCCTGACAAACATAAGAAACCTTGACAAGTAGATAATTTGTTCATTGAAATGACTCGACCATGGGTTTTTTTGATGGGGCTAGTCAGAGATACTCATCTTTTAGTAGTGCAGGAGGTATTTTGTACTTCTTAGATACCCACTATATCAAATTTAAAGCAGGTCTTGGGACAAGTTCCAATAATTTTGTTGAGTTTCATGCATTGAGATTGCTAATGAGTGTGTTGAGAGAAATGTGAAAAAATACAAATTTTTGGAGATTTCACTCTAGTCATAAATTGGATGAATAGATATACTCAATTAAAAAATAAACTACTTAGACCAATGAAATATGAACTACTAGAGGTGATTTCCTTTTTTTTTAATTTCTCTTTACATGTTTATAGGGAATTAAATCAAGAAGCAATTAGGTTATCGAAAGAAAATCAATAGGTTCCAGAAGGTTTCTTGCAAATGGAAGAGAACAAGGATGGAGTTTCTACTTTCACCCACATATCATATCCCTAGTTTCTATGCTAGATCTGGTTTTTTTTATTGTGGGTCAGCTTTATGATAATTTCTAACTATTTATTTTCTATTCCATTGGTTTCTTTTCACTGATTTATATCCAAGTTTTGGTCATGGAGGTTGTTTGGATGATTAAGTATTGATATATAAGGATATTTATCCTTATTATCCCCATGCTATTTCAAAGATAGGCTTTTTTCCTCTTTGATCTGTTCAATTGTGATTATATCTTGAATCCCAGTAATAGGCTTTTATCTAGATTTTTGTTTGTGCTAAGGCACCTGAGAAGTGTAATTTTCTTTCACTCTTGAAATAAAATTATGATTTTTTTCTTGTAAAAAAATACATGTAATTATGCAATCCAAAAATAAAGATATTTTGTTACATTTATTTTGGTTTCCACCCACCACATAATTGCAAGGCATTAGATTCCAGTTCCCAAGAAGGAAAGAAGCTCCTTATTTTGGATTTATTTTGTATTTGCCATGACTGTAGTGTAAGAAATATTATGTATTAATTCACACACTATTTAGAAAAGTATTAAAAACAATGACATGTCTTGCGTGCACATTGTAGGTCCATATTTATTGAATTACAAGTCTATGTTTGTTACACCCCAATCAAAATTATAGGTCTATAATTATTGCCAAATTTTCATCTTGCATTAAGACAAAAATAAGTTGGATATTATAATCCCACCTATGTCCATTACCATTAAACATTAATTTCATCAAGCGACCATCCATGAAGATGAGACTCTACACTATAAACCCTAGCCCACCAAATAAAGACTCTCACTATAAACCTTAACCCACAAAATAAAGACAAAGTTAAAAAAGGTCTAAGGAAAAATTTGTCCACTATAAACCCTAGCCTATTGAAGAAAGACAAAAATTCAAGGAAACAGTTAGAGCCAAAATCTTAGTCCACCATTTAAAGATGAAATCAACAAGACCTCACCCAAGGAATCATATTGAGACCAGACTGTCCACTATAAACCCTAGCTTGTTGGAGAAAGACAAAGTCAACAGACCCTATCATTCAAAGAAAGATGGTCAAAGAAATATGGTGAGACATAAGCTTATACATGTTTATTTTAAAATAAACTTAAGGATTTTCATATGTACAAATAAAAATTAAATCTAAGATTTTGAAAATTAATATTATATATATTTTAAATAAAATTAAAATAAATAATAATTTACAAATTTTTGAGTAATAATTTATATATTTCATTTTAGTTATAATTATAAATTAATATTATTTTTCAAGTTAGAATTTTATAAAAAAAAAATTAAGTTTTTTTTTTAATTTAATTATATTTAAGTCATAATTTTTATGTAATACAAACAAGATGTAAATAATACATACATGATAATATTGTTCTAATACCATTATATAATTATATAGCTATTTCAACGTCAAAAAACCAATAACAAATACATGATAATATTGTTCTAATACCATTATAATGATTACATAACTATTTCAACTTCAAAAAACCAATTAAAAATACAAATTTTAATGTTTATAATTACTTGATATTAAATCAAATCTATGTCTATAAATATTTTTAAACTTTAAATTTAATTAAAAATTCTTAAACAATCAAACCTATGTCTATAAATATTTTTAAACTATGGAATTAATTAAAATTCTTAAACAGTTATATTTTTAATATTAATTATTGTGATCTAAGGTCTTTATGCAACCTTTCCTCTACTATATCTACTAAACAACCTCCAAGTAAAAACACTAAACAATCTAAAATAATAATTAGTTCTCCTTTACTAACTGTATTTAAGAAATACAAATTTAATTCTCCTTAAGCCTATAGGGTGGGATAAGAAGGAAGACTAATCCTCCTCTCATTTTTTGTCGAGCAGACGCAATGATTTCTAGGTGCCACTACCTTCCACCTAGCTAACTAAAGGAGGACCCCCCACCTTAGGTGAGGTTGTAGGAAAAACCAATGAATTTTTTACCACCTCATTAATGCTACACTTTTATGCTTTTTCCCTCATGCCTTTAGCTAAAACATGAATTTTGCGAGAAATCTTGTCTAGACCAGAGCCTAGTGAGAATGAGTAAACATCCTCACTTCCTTCACTGGAGCTATCAGAAGCCACCATGGCCTGACCAGGCATAGGGATCAAAAAATTAGCTAAATATTTTAGGATTTCCTCCACCAAAATCCCATTATCCACTACCACTTGCTCAAACACTAAAAGGGCTAATCCTTGATGAAGATAAAACTAGTCATGACCCCCTTGCACATCCACCATAGACTTCTTCATAGATTGAAATAATAATAAGGGTAAGTTCATCCACATTTGCCTCCTAATATGGTTAAAAAATATAGCATAGAAATTACGTATGACATCATACATTGAATCCAGAGTAAAATAGTCCATAATGACTCTAGCAACCCTATCCCACAACGGAGACAAGTCCTTGGTGCTATAGCCCTTCTAGATTCTGGGTAGAAATTCCTCCCCATACAAGAAGAAACTAATTTCTTTCAAAAACAAGTGTCTATCCCTATTGTGATAGATGTTATCCAATGTCAAACCAATAGTATGACTAATCAAATCCGTAGAGATCTCAAAGGACCAAGACCCGATTCTCACCCACCCATAATTCCATGTTGCCACCATCCAATTATAGAGCATCGGGTTATGTCCATGAAATTTTTGGACACACTCCAATAGACCACCATTCTTAAGAATAGCTTTAACCTCATCATAAATATTTAAGGAAGTAGGCTCCACCTGAGATTTAGCATGTCTTGACTTGGGCCAAAACAACTTATCTTTTCCCATACTCAATCTATCCATAGCCATCCCACTCCTCATATCCACACACTTCCACAATAGGAGACCAAAGGAGGAAAATCCAAAAAAAAACATTAAAACACAAAAGGCTCCAAAGCAAGCCTAAACAAAAATAGGTATCCACCATCTTCACAGGTAAAGTCGTGCGACCCAAGACACCCATGAAAGTTAGCAAAGGATACCCAAGCACACCGGGAAGAACCAAAGTAGAAACAATGCTCCTCCACCCAAAATCTGAAGAGAAGAAGGTGCACAATAGAAGAGAGAAACCCCCAACTATTAGGGAAAGCACAAAAAACCAAGGATCGAATGAAAAAAACATATAAACCAAACCAAAATTTTCAACAATAAACTAAATCTAAGAAGCAAGAAATGGTAGAAGGAAAAGGTTGTCTGTCATACATCAAAATAATCAGTACCTCCACATGCATCCACCTGGCCTAAAGAAACTAAGCCTTAAGATAGGTGTATGATTACCAGAGGTAATCACCAAGAATGTCGACACAGAGGCAATGCCATGGTAAGGAGCCAAAAAATATAAGAAACAAAGCTAGACCCAATAATGATTACCCAAAAATACATCCCAAGAGAGGGGAACAAAATTAACCTGGCTAACCACCCCATAATGATTCCAAAATATATTCCACTGCCACCATAGAAGCTCAATAGGAGACACAAGAGGGGTGGTCCAAAACCAAATTGTAAAAAAATGCAAAGAAATCATCCCAATGGCATACATTAAAACTAGAAATAAAGGGACAAGGATAGGTTAGTGACAAGAAAAAGGCTTCCAATAGAAGCTAAGGAAACTTCGAGAAGGATTTGGATACAAGAACTGAGGGGGGTAAAAACTTTCAAAATTCAAATTTTGAAAGGGAAAAAACCTTGCCTTGCATAAGAAATAAATATTTCTGCCACTAACCCCACTGTAACCATGCTACACTCCAACCAACACCTCCATATGTACCAAATCAATCCCAACCAAAGTAGTAGAAGACCAGCCTTTTGACAATACTTAATGGATATCATAATTTGAACAACGAATAACCTCTTGAGGGAAGTCCCTCTACCAAACAAAGAATCCCAAATGAGAAGCTCTCAGATTTATCATTAAGTACGCCACCACATTACTTTCCCTAAATACGTGTACAATCAAAACATTTTTTAAATACCGAATAGTCCATATTGCTTCATAGATCAGGTTGGCCACATTCCAACTAGCTTGATAGATCCCCTTGAGCATATTTATGAAATTTAAAGAATCACCTTCAATGATATATTTTTGAATTCCTAGGTAATTAATCAAAGACACCCCTAAGAATCGAGCTCTTGATTCCATAAACTAAGATGATTGGACACCGAGGTTTTCTACAAATATGAGAATAAGACTCTCATTACTATCATGAATGACCCCCCAACACTGACCAATATAGTGTTTCCTTTTGAAGCCCCATAAAAATTTAATATAAACCAACCAATAGGAGGAGGGATCCAATGAATAGTACTTCTAGGGTTAGGAGCTGGTAGAGGATGATCCACATGCCCAAAACCTAGTATCTCATTAAGAAATATTTCATTTGGGATGAAAGCCATCAAGAAATTTAACTCCTTTAAGGCACACAACACAAATTCAACCATCCTCGCAAGAATTCTAGAGCTTAATCGGAGGACCACCCTTTCTTTATATTTGAAAACTCTAGCATTCTACTCCTTCCAAACACCCCACAACACATGAGGTAGAAGGAACCTCCAAAAATACCTAAGTCTAGGCAAGGAAAATGGAGAAGCCCATTGAGAGACACAATCAAAAATCAAATTAGAAAACACCCATGAAACTCCAAGCCAACAAAGGATGGACGAAAGAACTTCCTCAAAGACCCAATAATTGAGAAACATATGAGAAGATGATTCTCAATCATATTTGCATAAGTAGCATCTATTAACTAGATTCATGCCTCTCTTAAGAATATTTTCAACTGTTAAAATATTATTCTGCACCGCAAGATAGAAAAATATGTTAACCTTGGGAGTTAAATTCTTTAACCAAATAAAGCCACTAGGAAATTGACCATCCCAGTCAGCGCTAAGAAGCTCATATGCTACACTCCAACCAACACCTCCTACTGCACCAAATCAACCCCAACCAAAGTAGTAGAAGAATAGCCTTTTGACAACAATTAAGGGATCTCATCATTAGAACAACGAATAACCTCTGGAGGGAAGTCCCTCTACCAAATAGAGAATCTCGGATGAGAAGCTCTGAGATTTACCATTAAGTCTACCACCACATTACCTTCCCTAAACATGTGCACAATCAAAACATTATCTAAAGATCGAATAGTCCATAATGCTTCATCGATCAGGTTGGCCACCTTCCAACTAACCTGATAGGTCCCCTTGAGCATATTTATGATATTTAAAGAATCACATTCGATGATAGCTTTTAAAATTCCTAAGTATTTAATAAAAGACACCCCTAAGAATGCTGCTCTTACTTCCACAAACTGAGAGGATTGGACACCAAGGTTTTTTACAAATGTGAGAATTAGACTCCCACTACTATCATGGATGACCCCCAACACCGACCAATCTAGGGTTTCCTTTTGAAGCCCCATAAAAATTCAATTTAAACCAACCAATAGGAGGAGGGGCCCAATGAACAACACTTCTAGGGTTAGGAGCTGGTAGAGGATGATCCACATGCCCAAAACCTAGTCTCTCCTCAAGAAATATTTCATTTAGGATGAGAACCATCAAGAAATCCAACTCCTTTAAGGCACACAACACATTTTCAACCATCCTCCAAAGAATTCTAGAACTTAATCGGAGGACCACCCTTTCCTTATATTTGAAAACTCTAGCATTCTACTCCTTCCAAACACCCCACATCACATGAGGTAGAAGGAACCTCCAAAAACACCTAAGTCTAGGCGAGGAAAAGGGAGAAGCCCATTGAGAGATGTAGTCAAAAATCAAATTAGGAATCACCCAAGACACTCCAAGCCAACAAAGGATGGATGAAAGAACTTCCTAAAAGACCCGACAATTGAGTAACAAATGAGAAGATGATTCCCAGTCATACTTTGCATAAGTAACATCTATTAACTAGATTCAGGCCTCTCTTAAGGATATTTTCAACTGTCAAAATATTATTTTGCATCGCAAGCCAGAAAAACATGTTAACCTTGGGGGTTAAATTCTTTAACCAAATCAAGCCAATAGGAAATTGGCCATCCCAATCAGTGCTAAGGAGCTCATAAGCTGAATTAACAGAATATGATCCTGCACTATCTTCATTCCAAACCAATCGATCCTCAACATTCTCTTGATGCACAACATAAAGACGAAGCTCCTCCATCAAAATATTCCAAAACTGAAGATCGATGGCATTCCTCACAATAGGAGGGGATTGGACCAAATAATTCTACCACCTCGAACCTCTATAAAATCAACCACTTTAATTAATCTAGCTAATCTGGAAAATTGAATCAAGTCTCTAAAATGCATATCCTCTATCAGAGGATGATCTCTCAACCACGAGTCTTCCCAAAAATTCACAACCCTACCATTTCCAACAATCCATCTACAATTACATTTAATGAACTCATGGGACTTAACAAGGCTGTTCCAGAAGGCTGAACCACCAGTAGGGAGGAAATCTAAAATGAAGGATTCAAAATTGTACTTGGCTTTCAGGATCCTACACCAAAGATGGTCAACATTAGAGGTAACCTTCCAACCAAGCTTCACCACCAAGGCCTTGTTCATCCGAGCTGCATTCTTCAAATTTAAACCGCCATCCCTCTTTCTTCTACAAATTTACTCCCACGACACCAGGTGGAATTTTCCTTTGAGCTCAGGACCAACCCAAAGAAATGCCTTGCAAATACTATCCAACTTCACTGCAATTTTACCAGGGAGATGAAAAAGGGACAAAAAGTAAATAGGAATGCTCTGCAATGTACTTTGGACCAACACCACCTTACCAGCTTGACTCAGAAGAGCTCCTTTCCAGGAAGCTAATTTTCATTGGACTCTTTCAACCACCAGAGTCCAAAGAGAGTCTTTAACATGACCAAAAAAAGTGGAAGACCCAGATAAGAGGTCGGAAGAGAAGCAATCCTACAATTTAGAATATCGACAATTTTCCTTTGCCTAGCCTCCAAAGTATTGATGAAGAATAAATATCTTTTTAAAAAATTGATCTGTTGACTAGCCACCCTCTCATAACAATCCAAAAGGGATTTAACTTCCCTAGCATGGACCACCGAAGCAACACAAGAAATTAGAGTATCATCTACAAACTGCTGATGAGAAATCAGATTGCAAGGGAGCATCGAACATAGACCAAACTCACCACGATCACCAAGAAATAGATCTTCCAAGAGCTTCTACCATGAGGATGAATAGAAAAGGGGATAGTGGATCACCTTGATGAATTCCCTGACAAGAATGAAAAAACCTAGCAAGAGAGCCATTGACAAGGACTGAGAACCAAGCCGTCGAAATGCAAGCCTCCACCAACTTAATCCAATCTTCACAAAAGCTGAATTTCCTTAAGACACTAAATAAAAATGCCCAGGAGACCCGATCATAAGCCTTACTAACATCCAGATTAAGAAAAAATGCTGCTCTACCACTCTTGTGGATGGAATGCATTAATTCATGAATTACAATCGCCCCATCCAAAATCTATCTCCCTGGGACAAACCCACTCTAAGTAGCATCAATCAACAATGGTAGAAGTGGCTTGAGTCTATTAGCTATGACCTTAGACAGAATCTTGTAAACTATATTGCATAAGCTTATCGACCTAAAATCATTGAAGGAAGATGTAGAGTCTTTCTTAGGGATGAGAGCCAAGAGAGTTGAGTTCACCACTTTTAGAATAACTAGAGAACGTTGGGAATATCTGATCATCGAGAAGACATCTTCACCACAGATATGCTAGAACTTATGAAAAAAATAGGGGAAAACCATCTAGCCTCGAAGCCTTAAGAGGTCCCATAGAATTAATAGCTTCTTGGATTTCCTCATCCGATAAAGGAGCCAAAAGTCTCTCATTCCAGACTTTAGGAACAATCCTTGGAATAGCTTCTAACATCAAACATTCCACTTGGATATCATGAGCAGGTGCAGAACAAAGCAAAGAACTAAAAAAATCAATAGCTTCCTCCCTAATTTCCATCACATCCGAAGTCACCCCTCCACCAACCTTCTCTATCTCTAATTCTATTCTGACTCCTCCTACGCAATGTAGAAGTGTGGAAAAAATGGGAGTTACGGTCACCTTATTTCAACCAAAGCTCTCTGGATTTTTGTTTCCAAAAAAGCTCCTCCTCAGACTGCTTATTGTGGAATTCAGAAAGGAGGGATATTTCTTCTCGGAGTAGTTCATCAGAGCTACCTTGAGCATCCATCACGACTTCAATATCCTTCAGCTGCATCCACAATCTCTCCTTTTCTCTGAAAATATTACCAAAGGTAAACTTGTTCCACATCTTGAGATTAAATCTAAGCTTTCTTAGTTTATTAGACAATTTAAACATCCCTTCACCAGGAATGTCTTCCTACCACCATTCCTTAACACGGGCTTCAAAATCAGGATGGGAACACCACATAACTTCAAACCTAAAAGGCCGAGGAAGAAAGGGAAGTCCATCAGGGACCTCAAGCCATAAGGGATTATGGTCAGATCCAATCCTGGGAAGAGTAGACAATGATGCATCACCAAAAAGATTGACCCTAGAATTAGAAACAAAAATCCTATCCAATATGCTCAAAATCAGACTATTTCCCGACCTCCTATTACTCCAAGTAAACTTTACCCCTTTTAAATCCAAATCCCGGAGTTCTACCTTATTGATGAAATCAATAAAATCCTGCAAACTCCTATCATCCACAACATTACCACCATGCTTCTCAGATGGATATAAAGGAGAATTAAAGTCTCCTACTACCACCCATGATTCATTCTGAAAGGTTTCCCTCATCTCTAGCAACAGAAGACAAAAATTATGCCTATCAGTATAAGAATTTGGGGCATATATATTAGACATCACCCATCTCCTTTGAGAGACTTTACACCAAAACAAAATATTAATCACTCGATTAGAGGATGAGATTACATGGCCGTCAAGCTTCGAAGAGTCCTAGAAGAAAAGTAAACCACCAGAAGAACCAGATGCTTCACTAGCCATAAATCCTGAATCCTTCCACACAATATTATGCATCGACTCCCACGAGGAAGCCTCCAACTTGGATTCTTGAATACACAAAATATCAGGAGATCTCTCCCTTCTTAGTGAAGCTAACAAACATTTTTTAGAAGAGCTATTAAGCCCTCTAACATTCCATGAACACACTTTCATTGGAAAATTAAAAAGAAAGCTTCTTCCCAACCCCCCCCCAATTAAGAGGGGATTTGAAACCATCAAGTTTCAACTGTCTTTCCCCATTTCCTTCCTTCACCACAAGGAGGGCCTGACCACCATTAGCAACTACCTCATCCATGGATTTCTTCCTTCTATATTTACTTGGAGGTCTACCAGGTTTCCTTGCCATCCCAGTATCAATACCCTTTCTATGGTGACTCCTCATTTTTGGACCAGGTGAACCTTTCTCCAAGTTGAGCTTAGGAGAAACCATCAAACTATCTAAGCCACGCTTAGGGGAAGCAAAAATCTCCCTTGGAGAAGAATATTTCCTAGCAACCCTAGGAGTTGAGAGCTCCTTCAGGGAAGAAGAATTTCTAATAGCCCGAGGAGTCAAAGTCTCCAATTCATTAACCATTTGGTTGTCCTCACCCCCTTTCGACCCAAGACACTCAAAGGAATTCAAAATGGAGAAGGTCAACAACTTGCCCTTGAGGATCCAGATGAAGAACTACTTCCAAATTATTTTGGAATTTCAACCTCGGAGAACCACTCACAACCAAGGCCAAACCTCATGGAATAGAAATAGGAACCCCACTAACGACCCCTTTCTCAGAATGAGAAGGAACAATATCCTTGCCTTTTGAAGCCCCCTGGGCCCTTATATGCCATACTTTCTGCTTCTTAAAAGGGGTCCTCCTAGGAAGGGGGTCCACATGATTGCCCCCATTTGGGGCCTATTGAACATGTGGCTTTAAAGGCTTCTTCTAAGGGTAAAAATTTTTATGGTGACCACCCATCCCACATAATTTGACAAGCCTGAGGCTTGTTTTCATAAACCACAGCCTGAGCCCAAATTCCCAGGTGAGAAACAAGTTCCACAAAACTTGGAAGATCTTTCTCAATATCCACCATAATACACATTCTTACAAATTGGTGATGAGCAACCGATAGAGAAACCTTATCAAAAGAAACAAAGTCCCCAATCGAGCTTGCCACAACTCTAAAAACACTTTCATGCCATAAGAACATTGGAAAATCAGGTAGGTGAATCCAAAACAGCACCAAATTAACCCTCTGAAGGGTCGGGTTGAAATCAGAGCCCCATTTCCTAAGGAAGAGCCCATGATTGCCAAAAAACCATGGACCTCCCTCCAAAATCTTGCTAGAATCTTCCTCGTAGGATAGCCTAATCAGGAAAAAGTTTTGGGGAAGGGTGGCAAGGTCCAGAGAGCCCCATTGATTCCATATGGACAATGCCCAATGCTTAAGAACGTCAAGGGGTGGCCTTCCACCAACAAAATTACCAACCAAATCCCACGAGCCTTTCTTCAATAAGCAATTAACAGTGCTATCCAAAACACGAATTTGAAAGGATTTTGAGATAACCTCGCAAGGAACATACTCTTCACCACAATCCAAGCCAAACACCATCCTAGCATAGGATGGCGATGGGGAAGAGACCCCCTTGCCCACCACCCCAGAGCAAACCTTCCCAGGGTCCCATAAAGGAGAAGGACCCACCGCACCAAACTTACTAGACCAGAATGGATCTCCCTAGTTGATTTCAGATGCCTCCACCTCCACATCCTCACCAGACACTCTAGGATACCACATACTAACCAACAATTTTTTTTATAGTAGCACAGATAATTGACTACACAAAGTGATTACTATTAAGTCATAAGTTGGCATGTGTAGAATGTGTTAGTATTTTTGGCTTTAGATCAAGAAAATGTAATCCATCGTGTCACTGTGCATGGCACAAAGAATACGATTCTAGAGATTCTAGTCCCACTTCCAAGGGGATATTATTCAAAGTCTTCATTCCAGTGCCAAGTCCCACTATAATATCAACAAATTCATTATACATAAACATGAGTCAAATTCAATGATATAGAAAAAATAGAAGTTTGGTAGCAATCTAAATCAATATTTTACCTGGCTCAAAATGTATGCCTGTAGGACTGTAAACAACTTCAACACCTTGAGAGGAAACATACATCATCATGGTAATCGTAACTACTGCTAGAGCAAGAATTTTCCTATTGTTCTTCATCTTGAAAACTTGTTAACTAAGAGATGCTTACGTCCAAGTGTGATAGAGGAATGGATAGAAGTATGGATTATATAGAGTAGGTGTTTAAGATGGAGGGAAAATAAGGAAAGATCAAACACATGTAGAAGTTGATTTTATAGCATGTAGAAGTTGTGGTTAATAGAATAGAGTATAAGAGTAGAGCAATATTGAAAACATTGAACAATATTCTATGATTAGTTAAGACCAATTATAGTTTGTAAGATTACATCCATCACATACATCCAGTTAAAGAGGTTAAGTCCAGTTATACATATAGTTAAATAGGTTAAGACCAGTTATAGTTTGTGTGATTGCCATGTTGAGTCCTTAAAATTTGGGAGGTCTAGTCCGTGTGAAAGGATTTTAGAGCATGCAAAAGTTATGGTTAAGAGAATCGGGTATAAGAGTAGAGCAATATTGGAAACATAGAATAATCTTATGTGATTGGTTAAGACCAGTTATAGTTTGTAAGATTACATACATCTAGTTAAATTGGTTAATACAAGTTATGAACTTAACAAGGAGATAACAAAACAAAATGTAATTATTCTTAAAATACAAGGCATATGCTTTATTAGTTAGTTTTTGTGGATTTAACATTGCTTTAAAATAAAATACAAGGCATATGCATGTGGACAAAATATGAAAGGATATTCCTTTACTTAAACTCAAAGACATGATTGAGTTTTAAAATATAATATTTGAAAATGAATGAAAATGATATTTATTTGTATTATATCATTTATATATCAATATTTGAAGATTAATTTTTAAGTGTTTTATAAAATTAAAATAAAAACAAATGAATTAAATTTAAATTACAAAATAATATTCATCTTGGTCATAAATTCTATTTAATAAACTAAATTAATTCATACTAAATATTTCAATTATAACATTAGAATAGAATATGACCTTATAGTATAACTAAATTATATATAAAATTTAAATATTATATAAAAATAAAAAATGAAACAATATCCTTTTATACCTCCTATAATACAATACTAAAGTTATTGATTCCTTGTATTTTGGAAAAAAAAGTTGTACGTAAAAATATAAATAAGGGTTCTTAATGGAGAGACTAATCGGTTGCTATTGCATATATATTGGTCCTTAACCAAAGTATACGACCGCCCTTGTGAGATACCATACTAACATGGTTTAACTAGAAATTAAGAAAAATAAATTCTTAAGAGTGGAGGGAATCTAAATGGAAAATGAAAAGTAGAGTTGTATGGTTAAAAAAAGGGGATGAAAATACTAAGTTTTTTTATAATTTTTCTAATCACAGGAAGAAGGTTAACACTATATAGGAGATGCAGAATGAAGAAGTGATCCTCATTAGGAGATTTTTTGAGTTAACATATTTGGGAGTAAAACATTTTCAATCTATCTATAAAGAACCTGATAGAGTCAATATTGGGGAAATTTTAAAGTTAACTACTTTCTTCCCTAGTTTTTGATAAAGGAGGAAAATCATTTACTTATGAAGGAGGTCACAAAGGAAGAACTAAATTCTATCTTGACTTATTTAAAAAAGGATAAAATCCTAGGACCTTATGGATGGCTTGTGGAGTTTTTCCTAGTTTTCTATGATCTAGTTGAGGAGGATCTTCTCAGAGTAATGGAGGAAGTTAGGTTGAGTGGTCAGGTTTTGAGGGTGTTTAACTCCACTATTTTAGCTTTGATTCAAAAAAATAACAAGCCTAAAGTGTTTGATAAATTTAGATCTATTTCATTGTGTAACTGTATCTATAAAATCACTACAAAGATTATGGTTGTTATATTGAAGAAGATTTTATTTAAAGTTATTTCCTAGAATTAGTTTGGGTTTTTAACATGTCGACATATTTTTGAATCCATAGGAGCTACACAAGAGGGCGTTCACTCTATTAAAACCATAAATCATCCTACAATTGTTCTTAAACTAGATCTATCTAAAGCTTATGATAGAACTAGCTGGTTGTATCCTAGATTGATGCTCTTACATGTGGGTTTTAGCTATTTGGTAGTAAAGTGGATTATGGGATGTATTTATTTAGTATCTTTTGTTGTTCTTATAAATGGATCAGCTTCCAAATTATTTAGACCCTCAATAGGACTAATAAAGGGATGTCCTTTATCTCCTTTACTTTTTTACTGGTTGCTGAAGGATTGAGTAGAACTGTTTTGGATGCAAAGAGGCCAAGATCCTTGTTTGGGATCAAAGTGGGGGTTCTTTATTTATCTCATTTATTATTTGTTGATGATGTATTATTTTTCATAAATGGAATTTTAAGGGGAAGCTAGAAAGTTGAAGGAAATATTGGACACTTACAAAATTGCTATCAACATGGAGATAAATATTCAAAAATCCTCTATTTGCTTTAATGGTCTAGAGCAGAAGACTAAAAAAGATCTAATAAAAAAATTTCCTTTTAATATCTTAGATTTCCATACAGGCTTTATGTATCTAGGGTTATTACTGAAGCTAAATACTTACAGGAAGAGAGATCGGGGATGGCTTTTAGAGAAGATCAAATTTAGGATTAACCATTGGTGTAATATATGGTTGTCTATTTGTAGGAGATTAACACTTGTAGAGTCAATTATTGAGGCAATTCCTGTGTTTTGGCACTTCTTGGACTTCATTTCCAAAGGATTTATAGAGAAAATAAGAAAACTTTACTTCAAATTTCTTTAGATTGGATGCAAGGAACATGAAGGCATTTATTTAGTTAAGTGGTAGAGTATTGCTGGGCCAAATGAGGAAGGTGGTTGAGGCATTAAAAATATCCATATTTTTTGTTCTTCTTTGGTAGAAAAAAGTTTACGGAGGATTTTGACCAGAGAAGGATTATGGAAGAAGATTATTGAATAGAAGTATATTTGTCTAGGGATATTTATGGATTGGATTAGAAGTCCACAAAAAAAATTAAAAATATTTCCATTCAATGGAAGGCACTAGTACAAGCATTTCCTATGATTGGAAAATATTTGGCTTGGAAAGTGGGCAATGATGAACAAGTTAGAATAGGGGTTGATTCTATTTTTTTAAGCAAAAAACCCCTTGTGGGACCACCTTGGTATAAGAGACCAAGAACAGGGGGTTCTACACCGTTAAAGTCACCCAGGAGTCGCACCCAACCCTGCCCGCACCAACATTATCAATTGGATTTTGGGTAACCAATTCAGTTTTTTGGTAGGGTGGAGATTCAAACCTGGGACCTCCCCTGGAGGATTGCCCTCTTCTCTACAACTCACCTACAACACCTGGGTAAAACTAATTTATAGTGAAAAACACCCCTTTCGAGGTGCCACTTTCAACAGGTTGGGCATAGGAGGAATGAAACCTTGTCGACCTCTACCAGCACATAGGACATTTCTAACTATACCATATATCTGCAGGATGGAGACAAGGGGAATGGAACTTGGGTCAGCCTCTACTAGCACCACAACAAGCAGATGGGTTGATTCTATTTTGGATTATGGAGAAAACATTTTATTACCAGAAGCTATGATAAGTTCTTTACAGACAAGGGTTTTTACTTTCTTCATCAGGTGGGGGAATATGATTCTTCTAGTATTTAGACCCATGGTTGGAAGCAGGATTAGGTCTTGGGATTTTTTGATGAGCAGGTTGTTTTGTGGAAGGCTTATACTGATAGTATTAATAAGATTCATATCAAGTTGAGAGCTGAACCAGATACTATTGCTTGGGCATACAATAAATTTTGGGGTCTACTTGGTGGTGGAAGAAAATTTAGAAATTATCTGCCCTAAAAAAGACAATTATTTACATGTGGTTATATTTGAGAAATAAGACTTTGACTTGGAAAATTTTACAGAGGAGAAGTAGATAAGGTTCAAGTATTTGTATGTTATGTCAATTAGAGGAGGAAAACATCATGCATTTGTTATTAAAATACCATTTTTCTCAATAGATTTGTTTAGAAGCTGAATAGATAACTATAGTACAAAATATTTGGAAAGGAGAAATAGTGGAGGTATGCTTAAGATAGTGTTTTTTGAAAAAAGAGTTGAAACAATTCTTTCTTTACCATGTCGTACATGTTGGGTATATGGTTGGCATGAAATGAATCTACTTTTGAAGGGAAGTTAATTCCCCCATTTTAAATCATATATCAGGTGAGGAGTTTAGTCTCAATCGATAAAGGGCCTGAAAAACATAAGAAACCTCGACAAGTAGACAATCTGTTCATTGAAAAGACTCAGCCATGGATTTTTTTAATAGGGCCAGTCAAAGATAGTCATATTTTAGTAGCACATGAGGTATAAGATACCCACTATATCAAATTTAAAGTAGGTGTTAGGACAATTTCCAACAATTTTGCTAAGTTTCAAGCATTGATATTGCTAATGAAGTGTGTTGTGGAGAGAAATGTGAAAAAAATACAAATTTTTGAATATTTCACTCTAGTCATTATAGGCCCAAAATGGCCACATACTTAGTAAAATTTTGTATAATTTTGACTAAGTAATAAAATCATCATTCCGCTAAGCTTGCAGTATGCTTTGAAGTAGAACCGGGTCAGAAGATATGAATCCGCTCAACAGTTAGTAAAGTTTTCATGTTTGAAGCGATTCCAGGTGACTTCACTCCAGCTTCGAAATGATGGCAGATCTCAAATCCACAAAAGTTCCTAAGAGACGATGACGTCAATGGTGAAAAAGTGTGGAATGGCATTTTTGTCTATTGAATATCCGATTCTGGGAAGGTCCTTTTGTTTCGGCTCCGGATTGGCGCTATCTTCAAATCCACAAAAGTTTCAAGGAGATGATGACGTCACTGGCAAAAAAGTGTGGATTGGTGATTCGGGGAATGAACAAGTATTTCCTTTTTAGAATGAAGATAAGACGGGGTGGTGGAATAATAAAAGTGTGGATTCATGATGGAAGAAGGTATGTGACTAACTCTAGACCCGGATTGGCGATTAACACGATGCGCTCGTTCCATCCGGAATGAAATCCACAAAAGATAATGGAAAGAGGTGACATCATCAATATTCTAATGCAGATTGAAGAAGATGAGGTGGAAGATAAAGATCCCGGAGTGGATTCGAGGTTCAGAGATCTGGATTGGAGATTCTGCTATTTTTGATAAGAAAGATGACGTCATCAATTTTAAAGCGGAATGGCATTTAGCTTGTGCCAGATTGAATCTGAATCATGTGATGAAGAAGATCAATGGTGGAGGTTAAGCTACCAAATCTTGGTTGTTTTAAAGATATTGCTGCATCAGAATTGTAACAGTCAGCTAGAAGATGAAGCATCGAGGGTTTCCAAGAAGATCAAACCAGAGGCGGTTATAGATCGATGGTGGTAATTCACTCCCAAGAAGGATCGATGGAAACGCGTGATCTTTAATGGCCTGAGCTTCAGTTCCACTGAGTGATCAGCAAGTTGCAGAGACCCCGAGCTATCATGGCGGACTTTCTTTCAGTGGATTTCTTGGAGGATGGACCAATGAGCTAATGCCAGCTAAAATATTTGTTGTACTATTGTAACAAGATTTTGTGTATTGTTTCTTGATTATTGTATTTTGAAAAACTATAAGTAGAGGTCGAACCCTCATTTTTAAGGGTCGGCTCTAGCGTGTTTGCCTGTACCATTGTAAATATTCCTGAAGAGCTGAATGAAAGGAGCAATACATTGATCTTCGCCTCAAGTTCGCATTCTCATGCTTGATGTCAGAGGTTCAGATTTCATAGTTGCATTTTTATAAATACTTAGATGGTTAGTTTATGCCTATTTTGGATTACTAGCTATTATAAGTAATTGAAATCTGCTTTGAGTTCATTCTATGTTATTGGAAAGTATATTTCTATGAAATCTAGGTATTTGGTGAATTTTGTTATTTGGATTATCATTCCCTGGATATTGAAATTGCTTGCTATAACATTTCTCTATTATGCTTTAATATATGAAATGATCTATTTTGGGATAAATGTTGATCTGAGTGTATGTCCTTAGTATGGTTTTTTGGGAGATTTTTATGGTAGTGCAATGTTGTTAACCTATCCATCCACTATTATCTACATCTCTCTAACCCTAACCTTCTCTTACCCTAAAATCCAAACCCTAAGTGAGCATAATTGTGTCAACAACTTGCTAAGTTGACAAGGAACCAACCTACTCTGGAGGTTGGATCGAAAACCCCTATTTTGGTCCATCCAATGTTGAGTGTTGAGCTGCAGCTATCGGGTGCAAGCCTAGACAGAAAGTAGGAAGATAGACAACCATAGTATCGAGTGAAAACTTGGTGCAATTCAGTGCCCAATAGTTTTTGGCACGCCCGGTGGGACCAGTTCACAAGGAACATGAAACCCATCTAAAGAGTTATTGTTATCTCAACCTGAAGGAATCAAGATTTGGTGAATTGTCTTGACCTTATTAGTAGAGAAAAGAAAGTTCACCTGGTGACTCCTTGGTCAGAAGACCCTAAAAAAGTATTGTAGACCAATACCCTTTCATGTATACCAGGTCTTTCAAGAGGAACAACCCTGATTCTTTCTTTCATTGTGAGTTACCTCTGAGAGGGGCTACTGTTATCAGAAGTTTGGATCAAGATTTTATTGAAGAAGAAGAGCTTCTGGAAGAAAACCCAATAGTTCCCCCAAGAAGACCTACAGCCAGAAATATGGCACATAATGTGGCTCCTAATCAGCCACTTCAGAAGTACCCTAACTGGGATTCAACTAGGCCCCTTAGATTAGCCCAAATGGATGCCATTCCCTAGGCTGTATCTAAGGCAACCCCCATGTATGATGGATTTGGGAAAATAGCTTATGAGCACTGCCAAGATATCCTGAATCTAGCAGCAATCCACAACATAAAAGAAGAAAATATTATTGTCAGAATTCTAGCCCTGTCCTTTCATGGAAAGATATTGCATTGGTTTAGAACTCTGGAAGATAATTCTATCACTTCATGGCAATCATTGGCTGAGCCATTCATAGAAGAATTTAATGAATCTGATGATCCCTTTTCTCTACTGAATCAGTTTACAACCATGCAAAAACCCAGCAAGAAACTGTCTCAGATTTTAATTTGAGATTTAGTAGAACATGGAAGAGAATTCCCCCCACTACTAGACCAACTACATGTTTGGCTTATATGTATTATATTCATGCCCTGGGATCAGAGCTAGGTCTGCAAACACAACAATCTAGAGTAGAAACCTTCCCCCAAGTTTATAATGCAATCGTCCATGCTAAAAATATCCTGATCAATGTAGGAAGAATTCCCCCAAAACCGTGTTGCCCTATAACTCAGAAACCAATAGTAGCCATGAGCAATCCACAAAGCCCTCCTACATGGACCCCCTTTCTTTACCATCTCCATCTCCACAAATGAATCTGATTCCTCGGTCTAAACCTGTATCCTCCACACCTCCTTTTCCTCCCCTTCCTTCTCAACCTTCTCAAGAATTATCTGCTATTCTAGATATACAAAATACCATGAAGACTCTGAGTAACAGAATGAATTCAATGGAAAAGAGAGATCAGGAAAGGTCACAATAGAGGAGATTCCCATATGTAAACAAATATCAAAGGCCTGGTCCTAGTAATAGTACTGGGGTTAGGGTGAATGCAACATATGAGGATCCAGAGTGTTCTGCAGATACCACTCTTGCAAATATTTGGTGTTTGGTATGCAATGACCCCCATGACTCATAATCTTGTGTGATGTATCAACACCATGTTCAACAAGCCATGGATCAAGCTGAAAGGAATCAGAAGGGGAGGGTTAATATGTTATGGCACCCTGATCAGATCATGGCCAAAAAGGAGTTAGAGGAAGAAAGTCCCATTGCTGTTATGACAAGGTCTGGAAAGAAAGCTTTACAAGTAGACCCTCAGAATATGGGACAATTCTAGGTCCCTTCTCAAAAGAAAGTTGACTTCCCCCTCAAAGCAGTGACACTTTTCCTATTCCTCAAGCTAGAGGGAAGGAGAAGATAGATAGTCTCCCTAAAAATCTCGAAAAGAGAAATGAAAGGAGACAAAATGAGATCCAAAGGTGAGGATCAAGAAAGGCTCAGGTTCCCCTCTATTACCAAAAGATAAAGGTTAGAGGCAACCCAACAATACAAAAGGAAATATGGTGAGCCAGACAGAGGACTGGAAAGACTATCCCTGACCAAGTCTGAGTATAACATTGTTGAAGAGATGAAAAGGATTCCATCAAAAGCTAGCCTATATGACACTCTTTTCATTCTGGGCCAGATTGACCTGCTTAAAGCTTCCCTCAACAAAAATCCCCAGAATAGACCAGCCACTACCATCCTCAGTATACCATCAGAAAAGAAAGAAATGACACCTATTGTTCTAAAGAACAAACCTCCCCCTTTCTACATATCCCTAAGAATGGAAGGATGGGTAGTCCAAAATTGTATGATTGATTCAGGAGCATCAACCATAGTTATGCCTAAGGTGGTCTATGAAGAAATGGGTATGGAATATACCCGGTCTTGTCCTGGAGTGTTACAACTAGATGGGACACCTATCAAGATGGTTGGGGTCATTAAAGATGTACTGATGAGGTTGCACAGAGCTCCCGAGGTAACAGTGGTACAGGAAATAGTGGTGGTGGATTTAGAACCCTATTTTGGGTTATGCCTCTCAAGAGAATTTACTGCAAAGCTAGGGGGATGTATGTACATGGATTATTCTAGCATGGTAATACCTTTCAAAGGAAAAAGGATAAGGATAACACCTGAGAAACCAGTTGCTTATCATATTGAAAATATTGAAGAAGATATGTGCAATCTTAATCCTTTGGAGGAATTTGAGCTAGTGGAAAACATTGAGGAGCTAGACATTGAAGATGAGTTGCCTTTCAAAGAATATTATAGTCAATTTGGAACTGGTATGGGCACATACAACATCACAACTGAATTGGAAAAGAAACTCCCTGCTATTTCTAATCAATCCCTAAGAAACAAGGAAACATGGGTTATGCACTTTGATGGTGCTAAATGTAGAAATGGTGCAGGGGCTGGTGTGGTTCTACAATCACAGTCGGAAGGGATAAATAATTTTTCTTATAGACTGACATGGTCATGTACCAACAATGCTGTAGAATACGAGGCTTTGTGCCTCGGATTGATGCAAGCAGAAAGCATGGGCATCAATATTTTGAACATATATGGTGATTCTGAGCTAATAGTCCATCAGGTAAGGAATAAGTGCAGTAGTAAGCACCATTACTTAAAGGCTTACAAGAATAGAGTATGGGACCTAATGGATTCATTTGATGCCCTGAATCTAAGCTTTGTGCCTAGAGAAGAGAATCACCTGGCAGATTCATTGGCAACAAAGGGAGCTAATTTCAATCCTCCTATAGATTTTGGAACTAAGAAGACCAAGGGAATTAAAATGGTTTTCAGACCTGCAGTGCTGGACAAGCAAATATTCTGGCAGGTTTTTGAAAGTGATGAACAAATTCTAGATTTTATGATAAGAGAAGCATGCTTCTCAACTGTCCAAGAGGAAGACTTGGAGGAAATAGATCAGCAAGACTTTATCCAACTAAGAAACAATCATATTCCAAGGGGATTGGTCACCCTTGAAAGTCTATTTGATAATGAAGATAGAAAGAAGGTTGGAGCCATGAAGGTTGGTGAAAATATCTATAAGGAAGTGGAGGTTGGAATAGGAAAGAAGCTCAATGTTGGGATCCAATGTTCACCTGAGGAAGCAGAAGAGATTAAAACTTTATGCTTAAAATACCAAGACATTGTGGCTTGGTCATATGAAGACCTTAAGGTGTATGAAAAAAGGATTATCCAACATACTATTGAGTTAGAACCCGATGCTAAACCATTTCCAAAAAAAATAGAGGCCTGTCAATCCGAGGATAGAAGCCATTATGAGAGAGGAACTCTTAAAGCTACTAAAGGCTAGGATAATATATCCAATAAAACATTCCACTTGGGTAGCCAATTTGGTACCCGTAAGAAAGAAGAATGGGGATATACGCCTATGCGTAGATTTTAGAAATCTGAATCAAGCATCCCTCAAGGATCACTACCCCCTCCCTCAGATTGACCAGATATTACAAGTGGTAGCTGGAGCAAAAATATTCTCACTATTGGATGGTTACTCTGGATATAACCAAATTTGGGTAAAAGATGAAGACCAATACAAGACAACATTCACTACAAAATGGGGTACATTTGCCTATCAGAGAATGCCCTTTGGGCTGTCTAATGTAGGAGCTACATTTCAGAGGGCCATGGACTATGCCTTTGGTACACTTATAAACAAAGTTATTCTGATTTACCTAGATGACATGACGGTGTTTTCTCATGATAAAAATGATCATCTATCTCATTTGGAATAGGTTTTTCAAAAGTGCAGAGAATTTGGTATTTCACTGAATCCTAAGAAGTCATTCTTTGTAGTACATGAGGGAAAACTATTAGGCCATGTGGTCTCAAAGGAAGGTATGGCCATAGATCCAAAAATAATTAGAGCAATTCTAGCTATTCCTTTGCCTACTAATCAGAAGACCTTGCAGTCTTTCCTAGGTCAAATCAATTTCGTCAGGAAATTCATTTCTGATTTTGCATAGAAAGTGAGGCCTATATCTGAACTACTCAAGAAAAAGGTAGAATTCAAGTGGACTGAGGTTAGGAAGCAAGATTTTGAGATCATCAAACAATCCATTGCAATAGCCCCAGTCTTGATAAATCTTGATTTTAGTAAATATTTTATTCTCTATGCTTATGGAGCTGAAGAGAGTTATGCCTCAGTGCTCACCCAGAAAGATAATCAAGGGGATGAACACCCTATGTTATTTTGGAGTCAGAATTTACATGATTATCAAGTAAAATATAACTTTATTGAAAGACAAGTGTTTGCTGTGATGAAGTCGCTAAAGAAGTTTAGACAATATCTGGTACAGAGCAAAACCCTGGTATATGTGGTTCATCCAGATGTAAGAAGTTTTATCTTACAAGGTGACTTGGGAGATAAAAGGGCTGGTTGGATTACTAAGATCCAGGAATATGATGTAGAAATATATCCCACCAAGCTGGTAAGAGGTAGAGCCTTGTGCCAAGGATTGATAGATGCTTCAACATTGGCCGAAATGATAGATTGTCAGATGATAGAAGAGGATCAAATAGAAATTGTACACACTCCAGATTCTGATTGGATCGAGCAAATGACTAGGTATTTCCAAACTGGGATCTGCCCACCTGATCTGAATCCTTCTCAAAGAAGGAGGTATAGACTTCATGCTCTAAAATATGTATTACTACCTGAAGGGTTGTTCAAAAGAAACTTGGATGGTATTCTCCTGAAATGCTTGAAGGAGGACCAACAAAAAAGAGTCATAGAAGAGTTTCATGGAGGATCAGCAGGTGGTCATAGCTCAGGTAGAGTTACGACTTTGAAGATAATAAGAGCAGGCTATTATTGGCCTACTATCTTCAATGATGCTTTTAAAACTACCCAGGCTTGTGACAAGTGTCAGAGGTACGTTGGAAGAACCAGAAATGTTGCATCTCCCCTGAAGCCTATTCAAGTTGAGGAGCCTTTCCAACAATGGGGATTAGATTTTATAGGAGTTATAAATCCTAATTCTTCAATAGAGCACAAGTTTATCTTGACAACTACAGATTATCTTACCAGATGGGTAGAGGCCATTCCTACAAAGAAGGCAGACCAAGAAGTTGTGATCAACTTTATGGAGAGTTTGATTTCCATATTTGGAGTCCCGAAAGCTTTGGTGAGTGATAATGGCCCTGCTTTCATAGGAGCCAAGTACATTGAGTTTTCCAGCAAGTATGGCATCACTCTTAAAAATACTTCAAATTATTACCCACAAGGTAATGGACTTGCAGAATCTACCAATAAAAACCTATTAAGGATCTTGAGAAAATCTCTGGAGGGTAACAAAAGGAGTTGGCACTTATTGCTCGACCATGCTCTATGGGTAAGACATGATTACTATTAAAAAGTCTATCAAAACTTCTCCTTATGCACTGGTATATGGAAAAGAGGTGGTATTGCCAATTCACCTAGAGATCCCAACGCTTAAGCTTGTCAGTATAGAAGAAGAATTAGAGGAGGATCCAGTAAAAACCAGGTTGACACACCTGCTACAATTGGAAGAGAGCAGAACTCAAGCATATGATCATTTTCAAAAGCATTCATCAGACATTAAAGCATGGTTTGATAAAAAATCCAGGTTCAGAAAGCTCCAAGTTGGAGACTCAGTTCTCAGATGGAATGTTGATAGGGCAAAACCAGGCAAGCATGAAAAGTTTGATTCCTTTTGGGATGGTCCTTTTGAAATAGTGGAAGCTAAAGAGTCTAATGTATTTCAGTTGAAGGATCCAGAGGGAAACATACAACCAATTTCGGTGAATGGTTTCCACCTCAAGCTTTACTATATGTAAGAAGTGAACTCATTGTAACATATGTATATACACTGTACAAATATTTCCCCTTCCTTTCTGCACTTTGTATTTGATTTCTTTTCTGCACTTTGTAATTAGTTCTTTTCAAAGAAATGCTAAAAAAAAAAGAGAGAGAAGAAAGTTTGCAAGAAATGACTAAGTGTTGGCCAAAATGCATGGTAATGTTCCATTCCGCACATGGTGTTGTGTACTCTCCAGAATGGCATTCCGCCCTCAAGTCCGCATGGTTAAATCTAGATTTCCGTGGAGTGGTCTATCAGTTTCTATCCCGCATAAAGAAGGACAAAGAATGACGCTAATCCGGGAACCTCTCAAAGCTGGAGATAGCCAGAGCGAAATCGAGGTAGAGTGTCGTGCATGCAAGCTTCAAGTACCAAGGCGGACTCGGAAGGTTCTTAAGACACCAGAGCGGAATCAGGCCAAAGCCGAACAACAAGTTCCAATTTGACACGTGGAGGCTAAAGAGTGCTCCCGCATTCAATTCTAACGAACTCATGCATGGACCAAAGAGTAGCCGAAGGGATGTGATGAGCTGGCAGCACAATTTCAAAATTCGACCAATAAGAAGATAGGACGCCACCTTTGAGCCACCAAAGAAATAATGGAAGGATGGCGAAGTGTGCCAACAAAGATATCGTGCAACAACTGCATTTATGGTGGATGATACGCACATTCCAGGAGATAAAAAGTGACGAAGTCTTGCACAGGGTTCATTTAGTGACCACGAGGCTGTAGAGAAGCATAACAACATTCTGAAGTTCCCCTCGCTTATTACAGCGTGCAAAATCTTACTGCTACAAGATGGCTCCTAAGAAATCACCCATGGAGGCCATAGAAGATGTTCTAGAATTCAAAACTCTGGATGACAGGACGTCGGTGCCTTACCTTGATAAAGTCGAGGCTATAGCGGATACGAAGATGACCATCACCGAAAGGATGAGACTAAGAAAGAGTGTGAATGATAGATACAAAAATAATGTTGCTCTATCAGTAGAAGGTAGATGCTCCATTCTTTCTTATCTATCCTTTTACATTTGTGATTTTGTTCACCCATGTCCTGAGTTGATAGCTGCAATAGTGAAATTCTATGACCCACTGGCTAAGGCAGTAAAAACCCATGAGGGGGAGACCCTTTTTAGCATTACTACCTCTTTCTATCATGAGCTTTTTGCCTTAGGGTCTGACCCACCAGTACCACCAAAACCCTTTAAAATTGTTGAACAAACTGGGTTTTATTCCACAAAGAAGCGGGCAAATGATGGCGAGTCATTTAGGAATTGGGTTTATAAGCAGCTGAATACCAAACCCCAGGAAGAGTTGCCTGAAGTCCCCATTTCTATCAAAAAGTTTGTAACCCCCATTCTGTTCTCTATGTTGGCCTGCATGGAGGGTTTGGACTCTGATGAAGAGGTTCATGGTTGGAAAATCACCGCTGCATACTGTATCTCTAACGAAAGGATGTATGAAAAGGAGGTGGCAAAGAAAGGGATAAGGGTGATTTATTTTGACTGGCCAACTTTTCTCACCCAAAGAATACATGAACAACTAGTAAGCATGAAGAGGGGCATCGACGCTCCTAGCTTTAGGCATTGCTCAAACTTGGTATGGATGTTTTATGCCACTGTTAAAGATAGAATGTCATGGATTCCAGTCAAGGATAAGACTGATAAAGGAGAACCTATGCCAGTTTACTATTGGACAAACCATTTAAGAAGTAGTGAGTCTCACTATAGGTTCAATTTGGAATTTCTTGGACCGGCCCTCAAAATAATGTACGGTAATTTCCCCAGATTGCCACCCCTGGCCAAAGAGATTCTGAGGACTAAAGATGCAGAGGAAGGGGACTGGTATTTGTTAACTGAAGGCACGGTCATCAGATTATATGGTTTCATGGGTAAACCTTTTATTTTACCCCACTTTGTCATAGAGAGACTCTTCACCTTGGAATATTTGAGGCAAGCAGAGTACATTGACTCAAAATATGGTTCGGGGAGAAAAAGGAAGTCTTTGCTTTCCCACCGCACCTTGAGTGATATCACCATTACTAAGAAGGGGTAGAGTCAGCAAATTGACCGATACCTAGATAGGTTAGGTCTATTTTATATTCCTCAGAAGTGGAGTTATGATCCTGATGATATTTTCACTACAAGAAATAAAACCCTGAATGGAGATAAGGCCTACAAATTTGAGAAAAGGCCTAGGGCTAATTTTGAATAGGGAAGAAACAATGATGAGACTACTCTTTTAGAGTGGAATGTCTCCAAGATGGATCAATTACCTCCATGGTTGGATTTTTATGAGCAGATTGAAGATTTTGATCCTGACCACAAGCCCGATCATCAGATTACCGAGGATATGATTGACAAGATTAAAGCAGAAACTACAAAGAAAAGCAAGCCCTCCTCCAAGTCAAAGTCGACAAAGAAAAAAGAAATACCACCTAAAAAGGAAGTTGCAGAAGAAGTAGAAGAGGAGGATTATAAGGGACCATGGGAGGATGCCAAGATTATGGATTGGTGGCATATGAGAGTTGAAATTGGAAAAGTTGAATCTAAATTTGGAATGAAAATTGATAAAGAGTTTTCAAAAAGATATAATGAGAATATTGATACTTGGAGGCTAAAGGATGTGAGGCACATTGTATTAATGGTTGAAAAGCCCCAGGGTGATTCCAAATCTCTCCAACCTTCTACAGATCAAAAGGCTTCTTTAACAACCACCAGAGTATTGAAAACCTTCAGTCCTACTTCTGAGCAGGTGGAGAAATTCCCTAAAGGGGCTAAGATGATGAGCAAAATGAGGTATTCTAAAGAAAAGGTTATCAGTACCCCTATTATTGAAACAAGATCTAGGCCTTCACATTTAGCTCTAGGGGGCAGCCTCAAGACAAAGATATTAATTGGAAGAAGAAGGATAAGAGTTTTGGGTTCAGGCCACTTTCTTTTGCTCCTACAGCATCAACTAAACCACAATCCATTACTGAACAATCATTACTTCTTGGGGAAGTGCAAGGAGATTTATCAGAGGAATATTCCAAAGATGAGATGGATGCTTTTTGATTAGTTCATAAAAGGACTAAGAGAGCCCCAAAAATAGAGGAGAGAGAGGTTTCCAAGAAGTAGAAGATGAGTATGGAAGAAATTGCTGAAGAGGTAGTTGTTTTTAATACAGAAGGGTTAGTTGAACAAGAACAACAGTTGGATACAGAAGCTGAACAAGAACACCCTACATCTGTAGGTGAAGGTATGGTTTCTAATCCCTCTTCTCCTTCTCATATCCATGAATCCCCAAAAGGATTTCCCTCCATTTCTAGTCAAGAAAATGTGGTAAATTTACCTCCTCCACCTCACAGTTCTTCCCTCATCCCATCAGTAGCTATGGAGGTACCAGTCAGTTCTATTGTGTCACAGCCTCCTCCAAACCCACCTTCCACTTCTGAGATATCCACTTCAATATCCACCATTATTGCATCCTCATCTCTTTCATTACCACCATCCATGGGACACTGCATTCCGAGTTCATCCATCCCTTCTACTATCAGTTTTGTCCCTATTTCTCTGAATTTACCTATATCAACAACAATGGTAGTCATAGAATCTACCATTGTAATAGAGGTTGTTGTCAATGTATCTCCACCCCCACCAATAACAAGTCAGTCCACCCTTATGTTTTTGATGTCATTATCTCCTTTGGCTGCTGATGTTTCAAGGTCTGTTGTTGTATCAAAAGAATAGGCAACCACTCAGAGCATAAATGACTATTGGGCAGAGAAGCTTACCAGGCCTTCCAGTAGGATGGTTGTGACAAGAAAAAGTATGTATGTTAACCCTATCACTAGGCAAAGGGTTTCAAGGTCTTTGATTCCGTAGGTGAGCAAACCTAAAAATGAAATGACTGCTCAGGATTATAGAGTGGAGGAAATCATAGAAGATATTGATAAGCTTCCTACTGAAGATGAGTTAGGGATGGCCAAGGCTCACTTAGAGACCTTTTATGTGAAGACTGATATAGCAAAATATAAGGTAGATAAGCTAGAACAACAAGTTGAAAAACTTAAGAAGAGCCTCAATGATCAAAAGGAAGTAGAGAAAGCTCTGAGGAAAGAGGCTAAGAGTTGGCAGGAAAGGTTTCAAAAGGCTAATGAGTTGAAAGATCAGTTAGAAGAACAAAAGAAGTTGAATGAGGATCAGGCAAAAGAAATTCAAAATTTGAAACATCAACTTCAGATTGAGAAAGCCAAGTCCTCAGGTTTTTCCAAAGATAGTTTGAAAAGGATAAAGCAGGAGTTGCTTTCTGAAGTTCAAGAAAAATGTTCAGGTCTTCAACTCATAATCGACTACCTGAAGGATGCCAACCAATTGCTATCTACCATTCAGAAGGATTTAGATCAAATCACTGGAGAGTTACAACCTATGGTGATTCCGATGGAACAAATGTACAGGTTGGTTGGTAGTAGGCTCAATGATGCTGCTAAACCAATTTCTAATAGAGAATGGAATCTAGCCGGGGTAGCCTCCAAAATAGTGGTGAAAAAGCACAGGGCAGTTCAAAGAGCCTGGTTGTTGTTTGATAGGATGGAAAGAGGAATTAAAGACATTATTGAAATAAATGAGGAAATGGTTCATGTTGGTTTCAAAGGACTCTGGAAGGAGGATCACAACTTGTTATCTATGGAAGAAGCCCAACAAAGCATCAAGGAGAACTTACAGGATGAGGCTGAAATTGATTCATTGGAAGAGCCACTATCCCAAGAACAAGCTGCCAAATTAATTATGGGTTACACCCGCTTAAGAGATCTCATGGAAGATCTGGTGACTAGAGGGAATGCTGCTAATTATGAGGATGTTGGGGAACTACAATATGTTTATAAGCAGCTTAAAGAGACATCAAATCCCTCTGAGCAAGCCTGGAAATAGGCTCTTCAGTATTTGGAATCAATGGTCCAAGTATTTGGGGACACCTCCGATGAAGATAATCAGAGACTACAGGCTCTGGGAGAAGATGATGAGGAAGAGGCTATAGAAGGATGAGGATAATATTGAGCACTTACAGGCCCAAGAGGGGTTCACGCTTAAATCATTTCATTTTTGTTTGTACATATACATAAGTTTTGTGTTTCTATACATCAATTTTGTATTTCTATTTTTACTCTGACAATTGTCAGAAATAAGCAATAAAGGCATGAAGCCTACAACGCAACATTTTTGTGTGAAGGCATTCTTTGAAATGAAGCCTTATAAAGGAGGTAGAGTTGTGTATAGTTTTTGAAGGTAGTAGTAATACTGATATTGTAGACATAGTCTCTAGTTGAACAAGTGAGTTCTATGATGTTTTTGGCATGGTTTCGATATGAACCTTTACCCTCTAGGCAGAATTTGAGCTTTCAGAGGGTAGTGTTTGTATGGAAATTATTCCTTAAAACATATCTTCAAAGATAAGTATTGTTTTGACTCCTAAGGCCCAATGGATAAGACTCTAGATTCGATTGGCTTTGCAAGCAAATCCACCCGGGAGGCGCTAGAATGTAGGCCCAAAATGGCCACATACTTAGTAAAATTTTGTATAATTTTGACTAAGTAATAAAATCATCATTCCACTAAGCTTGCAGTATGCTTTGAAGTGGAACCGGGTCAGAAGATATGAATCCGCTCAATAGTTAGTAAAGTTTTCATGTTTGAAGTGATTTCGGGTGACTTCACTCCGGCTCCGAAATGATGGCAGATCTCAAATCCATAAAAGTTCCTAAGAGATGATGATGTCAATGGTGGAAAAGTGTGGAATGGAATTTTTGTCTATTGAATATCCAATTCTGGGAAGGTCCTTTTGTTTCGACTCCGGATTGGTGCTATCTTCAAATCTACAAAAGTTTCAAGGAGATGATGACATCACTGGAAAAAAGTGTGGATTGGTGATTCGGGGAATGAACAAGTATTTCCTTTCCGAAATGAAGATAAGATGGGATGGGATGACAAAATAATAAAAGTGTGGATTCACGATGGAAAAGGTATGTGACTAACTCTGGACCCGTATTGGCGATTAACGATGACCCTTCCATCCATTAAAATGAAAAAAACAAAAGAGAAAAGGGAGAGGATCTAAATATTCTAATGCGGATTGAAGAAGATGAGGTGGAAGATAAAGATCCCGGAGTGGATTCGAGGTTCAGAGATCCGGATTGGAGATTCTGCTATTTTTGATAAGAAAGACGATGTCATCAATTTTAAAGTGGAATGGCATTTAGCTTGTGCCGGATTGAATCTGAATCATGTGATGAAGAAGATCAACGGTGGAGGTTAAGCTACCAAATATTGGTTGTTTTAAAGATATTGCTGCATCAGAATTGTAATAGTCAATCGAAAGATGAAGCGTCGAGGGTTTCCAAGAAGATCAAACCAGAGGCGGTTATAGATCGACGGTGGTAATTCACTCCCAAGAAGGATCGATGGAAATGCGTGATCTTTAACGGCCTGAGCTTCAGTTCCACTGAGCGATCAACAAGTTGTAGAGACCCTGAGCTGTCATGGTGGACTTTCTTTCAGCGGATTTCTCGGAGGATGGACCAATGAGCTAATGCCAGCTAAAATATTTGTTGTACTATTGTAACAAGATTTTGTGTATTGTTTCTTGATTATTGTATTTTGAAAAACTATAAGTAGAGGTCGAACCCTCATTTTTAAGGGTCGGCTCTAGCGTGTTTGCCTGTACCATTGTAAATATTCCTGAAGAGCTGAATGAAAGGAGCAATACATTGATCTTCACCTCAAGTTCGCGTTCTCATGCTTGATGTCAGAGGTTCGGATTTCATAGTTGCATTTCTGTAAATACTTAGATGGTTAGTTTGTGCCTATTTTGGATTACTAGCTGTTATAAGTAATTGAAATCTGCTTTGAGTTCATTCTATGTTGTTGGAAAGTACATTTCTATGAAATCTAGGTATTTGGTGAATTTTGTTATTTGGATTATCATTCCCTGGGTATTGAAATTGCTTGCTATAACATTTCTCTGTTATGCTTTAATATATGAAACGATCTATTTTGGGATAAATGTTGATCTGAGTGTATGTCCTTAGTATGGTTTTTTGGGAGCTTTTTATGGTAGTGCAATGTTGTTAACCTATCCATCCACTATTATCTACATCTCTCTAACCCTAACCTTCTCTTACCCTAAACTCCAAACCCTAAGTGAGCATAATTGTGTCAACAACTTGCTAAGTTGACAAGGAACCAGCCTACTCTGGAGGTTGGATCGAAAACCCCTATTTTGGTCCATCCAATGTTGAGTGTTGAGCTACAGCTATCGGGTGCAAGCCTAGATAGAAAGTAGGAAGATAGACAACCATAGTATCGAGTGAAAACTTGGTGCAATTCAGTGCATAACAGTCATCAATTAGATGAATAAATCTACTCAATTAAAAAATAATCTACTTAGACCAGTGGGAGATGAACTACCGAAGGTGATATTTTACACATGTTTATAGGGAATTAAATCAAGAAATAGTTATGTTATCAAAAGAAAATCAACAAGTTCCAGAAGGTTTCTTGTAAATGGAAGAGAACAAGGATGGAGTTTCTTATTTCACCTACATATCATATCCCTAGTTTCTATGCTAGTTCTAGATTTTTTCTTGTGGGTTAGCTTTATGGTAATTTCTAACTATTTATTTTCTATTTTGTTGGTTTCTTTTTTACTGATTTCTATCCAGGTTTTAGTCATAGAGGTTGTTTGGATGATTAAGTATTGATATATAAGGATATTTATCCTTATTATCCCCATGTTATTTCAAATATGGACTTTTTTCCTCTTTGATCTGTTCAACTGTAATTATATCTTGAATCCCAGTAATCTGCTTTTATCTGGATTTTTGTTTGTGCTAAGGCACCTAAGAAGTGTAATTTTATTTCACTCTTGAAACAAAATTATGATTTTTTTCTTGTAAAAAATACATGTAATTATGCAATCTAAAAATAAAAACATTTTATTACATTTATTTTTTTTCCACCCATTTATTTTGTGTTTGCCATGAATGTAGTGTACGGAATATTATGTATTAATTCACACATTATTTAGAAAAGTATTAAAAATAATGATAGGTCATGCATGAACATCCTAAATTGAGTTGTAGGTCCATATAGGTTGAATTGAAAGTCTATGTTTATTGCATCCCAATCAAAATTACAGGTCCATAATTGCTACCAATTTTTCATTTTGCATTAAGACAAAAATAAGTTGAATATTATAAACCCACCTATATCCATTACCATTAAACATTAATTTCATCACACGATCATCCATGAAAATGAGACTCTACACTATAAACCCTAGCCCACCAAATAAAGACTCTCACCATAAACCTTAGACCACAAAATAAATATAAAGTTAATAACCCTCCAAGGAATCATAGTGAGACTGAAGAAAGACAAAGTCAACGAACCTCATCATTCAAAAAAACAATGAGAACCAAAACCTTGGTCCACCATATAAATATGAAATCAACAAGACCTCGACCAAGGAATCATATTGAGACCAAACTATCCACTATAAACCCTAGCTTGTTGGAGAAAGACAAAGTCAACAGACCCTATCATGCAAAGAAATGAGAAGGGATGGTGAGACATAAGCTTATACATGTTATTTTAAAATAAACATAAGGATTTTCACATATAAAAATAAAAATTAAATTTAAGATTTAAAAAAATAATGTTATATATTTTAAATAAAATTAAAATAAATAATAATTTACAAATTTGTGAGTAATAAGTTATTTATTTCATTTTAGTTATAATTATAAATTAATATTATTTTTTAAGTTATATTTTTAAAGAAAAAATTTAAGTTTTAATTATATTTAAGTTGTAATATCATTAGATAATTTTGATGTAATAATAAATAATACATACATGATAATATTGTTCTATTACCATTATATGATTATATAACTATTTCAACTTCAAAAAACCAATTAAAAATACAAGATAATATTGTTCTATTGATTATATAACTTTTTCAAATTCAAAAAACCAATTAAAAATATAATTACTTGATATTAACTCGAATCTATGTCTACAAATATTTTTAAACTATATATTTAGAACATATCATCTGATAAACTAGTATTAGATAAGTTTGATGTATATAAACATAATATAAATTATTGTAGACTAAAAAATTTTGTGCCCCTTTCTCCCAGGCTAATGGATCTATGCCTGAAAGGGGGAGGGAAAATGATGACTCTACATCTCGGATGAGAAGTGCTTGATGTTGCACTCTCTTTGGTGTTTTTTGATGAATGGGGTGGGGTTCACCAGGAAATACTTGCTATGGTGATTTCCACGCCTAGGTGAGGTAGTGTTTTGATTTGATTATTTTATCTCACATACAACCTAGGTTTGGCCAAAATGTAGTTTCTATCTAGATATATGCAATTCAACTTCATATGAAGACAAGGCACACAAGTCTATCTAAAAAGCATTTATAAAATTTAACTATGATGCAAGGTTTCTAAGTTAACATGCTTTCTTTTTGTATTTTTGTGTTTTGTAAAAGGATGTAATAAATCTATGTTTTTGGGATTTTTTTGTTTTTTGATCTAATACAGATGCCTACAGAATAGAGAATATAAATTTGATAGTGAAAGAATGAATTTTGAGCACTTACCTAACCCAAAAGTTTTATTATAGATGAAATCGGCTACATTGTATGAAAACGGATGCAAACAACAGACTTACGATTTCGTCTGACAAAACTGGATGCATACATTTTCATTCAAAACCTGCAATTTCACAAAAACACACTAGATTTTAGAATTAAGGAAAGGGGATCTACATAGGCCACAATAGATCATGGTCTATGGTAGTCAAATCCCCTCAGTTATTTTAGCAAACCGTAAAGAAAGTAAAAAGTTGATTATTCTAATCATAAATGAAAAAGAATGCTAGATCTAGTAATGATAGAAGTTTATAATATGAAATTGCAGAAATTAACAATGCTATGATGCTAGTAATGTAAAATAAAATATCTAGGATGCAAAATTTTACCCCCAGAGGGACATAGGTATGAAATCATATGCTAAGTATGAAACCGTACGCAAAGCATGAAATTGTACGCAGTCGGTTTAATGCAATGGCTAGTTCTTTACAGCAAAGAAAAAAAATGGACGTAACAGTGACAAAAATGGACACATCCATTTTCATACAAATAGTGAGAAAATGCAATACAAATTAAGTGAAAGTGAGATCTGAGTATACTAAGAGTGATGCCATGGTTGAATGCTCCTTGGATGATGATTTGATAGTGATATCTCCTATTGCAACCTACAAAAAAGCTCCAAAATTCTTCTCTTTTCCAAGATCTTCTACAAAATTCATCAACCAGACTGATTACAGTGGATCTAAGGGATTAAAATGATTGTTTCTATTTGAGGGATCAGGTGAGTGGCGAAAGAAGTTAGGTTTTTGGGCCAAATTAGGCATTTGGCTTGATTTGGATGAAAACGGTTGTATCCGATTTTATTGGATCATCCATTTTTGTCGAGCAGCTGACGATGCCCAAATTAGGTTCAAAATCTAATCTGGGCACCTAAATTAGGTGCACGTGTGATTTGGACAAAATAGGATGCATCCGATTTTGTTGGATACATCTGGTTTTGTCGGGATCATCCATTTTTGTCGGAGAAAGTACAATTAAACCATTTTTTAATATTTTTTGGCACGAATATTGAGGCAAGGATTTTTTAGGGTGATTTACATGTTATTAGGGAAATTATGATGTTTTAATAACATTAGTAATTTGGAGGTGTGTCCAAATTTGGTAGCTACATTTTGCCCCCTCTTTAGCGCATTTATGAGCAATAAATGCGTTAAAGAAAAAGTAGTGAAAAGGTGTGAAAATTTGTAAAAAAATTCAAATTTTTGTTTTATAGTTATTATTAGGGATACCCCCTTCAAATTTTGGGAGAAATCCACAATTTTTTGCAAAATTCAAAATTTGAGGTGAAAATAGGGTATAAAAGGAAAATTAGGGCAAAACCCTAATTCATTTTTCTTTCTTGTTTTAGCTACTTTTGCTCTAGAGAAAAATGAGCAACATGTCCACCGTGGAGCATCGGGTAGACTTGGTTCACGTCAGGAGTGATGGTAGTGGTGGTGCCATACGGGTAAGTGATTCTATCCATTCTAATTTGGAATTTTTTGGTTAAATTTTAGAATTTTTAGGAATTTAATCGTGGCCTATCGTTGTGCAGTCACAACGATGAAATCAGATCATCTCAAAAAAATTAGATGTCTAATTTCATAAAAACTACGTTCAATTTTGACAAAATTGGACGTAGCGACGAAATCGTACATACAATTTCATCCATTTTAGGTTCATTTTGGCAATTCCGAATGTACTATTTTCTCTTCGTATGTCCGATTTTGTAATTTTGGACGTACGATTTTGTCTTCGTGCATCCAATTTTTGTACTTTAGGTCCGTTTTTGGATATTAAGTTAAATTGAATTTTTTTATCATTTTTATTATTTTATTTGTGTAATTTTGTGACTGATTTGTGCATTATTTTGGTTTCTTTTGCAGGGAGGGACCCTTAAGGGTCGCGAGTGGTGTCATACTAGTTTTGAGAGTCGAGTAGGGGCTCTCAGTGTAGAGGAGAAGAGTATTCTCACCATAGTAGGGCTTAATCACATGGTAGAGATACCACGTATTGAGGTGGACTATAGTTTACTGATAGCCTTGGCAGAGCGTTGGTATCCTGCATCATCGACATTTTGATTGTCGATGGGTGAGATGGCTCCCACCTTGGAGGATGTATGGAGGATCTTGAGATTACCCATCAGAGGGCAATATGTATACCAGTCTTTGGCCCAGGGTCAGGCCATGCGTAAGTTGATGAGAGACCCATATTTTGTGATCGAGCAGAGTGGGGTGAGCATCGATCGGTTGATAGCTACAAAGGGGGTTTTTGTGCTAACAATGGTATTATCAAAGATTATGGGTGGGTTTTTACTGTGTCACTAGAGTGGAGTACACTTTCCATGGGGGTTGGTTGAGGTTGTGGTCGACATGTGGGACACCTAGATGCGGTTTGCATGGGGTCCCTATATTTTGTGTCGCTTGTACCGTACCCTATTCAGGGTCGTGTACAAGAAGGGTAAGAGTTTGGTGATGACTTCATTCCTGTAGGTGTGGTGCTAGGAGCACATTATAGTGAGGAGACCCAAGGGGTTTCCTCTACAGGATGTTGAGGATGGATGGCCTATAGTCTTTCATTGGGGTCCTTTGGTTGGTCGAGTATGAAGGAGAGGTGGCCTAGAGGAGGCCCGAAGGGTATTAGATGAGTTGACCACAATACGATCTACTAGAGACCCTAGAGGGGACACCATGGTTGGGAGGATGACCACTCAAAGTTAGCTCACGTGAGGTGAGTGAGGTGGATCTGGATGGAGTGGGGAGAGATAGAGATTCATCATGTTGATCGAGTACTACGTCAGTTTGGTGTGGTACAGGGGATTCCAATAGTTTAGGATTTTACTTATTCCTGAGTGGTACGAGACTCTACCACCACAAGTGGGAGGCCAGATCTTACCTAGTTCCTTGAGAGGGATGAGGATGATGAGGATGTAGCCCTTGTAGAGGGTGATGATGTAGGGGTCGTAGATGGTTATGCAATGTGGTATGCTATTGTGTACCCCTTGAGACTCACTCAGGCATGGGTTGTTGTTGGATAGTTGCAGGAGGTATTTCAAGAGGTACATAGACATTGCTCTACTAGGTTAGGTGGAGTAGGATAGGGACAAAGGCCATCGTAGAGGGAGGGGCCTTAGACACAGGGAGGTTTTCGATCCCATGGGGTTCAAATGAGAGGAGGACTATGACCATCAGGGTTGCATTAGTAGCCTCTTAGGGTTGAGGGGGAGAGGAGCCAACACCAGTAGGAGAGGGGGTCACAATAGGATGTCCCTCCACTAGAGCAGATAGTATCCTCTCCTCCATGAGGGATGCCTACAACCCCTCATATAGATTCACCTAGGAAGGGTGTTATGATAGAGAGAGGAGAGTTGAGCAGTGTCGGAGAGGTAGCTGCTCTATGGGTAGAGAATGTTGGTCTGAGGAGTCAGATCGCTAGTCAGGTGATGCACATCCAGTAGTTGGAGGTGCAACTTTCATAGGTGTAGAGCCTTGTGAGCCAGGCTCAAGCTCAGATAGCATAGATGTAGGGACATGGGCCATCACATCCATCATAGTCTTGACATTCATGGAGTGTGACTTTAGGCCATTCTTCAGGGAGTAGGTTAGTAGTGGTAGAGTTGGTTACGGCCACACAATGGGCCTCATTCTATCAACATCTATATTTTCAGCTTGTTCTTGAGGGTCAGAGGGTTGCTTTACCCCTAGAGTTGATGCCTTTGAGGCCTACGAGGTCGGAGTCTAGGACAACATCTAGGGCTACTACATTTCATGAGCCTAGACCACATTTTGGTGATGAGGCCCAGAGTTCTAGAGGTTCGAGGGGATGATACACTGAGCTAGTTTTTGTAGTGTACCCCCTAGTGATTGAGTATACCGATGTTCATGATTGTGGTATACCAATCGAGCGATTGATTGTATATTTTGATATCATATATATACATATGCTTATGGTTTATTGATGTGTTTGATGATATGTGATGTATTTTTAATTTGTTTTTGGTAATCTACATAATCATGCTTTTAATTCTTGTTTGTATGGTTTTGGATGTTCATTTTCTCATGCTTTAATCAAACTATCATTGTAGTGTAGTAAAGTAGAATTTGAAGTAATTTATGTTTGTGATGTAGTATGATTGAATTGTTGGAAAAAGAAGGGTAATTATGTGTGGAAATATACCCTTACGATCTTGATCAATTAGCAATAATACCTCGAAGATGTGTGCTTGTTTATGATTATTTATGGAGGTTGTTTGCTCACTTTAGTCATGAAGCGGATCTTGTGTGAGGTTTTGTTATATTGCTAACCTCGAAGGGTTATGATCCAAAAGTAATTTGTAATGTAGTTGATTGAAAGTAATGTAGTTGATGATAAGTAATGTGTGTGACTTTGAAGATTAATTTTGTTTTAATCTTAAAGTAAGTTTTGGAACAATGATAATAATCAAGCATGATAAATTTGGATAAAGGACTTGCGCTAGGCAAAAAAGTTCCTAAAAAGATTTTTATTAGGATTGTTTTCATGCCATCATCACGAAGTCAATTTGTAATTGTTATAATAGATTATGTATGATCAAATGCATGTTTTTGATGAATGATGAGTGTTGATGAAATGAAATTTGATGTATTATTGTTAAGTAATAGATAAAATGTAAGGGTAATTGTTTTTGAGGATCAATTCCATAGGCCAATAGTCATACCAATCCATGATGGGATGATGACATCTGCTAATCAATTTTCAAGGAGAATTTTGGTCATTTCTAGGATGAAGTCAAATTTATCAAGAACCAGTGTGTGATTTGTGTATTCATTTTCCATCTTGACCCTAATTATGATACAAAATCTCTCAAGGATCAAATGTGTGTGCTAATGAAGTTTATTTACCAATTTTGAGTAAGGTAATGATGCAAGCCAATTTTAAGAACCAATGTGTGTGCAAAAGATGTATTCATTTACCATGATTGTATACACTCAGTTGGACTTAACTACTAGGTAATACAAGCTACCAAAATCTAGCTAATCCACAAGCTGACATTGGTCTGTACAAAAAAGGTCACTAATGTGATAGATATGTCACCACGCATAAGGATACCACCATTGCCAAGTTGGCTTGATGCCACCTAACTTGTAATGAGGATCACCCCATGGTGTTCAAATAACTAAGGAATTCCAAGGATTCAAGTTCATTACCCCATTCTTTTCTTTTGATTTCTTTGAGTAGGGATTCTTGTTCACTTTTTGTTTTGAACAAGGGGATTTTATTTGCTTTGTAGTAAAATATTTTGCTTTTACTCTTTTTTTTTCTCATTTTTTTCTCTCTTTTTTTCAAGGGATACTTGCTCAGATTAGACAAAGAGCAAGGGATTTTATTTGGGTAGGGAGGAGCTTGTCCTTTTTCCAATTCTCAGTATTCTAAACCATGCACATAATAGGATAGCAAGGGAAACCTTTCACTTAAGGAGCTAGGACTACTATGTAGTGTTATCTTCCCTTGTGCAAAATCATTTTTAATATGTGTAAGTGATTCTTGGTTCAAAAAGTGGCAAGATCAGTTCCCAAAACTTCAAAATTTATTTAGTGAAGCAAATAGTGTTTTTGGTTCAAGAGAGATTTATAATCAATATTGAGAATCAATATTTTATTAAAATGTGATATTTGTGAGTGGTTCAAGATAATATTTGAATTCTCCCAAAGTAAACCAAAATTAACTATGAATTTTGACAACATCGGTCTAATAATAATAAATGGATGCAACCATATGGCATATGAAATTGAGTTCCCAATTTTTTTTTGTTTTTATTAAAATCTGGATAAGTAGATGTGATAAATGTAATTAATTGATATATGGTTTGAAATATGATAATTTTAAAGTAGATGCAAAGTATTTACAAATATGTACAATGATGAGATCGTTTGCTATTATGCGTAATATCATTTTAGGTGCATTATATTCATGGGTTCCTTAAGATATTTTCCATCTAAAGTTGCCAATCGATATGCACTAGATCCAAATTTTGCAGTAATAATAAATGGTCCCAACCAATTTGGTTGGAATTTTCCTTTTAAATCATTTTGAGCATTTGTATTTTTTTATTTTCTTTAAGAACTAAGTCACCAATCTCAAAATATCGAGTGTGGAATTTTTTAGAATATGATATTTTGAGTTTATCTTGATATGAGTGAAGGTGCTCTAAGGCATTTATACATTTTTCATATAATAATTCCAATTGGCTTAATCGTATGAACATGATATTCATATCCTACTTTAGCATTTTGAAGTAAAATACCTAAAGAAGGGACTTCAAGCTCAAATGGAAATATGGCTTCAGTGCCATATACTAAGACAAAGGGTGAAGTGCTAGTAGGGGTTCGAACACTAGTTCGATAAGCCCATAGTGCTGGATAAAGTTGGGTATGCCAATCTCGACCTGATTTATTAACCAATATTTTTAAGATTTTAATTAAAGTTTTATTAGATGCTTCAGCTTGACCATTTCCTTGCGGATAATATGGAGTAGACCATCTATGTTGAATTTTATATTTGGCACAAAGTTTCTTGATGTCTTTATTTTTAAAACATGTTCCATTATCTAAAACAAGTGTGGATGGAATCCCAAATCTACAGATGATTTGATTAAAGATAAATTTTGAGACTTGGGTTCTTGTACAAGAAGCTAATGGCATAGCTTCTACCCATTTTGTAAAATATTTTGCTATGGTAATAATGAATTTATGGCCATATGAAGAAATGGGATTGATTTTTCCAATAATGTCTAGACCCCATTTTGAGAAAGGCCAAGGAGAAGAACTAGCTTGAAGTTCTTGGGCAAGAGCATGAACAAGGTTTGCATGCTTTTGATATTTGTCACATTTACATACATATTCATGAGCATATTTTTCCATGGAGGGCCAAAAGTATCCCATTATTAGGATATTTTTGGCTATGGCATCGCCACTAAAATGACCTCCACAAGATCCATCATGAACCTCGCTTAGAGCTCTCTTAGATTTAGTAAGATTGAGGCATCGTAAAAGGATGCCTTCAAAAGATCTCTTATATAAAGTGCCTCCGATAATTACGAAGTGAACAACACGCTTGTGCAATGCTCATCGTTGGTTTCTATCAAAGCCATATGGAAATGATCCATCTTGGAGAAATTTTAAAATATCCCCATACCATGGTTCCAAAACTACTTCTTCAATTGTAAATATTTCTAAAGGTTCCAAGCATGACTCTAATGATGTGGGTTCTCGAAGTTGATGAATAATTATAGTAGCATGATCATCATTCAACTCCAAAGGAATAAGAGAAGCAGTTGCTACCATAGCATCAATAGAACGATTACTGGTACATGGGTTAGCTTCTATAGTAACCTTTTCAAATAAAGAAATAAGTTTTAAAACATATTCTTTATAAGGATGAAGTTTCTCATATCGGGTTTGGTAAATGTCATTAACTTGATTTACCACGAGTTGTGAGTCTCCAAAAATTGAAAGTACTTTGATATTAAGAGTTAAGGTAGCTCGTAATCCAAGGATTAAATCTTCATATTCTGATGTATTATTTGTGCAAGTAAATTGGAGTTTAAAAGATAATGGGATAAGTTGCTTTTTTGGGGATACCAATATGATACCTGCACCTATGCCACTCATACAATGGGCTCCATCAAAAAATAGAGACCATGATTCTAAAGAATCAATATCTAGATTAAGACATTCATTGAGGAATTCTATCATCAAAGGGTGAGTTGATTCAAGAGGAGCAGCGACAAGTTGATATGCTATGACTTACCCTTTAATGGACTTCTACCCAATAAATGTTAGGTCAAACTCACTCAAAGAAAGAACCCATTTTGCTTCTCATCCTGATAAATAAGGTCTACTCATTAAATATCGTAATGGATCAAATTTAGCAATAACATAAGTCTTTTGACTAAGCATGTAGTGGCATAGTTTTTGTGTAGAGAATACAACAACTAAACAAAGATTTTCTAAAGGAGTGTATCGAGTTTCATAACTTATTAAATTTTTTCTTATGTAGTAAATAGCTTGTTCTTTCTTTTCCTCATCATGTTGTGCTAACATTACGCCTAACGCAAGTTCTGAAGCTGAAATATATAATATGAATGGGTGCTCTGGTCTAGGTGGAACAAGCATTGGTGGGGTAAGTAAATATGTCTTAAGGGTTTCAAAAGCTTCTTCACACTCTTTATCCCATAAAAAAGGTGTATCTTTCTTAAGTAATCTAAGAAAGGGTTTACATTTATCTTCCAATTTATCAATAAAGCATCGGATGGACTAGAGCTTACCTTGTAGGCTCCTTAGCTCTATTAAATTTTTGGGTGGTGGTATATCAATGATAGCCTTAATATTGGTAGGGTCTATTTCTATGCCACGCATGGACACTATAAAACCTAACAACTTTCCTGATTTTACTCCAAATACACATTTATCTGGATTCAATCGAACTTTATATTCTCGAAGTCTATCAAAGACTCATCATAAATCAGGGATATGATCTTCTCATTTTATAGATCGAGCTATGATGTCATCCACATAATGATGTAGGATATCATACATCATATCATGAAATATGTACGTCATGGCTCATTGGTAAGTTGCCCCTGCATTATTTAGACCAAAGGGCATCACTTTCCAACAGAAAGTTCCCTAGGGTGTTATAAATGAAGTTTTAGGTTGATCTTCTGGTGCTATACGAATTTGATTATATCTAAAAAATCCATCCATAAGTGATAAATTTCCACATCCAACTGTAAAATCAATAATTTGATCCATATTAGGAAGGCAAAAGTCATATTTGGGGCATGCAACATTGATATCCCTAAAATCAGTACAAACTCTAATTTTATTAGCCTCTTTTTTGGTTAAGGGAACAACATTGGATGTCCAATAGGAATAGTCTATGGCTTGAATGAAAGTTACATCCAAGAGTTTTTGCAATTCATTTTTAACCAACAAGGCTACTTTAGGATGCATTTTCCTAAGTTTTTTTTTGACAGGTTTAGCATCAGGGTGAACCACTAAGTGGTGCATAACCAAATAAGAGTCTCGGCCTAGCATATAAGTGTATGTCCAAGTGAAGATGTCAAGGTATTATGTGATAAGTTTGGTATATTTGGTTTGTTCTTATTTATTTAAATCAGTCCTAATTTTAACTATTCGAGGATTGCTTTTTATACCAATATTAATTTTTAGGATGACTTCTACTTTGATACTTAGATCTCTTTCAAAATTAGGAGGAGTGGGTGAAACACCCATTTCTTGAAGTTCTTCTAGAGATAAGTTAGCTAATTCATCCTATGTAGTTGTTTGAACGTGATCTATACATGGGATAAATCCATCAAAGAAGAACCTGTTTCTCATAATTTATTCATGAGGAATGTCATAAAAGACATCTCCTTCTACACATTAATTTGAATTAGCTATCATTTTTAGATGTACCACTGATAGCATATTGTAAGAAAACTGACAAGCTCTCTTCCGTTTCTTTAATTGTTCTTTTTTTCTAAGTATTCCTCATATGTTATAATATGATCATCTTCATCAAAAGGAAAAGGTTGAGTTTTTGGGGGGATATAGCCTACACTACATCTAGAATGCCATTCCTCTACTTTTATTGGTTCAAGTATCCCATTTTCTATGGGACCTAAACCTTTACCTTTGTATCCCATATCACACATTATTTATTTAAATTTTATATTTATTAGAAAAGTAGCATCGGGCAAAACCATCTTCATCACAGGTAAATCTCATTTACCTAATATTAATTTTTTCTAAAGCACATCCAACACCAATGAAAGTACAACTTCCAACATGATAAATGCTCATTTGTTTCTGTGGTAACCCAACAGTACGTAGGGATGGTGGTAAATGAGATAAAATAATGGAATCTTATACATTATAATCATCTTGTTTCATGGGTTCCAATACAGTAGAAAATTCTTGTAAAACTTCATCTATCAAAGGATATGATGTAGAGGGATTATATATTTTAAAAGGTTTTTATAATTCAAAAGAGGGTGATAGTTCTGATTTAGTTAAAGAAGTTTTGGAAGGTTTAGGTTCTAATGATGAAAGAGCAAGACAAAAGGAGACGTAATAGGTTTCGCTATTGCACACATTTCAAATGGCCTAGGATCACCATGAATAATGACCAATTGATTCTTAAATTAAAATTTAACACATTGATGCAAAGTAGAGGGGACTGTCCTCATGGCATTAATCCAAGGACATCCCAAAAGGATGTTATACGATTCTAGGTATGGCACAACAAATATGGAGGTGTCTAAAATCCTAGGACCAAATTGCAGTGGAATGGATATTAAACCACAATCCTCTTGTGTTTCATAATTGAAGGCTTTAATGATCATTTCAGTTTGTCTTAAATACTCTTTCTTAAATCCAAATCTTTGGAAAAAGTCTTAAGTAGATATGTTTAAGGATGAGCCATTATAAATTAACATCTTTTGACACAAACATACCCTATTAAAGTTATATAAATAGGATTATCTCTAAACATACTTTGGGAGGAATGTCTTTATCATGGAAATAAATGTATTCGGTTTCATGAGAAGTTACAATGTCAACTAAAATAGTTGGATCTATGTTGGCAATTTTGGGTTTGAGATCCTATATTCTTGTCTATGAGTTGTCATTGATGTCAAAAGGAACTGGCATTAATTTCAAGAGGATTTATTGGTTTCAAAGGTTGAAGATTCCAAAGAATCTTTTATAGAAGATTCCAGAGAGATTCCATGTGGCAGATGAAAAGGTTTTTATCAAAACCATGGCAGGTTTAAGGGTTTTTATTAAAACCGGTGGATGCATTAAGGGTTTTTCTCAAATCCACTCTCAGCTTAATGCAAAGGCTGGAGACACTTATTAATTAAATAACTTAATTAATAAAACGTTTTTTAGGTTTTTTAATTAATTATTTATTTGATTAAGTGATTAAATTATTTTAATAATTTAATGGGTTCTCCACCTAAGGTCTAAGGTCTAAAAGACCTTTGATTATTTTTTAAATAATCAAAAGGGTTTCATAAACCTTAAAATTGTTTCAAAGGCGCCAAAATAATATTAATTCAAAAAATTCGAATTATCCTCCCGTCGACGTCATATATAGCATGGAAGTTTGGCTATATAAGCCATAACCTATAGTCCAAAACAAAGGAGAGAAAGAAATTTGAATTGCGCAAAGGTTGGGAAGTAAAAGCTATGGCTATCATTTTTTCACCATGTTTATCCATCGCCAAAGGGTTAAGGAGAAGGATACTCTTGCTAGCCTTCAAGCTAGCACCGTTGGCCTAGTGGCAACGACTATTCTATGAAGGCGCTTGAAGGGAGGTCAAGCGTTCGACTCCCATTGTGGAGTGTGAGAAGAGTTTTTGCGCTCCAATTTTTTTTCGAAGGCACTGTTGACCCACGATTTTTGGAAGCATTTTTTTGGTTGAAGAACTATTCTCTTCTTCCTCAAACAAAGGTATGGGCAACTTCTTCCATGTATATTGTTGATGGTGTATTTTATGAAATTGATTTTGGAGTGAAAAGGTTGTCTACTAGGTATTCTTGTTGGTGTAAATCCCATTTTCTAGATATTGAAGATTGTTTATGCATTAAAATCATTGATGAGTTTTTTGGGTGAATGCATAATTCTGGTTGAGGAAGAGGAAGCATTTTGCACTAGGGTTTATGTTAGTAAGTCTTGCTACTTGCATTGATATGGTGAAACCCTTAGTTGGCTATTTTGATATTGATGGTTGAGTTGCTTCCATAGAGGTTGTTTTGATCAAGTTAAAGCTTTACTTGATACATGATTTGGGCTTACTCCATTGAGATTGATTTGAGCAAGTTATTCTTTGCATTGGTGATTTATGTTGGTGGCTGTTTTGTTTAAATATCTTTGGAGGGAAAAGGATGTCTACTAGTTTCCTTTTTATGTAGTGATTGGTTGAATGCTTCAAGTTTAATGTTGAGTTGAATGATGTTGGTTAAACCTTGTCTATAAGCATTGTTGTTAAAGCCCTAATTGGTTGAGCAAATATATTGGTTGTGGAAAGAACATGAGTATCACTATTATATGAGATATTGCATGGTTGGCAATTGTTGGGTTGTGTTTCATGTTCTTGAGAAAAGCATACTACATCTATCTTATTATTTTGAGATTGAGATTGAGATTGGGAGTTAATTATATAACATATTGAGTCTCTAACAATTCTCTTTATGTTTCTATGAGATTTGAGATTGAGATTGGGAGTTAAGTATAGAACATATTGAGTTTCTAACAATTCTCTTTATGCTTCTATGAGGTTGATGAATCACATTAGGTCTCTAACAATTATCTTTGTGGGTTCATGCTAAGCAAGTTTTTCTTAATGAACTTATGAGCCGATTTGGACAGGTTCTAGTGAAGACTTGTGAGCTGATTTGGACAGGTTCTAGTGAGGACTTGTGAGCTGATTTGGACAGGTTCTAGTGAGGACTTGTGATCTGAATTGGACAGGTTCTAGTGAGGACTTGTGAGCTAATTTGGACAAGTTCTAGGGAGCGCTTGTGAGATGATTTGGAAAGGTCCTAGAAGAGGACTTGAGGACAGAGTTGAAGTGGTTCTTTGAGAAGAACTTGAGGACAGTTTTGACAAGTATTTGAGAAGGCTTGTGTGTAGTAGAGATTGATTTGTTCAAGCTTTATGAGTTGAGCTTGGGATAGATCTGACAGAGTGAGGAAGACTTGTGCTGGACCGAATGACTGTGTTTAGTACAAAGTTGATGAGTTGCTGTGGAGGTGATCAGTGAGTACAGAGGTCTCTTGAGGATGAGCATTGAGGACATGAGGTATTCTATGGAAAGGAGTTCCACATGCTAGCGGAATAAGAGGCAGGTGATCTTCTGAAGTATCATTTCCAGAATTGAGGGGAAGGATTCTCCTTTGGATAGGAGGCTCATAAATTCGTTATGAGGGGAAGGATTCCCCTTTGGGCAGGAGGCTCATAAATTCTTGAGGAGGGAAAGGATTCTCCTTTGGGCAGAGGCTCATAAATACTTGAGTAGGGGAAGGTTTCTCCTTTGGGCTGAGGCTCACAAAAATTGTAATTGGGAAGGATTCCCAAAGAACTTTGAAAAGGATTTTTAGAAAAAAAAATTGTGGAGGTAGCCCATGTTGGGTGAACCACGTTAAAATTGGTGCCTCATTGTGTGTTGCTTTATGCATTGCTTTGATATTGCTATTTGTTCATTGCTTTGCGAAGTTGAAGTTAAATAGAGAAATTAAAAAGAGGTCTTATATTGTTCACCCCCCCTCTCAGTATAAGCTTGTGTTCTTCAATTGGTATTAGAGCGGGTTCCTTCGGAAAGTTTAACAGCTTGAAGGAAAATATTGTAAAGAACACAATGGAATCTACAAGTGGTAATGCAGAACCTATTCTTGATGGGGCAGATTTTGGGCTTTGGAGTGCTAGGATGAAGGTTCATATTATGGCTCTTGGAAATGAAGTTTGGGAAGTGATTGAGGATAAGTATACCATTCCTGAGCATGGTACTTATACTAAGGAAGAGAGGTTCCTACATCATAGCAATTCAAAGGCAATGAATGAAATCCTGAAGGGTTTACAGAAGGTAGATCTTACCAAGGTGATTCACTGCAAGACAGCTAGTGAAATGTGAAAACAATTGAAGGTGGTTCATACAGGTGATGCAAATGTCCGAAAGGCCAAGTTGAGACACTTCAAAGGTATGTTTGAACAACTCAAGATGAATGATGAAGAAAATATTAGTGACTATATGCTTCGTATGGATGAGATTGTTAACTCTATGAAGGAACTAGGTCTTGAGCTTGTTGAAAATTATATTTGTGATAATATTTTGAGGTCTCCTCCAAATAGATTTAGTGAAAATATTTCTACTATTGAGGAAGTTAAGGATTTGGATAAGTTGAAAAAGGATGAGCTTCATAGTATACTTGTAGCATTTGAGTTGAGAACTCAAGTGAAGGTTGATGTTAAGAAGGAGGCAGCTTTCAAGGCTACCAAGAAATCCAAGGGTAAAGAGCTTCAAGATAGTGATGAGTCTTCTAGTGATGAAGAGGCATATTACAGCAAGAAGGGCAAGTTCTCAAGAAAGCACAAAGGTATGAAATATGTCAAGTGTTTCAATTATGGAAAGTTTGGTCATTATTCTACTAACTGTACTGCTACCAAGGATGAAAGTGATGAAGATAAATAGGATTATAAGAGAAAGTATTCTGAAATGCACAGGCATCAAAGGAAGAATAAATATGAGCAAAGCAATCAAGGAAAGAGGTACTCTCACAAACACAAGAAAAGTTTCTACCTAGACAAGGCAAGTAAATGTTCTAGTAGTGATAGTGAAAGTTCTTCAAGTGATGTTGGAAATGAGATGTTGTTCCTAATAGAAAAAGAAGAAGAAAAGAAACATAGATTTGTCCTTATGAAATGTTTTAGATGTGGAAATTTTGGACATCTTGAGGATGATTGCACAAATGATGGATTGATTTCTAATTATACTATGTATGAGGATGCTTCAAAAAATTGTAAGGAAGATCTTTGTATGGCTTTAGAAAAGGGTAGCACCTCTAGTGATAAGAAAATCTGAAAAAGTCATTGATGTTTCAAAAGGCAAACAAATAGAGGAAGTTATAGAGGATGGTGAAGTAGATCTTGAAGATGAACTTTTTAGTGCTCTTAGTGCTTTGAAAAATGAAAGAAAGAAGAATTCTAGACTCAATGATAAATTGGATGAATCTTGTATTGAGAGAGATGAGCTTATAGAAAGTCTTGACTTCTCTATAGCTAAGACACAGAAACTTAAGGATAAGTTAGAGTCTAAGTTTCTTGAGTGTAGAGAGTTGGAACAAAAAGTGGGTTCCTTGAAAGAGGAAACTAAAGAGTACAAGGAGAAGCTTTATAGGTTTGAAGATAGCACCAAAAAGGTAAATTCAATCATCAAATATCAAAGAAGGACAACAGATAAAATAGGTCTTGGTTTTGGTAAGAAACACATGGAAAAGTTTGGCGACTCTATTGGGGAATCTAGTAAGAGATTCCGAAAGGAAGAGAGTTCTAATGAGGAAAGTACTTCAGAAAAAGAGTCCTTGAGTGATAGATGCACAAAATCAAAAAAATGGGAGAAATTTTACAGGAGCTAAGAGGTCAAATCAAGGAAAGTTTAATGGCAGATGTTTTGCTTGTCACAAATTTGGTCACATGGCTTCACATTGCATGACTCAAGTGAGGAATGTAAATGATAGATTCAGAGGTGGTAATTTATTTCAAGGGTATTGCTACTCTTGTAAACAGTTTGGGCACAAGGTTGGTTATTGCAAGTCTAATAATAGGAACAGGGTTGGTCAGAATAGATGGAGTCAAAGATCAGGTATGCCTCAAAGAAATAACATTGTTAGTTGTTATAATTGCAACAATGAAGGTCACATAGCTAGACAGTGTAGAGCTAAAATTCCAAGGTACAGGAACGGGAACATGGGTATGAACAGGCACAAGAATCAAGACATGGATAAGAACAAGAATGATAACAAGAACAACAACAGTGACATGAACAGAAATAGGAATATGGACAAGGAGAACAAGAGAAGACATGGTAAGGCAGCTACAGACACTGATGAAGATCAGTGCCTAATGGGAGTTTTACTCCCACCCTAGAATTAATCACCTCAACAGGAGGTGGGGTAGGGACTAAGCTAAGAGGCTCATTCTTAGTCCCAAGCCCCAAAGGTGACCCTTTGCAATTGATGACAAAGTGTGAGAGATATGAGTAAGGGGGAGAGCCTCAAGTCAGGGGGAGCTGATTTCTATACAGCAGTTTTGAGTTTCAGTGTTGTTGAGAAGCATGGTTTGCCATCAATGACAAAGGGGGAGATTTTTGGAAATTTTGGGTTTGAGATCCTAGCTTCTTGGTTTCAAAGTTGAAGATTCCAAAGAATATTTTCTAGAAGATTCTGGAGAGATTCCATGTGGCAGATGAAAAGGTTTTTATCAAAACCATGGCAGGTTTAAGGGTTTTTATTAAAACTAGGTGGATGCATTAAGGGTTTTTCTCAAATGCACTCTAAGCTTAATGCAAAGGCTGGAGACACTTATTAATTAAATAACTTAATTAATAAAACATTTTTAAGGTTTTTTAATTATTTATTTATTTGATTAAGTGATTAAATTATTTTAATAATTTAATGGGTTCTCCACCTAAGGTCTAAGGTCTAAAAGACCTTTGATTATTTTTTAATAATCAAAAGGGTTTCATAAACCCTAAATTTTTTTCGAAGGTGCCAAAATAATATTAATTCAAAAAATTCGAATTATCCTCCCGTCGACGTCGTGTATAGCATGGAATTTTGGCTATATAAGCCATAACCTATAGTCCAAAGCAAAGGAGAAAAAGAAATTCGAATTGCACAAATGTTGGGAAGTAAAAGCTACGGCTATCATTTTTTTGCCATGTTTATCCGTCGCCAAAGGGTTAAGGAGAAGGAGACTCTTGCTAGCCTTCAAGCTAGCATCGTTGGCCTAGTGACAACGACTGTTCTGCGAAGGTGCTTGAACGGAGGTCAAGCGTTCGACTCCCATTGTGGAGTGTGAGAAGAGTTTTTGTGCTTTGATTTTTTTTTGGAGGCACTGTTGACCCACGATTTTCGGAAGCATTTTTTTGGTTGAAGAACTATTCTCTTATTCCTCAAAAAAATGTATGGGCAACTTCTTCCATGTATATTTTTGATGGTGTATTTTATGAAATTGATTTTGGAGTGAAAAGGTTGTCTACTAGGTATTCTTGTTGGTGTAAATCCCATTTTCTAGATATTGAAGATTGTTTATGCATTAAAATCATTGATGAGTTTTTTGGGTGAATGCATAATTTTGGTTGAGGAAGAGGAAGCATTTTGCACTAGGGTTTATGTTAGTAAGTCTTGCTACTTGCATTGAGATGGTGAAACCCTTAGTTGGATGTTTTGAGATTGATGGTTGAGTTGCTTCCATAGAGGTTGTTTTGATCAAGTTAAAGCTTTACTTGATACATGATTTGGGCTTACTCCATTGAGATTGATTTGAGCAAGTTATTCTTTGCATTGGTGATTTATGTTGGTGGCTGTTTTGTTCAAATATCTTTGGAGGGAAAATGATGTCTACTAGTTTCATTTTTATGTAGTGATTGGTTGAATTCTTCAAGGTTAATGTTGAGTTGAATGATTTTGGTTAAACCTTGTCTATAAGCATTGTTGTTAAAGCCCTAATTGGTTGAGCAAAGATATTGGTTGTGGAAAGAACATGAGTATCATTGTTATATGAGATATTGCATGGTTGGCAATTTTTGGGTTGTGTTTCATGTTCTTGAGAAAAGCATACTACATCTATCTTATTATTTTGAGATTGAGATTGAGTTGAGATTGAGATTGGGAGTTAAGTATAGAACATATTGAGTCTCTAACAATTCTCTTTATGTTTCTATGAGATTTGAGATTGAGATTGGGAGTTAAGTATAGAACATATTGAGTCTCTAACAATTCTCTTTATGCTTCTATGATGTTGATGAATCACATTGGGTCTCTAACAATTCTCTTTGTGGGTTCATGCTAAGCAAGTTTTTATTGATGAACTTGTGAGCTGATTTGGACAGGTTCTAGTGAAGACTTGTGAGCTGATTTGGACAGGTTCTAGTGAGGACTTGTGAGCTGATTTGGACAGGTTCTAGTGAGGACTTGTGATCTGAATTGGACAGGTTCTAGTGAGGACTTGTGAGCTGATTTGGACAAGTTCTAGGGAGCGCTTGTGAGCTGATTTGGACAGGTCCTAGTAGAGGACTTAAGGATAGAGTTGAAGTGGTTCTTTGAGAAGATCCTGAGGATAGTTTTGACAAGTCTTTGAGAAGGCTTGTGTGCAGCAGAGATTGATTTGTTCAAGCTTTATGAGTTGAGCTTGGGACAAATCTGACAGAGTGAGGAAGACTTGTGTTGGATCGACTGACTGTGTTTAGTATAGGTTGATGAGTTTCTGTGGAGGTGATCAATGAGGACAAAGGTCTCTTGAGGCTGAGCATTGAGGACAGGAGGTCTTCTGTGGAAAGGAGTTCCACATGCTAGTGGAATAAGAGGCAGGTGATCTTCTGAAGTATCATTTCCAGAGCTGAGGGGAAGAATTCTCCTTTGGGCAGGAGGCTCATAAATTCGTGAGGATAGGAAGGATTCTCCTTTGGGCAGGAGGCTCATAAATTCATGAGGAGGGGAAGGATTCTTCTTTGGGTAAGGGCTCATAAATACTTGAGTAGTGGAAGGTTTCTCCTTTGGGCTGAGGCTCATAAAAATTGTAATTGGGAAGGATTCCCAAAGAACTTTGAGAAAGCTTTTTAGAAAAAAAAATTGTGGAGGTAGCCCATGTTGGGTGAACCACGTTAAAATTGGTGTCTCATTGTGTGTTGCTTTATGCATTGCTTTGATATTGCTATTGGTTCATTGCTTTGCAAAGTTGAAGTTAAATAGAGAAAGTAAAAAGAGGTCTTATACTGTTCACCCCCATCCTCTCAGTATAAGCTTGTGTCCTTCAATCTATATCTTGAGTGTCACATCCCACCTTGGAAGACTATTTTTAAGTTGCTATTTGTGGAATGGTAGCTGGTTTTAATGCTTAAAATAGTTGCATTGTATTTTTCAAAAGAAAATGATGTTGTGTTGCTTGATTGCAGGAACATTTATTTTCATAGGTGGAAGACTAACCACCAAAGGGAAATGATGACTATGATAACTCAACAGGTAAAGCTCATGTTCCTATCATCACTAGTTACCTCCCTGATGATGGTGTTACTTGAGTATTAATCTAAAAGTCCCACACAATCAAAGGAAAAATGGTGATGGGGGATACTAAGCACATGCATTGAATGCTTGTATGTCATTTGTGTGTGATTTCTTGATTAAGTTGCATGAGATTAGTTTAATAAAATTTTACTTGAAAATGCACATTAAATAATATTTTACATTTTTCAAATTACCTTAATATATATATATATACATGTTATATATATATATATATATATATATATATGTATACATATATATATACATATATACATATAGATATGTATATATATATATATATATATATATATACATGTATATATATATATATATGTATATATATATACATGTATGTATATATATACATGTATATATATATATACATGTATATATATATATATATATATATGTATACATATATATATATGTATACATGTATATATATATATATATGTATACATATATATATATGTATACATATATATATATATATATACATGTATATATATATATATATATATATATACATGTATATATATATATATATATATGTATACATATATATATATGTATACTATATATATATATATATTACATGTATATATATATATATATATATATACATGTATATATATATATATATATATATATATATATATATATACATATATATATATGTATACATATATATATATATATATATATATATATATATATATATATATATATATATATATATATATATATATATATATATATATATATATATATATATATATATATATATATATATATATGTATACATATATATATATATATATATATATATGTATACATGTATATATATATATATATATATATATATATGTATACATATATATATATATATATATATCATGCAATTTATCATGATTTAGTGAAATCTTAATTTGAGCAATTTCTAAAGTAAAGGATTTGCTTTTGGATCTAGTTGATCCTATTTTAGAAGGAAATTAGGTAGTTTGTTTTTATGAGCTTGTTCAATTTTAAATTGAAAAAAAAAACTACCTTGTAGATTCAAAAATAAATCTTTCCTTCATATGGCTACTTTGAGAAGGTTGAAATAGTGGATAAGATTCTACTCTTATCTCTATGGATTCCATTTCCATTAAAAATATTTATATATATTAAAGGAATCTTTAGCTTGGGGTGAGAAAAAAAAGATAAAATAAATAAAATATGTATAATTAGAAGCATATTTTTTGAAATAAATAAAGCAAAAATAAAATATTTAAATATTTAGAAACATCTTTCTTGTCTAAGAAGAAAGAGAACTATAAATTGCCATTAAAATTGAGAAAAGAGAGGTTATGTTATGCTATGTTGGAAGGAGAAGGCTAGAGGAGAAGAAGAGCTTGAGGAAGTCCAAGGGTAGCATTCAACTATAAAAAAAATTCCAAGTTGGGTCTAACCATTATAGTTTATCTTAGTTCTTGTCAAATGTGAAACAAAATAGAATCACACGTATTTGTATAGTGTACTTTATATCTCATTGGTTTTCTTTCAAATGCGTGCTTTGGACAAAGCGTGTTGATTTCAAAGTTCTTAATTTTAATTTTATAGGACTATGCACTAGCTAACTTTAATCATGGTAGATTGATAACCTTATTATTTTAATGATGTTACACTTGTGATTTTTGGGATGGCCTAGCTTACATGTTCTTTAATGTATTGGTATACCACCATGTCACATAAATAATAAGCCTGTCATCGGTTTTATAGTAGAGAAACTTGGATTCATTCTTTACCATGCCAAGAACTCATACCAAAATCAAAGAGGTCCAACCTATTTTTGCAATGCTAATTTGTTAATACACTCTACCATTGGTACACTCGTGATTACATGATGATTAAGGGATGGTAATCTTCCCATGGATGTATTTAATGTTTATCCTTTCTACCATTGACACTCTAATATTAAGTTAAAAATGGGAGTTTGATATCCGCGACCCTTGATCAGCGAGAAGCCCAAAATTTTGGAGGATTGAAAATTACCATGTTATAGTTTGGTATTCTATACTAAAAGCTAAAATAGATCTCTCCATTTCATTTTTTTCATCTATCAAAGATTTGTAGCAGATCATAGACACTCTCACCTCGATTTTTGAACTAGCTACCTCTACCCGCATCCATCCTCAACTCTTTAGTATGATTCTTCCTCTCCATTTCATAGTTTAATTACCTATGTAGGCTGCCTTCACCATAGTTAATAGTGACACTAAAATTTTCCCTCAAGTCTTTGTCGCACCTCCATGGGTTGTCTCCGATGCGAAGCAGGTTTTGCTGAATCCATGCAAGGTGCACAATTCAAATTTTAGCTTATATATTTCTTCTGAAGTGAGGAACATACCACTTGTATAACATATTATTTACACCTTGATTACTAAATCCACTAACCTTTTTTTCTGATCATATCTATATCCGAATCGGGAGGTTCGAGTCGAGATCCTGTCATTTACCTAAACTCTTGTTTGGACAAACATAGTGCAAGACTTCAAAGGCTATCATGCATTTTCATTTGAAATAATTTAGCCGACCCTTGAACTTCAAGTAGACAATGATGAATTTGTTAAATGGGTCTCGTAGCGGTCGTATAAAACAAATTTTCAATGTCCCCAAAGAATCACATAATTTTGATATTCTTTTCTTGAACTGCGCTAATGGAAAATATAACCCATGGATACCATAGTACATATAATGTTTGAACTTTAGTCCATTACATCATCCTCTCCTTTGTTGATAAGTTTTATATAGCAATACTAAAGCTTAATACTTGGCAAGAAGGGTTTAGACACATATATGGGTGCTTTGTATTTAGTCAGTATATATTTCTATACGATCTCTTGAACTTGTTGATGTCAAAACTTACCTATATTTGGGACGAATTAATTGGCCTTAACACCTTTATTTGAGTAATAACATAACCTTATGATCGTTTTCTCTTGGAGGACTATAGTAAAATTCTGGATCATAAAAATAAAATATGAAAAGCAAATCTATATACTTAATATATCTACAAAGTCCAATTTTCAAATAAGAGTTCCCGTATATTTTTATAAAGTAGGGAATTTCCCTATAATGTAAATATATTGGTAATGATGAAGCCAATTAACATTAGACACTTTGATTAGAGACTTTATATCAATTTTGATTGATAAGCTTTATGATCAAGTGAAGTATGTATATTGTATTCATATTCTTTTGTGGGTGCTACAATGACATTTACTTATGAATACAATCATCTAGAAGCTTGGGAAAATATCTTCTAGTTTTGTAAGGTTTGGATTGGTGTCCATTCCTTGGGAAGAGGTATGGGAATCTTCCCTAAGTTTGGTGATATTCCAAACAAATGATGGTTGGAATTATGAATCAATCCTTATTTATGAAAATATTAAGGATGGATGAATCATCTATTCATGATTGGTGATTTCTTTGTATGTGATATACATTTGGCAAAGATGTGATGCATGATTGCATATAAATGATGAATGGGATTAAGAATTAATCCTTGTTATGATGAATGAATTGTTTATTCATGCTTGGTGATTTTCTATGTTAAATATGGGAAGTAAATGGAAGTAATTATTTTAGTGAAATTATAGATTTTGTATGTAAAATACATACTATGATTTATTATGAAATTTTTAATGAATGGAATCCACTAGAAGAATGGATGATCTTGGTGTCCATCCAGGAAGAGGTATGGGACTCTTCCAAATATCCCTGATAATCAAAGGAATGGCATTTATGTTGATTGGGATTAGAAAAGTAAATTATTTAGAGATAGACCTTGATGCTAGATGATTTATGGGAATTTATGGGGATTTCCTCTTTTGAGAGATTAATTGAATAGTATTAAAGCAAATATTGGAGGTAAATTTGGTATCATTTGGAGATAAGAGAAATAATATTTGGATTGGATTTTGATAACCAAATTAGCAAGATAATTAGAGATTATGTTGGATCAAATTTTGGAAAAAATTTGATAACAGTTTACAAATGCATTCTTGAAAACTTTATGATAGAGGATGAAATAATTGAATGCATATTGGGATCCAGTTATGGAAATGAATTGATTTGAGAGCTAACCTTGGATTGAAATATAAAAATTGTGTAGGATATTTGATGCATCTTTAGCTCACATTTGGGAAGAGAATTGATAGGATTTGGAAAGTAATGAAATGAATCTTGGATCAAATTTAGGAAGCAAATTTGATAGCAATTGAGAATCAATTGAATAGATTAATATGTTGTATTCAATGGGGAATTAGACCCCTATTGGTTTGTATATAATCAAAGGAAATAGCTTTAGTATAATGAGCTTTATATTACCCATGCTAAACCTCTAAGGGTTTACTTTTATTAACCTAATATTAAGGAGAAAGGTGGCTGACATGGGTTGTTACAATAGGATATAATTATGAAATGATAGATAATTTAAATTATTAGCTTAAATTATTAATTTAGGAAGAATGGTTTATTAATGAATTAAAGGTATGGGACTTTAATTCATGGATTGACTTTGTGTCAATTATGTAGAATGAATTTGGAATTCATTCTTGAGGGAACTTATATGGTTCTCTCTAACATCGATACGACTTCTCCAAAATAAGATTCCAATGATTATCATAAACATATGAAAATTCTTAGGATGGCTTAGAGGAAGGAATCATTAGAATCCTTAATTGCATCATGAGTTTAAAGGGATAGATGGATTCCTTATTGGTATGGGAAATACCTTAATGATATAATGATGACTTAGAGAAAGGAATTAGGAAAATTCCTTAATTGCATCATGAATTTGATAAGGAACGGTTGTATTCCTTGCCATGTATAATTGATTGAAAGGGACCCATAGTGGCCCTTCTATATTTGTAATATTTGACATCCTAAGTTTATGAATATGAGGAAAGTACATATTTTGGAGGTTGGGTTTATTCCCCATGAGGGTTCCTAGGATAAACAATGTGTCACTCTATTTGTGGTTTGATGTGTTAATTCTTGTGCATGTTGCTTTTACTTCAAAATGAAAATGATTTAAGTGGATGAGATGGTTAAATTCTTGATGAAACAGTTATGTAATTCTTAGATTATGTCAATGTGTACTATGATGCAAGGAATGTATGCTTAACTTTAATATGTTGATGATTTAATGATATACGATTATGTCAATTATTTTCTGGAATGTATTGGGTAATTATGAATGATGTAGTTAGCTAGATTTACCTTTCAACAACTAGCACTTGATGTATTCAATGGTTGTATGGATGCAAAAAGTAGAATGTAATGGAATGTAAATCTTGCTCAATTGGATATCTCATGTGTGCTACAATCTCAAGAATCATAATGTAATGGATTATATCCCTCAAGGATTAATTGAATTATGTCCACCTCATAAACATTCATGGTTGGTATAACCTAAAACATTATGATAACAAATTATGGATTAATTTGAGTGGAAACTCAGAGTGGGTACTCCCATGATGGATAAATAATGTCCTTTTATAATGAACTTAATTGATTCATAAAAAAAGGGTTACCTAAATAAAAATGGTGGACAAATAAGCCTTAAGAAGTATAAGGTAATATAATCATGGCATTCCAAGGATTATGTAATTTTAATCACGTATAGTGATTTTGTTATCCCATCGAGAAGATGTGGGTTGGATCTAAGATCTATGAATAACCATTATTGAGGTTATTTCATTATGATGGGTTTCCATCTTCAAGGCATTCACCTATATACTGGTCTTAGTGGACAGTATGGTTAAGGGTGATTTCCCTTTTAAGAGGGATAAAATCTAATGCTTGGCCAACGTTCCCATATCCGAGTGGTATGAGGGTTTTATAGAAGCTGATCACTTCTACTCAAGAGTGACTCTGATCAAGTCTTAATAACTCTTGATGTTATTTGCCTTGATAGATTACAATCCAAATGGAATGATTCTATCTTAGTTCATGATTATGACCCTTGCCTCATGAAAGATGAATATATATATATATATATATATATATATATATATTTTTGGTAACAATTGGGGTTGTTACAGTTGGTATTAGAGCCTAGGCTAACTAATAGATTCTAGTTAGATCTAGGTTAGAAAAATATTTGGGCATGAAATAATAGCATGAGAGAAACTCAAAACATAAAATCCTAAACAATGCATGCTTGGTAAGGACAAGTCAATACTTGAGATTGTTGATGTCTGAGTTCCTTTCTCCCATGAATAGATCCATAGTCATTCAAAAGTGGAAGAGCTAAGTGAACCCTCCTTCCATGGGTTTTAAGTGGTGTACCTTAGACTCTTTTGGGAAACTACTCGACATCTATGTTTCTTGACTTACTCCTTATTTTCAAGTGCGTATGAACAAGAGGGATCATAAGTTGGTTCAAATCCGCTAAAGGACCCTTTGAATTAAGGTTATCAAATTATTATGGATAACTTGTTAATTGCCTAGGCCAAATGGCTCGAAGTGGAACATTGTGTGAATAAGAATTAAGTGAGTTGAAATTTAGTCCCTAGAGATAGCCTAAAAGAAGATAAAGATCTTTGATATAGTCCAAAGAGCGTAGTCACAGAACTACCCATCATCGAACTATAGATGTTCTTGGATTAAATTCTGGTGGATTGCTATTTTGTTTAGCAATGGTTCACCCAGAGATAGCCGCAACTTGAACCTTTACCATGGTTGAAGATATCATCTTGCTTTGTCATAAATTAGTAGATGTGCTTTGTGCTATTTAAGCATTGAAATATGTCATAAAGCAACATGTTTTGTGTGTCAATAGACTAAACTCTAGAAGGTCGTAAACATGTGTTTTTATATAAGAAGTGACTATTCCATGAGTAAGCTAGTTCGTTATAGCCTTAATAGACTAGCAATAGTAGCCATGAACAAAGGTGACTTTTATCAATTAAAACATTAAATATAGGGGATAGAAGTTAGAATTACAACTTGAGGAAATATTGTAATCTAACACTATTCTTTATATATCAGGAAATGACCCCTAAAGTAGGAAGCGAAGAGGACACATTATCTCGCAAGATGAAGCAAACTAAAAGTCTTGGAGGAAAGTTGAAAATATTAAACAAAATGGTGGAGGACATTTTTGCGATGAATTTTGAGTTGAAAGAACAAGTAAATGATCTTAAGGAACAACTGGTCCAACAGGGCCAACTGCTAGATAACTTGGAAGCTCAAAAGTGCAAATCTGGGACATTGCAAGTCAAGTCCAATTCACAAGAAAAGAGGCCTATTTTCAATTATGCCATTTTGTCAGAACCCGAATGACAAATTTTAAGGAAGAGAAAGAGTGTCGGTTTTATGAAGTGGGAGCAAGAACAAAATTGAAAAAAGAAGCAAGTTTGCTTCAAGAAGGGACTCCAAAAACTGAGACTAACAAGTTACAAGAATCATCTTCCATTGTGTAGGAAAAGGGAAAGAAACATGTAGGTCCTCTGGGGGATGCTTTACATGTAAGGGACAACATTATGCAAAAATATGCCCACAACGTGCAGGAACAAGTAAAATTGTGATGAATCACAAAATCCACGTTGCCACCGAAAGTCCAAATTTGGAAGGGCAAGCTACTCTATCACTCATGAATGATGGTGAATCCCTTAGTCATTCCAATGGAATCAACTAAAATTCTAGAGTTTCACTCCAAGACTATGAGGAAGCGTAATATTATGAAAAGACACTATCCTTATTTATTTAATGATGCTATGTAATAATACAGGTTGAACTATGGACCACTTATGCAAAGTGGAAACTATGCCAAAAACTATGTTTTATTGTTTGTTATGTAATAATGCAGGAAAACACAGAGGACTGTGTTTAATATAAGGGGGAGTATGTCACATCCCACCTTGGAGGACTATTTTTAAGTTGCTATTTGTGTAATGGTAGCTGGTTTCAATGCTTAATATAGTTGCATTGTATTTGTCAAAAGAAAATGATGTTGCATTGCTTGATTGCAGGAACATTTATTTTCATAGGTGGAAGACTGACCACCAAAGGGAAATGATGACTATGACAACTCAACAGGTAAAGCTCATATTCCTATCATCACTAGTTACCTCCCTGATGGCGGTGTTACTTGAGTATTACTCTAAAAAGTCCCACCCAATCAAAGGAAAAATGGTGATGGGGGATACTGAGCACATGCATTGAGTGCTTGTATGCCATTTGTGTGTGTTTTATATTTGATTTCATGATTAATTTGCATGAGATTGGTTTAATTGAATTTTACTTGAAAATGCACATTAAATAATATTTTGCATTTTACAAATTACTCTAAATATATATATATATATAATATCATGCAATTTATCATGATTTAGTGAAATCTTAATTTGAGCAATTTTTAAAGTAAAGGATTTATTGGATCTAGTCGATCCTATTTTAGAAGGAAATTAGGTAGTTTGTTTTTATGAGCTTGTTCAATTTTAAATTGGATTAAAAAAAAAAACTACCTTGTAGATTTAAATAATAAATCTTTCCTTCATATGGCTACTTTGGGAAGGTTGAAATAGTGGATAAGATTCTGCTCTTATCTCTATGGATTCCCTTTCCATTAAAAAATATTTATATATATTAAAGGAAGCTTTAGCTTGGGGTGAGAAAAAGAAGATAAAATAAATAAAATATATATAATTAGAAGCATCTTTTATGAAAGAAAGAAAGAAAAATAATATAAATAAATATATATATATTTAGAAACATCTTTCTTGTCTAAGAAGAAAGAGAGCTATAAATTGCCATTGAGATTGAGAAAAAGGGAGGTTATGTTATGCTATGTTGGAAGGAGAAGGTTGGAGAAGAAGAAGAGCTTAAGGAAGTCCAAGGGTAGCAATCAACTACCAAAAAAATTCCAGGTTGGATCTAACCATTATAGTTTATCTTAGTGCTTGTCAAATGTGAAACGAAATAGAATCACACATATTTGTATAGTGTACTTTATATCTCATTGGTTTTATTTCAAATGCGTGATTTGGACAAAGCATGTTGATTTCAAAGTTCTTAATTTTAATTTTATTAGACTATGCACTAGCTAACTTTAATCATGGTAGATTGATAACCTTATTCTTTTAATGATGTTACACCTGTGATTTTTGGTATGGCCTAGCTTACATGTTCTTTGGTGTATTGGTATACCACCATGTCACATAAATAATAACCTTGTCGTCGGTTTCATAGTAAAGAAACTTGGATTTGTTCTTTACCATGCCAAGAACTCAGACCAAAATCAAAGAGGTCCAACCTATTTTTGCAATGCTGATTTGTTATTCCACTCTACCATTGGTACACTCGTGATTACAATATGATTAAGGGATGGTAATCTTCCCATGGATGTATTTAATTTTTATCCTTTATGCCATCGACACTTTAATATTAAGCTAAAAATGGGAGTTTGATATCTGTGACCCTTGGCTAGCGAGAAGCCCTAAATTTTGTAGGATTGGAAATTACCATGTCATAGTTTGGTATTCTATACTGAAAGGTAAAATAGATCTTTCCATTTTATTTTTTGTTCATCTGTCAAAAATCTATTGTGGATCATAGACACTCTCACCTCGGTTTCTGAACTACCTATCTCTACCTATGTCCATCCTTAGCTCTTTAGTATGATTATTCCTCTCCATTTCATAGTTTAATTACCTCTGTAGATTGCCTTCACCATCGTCAATAATGATAGTAAAATTTTCCCTCAAGTCTTAGTCGCACCTCCATGGGTTATCTCCAATGCGAAGCAAGTTTTGTTGAATCCATGCAAGGTGCGGAAGTTAAAATTTAGCTTATATATTCCTTCTTAATTGAGCAACAGACCACCTATATAATGTATTGTTTACACCTTGGTTACTAGATCCACTAATATTTTAATCTTCTCATATCTATATTCAAACTGGGAGGTTTGAGTTGAGATCTTGTCATTTACCTAAACTCTTGTTTGGACAAACATAGTGCAAGCCTTCAAAGGCTATCATGCATTTTCATTTGAAATAATTTAGCCGACCCTTGAACTTCGGGTAGACAATGATGACTTGGTGAAATGGGTCTCACAACGGTCGTATAAAATAAATTTTCAATGTCCCTAGAGAATCATATAATTTTGATATTCTTTTCCTGAATTGAACTGATGGAAAAGATAACCCATGGATACCATGGTACATATAATATTTAAAATTTATTCCATTACATCGTCCTCTCCTTTGTTGAAAAGTTTTATATAACAATACCAAAGCTTAATACTTGGCAAGAAGGGTTTAGAAACATATATGGGTGCTTTGTATTTAGTCAGTATATATTTGTATATGATCTCTTGAACTTGTTGATGTCAAAACTTACCTATATTTGGGATGGATTGATTGGTCTTAGCACCTTTATTTGAGGATTAACATAACCTTATGATCGTTTTATCTTGGAAAGACTATAGTAAAGTTTTGGATCATAAAACTAAAATATGAAAAGCAAATCTATATGCTGAATATATCTCTAAAGTCCAATTTTCAAAGAAGAGTTCCTGTATATTTTTATAAAGTAGGGAATTTCTCTATAATGTGAATATATTGGTAATTATGAAGCCAATTAAAATTAGATACTTTGATTAGATACTTTATATCAATTTTTATTGATAATATTTATGATCAAGTAAAGTATGTATATTGTATTCATATTATTTTGTGGGTGCTACAATGACATTTACTTATGAATACAATCATCTAGAATATTGGAAGAATATCTTCTAGTTTTGTAAGGTTTGGATTGGTGTCCATTCCTTGGGAAGAGGTATGGGACTCTTCCTTAAGTTTGGTGATATTCCAAACAAATGATGGTTGGAATTATGAATCAATCCTTATTTATGAAAATATTAAGGATGGATGAATCATCTATTCATGATTGGTGATTTCTTTGTATGTGATATACAAAGATGTGATGCATGTTTGCATATAAATGATGAATGGGATTAAGAATTAATCCTTGTTATGATGAATGAATTGTTTATTCATGCTTGGTGATTTTCTATGTTAAATGTGGGAAGTAAATGGAGGTAATAATTTTAGTGAAATTATAGATTTTGTATGTAAAATACATACTATGATTTATTATGAAATTTTTAATGAATGGAATCCATTAGAAGAATGGATGATCTTGGTGTCCATCTAGGAAGAGGTATGGGACTCTTCCAAACGTCCCTGACAATCAAAGGAATGGCATTTATGATTGGGATTAGAAAAGTAAATTATTTAGAGATGGACCTTGATGCTAGATGATTTATGGGAATTTATGGGGATTTCCTCTTTTGAGAGATTGATTGAATAGTATTAAAGCAAATCTTGGAGGTAAATTTGGTATCATTTGGAGATAAGAGAAATAATATTTGGATTGGATTTGATAACCAAATTAGCAAGATAATTAGAGATTATGTTGGATCAAATTTTGGGAAAAATTTGATAACATTTTACAAATGCATTCTTGAAAACTTTATGATAGAGGATGAAATAATTGAATGCATATTGGGATCCAGTGATGGAAATGAATTGATTTGAGAGCTAACCTTGGATTGAAATATAAAAATTGTGTAGGATATTTGATGCATTTTTAGCTCACATTTGGGAAGAGAATTGATAGGATTTGGAAAGTAATGAAATGGATTTTGGATCAAATTTAGGAAGCAAATTTGATAGCAATTGAGAATCAATTGAATAGATCAATATGTTGTACTCAATGGGGATATTAGACTCCTATTGATTTGTATATAATCAAAGGAAATAACTTTAGTATAATGAGCTTTATATTACCCATGCTAAACCTCTAAGGGTTTACTTTTATTAACCTAATATTAAGGAGAAAGGTGGCTGACATGGGTTGTTACAACATGATATAATTATGAAATGATAGATAATTTAAATTATTAGCTTAAATTATTAATTTAGGAAGAATGGTTTATTAATGAATTAAAGGTATGGGACTTTAATTCATGGATTGACTTTGTGTCAATTATGTAGAATGAATTTGGAATTCATTCTTGAGGGAACTTATATGGTTCTCTCTAACATCGATACGACTTCTCCAAAATAAGATTTCCAATGATTATCATAAACATATGAAAATTCTTAGGATGGCTTAGAGGAAGGAATCAATTAGGAAAATTCCTTAATTGCATCATGAGTTTAAAGGGATATATGGATTCCTTATTGGTATGGGAAATACCTTAATGATACAATGATGACTTAGAGAAAGGAATTAGGAAAATTCCTTAATTGCATCATGAATTTGATAAGGAACAGTTGTATTCCTTGCCATGTATAATTGATTGAAAGGGACCCATAGTGGCCCTTCTATATTTGTAATATTTGACATCTTGAGTTTATGAATATGAGGAAAGTACATATTTTGGAGGTTGGATTTATTCCCCATGAGGGTTCCCAGGATAAACAATGTGTCACTCTATTTGTGGTTTGATGTGTTAATTCTTGTGCATGTTGCTTTTACTTCAAAATGAAAATGATTTAAGTGGATGAGATGGTTAAATTCTTGATGAAACAGTTATGCAATTCTTAGATTATGTCAATGTGTACTATGATGCAAGGAATGTATGCTTAACTTTAATATGTTGATGATTTAATGATATTCGATTATGTCAATTATTTTTTGAAATGTATTGGGTAATTATGAATGATGTAGTTAGCTAGCTTTACCTTTCAACAACTAACACTTGATGTATTCAATGGTTGTATGGATGCAAAAAGTAGAATGTAATGGAATGTAAATCTTGCTCAATTGATTAACTCATGTGTGCTACAATCTCAAGAATCATAATGTAATGGATTATATCCCTCAAGGATTAATCGAATTATGTCCACCTCATAAAAATTCATGGTTGGTATAACCTAAATCATTATGATAACAAATTATGGATTAAACCGAGTGGAAACTCGGAGTGGGCACTCCCATGATGGAAAAATAATGTCCTTTTATAATGAACTTAATTGATTCATAACAAAAGGGTTGCCTAAATAAAAAGGGTGGACAAATAAGCCTTAAGAAGTATAAGGTAATATAATCATGGCATTCCAAGGATTATGTAATTTTAATCACGTGTAGTGATTTTGTTATCCCATCGAGAAGATGTGGGTAGGATCTAAGATCCATGAATAACCATTATTGAGGTTATTTCATTATGATGGTTTTCCATCTTCAAGGCATTCACCTATATACTGGTCTTAGCAGACAATATGGTTAAGGGTGATTTCCCTTTTAAGAGGGATGTAATTTAACGCTTGGCCAATGTTCCCATATCCGAGTGGTATGAGGGTTTTATAGAAGTTGATCACTTCTACTCAAGAGTGACTCTGATCAAGTCTTAATAACTCTTGATGCTATTTGCCTTGATAGCTTACAATCCAAATGGAATGATTCTATCTTAGTTCATTATTATGACCCTTGCCTCATGAAAGATGAATATGTATGTCTATATATATATATATATATATATATATATATATATATATATATATATATATATATAAAATTGTGGTAACAAATGGGGTTGTTACATTGAGGTACCATAATTTGTCTTAAGGTGTTAATTAATTTATCTCTATGGATGGTTGAAGTTCTAAGAAGATCTAAAAGATATATCCTAGCTGTTGTATTAGCCAGTTGATCGTTGATATCAAATGGAGTCTTTTGTTGGGATATAATTATGTTATTTCTCTTATGAGGTAATTTTTGAATAGCAAGTGATTAATAAACATCATTTGTTTGAGTGGGAGGTTGATAATTTTGGATTTGGGCTTGTTCTCGAGTAACAGCCCCAATTGTACCTACAATATTGTTTGGTCGAACAACTTGTGGTCTTGTAGTTGAACTTTGTTCAATAGGAAGAATTTATTATGATGAAGGACAAGTGGTTATTATTCTTAAGATGGTTCCTCTAGTGTCTGTGAATTAGTAATAGGTAATATATTGGCCCTGACTCATCTTATGAAGTATTATCATGTTGTGAACTAATGTCTATTTTAGATTTTGATTCACTTTTTGTTTCATCCAAGGATGATGGTTGTGTTCCTCTTTCTTGAATTTGTTTAATTGTCATGTTGGATTGAGTAGTTACAACAATTTTTAGTGGAGGTTTATATGGTAAATAATTTCCAATTGTTCCCACATATCTTGTTGAGTGAGGTGTATTTTTGTAATCTAATTGATTTACAACTTCCTTGCCATGATTTGGCAAAGGGTTTTGAAAGATATACAAATTTTGGTTTACATACTATGCCTGTTGTGGTTGAGTATTTGCTTAAGAATTTTTATTCAGTGGTGGGGTTTCCACTTCTAATTTTCCTTCATCAATTAGATCTTGTACTATATATTTTAATCTTCTACAGGTATTTTTTGGATGTCCATCAACTTGGTGATAGTCACAATGTTGGTCATATTTGTACCACGGTTGAGAAGGATCAAGATGTCATAACTCTGGTAATTTTATTAGACCTCTTTCTACTAGTTGTGGTAAAACCATTGTGAAATATTTGATTTAATCTTGTAAAATTCTATGATGGAAGTTTTTGGGGTTCTTTCAACACAAATTTTTTTGTAGTATCTGTGATATTAACATTTTGAGGGGGTCTATTATTTGTGACCCCATATCCTACCATGTTTATTTTTGTATTTATTTTTAGATGATTTATCTTCATATTTCTTTTTAATTTATCCCCTTATGATTAGGGATTCCTCTACTCTTTTGGCTAAATCTATAGCTTGGTCAAAGGAAGTCATGGTAGTCATGGCTAACTCGTAAGATAATTGTTCTTGTAGATTTCCAATAAAGATATCTAACATTTCTCTTGGAGGTAAGGTGAAATGTAATTTTCCCAAAATTTTCCTCCATCGGGCTAAGAATTCTCCAAAAATTTATTTTTTCCTTGTTTAAGGTTATATAAATATTTTATTGTAATGTGCCTTTCTATGTAACCACCAAATTGATGTACAAACATTTCTGCGGTTTCTTAAAAATTTCTTAGAGAATGTGTTTGTAGCTGATAGTACCATTCTAATGTCATTCCTCCTAAAATATTTAGAAATATTTTTAGCAATAACACATCATCATAAGCGATGTCATGACATGTTGTTCTAAACATACGAATATGTTCTATGGGATCTTCTGTTCCCTTGTAGATCAAAATAATAGGCATAGGGAATCATTTAAGGTATGGCTTAGCAGCAACCGTAGGATATAATGGTTGATTACACATATCTTTATAGCTATACGTAGGATGATATGGGTCGATTTGATGTAAGCATGAAGATAACTGCTTCACTATAGCTTCGAGATGATGTGATGGATCATTGCTTTTATTTTGGTTTATGATGTTGCCATGTGGCGGATAGTAAGTTTGTTGTGCTTTTGTATAAGAAGTTATGGTAGGAACACTATTATGCATAGGGTTCAAAGTATGAGAAGGATATTGGAGTTTATAAGGATTCATATTTTGCTAAATATTTGGTCGAGGTGAACTTGGAACTTGTGTATTTTTATTATTTTTTTGAGAAGAAGAATTTAGGGCAAATACATGTTCAAAATATTGAGAAAGTAAAGTAGGGTTTTTAGATGGTTTTTTTGATTGGAGGTAGTTGCAACATTTGCACCAACGAATTTTTCTAGTGGTGGTTCAGGCACATGTTCTTGGGAGTTATCATTTGGAGGAGGTATATCCTTAGCATTATCTAAAGGAGGATCCTTGTCAATGGTATGTTGTAATGAAGTGTTCATATATGTTTCAGGTTGTGGGCAAAGTTGAAAGGCTGATTCTAAGGCTGCCTCCATTGAAAAATTACCCTTTTCAAGTTGATCTTCTATTTCCAACACATTAGTGATGGCTTCTTGATTTTGATTTAGAAAATTACATAAATGTTGCATGGATTGAAAATGGACACTTCCTTGATGTCCTACTTCTGGATCTATGTCATTAATGGTCTCATCTTCTTCACTTTGTACTATTTGTTGTTCTTGCTATTTTAAAAATTCTTCCATTTTTGCTTCTAAATTAGGGTCAATTTCCAACTCATATTCAGAGCCATTTGGTACCTTTTTACCACTTCTTAGGTTTTTAGGCATCTTTCCTAGCGATGCTAAAAAAGTTTTTTTTTTGTTTTTTTAAGCAAAAAAAATACTGAGCTTTAATTCAAATATTTACAATATTTTATAAAATGACATTGAATGGTTTCAATCTTCTCCAAAGAGCCTATGGATATCATTAATAGGTTCCAAATATTCTAGGCTCATGTAATGTTCTTCCTAAAAAGATAAATCATCTATTAAGAGTTGAATGAAACGAACAAATGTAAATCCTTTAGTTTATGAGTTAACAGGTTGAACTTGTAACTCGTAACAATATTCTCGAAACAAGACCACCCTAGGTGCCTTTTGAAATCTTCTTCTTTGTTCTAGGGTCACTTCATTATTTTCTAGGTATGTTAGGAATTTATGGACGTATAAAGCCTCTTCCAATTAATTATCCCAAGGATAAATAAATGTATGGATACCAGCTCATTTGTTTGCAAGAAAACGCTCACACCCTCTTTTGATTTTGAAGTAAGGAGAATAATAACTAGGTCCTAAGGCTCTAATAATGTCAATTCTCCTAATTTCTCTAATTTCTTGGGATTTATTTTCAATGATACTAAAGTGTTTCCACAAATCTACTTGGTATTCTGTTCCATCACGTTCATAGGAGATATTGACTTTTTGTTTAGTAAGTGTTCTCCTAAGATCTATATAAAAGGATTCATTAAGTCTATTTTCTACCATTTAATGAGATTTTGTTTGTTTTGTTTTAGTTTTTTTTTTTTGATTTTGAAAATATAAAAAAGTTGATAATGAAGGTGTGTTTCACGTCGAGTTCACCAAAGAACGTAGACCCAAATTTTTTTTACCCCTTTCTCCCAGGCTAATGGATTCATGCCTGAAAGGGGGAGGGAAAATGATGACTCTGCATCTCAAATGAGAAGTGTCTGATGTCACACTCTCTTTGGTGTTTTTCTATGAATGGGGTGGGGTTCACCAAGAAATACTTGCTATGACAATTTCCATGCCTAGGTGAGGTAGTATTTTTTATTTGATTGCTTTATCTCACATACAACCTAGGTTTGGCCATAATGCAGTTTCTATCTAGCTATATGCAATTCATCTTCATATGAAAACAAAGCACATAAGTCTATCTAAAAAGTATTTGTAAAATTTAACTAAGATGCAAGGTTTCTAAGTTGATATGCTTTCTTTTTGTATTTTTGTGTTTTGTAAAAGGATGTAATAAATCTATGTTTTTGGGGTTTTTCTATTTTTTGATCTAATAAAAGTGGCTACAGAATAGAGAATATAAATTTGATAGTGAAAAAATGAATTTTGATCATTTACCAGACTCAAAAAATTGATTCTGGATGAAACTAGCTGTACTCTACGAAAACGAATGCATACAGAACAAAAACGGATGAATGATTTCATCCGATGAAACCGGATGCATACATTTTCATTCAAAACCTACAATTTCACAAAAACACACTAGATTTTAAAATTAGGAAAGGAGGATCTGCATAGGCCATAATAGATCATGGTCTGTGGTAGTTAAATCCCCTCGATTCTTTTAGCAAACCATAAAGAAAGTAGAAAGTTGATTATTCTAATCATAAATGAAAAAGCATACTAGATCTAGTAATGAAAAAAGTTTATAATATGAGATTGCATAAATTAATAGTGCTATAATGCTAATAATATAAAACAAAGGATCTAAGATGCAAAATTTTACCCCTAGAGGGACATAGGTATGAAATCATACGTTAAATACGAAACTGTACGCAAAGCACGAAATCGTACACAATTGGTTTAATGCAATGGCTAGTTATTTTTAACAAAAAATGAAAATGGACATAATAATGAAAAAATGGACACATCCATTTTCATACAAATAGTGAGAAAATACAATCCAAATTAAGTGAACGTGACATTTGAGTATATTGAGAGTGATGCCATGGCTAAATGCTCCTTGGATGATGATTTGATAGCGATATCTCCTACTACAACTTGCAAAAAAGATCCAAACTTCTTCTCTTTTCCAAGATCTAAAAATTCATAAACTTGGCTGATTACAATGTATCAGAGAGATTAGAAATGATTGTCTCTATTCGAGGGATCAGGTGAGTGGTGGAAGAAGTTAGTTTTTTGGGCCAAATTAGGCATATGGCTTGATTTTGATGAAAACAGTTGTATCTAGTTTTATCAGATTGTCCATTTTCATCAAGAAGCTGGTGATGCCCATATTAGGTTCAAAATCCAATCTAGACACCTAAATTAGGTGCACGCGTGATTTGGACAAAATCAGATGCATCCAATTTTGTATATATGTTCGGTTTCATCAGGATCAATTATTTTTGTCAAAGAAAGTACAATTAAGCCATTTTTTATATTTTTTGGCATGAATATCGAGGCAAGGGTTTTTGAGGGTGATTTACATGTTATTAGGGAAATTATGATGTTTTAATAATACTAGTGATTTGGAGGTGTGTCCAAATTTGGTGGCTACAATTATACATGATAATATTGTTCTAATACGATTATATGATCATATAACCATTTCAAATTAAAAAAATCAATTAAATATACAAATTTTAATATCTATAATTAATTGATATCTATGTATATAAATAGTTTTAAACTATGAATTTAAATAAAAATTATTAAACAATAATATTTTTAATATTAATTATGGTGATGTATGCAACCTTTCCTCTAGTAAACAACCTCCAAGTAAAAACACTAAACAATCTAAAATAATAATTAGTTCTCCTTTACTAATTGTACTTTAAAAATACAAATTTAATTCTCCTTAAGCCTCCTTGCTCATAAGTATCCATATGGAAAGATATGATTTTAAACATCATTTGATTTTATTCATTATAAAAGACGAACCACTACATTTGAAAAACACTCACAAATATTTAAGAATATAATATGATTTATTTATGAAGCTGTTGGTCACGAATCTGCCACAGGAAAGGATTTTCTAAAACTATGCACCCTAGACCCAACCAACATTGAAAGGCTGGGAGAAAGAAATGTCTCCCAGACCAATCTCCAGAGTGGGCTGGTTCCCTTACTATTCTAAGCTTGTTTTTAGATCAAAGTTATAGGAAAGGAATTGTAAAGATGCAGAAAGAAACGAGAAATATAGCCATGGGTTGAATTTATCTGATTGGAAAAGAACAACAACAGATAACTCTAAGAACGCAAACAACAAATAACAAAAGACAGTGATGTGATTCACTCACAACCTTACGCAAATGACCTCCAAGATAACATTCCAGAACTCACTCCCTTACTAGCAAATTTTAAAACTCAATACATAATTAAAACTAAGCAGCAAATAAGAAATGCGAGCACAAATTAGGAATGCAGAATACAGAAGGAAAAAATACACAAAAAATTGCTTACGAAACCAGAGAGCCAAATGTCTTATATTCATGCAAAGTACTTGAAAAGCTTTCAGCAAAAGTATCTCTCAAACTCCCGACACTTGTTCTTGAGATTTACATTGATTTATATAGAAGACTTGCTTCTTTGCAGCATTAAAAATATGAAACGGACCTCCTCGAGATCTACAAATTATGCAACAGAAACAAGGAGATGATATCCTTAAGCAACCTCAAAGAAACCAGAAATTAAATGCCATAAGGAGGAGTCGGTCATCTTCATTAAATTATTGTTCTTGAAAATATGCTTGAAACCGTTGGAAAAATTATGAACAGTAGCTTCGAATAATGGAAATATTCAATTTTGGCAGCTTGGGCATGTTCTTCTACCTTGACTGCATCATAAAGCAGCAACACATTTAATTTTGGAGCACTTTTAATCATTGAAACTCGCAAAACTACATCAGGCCATTTGAACTGCTTTCTAGCATGAAACTGTAATAGGTCATGAAAACATGACATGTCACGAAATCATGACGTATTTGGCTTCTATATCTCCTTCGCAACCTTGCATCGTGAAAACGCGACGCTGCACGATTTCGCTACATCTTTCATCTCTCTGTTCTCTTCGCTGCATCAAATCACGAAAACATGACATTACGCGATTTCGCTATGTCTTTCCGTTGGCACTTGCATCATTATCTCCATGTCGTGAAAATGAGACAATGCGCAAAATCGCTACACTATATTCTCACTGCTCAGTCTTGGCTTTTACATTGTGAAAATCTGACATGTCGCGATTTTGCTACAATTATCTACACTTAGTCTTTCTTCAACAATGTGTCGTGAAATCGCTACCATTTTCTTGCTGCTACCCTTTATCGCCCTGAATGTCATGAAATCACGACGCCAACTTCTTTCCTACCCTTAGCCTTAATAATGTCGTGAAATCGCTACAAGTTCTGTCTCGCTCAGCTTCATCCTGCAAATGTCACAAAATTGCTACCATTTTCTGCCTTAAGCCTTCCTTGCTCACTATGTCGCGAAATCACAATGTTTGCTTGCATTTTTCACTATTCCCACTTTCTATCATGATTTCATGACGTCTTCATCTTTCTTGGACCCATTCTCAAAAGTTTCATGAAATCGCTACACCATTCGTGCCTTAGACTCTTTCATCCACCTGAACCACGACCACACAACACGTAGTGATTTCACTACATCCTTTGCTTGGTTTGGCTTCATACTACAACTGGCATGAAATCGCTACCATTTTTTGCCTTGAGCTTTTCTGTCCACCCACGCCGTGAAAACACGACGCGTCATGATTTCACGACGTCTTTTGCTTTGCGTGCCTTGCTTACTATTATGTCATGAAATCACGACAAGTTTGATTATCATTGTCCTTAGCTTGGTTTTGTCGTGATTTCATGACGTTTTCGAGTCTCGTCGCTTGCCGCTAAGTTATGTCACGATTTTGCGACACATTGTTGCTCTGCCCTCTGTTGACCATTTGACCACGATTTTCCAATGCATCGCGATATCGTGACGGTTTTGCCCCCCTGCTGCCGTTGACTGCACTGACCGCAATTTTTTGACACATCATGAAATTGCGACAATTTTGCATTTGTTTTCTCTCTCCTCATTCGACCCGCGATAATGCGACATGTCACGATGATGCAGGAGCATCCGGTGGCGAAGCTGCAATCTTGCATCACCCAAAATGTATTTTTTTTTCTTAAGTACTAAAACTGTCGCGATATCGCGACGCTTTTTGAAGAAGGTCGCCAGTGGGCCAAACTGTCGCGATATCGCGACGCTTTTTCATGGAAAGGGCCAAGGCGTGAAACTATCGCGAAATCGTGACATTTTTGAAGAAAAGCAGCTTCAGCGCCAAACGGTCGCGAAATCGTGACATTTTCAAAGGAATGCAGCTTCAGCGCAAAACGGTCGCGAAATCGTGACATTTTCAAAGGAATGCAGCCCAAAGGTGCGAAATCGCGACATTTTCAAAGGAATGCAGCTTCACGCCAAACGGTCGCGAAATCGCGACAATTCCGGAGGAAAGCAGCTTCAGCGCCCAACGGTCGCGAAATCGCGACAGCTCCGAGGCAAAGTCACTTGAGCGCCAAATGGTCACGAAATCGCGACGCTTCCGGGAAGCAAGATTTGAAAGCACAGGGACATCTTCGGCAAAATATTCTAAGGCACAAGAATGGTCGCGAAATCGCGACACCTTCGAAGGCAAGCTTAAAGGACGTCGCGAAATCGCGACACCTTCGAAGACAAAGTTCAAAGACGTCGCGAAATCGTGACACCTTCGAAGACAAGAGTTCAAGGACGTCATGAAATCACGACACCTTCGAAGGCAAGGCTCAAAGACGTCGCGAAATCGTGACACTTCCGGAAGAAAGGTTCCTAAACGCAAAGTGGTCGCGAAATCGCGAAATCGTGACACTTCCGAGCCGAAGACTCAAGGGCGTGAAATGGTCGCGAAATCGTGACATGTCGCGGTTTCGCGGCCCGAAACGAAGCAGCAAGTACGGAATGCAAAGATGTCACGAAATCGCGACATGTCACGGTTTCGCGGCCCAAAGGAGGAAAGCGAGTAAGAAAGGCCTAGACGTCGCGATTTCGCGACGTGTCACGGAATCGCGGCCCCAAGGAGGAGAGAGAAGCCTAACGCCAAAAACGTCGTGATATCGCGACCAAAGAGGAGAGAGAAAGTATTGGAGCAAAAACGTCGCGATATCGCGACCAGAGCTCTCACGACGTTGACCAGCCGACGATTGCAGAGACCAGTGCAGAGGGACACGTGGCGTGAAGTTACAGGTGGCCCGAGAGTATGGAGCGGTTACAGGGACTCTGGCAAGGGGACGCGTGGCATCAAATTACAAGCGGCTGTGACGCATCCCTTTGAATGATGAATTGGCGAAAGGATTGACAGGCGGTCGCAGCGACACTCCGCCACCCCAGACCATGATAATACGGGGCACCTGGCAACATGTTGCAGGCGGTCACAGGACATTCGTGCGAAGGGTTACAGGGAATCCCGCACTTGATGTAATGATGGAAAGAAGTTGGGGCCGGTGATATAAAAAGACCGCGCATGCATTGTATTGGGGGACTCCTGGCCATTTATTTTGGGAATTGCTGTGTATTCGAATTAAGACCTCTATTTAATGAAACTTGCTAGAATTTTGGCCTGTGCATTGTTGATCTCGACACTCTTGCTGTGTGTTGTTTATAGCCCTATATCAAGTGGTATCAGAGCAGGTTGGTTCTGAGAGTGCAAACCGATCGCCGAACAGAGAGGCAGTTTGCGCCAGGACTGTGGTTGTGGGTTGCGAAGAAGAAGCAGGATGCCTCCGCGTAGAGACCGTGGTGGTATAAGGCACAGGCGAGCAAGAAGGGAGGAGGTCGATCTAAGAGCCCTGCAGAGGCAAGTTGAGGCCCTGCAAGAGGAAATTCGAAGAGGAGTCGAGCCGAGAAGGGAAGAACCCAGCGAAGATGAAGTGTGGGAAGAAGAGGTTCCATCCGACGAAGAAGAGGCTTTGGATCCAGCAGAGGCTAGGCTGTATAGGGCCATCTCCCAAATCGGGAAGAAGCCAAAATTTGACGTCTCCACTTACTCGGGGAACCTCAACCCTGAGGAGTTGATAGACTGGATCAACGACATGGAGGAGTATTTTGAATACGAAGAGATATCAGATCCAAATCGGATCAGGTTCACGAAAACCAAGCCGAAAGGACATGCTAGCATCTGGTGGAAAGGAGTGCAGTTGGAAAGGAACAGGAGGGGAAAGGAAAGGATCACCAGGTGGGATAGGATGGTAGAGAAACTAAAGAGGCAGCTCATCCCTACAGATTATGAGCTGGACTTGTTAAAGAAAATGCAGAGTCTTCGACAAGCTAGTAAGACTCGTCAAGGAATATACTGAAGAGTTCTATCAAATCTCAATCAGAACCGGCCATTCGGAGGCGAATAAGGAGAAGGTCGCACGTTACATCAATGGATTGCGAACCAAGTATTCAAGAAGAGTTGGGGCTGGTTAGAATGAGCACAGTAGAGGATGCATATCAATTTGCATTAAAAGTGGAGGAGAAACCGAATAGGAGGTTTGATGGTAAGCAAGAGAGGGAAGGACAGGGGTGGAAGAGCCGGTGGAAGAGGCAAGTGGTGGAAGATACAAAGATTTTGGGAAAATTGGTGAAGCTAGCAGTAGCCAGAAATAGAAGGAAGTGAAAGATGAGGATGACCAATGCCCACGCAATCATAACAACAACTACCCAAGAGGAAGAGGTAGGTCCTGGGCGAGGGTTTGGCAGAGGTGTCTTTCGAGGAACCTCGCTTCAACTACGGAGAAGAAGGACACAGGGCATACAACTGCCCGCAAGCATCAAGAGAGGCCAAATCGAAGACCTGAGGGTCAGGCCCGAGCCGCTGTAGCAGACGAAGGTGTAGAGTCTGAGCACTCAGAGGAGGCAGAAAGAGGAGAAGCGATGATCATCAGAAGAGTCCTATTAAATGAAGAGAAAAGGGGAGACCAAAGGAACAGCCTATTTCGAACAAGATGCAAGTGCGCAGCAAGGTATGTAACATCATCATAGATAATGGAAGCACTGACAATTTGGTTTCTGAGGAAATGGTTGCCAAGCTGCAGCTGGAGAGGAGAAAACACCCGCACCCTTATCGGATTGCATGGTTGCAAAAGGACCATCGGGTGCTGGTCAGTGAGCAATGCATGGTGAAGTTCAATATTGGAACTTACCAAGATGAGGTTTTGTGTGACATCTTGCCTATGGATGCATGTCACCTGCTGCTTGGGAGACCATGGCAGCTTGACCGAAGTGTTGTCCATGATGGTCGAGCCAACACATATTCTCTCGTCAAAGAATGGAGTTCGCCACAAGTTAAAACCCCCGAAGGAGGCGGATGAGAAAGTATGCAAGCAAGTGCACGAGTCTGTCTAGTTGATGGCAGAAGATTCTTGGAAGGCCTGAAGCCGGATCATATGTGCTATGCTATAATCCCTAGTGGTTAGGGAAGAAGGATGCAAGGAAATTCCAGTGGAAGTCATGGGACCGTTAGAAGAATTCCCAGATATCATTTCAGATAATGTTCCTGAAGGTTTACCGCCTGTTAGGAAGATCAGTCACCACATAGATTTGGTGCCTGGATCGAGCTTGCCAAACAAGGCTGCACATCAAATGACGCCTGTGGAGACTGAGGAACTAAATCGGAAAGTTCAGGATCTCGTTGAAGAAGGGACTGATTAGGGAGAGTCTTAGTCCATGTGTTGTACCAGCAGTATTAGCACCCAAGAAGGATGGAGAATGGAGGATGTGCACCGACTCTCGGGCAATCAACAAGATCACCATTAAATACAGGTTCCCACTGCCAAGGATGGATGATATCATGGACTGCTTGAGTGGAGCTGAGTACTTCACAAAAATTGACTTGAAAAGTGGGTACCATCAGATTCGCATTAGAGAAGGGGATGAGTGGAAGACAACCTTTAAAACCAGAGAGGGGCTGTATGAGTGGTTGGTTATGCCATTTGGATTAACCAATGCACCTAGTACCTTTATGAGGTTAATGAATGAGGTTCTGAAGGAATTTCTGGGCAAATTTGTTATTGTTTACTTGGATGATATACTGATTTTTAGCAGAACCTTAGAGGAGCACCTGATGCACATCAAGAAGGTTTTTGAGAAACTGCGGGAGGAGCAGTTACTGATCAATCTGAAGAAGTGCAACTTTGTGAAGAAGGAGCTGGTATACCTGGGATTTGTTATATCAGCTAATGGTCTCAAAATGGACCCCAAAAAGGTGAAGGCTATCCTAGAATGGCCTGTCCCAAGAAGTGTGACCGAGGTTAGATCATTTCATGGTCTGGCCAGTTTCTACAGAAAATTCATTAGAAACTTCAACAGTATTTGTGCATCTCTTACAGAGACAATGAAGGGGAACAAGAAGGAATTCCAATGGACGGTTGGAGCAGATAAAAGCTTTGCTATGCTGAAGAAGAAGGTCACTGAACAACCCGTCTTAGCACTTCCAGATTTCAATAAGGTGTTTCAGGTAGATCTGCGATGCGAGTGGCAAGTGCGATAGGAGCCGTATTGAGCCAAGAGGGTAGGCCTGTAGCTTATTTCAGCGAGAAGCTCAATGATGCCAGGAGAAAGTATTCGGTATATGATCAAGAGTTCTACGCCATAGTCCAAGCGCTTAAGAAATGGAGGCATTATTTGTTGCCCAAGGAGTTTGTTCTCTATACCGACCATCAAGCGCTGGCAATATATTAACAGTCAAGGAAAATTGAATCAGAGGCACCTGAAATGGGTAGAGTTCCTGCAGAGCTATACCTTTGTGCTGAAGCATCGGAGTGGAAGATCCAATAGGGTGGCAGATGCACTGAGTAGGAGGCAATGTCTGATGCTAGAAATGAAAGTGGAGGTTGTTGGGTTTGCTGAACTCAAGAACTTATACCCTGCAGACCCCGATTTCGTAGGAGCTTGGAAAGCCTGCACTGCGCCTGTTGCGTTGGACAGGACTAAATGGTTGGATTACCTGATTCAAGATGGAATGTTGTTTAGGGGGAACCAGTTGTGCATTCCGAGGAGCTCAATGAGAGAGAACCTCATTAAAGAAAAGCACAATGGGGGTTTAGCTGGACACTTCGATCGTGACAAGACCATCTCACTGGTTAGTGAAAACTATTACTGGCCACAATTGCAACAGGATGTGGCAAAGTTTGTGCAGAGTTGCAGGATTTTCCAGATGGCAAAGGGTATGAGGCAGCCTACTGGTTTGTATCAACCGCTACCTATACCTGAAAGACCGTGGGAAGATATTAGTATGGATTTTGTGCTTGGTTTGCCCAGGACGCAGAGGGGGCACGATTCCATATTTGTGGTAGTGGACAGATTTTCGAAAATGGCACACTTTATCCCGTGCCGTAAGACTAGCGATGCGGTCCATGTAGCTGGTTTGTTCTTTAAGGAAGTGGTACGCCTTCATGGGCTGCCAAGAAGCATTGTGTCGGACAGGGATACCAAGTTTGTAGGTTATTTCTGGAAGACCCCGTGGAAGAAACTCGAAGACGGAGTTAAAGTTCAGTTCTGCATACCACCCCCAAACAGATGGCCAAACAGAGGTGGTTAATAGGAGTTTGGGCAACCTACTACGATGTTTGGTAGGGGACAAGCCCAAGGGATGGGATCTAGTTCTGCCGCAAGCAGAATTCGCGTATAACAGCTCGGTCAATAGGAGCACAAATAAATCCCCATTCCAGATTATCTATGGGAGCAGCCCAAGAAACGCTTCAGAATTAAGAAGGATAGATCCGAGGGAGAAATGCAGTGCTGAAGCAGAAGACTTTGCTGAACACCTGAAGGGAGTGCATGAGGAAGTGACAAAACACATTGCCAAGATGAATGCTCAGGCACAAGGCAAGGGCGGATCAAAAACGCAGAGCTAAGGAGTTCCAAGTAGGAGATTCTGTCATGGTCCATCTGAGGAAGGAACGGTTTCCTGCCAAGACCTACAACAAACTGAAAATGAAGAAATTTGGGCCATGTAAGATCATTGGCAAACGGGATTCGGGTAATGCCTACGAGGTGGAGTTACCAAGCGAACTTAACATCTCCCCCGTGTTTAACATCTCGGATTTGACCGAGTATCATGAAGGAGAAAGCAAGTGAGATACCCAATCCGGATTTGTGGAGCATTCCAAGCAGTCATTCCAATTGCGGACGAGATAGAAGAAGTTCTAGATACGCGCGAGGGCCGAAGTACTCGGAACAAGAATTACTCTGAGTATCTAGTCAAATGGAAGGGCAGACCCATGGAAGATGCGACTTGGTTATCAAAGGCAGAGGTTGATCACCTGGGTCTACCTCGAAAAGATCAGAAGTGAGGTCACTTCTCAAACTCACCCCGGGTGTCTGATGCAGGAGCATCCGGTGGCGAAGCTGCAATCTTGCATCACCCAAAATGTATTTTTTCCTTAAGTACTAAAACTGTCGCGATATCGCGACGCTTTTTGAAGAAGGTCGCCAGCGGGCCAAACTGTCGCGATATCGCGACGCTTTTTCATGGAAAGGGCCAAGGCGTGAAACTGTCGCGAAATCATGACATTTTTGAAGAAAAGCAGCTTCAGCACAAAACGGTCACGAAATCATGACATTTTCAAAGGAATGCAGCTTCAGCAAAACGGTCACGAAATCGTGACATTTTCAAAGGAATGCAGCCAGCGCCAAACGGTCGCGAAATCATGACAATTTCAAAGGAAAGCCCCAACGGTCGTGAAATCGCGACGCCCAACGGTCGAAATCGTGATAGCTCCGAGGCAAAGTCACTTGAGCGCCAAATGGTCACGAAATCGTGACGCTTCCGGAAGCAAGATTTGAAAGCACAGGGACATCTTTGGCAAAATATTCTAAGGCACAAGAATGGTCACGAAATCGCGACACCTTCGAAGGCAAGCTTAAAGGACGTCGCGAAATCGTGACACCTTCGAAGACAAAGTTCAAAAGACGTCACGAAATCGTGACACCTTCGAAGACAGGTTCCAAGACTTAGCACAAAATCATCGCAACACCTTCGAAGGGCAGAGCTCAAAGACGTCACGAAATCGTGACACTTCCGAAAGAAAGGTTCTTAAATGCAAAGTGGTCATGAAATCGTGACACTTCCGAGCCGAAGACTCAAGGGCGTGAAATGGTCACGAAATCGCGACATGTCACGGTTTCGCGGCCCGAAACGAAGCAGCAAGTACGGAATGCAAAGATGTCGCGAAATCGTGACATGTCACGGTTTCGCGGCCCAAAGGAGGAAAGCGAGTAAGAAAGGCCTAGACGTCGCGATTTCGCGACGTGTCGCGGAATCGCGGCCCCAAGGAGGAGAGAGAAGCCTAACGCCAAAAACGTCGCGATATCGCGACCAAAGAGGAGAGAGAAAGTATTGGAGCAAAAACGTCGTGATATCGCGACCAGAGCTCTCACGACGTTGACCAGCCGGCGATTGCAGAGACCAATGCAGAGGGACACGTGGCGTGAAGTTACAGGTGGCCCGAGAGTATGGAGCGGTTATAGGGACTCTGGCAAGGGGACGCGTGGCATCAAATTACAAGCGGCTGTGACGCATCCCTTTGAATGATGAATTGGCGAAAGGATTGACAGGCGGCCACAGCGCACTCCGCCACCCTAGACCATGATAATACGGGGCACCTGGCAGCATGTTGCAGGCGATCACAGGACATTCGTGCGAAGGGTTACAGGGAATCCCGCACTTGATGTAATGATGGAAAGAAGTTGGGGCCGGTGATATAAAAAGACCGCGCATGCATTGTATTGGGGGACTCCTGGCCATTTATTTTGGGAATTGCTGTGTATTCGAATTAAGACCTCTGTTTAATGAAACTTGCTAGAATTTTGGCCTGTGCATTGTTGATCTCGGCACTCTTGCTGTGTGTTGTTTATAGCCCTATATCACACGATATCACGATGGTTTTCAACTTTGGTTCTCCATGCTATTTTGTGTTGCGATTTCATGACAGTATTTAGACTTAGTTTTTTTTTGCATCAAAACCTATAGAGGAGTTAGAATTTCAACAACTTATGCATGAATAAACAACAATCAAATAAATGTGGCAAAAATGCCAACATTCTTGGCGGCTCACGGGGTATACAGTTTTGCTGTATGCAAGAATCCCAGGCCTAAATCCATTGGGCAACAAAGTCATGAAAACTTAGAATAGAAAGATGGCTGCTGGGGTACGTCTCAGTGGACTGCTGCAACAACTTTTGCTAAATGACTAAAACTTCAAGGAATTCTGTATTTGACTCAACTGATCAGGTGCTGTAAAATAATCTCAATGAAAGCACCAGAGATACAAAAATGGAAATGAATGGAATGAGATCATGTGGATGCATAGGTGGTGAAATACGAATGGAATAGTGATATGATGGAATGGTGAAGTAGAGGAGTGATGCGGTAGATACAGTAACAGGATGCTTTTGTGCTACCAGCTGCGATGGAAGGGGATTGGAAGTAAATGAATTAATGGAATGGAAGTGGAATAAATGATGAGAAAGGTGTGAATTGTGGATAAACTAATGCTAAAATGACATATAACTTAGAAGAAAGGGATAAGAAGAAGCTGGAATAACAAGAAGGGGAAAAGAAACAACAACAGCGGCTCTTTTTTTTTTTACTGCAGAAGAAAAAGGAGTAGAAGGAGGAAAATGAAGAAGGGAAGGGAAGAAAAAGGAAGGGGAAGGAAGAAAGTGATAGGAAGCCACTAACTACTAGGAAAGAAAAAGAAAGAAATGCGTACCTACGGGATCGCATGCAAAAAGAGCCGAAGTAGACAAATGAAAACAACATTTTTTTTCTGTTCTTTTTTTTTTTTTGTTGCTATATATAATAATTTACGACATGATTGGCATGTCGTCACCAGAAACCCAGTTTTAGAAGGTTATCCAGTAAATCGGCAGTGTCCTGACCAGATCCGATCATACTTGAGTTGATCCTTAAAATTGGGATGACCACCTCCTAAAGTTCTCCATGTTTCAGACACGGGCAAGTTATCCTGCATGCCAGTACTCATACAATTGACAAATAATGTGGCAAAGAAGTTTTCCGCATGGAAAGCTCTGGTAGATACCCATTGTATTAATGACTGAAGCCAATACCACCATCTTGAAGAGTTCCCTAGTTGTGGACTGAGAACAGGTTCCTCCAACTCCTGGATCTGATCACAGAAATTGTCTAGCAACAGTAATTTCTCCAAGATCTCTTTAGACTCTTCCTCTTGATGAGGCATCTTCAACAGGTTCCGACTAAATGCTTGTGTGTTGTGCAAAGTTATGCCCTCCTGGTGCTCAAGTTTTTCTTCTCCTTCGCTCATCTCCTCTTGATCCACCTTCTGATAGAAATTACAAGCAACCATATCATCTATGGCTGGGACAATGCTTGCATATTCCCATAATTTTTCGATGAAGTCTACCTCTTGAGTTCCACACAACTGCATCTCTAGTTTTTGCACAACATATGGAATCTGGCATGATGAATACTGCATAGGGTAGACAGGGGTGGTGACTATCGGATAAGGTAATGGAGCTTCTCTCCACTGCAACTTTCCTGATAGGAGCAAAAGCTACTCTGCTTGTAATGCTTCCTCAAAGATTTGAGGGAATCTATGTTCGCCTGATTGCAGCAAGAGAAGACTTATGTCTAGATGGAAAGCTCGAACACAGAAGAAGTGGGCTTGGGTGGGTGTGGGTCGGATCATCTCTAGAATTCTCCTCCAACTCATGCTGAATCGAACATTGAAGTCGGTGATACTCTCCAGGGGTGCTCTCGTGATGTACATGAAAAATTGGAAGGGATCCTGAGAGCTATAAAAGAGATCCTCATCGAATCGTTTGATTAGCGCTCTCGCTAGGTCATCCCATGAGCTGATGCTTTGAAGCCTAAGCAGTTTGTACCACTGTAATGTCCTTCCTTGCAAAGACAAAACCAAAATTCTGAGCATAACATATTCGTGAACTATATCATGTAAAGTCGACAAGGTAGCAATATCTTCAACATGCTCTCAGGCCATTCCTTGGGTGCCATTATATTTTGTTAGGGCTTTCAAGGAACTTTTGGGAATATCGTGTCAAATTTGGAGATTTAGAGGGCCAGGATCATCCCATCTAGGACAGCTTACCCATGCCATTATCTCTCTTTTTTTTTTAGCTTTAAAAGGTGGGTGTCCACAATTCAAAAATTTAGATCTTCAACTCAGCAAAGTCACCAGATGAACTTACAAATCGTCGCTATGAGGTCAAGACAGCTCATCGAAATCTTGGGGACATCGGGTATGAAACAATAAAATGATCAATCTCATCGATTATGGATCTTTTGAGACAGAATAAGTCTGTCCCATCGGGCGTGCCAAAAACTATTGGTCACGAATCTGCCACAGGAAAGGATTTTCTAAAACTATGCACCCTAGACCCAACCAACATTGAAAGGCTGGGAGAAAGAAATGTCTCCCAGACCAATCTATAGAGTGGGCTGGTTCCCTTACTATTCTAAGCTTGTTTTTAGATCAAATTTACAAGAAAGGAATTGTAAAGATGTAGAAAGAAACAAGAAATATAGTCATGGGCCGAATTTATCTGATCGGGAAAGAACAACAGCAGATAACTCTAAGTATGCAAACAACAAATAACAGAAGACAGTGACGTGATTCACTCACAACCTTGCACAGATGACCTCCAAGATAACATTCCAGAACTCACTCCCTTACTAGCAAATGTTAAAACTCAATACAAAATTAAAACTAAGCAGCAAATAAGAAATGCAAGCACAAATTAGGAATGTAGAATACAGAAGGGAAAATACACAAAAAATTGCTTGCGAAACCAGAGAGTCGAATGTCTTATATTCATGCAAAGTACTTGAAAAGATTTCAGCAAAAGTATCTCTCAAACTTCGGACACTTGTTCTTGAGATTTACATTGATTTATATAGAAGCCTTGCTTCTTTGCAACATTAAAAATATGAAATGGACCTCCTCGAGATCTACAAATTATGCAACGAAAACAAGGAGATGATATCCTTAAACAGCCTCAAAGAAACTAGAAATTAAATGCCATAAGGAGGAGTCGGCCGTCTTCATTAAATTATTGTTCTTGAAAATATGCTTGAAACCGTTGGAAAAATCATGAACAGTAGCTTTGAATAATGGAAATCTTTAATTCTGGTAGCTTGGGCATGTTCTTCTACCTTGATCACATTGGAAAGCAGCAACACATTTAATTCTGGAGCGCTTTTAATCATCGGAAATCACAAAACTGCATCGGGCCATTTGAACTGCTTTCTGGCACAAAACTGTAACAGGTCACGAAAACATGACATGTCGCGAAATCACGACGTCTTTGGCTTCTATATCTCCTTCACAACCTTGCACCACAAAAATGTGACACTGCACGATTTTGCTACATCTTTCATCTCTCTGTTCTCTTCGCTACATCAAATCGTGAAAACATGACATTGCATGATTTTGCTACGTCTTTTCATTGGCACTTGCATCATTATCTCCATGTCGCAAAAATGAGACAATACGCGAAATCGCTACACTATCTTCTCACTGCTCAGTCTTGGCTTTTACATCGCGAAAATCCGACATGTCACGATTTCGCTACAATTCTCTACATTTAGTCTTTCTTCAACAATGTGTCGCGAAATCGCTACCATTTCCTTGCTGCTAGCCTTTATCGCCCTGAATGTCACAAAATCACGATGCCAACTTCTTTCCTACCCTTAGCCTTAATAATGTCGTGAAATCGCTACAAGTTTTGTCTCGCTCAGATTCATCCTGCAAATGTCACGAAATCGCTACCATTTTCAACCTTAAGCCTTCCTTGCTCACTATGTCGCGAAATCACGACATTTGCTTGCATTTTTCACTGTTCCCACTTTTTGTTGCGATTTTGTGATGTCTTTGTCTTGCTTGGACCCATTCTCAAAAGTGTCGCAAAATCGCTACACCATTCGTGCCTTAGACTCTTTCATCCACCTGAATCGCGACCACACAACACGTAGTGATTTCGCTACATCCTTTGCTTGGCTTGGCTTCATCCTACAACTGGCACGAAATCACTACCATTTTTTGCCTTGAGCTTTTTTGTCCACCCATGCCGTGAAAACGTGACATCTTTTGCTTTGCGTGCCTTGCTTACTATTATGTCACGAAATCATGATGAGTTTGATTATCATCGTCCTTAGCTTGGTTTTGTCGCGATTTCACGACATTTTCGAGTCTCGTCGCTTGCCGTTAAGTTATGTCACAATTTCGCGACACATTGTTGCTCTGCCCTCCATTGACCATTTGACCACGATTTTCCAACCGTCGCGATATCGCGACAGTTTTTCCCCCTGCTGTCATTGACTGCGCTAACCGTGATTTTTTGACACATCGCAAAATCGTGACAATTTTGCATTTGTTTTCTCTCTCCTCATCCGACCCGCGATAACGCGACATGTCACGATATCGTGACGGTTTTCAAATTTGGTTCTCCATGCTATTTTGTGTCGCAATTTCGCGACAGTCTTCAGACTTAGTTTTTTTTGCATCAAAACCTATAGAGGAGTTAGAATTTCAACAGCTTATGCATGAATAAACAACAATCAAATAAATGTGGCAAAAATGCCAACAGAAGCCTAAATCTTAAGCTGTATGTCTACCATGAGGGAAGCCTCATAGTTGTTATAGTAGTAAAAATAATTGACTACACAAAGTGATTACTATTAAGTGATAAGATGGCATGTGCAGAATGTGTCAAAATGTTTTGCTTTTGAGCAAGAAAATGGAATCCACCAAGTCACTATGCATGGCACAGAGAATACGAGTCTAGAGATTCCAGTCCCACTTCCAAGGGAAGATTGTTCAAAGTCTTTGTTCCCAGTGCCAATTCCTACTGTAATATCAACAAATTCATTACACACAAACGTGAGTCGAATTCAATGATATAGAAAAAATAGAAGTTTGGTAGCAATCTAAATCAATATTTTACCTGGCTTGGACTGTATGCCTGTAGGACTGTAAACAACTTCAACACCTTGAGAGGAAACATACATCATCATGACAATCGTAACTACTGCTAGCACAAGAATTTCCTTCTTGTTCTTCATCCTAAAAACTTGATAACTAAGATATGCTTACGTCCAAGTGTGATAGAGGAATAAATAGAATTATAGATTATATAGAGCAGGTGTTTAATATGAAGGGCAAAGAAGGAAATCTCAAACGCATGCAGAACTTGATTTCATAGCATGCACAATTTATGGTTAAGAGAATCGGGTATAAGAATATAACAATCTTGGAAACATAGAATAATATTTAGTGATTAGTTAAGACCAGTTATAGTTTGTAAGATTACATCCATCACATACATCCAATTAAATAGGTTAAGACCAATTATACATCCAGTTAAATAGGTTAAGACCAGTTATAGTTTGTGTGATTGCCATGTTGAATCCTTAAAATGTGGGAGGTCCATTTCGTGTGAAAGGAATTTAGAGCATGCAAAATTTTTGGTTAAGAGAATCAGGTATAAGAGTAGAGTAGAGCTTTCTCAGTTAAGTTTTTGTGGATTTAACATTGCTTTAAAATAAAATACAAGGCATATGCATGTGGATAAAAGATGAAAGATATTCCTTTACTTGAACTTGAAGACATGATTGAGTTTTAAAATATAATATTTGAAAATGAATAAAAATGATATTTATTTGTATTATATCATTTATATATCAATATTTGAAGATTATTTTTTAAGTGTTTTATAAAATTAAAATAAAAACAAATGAATTAAATTTAAATTACAAAATAATATTTATATTACTCATAAATTGTATTTCATAAACTAAATTAATTCATACTAAATCTTTCAATTATAACATTAGAATAAAATATGACCTTATAGTATAACTAAATTAGTTTTATATATATATATATATATATATATATATATATATATATATATATATATAAACAAAAAATGAAACAATATCCTTTTATACCTCCTATAATACAATAATAAAGTTATTGATTCCTTGTATTTTGGAAAAAAAAGTTGTATGTAAAAATACAAATACGGGTTCTTAATGGGAGACTAATTAGTTGCTATTGCGTATATATCGGTATTTAACCAAAGTATACGATCACCCTTGTGAGATACTACACTAACATGATTTTTATATTCTTATCCAAGTTTAAACCATAACATGGCGTATTAAAAATATATATTACAAGGTTGAGGAGGGGCAATATCTTATTATTTTTTCTTTTTTTAACTTGAGATCACAAAGGACTAGGTAAACCTTGAGTTATATGAGTTTATAACAATTAAGCCTTTTTTGGGGTAAAGGTAGTAGATTGTCTTGACTCTGTTGAGTCTCTCTCAGCCCAAGGGTAGTAGTAGTGGTCTCTCACTCTAGATACCTTGATAAGATGAGCTTATTAAAAATTTAAATTTTTATGAATAGTTGATAATAATTTAATTTTTTTAAATATATTTATTTTATATTATTATTTGTATTTTTTAATTGATTATAAAAAATAAAAAATTTAATTGTAGTTATATAATAATACTATAACATCTTAATATTAGTCTTAGAGATGAATACGAAAAGAAAATGGTGTTGATTGTACTCTTGAAAGCAATTGAACCCAACCTCATGGTGCTAATTGCACTCCATAAAGCAATTGAAGATGAAATCCAACCCTAGCTATTTATTTATTTACCTAGGGTTTTCAAGGTGCACAAATAGCATTTGTAAGAGTTATCTCGCACAAAAATCTCTTCTATTTTAAATGGAGATGAAAACTAAAATTTTCAAGTTTTAAAGGAAAGAGTTGTGATTTGTTAAGGATGGGGATTAGAGTACAACCTATAACTAGAATACTTGAGCACTTGCAATATAAAATCACACAGACACAAAGAGATTGCCCAAAATAATGAAATCCTTTATATATTGACTCTCGCGATACAGATTTACAATGTTTCGGATTGCCCCAAGTAGCTTGGGTACAATGTTACAATCTTGGCCTCAATGTGATACAAATTTCTCTCTGGGAGTTTTCCAGATCTTTCGCAATGTACAATGCTCTCCTCGTATCCAGTTGCAGCTTCAAAAGGTGAGTGGGCTTTGGTATCCAGCACGGGACCACTCCAGCTTCAGCAGCCTATCCAAGATACCTGTTACCTGCACACATGCAAACCAACAAAGGGGATTAGTAGCACCCGTATATTCAAACAATAAATCCAATGCTACACATAAACCTATTACCGATATGGATGAAAAATAGACAACGCAAAACAAATAACAAATAAAACCTTGCTTACTACTCGAATCGCTAATCTCTGTCGATGAAACCCATTTCTGTTCTCGGGACTGTGGAACCGCGGAAGCGCGGTTGCGGGCTGGAAACCGTGGACCTGCGGTTGTGAAACCGTGGATGCGCGTTCTCGACTATGGAACCATGGATGGGCGATTTTGACTGAACGAAAGATTGCCTCAAAATTTGAGCCAACGGTCAGTTCGGCTTGCGCCCTCAACTTCTCATCGGGTCCAGATCTAATTCGGTAGCCTGTCGGTATGCAGATTCAACTCCCTCTATTTGGTGGATTGATGGTGTCTTTATAGGTTGATTGGGGCTTTGGAGGGGAATGTGAGGTGGCAAGCCTGATTTGCCAAGTGGTAAATCTGGACTGCCAGGTGGAAGGGGCAAGTCACAGTGAGTCACTCAGTGTGGCTCACTTAACTGGGTGATGTGGCTCCAAGTAGAGTGGGATGTGGGATGTTGTTTTATGTGAAGGGACAAGGGGACAACAACAAAGGAGTTGTGGCATGGGTGTTGGGAATCTGTCTCATGTGCAAGGACAAAGGGGACAGGAGTGGGTAAGATGTGGCATGGATGTTGGATGAAGTGTCCAGGACACATGTCCAATGGGTAGACAGGGTATCCTAGGGTGATTTTCCTAATTAAATAAATTAGGAAAGTATAATGATGTGCAGGATTTTATATCCCTAAGTTAGAACTTAGGCATATATCTTTATTATGCAGGATTTGATGGTGAGGTGGTGAATGTGAATTGAAGGGTGCTAGATTTTGGTGTCTACAGTTGCCCCTTTTTGTACTGTGTTGTGTACAACACAATGCGGTGCAAAAACTAATGACATCTAACTTTATTGGACGAATGGGTTCACTCCTTTTTGACATACAGAATGAATGAATTATTTTTCATTTTGATTTTTGCTTATTTGCTTACCCCCTCAATTGGAGAATGGGTAAAGGATGAAACCCACGAGCCGATTGACCAATTGTGGATGTTGAACGGATGTGTTTGTTTGAATGATATGGATGTGATGCAAATGTATGTCATTTTGACCAACTTGATGCCCCAAGTTTTGGATTTTGTGTGTTCTTGCAAATTTGCCTTTGGTTTCGTTGATGTGCATAATATGTGGTAAAATATTTAACCACATTTGGAGTTCTTTTCCACATTGACTTTAGCAATTCCTTCCAAATGATGGGTTCAAGGAACCAGTCGTTCGAGAATTTGATACTCAAGTGATTTTTGATTATTACCAAATTGTGTTTGTTTGTTTTCCGCTTTTGACCCAACGGAAGGGGTTGAAGGATAACCTTGTGCAAATCTATTTTGGACACATCTAAGCTCAAATATTTAGGGATCTAGCTGATTTAATGTCATAGTGATTTGATGTTGAATGTTTGAATGAGTTTCCTTATGGTGAGATACCCATCCGACCGGATTGCATGGATTGCTAGTCGCTGCAACCGCTAGGTGTATAGGGTAATCCACTAGATACAAGGTTCACTTGAGATGATGATGATGTGAGATGATGATTTGGTGAAATGGATGTTTTCAATATTTTTTTAATTTGTTTTTGAACAAAGAATTGAGGTTTTTTTTTTCTTTTGAAAACCATGTTTGATTTTTTGTCAAAAATCGGTATTTTTTTTATAAAACGTTTTTCTAAAATGCACATTTTCCAAAACCGCGGTTTTTCGCTAAAAGCGACTATTTATAGGCTATTGTCATTTTCAAAATCATTCTGCCAGTTGTCATTTGTTTATTGGCTAAAGTGATGAGTGAGATGGAGGTTGGCGAGGGGAGCGGTGGTGGTGGCTCGGTTGGAGCGGAAGTTGGCAGCCGGTTTGCAGAGGTAGGCGATTTGGCCTTTTTTGTTTTGGGTTTGTTTTGCTTGTTTGAAAACTAAGTGGGGCTGGCAATGAACTTGTAAAAAAAAAATTTTGCTTTATTACCTAGGTAGGTAAATTGTTTTTTTTTTTTTTATTACCTAGTGTAGGTAAATTTTTTTGTTTTTTGCTTTTATTACCTAGTGTAGGTAAAATTTTTTTGTTTTTGCTTTTATTACCTAGTGTAGGTAAAAAAAATTGTTTTTTGCTTTTATTACCTAGTGTAGGTAAAAAAAATTTTTGCTTTTATTACCTAGGGTAAAATTTTTTTTTTTTTGCTTTTATTACCTAGTGTAGGTAAATTTTTTTTTTTTTTGCTTTTATTACCTAGTGTAGGTAAAAAAATTGTTTTTTGCTTTTATTACCTAGGGTAGGTAAAAAAAAATTGTTTTTTGCTTTTATTACCTAGTGTAGGTAAAAAAATTTCGTTTTTGCTTTATTTTTAGCATGTTGTGCTAAATTTCATTTTTTTTATATGTTTTCTTTTCAGGTTAAGCTTCTTGATGCTCGGCATAGGTGGTCGAGGACCATTCAAAAAGTGCGGAAAGCACTTTCTGATGATGATTGGGCTCTACTTCAGACCATTGGTTTGGATGGTTGCGGGCGGTTAGGCACCGTCCGAGCTGATGAGGATCTTCTTTCGATGCTTGTTGAGCGTTGGGATCCAGACAGAGGCACATTTTAGCTCCCAACGGGGGAGCTGACTATCACTCTCGAGGATATCTACCATATCTTCCACGTCCCTATCGAGGGTCCTACCATTCGTGTTGGCCTTGACAAGAAGGAGGCCCTTTTCCCTCTATTTGGTGAGATGTGGGACATCGATTGCAGTAGGGGGCATTGCGTATCTGGATCTCTTTGCAGCTGGTAGCTTGGGTGCATTGCTTGCCTTCATGATGTACATTTTGAGCAACATGTTGTTGCCCAATTCCATGGGATCGAGGATCCCATGGAATCAGGTGTCTATTGTTCTTGACTTGATAGTTGATCCTCGTCGATTAGCTTGGGCTCCTGCTCTTCTCTACGAGGTTTACAATGAGCTTTATGAGGTGAAGAGGCACGGGCGCAAGGGCCTAGGCTATAGTTTGTTGCTCCAGATTTGGTGTTGGGAGCATGTTATCATTGGTCGCCCTGTTGGTTTATCATGTGGCATGGATGCCACCTCTCCTCGGGCATACAGGTGGTTACTCAGTGAGGAGGTCAGTCGATCTACTACGAGTGCATCAGAGTTCAGAGATATCTTGAGTTCTCTGACTAGGGACCTGATGTGTTGGCGGCCTTGGAGGGGTTTGGATTGGGTGATGGATGCAATGGAGCTTCATCGCATTAGGCGAGGATGATGGGTTGTTGGTGCCCATTTGAGGGATATGGAGTTTATCTAGTTCTCTCATATACTACGATAGTTTGGTCTTATTCAAGACATTTTAGATGCGCCTATTACGTACAAGTGACATGGTGATGAGTTGGGGTTACCTATTGCTCCTAATTTTTGGTGAGTCGATGATCCTACTGATGACTCAGACTTGGAGGTGCTTGACTTGGATGATGTTGGTACGACTACTGAGTATGATGCTTGGTTTATGAGTCAACCTCTATGGACTCCTAGCATCATTGTAGATGATGATGGGAGTGGTGATGATGCTGATGTGGGTGGATGGGTTCCTTGGTCGATGAAGCACCGATGTGGTAGCTCTTCGAGAGTTGACACGGGGATGGACGTTCAGCCGCCTGAGGAGGGTGGTGGTGATGATGAGGGTTTACCTCCTCGACGATCCGAGGAGGAGTGGGGGATTCTCTAGGCTGAGCGAGATAGCCTAGATTTGGAGTTGGGTCGAGTGAAGGCCGAGTTAGCATGATATCAGGGTGAGGTTACTCATCTTCAAGCTGAGGTGGATGGGCTATGGGTTGGACCTAGCAGCACTGTTGTGGCTGCTAAGGATGCAGAGATCACTAGACTCGATGGTGAGATTACCCATTTATAGGGTGAGCTTTCTCGATTGCAATCAGGTGTTGGAGGTGATGATTCGGCTCTGACTATTGCTTCTCTATGAGCAGATATTTCTTAGAGGGTCGCTCGCTAGGGTGCTGATTTGAGGAGCCTACGTAAGTAGGCTATCTATATCGAGATGTTGGAGAACATTCTTCATGAGCGTCAGATTCCTTTACCTATTCCTCCTTCATCATCTGCTGCCACTACTACCCGAGGGACTGAGACGAGTCATAGGACTCATCGTACTTCTAGCTCTCATGGGGCTTCTACTACATAGGGTCCACGGAGGGATCCTACTGGCACTAGCTAGATGTTGTATTTGCCTTATTTTTTTTTTTGTATATTTTATCTTAGTATGAGCCTCAGTGCTCCGATGTATACTGCCTTCGAGCATTTTGTACTTTGTAGACTTTCATATTTATATATATATATATATACATGGCATTTTATTTCGGTATTCACATGCGTTATTTGTATATGTATTCTTCTTGTTTATGCTTTTTGCAATGTTTATATTATGCAATCCTATATTTGTATGTTAATGCTATGATAATGAATGCAAGTGAACATGTAAAATGCATTTTGATTTATAGTAATGTAACTGAATGAAGGTATGCATGGTGCTCATGTAATCTTATTTAGCTCAGAGTAGTTGACCTTTACTCATTCTTATTTGCAATTGGGGGTTCCCACTTGATTATTCTTTGTTGTGATGTATGTGGTATGTATAAATGGTATGTGGATGGTGATATGGATAATGATTTTGCTTTTGGTATGTAACTAAAAATATTCTCAAATACTCAAAGAAGCTAGTAACGTTAACCATTTTTCTTGAATGTTGTCTTACTTTCTTTAGGACCATATTGTGTGCAAGTGAAGTTCATTTTCTAAATCTTGTGTGTCGATGACCCTAAGCAATCCAGAACTAGTGCATGTGATTGTGATGTTTATTGCCCCATCTTGAGTAATTTTTGGATGGTGCCTTTCTGGGTTTTCCTTTTTTTTGCTAGCTTACCCGTATGTGCGTTCAGAGGTCTCCCTCTTAAGAGAGAGACATGTCACCCTGCATGAGTTTACTCCACTGCCAGTCAAGCGTCTATAGCCCCGGTGGAGGCTCACTCCATAGTCCAATGGTTTTGATCTTTAAGCCTTTGTGATGACTACATAACTTTCTGAGGGGAACATAGTACGATCTTTTCAGCTTTAGAGATCTATGGTGTGTGTTGTTAATTTGTTTTTTGTGTAGAGTGTTGGGGAATCGGATTCTCAACCGAAGTATGATGAGAATTTTACCCTATCCTTACTACTCTACATTTATTTATATTTGTTGTTTCATTGTGGTAGTGGTGATAACCACTATTTTTGTTTTTGGACTATGTTGCGTGATAGGGTAAGCGAAGAATTTGACTTTTTTTTCGCTTTGAGGTTTACCCAAATTGGCGTTATCTTTCTATTATTCAAGATGTTTTAAGATTTGTAAAAGTGTATTTGGTTCCAGATTGCTTTTGGATCAATCTACCATACTCAAGATTTTCTTAATGTGATGAAGGTGCTTTGGTCCTAAAGAAAATTGGACACTTCATGAAGTTTGGTTTTTCACTAGACATGTTTGAGTGACTGAAAATTGTATGATATATCATGTATGATGTGTATGATTTGTGAGTTGTAAAGAATCTTAGTTGAATACCCCCAATTCTTGGAATTTGTTTTCTTGGTCTTATCATCACCACTATTAAAGATTACTGAGCAAGGGATGGGATGGATGCAACTATTTTTTTTTTTTGTATGAACATATAATTGAAATGCAAATGCCATATGAAAAATGCAATTTGAAATATGTCTATTTACACTATGAAATGCATGCAAAATTTTAAAATGAAATCTTTTGTTTATTTTTATTTTTATTTTTTTTTAGCCATGTACATATATATATACATATATTGCAAGTCATTTTATGCATAAAATGCCTTTAGGTGCATAATGTTCAGTGGTTCTGGCTCCAATTTCCCTTCTAAATTGGAGAGTCTATACGTTCCTTGTCCCAATTTTTGCTTTACTATATATGGGCCCAACCAATTTGCTACAAATTTATCCCTTAAGTGCGGTAAAGCATTGGTATTTTGTTGATTTTCTTTGAGCACTAGGTCCCCCACTTGAAATTCATGAGGATGGAATTTTGCATTGTAAGCGCGCTTGACTCTATCTTGATATACTCATAAATGTTCTAGAGCATTAATACGTTTCTCATCAATAATTGTCAATTGGTCAAGACGCTCCTGTCTAGTTGTATCATCGTTCATGAATTCCTATATCTCGATTCGCAAGGATGGTATCTCGAGCTCCAATGGTAATATTGCTTCTGCACCGTAAACTAGTGAAAATGGTGTTGCTCCCGTTGGTGTTCTTATGCTTGTTCTGTAAGCCCATAGTGCTAAAGGGAGGTGAGTATGCCAATCTCGATGATTATCTTTTACCACTTTCTTGAGAATGGATATGACTATTTTATTTGTTGCTTCAGCTTGCCCGTTTGCTTGTGGGTAATAAGGTGTTGAGAAGTTGTGTAGTATTTTGAATTTATTGCACAATGCTCTAACATCCTTATTCTTAAATGACTTTCCATTATCTAAAATTATTTTTGAGGGTATTCCAAAATGACAGATAATATGCTGAAGTATAAACTCCGCTATTCGAGGTCCAATCGTAGTTGTCATTGGAATTGCTTCCACCCATTTTGTGAAGTATTCTGTAGCAGTTATGATAAATTTATGTTGTCCTGATGAAGCAGGTGTTATTTTACCGATCAAGTCAAGGCCCCATTGTGAAAAGGGCCACAAAATTTGAATGGGTTGCAAATTTTGTGATGGCACATGGGTCAAGTTTGCATGATGTTGACATTTTTGGCATCTTTTGACATATTTGCAATAGTCATTTTCCATTGTCGGCCAGTAGTATCCCATGCGCAATATTCTTTTTGCAATTGCCATTCCACTAAAGTGACCACCGCAAGTACCATCATGGGCTTCTGATATTGCTCTTTCTACTTCAATTGGATTTAAACATCGTAGTAGTATTCCATCATAACTACGTTTATATAACACATCTCCAAGTAAAGTGAAACGAATGGCTCTTTGTTTGAATGTTCTTTTTGCAGCTCGTGTCATGTCCATTGGTAGTGTGCCTATTTTGAGAAAATATTTTATCTCATCAAGGTAAGAATTGTAAGGTTCGACATGTATCAAACAAACATTTTTCTCACCCACAGATTCTGCTTTTTGAATTGATGGTTTAGACACTGTTGTTATGATTAGTGGTTGCATTTCTCCATGTTCATTTTTAGGAATGAGAGATCCCAAAGAAGCCATTGCATCCGCAAATCTATTTGTTGATCGTGGCAAGTTACTAATTTCATACCAGTCAAATTTTCCTAGCAACTGTATCGCTACTTCATGATATCTCTTTAAGACTGGCTCTTTACATTGGTATTCTCCTTTTATTTGGTAGACAACTAATTGAGAATCACCAAAAATGCTTATTCTTTTTATTCCCATTGCTATAGCTGATTTAAGACCTAGTATTAAGGCTTCATATTCTGCATTATTGTTAGTGCATGTGAAGTCGAGTTTGAATGATAAAGGAATGGGCATTCCTTTAGGTGTGTAAAACACAACTCCTGCACCTTGCCCTTTTTTGCACTTTGATCCATCAAAGAACATTGTCATATCTGCTTCATCCTCAGGTGAAACTATTTCTTCTTGCTCTGTGATAGAAAATACTGAATCGTCGGGAAGTTCAATCATTAATGGTGTATCATTGTGCAGTGGAGCTTCCGCTAATTGATCAGCTATTACTTGCCCTTTTATGGATTTTTGACTTGTGAATTCGAGGTCGAATTTTGTTAAAAGCATTATCCATTTAGCAGTGCGGGTGTTGTTGTAAGTGCGATTCATCATGTATCGCAAAGGGTTTTCTCTAGCTATAACATAGGTGGTATTGCTTAGCATGTAATGTCTAAGTTTCTTGGTGGCAAAAACCATGGCTAAGCATAACTTTTTGACATAAGCATACCTTGTTTCGTAACTTACCAGTGTTCGATTGATGTAATAAACCGCTTGCTCTTTATTTTTCTCGTTCTTTTGTGCAAGCATTGTTCCTAAGGCAAAATCTATTGCAGAAATGTATAGGTGAAATGGGACTCCTATTTTTGGTGGCGTAAGAACCGATGGTGAGGCTAGATATTTCTTTATATCATCAAATGCCTCCTGACATTCAATTGTCCAAGAAAATATCACTCCTTTTTGTAACAGGTGATTAAAAGGCCTGCATTTATCTGAGAGTTGTGCAATGAATCGGTGAATAGATTGGACTTTTCCTTGTAAACTTTGCAACTCTTTCAAGTTTTTGGGAGGTGACATTTCTAAAATTGCTTTTACCTTGCCTGGGTCTACTTCAATGCCTCTCTTGGAGACAATGAATCCTAGAAGTTTTCCTGATGTTACACCAAATACACACTTCTTAGGATTTAACCTTACCTTATGTTCTATTAATCGATCGAATGCCTTTTCTAGCACATCTATGTGTTCAAGACGCATTTTTGATTTAGCAATGAGATCATCTACATAATCTTCGATTATCTTATGCATATAATCATGAAATATGTACGTCATGGCACGCTGATATGTAGCTCCTACATTCTTTAATCCAAAAGGCATCACTCTATAGCAGAATGTCCCCCAAGGCGTTGTAAACGCTATTTTATGTTGATCTTCTGGATTAATCCGAATTTGGTTGTATCCGGAGAAACCATCCATTAAAGAGAGCATTTCATGACCAGCACAAGAGTCTACTAATTGATCTATGTTTGGCAAAGGAAAATCATCCTTGGGACACGCTTTATTTAAATCTCAAAAATTAGTGCATACTCGTATCCCCCATTCGGTTTACGAACGGGTACCATGTTCGAAAGCCACTCAGGATAATCGATTGGTACTATGAAGTGTACATCCAATAACTTTTGCAGCTCTTCTTTTACAATTAATGTGACTGTCGGATGAACTTTCCTAAGCTTCTGCTTGAATGGCTTGGCATCACGTGCTAGCGTAAGGTTGTGGACTACCAAGTCCGGATCTAATCCAGGCATGTCTTTGTAGGACCATGCGAACACTTCCTTCTTTTTAATAAGCATGTTTATGATGCTATATTTTTCTTCTATGGATAATTCTTTTGCTATTTTGACAATCTAGGGATTATCCACGTCTTCATTAAGGTTCACATCTATAGACTCTTCTATTAGCATGTGAGAACCTTCTTCTAGCTGATGTGGAGTTGGGATGAGGTGGATATCATCCACCACATTTTCAAATGTGTCGAGGGTGTCCCCTTCTATCTCAGTTTGAAAAACTGAATTGTTTGATGATGAAGGTTGTTGCAAAATATAAGTGTTTGAAGCGCGCAACAACTCTTCGGACAGGATGAAGTCAGCAGTGGATGGTGGGGATGAAATCCTATCCATAGCTATGAGACTGGTGTCGATATAGATCGGTTTTGTCTCATTATATGGATTGCGGAGTGGGGTGAGCAAATCAACAGAAATCATGTTGACTTGATGGAAATGAGGTGGTCGCGATTCAAGAATTGATGACTCATATTCTCTAGGTTGCAACTGACCTAATGTGTGTGATTGATTTTGTTGTATGCTTTGCCAATGTGATGGAGGAGGTTCTGGTTCAGGACCCTCACGCTCTTTGTTCAACCAAAAAAGTGTGCGGTCTATTGGAAACTTCTGCTGATACCAGTTACCTTTTTGCATGGTTTCTCCATATATTATCTCTTCCTGAGGTTCTTCTTCTTCTTGATTAAACCATTCGAGACGTGCTTCATCTTGGAGCATTCTCCTGGCTTGTATCTCAAGAGCATGGTTGATAAAAATCATTTTAGTTTCATCATCATCACTGTCACTTATCCAGAATCCATTAGCATTTGTATGAGGTCCTAGCATTAGTGGCTCAAGGTCTTGCCTAAGGTATGCTATCGCAGTAGGATCTTCATAATCTGCCTCTCATTGTAAAGCTTGCTCTCGAGGGTAAAAATTGTATATGTGGTATCTACTTTCTAGTTGTTCACCCTCATCATTATGTTCATCCTCATCATTAGGTTCATCCTCATCATCGCTCTTTTCCTCCTCTTGTTCGCATTCTATGTCCAGTTCTTGGAAAGCTTGATTAAGCGAAGAGCTTGCGATGGAAGGTTTATAGCCTAGACCGGAGCGGTCACTTGGCTCTCTATATTCTGGTTCAATGATGTGGTGAGGACCTTGTTCATGTCTTCCAAGTCCATATCCTTGCCAACTAACCCTTCAAAAATATCTGACTGGGAAACTTGGGTTCGATAGATAATCAATGTTTTCATTAAACTCTTGTAAAGAGTTGTCATTTTGAGGGGATGGGTCCGATGAAGAATCCATCCCTCCATATATGAAATTGATTGCATTTGTTTGAGAACCCATTCTATATATATCACCAATAGCTAAAGGTGGGTCGTGAGGGTGACCGTAATCTTTGACTGACTCGATAGGTGGTGTAACTGTGACACTCTCAATGATGTACTCGCCAATACTTGGATTGGTGAGGTGTACTGCAACTCTAGATGGTTGTGTGGCTAATGGCTCGATGGATGAAGAGGGTTCTTGAGCCTTAGCTCTTGGCTCTACTGGTGGCGTTGGATTATCTCTAACAGGTGGCCCTATTTGTGAGACTACGGGTTCTAATGACTGTGAAGTAGTGGCTGATGATGTGGGTTGTGCTTTGAATGTGAAAGGTGGCTTTGAATCTGGAAGTGTGCTAGATGGGACTGACCATTGGTTAGCAGGATGAGTGGGTGTAATTTGAAAATGGAATGCAGTGTTTGAAGGATGCGCTGAGCTGACGCTTTTGGATGCGAAAGTTGGATCAACTATAGGCAACTCTTCTGGAATGGGTGCTTTTGATGATGTGGTGTTTGATGGAATTGTTCTAATGACTAGTGGTTGGATGGTTAGATGTGCTGATGGGAGTAAAGGCTCATAAGGATTTGAAATAAAGTTGTAGTATTTGAAAGGTTCAGTGTCTGTTGGTATGCAATGTACTTTGCCTTCATGCACATATTTTAAGCATTGATGCAATGTTGAAGGCACACATTTCATTTCCCTAATCCAAGGGCATCCAAGAAGTATGTTATATTGCATTTCCCCTTCCAAGATGTGAAAGAGAACATGTATTGTTTTCACCCCCACTATGACGGGAAGAACAACATTCCCTACAGTTGAGCATAAAGCGTCATTAAAGGCCCTAAGAGTGAATGTGGATGTTGTGATGTGAGATGATGGGACGTTGAGCTTCATCATGGCAGGTGTGGTAATGAGGTTGATTGAAGAACTTGTATCAATAAGCACTCTCTTGAAGGGTTTCCTGTCAATGTGAGCTACTATGTGCAATGGTGGGTCAGGTGAATCTGCTGATATTTGTTTTTCCTCGAAGTCATAGAATACTATCGAGGGTTCCATACACTTTTGCACACTACCCACAAAGGAATTGAATGCATTTGGGTCTTCTGATTGTACCTGAATAGACTTTAAAATTTCCATCAATGCTTCCCTGTGAGGTGTTGATTGTTGTATTAGTTCATAAATTGACAATTTTGTTGAAGCCATCTTCAAACTCTGTGTCAACCGGCTGTTCAATGTAACAATAGGGCGGTTGTGGAATGGTAGTGGTGGCCCACTCGATCCAAGTTGTATGGGCACATTAGTTGGTGATGCTACCGGAGCTTGGGTTGTGCGATTAGCTTGCCTTTGTCCATGGGTAACTATACTGATAGCCCCTACAAAACCTTGTGGTAGTTGAGACACATAATTAACCTGATTGGGAGGAACTGTAGAAGTTGATGCTCCCGTCGGTTGTTGATTCACCTCTCGATGTGGCAAAGGTGTCTGATATATGCCTAGGTTTTGGTTATTTTGGGCTAGTGGGTTGTCAATTTTGATTGTACCCGCTTCCAATAAATCTTGCACAATTCCTTTAAATCCATGACAACCTTCAATATCATGTCCTCTTTGTCTATGATAGATGCAAAAGAGGTGTTCTTTGTAACCTTTTGTCTTTGGTTTGTTAGGATCATCAGGTTTCATTTTCGGTAAATTAAAAAGTTTTGCCGCATACAACTTCTGAAATACTAATGAATATGGCTCTTGTACTGGCGTGTAATTTCTTTTTGGTTTAAAATGACGTTGTTGCCTTTCCACAGGTTGTGTCTGATTTTGTGCCTGTTGTGGGGGTGGAACTGCTTGATAATTCGGTTGATGTGGTTGTTGTTGTTGTTGGGGTTGTTGGATTTGTGTTTGAACCGGTTGATTTGACTGTGGTTGGCTCAAAACTATCTGATTAACCTGTGCGGTCTTGGACTGACCATGGTTATTCCCCTTTTGATTCTTATTATGCCACTCTTTCTTCTTAGGCTTAATCTCGCCTTCTTGAATTTTGATTTCTTCAATCAGTTTTGCTTGGGCGAGTGCCTCATCGAATGTTCTATACTGTTGTAGTTGTAGTAATGAAGAGATGGGTCTACCAAAACTCTTCATGAACATTCGTATTATCTCTGGCATGGGGAGTGAAAATGGTAACTTGATCATGACTGATCTCCATCTGTTGCCAAAGTCATAGACTGATTCATCGTCATATTGTTTTAGATAAATTAAATCAGTCAATGTTGTTTGTTTTCTAACATTTAGGGTGAATCTTTCCAGAAACTGGTCCGCTAGTTGTTCAAAGGTGAAAATACTTTGATGCGGGAGATGATTGTACCAGTCTTGGGCTTCCCCCCCTAATGTTTGAGGAAATGTATGTAATAGCAATGCATCACTGCTTTTGATTCTGAAGCATGCATTCACAAATCTCGTTACGTGCTCTCTAGGATCCTCTTCTCCTTTAAATTCAAGCTTCGGTATTTGGAAATCATGTGGATATGGCGGTTCTGGTACCGAAGCGTGAATAGGGTGATTGAGTAGTTGCCTTAAAGTTGGTTTTTGGTATTGCAAGCCTGGGGTTTGCATGGCAAGACTATCAATCTGACTCTATAAAAACTGGTATCTAGGATCATCTACAGGACTGACACTCGAATGTACTTGATGCTGTTGGTAATGGGGTGGATTGTATGTAGGTTGGGGATGATAAGATGTGTTTGGTGGAAATGTGTTATGGTATGGATGTTGAGGGATGTTATGATATGGATGGGGTGATGAAGGTATGGTATTATGTTGACCTACTGCATTAGCATATGGGTGCGGTGGTTGATTGTGAACAACAGTGGTAGAGGGAGGATGCATTACCCAAGATGGATCTTGGATAAAGGCATTAGGTTGATGAGATGTAGGTGGAATATTTTGCTCAATCCCTTGCAAATGTCGGTTAGGGTCAGGGTTTATGCTACGGTTAGCATTATCTAAAATCATTTGCTGCAATTGTAAGAAAGCTTGTTGCATATCAGTTGCATTTGACATAGGGACTGCTACCTGTGATGTGGTGGACTGAGTTGGTTGTGGAACAACCATGGTAGTGGAGGTGGATGGGGGGTAAGTAGCAAAGGGTATCGCCACTGACTATGGAATGGTATGAGATGTATGTCCTACAAGTGTGGATGGAGGAATGAATGTTGGGGCTTGCAAAACAATAGGGATTGTTTCATACAAGGGATTAGTGGTAATGGTCATTTGTTGTGATAATGTGGGGGGAATTTGGTCGGATGACAATGGTTGATTGGCTAATGCTACAATGACCAACTCAAAGAGAGGATTGGTGAAAATCCGTTGTGACTATTGTGGATAGGTGAATATGGATTCTTGTTGTGATGAGGGTACAACACGTGATGGGATGGAGAGTGGTGGTAATGATGGGAAGACCATTCCAGCTGCATTCAAGTACATTCTAATAGTGTCCATATCTATCATGGTGGCCTGACTGTCTACTGTTGCAAGAGGTTCACTCCTAGGTGTCTCAGGTATAGCTGTGTGAGTAGCTCTATGCATAATGTCTATGTCCATGTTGGGGGCATTACTAGAAGGCCCTATATCAAGACTCGGGGACATAGAAAGGGGCACCTCTACTTGTCCCACCACCGAAGTGTGAGGGACATTGCCAGACTGAGAGGCCATAGGGGATGACCACTGACTTTGGCTTGACACTAATCTCTTAGCTTGATTACGAGTCACTACCATACGCTAATATGCTATCTATGTGAATGAAAAAGAAAGTACAATGCAATACAACATGCCAAGCAAATAAACATACAAAGTGTTTGACCCTAGTTTGCACTAAGTTTTTGAATTTTTTTTAGTGTGTTTTTGTGTTTTTTTTTTGAAGTTTTTGAAGAGATTTTTTTTTTTTTGGAATAGAATAATAGAACTCAATGAAGATGGTGATTAAGAACACTAGCACCAAGCGTGATTTCTCAAAAGAGGCTAGGGTACACCGCTTAAATCCTAGTGGGGGGTTCGCCTAGCTCTTCCACTATGATTCAACAATCGTTCCAATAGTGGGAGACAACTTGAATACCAATGACTTATACCAGCTTAAAGAGCACTTTTATCCTATCTACGGATGATCTAGGGGGCAAGCCGATGGAAGGAGATGAATTCCAACGTCACCGGTCTGAATTGGGGGTTGGTGATGAAATCCAACCGGACCAATGTTTTAATTATATGTGTGTGTGAATGTTTTGTTTTCTATCATGCGATGCAAATCTAACATGCAATTCTATTTTTATGCCTAATGCAGAAAGCAAGAAAGACATAGAATAGCAGACAAAATCATATCAGGGGTAAAATTGCAAATCCAGGTAAGACTCGGCCCAATTCTATTTAACAGGGCTAACCGTGGGTGGGCGGTTAGTTTTGGTAAACCATGGGTACGCGGTTTGCCAACCGTGCATGCACATTTGGGAGATCCCAACCGCGGGTGCGTGGGTCCTTTCTGTCAACAGAACAAAAGTCGAATACAAGCCCAAACCCTGAAACAGAAATACCTAGGTTATTTCTAACCTGGTACATGCAATATGATTATTCCCTACTATGCATATGCAGATTTTCATTTATTTTGCTTTGTTATTGTGTTTATGAATGCAATATTTAAGTAGATTTTTCTATCCTAAGACCTAAATGCAAGCATTGGCATACAAAACTGAAACCCTTAATCTACTTAAATGCAGCCTAAATCCAGAACTAAAGGAGCAATTAAAAATATGACATAGGGTACATACATGTGTTCCTTTCGCTGCTCCTTCCTACTTTCAACCGTCGGTCCACATTTCAACAGTGCAGCAACCACGAATGCGCATTTCCTCAAATTAGAAACCATAGATGCACGGTTTCACAAATTAGAAACCATAGATGCATGGTTTCACAGTGATAGTTTAATCACAATCCAGATTCGCCAACCCGAGATTGAATTCTCACATGCTTCAAATTATTAGCACCTGTACATGCAAACAGAGATTAGTAAGATTAAAATAAAGCAAGGCAAAACAAAATGAAACCCTTGGGAGGTCCCACCATGATCGCCATTCTATGTAACTAGAATACTTGAGCACTTGCAATATAAAATCACACAGACACAAAGAGATTGCCCAAAATAATGAAATCCTTTATATATTGACTCTCGCGATACAGATTTACAATGTTTTGGATTGCCCCAAGTAGCTTGGGTACAATGTTACAATCTTGGCCTCAATGTGATACAAATTTCTCTCTAGGAGTTTTCTAGATCTTTCGCAATGTACAATGCTCTCCTCGTATCCAGTTGCAGCTTCAAAAGGTGAGTGGGCTTTGGTATCCAGCACGGGACCACTCCAGCTTCAGCAGCCTATCCAAGATACCTATTACCTGCACACATGCAAACCAACAAAGGGGATTAGTAGCACCCGTATATTCAAATAATAAATCCAATGCTACACATAAAACCTATTACCGATATGGATGAAAAATAGATAACGCAAAACAAATAACAAATAAAACCTTGCTTACTACTCGAATCGCTAATCTCTGTCGATGAAACCCATTTTTGTTCTCGGGACTGTGGAACCACGGAAGCGCGGTTGCGGGCTGGAAACCATGGACCTACGGTTGTGAAACCGTGGATGCGCGTTCTCGACTATGGAACCACGGATGGGCGGTTTTGGTTGAATGAAAGATTGCCTCAAAATCTGAGCCAATGGTCAGAGTCCAGCTTGCACCCTCAACTTCTCGTCGGGTCCAGATCTAATTCGGTAGCCTGTCGGTATGCAGATTCAGCTCCCTCTATTTGGTGGATTGATGGTGTCTTTATAGGTTGACTGGGGCTTTGGAGGGGAATGTGAGGTGGCAAGCCTGATTTGCCAAGTGGCAAATCTGGACTGCCAGGTGGAAGGGGCAGTTACAGTGAGTCACTCGGTGTGGCTCACTTAACTGGGGTGATGTGGCTCCAAGTGGAGTGGGATGTGGGATGTTGTTTTATGTGAAGGGACAAGGGGACAACAACAAAGGAGTTGTGGCATGGGTGTTGGGAATCTGTCTCATGTGCAAGGACAAAGGGGACAGGAGTGGGTAAGATGTGGCATGGATGTTGGATGAAGTGTCCAGGACACATGTCCAATGGGTAGACAGGGTATCCTAGGGTGATTTTCCTAATTAAATAAATTAGGAAAGTATAATGATGTGCAGGATTTTATATCCCTAAGTTAGAACTTAGGCATATATCTTTATTATGCAGGATTTGATGGTGAGGTGGTGAATGTGAACTGAAGGGTGCTAGATTTTGGTGTCTACACAACCTTTTTGTATCAATAAAAAATAAATAAATAATATCTTGATAATATTCATATCATTTGATATTATTATTTTTGTTTTTAATATAGAATGCATATTTTATTTAAAAATACATGAGAATATGTTATTAAGAGAATATTATCTAGGTAGTTTATTTAATATTAATAAAAATATTTAAAAAATCAAGATAATAGATAAGTAGAACCTAATAAAAATAAAATATGTATAATTAGGAAGGTTAAAATATAGTGCAAGTAGGAGATATGCAAAAAAATCTTAAAATTCGTAAAAATGATATTGATTTGAGAGTCTCTAGTCTAGCCTTTAGAAATCACCCTACTTATTTGATGTTTAACTAGTCCCTTAAATTAACACAAAGAAATTTCTATATTTGATTTTTGTTGTAGTTTCGTTAATTCAAGCACCAAGCTTCAAAGATATAACTTTTCTTGTGTTGAAGTAACAGGTTATGGGGCTTCCCAACATCAAAATCATTTATTTATAGTTGGGCCTTTGGGATCAAAGGTCCATAAGAAACATACATGAAAGTCCCTCTCACACCCTAGTTTAAAAGAAAACACCCCAACCCATACACTAACACCAATTCCCTTCAACCTTATTCAAATCAGACAAAGGAAGGACCCATGACCCTACTTATATTGCCACTTGGAAGATTAGAAGATTAATTTACTATTAGGAAAATTCCCAACATAAGGATTTTGCCTATATATGTGTGTTACAAAGGTGTATTTAGAGAACTATCATTAATGTTTTATATACATATGAACTAGTCAAGCCTTACCTTTAGAGATGTTATTCCAATTATTTGAATAAATTTAAAGAGACTAAGGATTTTTATAAGGGAAGGCTAGGTAACAAGGAAGAAAAGTCATATATGGAAGCCTTAACTAAAAGTAAGGATGCCTTAATGAGGGACAAAGGAAAAAAAAATACATAATCATCCTTATCCAAGAAGTATTTAAGATAAACCATAAGTGATTATCCAGGATGAGATAATAAAGCATAATGCAATTATTCTTAAAAGGAGATTATAAATATGTAGGTTTAATAGATATTAGTTGGATTTTTTAGAGATTCAAATATGAATTAATGGAAATGGGGATTAAGTTCAAATTAATTAATGGATTTCCTTCAAAAGGGATTTTTCCTCATCATATTCACAAGTTTGAAAGTCAAGTTTAAAGTAATGGGAAATGACCCATGGTTTTGGAAGAGAGAGAACTTGTATTTAAGATCAAGGAGTGAGATTTTTTCTTTAGAGATATTAACTATTAAAAGTATTTTATTGTGGTTAGGATTTTTGAACTTCCATATCAGATTATCATTAAAGTTTTATTGAAAAATATAATTAATATACTATGGGAGTTCATCCAATATGTCCTAATTATTGAGAAGCAAAATCATGTTGTAGATACCCAAATATTTGTTGCTATGGTTATTTGAAAACCTTTTCCAAAATTTACCAAGATTAATTTTGAATTAGGAGAAAATAATCGATAAGTGAATTATGAAAATATTAAATTATGATGTCATACATATTATGAGTCCCTACACATAGTGTGTGATTGTAAAATAAAAACAATTGAAAAGGAAATAGAAATTTCTTATCATAATACAAACTTCAAATGAAGCAAGATCATATTATAGTAGACATTGGCTTAGATAAAAGATTTTGCACTCCTCAAAAAGTGAGAAAGAAATTCCCTCTATCCCATGGATAAGGCCTTCATAGTTTATTCAAATTAAATAATAGAAGATAGTAAAAAGGATGCAAAGGAAGAGGAATTACAATGCACAAGCTTAAATTCAAAAGGAATTAAATATGCAAAAGAAAATATGGAGGAAAATTTTAAAATGAAAATGGTAAAATAGGTTTAAGTTTAATCTAGGTAAATCTTCACCACTTTTCTCAAGTAGTAAAAAATCATCTCCTTGCAATAAATATGAAAGTAGTTTAAATTTTATTCCTTGTACTTTAGGGTTTTAAGGGTAGCATAATAAATAAAGTAGCATGGAGGATATCCATTACAATTTAAAGTTAGTATGGAAGCATAAGAAAGTAAGTATTATGGAGGATGACATGTGCATTTAGGGATCATAGGGCAACATAAATAATGGATTATTTTTATGTCATCCCTTCATTTCAAGTTCCCCAAGGCAATATAAACATATAGATGATAATTCATATTATCAACAAACTAGAAAAATAGAATATATTAATGAGGATAAAAAAAATGGTAGGGATGAAAAAAGGAGAGCAAAACCATTAAAAAAAGAAAAAAGAAAAGAGAAATCTTAGAGCGATATGGATTTAGAAAACTAAAAATATTGCAAGTGATAACAAGAAGTGGGTTAAGCCCAAAAATAAAAATGAAAAGTGATGATGAAGATGATATCTTGAAATATCAAAGGTATGAATAAGGATCAAAAAAGTTTTATCAAGGAATTAATAAAATGTTATAGTCCAAAATTAAATGGCATTAGATCAACCAGTTATATTCCTCAACTTTCAAGGAGGGGACACATGTTTGAATTTTTCCAAGGGATACATGTGTAATTGACAAACTATTATAATACCACTATATGGTCATGATGAAATATGAGTGGGGCCCATTTCAATCCCATGACACCAATTTAAAAATTAAAAATATGTTATAGTCCAAAGTTCAAGAAAAAAATTAGTGAAGAATGTAAGGATGCATTCAAAAAGATTTGGAAGATGAAGATTGTCCACCAGTTTTTTATATGGGATTTTTAGGAGGTATTTCAACAAGATAAGATAATCACAATATTGAAATATTAATAATCTAACCATATGGTCAAGTTTGATAGTGATGAAGTGCTTATAGGTGTACCTGATGTTAGCCTATAGACATGTATATTGTAATTCTATGAGCATTCGATATGTAAGCCTATAGGTGTTCTCTATGTAAGCTAATGGGAGTTTTCTATGTAAACCTATGACCATCTTCTATGTAAGCTTGTGGTTATCTTCTATGTAATCCTATGGAAAGTGTAGAAACTAAAATTGTATAAATCAGATAAGACTATTAATGCACCATTCGTATTGATATCATATAGCCCCATTGGGCAACCCTCATGGGTTAATTAGGGCTCCCAACCACTTTTGGTAAGGTTTACCCCACTTTTAGAAGGTTTTGGAACATGTAGCCATGACCGTCCCACCCAGGGATGATCATATTTCATGACCATCCCTTCCAGGGATGGTCATAAGAAACCATTCCTAGGTGGGATTGCCATGGTCCAGACCCCTAAAAAGTCAAAGGTTAGGATAAATGGAAATCAATTTTTGCCATTTATCCCACACAATAAATCATGACAGATTGAGAGGTTGTCATGGCCATTAGGGTCTGCAAATTGGAGGCCCAAATGGGAAGCCTCTTCCACCCTATGCATGGAAAAGGCATTTCCAAGTGGTGGCACTTGCCTTGCATGCCTAAAATTTCCCCTTTACCACCTTTGCCCTCTTGGGCTATAAATTGATGTGTTTTCACCCCCAAAAAAAGAGACCTCTAAAATTTTTTACCACGAAGTGTAGCCAATATTTACCCTGACCTTTTGCCCACGTATTTACCTTGGAAACCTCTTTAATCGAAGGTGTTTTAGGGCATTCTAAGATACTTTCATTTGTTCCAAAACATATCAATTCAGATATTTAATTTATCAAATTTGATGATAACACCCCTAGGAGGATTATTGACCAGATCCAAGTGGAATTGGTGGAAAAACCACCATGTTTTGTGGTCATCCCCTTGGGATGGTTAGCAGGCCCAGTTGGAACTCCCAGGGATGGTCATGAATTGGCCCAAAATTTTTATCTTATTTCTATGTAGATAAATTCTATAGCATTAGAATAACATCATATTTATCTTTTGTAAAGTTTTGAGTAGTTTTGATATGTTAATTGATGTTTTTGTGATTACAGTCCTAGTTGTCCCTCCCATGGATGACCACAGGTTCTGCTCATAATATCACTTTTTTTTCTACTCAGATATTTTTAAAATAATATAGTAGATAGCATAATAAGATTTCAAGTCATTTGGAGTAATTTATATTAGTCACATACACTTTTTATATTCCATACTGCATACTTTTCATATTTTTTATCATCATACGCATATTCTACTAACATATTTCAATATATAATGTGTAGGTACATATATTCCATGCATGAGGGAGGAGCTAAGGAGCTGAATAAATGTATCCCAAATATAGCTCTATATCGTGAGTGCAAGAGGAACATTGGAAGTGTGCCATTAAGTTCATGGAGGGATTTGATCCCTCAAACTTTGTAACTTGAAATGTATCACATTGAAAAGCCCTCAAGGGGATGTATTGTAACCTCTGATTTGATAAATTAATAAATACAAGGATAACCTCATTTTTCTTCAACTTATTTGTCAATTATTTATTTACTTTATTGCCTCTTTTGCATGCTTTATTAATACATTAGATGCCTTTCAATTCCAACTGTTAGGTGAGCCATTTTTCACACTCTTCAAAAAGTTTTTAAGCATTCACCCTTAGAGATATTGGTTAAACCACCTATATGGTTGACCTTAATGAAAGGTTTTGGTGTTAGCCTATAGATATGTAAAATGTAAGAATATGGGAATTTGATATGTAAGCCTTGTTGGAGCCAAATTTGACTCAAAATTTGAAACCCCCAAATTTAAATTTTTGGTTTCAATCAAAATGCTTAATAATGTTGGTCACTTCTTCAGTCAGTGTGAGTAATTGATTTTATCATGGTATTATGTGATGAGTTTAACCTTGGTTGTTAATAATGTGTGCCTTTTTTTAATAATGCACAATAGGGGATATGACAAGATTTTATCAATCAATTTTTTTTAACAAAGCCAAACTCTGATCCTCATAAAATAAAGTTTCCCTTGGGCTCAAATCAAATGATAAGTCTTTAAATCCTAAAGTGTTCAAAATTAAGAGGAAAAATTAATCACATGCCTTGGTCTAAAGCCCGAAAAGCATAACTAATGTTGAAAAATTTAATTAATACTTAAGGGTATGCACCCCATCTAGTTAAAAATCGAGCACCTTAGATCAAATCCAAAGGCCGCACTCAAACCTATTTTAATCGGATGATGGTGCTCTGATAAATTGATTAAGGGTTAATTCAAGCAAGTCAAAAGACCTAAAATATTATAACCAAAGATCAAAAGCCATTAAAACTTAATAAAATTAAAATCGTGCAACTTAACCAATCTGGATGGATGCACTTGAGTTAAGCCCGATCCAACGGATGTATATTCTCCAAAAATTCAAATCATTAATGAGTCAACAAAGGTTAGAATTTCAAATTAAAAGCCTAAAGTATAGCCCCCTTCCAATTAAACATCAAACAAGTTCGACAATCTAAGGGTTGCACTTAAACAAAATCAAAGTATATGCGGTTGTGCATGATCCATTTTAAACGCACTTGATTTAATTAAAATGCTCATTAAAATACTATATTCAAAGGAATTAAGGGTATGTGCCCCCTTCTAAAATAAAAATCAAGTAATTAGCCTAATCATACGATAGTGCTCGATCGAAATCCAATCCGACAGCAACCCTCTCATTAAAGGTGCATTGAAAAGGTGCAAGCCCCGTAAGATTAATTAAAATGCTAAAATAAAATTAGTGAGGGTATAATAAATTGGGTAATAATTCCCCCTTTTAGCTTAATCAAGTTTTAATATTATATACCCCTTGGTAACTAACCCCGCAGATTGATCAGGATCAACAGTCGCACCAATATTAATCAAAATTCGATGGTCGCACCAAAATCGAAATCCTAGTAAGATATCAGGAAAAATAAAGGTAAAGTCAAAATTAATTATGCATTAACAAGGGTATAATACATTGCTAAAATCATCCCCTTTCGGTTTAATCAATATTAATTAGATATAATGATGCGCCCTTTTCGGCTATTGAATATGCAGCTTACAGGAGATCTGACGACCGCACTCTATTGAAGACAAGATCGGACGGAAGCGCTCAATCACAATAATGCACCCCAATGAAGGATCAAATAAATCAGGCAGCACTTGATCAAACATTTAAGTTGATGGTGCACGTTGTTTAAAGTTATTGGAGGTTAATCTAAAAGTTTTCTTCATCAAATCGATTAATTAAATATCAAGGCTAAAGAAAGCACTTAATCAGGTTTTATAAAGATTTGATGCACGGGTAATCTTCCCCCTTCCTTTTGCTAAACCTTGTGTATGTATGAGAGATCCAACGGTAGCACTCCCATCATGGTATGATCTAACGACGATCGCTTAGAGAGGTGAATGGGTTATATGATGCCTATGTTTAAATACAATGTTGTTAAGGTTGTAATCGTTAGGTTAACCTTGGTAAATCATGATTAGATGAGGACTAATATGCCACATTATTACAAGGTATAATATTTAAACTTAATTATTGTCAAAATAAATCATTACCAACTAGGGGTTTTCGACATTGTTAATGTGATTTAACCAATTAACATGGCATAGGTTTATATATGAGCTGGTGGGTTAACGATCATGCAAGTCCCTAGACATCGATGACTACGCTAAGCCTCCTCAGGATCCAATGATAGCGCACAAATAAAATATTTAATTAATTATTCAACCATGAAAATTTTATGGAAGCGCTTTTTTGATATTATGAGAATCCAACGGCGACAAGCAAGTCAAAGTCAAATACAAGTAGGGCTAAAATGATAGGCATATTATGATAGATCCAACGAATGCACTCTATCTTGAAATAATCCAATAGCTGCGCTCGATCATGGTTGACTTTGGGGAGCTAAGGATACCTAAGATAATAGTAGGCACTCACATCAAGAACTGAATCTTATGAATATCCCTAGGATGATTGCCACCTAATTAAAAATATAAGCGATCCATAAGATTTAGTTATCGTTCGAGACATAGGTGGCACATGATTCAAAATGGAAGCCATCCCTATCACACATCCCAATTCTATGTTAGATATAAAGTGTTCCAATGGAAAATAGCATAAGTGTTAATGAATACAGGGGCACAAACCAAAGGGCCTCAGGGCATGTAGGATAAAAGACATCACCCACCATAAATGCCCAACTCCAAAAAAGATATGCATTGGCAAAATTTCTTTGGCCAATTTTAAATAGTAGTTGGTGGCATCGTATTGATGACAAAACATGTGAATTTATTGAACCCATTTTGCCACCTTGTATATGAGCTCATAAAATTAGTCAAGATTACCACCCTGGTGAGCTAAGAGCAAAAATTGATACACAAGAAGTATAGAGAGAAGAATATTTTGAGCTTTCTTGTTTTAGAAGGACCTGACTCACTACAATGAGAAAAATGGTGTTATGGGGAGACGTTTTTGCACCCGAAGACACCAGAGAAGTGGTAAAATTCATCACATATCAATCACCATACTACGAGATCTCTGGACCTCCTGTACCCAGCAACACAATGTATGAATTTGCCTAAAAATGTGGAGTTGATAAGAAATCTAATCTAATGCAGCAATACGAGATCGATAATGCATGTATCAATAGTTTTGCTCGTGTGATGGAGAACAACAACAAGTACCCATGGATAATGGTTGACTTATTTCATAAAGCCTAGAGGTTACAGTACAAGGGTTTCCCCAAAAATAACAAATGGAATAGTAACCTTAGGAGGCTGGTATGTTCGAAAGTGCACTTCTCCTTAGATTTAATTGTGTGGCTAGAAGTGGCATATAACAAAAGAACGAGGACATTTCGATACAACAAGAATCAATCGGTATTCAATATTAAAGTTGAACACATCCAAGAAGTTTTCAAATTGATAGGGTATACCACCTTTCTGGTGCAAAAGGTAATCGAACACCAATCTCGAATGTTCACAAAAATGGAAGTTTTTAAAACTTTGTTTGATACACATGAGAAAATAGAAAAGAAATTTCCAATTAGGAAAACTGCTTTTAGGCCATGGGTCCAATATTTTTGTGATATGATAAACATAGTCTTGGGGGTACAGGATTTTAGTAAAGTGACTAAAAGGGTTTTATATTTAGCTGCACAATGCAATCGGGCCCATAACACTCCAATTTATGCCTGGGAATTAGAATTAAGTACCCAAATGCATGAAGAAATGGTAGAATTAAAAAAGGTAGTTTTTGAACAGAGGAAAGAGATGCCCCATTTTTCTCAATACTCAATTTTTATCCATCTGATAGTGGGTCAACTAGGAAAATAATCTCAAAAAAGAGTAAAATCCATTGACAACCCCTATGTCCAAAGTAGTTTCTAGAGAATACATGAAGGATGAAATCACTTTGGTTGTTTTTGTGATCATTTCATGGTAGAAATCCATTGGATTTTAACTGGCATGGTCCTTGAGAGACTAGGACCAGGAGTAAGGACCTTTATCAAAGAAAAATATATTGTTGATTTATTTTTCACGAAAGGTTATACCTATATCAGGCTATATGGGGTTAAAATTCCCCCTAAGTTATTACCAAAGTATTGCCCATTATCCTTAGCAACTTTGGACTTATGCAGGGAAGTGGCAGAAGATGCTAAGATGAGACTAGTAAAGAAACATGGTAAATTCCCCTGGCATAGTGTTCCATGTCACTTTGGGGATTATATATTTGTTGGTTACCCTGCCCTGCTCAAGGGAATGTTTGAGTTAGACAACATGGGATTCGATGATATAACTTGGAGATTTTATGACCCAAAAGGAATATACAATAGAATTATGGAAAAAATAGAATATGCTCAAATACTGCATCGTCCAGATGATTTTGAGAAAATATTATTAGAAGATATGGAAAAAGGATTATATTTGCAAGGGGTATGGGATGATTTCCCTCCTGAAAATAGGGGCAGCACATAGGTTCATGAAGCCTATGATTACCCTACAAAATTAAGAAGGCTTCGAGAAATTTTAGTAGATGTTGTAGCACCTATTTTTCTAGGAGCAAGCCAAGCAATCAGAGAAGACCCCTTATTGGAGTTGATAGAAGAACAGGGTATTGATCAAATGGAGGTCATTGTAAATATTGTAGATATAGTAGAGCAATAGGTCAGGCCTCCTAGAAGTGCTCATCTTAGGATAGAAGCAACACCAAGCACTCCCCAAGAAGTTTCCCAAAACCCAAGTGCAGGTAAAGGAAAGGAAATTGTAACCACATCTACTCGAAAGGCTTCACTCACGGAGTAAGCTATAGTTCCCATTTTTAACAGAGTGCTAGCTATAACTAGTGTATATAAATTGACAACCATGGTCATCCCTACCTTTTTAAACATAAAAGGATAGGTTATTAAAGTTCCATCAATAATACAGATGAATAGTAGAAGAACTGGTGGATTTGGGGGTCTATTCCAAAGTCACCTAGTGAAGAATCAAATAGATATAACCACCGTAGAAAAGAAGAAGCTCAAGCTATCTTTACCCTCTACAAATGTTGTGTTGGAAAGAACATATGAGCAGGCTACTTTCACTACTACATATGAACAAGAATTATAGTTAGTGGAAAGAATGGAAAATATAGAAGAGTAGGTTATAGAAGAACCACAATTAGAAGCACCTGTATCAGATATAGCAGAGACAAATATTCCTGCTCTACAAGACCCACTGGTCTTCAGAACTGATGAATATATGAGGGACTCATCAGTACTAGAAAATGAAGGCGACATGGTCAAAGTAATTAATGCAATGTCAAATCAAACCATGGATCAACTAGTTGAGAAAATTGTAGAATTAAGGAGTCATTTGAAAAAGGAAGAAAAAGAAAAAGCTGAAATGAAGGCACAAATAAAAAAGTAGCAAAAAGAATTTTCCCAAAATGATACTTCAAATACACAACCCCCTACAACGGTAAATATTTAGGATCATGCCTATTATCTAAATACAATGAAGAAATACATGTCAATAAAAATAAGAGCTCATGCCAGAGGGCTCACTGAGATGTTCAGGCAGATCAGAGTAATCCAAGTAACTGCTCGAGAAATTTTGACATTGATATAGGAGAGAGAAGAAGACTTTGAAGTCATCCATCCTACCCTGAATTTTATAGGAGACAATTTTGAAGAGCTACAGGGTCAAGAGATAATAACAAATGATGGTAGCAAGATACAAATCAATTTTGAGTTTTTGAAAGCATCCCTGTTTGGGGCAAACTAGAAAAGGTGGATCAATGTTGTAACTAAAATGAACAATTTGATAGAAGATACAATAGGAAAAATGGCAGATATTTTTCTATCCTTAGATCAATGCTTAGAGGCCTCCAATGTAGAAGAGCTATTTAGGCATACCATAGAAATATTTGAGTGTGAACCAGATGATGAGGCATAAATGACTAGACAAACTACTTTTCTGGTGAATACTGTGGAGATGTTGCTCTTCCAATATGAAAGAAACAGGTCCATCCTTGCCATACAAAAAAATAGGATTTTACAGGATATGAACATGCTGAGGTTTGCTACCACCTTTGACATAGAAATATGGATATTAATAAGTGAGCAAATAAAAATGCTGCAACAAGGTCAAAAAGGAAAAAAAAGTTGAATCTTGCGGTCAACAACTAGGAGTGATTTTAGAACAAATAAAACCTTTGCCAATTGAAAAAACCCCTGAAGCATTCAAAGAACCATATGCTCAAAAGGAGATAGTTCAAGAGAGAATAGTAGAAAAATTTGTAAAAGAAATAGTGGAAGAGCAAATAGACTCTCATAAAACCACCATCACCAGTTAAATAAGCAACTATTTGAAAAATTCAAAATGAAGGATTCAACCCAAACATAAAAAGATAGTGGAAGCCAGCTATTTTAGTTTTTGAGATCAAATTAGGAGAGGACAAGTGTAAGGTAAAAAATAAAATAGAAATAACAGAATCAAGAACCAATAGTTATAAAAGGAAGCAACTGCATTCAGATTTTGCATCAAGCAATTAGAGAATAGCATTTTTTCTAAGAGGTATACTTGAGTGCCCTTTTAGTTGTGTTGTTGTATCTCCTTCTGTGTCTATTTTTCTCTCTCATTTCTTATTCTTCCCTTTGTTGTGTAGGATTTTGATAGGAAAGTGCTTAAGAAGTTGATATTATTTCCTATCCTATTTAGCCTAGGATTAAGAGACTCTACTTTTACCATATTGGAACAAGGAGAGTAGAAGAGACCTATTACATTATTTGAACAGAGTCCTCTTCATTGTATTTATGTATTTATTTGAGAAAAACAAAGTTAAAAGGCATATTGCCCACTCTGCATGTAATATTTTATGAAATCAATACAATTCTGAGTTTTATTCCTATTATATCTTTGTCTCAGTACTATGTGTCACTATGTAATGGATTACGTTATTTGAATACATTACATACGTTACTTTTGTTGGTTAAATTTTAGTTTTATTATGATATTTGAATAAATATAAGAACACCAACTTTATTTTCCCCATTATCTCTGTTCATATTAAAATTTTTGTTAAATTTTTATAACAGCCCAATGAATCTAGGCACCGGTCTACATAAGGCATAACAATTGGTTATTTTCTTGCTTGGTCATTTTAATACATGTAATGTTACATTTATCTAGAGCGTGTAATCAATGTTTTATTATATAATTACCATTGGGGTTTCCTTACCTATTATATAGTTTTATTTTAGTAATATTCATGTTTAACGAAATGAAGAGGTAGGTTGACTAGAGCCTATAATAGCTCATTGGTTTCAAACGGATTTTTGCAACGTGACAATCGAATCCTATGGATGCAATAATCGGTTCCAACAAGCCTATAGACATGGAAAATTGACCCACCCAAGTGAGTCATTTTCCCTAGAACCTTAGAGAGACCCTCCAACTTTCCCAAATGCAAGTTTGGGCCTCTCTTCTCCCCTCTTTCCCTCTTTTTTCCTAGTTTTTCCAAAATCGTGGTCAACCCTTACGGGGCGCGATTTTGGCAAGTTAGGGTTTTCTCTTAGAAAACCCAACTTTCGAGCTGACTTCTTTAAGGTTGGTCCTCCCTTAGGGTTTTCCCACCCATTTGTGTTTCAAATCCCTTATAAATAGAGGGTTTTGGATCTCCTTTTCACCTAAAATAATAACTAGCATTACAATTAGCAAGCTAAGAGGTTAATCATGAATTCTTTTGCAAGTTTTTCATATGCTCTTCAAGTGCTCTTTGGCAAGTTTCTTTTAGTGTTATTCTGCTACATTATTGATTTGCTACCCTTGGTGGACAAGTGTTGGAGCCTTGAGGAGGAGTCAACCATATTGTGGAGGTCTTCATCCTTTTGTCTATCCTTTTTCACTACCACCAGGTTGTTTCATACATTTTATCATTCATAGATTATTAATTGCATTCTTGTTTTCACTCATTTTGCATTGATCTACTATTTTTTTTGATCTATCATGAAATCGTACCTCGTATTTATAGGGCATGATTTTGGTAGAGCCGAGATCATAGACACCCCATACAGGGTATGATTTTGGTTGCATCAAGTTTAGGGGTAAGATTCACTCCCAAACCCTAGGTCTATGTTTGCATGTTGTATTTAGGACATAATACTATTGTTTACATTCTATTTTTTGCATTATTTTATTTCATTGCATTATGTTTGTCCATTTCCAAAAAGGTCAACATTCACTCTTGATTTCTAAAGGTCAACTAAAAGGACCTAGGGGGCTTGACTACTACACGCCCAAGCTTTGCTACATAGTGACCTAAGTAAGCTCCCTAACGTTGATCATATTTTCTAGGGTTTTTGTAAGACTATATTTTGTAGGTTGAAGTTGTGGGATATTTCTAGATACAAGATAAAGCTTGGATCAAACATCAAAATAGATAAGTGCCCTTGGTAAAGCTTTAGGTTGTTTATTGTTGTGTCTTTCATTATTTTTATTCCAAACCTAGGATATAAATAAAAATAAAATAGTATTTGATTTATATTTTAGGCATTCGAAAGAATAAGAGCATATAGTGTGCATCTAGGGTTTAGTCTTGTTTGTGCATTTCACTTGTGCCCTTGCTCAAAGAAAAATAATTTCATTTATTGCAACTTAGGGTTAGAGATCATTGAATCAAAGAATCATACTAGGGTTAGACATTATTTTCTTGCATCTTGTGTGTCTTGCATCACTCTTTTATTTGCATAGTTTAGTTTATAGAGGCCAGACATAGGTGATTGCTTAATTGAACACATTAAACATTTCCACCCTAGACTTGGAGCGAGTCCTAAAACCATTCTTGGTGAACCCTTTCCCTTGTCCACTAAGTGTAGAGAATATAACACACCACCATGGTCACCTCGACTCCCAATGGATCCAATCGAGAATCATACACAATAGGGTAGTTTTCCCCTCTACATATTTGGTGAACCCGACGTGAAAACACGTCTTAGTGGCCAAGATAGGAAGCCTCTTCCTTTGCTTTTCTTTTGAAAACTTTAAACAAGACCACTAATTTTATTTTTTTAGAATAGAAAATATTTAAAAACATCTTAAGAATCTTCTTGTGTGTCTTTCCTTAGTTTTCTCCTCTATCCTTTCCCTTCTCCTAATGGCTCCATTCCTTAGGAGTCAATGAAGGCATTTAGAATCTGATCAAATTCCTCAAGAAGATGATTAGGTTGATAGAGAGAATCCTAACCTTGATATAGAAGAGCAAGAACATGTTGAAACTGATACAAACTATGATCCCCTTGAGGGGCCTAATGGTGGCTTCACTTTTACATCATTTGATCATGTTTGGGGTTTCATGAAATGCCATAGGGTGGCTTTGCTCAAAGCTATGGAGTAGGAAGCTCAACTCAAAAGGGGTGAGACTCCTCCTCCTCCAACCATTTCTCCTAGAAATGTTCATGATAACCCTTTGTTTGAATCTTCACATCATGGCAATCCATTACATAAACCAACATATGCTACTACTATAACCACCAACATTGGAAGGGTTCTACAAGTCCCTCCAACTAGTAGTGCATATCAAGATTATGTTCAATTTCCTCCTCATTCTACTCATCTCAACATTCATGCTTCTATTCCACCAAATGTTAGTTATCCTCCATAACAAGATACCACATATCACAACCCATACCATAATAGTGTCAATACCTCCAACATAGGCCAAGTTCCCTTTCAATAACCTACCTATACCCCTCCCCTAGGGAACCTAGGGGTATTGCACAACAACAATCCTGAGATGCAAAGTTTAACTAATGTGGTGAAACAATTGGTTTCAAGAGTGGATATGATTCAACCTCCTAGTTTCACCTACAACTATAGAGAAATGTGCAATCAACCCTTAGACCCTATTGTTACCTCTAGGCCCTACCCTAAGCATTTTCCAATGTTGGTTTTGCCTATCTATAAGGGAACAAAAGATCCAATTGAGCATTTAAGGATGTTTAGGATAACATGCCATGATATCATATATGATGACATGTTGTTACTAAAGATATTCCCTAAGAGCCTTGGTGGTATGGCATTAGAGTGGTATTATCAACTGCCTAATCATTCTTTGAGGAATTTTGAAGAGACAGCTGAATTGTTTGTTCAACAATTTGGAGCTTATGTTGAAAAGAATGTGACTATGAAAGATGTCTATATGTTAAAACAAGGTAAAGATGAAAGTTTTTTAGAATTTCTATCTCGTTGGAGGAGTCTAGTTGGATGCTTGAGATATACCTTACCTCCTCGAGACATGCTTGAGATATTTATTGGGAATTTACAAGAACAAATATCTTATGCATTGGAAATGACAACTATCACATCTTTTGACCAAGCAATAGATCTAGAAAGAAGGGTAGAGCAAGCCCTTATCAGAAGAGGTCAACTTAAAGTAAAAGAAGATAGGACCACTAAAACATAGTATAAGAACAAGCATGTGGTTGGTGATGGGGTAATGGATAGTAGGCCTGTTAATAGTGTTGTTAACACCCTACAAAATATGGTGCTTAGCCAACCTCAAAAACCCCCACAAAGGAATTTCACAAGACTCAACATACCTATGATAGTGGTCCTAAAGTAGCTTTTGGAAGCTAACATGATTGAGTTACCTCCTATAAGGCAACTTGATACCACAACTAATTGGTATAAAGTTGGTCAACATTGTGAGTACCATAGGGTAGAGGGGCACTTGAAAAACTCTTGTAAGAGGTTGAAACATGTGGTTCAGGACCTAATTGATGAAGGTCACCTTGTTATAGAAGGTTCTCAACCCAATCCTCCAACAAACAATCAACCTCCTACACAACAAGCACCCACAACAAATCAAGACATGGGGATCTTCCAAGATCCCCTACCTAAGCATGGGTAACAAGCAGCTAATCAAGTGTCATATCAGAATGTGCCCCCTCCCTATGATAATATGGTTGGTATGATAGCAACAACCACAAGGCAACAAGCATAGATTCAACCGACTCAACGATCTCAGTAGGAGATGAGTTCTTCATCCAACCCACCTTCAAAACCTCCCTTAGTTTTGAAGAATACACAAAGAAGGAGCACAAGGGTAGAAAACCCACCTTTAGTGTTGAAGCCACAACCTAAAGTCTCCTTTGACATTCAACAATAATTAGCTAGTACCCCAACTAAGATCTCCCTCTTAGAGCTTTTACAAACTTCTCCTATTCATAGGGAAGCCCTGTTGGAGCTCCTAAGACAACAATTTGTTCCTTCAAACATTTCTCCTAGTGTTGTGGTTAATGTTGTAGGTTCTCTTGGGATACATCACATCACATTTTTGGATGATGATATGCCTTCCTCAAACTTATGAGGGGATTCCTCCCTCTACATCACAACATTTATTGGGGAAATATTTGTCAAGAGAATCTTGATTGACAATGGTTCTTCCCTTAATTTATGCACTTATCAATTTTTCCAAAATTTTGGATTAAAAGAGGAAGACTTAACCAAATCTGACATTATCATTAAAGCTTTCAACAATGAGTCCCAAGAGGCTTGTGGTATTATATCTCTCCCCATTAGGGTTGGACCTAAGATCTTAGATACCTTGTTCTATGTGGTGTCTTGCCCTACATCTTTTAATCTTCTTCTTGGATGCCCTTGGATTCATGCGATGAGGGTTGTCCCTTCCACTCTTCATCAATGTCTGAAGTTCGAACTTAAGAATCAACTTGTCACTATTTTAGGTGACCCTCATCCATTTGAATATTGTTCGATGGTTGAGCAAGCTCAATCTAGTCTCAATTTATGCCCATCAGTTTCCTCATCTCACATAACTAAACAACTTGAAAATCTTAAAGTGAGTGAGGAACCAATAATCAATGTTTCATCATGGGATCAAGTTAATCCATTTCTTCAAGAGCCTCTTCTGGATCTTGCCAAGCTACCACCTTCACCAAGGACTATGGGTTTACCTCGTAAGAAGGGTGAAGTTGTACACATTGGCACATGTACCTTTATCTTCATAGGTACAACCTTCGAAGAAAATATCTGTGGTAGCAACCTCTATCCTGTAGAGCATTCTTTTACCCATTGTTACTTATCCAATGATTACCCACTCCCCAAACAGATCCTATCTAGTATGGGATATATAGGTAAAGGTTTGGGGCCCCAATAGAGAGGCATTCAAGAGCCTTTGGATGTTGAGATTTGGCCTGGGAGATGTGGCATAGGTTACATACCCAATAAAAACCAACCTTTACCATTTGATAATGATGATCACCTTATTACTTATGCTGAATATTTAGATCATCAAGGCTTGGAGTGGAGTGATGAGGATGAGGGTCCCCCTTATCCCTCAGATATCTTGTTTTGCAATATGGTAACTTTGGTGCATCTTGAGCTAGATGTGACCCCAAAGGAGTATGCTAAAGGGGATACCCCTTGTGATATGAATCATAAGGATATCCTCCGAAATAACTTCTCCTTTGATGGGTTTATCCCTTGTGTTGTGCATATCGAGTCTTCTTGTTCTCAAGAGGACCCTATTCCTCTATCTCATAGAGACCTTGCAAAGTTGGGAATCTCTCTCCCTTTCATCAAAAAGGATGGCACAGTCTAAGTTTGCCATAACTTTTATTAGAAATTTGAGCAAGTTTTGTTGGAAATATGAGCAACTTTTGTTGTCATTGATGTCAAGAGTCAATTTTACTGAGCAGTGCAAAAGGAAGGATGTCATTCAATTTCAGTAAGCAGTGTAAGAGAAAGATTGCTTCTAGGCCTAAGGGAAATAATATTAAAATATTCAAGGTGGTTATATAAGGTCTAAAGGAACAATAGGAAGTCCCAAGAAAAATAATATTATAATATTTTATTATAATATTTTTTTTTGAAAAAAATGAAAAACTTGTATTAATACAAAGAACAATTACAAGCGGGAGAGAACACATCCCAACCAAGAACAGCAAACAACACAACAAGAGAAGAGCACAAAGGCAACCCAGCACAACACAAAGCAAAGAAGTCAACTGGGCACAAAAAAATGACATGTCACGAAATCGCGACATGTCGCGAGATCGCGACAGTCAACCCCGGCTCCCCCACTGCGGTGCCAACAGTCGTGAAAACGCGACATGTTGCGAAATCGCGACATGTCGCGATATCGCGACATGTCACGAAATTGTGACATGTCGCAAAGTCGCGACGACAGCACCCACCTGCAACCCTTCGACAAAAGTGTCACGAAATCACGACGAATTCACCATATGGCAACCAGATCGCAAAAGCGTCGCGATATCGCGACAGTTTTTGCCAATCCGCTGGAAAGCCAAAATTGTCACGATTTCGAGACGGGTTTTCCTTATGACACCAGATCGCCAAAAGTGTCGCGATATCACGACGATTTTTCCTTTCGGCGCCCAGTTCTCAAAACTATCGTGAAATCACGACAAAATATCCCCTCGGCACCCAGTTCTCAAAACTGTCGCGATATCGCGATGAATTTTCCACTTTGCTCTCCATCTGCAAAAGTGTCGCGATATCGCGACAATTTTACCAGTTAGCACCAAATTGCCAAAACTGTCGCGAAATCGCGACAACTTAACCAAGCGCCTTCCCCTAGGGCCGCGATGGTGCGACATGTCGCGATGGCGCGACATGTCGCGAAATCACGACAAAAACCCGTCAAAGGCCGAGAGGGCACAACCTGTCGTGATATCGCGACAAAAACCCGGTAAAGGCCGAAATGGCGCAACCTGTCATGATATCGGACATGTCGCGATATCGCGACAGAAACCTTCCTTAGCAAAAAAACACTGCACATCATTTCAGAAAACGTTCAAGGCCTTGTCGAATCTCTGCATCCTCCATAGGCATGTCACTGTGCAGCTGCATCCCAACCTCCCTTTCAGCACCCATATTAGCAAGGAAATCGGCCGCCTTATTGAGATCTCGATTCACATAGATAGGTATCACATCATCTAATTCCCTCCAAAGCTCTTTGATTTGGGAAACTAAGATCCGCAACCTCCAAGCTTTCGAGACAAAGTTTCTCATACAATCAAGAGCACCCACCAAAATTTGGGAGTCAGACTCAATAATAATCTTCTTGTATCCCTTTTTGGCAGCCCAGAAGGAGGCAGATTTAATGGCAAATGCCTTGGCTTCATTGTTTGTGGCACATCCCAGACCCTGCAGTTCCCAATAGAGCAAAGACCCAACATGATCGCGGCACACAACTCCAATTCCAGCACTTCCCGGATTGCCTTTAGCCGCTCCATCAGTATTGATTTTGATCCATCCTTCAGGAGGAGGTTTCCAACTACCACTCACCTGCCTTTGTTGAAAAACAACTCCCTCGTCCAAAGGCTCAGAAGCAGACTGAATTTCCCCCTCGGTATGAATGGCAACCGTTTCCGCCACTTTGCTCCAAATGACTTGCCATATTCCTTCTAGAGAGGAGAAGGTTTCACAAAAAATACGGGCATTTCTCTCCAACCAAACCTGCCACCAGATAAAAAATAAACCAAGCTCCCAGCCAATTCGAAGAGCATTGGATTTAAATCTACCTTTCTTCCAGCTTTCCCATATGTTGTTTCGAGACAAGACCCCATTAGCCTGAAGTTTAAAGTGGGAGAACATATTTTATTATAATATTAAAGGTGTATTTTTAAGACCTAAATTTATTAAATTAATTATAATAATTTCATTATAAATTAATTTATAATTTAATTTGATTAACCCTAAGGTTATGGTTATAAGGGCAAAAAGTTTAATTTTTATTTTAGTGCTGACATCATATGTATTTTTCCCCCCTACCAACGTCCAAAGGGAGATGGCACAATGGTATAAATACCATGTGCATTTGGTTACCTAAGCTCCTACCTTCAATCAATTAATATTGCTAGTGCCTACAAATTTTCATGATATGTGTGTAAGACAGGATAATATTTTTTATTTTTTTGGTGGCCATCCAAGGGATAAGACAGTGGAGGCTTAAAGCCTCATTACCAACCTGGCAATTGGGCTAGCGGTAAGTGGTTGTGCATTGAAGTGTTGATAGGCGGGAGGTCCTATGATTGAATCTCGATGGCAGACCTGGGAGTGTTTTGCTAGTGGTCCTTTTGGTTTTGGAACCTAGCATGGGATACAAAGTGCACAAGGCACTTTTATCTACCAACGTGAGTGCCTAGCTCACACGGTAGCTGGGTTGTGGCTAGGGCGCTGGTGGAAGCACAATGGGGGATCGAATCCCACTGAGGCCAATAGAGGTATTTAATTTTTTAATTAAATTTTTCTCCTAAGGTTTTTAATGTGGGATGATTTTTTAAGTTAAAGGGAGGTATAAGGTGTTTTATTAAAGTTTATTTTTTACATTTTTGAGTATATTAAAGGAGTGATTTAATTTTATGAGGAAGGAGTTATAAGGATATTTTTAAGGATTTTATTTTTGCCAATTTAATTTGAGATCTACGGTTTTGAGTAGTGTTTAAGAGTGTGGATATTATAAGGTGTAATTAAGGAATAATATTTCTATGTATGTGTTAGATGTTGTTTTTGAAGTAGGAGTGATAAGGTGTATTTAAGATTGAACATTGCATTGTAATTCTTGCATGATTAAAGTGAATTTTCCAGTGGAGATTTTTGAGGTAGATTGTTACTACCTAACCATTGAGATTGGCAAAGAGGTTGATTGTGATTGAGACAAGTTTTGAGGTCAATTCTTCATCAAACAAAAGGTATGGGCACATCGTCCTTGTGAGTGAAATATTGTTGGGTTGGATGTTATGAATGATAATTTTGAGTGAAAAGATTTATTTTATAAGTATTTTTGAGTAAGCTTTCATGTGCATTATTGGTGAATGTTTGTGAGAACATTTGAGTGAGAAATTGAAAACTATATTGTATTAGGGTTTGTGAAAGATCATGAGTATCATTGTTATGTGAGATTTTTTGATAAGCATTGTTGGAAATATTTGAGTAAACCTTCATGTGCATGACTAGGTTTTGTGAAAATATCATGAGTATCATTGTTATGTGAATAAGGAATCAACTTGAGTTAAGTTTGAGTTCCATAGTGAGAGTTGTTGGAAGCATCGTGAAACACTTGGTTAGGATTTTTAAGCATGTTGTGTTTCATTGAGTGAATTGTTGAGTGAAATTGGATGAGCATTATTGATTGAGAGTGTTGGAGTGATAGTTCAAATTATGTGAAAAAAATTATTCCTTATTGATTTGAAAAGAGTTTGAAAGTGATAGAGTGATTTGTGAGTGTGAAACATATTGAGTCTCTTACCATTATCTACATGTTTCCATGGTTAAACAAAATTCAAAGTGAATTTTTTTTGTGTGACTGAAGAGGTTTACTATGATATATTGAGTTGAGTTGTGTATGCAAGTTTTGCAATTGATTTGAACAAGCTTTTGTGTAATCTTGTGAGAAGATTTGATTAAGTCCTAGAGTTGACTTAAGGACATATTTTTGTGAGCTTTTGTGGAAGCTTACAAAGAAGATTTGAGACAAGTCTTGGTGAAGACTTTTTGTGCAAGATTTGAGACAGAGATAGAGTATATTTGTGCTAGATCGATGGATAGTGTGTAGTGTAGATTTGAGACAAATATTGAGCAAATTTATGCAGGGTAGAGGACAGTGTTAAATACAAATTTGAGATAGATATAGAATAGAGTAAGAGTAGGATTTGGAGGTGATAGAGCAGAGGATAGTAGTCTCCAGTGGACAAAGATCCATTAGCCACGGTAGTGAGGATAGAGGTCTTCTGATTGAGAACAGAGGTCTTCAGTGGGGAGAGATCCACCAACCATTATAGTGGAGGTAGTAGTCTTCTAGAGGATCACCAACCAAAGAAGAGGAGAAGGAGTTATCCTATGGATAGAGATCCACAAACTAGCTGAGGGTATTGGTGTCTCTTATGCATAGAGATGCAAGAACTTGATTAGGGGATTGGTGTCTCCTTTATATAGAGATCCATAAACATTGTAATAGGTAAGGATTACCAAGAAATTTGTTGAGAAAATTTAAGTGAAAATATTTTCTCCGTGGAGTAGCCGACATTGGGTGAACCACATTAAATCATGTCTCTCATGTGTGTGATGCTTTATGTAATATTTACTGCTTTGATATTGTTGATGTTATCATATGGATTAAAAAGTAAAAAGTTTTATCTTATATTGTTCACCCCCCTCTTGGTATAAGCACATGTTATTCAATTGGTATCAGAGCGGGACTCTCCATGAAAAGACTAATAGCTTGGAGGAAGATCCATAAAAAACACATGAATTCAAAAAATGAATAAGAGACCATGTTTGACATAAAAGAGGAATTATTTGCTGCTCTCAGGAACTTGGAAAATATAGAAAGAAGAACACAAGTTTGAAATATCAAATTCAAGAGGGTGAAGAAGCAAAGATGGAACTTCTACAAAGTCTCATAGAACTCAAAATAAAGGTAGAATAAGGAAAGAAAATTGAACAAGATATGACAAATCTATTAAGAGAAAGATAAACAAAATGTGAAATATTGGAAGAAAAAATTATTTATCTAAGGAATGAAGTTGAAAAGACCAAATTACGACAAGATTTAAATTTGGGGAAATAGAGAGAGGATTCAAGACTTCAAGAAGTAGAGACATCAAATAAATATAAGCAAGTGACTCATACTCATAAAGGAGAAGATATCAGGAAAGAAGAAAGCAAATAAGAACCATGGACAAAAGTTAATCACAACAAAAGGAGGAGCAATCGACCATATTTTCCAAGGTATTCAAATAGTTTACATAATCTCTTCCATGGCTATTGATTTTCATGTAACAAATATGGTAATAGAGCTATACATTGCACCGGTTATGTTAAAAATGATGTCAATAGAAAATTTAATTCTTTTGCACCTCTTATGAATAGTGATGTCATATGTTACAAATGCAATTTTGGTCACAAGGCTATATGGTGCAAAATGGTACTTTCTAAGTCAAGTAAAAAGAATACAACTTCAAAAAATAGGAAAGGGAAAAATATTGGAAATATGAGCAGGTTTTGTTGTCATTTTGTCAAGAAATCAGCACCAGTAAGAGTCAGTTTCAGTGAGCAACATTAGTTTCAGGTTTTGTAATCAAGTGCAAAAGAAAATTTCCTTCCAGGCGGTCAAATGAGGTTTAAAGGGCAAAAGGAAGGCCCAAGAAAAATAATATTATAAAAAAGGTGCAAGAGATTTAATTAATTATAAATTAATTATAATAGTTTTATTATAATTTTTTTGGAGGTCCAAGGTTCAAATCTTGGGCCTCGCCGGACTAAACTCTTGTCCCTTTCCCGGTGCTTTCAGCGGCGTAAAAGGTTTAAAATGATTGTGGCATGGTGGTTATAGGGGTGGACTGCACGAAGATCTGTGTGGCGACTTCTGAGGCAGACAGTGCAGAATACTATGGTGGCCATAAAAGCTGGAAAACCTGTCCAAATTCGTGGCGGGTACCGATTCCACCATGTAAATTCAAAAAAAAAAAAGTTTTATTATAATTTAATTTATAAATTAATTTAATTAACTTTTAAAGTTATTAAGTTAATTTTAAATTAATTATAATTTAATTATATATTAATTTATAGGTTAATTAAACTAACCCTAAGCATAGGGTTATAAAATTCATAATTCAAATTTTTGAATTATCACCGACGTCATCAAAGGTATAGCCCAATGCATATAAAGGAGGGAAAGGCCTTGGTAAATATTTCATCCGTGATCAAAGTTTAATGGTGTGTTTCATGCGCAAAGCAAAGGATCGATTGTGTGTTTTTTAAAGGCTTATAGAGGCAATGAAAAGGACAAGGAGGAGATGTTTTTGGTTTACATTCCAAGGTCCACTATAGCACAAGGGAAGGCACTAATTCTTGGCCAGTGGAAGGTGCAGGGATCGAATCCCACAGGTTTGAGTTTTTTAAAGCAATATTTATTTTGAGGTTTGCGTGCCAGGAAGGAGATACAGGGAAGGCATGAGTCTTCTCCTTTGTGTGGAGGCTTGTAGCCCACGTGGTGGGTGTGCACCTTGCTAAGGTGCCCAAATATGGATAGGTTTCATGTTCAAAACCCACCAAAAGTGTTTTACTGGGCTAAATAAGGTATGCATTGATTTTTCTCTTGCTAAGGTTGTAATTTCGTAGGTGGCTTTGCTATGAAAAATAAAGGTTGATTAAATTTTTTGAGGGATATATAAGGGTATTAATAATTAAATATTAGATTTTATGAAGTTGGAGATTATAAGGGTTATAAGGAATTTGTTATACTTGTTGTTAAGTGTAGTGTTTTTGTGAAGTTATTAAATTGAATATTGTGATTTTGGAGATTATAAGGTGTACAAAAGGATTTGTTATTTTTTATGAAAGATAATCTTTGAGAAAATTACTTTATGGAGATCTTGAGAAAGGTTGTGGTAACCTAACCATAGTGTTGGTAAAGAAAATTTTGATTGTGGTTACAGGTTTTGAAGACATATATTCATAAAAATAAAAGGTATGGGTAAATATTCCTCATGAAAAAAATAATATTGGATTGGATGTTATGAATGCTAAGTTGGAGTGAAAATGATTGTTTGGTAAGCATTGTTGAGTTTGCTTGTTAAAGGTTTTTATGAGTAAGAGTTGATGATAAAATATTGTTTGATAAGAATTGTTGGAAACATTAAATGAACCTTCATATGCATGATTAGGGTTTGTGAAAGAGCATGAGTATCATTGCTATGTGAAGTTAAGAACTATCTTGAACTAGGGTTTGTAAAGAACATAAGTATCATTATTATGTGAGATTGGTTGATAAGAATTGTTGCAAATAATTGAGTGAGTGTTCATATGCTTGGACTAGGGTTTGTAAGCAAGATGTATTTCATTGAGTTATTGATTGAGTGGAGTTGATTGAGCCTAGTCAAGTGGAAGTGTTGAAGTGATAGTTCTAATTCTATGAAACAAATTGTTCTATATTCTGAATTGATTTGAGAAAGAGAGTGAAATTAATTGAGAATTGTTGTGAGTGTGAAGCATATTGAGTCTCTAACAATTCTCTATATGTTTCTATGGTAAAAGAGAGAGAGAGAGAGAGAGAGAGAGAGAGAGAGAAAGTGATTGAGCATTGTTGTGAGTGTGAAGCATATTGAGTCTCTAATAATTCTCTATTTTTTTCTATGAGATTGGACAAGTTCTATTGAGGACTTGTTGAGTAGATTTGTGGCAAGTCTTGGTGAAGACTTGTTGAGCAAATTGGAAAAGTTCTAGTGAGTACTTATTGAGTAGAGTTGAGGTAAGTATTTGAGAAGACTTGTGGATAGATTAGTGTGAGATTTTATGGAAGCTTAAAATACAAATTTGAAGACAAAGATTTAGAACAGATTGGACAAGTTCTAGAGAGGACTTGTGTATAGATTAGTGTGAGCTTTTGTGGAAGCTTACAATGCAGAGTTGAGACAAGTCTTTGATAAGACTTGAGAGTAGAGTTGATTGATTAATTTGTTCAAACCTTGAGTTAAGGTTTGGAGTAGATCTAGCAAAGTTGATTTGTGATTGAGTCAAGCTTTGTGTTAAGGCTTGAGGAAAGAGATTGAGTATATTTGTGCTAGATTGAAGGATTGTGTTTAGTGCAGATTTGAGGACATATTTATGCTAGACCAAAGATAGAGATTGAGGAAATTTTTGCTAGATCGAAGGACTGTGTTTAGTGCAGATTTGAGATAAATCTGAGAGTAAGATTTGGATTTGACAAAGTATAGAGGACAACAGTCTCTAGTGGATAGAGGTCCATTATCCAAGGTAGTGAGGACCAGTATTCTGAGTGAGGACATGAGTCTTTAGTGGATATATATACATTATCTAGTGTAGTGGAGGCAATATTTATTCTAGAATATCATCATCCAGAGTAGAGGAGAAGGAGTTATTTTGTGGATAGAGATCCATGAACTAGTTGAGGAGATTTTTGTCTTCTATGGATAGAGATCCATGAACTTAATTAAGGGATTGGTGTCTCCTTTGGATATAGTTCCATAAATATTGTAATAGGGAAAGGTTTCCCAAGAGATTTGTTGAGAAAATTTTAGTAAAATATTTTCTCCATGGAGTCGCCCACATCATGTGAACCATGTTAAATTGGTGCCTTTATTGTGTATGGTGATTTGTGCATTGCTTTGATTATTGTTGTTGGTATTTCTATTGATACATTACATAATATTGATTGGAGAAGAAAAAGTAAAAAGTGATCTTATACTATTCACCCCCCTCTTAGTATAAGCTTGTGTTCTTCCATTAGTATCAGAGTGGGTTCCTTCGAAAGAGTTTAACAGCTTAAATGAAAATCTTACAAGAACACAAATAGATTCTAAGAGTGGAACCTCATATAATTCAGCATCAGTGTTTGATGAAAGAAATTATGTATTTTGGAGTATGAGAATGAAGATTCACCTGATGGCACTTGGCAATGAAATATGAGAAGCAATTGAAAATGGATACACACCACTGACTACTCCACCTATAGATAGATATGGTAAGATTCTATATAATTACAATTCAATAGCAATGAATGTAATTTTGAAAGGTTTGTATAGAATAGATTTTATTAAGGTTATGCATGACAAGTCAACAACAAAAATTGGGATAAGTTGCAAGGCATATATGAAGGAGATAAAAAGATCAAAAAGGTAAAGTTGTGAAATATCAAGAGACAATTTGAAGATCTAAAAATGAAGGATGAGGAAAGCATTAATGCTTATCTACTTCATGTAGATGAGGTTGTTAACTCCATGAAAGGACTTAGACTTGAGGTTCAATAATCTGATGTTTGTGATAAGATCTTAAGATCTCTCCTAAAAAGGTTTAGTGAAAATATTTCAACTATAGAGGAATCAAAAGATGACGATCTTTTAACAAGGTATGAATTACTTGGCATTCTTATAGCTTTTGAGATAAGAACAAAAGAGGAACCTAATCTCTGGAAAGAAGCAACCTTCAAAGCTACTAAGAAGACAAAGGGTAAGAAGTCAGATTCAAGCAATGAGTCATCCAGTGATGAAGAAGCAAATTATGGCAAAAGGAAAAAGGATCCAAGAAAGTTTAAAGGTGTGAAATTTGTTAGATGTTGCAATTATGGAAAGTATGGTCACTATGCAATTGATTTTCAAGAAGCTAGAAATAAAAATGATGAAGAAAAATAGGATCATAAGAGCAGGGAATCAAAAAAATACAGGTACCAAAAGAAAAGCAGGGATGATCAAGGCAAGCAAGGAAATAAGTTCTTTCAAAGACAAAATAAGAGTTACTATGCAGACAAGGCAAGTAAGTACTCAAGTGATAGTGATAATAGTTCCTCATATAATGATAAATATGAAGCTTTATTTCTATAAAAATAAAATTAAATGGTTAGCAAAATATCACCAATAATCCTTAAGTGATGATGAATATAAAGATACATTTGAAGGACCAGAAGAGAATCTTCTAATGGCATTAGAAGGAGAAGGAGGTGATCCTATAGAAGACAAGTCAGAAAATAATGAAGATGTTTTCAAAGGTAAAAAAATAGAGGAAGAATTAGAAATAGGAGAAGTTGATCTTGAAGGTGAACTTATTCATGCCCTTGATGCATTAAAGAAGGTAAGAAAGAAAAATCTCAACTTAAGCTTTAGTTTCAAGAATGTGATGAAGAGAAAGGAAAGCTTATAGAGGATCTAAATAAGTCAATGGCTAAGATAAGGAAGATCAAAGATAAGTTAAAAGCAAATGTCTTAGAATGTGAAAGTTTAGAACATGAAGTTGCTCTACTAAGGGAAGAAGTAAAATAGTAAGGACATGTTACACAAGTTTGGAAGGAGCTTAAATATCATAGATAAAATCATCAAGGTATAAAGATAGTCGACAAATAAAACAATTCTTGGTTTTGAATAGGTACAAAAGAAATAAGGAGAGGAGTTAACCTTAAGTTCTGAATAAGAAGAAACTTTAGAAGAAGAGAATGTAAGAGAGAGTGAGACTTTTTTTTGGTAAGTTAAAAATTTCATTAAAATAGGGCATTTGAAAGGCGCCCTAACGCCTTGTACATAAGAAAAGTAAAATTTGACCAGAGGAAACCAACTGGAACTAAGAAAGGATGCATGAAAGGAGAAAAATGCATCCTAAAACAAATAGCATAAGTAACATAACAAAACTATAAAAAGCAGAAGAAACGAGGCCCAAAAGAACAAAGGCCCAACATGCAAAACATCAGTTAGGTACATCAGTCTACATTGGAGATGCAACTATAATATCCACATCGGTATCCTTGACTTCATCCTTGAACACATCCTTGGGCACTTCCTTAAAAACATCCTTTGTGATCTCAACAACATCCTCATCCTTGGTGGTTTCCTTGGTGTCTGAAATACTACCAGTAGTAGAAATGGCAAGGGCTTCATCAAATGGATCACAGAAGAATAGCAAGCTAAGAGCATTTCGCTATTCCTTAAGCTGAGTTATACCTTTACCAAGCACAACATGAGTGGTTTCCAAGTGGCCAATGGTGGCAGAGGTGGACTGAATAGCAATATTTTGGAGATACTTTTCAACAAATTCAGGGGAATCAATGTCATATTTGGGCTCCTTTATGGTTTTTCTAGAGGAAGGAGTAGGAGTATCAGTAGTTTCCTTGAACTTGAGTCTCTGGGAGCATCGAACAAGAGTTTTCTCAATATTGAATTTCTTTTTTATATTCAAAATAGGCTGGGGTTTGTCCAATTTGTTTTTCCTTTTGGATTTGGTGGCTTTAGGGCTGGGAGTGGAGGATGAATTTTCTTCCTCAGATTTAGGGGTAAGAATATTTTCTTTTGGGAACTTATAGATAAAATATTCGTAACAATGAAATCAGCAACTAAAGGCTCAAACCTTCGCTTTGTGAGTTAATAATTGAGACTTCTGAGGATGAGTTGGACAATAGAAATTTCAACAAGGAAAGGAAAAATGCACAAAAGAGGAATATATGGAATATAAACGAGCATAGGGTAAAAGCGACTAAGAGAACAATGAGTTCAAGGCAAGGTAGTTTCAATGGACGATGCTTCTCATGTCACAAGTTTGGGCACAAAGCTTCTCAGTGCAGGACACATGAAAGACAAGAATATGGAAGTTTTAAAAATAGGTAATTTTTTCAAGGGTATTGCTACTCTTGTAATCAATTTGGTCACAAGGCAATGAATTGCAGGGTTCATGACAAAAATAGATATGGCTTCACTAGAAGAAATCCCAATATATTTGTACCTCCAAGGACTAATAACATTAAGTGTTGTAAGTGCAATAATTATGGAAATACAACGAAGTGGTGTAGAGAAGAAATTCTAGAGACAAGCATGAACAGGAATAGTCAAAGGAACCAAAAGGACCAAATGAGAAGGAAAGTGGATAAAGGTAAAGATCAATGCATGTTGGAAATAGAAATACTCCCGCCCTAGAATTAACCACCTCAAGAGGAGGTTGAGGAGGTGATAAGCTAAGAGTTTCATTCTTAGCCCCAAGCCCCAAAGGTGATCCTTTGTCATTGATGTCAAAGGGGGAGAGATTTGAGTAAGGGGGAGAGATTTGATCTAATGGGAGAGCATTGAGTTAGGGGGAGCAGTTTCCTAGGGGAGCAGAATAGAAAATGGTTAAGGAAATGATAAAATAAAATTGGATTGCCATAAATGACAAAGGGGGAGATTTTTGGAAATATGAATAGGTTTTATTGTCATTGATGTCAAGAATTCAGCACCAGTAAGCGTCAGTTTCAGTGAGCAGCATCAGTTTCAGGTTTTGTAATCAAGTGCAAAAGAAAATTTCCTTCCAGGTGGTCAGATGAGGTTTAAAAGGCAAAAGGAAGGCCCAAGAAAAATAATATTTTAATAATTTATTATAATATTAAAGGTGCAAGAGATTTAATTAATTGTAAATTAATTATAATAGTTTTATTATAATTTAATTTATAAATTAATTTAATGAACTTTTAAAGTTAAGTTAATTTTAAATTAATTATAATTTAATTATATATTAATTTATAGGTTAATTAAACTAACCCTAAGCACAGGATTATAAAATTCATAATTCAAAATTTCTAATTATCATCGACATCATCGAAGGCATAGCCCAATGCATATAAAGGAGGGAAAGGCCTTGGTAAATATTTCATCCGTGATCAAAGTTTAATGGTGTGTTTTATGCACAAAGCAAAGGATCGATCATGTGTTTTTAAAGGCTTATAGAGGCAAAAAAAAGGACAAGGAGCAGAGGATTTTGGTTTACATTCCAAGGTGCACTGTAGCACAACCGAAAATAAGGGAAGGCACTGAGTCTTGGCCAGTAGAAGGTGCAGGGATTGAATCCTGCGGGCTTGAGTTTTTATGAAGCGAGATTTGTTTTGAGGTTTACGTGCCAGGAAGGAGATAAAGGGAATGCGTGAGCCTTATCCTTTGTGTGGAGGCTCGTAGCCCACATGGTGGGTGTGTGCCTTGCTAAGGCACTCAACTGTTGATAGGTTTCATGTTCGAAACCCACCGAAAGTGTTTTGCTAGGATAAATAAGGTATGTCCCAATTTTTCTCTTGCTAAGGTTGTAATTTTGAAGGTTGCTTTGCTATGAAAAATAAAGGTTGATTAAATTTTTTGAGGGAGATATAAGGGTATTAAAAATTAAATATTTGATTTTAATTTTTGGTGATTAGAGTTTATGAAGTTGGATATTATAAGGGTTATAAGGACTTTGCTATACTTGTTGTTAAGTGTAGTGTTATGGTGAAGTTATTAAATTGAATATTGTGAGTTTGGAGATTATAAGGTGTACAAAAGGAACTGTTATTTTGTATGAAATATAATATTTGAGAAAATTATTTTGTGGAGATCTTGAGAGAGGTTGTGGTAACCTAACCCTAGTGTTGGTAAAGAAAATTTTGATTGTGGTTGAGACAGGTTTTGAAGACATATCTCCATCAAAATAAAAGGTATGGGTAAATATTGCTTGTGAGAAAAATATTGTTGGATTGGATGTTATGAATGCTAAGTTTGAGTGAAAATGATTTTTTGGTAAGCATTGTTGAGTTTGCTTGTTAAATATTTTTTTGAGTAAGAGTTGATGATAAAACCCTATTTGATAAGAATTGTTGGAAACATTGAATGAAACTTCATATGCATGATTAGGGTTTGTGAAAGAACATGAGTATCATTGTTATGTGAGATTGGTTTATAAGAATTGTTGGAAATAATTGAGTGAGTGTTTATATGCTTGGACTAGGGTTTGTAAGCAAGAAGTATTTCATTGAATGATTTATTGAGTGGAGTTGATTGATCCTAGTCAAGTGGAAGTGTTGAAGTGATAGTTATAATTATGTGAAACAAAATTTTCTATATTCTAAATTGATTTGATAAAGAGAGTGAAAGTGATTGAGCATTTTTGTGAGTGTGAAGCATATTGAGTCTCTAACAATTCTCTATATGTTTCTATGGTAAAAAGAGAGAGAGTTAAAGTGATTGAGCATTGTTGTGAGTGTGAAGCATATTGAGTCTCTAACAATTCTCTATATGTTTTTGTAAAATTGAACAAGTTCTAGTGAGGACTTGTTCAGAAGATTTATGGCAAGTCTTGGCAAAGACTTGTTGAGTAGATTGGACAAGTGTTTTAAGTGCATGACAGGTTTCGTCTGTACAAGTGGTTTGGGATGGTTGTAGAACAGGTTTCAGTTGCAAATGTGGTTCCATTCGAGTGCACGACGGGCTCTGGCTATACAAGTGGTTTGGGATGGTTGCAAAATAGGTTCTAGTTGCAGATGTGGTTCCGTACGATTGTAGAGGAGGTTCCTATTGCAAAAATTACTCGGATGGTTGTAGAACAGGATCTAGATGATAAAGTTATACGTTCGGTTGTAGAATTGGATTCGATCGATCGTGGAAAATAAAAATATATGTATCAAGTATAGAACATAGACTAAAAATAAAAATGTATACCTGGGGTGTTAATTATATATAGAGATATACTTGGTGAGTTTTGCAATATAATTTATAAATTTTAAAATTCTAGAGCAAAAAGGGAACTTTATTTAGGCGATATTACTTGTAAATTTTTCAAAATATTCATGGTACTCTCATCAAAGGATGGCTAACTGATACCTAAATGGTTTTTTTCCAATGGCGAAGTTTCGTTGCTATGCATAACCCTACTTTTACTAGATGCTCATTGAGACTTCCCCAAGGTCTTTGATATTGCAACTTCTTCTAGTCTTCCTTGATATCTTTTCTTCAACCTTCTACTCCTAGAAATATTTGTGGTGAGATCTTCCTTTGGATATTCACTTCTATTCCTTTTGGATTCAAGCAAGACTCTCCTAGTCCTTCTTCTTCCAAGACTAGAAGTTATTCAATGATATATTCTCTTGATCTCTTTGCCTTCAAGTATTGGATTGATTCTGAAGAAGATAATCTTCTTAGATTTATTATAGGAAGTTTTCCCGAATCATTGAATCTCATTTCCCTACAACAAAGTATTAGTACTAAAATATTTGTTGGAAATATGAGCAAGGTTTGTTGTCATTGATGTCAAGAGGATGATGACCAAGTTTCATTGTCATCCATGCATTCATGTCAAGAGGTTGATGTCCAAGTTTCAGTGTCATTAATGTCTTCCAGTGGTTTTTCCAAAAAGGCAAAGAAGCAGGTTTAATGGAAATAATAATATTATAATATATAATATTATAATATTCTAGGTTACAAGTTGGTTTGAAGAAAAATGAAGGCCAAGGAGTTATAAAATTTTAATTCCTCCACAAGACCCATGTGGCAGATTTTAAAGTCTAAGGTTTAAATTATTTAAATTTAAATATTTTAACCATAAGGTTAAAATTTAAATTTAAATCAATTAAGGCACCAAAGTTTAATTTAAATTTGAATTAAATTCGAATTTCAAGGATCGTCGACGTTTTGAATATATGGCACATGGTATATAAAAGGGGGCAAGTTTTAATTTAAAAAATCATCCATGCGAATGTTATTTGCCCAAAGGAAATCATGCGCTATGTAGAAGAGGAAAGGATTCGCATGTGCTTAAAGGTTAAAGAGGGCAGACAAAGGAATAAAGGCAAGTGGGAGCACCAACGTATGTCCAAAGCATTGGGTAGTGCAGTTGGTAGCCAAGGGCTGCGCTAAGTCATTCGTAGGTACAAGGTCGTGGGTTCGATCCACGCGATCACCATTTTGCAAAGGGAGGAAAGTTTTTTTTGCATTGAAGTCGAGGAGCCATAAGGGTTAAGAGGAAGTACGTGCACCTTGTTATCTCATGAGGGCACATAGCCCAAGTGGTGGATGTGCTTTGCGCTAAGGCGCTTGGTGAGGCAAGGTTGGGTGTTCGAATCTCGCCGAAGGTTTTTGTTGGGAAGAATAAAAGGTATGCGCTCACATTATTATTTGCCAAGGTTTTGATAAGGTAATCTTTTTTCCAAGGTTTTGATAATCCGAAAATTGCATGGTGTGGAAATTAAAAATATTTTAATTTGCCCAAGGTTTTGATATTTTGGAAATTGCATAGTGAAAAATTAAAAGGTGTTTATGAGTGATTGAGGGAGATAAAAGGGAAAATAAAGTTAAAATATTTTATTTTAATTTTTGTGGTTAGAATTTATAAAGGAGGAGAAATAAGGTGTAATTGAGATTTAATACTTTTGTATGGTGAAGTAATTTTGAGTGAAATAATTGAGTGTAGATTTTTGATATCTAACCATTGAGATTGGCAAAGAGGTTGATTGTGATTGAGACAGGTTTTGAGGTCAAATCTTCTTCAAAACAAAAGGTATGGGCATATCATCCTTGTGAGTGAAATATTGTTAGGTTGGATGTTGTGAAATGCAAGTTGGAGTGAAAAGGATTGTTTGATAAGCATTGTTGGAAATTTTGAGTGAGTTTTCATGTGCATGATTAGGGTTTGTGAAAGATCATGAGTATCATTGTTATGTGAGATTTTTGATAAGCATTGTTGGAAATATTTGGAGTAAGTTTCATTGATATTAGGGTTTGTGAAATATCATATTTAGATAACTAGGGTTTTGTGAAAGATCATGAGTATCATTGTTATGTGAATTTGGAATCATCTTGAGTCAAGGTTGAGTTCCATAGTGTGAGTTGTTGGAAGTATAGTGAAACACTTGGTTAGGGTTTGTAAGCAAGTTGTGTTTCATTGAGTGAATGGTTGAGTGAAGTTGGATGAGCATTATTGATTGAAAGCATTGGAGTGATAGTTCAAGTTCTATGAAACAAATTGTTCTTTATTCTAAATTGATTTGAAGGAGAGTTTGAAAGTGATTGAGTGTTTTGTGAGTGTGAAACATATTGAGTCTCTAACCATTCTCTATATGTTTCTATAAGATTAAACAATATTTTAAGTGAAACTTGTTTGTGTGATTGAAGAGGTTTTATATGATAGATTGAGTTGAGTTTTTTATTTGAATAAGCTTTTGTGAAAGCTAGTGAGAGATTTGAGTAAGTCCTAGATGGACTTAGAAATTAAGCAAGTTTTGTGAAAGCTTTGAGAGATTAGAAGTAAGACTTAAGGACAGATTTGAGTAAGTTTTATGGAAGCTTACAATTAGATTTGAGGTAAGTCTTGGTGAAGACTTGTTATTGAGATTGGACAAGTTCTAGAGAAATAACTTGTTGAAAATGATTTGAGGTAAGTCTTGGTGAAGACTTGTTAGAGATTGAGCAAGTTCTAGAGAGGACTTGTGGATAGATTTGAGGTAAGTCTTTGAGAAGACTTGAGAGTAGAATTGATTGATTTATTTGTTCAAACCTTGAGTTAAGGTTTGGGGCAGATCTAGCAGAGTTGATTTATGATTGGATCAAGCTTTGTGTTAAGGCTTGAGGATAGATTTGAGGATAGATTTAAGATAAATTGAGAGATTTGTGCTAGACCGAAGGACTATGTTTAGTGTAGATTTGAGATAGATATTGAGAAGATTTGTGCTAGATCAAAGGACTATGTTTAGTGCAAATTTGAGATAGATATTGAGAAAATTTGTGCTAGACCGAAGGACTATGTTTAGTGTAGATTTGAGATAGAGATTAAAGCTGAGAGTAAGCTTTGGAGGTGATAGAGCAGAGGATAATAGTCTCTAGTGGATAGAGATCCATTAGCTAGGGTAGTGAGGATAGAGGTCTTCTGAGTGAGGATAGGAGTATTCAGTGGAGAGAGATCCACAAGCCAGTGTAGTGGAGGTAGTAGTCTTCTAGAGGATCACCAGCTAGAGCAGAGGAGAAGGAGTTCTCCTATGGATAGAGATCCATAAATCAGCTAAGGGGATTGGTGTCTCCTATGGATAGGTATCCATGAACTTGATTAGGGGATTGGTGTCTCCTTTGGATAGAGGTCCATAAACATTGTAATAGGGAAGGATTCCCAAGAGATTTATTGAGAAAATTTTAGTGAAATATTTTCTCCATGGAGTAGCCCACATTGGGTGAACCATGTTAAATTGGTGTCTCTATTGTGTGTGGTGATTTGTGCATTACTTTGATTACTACTATTGATATTGCCATTGATATATTGGATAATATTGTTTGAGAAAAGAAAAGTAAAAAGTGGTCTTATACTGTTCACCCCCCTCTCAGTATAAGCTTGTGTTCTTCAATTGGTATCAGAGTGGGTTCCTTCGAAAGAGTTTAACAACTTGAAGGAAAATCTCACAAGAACACAGATGGATTCTCAGAATGGATCTTCAGGGAATTTGACACCATTGTTCGATGGGAACAATTATGCACTTTGGAGTATGAGAATGAAGATTCACCTAATGGCACTAGGGAATGAAATATGGCAAGCAGTTGAGGATGGATACATACCACCAGCTACTCCACCTATAGATAAATATGGTAAGCTCCTACAACTAAATAATTCAAAGGCAATGAATGGAATTTTAAAGGGTTTGCGTGAAACAGAGTTTATAAAGGTTATGCATTGCACATCAACAAAGGAAATTTGGGATAAGTTGAAAGGTATATATGAGGGAGACAAAAAGGTCAAAAGGGTAAAGTTGCAAAATTACAAGAGAACATTTGAAGACCTAAAGATGAAGGATGAGGAAAACATTGTTGCATACCTACTTCATGTGGATGAGGTTGTTAACTCCATGCAAGGACTTGGGCTTAAAGTTGAAGAAACAGATGTTTGTGATAAGATTTTAAGGTCACTCCCAAAAAGGTATAGTGAAAATATTTCAGCTATAGAAGAGTCAAAAGATATTGAACTTTTGACAAGGGATGAATTACATGGAATTCTCACAACTTTTGAGATGAGAATAAAAGAGGAACCTATTCCCCAGAAAGAAGCAACCTTCAAAGTTACTAAGAAGACAAAGGGTAAGAAGTCAGATTCAAGCAATGAGTTATCTAGTGATGAAGAAGCAAATTATGGCAGAAGGAACAAGGACTCAAGAAAGTATAAAGGTACAAAATTAGTTAAATATTTTAATTGTGGTAAATATGGTCACTATGCAACTGATTTTCCAGAAGCTAGAAATAGTAGTGAAGATGAGAAACAGGATCATAAGAACAGGGAAACAGGAAAACATAGGTATCAAAAGAAAAATAGGGATGGACAAAGCAAGCAAGGAAAGAAGTTTTTCCAAAGGCATAAGAAGAGTTTTTATGCAGACAAGGTAGGTAAGAGTTCAAGTGATAGTGATGGAAGGTCCTCAAATAATGAAGAAGAAGAAATTCTATTTCTGGTAGAAGAAAAAGAAGTGGTTAGAAAAAGGTCACCAATAATTCTCAAGTGTTTTAGATGTGGTAACTTTGGTCATCTTGAAGATAGTTGTACAAGGAATGGATTCAGTTTTAGTGAAGATGAATATGAAGATGCTCTTGAAGGTCCAGAAGAAGAAAGTCTTCTTATGGCAATAGAAGAAGAAGGAAGTGCTTCTATTGAAGATGAATCAGAAAGGAATGAAGATGATCCTAAAGGTAAAGGAATAGAGGAAGAATCATAATCAGAGGAAGGAGAAGTTGATCTTGAGGGTGAGCTTATTTTTGCTCTTAATGCATTAAGGAAGGTAAGAAAGTAGAACTCAAAACTCAAGCTTCAATTTCAAGAATGTGATGAAGAGAAAGGAAAGCTTATAGAAGATCTAACCAACTCAATAGCTAAGACAAGGAGATTTAAAGAGAAGTTAGAGGCAAAGGTTTTAGAATGTGAAAGGTTAGAGCATGAAGTAGCTTCACTAAGGAAGGAAGTAAAAGAGTCTAAAGATAAGCTACACAGGTTTGGGAGAAGCTCAAAGAAATTGGATAAGATTATCAAGGTACAAAGATCTTCATCAAACAAGACAGGACTTGGTTTTGAACAAGTACAAAGAGAACAAGGAGAGGAGTCAATCTCAAGCTCCAAAGAAGAAGAAGCTTCAGAAGAAGAGAGTGTAAGAGAGAGTGAGACTTCTGAGGATGAGTTGGACAATAGAAAGTTCAATAAGAGAAGGAACAATGCACAAATGAGGAACAGATGGAACAGGAAACAACACAGGGTAGAAGAGACTAAGAGACCAATGGGGTCAAGGCAAGGTTTCTTCAATGGATGATGCTTCTCATGTCATAGGTTTGGGCACAAGGCTACACAATGCAGGACACATGAAAGACAAGAATATGGAAATTTTAGAAACAGGCATCTCTTCCAAGGGTATTGCTACTCTTGTAATCAGTTTGGTCATAAGGCAGTTAATTGTAGGGTTCATGATAGGAATGGATATGGCTTCACCAGGAGAAACTTCAAGATAGTTGCACCTTCAAGGAATCACAACATTAAGTGTTATAAGTGCAATAATGTTGGGCATATAGCCAAGTGGTGTAGAGAAGAACTTCCAGAGACAAGCAAGAACATGAATATTCAGAGGAATCAGAAGGATCAGTTGAGGAAGAAGGTGGACAAAGGTAAAGATCAGTGTATGCTGGGAGTAGAGATACTCCCACCCCAAAATTAACCACCTCAAGAGAGGAGGTGGGGGAGGGGCTAAGCTAAGAGTCTCATTCTTAGCCCCAAGCCCCAAAGGTGGCCCTTTGCCATTGATGTCAAAGGGGGAGAGATTTGAGTTAGGGGGAGAGCATTCAGTCAGGGGAGCAGTTTCTTAGGGGGAGCAGAACTGAAAAAGGTAAAGGAAATGGTAAAAGGAAAATGGGTTGCCATCAATGACAAAGGGGGAGATTGTTGGAAATATGAGCAAGTTTTGTTGTCATTGATGTCAAGAGGATGATGACCAAGTTTCATTGTCATCCATGCATTCATGTCAAGAGGTTGATGTCCAAGTTTCAGTGTCATTAATGTCTTCCAGTGGTGTTTCCAAAAAGGCAAAGAAGCAAGTTTAATGGAAATAATAATATTATAATATTCTAGGTTACAAGTTGGTTTGAAGAAAAATGAAGGCCAAGGAGTTATAAAATTATAATTCCTCCACAAGACCCATGTGGCAGATTTTAAAGTCTAAGGTTTAAATTATTTAAATTTAAATATTTTAACCATAAGGTTAAAATTTAAATTTAAATCAATTAAGGTGCCAAAGTTTAATTTAAATTCGAATTAAATTTGAATTTCAAGGATCATCGACGTTTTGAATATATGGCACATGGTATATAAAAGGGGGCAAGTTTTAATTTAAAAAATTATCCATGCGAATATCATTTACCCAAAGGAAATCATGCATTGTGTAGAAGAGGAAAGGATTCACATGTGCTTAAAGGTTTAAGAGGGCAGACAAAGGAATAAAGGCAAGTGGGAGTGCCAACGTATGTCCAAAGTATTGGGTAGTGCAATTGGCAGCCAAGGGTTGCGCTAAGTCATTCGTAGGCACAAGGTCATGGGTTCGATCCACGCGATCACCATTTTGCAAAGGGAGGAAAGTTTTATCTGCATCGAAGTCGAGGAGCCATAAGGGTTAAGAGGAAGTACGTGCACCTTGTTATCTCATGAGGGCACATAGCCCAAGTGGTGGATGTGCTTTGCGCTAAGGCGCTTGGAAAGGCAAGGTTGGGTGTTCAAATCTCGCCAAGGTTTTTGTTGGGAAGAATAAAAGGTATGCGCTCACATTATTATTTGCCAAGGTTTTGATAATCTGAAATTTGCATGGTGTGGAAATTAAAAAAAAAAAAAAAAAAAAAAATATTTTAATTTGCCCAAGGTTTTGATAATTTGAAAATTGCATAGTGGAAAAATTAAAAGGTGTTTATGAGTTATTGAGGGAGATAAAAGGGAAAATAAAGTTAAAATATTTTATTTTAATTTTTGTGGTTAGAATTTATAAAGGAGGAGAAATAAGGTGTAATTGAGATTTAATACTTTTGTATGGTGAAGTAATTTTGAGTGAAATAATTGAGTGTAGATTTTTGATATCTAACCATTGAGATTGGCAAAGAGGTTGATTGTGATTGAGACAGGTTTTGAGGTCAAATCTTCTTCAAAACAAAAGGTATGGGCACATCTTCCTTGTGAGTGAAATATTGTTAGGTTGGATGTTGTGAAATGCAAAGTTGGAGTGAAAAGGATTGTTTGATAAGCATTGTTGGAAATATTTGAGTGAGCTTTCATATGCATGATTAGGGTTTGTGAAAGATCAAGAGTATCATTGTTATGTGAATGATTATGAGTAAGTTTCATTATAGGTTGTATTAGGGGTTTTGTGAAAGATCATGAGTATCATTGTTATGTGAATTTGGAATCATCTTGAGTCAAGGTTGAGTTCCATAGTGTGAGTTGTTGGAAGTATAGTGAAACACTTGTTTAGGGTTTGTAAGCAAGTTGTGTTTCATTGAGTGAATGGTTGAGTGAAGTTGGATGAGCATTATTGATTGAATGCATTGGAGTGATAGTTCAAGTTCTATGAAACAAATTGTTCTTTATTCTAAATTGATTTGAAGGAGAGTTTGAAAGTGATTGAGTATTTGGTGAGTGTGAAACATATTGAGTCTCTAACCATTCTCTATATGTTTCTATAAGATTAAACAAGATTCTGTGTGAAACTTGTTTGTGTGATTGAAGAGGTTTTCTATGAGAGATTGAGTTGAGTTGAATAAGCTTTTGTGAAAGCTAGTGCAGATTTGAGTAAGTCCTAGAGGATAAAATTAAGCAAGTTTTGTGAAATCTTTGAGAATTTAGAAGTCCTAGAGGGACTTAAGGATAGAGTTGAGTAAGATTTTGTGGAAGCTTACAATTAGATTTGAGGTAAGTCTTGGTGAAGACTTGTTGAGCAGATTGGACAAGTTCTAGTGAGGACTTGTTGACAGATTTAATTATAAGTCTTAGTGAAGACTTTGGAAGTTTGAGGAAAATTTGAGGTAAGTCTTGGTGAAGACTTGAGAGCAGTTGAGCAAGTTCTAGAGAGGACTTGTGGATAGATTTGAGGTAAGTCTTTGAGAAGACTTGAGAGTAGAGTTGATTGATTGATTTTTTCAAACCTTGAGTTAAGGTTTGGGGTAGATCTAGCAGAGTTGATTTGTGATTAGATCAAGCTTTGTGTTAAGGCTTGAGGATATATTTGAGATAATATTGAGCAGATTTATGCTAGATCGAAGGACTATGTTTAGTGTAGATTTGAGATAGATATTGAGAATATTTGTGCTAGATCGAAGGACTATGTTTAGTGCATATTTGAGATAGATATTGAGCAATTTGTGCTAGATCGAAGGACTATGTTTAGTACAAATTTGAGATAGATATTGAGTGCAAGAGCTGAGAGCAAGATTTGGAGGTGATAGAGCAGAGGATAGTAGTCTCCAGTGGATAGAGATCCATTAGCTAGGGTAGTGAGGATAGAGGTCTTCTGAGTGAGGATAGGAGTCTTCAGTGGAGAGAGATCCACAAGCCAGTGCAGTGGAGGTAGTAGTCTTCTAGAGGATCACCAAATAGAGCAGAGGAGAAGGAGTTCTCCTATGGATAGAGATCCATGAACCAGCTTAGGGGATTGGTGTCTCCTATGGATAGGCATCCACGAACTTGATTAGGGGATTGGTGTCTCCTTTGGATAGAGGTCCATAAACATTGTAATAGGGAAGGATTCCCAAGATATTTGTTGAGAAAATTTTAGTGAAATATTTTCTCCGTGGAGTAGCCCACATTGGGTGAACCACGTTAAATTGGTGTCTCTATTGTGTGTGGTGATTTGTGCATTGCTTTGATTACTACTATTGATATTGCCATTGATATATTGGATAATATTGTTTGAGAAAAGAAAAGTAAAAAGTGGTCTTATATTGTTCACCCCCCTCTCAGTATAAGCTTGTGTTCTTCAATCTTAATTTTCTTCTGAATTATATTCTCACTGGTCTTCTTCAAGATCAATGCTTTCATGGCCTTATTTCAATATCAAGGCTTCTATGGCATTTTTTAGTATCAAGGCTTCTATGGCATTTTTATTCAATATCAGGGCTTCTATGGCATTTTTAATATCAAGGCTTTTGTGGCCTTTTTCTTCTAGATATAGGCTTCTATGGCCTTTTCTTCTGGATCAAGGATTCTATGGCATTTTATTCTTGATCAAGTCTACTATAGCATTTTATTCTTGTGTGAATTTCTCAATTTAGTAATGGAGATCTCCTCTCCTAACTTCACCACAACTCTTCTCCAGAAGTTTTCTTTCACAGTATTTTTTTCTTGGACAAGGAACTAACCTTTGCACTATGAAGATACACCAAACTTCAAGCAACAAATTTGAAGTATCCTATTGTAAAAGTAATCCCAGTATTCTAAGAATTATATTTTTACAACAAAATAAACATTGGGTAGTAGTTAATAAATTATAGATATCCTAAATTATCTTCACTAGTTTATTTGTCAATCTAATGGATTAAATGTTGAGTCCTAGTCTTCACGAGTTTTTCTACAACTTTGTGGAAAGACTCTAGCAAAATGCAATCTCAATATTTCTGAAATTGAGATTGCATTTTTCTAGAGTCTTTCCACAAAGTTGTAGAAAAACTCGTGAAGACTAGGACTCAACATTTAATCCATTAGATTGACAAATAAACTAGTGAAGATAATTTAATTGAGATTTCTTTTAGTCCTCACTTGTGGCTCTCCCTGATTCTACCACCTAGACTCTTATGAGAGTTTTTGATAGTGACTGGTCCAAAGGTGCATCAGGTTAACAAAAAACTTAGGCTCATTGATAATGGTGGTTTTCCTATGGCTAGATCTACCATAGCTCTGATACCATTATTAGCTTTTGATATTGTATGTAATGGTAGATAGAAATAACAAGATGCAAAAATAAAATGAAATAAAGTAAATCTATGATATGACTAAAATATGCTATAAATAGAAATGATGGAAATTAATAAAACGTAGCTATGGATGAAATGAACACTCCATGAATAATGCTACCATATTACATTGAACCCATATTAATATGGGTGAATTTATCTAAGCTATGTTCTATGATGTTATAAGTGATGCTCTATGTGATTCTATATGATCTATGACAATAAGGCCATTATATAGGAATATAGGTTCCTTGGCCAACACTCTATCTAGTTGTGCAAGGATTAACTTGCACATGTACAACTTGTACATTGACACTTGTGCAATTATTACATTGCATGAAGAAACTAGGTAAATTTCCCCTAAAGTAATATAATGTTCTAATTATGTACCTTGGTAGGTACAATTATATGACCCAAATGATGTAATATAATCTATTTCTAACAATATAGAGTGTATCCATTGCACTTTAGGGTTTCAAGAGTAATATAATAAAGAAATGCATATGGAGGATATCCATGGAAATTCATTGTTTCCATGGCAACATAAGAAAGTAATTACTATGGAGGATCATCCTTGGAATTTAAGGTTTTTGGGGAAACATAAAGAATAAAATGTTTATGAGACTATTCCTTGAATTTTAGATTCTCTAAGGCAACACAAATATTTAGAATATGAGTCTCATTATAAACAATGTGGAAAAATAAAAGAGATTGATGAATATGAAAATGTTGGTGGAAATGGAAAAAGGAGAGAAAGGTTGTCAAATCATGAACAAAGAGAAAAAAAACTTAAAGGGGTGTCTATTTGGAAAGCCAAATAAAAAATACCATAAGTGCTAACAATAAGTGGGGCTAATCTCACTAATAAAAAATAAAAAAGTGATGATAAAAATGGTATCCTAGGGGCATGAGTAAGACCCCTAAAAAGATTTATTGAGAAATTAATAGGTTGATGTAGTCCTAAGTTTATTTTAATTCAATAAATAAAGTAATAAGGAATGTAAGGATGCTTTTAAAAATATTTTAAATATGGGGTATTTTTTGGGAGTTTCTTTGATAGGATTTTTTGGGGGTATTGCAATAATATGGAAAAAGTGGAAATGGGATGGCCAATTGTTAGAACTAAAAAGTAAGTGGATTACTAGACTATTTTGCAGGAAATAATAAAAGATCAAAGTTAGGATATAAGTGTATATGCTTAAACTATAGTTACTCCAATAAAATAGATTGGAAATAACTTAGCATATTTTGTTAAGTACAATGATGATTCATAATCGTTATTATGGATTCTTGGGGTGACTTCTATGTCTCCTTTGGAAAAGAAAGGTGATACTTCTAGATGGTATAAATCAATGTAATATTTTGCTTCATTTATCAATTCAAATGTCCTTTGGTATATTGTTCCTTCAAGTTTTCAATATACATGGTGTAATAGACGCATTGGAAAAAAACATATAGCAAAAATATTGGATATATTCTTGTTATCCAACACCTGTTTGTAAATAGAGTATACAATCTCTTAAAATATTTTATTTTGAGTAGAATCAAATTGCAAGACCATTCTTTTGACTTATGATTTACTCAATTATGGTCATCCAATGTTGTTTCACTTTGAGTCTATGTGGCTCTAAGACCTTGATTTATTCTAAATGGTTATGTGATCATGAGATAAATCATGTATGTTTAGGTTTGTTCAAAATATAAAAAACCTAAATAATCAAATGAATATTTGGAATGCCAAATATTTTGTTTATATTTTTAAAGAAAATAAGGAAATTGAATCCAAAATCAAAATTTTACAAGAGATAGTAGAAATCAATGGAATGGACCAGAATTCTTATGTCTAAGAAAACTAATTACTTTATGACTATCATAATGTACTAAAAAAATAGTCATGTTGGTTCTAAAAACCTAGGAATAAATGGCTCACGGACAAAATATTTTCATGCTACAACAAAAAAAAAAATTTCTTTTTATCACATAAAAAAAGTTTCAACTCTAGATGAAAATATTAAGGAAGAAGAAGATATCAAAAGGAGGTAGTTAATTATTTCAAAAATATTTTATCAATTACTAGGCAAGATAAGGAGTCACAAGAGTGAGTGAGAGTGCAAGTGCAGCTGGAAGCAAGTGCAAGAATAGTCAAGAGAAAGTATGAGCATGATCAGGAGTGTGTTGTTGGTATTGAATGCAACCAAAAATGAGTGCAAGCATGAGCTAGGAGTGAGTGCAGTATGAAGTGAGTGTGAGCACAAGCTAAAAGTGAGTGTAGTCAAAAGTGAGAGTGCGAGCACAAGCCAAGAGTGAGTGCAACTAGAAGCAAGTGTGAGTGTAATCTGAGAGTGAGTGCAGCTAAAAGTGAGTGTGAGCACAAGATAGGAGTGAGGAGGAAGTGTGAGAAAAAAAGAAAAGTAGAAAGCAAAGTGTGATCAAGGTGACATTTCTTGTTCTAGATCTTAGGAGAATTTAAAGGATTCATTTGAAGAAATCTAGGTAATATGGAAAGAAATTCATTTGTGAAAGTCCTTACTGAAGGTATGAATGGCAAAGTTGGAAGTTTTGATGCCCTAGCTAGCAATAAGAGGAAGAGAGAATCTATGGCAAACCCATTCCAAGTAGCATATTCTACCATAGAAGTGATTATCAAGGATGAGATGATTGAGCATGATATAATAATTCTTAAAACCAGAGGGTTAATATATGAGTTTCATGGATATTGGCCAGGCTTTTATGATATTTAAATTACTCCATGACTTTTCTTCCAAAAGAATTTTTCCTCATTATTTTTTCAGTTAAAAAATAAGGGATAAAATAATGGATGAAGGACTATGGTTTAGGGGTAAATATACATTATATTTAAGACCTTGGTGTGACTTTTTTTGTGGACATAGAAACTATTAAAAAGCTTCTGATATGGATTAGGCATTTTGGATTTCCTTATCAACTCATAAATAAGGAGGTTTTGAATAATATTGGTAATACTTTAGGTGATTTTATCTAGGAGGGACCAACTACTAAGGAGATAATGCATGTTGTATACACTCAAATATGTGTTGCCATGGATATTTTTAAACCTCTACCACAATAAATTAGGATTAAATATGAATTAAGAGAATGGGATCAACAAGTGCATTATGAAAACATTCATCCCGTTGTCATAAATGTCATGAAATTGGGCACATGGCAAGAGACTACAAAGTGAAAATAGAGGAAGAGGTGGAATTCCTAGGCATGAGGATAGCTTTAATTTGAAATAATATCATACCATAGGAGAATCTAGGTCAAATAAAGGAATTTCCACTCCTAAGAAAGTGGTTAGGAAAATCCCTCTACATCATCAGATGGCAAAGGCCATTATAGTTCATTCGAATCATCCAGTAGAAGAAAAAAATAATATGTGGTATGAGGAAGTAAAATGCACAAGTTCAAATATAGAAGGAGCTAAAGGTGTGAAGGAAGAGGGGAAGGCAAATTTTAAAACAAAGGAATATGGGAATATGAATATTAATGCAAATTATATGAAGGAGGTCAAACTTAATCCAAGTAAAACACCTTTATTATCCTCAAGTAGTTTAAAATATTCTCCTTACAAAAAAATAAAAGTAGTATAGAGTGTATTCCTTGCACTTTAGGATTACAAGAGCAGTATAGTAAAGAAAATATTATGGAGGATATCCAAGGAAATTTAGGATTTTTAAGCCAACATGATAAAGTGATAACTATTCAGAATCATCTATGCAGTTTAGAGTTTTTAGGGCAACATAAAGAAGAAAATGCTAATGAGTCTATTCCTTACAATTTCAAATCTTTAGGGAAACATAAATATTTAGAAGATAAGTCTCATCTTGAGAAATATGAAAAATATAAGAGATTGATGAATATGAGAGTATTGTTGAGAATAAAAGGAGAGGAAGGCCATCAAAGAAGGAACAAAGAGAAAAATAAATTCAAAAGCATATTGATCTATGAAACCAAATAAAAATATCACAAGTGTTAACAAGAAGTGCAACTAAGCCCATTAATAAAAATAAAAAGTGTTGATGATGAAAATGATATCATGGAATATTAAGGGTATGAATAAAACCCCTAAAAAAAAGAGTTATTAAGGAATTAATAGGTTGTTATAGCCTTGAGTTTATTTTAATACAAGTAATAAAATTGGGTGAGGAATGTAAGGATGCTTTTAAGAAAATATGGAAGACAGGTGATTGTTTAGTAGTTTATTCTACAGGATCTTCAGGTGGTATTGCAATAATATGGGACAAATGCAAATGGGATAGACAACTATTAGAAGCAAAAAGTAATTGGATTGCTAGATTATTTTACAATAAAGAGGAAAACATCAAATTCGGGGTTATAAATGTATATGCTCCAACTATAGTTACTCCTCGTGAAATATGTTGGAAATACCATAGTATATTTTTATCAAATACAATGACGATTCATTGTGATCTATGGATTCTTAGGGGTGATTTTAATACTTTTCTATCAACTTTGGAAAAGAAGGGTGGAATTTTGTTGTTGCCATCGCACAACATACTCCAATTTGGGGATCCACTCGAAATTATACCATTTTTGTTCTCTTTTTATCCAATTTCGCTAGCATCAAGGTCTTTGAAAATTTGCTTACACCAAGATTTTTAAAATTTTGATTACATTGAGATTTTGAAATTGTTGACATCTTTGCATCTTAAAGGCTTGAATTTAATTGCAATGATTTGAATTGAATATTTTTGAATTTTTGCATCTTAATTGCATTATTTCAAATCAAATAATTTAAAAATTTGTATTTTCAAAGGTTTAAATAATTAAATTTCATTTTAGGGTTATTAAAATTTTATCATTTTTGCCCTAAAATTAATGCAAAATTAAAATGGACATATCTTGAGCTAGACAACTCCGTTTGAGATCATTCAAAACTTGGTAGAAATATATTGATTCCCTCTTTCTAATGGTACTAAAACTTACAAGATTTCAAATTTAAATTTCACCCAAAATAGAAGTTTACTATAGCAACTTGTGAACTTTAAAATGTAATTTTTCATGAACCGAGATAAATTTTTGGATGATATTAGTGATTTTGAGTATCATTTTTTCCTATTTAGATGCATGGAAATTTTCATTAAAATATGAGAACTTTGAGACTCAATTTTGGGTAAAATAAAATTTATGAAGGAGAATGAATAATATATAAAAATAAAGATTGGTTTTGTCTTAATATTATGATGAATATGTCATTATGCAGGTAATACAAGGGAATGAAAAGAAATATTAATGATAAGATTCATAACATTTCCACAACAAGTTTAGAAATACAAGGAGAATGAATAGTTACGAAACCCGTTATAGAAATGGTTATGAAACTGTACAAACTAAAAATTTTAATATTATAAAAAGACATTGAGATTCATGGAAAAGAGATTGGAATAATTTGGAGCAAGCATAAGAGAAGATAGAAGTTTTCCATCACCAAAGGTTTCCTCCCAGGTTGCTTGTCAAAGAAGATTTCATCTTTGTAATTGATTGATAGAGGTATTTTGAAGAAAAACATTAATAGAAGATTTCATTCATAATATATTCATTTTATTGTGGTGAAAAGTATGCATGCAGATGGTATTTTCATTTTAAATGATTGAATATATTAATCAATTTCCTTGAAGATTGCACTCGGTTTAATTTGAACTATGTTAATTCTGGTTGGATTAAATCAGGTTATGTTTTAGATTATCTTTTTTTGCACATTCTAGATGGAGTTATAAAAAAAATTTAACCTGTGTTTTATTTTCATTTCATTTTATTTTATTTTTCTAACCTTAAGACCTTTTTATTTTATTTAATTTTATCACACAAGAAAAATAAAAACCCTAAATTTTATGCAAAGTTTTAATTTTTCATATTAGGGTAAATGTTTATTTCATTTTAATAAATTCTTGACATTACACATTTGAAATAGATATTAGGGTTTTAATTAATTAAATTTATCAAATAATAATAATTAAAGTTCAAACATTAACTATTTGGATAAAATTGGTGAAATAACCTAAGAGGAGATCTGAGGAATCAAACTGGGGTTTTAGAAGCTAGGGCAAATCTCTGTCAATAGTAAGTGTGACCACTAAAATGGCCTCACACCTATGCTTCCTACTACGTAATTGAAATTAAAGATACAAAAGCATGCATTGCAAAATTGACAACAAATGATAACGAATGAGAACAATTTATTTCCATTTATGAAGCCAATTCCAATTACAAATACGTCCCTCTTAGGGATACCGATTTGATACTCTTATTGTGGTAGGAAAAGCATTTGAAATCCCTCTCAAGGGCAAATGTGAGTTTCAAGCCATTCGGGGTGACATGGACTACTCTAGGGTGGATTTGGCCCTCTTCTTCACATTGAGGAAGGAATTAGATGGTTGAATATCCTTCAACTCTGCTTTCCTGCGATCAAGAAACAACATAAAAGTATTAAAAGCATAGGCAACCTCTCATGATGAGGCCCTTTAAGGAAAATAAGCATAAAGATAGCATAACACTAATGAAATCAAGAAAGTGAACAAATCATACTAAACTTATGCAAGATTCATAAAGATTGTTTGAAGCATAGAAACAATGAGTACAACTATCAATCTAATGGATCAATTACATGAAACAAAGCATGGAAACAAGATATTAGTACAAGATTGCATAAATTGCCATAATGAGGATAACTTGCATGAATCTCTAATTATATCGGTTAGTGTCTCTAAAAATACTAGATAAACCACTCAAATGCCTAATCTGACCTAATTAAGCATAATGCAAAAGAAACAATAAGGAGATCTATCACCTGTTGCAAACCGTAGCTTAGATGAACGATCTACACTGTAAACTACAGCTGACAGTCATGGCCTGCAACCAAGTAGGTTTGCCCTCCAATTATAGGGTAGTGGGTTTGATCCTCCTTGTTAAATTGATGATCAAGGGTCGCCTCAGTGTCCTCTGACATGTTTAGCAGTTGAATTGCTCGATAGGACCTTTGTTTACCTAAATTAGTGTTTCTTGGCGTTCTAGCTCCTTAGGGCATCCATGGCATAATTTTTCATTATGTTTGGATTGGCAAAGTGATAGCAAAAAATCTCTCTCTTAGTGCACTCAAGTGAGTTCACAATTCGATAGGGCTTCGTTGCTCTAATATCCAATGCTTGCTTGATAGTTTACCCTAATTATAAGGGATACTTATAGGATTACCCAAGGGCTAAGGGTGGTTTCATGGAGAAGACAAGAATAAGAAGAGGTGGTTGGGATAGTTGGATTGGAAGCTTCCATCCTTTAACCATATTCTTCTAGATCAAATGGTCGTTCAAACCAGTTTGGCTCAGATGAATGTCAATTGAATGTCAGTTAAGACCACAGGTGATAGTTGCGGTTTAGATTGTAAACCGCAAGTGTCAGCCATGGTTCAGACTATGGACCATAGGTCTCAGCTATGGTTCAGACTGATTAGGCCAAGGTGTTAGAGTAATATTCCATTCTTTGGGATATTTAACCTTTTACTCCACTAGGTAAAATAGGTAGTATATTGCATTATACTACATAGATTATTACATTTACTTTTTACTACTTACCATAGAGATATTTACTATGTTAAATATCTACTGGTAAACCTAGGTTAGTATCTAAAATATCCTAGGATAGATATTTTAGATTAGTGGTTAGTTCATACTTCTCTACCTAGGTTAGTTGTTAGCATATTTCTCTATTAGCGCATCTTGTTAGCGTTAATCATGCTCATTTGGTTATATTGTAACCTATATAATGCTTAGAATTTTCTAAGCTAATGTTAACATATTCAATTTGATTTTATTCAATTACATTTTGCTCACCTATTGTTCACATTGGCATCAGAGTCGAGATGGTAGGTGAGGCGAAGGCGTAACTTTTTATGAGGTAATATTTCCCTGGTTTCACCTACTAAGGTTAACTGATTTGCCATGAGGGTCTAGGCTTGATTCAATGACCATAAGAGGAACTTACCTGGACATGTCAAGAAGGTCATGTCAGGCCCCTCAACCATGGTGGATCAACGAGCAATTACATCCCGAAAAATTCATGCGATAGGCCCGTGATAGGCCATAGTCCTGCATAACCTGATAGGTTAGTGACCTCGAGTCCCACGTCAGCCCACAGGACCTACGTCCCTGAGGATCACATCGAACCATAGGTCCCACCTCGACCCCAGGTACCACACCCCCATAGCCAAGCCAATGGGAGCACATTGAGGGCAGGAGCACCCTCATGCTCCCATGTGGATTATACTAATTGGGAGTGCAATGAGGGTAGGAGTGCCCTCACACTCCCAGTAGGCTACACATCGAGCGCCAAATGATCTAGACACATGGTTGACTACCATGTGATCTAGACACGTGGTTGAATACCACCTACGAGATACCTAACACCTCATTCTACCTTGAAAACATGTGGACCAATAACATCGTACCAACTTACCTACATAGCTGGTATTCTAGACTACATTCGTTGACACGTGGCACACACATCGAGGTGACACATGGATAGCTAACATGGATCTACTGGGTAATATAAGTAGTGAGGACAAATCGATGGTTGACACATGGAAAAGTAGTTAGAAGGGGTGAGAAAGCTTAGTGACACGTGGCACCATCTGGCCACTAACACGTGTGTGAGAAAACTTTGGTTTTTGGGCAACAAGCTGCCAAGTGGCATTCAACAATTCGTCGGGCATAGTGACATGGAGGAGAGTCAATGATTGGTGGAGCAATGATTTCCCAAGGAAATCACATGTTGAGGCATGCGACTAGGCCTTTAAAAGCCTAATTCATCCCTTACGAGATAAATGTGGGATAATTTCCATAAAGCCATTCAAAAGGCTCGGTACACCTTAAATACAAGCACATGTGGGAGGCTTTCAAAGTCACCCCAGTAGTGCAGTGGTCAAGGCATGGCCTTGATAGATGTGAGATCTCACGTTCGATGTCTCCCACAAATATTTTGTAAAGGTCATTTGAAAAACTTCATTTTTTTTTGTTTATAATTAAATTTGGCTCAAATGGTCATTCAAACCAGTTTGGCTTTGATGAAGGCCAACTGAACGTCAGTTAAGACCATAGGTGATAGCTATGGTTTAGACTATAAACCGCAAGTGTCAGCCATGGTCCAAAATGTGGACCACAAGTCTCAGCTGAGGTTCAGAATGATTAGGCCAAGGTGTTAGAGTAATATTCCATTCTTTGGTATATTTACCCTTTTACTCCACTAGGTAAAATACGTAGTATATTGCATTATACTACATAGATTATTACATTTACTTTTTACTACTTACCATAGAGATATTTACTGTGTTAAATATCTACTGGTAAACTTAGGTTAGTATCTAAAATATCCTAGGATAGATATTTTAGATTAGTGGTTAGTTCATACTTCTCTACCTAGGTTAGTTGTTAGCATATTTCTCTATTAGTGCATCTTGTTAGCGTTAATCATGCTCATTTGGTTATATTGTAACCTATATAATGCTTAGAATTTTCTAAGGTAAATTTAACATATTTAATTTAATTTTATTCAATTACATTTTGCTCACATATTGTTCACACAAGGAACCCAAATTGAGTGGTTAGAACCACTGCTCTATATTGGATTTTGTACAAGATCTTCCATATGGTCTTGTAGCATGTCCATATGAGTAGTTGCCATCAACATGACATGTTTTAGGTGTCTATATATGCCCCTTTTGAGATGCGTTGTGAGATCAAACAACGTGTGAGCAAAAATACACCACCTAAAATGATGTCGAAGGTTCTATGATGATCATTAGTTGGATCAACATTAGATGCCCCAGGTCCAGTAAAAGGACGTGCATCTTGGAATCATTGCTTCCAAATTTTTGGAGGTTTAAATTTGAAAGAGTTTGCACTCATCATCAAACATTCGAGTAGCTTTGGCGCTACAATAGGAGTTAGGCCTATATAATTGAAAGGATGAGAGTTACAAACTAATTATCATATTTTCTATTTACCCCAAGAAAAGGGGTAAGCTTATGATAGTTGTTGACAATGATTCACAAGGATGAACACAATTTTGACAAGATCAAGGGATCTAAAATCTCAGGGATATTCTACTAATTTTTATTATGATTTAATATTATGACTACCCCCTTAAGCGACGATTCGATGAGGGTAATGACAATATATGAAGTGACGAGATCACTTGACCACAATGAATGATCTAAAAAAAATTTAGAATTGAACATTTAATTACTTAGCTAAGCCTAGTTTAGCATATGATTACAATTGTTAATAGTAATTACACATTCCTATCCCATGGAGCAGTCAAACTACAATAGCCTTCTTAGGGAATCAAAATGGTACAATGCCAATTAGATTTATGTTGAATCAATTTGTCAATGATTTCCTGAAAAATATGTCATAGAAGAAATGACATGAAATGCCTCATTCTCATGGAGTAGTCTAGCCTCAAAGATCTTATTTGGAATTGAAAATAAGTATATCAAATCAATGATGATAATTTTACCCCAAATGTCCTTATGGTTATTTACTCATCTCACTAGATTGCATGGAGCGCAAGTCGCTGCAACCGCCAAGTGTATAGAGTAAATAACTGAATACGAGGTGCATTTAGCTTTTGATTATTTGAAATTTTTTTGTTAATTTTAAATTTTTAGTTGATCTTGGTGCTTGAAAATCACAAAATTTTCAAAACTGATTGCTTTTATTGAGATTCTATTTCGTTAGGAATCATTGATTTAGCATTTAATATCTTCCCATGGTGGCATTTTGTTATTTTTGATACCAGTTGCAAACCATGGGTATAGTCTACAGTTGGAACTTTCAAATTTTGGGAACCGTAGGTCTGACTCATTGGCAAAAAACCCTAATCTTAAGACCTCGGGTATCAGCTACTGTCCGACAAAAATAGGAAAAGGTTTAAAATTTTGTCATTTTTCAACATTCCTCATTATTCCTTGATAGTGACTGCAATTTGAAGAGCTCTGAGATGTGTGAGAGTAAACTTGACGTAAACTAAAACCTATTACCCTACACACATCAGGATGGTAGACCGCGGACAACCTTCTTCTGGCCGAGGCCTCAGTGCGGGCGAGTTAATTTGAAATCAAGTCCTTGCATTCATTACCAATAAAATGAACCAAATTAATTAATTGGTTAATCAATCACATTAAACTATTGGTAATGAACTACACCCTAGATTAAGCTAGCTTAGGATTGATTATTTTATTATTATTATTTTGTTATCGGCTAGGAAGTGACCCAAAAAAGGTCGTATTCCTAGATCGTAACTGCTAGCTGCAGTTCCCCTTTGACAGATTGGGGACAGTAGGTATCAGTTGTGGTTAAGTTTGAATTACAATGGTAAAAAATTTGATCGTTGTGCAGACCGTAGTTTTGACTTGCGGTTCCCCTTTTAAAAAAAAAAATCAACTTTTTTTATTTTTTTGTGATTTTTGTGGTAATTAATGCCATTTATTGCACCTATTAGATGTATTGTAAAAAAAATTGATCACGCTTAGCATAATTTTGTATTGTTAGCTACTTTTAGCTTGATTTATCTCTTTTTAGGTCATTTTTACTTGTTTAGTTAGCCTTTAGTTACCATATTTCTTTGCAAAGACTGACCTCTAGAGCTAGGGAGCTAGAGATCCTTAACACTCTCTGCCCACTACTGACTGTCGGGGAGCGACAGTGGTTTAGGGCCATAGGCTTCAACTATATTTTAGATCTACCCACTATCAGGGTAGATCAAGCCTACATGATTGCATTGACCCGGAGCTAGAATGCTCTAACCAACACATTTCACCTGTCGATAGGTGAAATGACCATCACATTTGAGGATGTCTATAGGATCTTCAAGATCTCTATTGATGGTGAGGCCATCACATCTTCTACCTTTTAGAGTAGAGGAGTTGTATTTGATGAGATCTTTGATGATCAGAACCTGGAGGCCTAGTGGAATATCGACCATGGAGGTGTTCACATTGGATACTAGTATGGGAAGCAGGTCCTCTCCATCTGAGAGGCAATTTTTATGCACCTGATCATGCAAATTGTCCTTCCAGACTCCTTGGGAGTGAGGATCCTTTGGAACATTCTGGCTAGTATCAAGAGGGTTATCCAAAGCTCCACACAATGTTCATTACTCCTATCCTGGGGGAGCACTCTATTGTGCTAGCTATACCAAGATTTGTACTAGATTACCGATGGGAGTCAAGTAGGCATCAGTTTTTGTCTACTCCTATAGATCTGGGGTTGGCAACACATCCATATCGAGAGACCTATAGATATAACCCTAAATATTACTTATATTCCTTCTACATTCCAGTGTTATGCGGTATGCTATCCTCGCGAGGAGGAGGGATTTTGGAGCATGTCCCATGTTGGGGACATCGAGCATTATATTAGTAGATTTGCAATGCTCTGATTGGATGACATTGAATGGCACCCCTACATAGGTTACCCTGTATTGACAAAGGGTGGCGAGCAATTTTGCTAGGCTCAATGAGACAGATGGCTACTCGACCATAAGGCTAAAGTTCATGAGTACCAATTCTACTCGTGGGTCCTATGATAGTTTAGCTTGGTGCAGGATATTCTAGAGTTGCCTATTATCTATAGGCAACTAGTTCTAGAGATAGATCTACAATGGGTGCAGCCTACACCTTTGGGTAATGTTGCAGATGATATCCAAGAGTTAGGAGTTTATGTGGTTGGTACCACCCTAGCGTATGATACTTGGTTGTCCCTACTTCAGTGGCAAGGATTCGATCCTCTCGGCCAGGTAGATGATGAGGTGGAGGCTGATCCACAGGGGTGAAATGTGCATCCATGAACTGAGGGTGGATGGGGGGTAAAGGTTCCAGTAGATGATGCACCACCATTATAGTCCAAGGAGGAGTCCCTAGATGAGGGCGAGGTGCCTCTAGATAGTGAAGTAGGGCATCTGCTATCCTAGGTGGTAGATTTACAGAGCTAGGTTGGGAGGTTGCAGACTCAACTACAACATAGGGATACTAGCCTCACCATAGCAGAGGTGAAGCTCGCTCATTAGCAAAGATAGTAGAAAGAGTATGAGGAGGAGAGGCCTCTCCTCAAGGCCTATATTACCATAATAGATATAGATATTCAGTAGCTTACTGTAGAGCATAATTTGGCACAAACTCAATTAGACCTGATGACTAGAGAGAAGGATTCACTAAGGGACTCGAGGGCTATTCCCTTGTCATTATGGAACCACCTATAGCTTCATATCACCTATTACCCTTAGGTTGGGATCCCATGGAAGAGGTTAGGAAGCTCACTTCCCTCTTGGAGGAGGGAAATGCATGATCGGCTACTAGGGCAACTCGCATCTTCATGCTGGAGGATCACATTTTGTATCGCTCCAAATTTTTCGCATCCCTACCTTCAGGCTATAGGATCCGCGCCCGGAAGGAGGATGGGAAAAGGATGGTGCGGTACCTCGGACTAAGAGGACTTTGCGAAGGTCCCGCCTCTCAAGGGAGGTGTATTTTGGTGATTTTTCGACGGATGGTGGGTTCACCAAGAAACATTTGGCGGTAGTTTCCACGCCTAGGTTTTGGAATGTGTTTAGATGAGTTCGTTTTAATCTTAAGCATTCATATCCTAGGTTTGGCCGAATGAATCTAAATTAAACTACATGAAAATGCAACTTTCATGAATACAGCAAACAGATTAAAAAAAGCAAAAAATAGAGAATTTATAGGAGGAAAATGGGGAATACCTGATCCGGATGTCTGAAGAAGATTCTGACGTTTGAAGCAGTCTGGATCGTCTGGAATTCGACGTAATCGCTCGCAATCCGACACTCATCTCAACTCATCGTCCGAATCATCTACAATCGACGAATCGTCCGAGATCCGACAGAATCGTCCGAGATCCGACGAATCATCGGTTGACGAATTCGTCAGAGACCTGCAAAACAGAAAATAGATGCAAAATACAAGAAATTCTACAGTGCTAACAGAGGCAAATTACACCAAATAGCAATATGAATACTGAACAATATTTAAGAACAAAAATTAAAGCAAATTACTGTACTTTAATGGCAGATCATGAACTTAGCATGCAATCTAAGCTAAATGGGTGAACTCCAAATGCAAAATAGCATAAAAACTGAATAAATAATCTAATTTGCAGAATAAAAAGATGGAGAAAGAGTTAAGAAAAGCAAACTTCAGGCACTGATTGCCTCGATGTGGGCTGCAGTCGAGATCGTCTCGCATCAGTACGAAATCGTCTCGAATTCGACAGGATCGCCTCCGATCTGAACAGGTTCGTCGACGACGATGGGTGCTGGCTCCGACTGAAAATCAGTGATGTACCTGCAACAAAATTGCTATGGGACTAGTGCAAAAGCAAGATTAGGATGTTTTGACGCAGAGGGAATCACTTTGCAGATAATTTCAGCCAGGGGTTGGGGAGGGAAAATCCTAGAGATTAAATAGGCTTAGGGGGAGTAGTTAGGAGGTTGGAGATCATCCCAATTTGGGAGATCTCCAACGGGGGAGGGTCCCAACGGCGCAGACACGCTTCGCCCGTATTGGAGACCCGTTGGAACAGATTCCAACTATGCAAATTCAGCTTTGCGACAAGATCGTCTCGGACGTCCTAGTCCGAGACGAAATCGTCAAATCTGGGGCGATATCGTCTGATCGGCGACGATATCGTCAAACGGTCAAAACAACCTCTAAAAATGGCGCGAAAAAGGGGGAAACGGATTTCCCGACGGTTAACGGGCGGTTTGGGAGGTTAAATTTGAATTTAAAATTATTTACTAAGGTGAATGTAAATTTTATAATTTTATCGCGCCAATTTTAGGGTGCTACATTTTGCCCCCTCTTTAGCGAATTTTTTGAAGAAAATGCGTTAAAGATGAGTTCTTCTCGATCTACGAGAAAGCAAAAAATTATACCCATTTTTAGGCGACGATTCTTGGTCGAATCGTACGACAGCTTACTATGGTGCCCCCTCCGTGTTTTTACCCAAATCGAACGTTTGAGGTAAAAACGCGGAAAAGCAAAAAATTATTGTTGAATAAAATTAAGAAAAATAGGGTAAAACCCTAATTCATTTTTACTGTTCATTTTCTGGTTTTTAGAGCTCTGAAGCAGTAAATGGTGGAGACTACGCACAGATCGACAGAGGTCCGGCGCGGTCTACGGGTAAGAGCCTAGACTTAACTAGAACTGATTTAATTTGATTTTACATGCTTTTTAGGTAGATTTTAGATGAATTTGGAGCATCGCGGCCATTTTTGGGCCGTCGACGTCGTCGGGACGAAATCGTCCCGATTTCGACGAAATCGTCTCAATTTCGACAATTTCGCCCGAGGGCGAAATCGTCGAAAGGGGGACGATTTCATCAAATTAGAGACGATTTCGAACTACGAAATCGGAGACGATTATGCTCAAATTTGGGACGATATCGTCCAATAGTGGGCGATATCATCAATTGCATAAAATTGATCTTTAAGTTGCATTATTAATTACTTGAATTGTTGATTAATGATTGTTTATTGTTTTGTTGTTTATGTTTGCAGAGAGGATTACTAAAGAGCAGAGAGTGGAAATATGGAGGATTGAGAGATGACTTGGCCGCTCTGACACAGGCAGAGCGAGATCTACTGGCACAGGCCGGCTTGCAGCATGTGGCGGAGATGCCACAAGTATCCACAGATATGGGGCTTCTAACAGCCCTAGCAGAGAGATGGTATCCGGGGTCTTCCTATTTTTGGTTACCGACAGGGGAGATGACTCCCACACTAGAGGACGTATGGAGGATTCTGAGAATCCCCATACAAGGACGGATGATCACTCCTACGGCCAACCAGGGCCACGCTATGGGACGACTGTGTGGTGACCCGAGCTTCGCCCTGGAGAAGGGCGAGTTAATATCGAGGCACTACGCCAGATGCCTGGGGCATCCCGACTCACACGAGTACTAGCTGGAGTGGTTGGTGGACTTCTGCTGTGCCACCAGAGCGGGTGCAGGGTACCATGGATGCTCGCAGATGTGATCTACGATATGCGGGACCATGGGTACAGGTTTTGCTGGGGCAGCTTTGTTCTATGCCGGTTGTACAAGATCCTGTATGGGGTCGTGTACAAGGGCGGGCGATGTCTGGTGATGACATCGCTCCTACAGGTTTGGTGCTGGGAGCACATTGTAGTGCGGAGGCCGGTAGGGCTTCCACTGACAGGGATTGACGGGGAGAGGCCCCGAGTCTTCTACTCGGTGGTTCCGGAGAGGGTCACAATGGCGGATCGACCTCGCCGATGTCCCGGAGACTACCGGATGATTTGGTCCCTGCACGGCATCACCTGGAGACCATGGAGAGAGCATCCAGGGTGGCCAGAGGATGGACAGGAGCTGGCTCGCATCAGAGTCTCACTGGCTGAGGATGGAGAGAGGAGAGGTGGAGCTCCACCGCTATGACCGAGTTTTGAGATAGTTCGGTCTACAGCAGGGGATCCCATCTCTCAGAGACTACGAGTTTTCTCGGACAGTCCGGGATAACACCACGGTTAGCGGGGCTCCGGACATGCAGCGCTTCTGGAGCCAGGACGCAGATGATGCCCCCATCCAGCCAGTGGATGGGGACGACGTAGGAGTAGCCGATGGCTACGATGCCTGGTACGCAGGCATCCGCCCTCCACGGATGACGAGGGCATAGGGTCCGATCCATGCGGTTGTGCGTCGGATAGGGAGGCGGTGCCAGGCAATGATAGAGGCAGCCCAGGGTCACGATGGGAGGGAGCAGAGGAGGCCACAGGCACAGGAGAGGCCACGGTAGTGGGAGAGGAGGGAGGAGAGACCCCCATCTCCACAGAGAGAGAGACCACCATCGCCCGATAAGGGCAAGGGCGTGGACACTGGGGAGAGCAACGAGACAGCGACTCTCCGAGCTGAGGTTGCCCGCTTGCGGGCTCAGGTGCAGACACTACAGGATGAGGCTACACGGCTCAGAGCTCGGGGCGGAGGAGCGAGCACTCGAGATTTAGCATGCGCTATCACCCAGATCACTTTCTATCAGGCTCTATACTACCAGGCGGTGCCAATGGAGCAGAGGGTGCCATTACCAGCACACATTGCAGAGCCTGTCATGATGGGGTCATCTAGGACATCATCACGATCGGCATCCAGGACTCACGGCACCACACGGACTGTGATGGGGCCACCTCCTCCACCTCGTGGGGGGAGGAGATGAGGCGGAGAGCTCGAGGGGCTCTCGAGACACTACACAGAGGGTATTTGATTGAGTATGCCAAGATATGGATTGTGGCATACCAATCTAGCTGATATGATGTACATATTTTTTTGAGATATATATATATGGATGAGATATTTTTGATCATATGACTTATATTGTGTTATGTATTTTGTGATGCTTATGATGCTTTTATGTTTTGATTGATTGATTTGATAATTGGATGTAATTATGTCGTTGGAAATATTATAATTTTGAATGTCATGCTATAACATTGTAAATGAAATAATCTGATGTAACAAAGTGGTTGTTTGTGATGCAATAATTTGATAAAAGATAAAAGGGGACTTCTAACAATAATTTCAAAGGACATTGTCACTATTATAGACCATTTCATGGAGTCGCCGCTCACTCGGTCGTCAAGCTAATCCCATTTATAGAAATATTGTTAAAAAGGAAAAGAGTGCTTAAGAGACTGTCTTAAGACTTTGGTGTGATGATGCAAATGATGATGATGATGATGATTGGTTTGTTTTCAGATTTTCATGAAAAATATTATGCATGAAATATTTTAAAATGATTTTTGCTAGGCATAAATTCCTAAGTGTGATAAAATTTGTGAATAATTCCTTAGGAATTATACCATCATTGCAAAGTTGAAGGTTGACATAATGACATAAAATAGTGAAAATGGGTTTGCTTTTGAAAAGCATAATTTGTGTAACATAATAAATGAAGTCATATGGTTTTTTTTGATTTTTGATAAATGGGGGAATAAAAATTGTTACAATGGTTTGCGCTAGGCATAGAATATGTAGGTATAGACTTATACCATCATCGCAAAAATCCAAAAAGATAGTTTTATTGCAAGGTTGATTTTTGATGAACAGAAAATATGAAAATGAGGACTTGCGCTAGGCATAAAATTCCAATTTTGGTTTTGAAACTATACCATCGTCGCGAAAGTCAACAAGATATATATGATTTGATTTGTGTATTTTGAAAGAAATTTTTGATTTTTCTATTTATATAGTTGTCTTTGTAGTAAACAATTGTACTTGATTTATTTCAACAAATTGCAAAAATAATATTTCAAAGTATTTTGAAGACAAAAGTTAGATTTATAAGGAATCCCATGTGCATATGTGCATTCATTTCCAATCTTGATTTATCATAATGATAGACAAAATCTCTCAAATACAAATGTGTGTGCAATTGCATTGTTCATTTACCAGTTGTGAGCAAGATACTATGATACAAGTGATTTGAAGAAACCAAATAAGTGTTCATTAACCATGATGTAGATGCATATAACCATATTAGACTACTATGTAGATCGGATTATCAAGAGCTAGCTAATCCATAAGCAGACATAGGTCTGTACAAAAGAAGGTCGCTAATGTGACAGACATATCGCCACGCTAGGAGTTACCCAAGGCCAAGCAAATTGGGCACAAACCACCTGTTATGGGGCTTACCTCACAGTTTTTGAATAATTGAGAATTCCAGGGATTCAAGCTCATCAACCCTTCTTTTCTTTTCAAAGGGTAGGGAAAGGGATTTTATTGCTTTCTTGCTTTCTTTTGAACTTTGCTTATTTTTCTTTTTGTATTTCTTTTATTTTGCTTGATAATGCTTGGAACATTGCTGAAATAACATTTTTCTTTTCTCTTCTTTCTTGAACTTTTCTTTTTCTTTTTCTTTGCTAGGGATACTTGCTCGGATTAGTCATAGAGCAAGGGATTTTTATTCTGGGTAGGGGTGAGCTTGTCCTTTTGCCAATTCTCAAAGATTCTAGACCATGTGCATGATAGGATAGCAAGGGAAACTTTTCACTCAAGAAATCACTTCTACTATGTAGCAAAACATGGAAATTACAAATATAATCATTTTATTGTGAAAAGATGTGCTTGGTTTAAGTAAATAACAAGATCAATTCTCTATGCTCAAACTTTATTTAATTGAATTTTGTGAACTTTGATATAAGAGAGATTAGTAATCATGCCAGATAAAATCAAGATATTTATTGTTGTGAGTGTGCAAGTGAGGGATTCAAAATAAATGCTAATTTTATCCAAAATAAGTTGAAACATATAACTGCAATAATTGGAAGAAAAAGATAGATATAAATGATTTTTGAGAAATTTTGAGAATTTTGACTCTCTCTTTCTTCTGTATATTGTTTTGGTTTCGAAAGAGTCAAGAATATTGTTGTTTTTATATTTTTGAGCAAAAAATTTAACAACTGCCTTAAACAAATGCAATAGATAGTTTTTGAAGATTTTTGGAGATTTATGAATGTTTTTGGTGTTTTTGGATTTTTTATAAATTGAAAGAAATACAAGATAGTAATTTTGAACAAATATATACATGGATGAAATGACCAAATTTATGCATAGTAACGTTTAAGATGCAAAATATTCATGGGTTCTTTAAGTTCTTTACCATCTAAGGTAGATAATTTATATGCTCCCGATTCAAATTTAGCAAGTAATAATGTATGGTCCAAGCCAGCTTGGGCTCAAATTTACCTTTAAGTTCCTTAGTTGCATTTGTATTTTTTTTATTTTCTTTTAAAACAAGGTCGCCGATCTCAAAGGATCGATGACGAACTTTCTTAGCATATGATCTTTTAAGCTTGTTTTGGTAAGCACGGAGATGCTCCAAAGCATTGATGCATTTTTCATCTAGGAGTTCCAACTGACTGAGTCTCGCAAAGACGATATTCATCTCCTACTTCGGTATCTTGAAGTAGCAGAGCCAAAGAAGGAACTTCCAATTCAAATGGAAAACCGCTTCAAGCACCATATACCAAAACAAATGGTGAAGTGCCCGTCGGGGTTTGAACACTAGTTCGATAAGCCCATAAGGCTGGATATAATTGAATATGCCAGTCACGGCCAGTTTTATTGACTAATATTTTGAGAATTTTGATTAAAGTTTTGTTAGAAGCTTCTGCTTGACCATTACCCTGAGGATAATAGGGAGTGGACCAGCGATGTTGAATCTTGTATTTTTGGCATAATTTTTTAACATCTTTATTTTTGAAAGGAGTTCCATTGTCAGAGATGAGGTTGGCAGGAATTCCGAACCTGCAAATGATTTGATTAAAAATGAATTTAGAAACTTGTGAGCCAGTGCAGGAAGCTAAAGGCATAGCTTCAACCCACTTCGTGAAATACTCAGTGGCAGTTATGATGAACTTGTGTCCATCAGATGACACAGGATTGATTTTGCCAATAATATCCAAGCCCCATTTAGAAAAGGGCCAAGGAGATGAAATAGCCTGCAACTCTTGTGCAGGCGCATGGACAAGGTCAGCATGTTTTTGACACTTGTCGCAATGGCGCACATACTCATGTGCATCCATTTCCATGGTAGGCCAAAAGTATCCTATCCGAAGGAGCTTTTTAGCAATGGCACTACCACTAAAGTGTCCTCCACAAGATCCATCGTGGGCTTCACTCAAGGCTGATTTAGACTCTTCTAAGTTTAAACATCTTAATAGGATACCTTCAAAAGATCTCCTATATAAAGTATTGCCAATTATTACAAATCGACTTGCTCGTCGACGTAATAACCGACGCTGGTTTCTATTAGAATTAGCAGGGAAAGTCCCATTTTGGAGAAAATCAAATATGTCTCTATACCAAGGTTCAGGAGTAGTTTCATTGATTAGAAACACATCCAAAGGCTCTAAGCATGACTTATTTGAAGCGGGTTCCTGGAGTCGATGAATAATGATAGTGGCATATTCGTCATCTAACTCCAAGGGCAGGAGAGATGCAGCTGCGGCCATAGCATCAGCTGCACGGTTGCTAGTTCGAGGAATAGCTTCCAAGGTAACTTGATCAAACAAGGACATTAGTTGTAAAACATAGGCCTTATATGGGCACAGTTTATCATCTCGGGTTTGATAAACTTCATTAATTTGGTTTATAACCAATTGGGAATCACCAAAAACTAAAAGGTGTTTAATTTTTAGTGCTAAAGCAGCTCGTAATCCAAGGATTAGAGCCTCATACTCAACAGTATTGTTGGTGCAAGCAAAGGTCAGTTTGAAGGACAGAGGAATAAGATGTTTTTGCAGAGATATTAAAATAATACCCGCACCAGCCCCACTCATACATCGGGCTCCATCAAAGTATAAGGACCATTGTTCAAGATGGTCTGCCTCTAATTGAAGGCATTCATCTGGAAACTCGATGATGAGGGGATGAGTAGACTCTAAGGGTGCAGCAGACTAATTGATCTCGCTATGATTTGACCCTTAACGGACTTCTGTCCTATGAAGGTGAGATCAAACTCGCTTAGAGCAAGAACCCACTTGGCGGTGCGACCCAATAAATAAGGTCGACTCATGAGATACCTTAAGGGATCATATTTAGCAATGACATAAGTTTTTTGGCTAAGCATATAATGTCATAATTTTTGCGTAGCAAAAATGACTGCTAGACATAGCTTCTCTAACGCTGTATAGCGGGTTTCATAACTGATGAAGGTTCGGCTAATATAATAATTAGCACGTTCTCACTTTTCATCATCAAGTTGAGCTAACATAGCTCCTAAGGCATAATCTGAAGCTGAAATATATAGGAGAAATGGGCGATCGGATTTAGGTGGTGAAAGCACCGACGGATTAAGGAGGTACTGTTTGAGAAGTTCAAAAGCTTCTCTACATTCTGTGTCCCAATTAAAGGGGACATCCTTCTTAAGGAGTTTAAGAAAGGGACTAGTTTTATCCGCCAGCTTATCAATGAAGCGACGGATAGCTTGAAGTTTACCTTGTAAACTTCGTAATTCAGATATATTAGTAGGTGCGGGCATATCAGTGATAGCCGCAATTTTGAGAGGGTCAATTTTGATACCACGTAAAGAAACTAAAACCCCTAATAGTTTGCCGGATTTAACTCCGAATATGCATTTTGCTGGATTTAATCGAATGAGATATTCTCGTAATCGATTAAAAACTTTTCGCAAATCATCCAAATGATGATCTTCAATAAGAGAGCGAGCTATAATATCATCCACATAATCATGTAGGATATCATGCATCATATCATGAAAAATGTAGGTCATAGCCCGTTGATAAGTTGCACCGACGTTCTTTAAGCCAAATGGCATCACTTTCCAACAAAAGGTACCCCAGGGGGTAATAAAGGCTGTTTTAGCCTGGTCTTCAGGAGCTATCCTGATCTGATTATAACCGGAGAATCCATCCATTAAGGACATCATCCCACTTCCGGCAGTGAAGTCAATAATTTGATCCATGTTTGGAAGAGGAAAGTCATCTTTAGGGCATGCAACGTTGATATCTCTAAAATCGGTGCAAACCCTAACTTTGGTAGCTTCTTTCTTGGTGACTCGAACTACATTTGAGATCCATTCAAGCATAATCAATAGCTTGTATAAAGATAACATTCAGGAGTTTTTCTAACTCCCCTTTGACTAGCAGAGCCACTTTGGGATGCATTTTTCTAAGTTTTTGTTTAACCGGTTTAGCATCCGGATGGACCACTAGATGATGCATGACTACGGAAGGGTCTAGACCTGGCATATCTTCGTATGTCCAAGCGAAGACATCTTCATACTCTTTAAGGAATGCAATGTATTGTTCTTGTTTTTCTTGACTTAGTTCTGCTCCAATATTGATTATGTGAGGATTGTCCTCAGTTCCAATGTTAATTTTAATGACATTTTCTACCTCCATGTGTAGATCTCTTTCAAAATTAGGTGGGGCAGGTGAAACGCCCAATTCTTGTAATTCTTGTAAGGTTAATTTAGATAATTCATTCTGAGGATCAGTGGCCTCAAGTTGGGCTATAGTTGGTATAGAACCATCAAAATAAAACCCATTGTGTAACATCTCTTCAACAGAGACATCATGGAAGATATCTCCTTCCAACTCTTCATCGGGGTCAGCAATCATTTCAGGGTATGCTATGGATAGCATGTTGCATGAAAACGACTGATTATTAAGAGGCAAATCAACATGCCTATCCAAATAATCTTGATAGCATATGAGGTGATCATCCTCCTCAAAAGGAAAGGGTTGTCCCTTACTAGGAAATAGGCCCACACCACAGCGGGCAGGCCACGGTTCTACCTCGAAAGGTTCTTTCATGCCATTTTGGAAAGGTCCCAAGCCTTTCCCTTCATATCCCATTTTAAGCATCATGGGTTTAGCTTTAATATAATCATTGGTAAAATAACACCGAGCGTATCCCTCATGATGAGTTTTGATATTCCGAGGGATTCTTCCCCAGTCATATCCTTTATAAATGAAGGCACAACTCCCGACTTGGTAAGTACTTCCCATAGGTTGTGGGAGGCCCAAAGTACGAGGAGATGGCGGCAATTTATTTAAAAGGTTTGAATCTTGCATGAAAGCATTCATTTTTTCTGATATTAAGGTTGTAGATAAATCCGGTAAAAGTTCATCGGAAAGGGCATAAGATGTAGAAGGCTTATTACCTATGTCTTGAGATGTGGAAGGTATGATAGATGTGTCTAGAGGTTTTGAATTTGTAGGGATAATAGTTGAAGGATTGGTTGTAGATTTAAAATCTTTTTGAGGTTCTAGAATAATTTGTTTAGAGGGTTGTTGATCTATATAGGAGGATGAAACTAATGGAGGGGAACTAGGTGAAGTTATGGGTTTATGTTTCATAGTTTTAGATGAAAAAGAAGAACTAGGATGTGTGGATGACAGAGCAGGGCAAAATTGCACTCCAACCGGTTTCACCAAAGCACACACATCAAAAGGTCTAGGGTCACCATGAATAGTGACCAACTGATTTTTAAACTCAAATTTAACACATTGGTGTAAAGTTGATGGGACTGCTCGCATGGCGTTGATCCAAGGGCGACCCAAAAGTATATTGTACGATGTCGGGCAATGTACAATAAACACGGTTGTTTCTAGGGTTCTAGGACCAACTTGCAATGGGAGGGTAATAACTCCACATGTTTCTTGTGTTTCGTCATTAAAAGCTTTGATGATCATATCGGTTTTCTTCATTTCATCACTTCTAAAGCCAAATCGTTGGTAGAAGTCAAAGGTGCAAAAGTTTAGAGATGAGCCATTATCAATCAAAACTCTTTTGACAACTACATCTCCAATTAAAGCAAGAATGTATAAGGGATTGTCCTTATGTAAACCGTGTTGTGGGATATCTTTATCCCGAAGTCAATACAATCAATCTCTCGAGTGATGATAGTATTGGCCATAGCTTCAAAGTTGAATGTTTTGAGGTACCATCATTTGGCTCAATGTAAGCATCAACTCATCCCTATGGGTGGGAGAGGATCTTAATAAATCTAAGAGGGAAATTCTGGCCGTAGTGTTAGACAATTGCTCATTAATGCTGTAAGGGGGTTTAGATTGGATATTAGGAGCATGATTCCCTTTATTGGGGTTTTTCAGAACGAATGGAGCCGATCCATCATTCTGGTTTGGTTCTTGTTGAGAGTTTTGAGCTTGTTGTCGAGTAACGACTCCAATGGTACCTACAATGTTATAGTGAAGACGTTGAACTGGTCTCGGTTGAGCATTAATGGCTTGTTCATTTGAAAGGAATATATTAGAAGAAGGTCGAGTAGTGACTCTTCTAGGAAATGGTTCTTCTGGAACCATATCATCTCGTGACAAAGTTGAATAGGATCCGATTCATTTTCAGAACTATTCGATTGGTTTGAAGTAATGTCTAGTTCACTTTCACTATCTGATTCTATATCACTAGAATCAGAAGTTTGAAAATTATGTAAGGGCCTGGTCGTAACTAGGGATAAGGTCGTGTCAAATATTTGAGGATCCCGAACAGGTAATTGTCCGCTAATGGTTCCTACATATCGGGTAGGAGGGGGAACATTATGATGTTCGATTTGATTGGCTACCTCTTTACCATGTCTTGGTAAAGGGTGTTGAAATATGTCTAAAGTTTGATTGGCATTTTGATTTTGATTTTGGGGAATGGTCTTTTGAGTATTATTAGGAGGGTTTTGTTTAGGTTGGAAGGCTTGCACTTCCATTTCATTATTGTCAATCAAATCTTGTATTTTATGTTTCAACCTCTTACAAGCGTTGGTAGAATGTCCAGGTCCTCTATGGAAATCACAGTGCAAATCAGCTCTATATCCGGGTATAGTTGGGTCAGGTTCCTGGATAGCGGGTAATTGGATCAAACCTCTTTCGAGTAATTGAGGTAAAATAGTTGACAAAGGTTGGTTTAATCTAGTGAATTCTCGAGGAGGCTTGTCAGGAGGTTTCAATATGAATTTTTCTGTTGTCTTCGTTGCATTGATATTAGCAACATTTTTGCTGTCAGTGACTCCATCACCGACAACCTGTTTGTTTTTATATTGATTTCTGGATGTTTTCTCATCATCCTTCTTCCTAAGTTGGCCTCTCCTAATGAGGGCATCTTCTACTCTTCGAGCTAAATCTATAGCTTGATCGAAGGTAGTTAGGGTAGCAGTCGATAGCTCATAAGATATCTGTTCTTGTAAATTGTTGATGAAAATGTCCAACATTTCCCTATAAGGCAGCACAAAGTGCGGTTTTCCTATCAATTGCCTCCATCTAGCTAAGAAATCGGCAAAGCATTCATCCTTATCTTGTTTTAAATTGTATAGGTCTTTAATAGTTACATGCCTCTCGATGTAGGCACTAAATTGATGGACAAATGATTCAATTGTTTCTTCGAAGTTTCTTAAAGAATGAGTGGGCAATTGATAGTACCACTCTAATGCCATCCCACCTAAACTTTTGGGGAACATTTTTAGTAATAGCAAGTCGTCATGCGATATGTCGTGACATGCTATCCTAAACATGCGAAGATGCTCTATGGGATCTTCGGTTCCTTTATATATAGGCAGAACAGGCATGGGAAAATGTTTAGGATATGGTTGAGCTACAACTATGGGATCCAAGGGTTGACTACAAATCTCTCGATAATTATACGAGGGACGGTAGGGATCTATCTGGTCCATACGTGAAGCCAATTGTTTCACCATGGCTTCCAGATTACTAGTTTGCCCCCCATATTGGTTTGGTAGGGCATTGACATGAGTGTTATGGGCATAGGATGGAGGAACATGCAGATTAGATGCCATGTTACTGTTGTGTAAATTATTGGTAGGAAAAGTATTATGGAGGAATTTTGAAGCTGTATTATGTTGTATTCCGGATTGTTGAAAGTTTGTATTTGGCTTTGTTTTAGGTTTCTCGTTTATTTAAAGCATTTTGCTCAATAGTTTGGCAGAACAAAGTAGTGAAGGGAATTTTCTTTTGTGCGGGAGTGATTTTAGGTTGAGTAACAGGTTCCTTAGGAGGTTGGGTAACCAGTTGTTTTGACATGCTTTGGGCTATAGTGACCATATCCGCATTGGATGGTCCACCCTTGTCACTTTCTTGATCAATGAAAGACAAGGGATTAGTCTCGCATATTGCATATATATTCCATGGCCGCTTGAGTTTTACTAATTTGCCCTTTATCAAGACGAATTGCCACATTAAGGTCATCAATGTTTTCCATGAGAAATCTCTTGAAATGCTCTGCATTGTCAAAGGCAATAGCTCCATTAGGAGCTACTCTAGGGGATGAGGATCCATCCTCTTTAACACTTGCTTCTTGTTCCTTATCTTCACCTAAGTCTTCATCTGATTGACCTAGAGTTTCTCCTTCCGGATTTGTATCTCCAAGAAGGACATTTGGGTTTTCAGTTGTATCTTGTAACCAATCTTCTCCTTCCCCTAAAGTTTCTTTACCATTCCTAAGTTTAGGCATGGTGCTAAGTTTTGATTTCAGCAAATATATATATATATATATAAAATATATATATATATATATATATATATATATATATGCAACAAATTAAGAGGTATATATTTACTATATACCTACTACAATATTTGAAAATGAAATGTTTAAGTTTTTGCTAAGTTTTTTGATTTTTAATTTTTTCTTTAATTTTTTTTTTGAAACAATATAATAAAGACAACAAATAACACAATAAATGCACGAAATAATAAGACTGAAAGTAAATGAGCTAGTTTTCTATGAACAATTTATGAATATCATTAATAGGTTCGAGTTGTTCAGGGGTCATGAAATGTTCTTCTTCAAATTGAAAGTTTTCTTTTAAAAATTTGATGAAAAGGGCTATGGTGATATTATCTATCTCAGATGCTGGTTGATAATAATAGTTCTCATGACAATACTTACGATATAACATAGCTATAGGAACTCTATTCCATCTTTTTCTAATTATAAGATCAGCTTCTAGGGCATCTACAAGGCCTAGGAAATGGGCGCACTATAACCGTGTCTTCGAGATTTTCCTTGAAGGTGAAAAATTTTGAAGATACTAGAGCTCTCCTATAGGCTAACCATCTATGGCAGGCTCTCTGAAGTTCATGATAAAAAACTAGTTGGTGAGGATCCAGGATTCTATCCAAGACTAGCCTCTTAATTTGCTTAAGTTGTGTGGACCTAGATGAGATGATACTAAGTCTCCTGTCAAGTTCGTCCCACAAGGATTGATTTCTACTTGTTTCAGGGATACTAAGGACAGAATTAACTTCTATAGCCGCCAATTGGTTTTCTACGTTTATAGTAACTGCTAACCTCTTTTTAGGAGCTACCATCTAAACATGACTTTAAACCTTAAATGTTTTAAAATGCATCTAAGTTTTAGTTGTTCTAATTTTTTTTGTTTTTGTTTTTGTTTTTGTTTTCAAAAGGTTATGATGCATTCACGTCGGGTTCACCAAAATGTATCGCTCCAAATTTTTCGCATCCCTACCTTCAAGCTATAGGATCCGCGCCGGAAGGAGGATGGGAAAAGGATGGTGCGGTACCTCGGACTGAGAGGACTTTGCGAAGGTCCCGCCTCTCAAGGGAGGTGTATTTTGGTGATTTTTCGACGGATGGTGGGTTCACCAGGAAACATTTAGCGGCAGTTTCCACGCCTAGGTTTTGGAATGTGTTTAGATGAGTTCGTTTTAATCTTAAGCATTCATATCCTAGGTTTGGCCGAATGAATCTAAATTAAACTACATGAAAATGCAACTTTCATGAATACAGTAAACAGATTAAAAAAGCAGAAAACAGAGAATTTACAGGAGGAAAATGGGGAATACCTGATCCGGATGTCTGAAGAAGATTCTGACGTTTGAAGCAGTCTGGATCGTCTGGAATTCGATAGTATCGCCTCGCAATCCGATAGATCGTCCGAAACCGATGTAATCATCTGAGATCTGACAGAATCGTCTGAGACTGACAGAATCATCTGAGATCTGACGAATTCATCAGAGACCTGCAAAACAGAAAATAGATGCAAAATACAAGAAATTCTACTGTGCTAACAGAGGCAAATTACACCAAATAGCAATATGAATACTGAACAATATTTAAGAACAAAAATTAAAGCAAATTACTGTACTTTAATGGCAGATCATGAACTTAGCATGCAATCTAAGCTAAATGGGTGAACTCCAAATGCAAAATAACATAAAAACTGAATAAATAATCTAATTTGCAGAATAAAAAGATAGAGAAAGAGTTAAGAAAAGCAAACTCTAGGCACTGATTGCCTCGATGTGGGCTGCAGTCGAGATCGTCTCGCATTAGTACGAAATCGTCTCGCATTTGACGAGATCGCCTCCGATCTGAACAGGTTCGTCGACGACGATGGATGCTGGCTCCGGTTGAAAAATAGTGATGTACCTACAACAAAATTGCTATGGAACTAGTGTAAAAGCAAAATTAAGATGTTTTGACGCAGAGGGAATCAGTTTGCAGATAATTTCAGCCAGGGGTTGGGGAGGGAAAATCCTAGAGATTAAATAGGCTTAGGGGGAGTAGTTAGGAGGTTGGAGATCATCCCAATTTGGGAGATCTCCAACGGGGGAGGGTCCCAATGGCGCAGACACGCTTCTGCCCAGATTGGAGACCCGTTGGAACAGATTCCAACTATGCAAATTTAGTTTTGCGACAAGATCGTCTGGACGTCCTAGTCCAGACGAAATCGTCAAATCTGGGGCGATATCGTCTGATCGGCGACGATATCGTCAAACGGTCAAAACAACCTCTAAAAATGGCATAGAAAAAGGGGGAAACGGATTTCTCGATGGTTAACGGGCGGTTTGGGAGGTTAAATTTGAATTTAAAATTATTTACTAAGGTGAATGTAAATTTTATAATTTTACTGCACCAATTTTAGGGTGCTACACATTTGACTGACAAGTGTAGAGGTGCCAGAGGATACCAAGACCATAGGTACTCATACGAGCAACTCTCAAACAAAGACCAGAGAGTTTGAATAATCTTTTGCTAGTTCAATCCATCGAATCCATAGGACTAAGAGAACACATAGGTCTTCTAGTATGCATGGAGCTAGCTCGCACAGGACTTAGGGGATTGGTTCTCATGTACGGAGCCTCTTTGGATTAGGCTAGATACAGGATCCTCATCAGGCTACATAGCAGGGGCCAGAGCAAACTATAGAGTAGGCTCCCAGAGATAGGGCTGAGGGAGGTGGAGAGGGCTCCAACAGAGGAGGATCAGGCCAGAGCTAGGGTCTCCATTTGATACAGGCTATATCATTTTTGTATGTATCATTTTTGGTGTGAGGTCTGAGGACCTACACGATTGTAGCCTACGGGCATTTTGATGTACCCTGATGTACTCTTTGACACACACACACACACACACACACACACACATATATATATATATATATGAGATTTGATCATTTTGGCTCATTATGTGTACTTGTATATGTTTTTAGTTTTATGTTTATGTTATGCACATGGATGCAGATGTTTATATTGATGCTATGCTTATGTAATGTGATGTATGGATGACATGCACTAGATAGATTTTTAATTTATGATGATGATGATATGCAGTGATCTAGATGCTTAGATGTGTGATTTTATGGATGCATATGGATGCGATGTTTACTTAAATGCATATTTGATTTTGCTTTATTGCATGCATTTAATTTTATGACACTGTCATGATATGTTGATGCAATGTATGTAGTGCATTATTTACATGATGGTAATCTAATGTAAATGAACCTGTATGCTTTAATCACTTAAAACATAAGGAATGAATGCTATATGTGTTTAACAATCTAATGGACGACACCACAGAATGTATAAAAATCATGAATGTAATTGAAAGATCCTCATTACAAGAATTTAATCAATTAATCACCCATATATGAAATGCAATGGTATGAAGTTGTATGATGCGAATGATATAATGTGTCATTCTATTTTCTTTTGCAAGTTTGAAAAATATGCACAATATAGTCAGTGGTCATCTAGATATCATTTCTGATATCCATCCGGTATCTATCCTATATCTTGATTGTGCTTTATATAATGATGTATCATGGATTCGATACTTTTCAGTTTGATGATTTTATTCTATATGGTTTGTGTTGCTATTAGAGAAAATTTTGAGGTTTTCCATGAGACTCAAACACCCTAGTAGACTTCTCAAACATCCCATACTAACTATACAAGGCTTTTTTTGGACAAGGCTTTCATCACGAATGACCCAACTATTCATTACCCCTGTGTGTGCACGTGAGTATATTAAGATAGACCATAGGCATACCCTAGATGTCAGTCGAGACTCTTCCAACCCATATGTGAGATCGGGTTCCTCCTATGTTCGTATCATCCTTGTTTTAGACTTGATTGGACTATAATGCTAGACAACCCCAGGCACCCAGAGCTAGCTCATCTCACAAATTGATCAGGACTACCCCTCCAAAAATAGGTGGGACTCTTTCAACCCATTGTTGTGTTTGGGGATCACCCAATAAAACTACTACTCTAGAAGTAGGCAGGACTCTTTCAACCCATTGCTGCACTCGAGGTTCATTCTATGGCTTTGAATGGTGAACAATCCAGGGATTCAAGTTCTCACCCCATTTTAATTTTTGCTCATATGTAGTGATAAAAATCACTATTTTTCACGTTTTACTCTGAGTGATAAAAATCACTGTTTATTCCCATTTTTCTTGAGCAAGGGATTTGTATAGTGCTTTTAATTCACTATATCATTTTAGATTTGAACTTTGAACTTTGGGTTTGAAATTTAAACTATGTATCAATGTATGAATAGGGGAAATTCTTGTCCTTTTGCCAAGGTTCACCACTCTAGACCGAACTATTTGCAAGATAAGTAGGTAATAAAACCCATCTCTCTAAATACCCAGGACCACTTTCATAGCTTTCATCCTCCCTTATCTTAGCAGGATTTTAAATGTGTCAATTAGTGATGGGATCCTGATATGCCAAGCACTATCACAACTAATGACCTCATCTACAAAAGCAAAAACAACTTTCTATGACGTCTGAGAAACCCACTAGGTATGGCTGAGTGACCGGAAAACTTTGGTATACACACATATCTCATAGAAATAGGTGTTGTGTATGAATGCAATGGATTATGATAAATGCAAAGGTGCATGATTAAAACACAAACGTGGCATCGTTTGTAAGACTGACAAACACAATCCCTCCTGACTACGGAATGCAACGGATGATGAATGCCTATATGCAATGCAATAATGAAATGTATGCAAGTGTAAATGAACATGCATAATGCAAATGCAAATGTTTTTGGATTTTTATGCTTTACCAATATTTTTTTGGATTTTATTGATTTTATAATTTTTATGGATTTTGAGCCTTTATATTTGACCAAACGATGAGTACATGCCTTTGGAGCCTTTAAATTGACCAAGCGATTCTTAGGAACCCTTGGAGATTTTGGGATTGACCAAAGGGATTATGAGCACCTTTGGGACTTTTTGGGATGACCAAGCGATCTTTAAGAATCCTTGGAGCTTTTGGGTTGACCAAGCAGTTTTTCAGAAACTCTTGGTGCCTTTTGATTGACCAAACTACTCATAGATGAGCTTGGAGCCTTTTAGGATGATCGAGCGGTGTTTAGCAACCCTCGGGGCCTTTGATGACATGACCAAAGGGCTTACAGATGCTTTTGGAGATTTTTACTGACCAAACTACTCACAAAAGATCTTAGAGCCTTTTGGGATGACCGAGTGATTTTAAGCAAACCCTTGGAGCCTTTTACTGACATGACCAAGTGATTTTAGGAACCCTTGGAGCCTTTTGGGGAGGGTATGCTACCCTATGTACCCCTAATGTATGTGCCACTCGATGATGGTGAGGGAGGTGCAATACCTCTAGACCCCTCACTTTGCCTTATCAAATTTGGTGTGGATGGTGGGGAAGGTGTGCTACCTTGAAGACCCCCAATGCTCATGCTATTCACTAAAATGTAATCAGCTTGTCTAGGGAGAGTGATAGAAATCAATTCTCCCAAATGAGGAATGGACCTCAATGGAGTGCCTATGTCTTGGTAGGGTTGAACGAGCGAACCATCCTCACAGATCGTGTCTCGTTCCACTAGGTCTTGGATGACTCTCTTAAATGATTGGCAACCCTGAATGTCATGTCCATGCACTCGATGATACACACAAAAGGGACCCCCATCAGGTGACCCAGTCTTGGATGCCCTATGCTTGACTTCGGGCAATATGAATGCCTTTGCCTCATGTAACTTTTGAAACAAAGTTAGAGTAGTCATCTGAAATGAAACTACTCATTGCACTAGCTTATCGGGCTTACGAGGTGACTGACGACCTCGGGGTCACTCTTGAGGAGGTGTGACCTCCACTTCAATATGTTGGGGCACTATGAGATAACCATATACATTATAAACCCCCTTATCTATCGAGGTTTGCACCACACTCTTGAACTCACGACAATCTCGAATGCCATGACCTTCTATTCGATGATAGAGACAATAGTGATGCTCCCTGTAACCCATAGGTTTAGCTCTATTTGGGTCTAAAGAGGTGATATCAGGCAAGGTGATAACCTTAGCCTCTTGCAGCTTCTAAAAAATGTCAGACATAGACTCTTTTAAAGGAGTCCAAATGCGTTGTGACTATTTTGGGTGCTCGACCCACCTTGGCTTGCTTTGAGGACCCACTGGCTGGGTTGGCCGCATGGGCTTTTGCTTTTGCTGAGGTTTTTCCTACACTTGCATAGGAAGCGATTCGGCCTCAAACAAGGGTTGCTTTTGTGATCCTAGGTTTTCAAACTGGTTCCTGATAAAATGCAATGCCTTATCTTGCTCATCCATTCGATGCTCCATTCATTCTAGATGGCTTAGAATGGATTGCAAGACTGACAAAGAGTTCATATGTATTTCCAATGACTGATTTGAAATACCTTTGTCTATTGAAGGAAATAGAAAAGTGGATGCTATGGATCCATTAGGTAATTGCAAATCACCTATTTCCTTCATTTGGGTTGATGCGGATGCTTCTTGATGACCCACTTCATCAGTGCTATCCACATGCTCATGCCTATGACTCAGCTCAAGCTGTTGTCTCACTTCATTGTGTTGAACTATGTCAATTTTAGTACCCCCAATATGATGTGAGGAACCTACCTATTTGTGCTCTTGAGATGGCACCATGAGAAATGAGTCAAGAGTGACTAATTTCAAAGGTTCTGGCCCTGGAAATGTGGAAACACCATTGGATTACCCCATATCTAGCTCTATGTGATTAGGAATCACCTGATCTTCTAGCCTAATGTCAACCATTCCCACAAACTCATGAGAAGACTCCACATCTGTATGAGTCGTAGGTGACTCATCAACATACTGAGGCTATCTTATTTCAGTCATGATAACTGATCCTTCCTCATACCCATGCGATACCTCCAGGATAGGATCCATAGGTAGAGACTCGACAAAAATCTGACCTAAATCCTCAATGGACTCTATGGTGGGCAGCATCATAATTTTGGCCTCTATCAGCTCTTCATATTCACCATCATCCTCATGAGGACTATCTGGTGACATGATGGATGAAGATGGTGTGATACACTCGGATGCATCCATGACCATGCTAGGTTCTTCTACTTTGGTAGGAGTAAGAGGCTCCTCTAAAGACACATCAGAGATAGTTGTGAGCATCTCTGTAACTGCATTCATCAATCCTTCCCTACTAAGAGGTGTCGAGGATGCAGGTGTGATGGGTGAAGCCACAAGGGACAATGATGGTGAAGGTAAATCCACCACAGTCTATGGGGTTGCATCCAAACTCTGGATAGACTCCTCAGGTTGAATGTTTAGATGCCTAGGTGACCCACAAGATTCTTGAGGGTGATCCTCAGGTTTATAATACTTGAAGGGATCTGGGTCCACCTCAACTATATGGACTTCACTTCCATGGGTGTACTTAATGCACTGATGCACTATGGATGGTACGCACTCCATGGCTCTTATCCACGGTCTTCCAAGCAAGCAAGTTATACTATCTTGAACCCTCTAAAACGTAGCACAATGTAGGAATAATATTTTGTCCTACCTCGATGGGGAGGACTATTGTGCCTACTATAGGGGATTCCACATCATTAAAGGCTTGCAGCATTAAATTTGTTTCCTTGATGTGGGATGGTGGAATTTTGAGATGTTTGAACACTGAGGTGGTGATGATATTAATTGATGATCCTGTATCCACCAACACTCGCTTATACGCAATCTACTTTATCCTCACTATGATATGCAATGGAGGATCAGATTCCTTGATAGGGATAGGTTTGACTTCCTATTTATGGAAAGTAATCACAGGTTCCTTATACGGTGGAATAGACTGTATATGCCCCAAGGATTGTGATGACTTTTGAGCATTGACATTGCTCACCTGTCAGACTTGACTACTCTCAACCTCATGCTTACTCATGGGATCCTTAAACATCTCTTTCTGTTGTTCTTCGATAACCCTAGGCATGTCTATCCATCTAGAAGAATGGCTATCTACTTGCTTACGAGGCAACTCTTGATGATGCATTGGGTGCATCGCATTGACTTGTTGCCTAAGCACTCTAGGTATGAGCTTCTTTTTAGGAGTTACCTCACATGATTGTTCTTCACGTAATTTCTATTGGTAAATCCTCTCTTCACATCGTTGGAGCTCATCCAACATTTGTTGATGTGCTCTCTTCTTCTCTACGCACTCATGCTCTAGACGCTCACGCTCAATGCGTGCCTCCTCCAATTGGTCTTGGAGTAGTCACCTCTTATGGGCTGCATGAGACTCAGATTCCCTATATGACCGACTCATGGAGTAAGATCCACAACTCTCTATCTCACTAGGCGGAGACCTAATGACGTGGGTTCTCACTATGTGTGAGGAAACCCCATGATCTATATGGGTGGACCCCCTACGTGATGAAGGGGGTTCGCGATGACTATCAGAGTGTCACGTTGGGAGGCTTAGCTCCTTAGGTGCATGATGTGTGCGATGCCTAGCAAGGAGGTGTGCGAGGTCTAAAATATCCTTAGGAGAATATCGGAGGCATTTAGAGCCTCTCCATGAACTCTCTGACTCATTAGCTCATGATTGAGCTCTATCATGCCTAGTCATCATGATGAACCAACTAAGCAAGACTCGAGAGGTTTCCTCTCTTACTAAAAATTTTAGCCTCAAGGAAGGCCTTATCTTGATGAATTAAGCAATAAAGAAGCATACAAAGTAAACAATGTGATTATCTCCTTTACATTTTAAAAGTGAGCCCTAAACTGTTGGATGTGTTTCAATGATTTGTTGTATCAGTAAAGAACTCCTTATCATGTTTTGAAAGCTTGTTGGATGATATTCTCAGTTAAATTGGCTTTCACCTATATGCTCATAGCTCGACAACCTGGATGTGACTTCCAGGTTGCGTAAATCCCTCATGTGTGGTAATGAAGGTCCACACCCGGTCAAGGAGCACAGGTCCTCCCAGATCCTCACCCATTTTTCCCCAGTCAGCATTATACCCTCCAAAGAGAATACATGCAAATTTTCTAGGGTACGAAAGGTTCTTGGATCCGGTATTGGTCTAGTATCCAAGGGTACGTAGGATTTGGGCCAATGGATGGAAGTCACCTCCACCATCATTGAACCCTACTAGTGGTTGGATGTCACTCCCAACTCACTAGCGTTTACGTGAAACGTGGTGTGTGTGGTTCATTTTATTCTTTTGCATAAAAGGAAAATGCATAATATAGCATAAATGATTGTTTCCTACATGATATGCAAAAATAAACATTTCATTTCAGAAAAGATGCATGCTATATCCTAAATGATTTTTGACAATGCAATTACGATGATATAGCCTCTGATTGGGCCTCAAGCATGCAAACCAAACACACAATTCTAATCTAGCACATTGGATTCTAGGGCGGACTGCACTCAGAGGTCCGTTGTTCCTAGAAGTGCCTAGCTAAAGCATAAAATAATGAAACCCTAGGACCTAGTTCATTTTACCCTTTTTCAACGTTGTCCTAATTATATTTCATTTTATGCTCTCTAGAAAAATACAGACAGTAAAAATAGAGACAGAGGCTAAAAATAGGACCTACCTCAGATCCACATTTGAAATAGCTTTGACTCCCTACTGTCTATTGTGTCTTCTATGAACCGCAGGTCTGATGTGTGGTTCAGACTATAAACCATGTTTTGAAGTCGTGGGCCAACAATGAGACCGTAGCTGTAACCTACGGTTTGCACCTGATGATAGAAAACATAAAATGTTAGAGATCAAATGCAAGAAATGCAGATTTCCACCATGATCACCTTTTGACCTATCCAAAACGGCCTCACACCTATGCTTCCTACTGCGTAATTGAAATAAAAGATACAAAAGCATACATTGCAAAATTGACAATAAATGATAAAGAATGAGAACACTTTATTTCCATTTATGAAGCCAATTCCAATTACAAATATGTCTTGATACTCTTATTACAGTAGGAAAAGCATATGAAATCCCTCTCAAGGGAAAATATGAGTTTCAAGCCTTTCATGGTGACACAAACTGCTCTAGGGTGGAGTTGACCCTCTTCTTCGCGTTGAGGAAGGAATTAGATGATTGAATCTCCTTTGAACCTACTTTCCTATGGTCAAGAAACAACACAAGAGCATTAAAAGCATAGGAAGCCTCTCATGATGAGGCCCTTTAAGGATAAATAAGCGTAAAATAGCCATAATACTAATGAAATCAAGAAAGTAGATAAAATCATACTAAACTTATGCAATATTCATAAATATTGTTTGAAGCATAGAAGCAATGAGTATAGCTATTAATCTAATGGATCAATTATATGAAATAAAGCATGGAAACAAGAGATTAGTACAAGATTGCATAAATTTCCATAATGAGGATAACTTGCATGAATATCTAATTATATCAGTTAGTGTCTCTAAAAATACTAGATAAACCACTAAAATGACTGATCTAACCTAACTAAGCATAATGCAAAAGAAATAGTAAGGGGATCTATACCTATTGCAAACCACAGCTCGGATGAGCGGTCTGCATTATAAACCATGGCTGAAAGCCATGGCCTACAACCAAGTAGGTTTGCCCTCCAATTCTAGGGTAGTGGGCTTGATCCTCCTTGTCAAATTGATGATCAAGGGTTGCCTCAGTGTCCTCTGATAGGTTTGGTGGTTGAATTGCTCGATAGGGCCTCCGTTTGCCCAAATTGGCATTTCTTGGCATTCTAGCTCCTTAGGGCATCCATGGCATAATTCGTCATGATGCTTAGGTTGGCAAAGTGATAGCAACAAATCTCTCTCTTAGTGCACTCAAGTGAGTTCACAATTCGATAGGGCTTCACTGCTCTAATCTCCAATGCTTGCTTGATAGTTTGCCCTAATTTTAAGGGGTACTTATAGGATTACCCAAGGGCTAGGGGTGGCTTCATGGAGAAGCCAAGAACAAGAAGGGGTGGTTAGGACAGTTGGATTGGAAGCTTCCATCCTTTAACCACCTTCTTCTAGATCAAATGGTCGTTCAAACCAATTTGGCTCGGATGAAGGCCAACTGAACTTTAGTTAAGACCACAGGTGATAGTTGTGGTTCAGACTATAAACCATAGGTGTCAGCCATGGTTCAGACTATGGACCATAGGTCTCAATTGTGATTTAGACTGATTAGGCCAAGGAGCCCAAATTGAGTGGTTAGAACCACTGCTCTATCTTGGAGTCTATCCAAGATCTTCCATATGGTCTTGTAGCATGTCCATATGAGTAGTCGCCATCGACATGACATGTTTTAGGTGTCTACATTAAGGATCATGGCCAAGAATTGGGGACATGGGTACTTCAGTACCAAATCCTCCAAACGAAGGAATCTCATTTTGGGATAAGCTATGTGGAACCCAAGATAGCTTCAACGATTGTCAAACACAAGCAAAGAAAATCATAAACACCATGGAAAAATGATAAAAAAAGGATTATCTACCTGGGAGGGTGAATGGATGTCTACCACAAGCAAAATAAATACCAGTATTAGAAATAGTTGAGGACTAGATAGCTAAGGATATTGTTTATAAGTCAAAACACAACCTGATAGGTAAATTTATGGGTTTCAGACCATTTGTGCACTTCCTCCACACATGGATAAGGAAAGAATGGTAGCTAGAAGGAGAATATGACATTCTAAATCTCCCAAATGGTTATTTTTTTATAGAGTTCACATTGGTGGCAGATCAAAAAAAATTATTTGAGGGAGGGTCATATCATCACGGGCCAACAAGATTATTCTTGCAACCATGGAAGATGGGATTCGATCCAAGGGTGGAACCAAATGTAGTAACAATATGGATAAGATTATTTTTCCTTCCCCTCGAATTTTTTAAAAAGGAGGTACTCGAGGTAATAGGCAACTTACTAGGGAATTACCAAGGCAGATCAAGAGAAACAGTTTTAGGAGGATCGACAATGTTTGCTAGGGTTTGTGTAGAAATGGACTTCAGTAAACCTCTTTCAATAGAGATAGACCTAAAAATAGGGGATTTTGTTGGACATTTTGAACTTAGTTAGTTTTCATTGATGTCAAGGTGAAAAGTTGTCATTAATACCATGGAGCACACCATCAAAAGCACCATGAACAATGTGAAGAGTTGAAGAAAAAGTTGGCAAAATAATGTTTTATGAGGGTTTATGGTAAACCCATGGTGGAAGATTAAATTATTTTATTAAAATATTTATGAGGATATAAAAGTATCCTCACAAATTGAGATGGCAGTTAAGATTTTAAAAAGACCCACGGTGGAAGAATAATTTACAAGTTAAATGCTTAAGTTTAAACCCAAGGAAGGCTTTAATCTTTTTAAAGCTAAAGTTTATAAATATAATTAATAAAATTAAAATTCCTTAGAATTTAAATAATTTATAAATTATAAATGTGGGAGCACCAACATCATAAAATAAGTGCAAGCACCGACTTCTAAGAAACAAAGGGATTTCGTGTATATATTAATGCCAAGGAGGCATTCAAAACATACCCCTCAAAATTTGTTTTTACATGCGATATAGTGAAACGTTTTTGTGCAATTGTTATTCATTGAGGAAGAAGACAAGAATTTTTCTTGTATTTAGCACCAAGTGAAAAGAGATAATGGAAAGAGCATATTGGTTGAAACGCAAAGGACACGGTGGTCCATTGGCAGTGCACGTTTTGCGAAGGTATTAGGAGTTGAGAAGCCTACGATAAATTTGCATGGAGTGGTGTGTGTCTTGAGCGCCAAGGGAAATATTTTGCATGTGTCTTGTTTTGCACACCAACCAAGGACAAAGATGAGGAAGAGAATCTAAGCTCTTAACTGTATGTCTAGCACACGTGGTGGTCAAAGCCACGGCTAGAGCACTCGTAAAGGTAGAGATTAAGGGTTCGAAACCCACCATTGGCAAAGGTAATTTTTTATAGTTAAAATATTTATTTACCTAAGGTTTTTGTGGAGTTATAAGGGTTTGTGAAAAGTTAATTATTTTGATTTATATTATTTTGGAGTAATAAGGGTTTTTGAAAGATTGTTCATTTGAAAATTGATTTTTATTATTGTGGAGTAATAAGGGTAAATGAGAGGTTGTGTTATTGATGAGAGATTTACATCATTGGAATTATAAAGAAAGTAGATTTAATTTTTATCAAAGTTTCTCTTGCCATTAATTTAAATCAAAGAGGTTTGAGTTATTTTTGGTGGATGTTAAGTTTATTTTAGTTGGGAGTTTATAAGGTGTTATTGGATAAATATTTTATGTGTATTTATGGTTTTTTTTGAAAGTTTGAGTGATAAGGTGTAATTGAGTATTTACATTATATTGTGAGAAATATTTATCTTCTAACCTTTTTGAGCTTGGCATAGAAGTTTTTGTGGTTGTGACAGATTTATGAGATCCCTTCATCTTCAATAACAATGTATGAGCACATTCTTCCATAAGTTGAGTTGAATGATTGGTTTTTTGAAAATTAGTTTGGAGTGAAAAGGACTTGATTAGGGTTTCCTTTTGAGAGTGTTTGAGTTAATGCTTCAAGGTTTTTTGAAATAAAAGAGTTGTTAAAACCTTTTTTGATAAGCATTGTTGTTGAAGCAATTGATTTTGTGAAGAACTTGAGTTAGAGTTTTGCAAAGATCATGAGTATCAATTTTTATGTGAGATTTGTTTTTGAGCATTGTTGGAAATATTTTTAGTTGGTGGTTATACGCTTGGACTAGGGTTTGTGAGAAAGAAGTATTTCATTGAGTGATTGGTTTAGTAGAGTTGATTGATCCTAGTCAAGTGGATGTGTGAAGTGATTTTTCAAGTTCTATAAAATAAAATATTCTATATTCTAATTTGAGTTGAGAAAGTGATTGAGCATTGAGTGTAGAACATATTGAGTCTCTAACAATTATCTTTATGTTTCTATGAGATTGGACAAGTTTTGTGTGGACTTGTTAAGCAAATTTGAGGTAAGTCTTTGAGGAGACTTGTGGATTGATTTTGTGTGAGATTTTTGTAGAAGCTTACAATACATATTTTATTAAGTTCTGTGTGGACTTATTGAGCGGATTTGGATAATTCTTGTGTGGACTTATTGAGAAAATTTGGACAATTTCTATGTGGACTTGTTGAGAAAATTTGAGCAAGTTTTGAGTAGACTTGTTGAGCATATTTGAGCAAGTTCTGAGTGAACTTGTTGAGCATATTTGAGCAAGTTATGAGTGGACTTGTTGAACATATTTGAGCAACTTCTGAGTGGACTTGTTGAGCATATTTGAGCAAGTTCTGAGTGAAATTTTTTAGCATATTTGAGCAAGTTCTAATTGGACTTGTTGAGTAGATTTGAGCAAGTTATGAGTGGACTTGTTGAGCAGATTTGAGCAAGTTCTGTGTGGACTTGTTGAGAAAATTTGAGCATATTTGAGCAAGTTAGGTGTAAACTTGTTGAGCAGAGTTGAGCAGGTTCTGAGCGAACTTTTTGAGAAAATTTGAGATAGATATTTGGAGGTGACAGAGCAGAGAGGATAGTAGTCTCCGCTGGATATAGATCCATCAACCAAGGAAGTGAGGACAAGTCTTTTGAGTGGATAAAAGAGTCTTCAGTGGAGAGAGATCCACAAGCCACTGCAGTGGAGGCAGTAGTCTTCTAGAGGATCACCAGCCAGAGTAGAGAAGAAGGAGTTCTCCTATGGATAGAGATCCATGGACTTAATTTAAGGTATCAACATCTCCTTTGGATAGAGGTCCATAACCATTGTAGAGAAAAGATTCCCAAGAGAATTTATTTGAGAAAAATTATAAGAAATATTTTCTCCATGGAGGTAGCCATATTTGGGTGAACCACATTAAATTGGTGTCTCTATTGTGTTTGGTGATTTGTGCATTGCTTTGATTACTACTTTTGATATTGCTATCTATACATTGCATAATATTGATTTGGAAAAAAAAATAAAAAGTGGTCTTATATTTTTCACTCCCCCCTCTCAGTATAAGCTTGTGTTCTTCAAATTTTTTCTAGCACCAACAATTGGATTATGAGGCTATTTGACGGGGCACCGGAAGAATGACACATTACCGATTCCAAATTTTCATTTCAAAGCTCCATAAAATATTTACAGGCATCAAATAACACAGCCCGTAGGCTTTACAATAGCCGACTTCGGCTCTGAAGCATCAAATAACACAGCCTGTAGGCTTTACACTATCCGACTTCGGCTCTGTTCTTCCACTGTACTACCTCCTCTGTTCTCCGGTCCACCCTCCTCAGTTTGAAATTTCAGGTTTTTATCGAGGCCCCGGCCCTCCCGGCAATCAATGCCTCCACCTACCAACCTTCCCGCTCGAATTTCCCTCTTGTCGAAGCTTCAAAATTCTCGATCATAAATGGGCCACCGCCCGATCTGCACTGCTGCTCGCATTCATGGTCTTCCTCGACCTGCAACCACCGTCGTACCCTGTACTGCCGTCTCCTCCATACCGGCCATGCCCTGTTACAGTTGTTTTTCGTAAAACGCATCCGAAAGATGGTTCTCTCCCTTTAATGCACACGGCTACAAATTTAAATTCAATGATACGTGGCCTCCATCTTCACTTGGATACACGTATTCTCCCGTGTGCAAAATTTGCCATGCCTCCTCCTGGATGTAAAATATTTCAAACATGTGTCCTTCACAATTTTCAAGCTACACGTGGCTGTCCACGTGTCAATTTTTGACCTTGTCTGGCCGTCCGCCTCTAAGCTTGGTCTTGTCTTCTCATTGGCCGCGATATCGCGACATGTCACGATATCACAACATGTCACGATATCGTGACCCAAACACTGCCTTGACGCTGTCCATTTAAAACCGTCGCGATATCGCGACGTCGCAACGTCGCGACGTCGCGATATCGTGACCCAACCACCATCGCGCCTTGCTCTTTCAACATCGTCATGATATCGTGACATCGTGATATGGTGATGGAGATCACCCCTTGCCTTTGCTTCTCAACAACCATCGTGACATCACGACGTCACGATATCGCGATGTCGCGATATCGCGACGAAATCCTCCCTACGTTCCAACTGCAAACAAATGTTGTGATATTGTGACGTCGCGATATCGCGACAGAACTAGTCCCTGCCTTTGCCACCACTTCGAAGGTCATGATTTTATGACATGTAGCGAAATCATGACATGTCGCGATTTCGCGACCTCCCCCACTTTTGCCTTAGTTCTTCTACCAACTTCCCCTTCTGCTTTGCAACATTTTCCCTCCTCCGGAAAGGAACCAAAACACATCAAAATACAAAAACTTAAAGAAAATTTAGAAGGATGCAAGATTACCGACACTGTTACCGGATGCTCCTGCATCAGACACCCGGGGTAACAAGAGAAGTGACCTTCACTTCTAGGTTGTTCGGTCCGCGTCCTTTGTAATATTTCCGAACACCCATCAACCTTTACAACCTGTTCAAGTTCTGTTTCCTGGCAAAAATTTCTGCCTTCTACCAGACAAATTTTGGCATTACTGCACACCTTCTCATCCTCTGTCTGCAATGGCTTCAACTTGTGCCGCACTCCATATTTCACCAAGGAGTAAGTATTAGCACGGCCATCATGCACTGCATTCCGATCAAACTGCCATGGCCTTCCCAACAGCAAATGGCAAGCATCCATGGGGAATACATCACATAGGACTTCATCCTGGTATCTCCCAATCTGGAACGTGACTAAACACTGTTCCCGGACCCAAGATTTGTGGTCCTTTCGTAACCACGCAATCCGATATGGATGCGGGTGCCTCCTCCTTTCCAGCTGCAACTTAGTGACCATCTCCTCGGAAACCAAGTTGTTGGTACTCCCATTGTATATAATCACATTACAGACTTTGCCCGCACTTTTGCACCGGGTGCGGAACAGGCTTCTCCTCTGCTCAGATTTCTCTTCTTCCACCAGCATGGTCCTCCTCACAATCATTGCTTCTCCCTTTTCAGCTTCTTCAGAATGTTTTGAATCAGCATCTTCAACTGCCACAACTGCTCTGGTGGGACCCACCGATTTCTTGTTCATCTTTTCCCGATGTTGTGGACACTCGAATGCACGATGCCCTTCTTCACCACAGTGGAAACATGTTCCATGGAATACTCCCCTTTCATTCTCGCGTCCAGATCTACCCCTTCCTCTCGGGTAGTTATCATTCTGAACTTGCGGTGTTGGGTCTTCCTCTCCTTTATGATCCTGACTGCTGCTCTCCTCTTCCTTCTTCTCTTATTTTCCTTCTTTCTTTCCACCGTTCTTTCCTCCCAGCCCTTTTGCTTTTTGCTTGTTGTCAAACCTTCTATTCAACTTTTCTTCCACCTTTAGAGAAAACTGGTAAGCATCTTCTATGGTGCTTACCCGAACCAAACTCAACTCCTCCTGAACACTGGGCCTCAACCCATTAATGTAACGGGCCACTTTTTCCTTACTTGCTTCCAAATGCTCGGTTCTAATGGAGATTTTGTAAAATTCCTCCGTATATTCTTAAACCGTTCCGTTCATCCGCCTCAAGCTTTGCATTTTTCGTAACGAGTCCAGCTTCATAGTCAACGGGGATGAACTGTTTTTTAATTTCTCCACCATTCTGTCCCACCCGGTTATCCGCTCTTTTCCTCTTCGGTTCCTCTCCAACTGTACCCCCTTCCACCATATGCTAGCATGACCCTTCAGTCGGGTCTTAGAAAATCTGACCCGGTTAGGGTCTTCAACCTCTTCGTATTCAAAATATTCTTCTAAATCATTCACCCAGTCTATCAACTCCTCTGGGTTCAAGTTCCCGAAATACGTAGGAACTTCTAACTTCGGCCTCTTCCCTATCTGGGATATGGCCTTGTACAATATGGCCTGGGCTGGATCTACATCTTCTTCCTCTTCTTCAAACTCATTCTCCTCTTCCACTTCATCCTCACTGTCTGCATCCCTTCTCGGCTCACGTCCTCTGCGTAGCTCTTCTTGCAGGGCCTGGACTTGCCGCTGCAATGCCCAAAAATCTTTCACTGCCATGCCTCTTCCACCCATCAGGTTTCTTCTCGGAGGCATCTTCACCCAAACTCAAACCCTCCCACACGTCCTGGTACAACTGCCTCTCTCCTTCGGCGGTCTGTTGTACGCTCAAGAACTCCTACTCTGATACCACTGACGGGGCACCGGAAGAACGACACATTACCGATTCCAAATTTTCATTTCAAAGCTTCATAAAATATTTACAGGCATCAAATAACACAGCCCGTAGGCTTTACAATAGCCGACTTCGGCTCTGAAGCATCAAATAACACAGCCTGTAGGCTTTACACTATCCGACTTCGGCTCTGTTCTTCCACTGTACTACCTCCTCTGTTCTCCGGTCCACCCTCCTCAGTTTGAAATTTTGAGTTTTTATCGAGGCCCCGGCCCTCCCGGCAATCAATGCCTCCACCTACCAACCTTCCCGCTCGAATTTCCCTCCTGTCGAAGCTTCAAAATTCTCGATCATAAATGGGCCATCGCCCGATCTGCACTACTGCTCGCATTCATGGTCTTCCTCGACCTGCAACCGCCGTCGTACCCTGTACTGCCGTCTCCTCCATACCGGCCATGCCCTGTTACAGTTGTTTTTCGTAAAACGCATCCGAAAGATGGTTCTCTCCCTTTAATGCATGCGGCTACAAATTTAAATTCAATGATACGTGGCCTCCATCTTCACTTGGATACACGTATTCTCCCGCGTGCAAAATTTGCCATGCCTCCTCCTGGAACATGTGTCCTTCACAATTTTTAAGCTACACGTGGCTGTCCACGTGTCAATTTTTGACCTTGTCTGGCCGTCCGCCTCTAAGCTTGGTCTTGTCTTCTCATTGGCCACGATATCGTGACATGTCACGATATCGCGACATGTCACGATATCACGACCCAAACACTGCCTTGACGCTGTCCATTTAAAACCGTCGTGATATCGCGACGTCGCGATATCGCGACCCAACCACCGCCGTGCCTTGCTCTTTCAACATCGTCGTGATATCACGACGGAGATCACCCCTTGCCTTTGCTTCTCAACAACCATCGCGACATCGCGACGTCGCGATATCGCGACGGAATCCTCCCTACATTCCAACTGCAAACAAATGTTGCGATATTGCGACGTCGTGATATCGCGACAGAACTGGTCCCTACCTTTGCCACCACTTCGGAGGTCACGATTTTGTGACCTCCCCCACTTTTGCCTTAGTTCTTCTACCAACTTCCCCTTCTACTTTGCAACATTTTCCCTCCTCCGAAAAGGAACCAAAACACATCAAAATACAAAAACTTAAAGAAAATTTAGAAGGATGCAAGATTACCGACACTGTTACCGGATGCTCCTGCATCACTATTCCATTTAGATATCGGGTGTGCCACACTCATGAACATCTGGCTATAATATGTCCAATAGTTAAGGATCGTCAATATGAACAAGAGGGGACAAAATCAACTATTAACATGGTGGGTCAATCTCTTCAACAAAATAGAAATCATAAGGAATGGAAAGGCCTAACAGAATCTAAGGGCTTTCAAAAAGTAACAAGAAGGCCAAACAAAAGAAATCATCACAATAACCAGAGACAAGAAGAAATAGTTATAATAATAAACAACAGATATGAAATATTCAAACAATTGAGAAACTTGGAAATAGAAGGGGATTTTCAAATGGAAGGATTATAGGAGGATACTTAGTAAGTCACACTAGTTTATCAGGAACAATATTCCAATCTAGTTTTAGGGAACAAGAAAAGAGCAGAACTGGACACAACCTCTCTCATGGAAGAGGATATTAAACCCATGAGGGAGACCATAGGAGGGGAAATATAGCAGAGGATAATTTTGACATAGGAAATAGATATGAAAGAAGTAAATAAGAAAAAATAAATTCCTACTCTATGGATTCATCATGTGGAGAAGAAACAAATACTGAATTAATCTGCAGTGAGGAAGCCAAACAAGGAAAAGATGGAGTAACAGGGAAGATATTTGAGCTAGAACGGAAAGGTAAAATTGATGGCTGATTTTTTCTCTCCTAATTCTCAATGATATTAATCACTTGGAATGTGAGGGATTTAGGTAGTTTCCCTAGATAAAAGGTGTTCAAAAATATTATCATAGATATGAGTCTAGATATAATTTTATTACAGGAAACCAAAATGCAAGGAGAAGACATACAAAAAATAAACAAGAGGATATGGCAAAAAGGAGAGATCCTTACTCAATTGGCACAGGGAAAATCAGGTGGATTCACCACTATGTGGAATCACCAATAATTCCTAGAGATAGGGGGAGCCTATACGAGAGGGGTGTTGATGGTCTAGTTACAAAATAGGAAAACTAGAAAAATTTGGACTATAGTTAATTTTTATGGAGCACAAATAGTTAGATTACAAAGGTATCAATGGGCAATTATCCAGACTTTTAGAGATAACTACCTGGAGGACCAATGGTGTTGGACATTTTGAGTCCATAAGAGTTGTCATTGATGTCAAGATAGAAATATGGCATTGTTGATTTATGTCAAAACATGAAGTTGTCATTGATGCCAAGAAGTGAATCACCACTAACGTCGAATGGTTGAAAGGTGCAAGTGAAAAGACATCATAGCACACCTCGCAATATTATGAATGGCAGATTTGAATGGTTTTTATTAAAACCAATGGTGGCAATTTTAATGGTTTTTATTAAAACCAATGGTGGTAATTTTAATGGTTTTTATTAAAACCAATGGTGGTAATTTTAATGGTTTTCATTAAAACCATGTGGGCAAGTTGCAAGGTTTTTCTAAAAATCGAGGATGCCCTAAAGTTTGGTTTAAAAGACCAAAGCCCATTTAATTATTAAATTATAATAATTAAATTCTTCAAAAGAATTTAATTTATTATATTTAATAAATTAAATAAGCTAAATTTTGGGCGCTTTAATAAAGTTTGGGCGCATACTATAAAGCTTGAGTGTCGGGTTATTCGTGGGCAAGGTTTGCCCCTCTTTCATCGATGTCACCGCGTTCTCACCGTCGACGTGAAGAAACAAAGGCACATGGTATATAAATACCATAGCCTTCTCAAAGGTTAAGCATCCTCTCATCCACCAAAATAATTGATCTCTGAGCTTTGCAAAATTTCTCCTCGTGAAACAGTAGTTCGTGCGAAGACTTAGGGCAGCGTGAGAGAAGAAGCCAAGACATGGCTTGTGGAAATCAAAGGGTGCAAGGGAGTGGAGGCTCCAAGGGAGCACGTGGCTCCACATCATTGGGAGCCAAGGTGAAAGCGCTTAAGGAGAGAAGCGCTTCGTGCAAAGCCAAAGTGGTAACATTCTTTTATTTGATATTTGATTTTTTGACTTAGGCTAAGGTTAGACTTAGGAGAAATAAGGAGGTAAATGGTTTGATTAGTGCCTAAGTTAAAAAGGAGTTTTGTGGGTTTTATAAAAGTGTTAGGTGAAATTTTAATTGGTGGATAAAAGCTCTTTTACCTTAGAAAAGGAAATATTAGTTATTGCATTATTTATTAAAGGTTTTATCTTTAAAATGCAATAATAAAATAGGGAGTCATAAGTAGAAAAGTAGATTGATTTTTGAAGAATAAAATTCTGAAGTGGCTTATGACAAATATGTTTGATTGAGATCAATTTGTGATGTCCTAGGGTTTTGAGAAGTGAATATTCAAATTATTGTGGTGTTGGATATTATTTTAATATTGGAGTAATAAGGTGTATTCATGAATTATTATATGCCTTGTATTGTTAACTAACCTTCTTGAGCTTGGCAAAGAAGTGTTTTATTGTTGTGGTAGTTTCTTGAAGTTCCTTATCATCAAGAAAAAGGTATGGGCATATTCTTCCAAATTTAAGTTGTGTGATTGGTGTTTCTAAAAATAAGTTTGGAGTGAAAAGGACTTGATTAGGGTTTCCTATTGAGTATGTTGAGTTAATGCTTCAAGGTTTTCTGGAATAAAGAATTGTTGTTAAAACCTTGTTTGTTAAGCATTGTTGTTGAAGCCATTGGTTGTGTGAAGAACTTGAACTAGGGTTTGAAAAGAACATGAGTATCATTGCTATGTGAAGATTGTTTTATAAGCATTGTTGTTGAAGTGAGTTGTTGAGCAAAGAACTTGAACTAGGGTTTGCAAAGATCATGAGTATCATTGTTATGTGAGATTGGTTGTTGAGCATTGTTGGAAATATTTTGAGTTGGTGTTCATATGCTTGGACTAGGGTTTGTGAGAAAGGGGTGTTTCATTGAGTGATTGGTTGAGTAGAGTTGGTTGAGCCTAGTCAAGTGGATGTGTGAAGTGATTGTTCAAGTTCCATAAAACAAACTATTCTATATTCTGAATTGAGTTGAGAAAGTGATTGAGCATTGAGTTGAATTTGAAGCATATTGAGTCTCTAACAATTCTCCTTATGTTTCTAAGAGAGTGATTGAGCATTGTGATGAGTATAGAGCATATTGAGTCTCTAACAATTCTCTTTATGTTTCTATGAGATTGGACAAGTTCTGTGTGGACTTGTTGAGAAGATTTGAGGTAAGTCTTTGAGGAGACTTGTGGACTGATTTTGTGTGAGATTTTGTGGAAGCTTACAATACAGATTTGGATAAGTTCTTGAGAGGACTTATTGAGCATATTTGAGCAAGTTCTAGAGAGGACTTGTAGAGAGATTTGATTCTAGAGAGGACTTGTAGAGTAGATTTGAGCAAGTTCTAGAGAGGACTTGTAGAGCATATTTGAGCAAGTTCTAGAGAGGACTTGTGGAGCAGATTTGGACAAGTTCTAGAGAGGACTTGTGGATAGATTAGTGTGAGATTTTGTGGAAGCTTACAAGGCAGATTTGAGATAAGTATTTGAGAAGACTTGAGAGCAGAGTTGATTGATTTGTTCAAACCTTGAGTTAAGGTTTAGGGCAGATCCAGTAGAGTTGAGTCAAGCCTTGAGTTAAGGCTTGAGGATAGAATCAAAAATTTGTGCTAGACCGAAGGACTATGTTTAGTGTAGATTTGAGGATAGATTTTGGTGCAGATTTGAGGATAGGTTTGTGCCAGACCAGAGATAGATATTGAGAATATTTGTGCTAGACCGAAGGACTATGTTTAGTGTAGATTTGAGATAGATCTTTGGAGGTGATAGAGCAGAGAGGATAGTAGTCTCTAGTGGATAGAGATCCATTAGCCAGGGTAGTGAGGATAGGTCTTCTGAGTGGGGATAAGAGTCTTCAGTGGAGAGAGATCCACAAGCCAGTGTAGTGGAGGTAGTAGTCTTCTAGAGGATCACCAACTAGAGTAGAGGAGAAGGAGTTCTCCTATGGATAGAGATCCATGAACTTGATTTAGGGGATTGGTGTCTCCTTTGGATAGAGGTCCATAAACATTGTAATAGGGAAAGGATTCCCAAGAGATTGATTGAGAAAATTTTAGTGAAATATTTTCTCCGTGGAGTAGCCCACATTGGGTGAACCATGTAAATTGTGGTGTCTCTATTGTGTGTGGTGATTTGTGCATTGCTTTGATTACTATTATTGATATTGCTATCTATACATTGCATAATATTGATTTGGAAAGAAAAGTAAAAAGTGGTCTTATATTGTTCACCCCCCTCTCAGTATAAGCTTGTGTTCTTCAATTGGTATCAGAGCGGGTTCCTTCAGAAGAGTTTAACAACTTGAAGGAAAAGCTAACAAGAACACAATGGATTCTAAGAATGTGTCCTCAGATAATTCAGCACCAATATTTGATGGAAGTGACTATATATATTGGAGTATGAGAATGAAGATCTACCTGATGGCACTTGGCAATGAAATTTGGGAAGCAGTTGAAATTGGATACGATCCTTTAATTAATCCTCCTACAGATAAGGAAGGTAAGCTCCTACAACATTACAATTCAAAAGCAATGAATGCACTTTTGAGAGGTTTGCATAGAACAGAGTCTATGAAAGTTATGCATTGTCAAACTGCAAAAGAAATGTGGGATAAACTGCAAAATATATATGAAGGAGATAAATGTGTCAAGAAAGCAAATATATGAAATCTCAAAGGACAATTTGAAGAATTAAGAATGAAGGATGAGGAAAACATTAGTACTTATCTACTTTGAATTGATGAGGTTGTTAATGCTATGCAAGGACTTGGAATGAAGATTGATGAATCAGATGTTTGTGATAAAGTCTTAAGAACTCTTCCAAAAAGATTCAGTGAAAAGGTTTCTGCTATAGAAGTGTCAATGGATGGTGATACTTTGACAAGAGATATGTTGCTTGGTATTCTTACAACACATGAGATAAGAACAAAAGAGGAACCAAATTCCCTAGAAAGAAGCAACATTCAAAGCAATCAAGAAGACAAAGGGTAAGAAGTCAGAATCAAGCAATGAGTCATCCAAGTGATGAAGAAGCAAATTATGGTAGAAGGAATAAGGATTCAAGAAGATCTAGAGATACAAGATCTATTAAATATTTCAATTGTGGAAGGTATGGTCATTATGCAATTGATTTTCAAGAAGCTAAGAATAACAATGATGAAGAAAAATAGGATCACAAGAACAGGGAATCAGAAAGATACAGGCACCAAAAGAAAAGCAAGGATGGACAAAATAGACAAGGAAATAAGTTCTTTCAAAGGCAAAAGAGGAGCTACTATGCGGATAAGGCAAGTAAGTACTCAAGTGATAGTGATGCTAGTTTTTCAGATAATGATAGAGATGAAGTCCTATTTATGATTGAAGAAAAAGAACAAGTTAAGAAAAGGACTCCATTAATTCTCAAGTGTTTTAGATGTGGTAACTTTGGACATCTTGAAGATAATTGTACAAGGGATGGTTATAGTTTCAGTGATGATGAATATGAAGATACACTTGAAGGACCAGAAGAGAATATTCTAATGGCATTAGAAGAAGGAAAGTAGGTGATCCTATAGAAGACAAGCCAATAGAAAATAAAGATGTGGACAAAGGTAAACAAATAGAGGAATATTCAGAGAAATATGGATATGATCTCAAGGGAGAACTTATTTATGCTCTTGAAATGGTAAAGAAGGTAAGAAAGCAAAACTCTAAACTTGAAATTCAGTTTCAAGAATGTGATGAAGAGAGAAGATTGCTTATAGAGGATTTAGAAAAATCAAAGGCTAAGGCAAAAAGGTTCAAAGATAAGTTAGAAGCAAAGATCTTAGAATGTGAAAAGTTAGCACAAGAAGTGGCACTACTAAGAGAAGATTTAGAAGACTCCAAATTCAAGCTAAAAGGGTTCAAAAATAGCTCAAAGAACTTGGATAAGTTCATCAAGATACAAAAGCCTACATCAAGCAAAATAGGTCTTGGATTTGAATAGGTTCAAAAGAAATGGGAAGGAAAGTCAAACTCAAGTTTTGGAGGAGAAGAAACTTCAGATGAAGATAATTCAGAAGAAGATAGTGTAAAAGAGAGTGAGACATCTGAGGATGAGTTGGACAATAGAGAGTTCAACAAGAATAGGAACAATGCACAAAGAAGATACAGATGGAACAACAATCAGAATAGGTCAAGAGAGACTAGAAGACCAATGAGGTCAAGACAAGGAGGCTTCAATGGAAGATGTTTTTCATGTCACAGGTTTGGGCACATGGCTTCACAGTGCAGGACACAAGAAAGACAGGAATATGGGAACAAACAACTTTTCCATGGGTATTGCTACTCATGTAATCAGTTTGGTCACAAGGCAATGAATTGTAGGGTTCATGATAGAAGAGGATATGGCTTCACTAGGAGAAATCCTAAGATATTTGCACCTCCAAGGAATAATAACATTAAGTGTTATAAGTGCAATAATGATGGTCACACAACAAAGTGGTGTAGAGCAGACATTCCAGAAACAAGTATGAACAGGAATAGGAACAGGAACATGGATATGAATAGGAACAAGAACATGGATATGAATAGGAACAGGAACAAGAACCAGAATGTAGACATGGACAGGAACATGGATATGGAAAGAAATAGTCAGAGGAATCAGAAGGATCAGATAAGAAGGAAAGAGGATAAAGGTAAAGAACATTGCTTTTTGGGAGTAGAAATACTCCCACCCTATAATTAACCACCTCAAGAGGAGGTGGGGGAGGGGCTAAGCTAAGAGGCTCATTCTTAGCCCCGAGCCCCAAAGGTGACCCTTTGCCATTGATGTCAAAGGGGGAGATATTTGAGTAAGGGGGAGAGATTTGGTATTTGAGAAAAGAGGAGAGAGCATTGAGCCAGGGGGAGCAATGTCCCAGGGGAGCAGAACAAAGGAAAGGTCAAGTTTTTGGTAAAAAGAAGTTGGGTTGCCATCAATGACAAAGGGGGAGATTGTTGGACATTTTGAGTCCATAAGAGTTGTCATTGATGTCAAGATAGAAATATGGCATTGTTGATTTATGTCAAAACATGAAGTTGTCATTGATGCCAAGAAGCGAATCACCACTAACATCGAATGGTTGAAAGATGCAAGTGAAAAGACATCATAGCACACCTCACAATATTATGAATGGCATATTTGAATGGTTTTTATTAAAACCAATGGTGGTAATTTTAATGGTTTTTATTAAAACCAATGGTGGTAATTTTAATGGTTTTTATTAAAACCAATGGTGGTAATTTTAATGGTTTTCATTAAAACCATGTGGGCAAGTTGCAAGGTTTTTCTAAAAATCGAGGATGCCCTAAAGTTTGGTTTAAAATACCAAAGCCCATTTAATTATTAAATTATAATAATTAAATTCTTCAAAAGAATTTAATTTATTATATTTAATAAATTAAATAAGCTAAAGTTTGGGCACTTTAATAAAGTTTGGGCGCATACTATAAAGCTTGAGCATCGGGTTATTCATGGGCAAGGTTTGCCCCTCTTCCATCGATGTCACCGCGTTCTCACCGCCGACGTGAAGAAACAAAGGCACATGGTATATAAATACCATAGCCTTCTCAAAGGTTAAGCATCCTCTCATCCACCAAAATAATTGATCTCCGAGCTTTGCAAAATTTCTCCTCATGAAACAACAGTTCGTGTGAAGACTTAGGGTAGCGTGAGAGAAGAAGCCAAGATGTGGCTTGTGGAAATCAAAGGGTGCAAGGGAGTGGAGGCTCCAAGGGAGCACGTGGCTCCACATCATTGGGAGCCAAGGTGAAAGTGCTTAAGGAGAGAAGCGCTTCATGCAAAGCCAAAGTGGTAACATTATTTTATTTGATATTTGATTTTTGACTTAGGCTAAGGTTAGACTTAGGAGAAATAAGGAGGTAAATGGTTTGATTAGTGCCTAAGTTAAAAAGGAGTTTTGTGGGTTTTATAAAAGTGTTAGGTGAAATTTTAATTGGTGGATAAAAGCTCTTTTACCTTAGAAAAGGAAATATTAGTTATTGCATTATTTATTAAAGGTTTTATCTTTAAAATGCAATAATAAAATAGGGAGTCATAAGTAGAAAAGTAGATTGATTTTTGAAGAATAAAATTCTGAAGTGGCTTATGACAAATATGTTTGATTGAGATCAATTTGTGATGTCCTAGGGTTTTGAGAAGTGAATATTCAAATTATTGTGGTGTTGGATATTATTTTAAGATTGGAGTAATAAGGTGTATTCATGAATTATTATATGCCTTGTATTGTTAACTAACCTTCTTGAGCTTGGCAAAGAAGTGTTTTATTGTTGTGGTAGTTTCTTGAAGTTCCTTATCATCAAGAAAAAGGTATGGGCATATTCTTCCAAATTTAAGTTGTGTGATTGGTGTTTCTAAAAATAATTTTGGAGTGAAAAGGACTTGATTAGGGTTTCCTATTGAGTATGTTGAGTTAATGCTTCAAGGTTTTCTGGAATAAAGAATTGTTGTTAAAACCTTGTTTGTTAAGCATTGTTGTTGAAGCCATTGGTTGTGTGAAGAACTTGAACTAGGGTTTGAAAAGAACATGAGTATCATTGCTATGTGAGGATTGTTTTATAAGCATTGTTGTTGAAGTGAGTTGTTGAGCAAAGAACTTGAACTAGGGTTTGCAAAGATCATGAGTATCATTGTTATGTGAGATTGATTGTTGAGCATTGTTGGAAATATTTTGAGTTGGTGTTTATATGCTTGGACTAGGGTTTGTGAGAAAGGGTTGTTTCATTGAGTGATTGGTTGAGTAGAGTTGGTTGAGCCTAGTCAAGTGGATGTGTGAAGTGATTGTTCAAGTTCCATAAAACAAACTATTCTATATTCTGAATTGAGTTGAGAAAGTGATTGAGCATTGAGTTGAATTTGAAGCATATTGAGTCTCTAACAATTCTCCTTATGTTTCTAAGAGAGTGATTGAGCATTGTGATGAGTATAGAGCATATTGAGTCTCTAACAATTCTCTTTATGTTTCTATGAGATTGGACAAGTTCTGTGTGGACTTGTTGAGCAGATTTGAGGTAAGTCTTTGAGGAGACTTGTGGACTGATTTTGTGTGAGCTTTTGTGGAAGCTTACAATATAGATTTGGATAAGTTCTTGAGAGGACTTATTGAGAATATTTGAGCAAGTTCTAGAGAGGACTTGTAGAGCATATTTGAGCAAGTTCTAGAGAGGACTTGTAGAGCATATTTGAGCAAGTTCTAGAGAGGACTTGTGGAGCAGATTTGGACAAGTTCTAGAGAGGACTTGTGGATAGATTAGTGTGAGATTTTGTGGAAGCTTACAAGGCAGATTTGAGATAAGTATTTGAGAAGACTTGAGAGCAGAGTTGATTGATTTGTTCAAACCTTGAGTTAAGGTTTAGGGCAGATCCAATAGAGTTGAGTCAAGCCTTGAGTTAAGGCTTGAGGATAGAGATAAATAGATTTGTGCTAGACCGAAGGACTATGTTTAGTGTATATTTGAGGATAGATTTTGGTGCAGATTTGAGGATAGGTTTGTGCCAGACCAGAGATAGATATTGAGAAGATTTGTGCTAGATCGAAGGACTGTGTTTAGTGTAGATTTGAGATAGATCTTTGGAGGTGATAGAGCAGAGAGGACAGTAGTCTCCAGTGGATAGAGATCCATTAGCCAGGGTAGTGAGGATAGGTCTTCTGAGTGGGGACAAGAGTCTTCAGTGGAGAGAGATCCACAAGCCAGTGTAGTGGAGGTAGTAGTCTTCTAGAGGATCACCAACCAGAGCAGAGGAGAAGGAGTTCTCCTATGGATAGAGATCCATGAACTTGATTTAGGGGATTGGTGTCTCCTTTGGATAGAGGTCCATAAACATTGTAATAGGGAAAGGATTCCCAAGAGATTGATTGAGAAAATTTTAGTGAAATATTTTCTCCGTGGAGTAGCCCACATTGGGTGAACCACGTAAATTGTGGTGTCTCTATTGTGTGTGGTGATTTGTGCATTTATTTGATTACTGTTGTTGATATTGCTATCTATACATTGCATAATATTGATTTGGAAAGAAAAGTAAAAAGTGGTCTTATATTGTTCACCCCCCTCTCAGTATAAGCTTGTGTTCATGGATTTTTGGGGGATACTTCAATGCAAATCTTAGAATAGAGCAACAATAAGGAGGCAGAGCCATGTTGGAGGAAAAGGATAGGTTTTTTTTCAGCAATAACATATCAAATGAATCTAATAAATATCCCAATTATGGATAGCTCCATGACCTGGACAAACATAAGAGAAAGGGAAGATGGTAAAATCTTGCTTGGATTGTTTCTTCATGGGGGGGAATTATATAATCATACCAAGCATCAAGTGACGGTCATGGATAGGATTTCTTCAAATTATTTTCTAGTAAGCCTAACCATATAAGAAGATAATCATAAATTTGTAGGAACTTTTAAATTTGAGCTATGGTGGATGAAATATGAGGAGTCGGGGGACTGTATAAAGGAATGGTAGAAATTAGGGAAACCAAGATTTGGGATAGCCCAATTCAAAATCCACAAACAACTGAAATATGTAAGGACCCAAATAAAGGAGTGGAATAAACAAAATAAGGAAAAACTAGAATCCAAAAGAATGAAATCAAAGATAAAAAGGAGAATATTTCTCAGGATATAATACAAGGAACTATAACGGAATAACTGTTGCAACATGAGGCATAATTTATTAGGAGAGAGGAGTATTTAGAGGAAAAATAAGAAATCTATTAGAGGTAAAGATCTAGAATCGCATGGTTAAAGGAGGGGGACCAAAACACAATATTATTTTATAAGGCATCAACATCTAGTAGACAACAAAATAGAATTACAGGTCTTACATATATGATAGGTCAAGTAAAAACCAGTGGAAGTGAAGTAAAAATTATAGCAAATCAATACTTCCATACTCTTTTTAACAATAATGAATTTTTGAATGCAATATGGTAGGAGAAGATTCTAGAGGAGATTCCAAAATTAGTCAAACCTGAACACAATAAATTATTAATGGAGGAAATTTATTTGGAAGAAACCTCGCATATCATACAAAAAATGCAAACAGGAAAGACTCAAGGACCAAATGGATTCCCCATTAAATTTTATCAGATTTTTGGGAAATTTTGGGCCAAGCAGTGGTGGAGGCATTGGAGGAAATTAGACAAAGTAAGCAAATTTTAAAAGCCTTGAATCATACTTTTATCACTTTGATTCCTAAGGGCCCACCTAGTGAGATAATTTATAATTATAGGCCTATTTTACTGTGTAATAAAGTATACAAGATAATAACAAAGCTTATGGTAGAAAGGTTAAAACATTTTGTACAAAATCTGATTTCAAGTGAGCAAGGTGGTTTTATTGAATGCAAACAAATTCTATATGAAATAGTAGTGGTCTAGAAGGTGATACACACAATGTCAAACAAAAATACCCATGTATTTTTATTAGAATAGATCTTTCTAAAGCTTATGATAGAGTAGACTGGTTCTTTATGCAAAGGATTTTAGAAAAAATAGGTTTTGCAGAGGGATGGAGAGATTGGGTAAAAGCCTATACACAAACTACATCTTTCTCAATTCTGGTAAATGGTAGTCCATCTTCCATGTTTACAGTAGGAAGGGGGTTGAGGCAAGGGGACCCTCTCTCCCATTACCTTTTTATCCTTTATGCAGAGGGTCTTGGGAGACTATTAAAAAAATGGAGAGAAGAGGGGAGATTAAGAGGCCTTAAAATAAGTTCTCAAATTGAGATAAATCACCTCTAGTTTGTGGATGATACTACTCTTATTAGTCAAGCCAAACTCATAGTAGCAAGAAACATAAAAGAATTTTTATATGGGTATACTCAAGCTACTGGTAAAATTTTTAATGAAAATAATCTCAAATAGTTTTTTCAATACAACAAAGAGGGTGAGAGATAAAATTATACAATTGTTGAAATTCATGGAAACTCCTTTACCCATATAGTATTTAGGAGTACCTTTATCTATAAACAAACAAAATTCAAGGAGTGGAAAAGGTTGATGGACAGACTTCAAGCTAAGCTGAGAAATTGGACTCACAAATGGATAAGCTTTGGAGGAAGGCTTACAATGATTAAATTTGCGTTACAAGCTCTTCTAGTTTATATTTTTTTGTACTTAATGTGCCAAATAGAATTCTAAAAGATATTGACAAACACACAAGAAAATTTTTGTGGTTAGGTGCAAGGGAAGAACAAAAAATAGCACTAGTGGGTTGGGAGAAAATATGCCAACCAAAAGAACCAGGAGGATTGGGGATAAGATCAACATCCCATAGTAGCAATGTACTAGCTGGGAAGCTATATTGGAGATGGATTACAACTACTGGGGTTTATGTAGTAGACTCTTACAAGCCAAATATTACCCAGGAGTGGCTGATAAAAATAGTCCAAGACATAGAGTGGAAGGAGAGGGATCAACAGTATGGAGGATAATGTTAGTAGGTCAATATTTAATAAATCCCTACCTATATTAGTATTTAGGGGATGGAAAGGATACTCTATTTTGGGAGGATTCATGGAATTAATCTCAATCAATTATTTAGAAATTCCCAGATATGGAGAGTTGGAAAGCAGAGCTCCAAAAAGTGGAGTGGTAGAAAGCCTCTTACTATATGAAATCATGGAATAAATATGTGCCAGACTTACTATAGTGGAAACATCTCCAAGAATGGCTAGTGAGGGAGATAGAGGAACTAACAAAAAAATTGTGGAGACATCTCCAAAGACACCCAATTCAGGATAGTTCTAAGAGGGCTATATTTAGATGGGGAGGAAGTAAGTTGGGAATTTATAAGGCAAATGAGGGGTACAAGTTAGTTTGTGGATATGATATTACCCCAGCACCACTTCCATGGATATTTTTTTGGCAAAAGGAAGGATAGCCTAAAATTAACATTTTCTCCTAGCTAATTAACCACATAAAGTGCTTTACTTTTGATAATTTGAGAAAAAATAGGTCTTTTTGGGCCATCCAAATGTGTTTTGTGTGGAAAGGTAGAGGAGACCTTGAATCACCTCAATTTTGGGTTTTCTTTTACTAAATACATATGGATCAATTAGTGGAGGCAGATGAGACAACATTGGGAATTTTTTAAGAGCCATGAAAGCTTTTATGATAAATGGAAACAATGAAGCTTTAAGACTAAAATAATGAAAATGGTATGGAAACTGGGACCTAGCTTCATATGGTGGTAGTTATGGCTAGAAAAAAATGCATGCATATTTAGATTAGAGCACAGAACAAGGGAGCAATTATGGGAGAGGATTATGAGCAAGGTAATAGAAATACTATCTATCATATTATAGGAGGAAACAGACATAAAAATAGAGGAAGTGATTATTCTATGGAGCCTTGGAATAACTATAACAGAGAAACAACTTAGGGGTGTATACATAGGTAAGATCTCCTTGAATAACATAGAGTGGAGGCTGCCTCCTAGAGAGTGGGTGAAGGCAAACACAGATGGGGCTTCTACTAAAAATCCTGGGAAATCTAGTTTTGGTATTATTATGTAAAATTGGAAAGGAGAACAGGTATATTGGATAGTAGAAGGTATGGAGGATGCAAAAAATATTGAAGTGGAAGGATAGGTGATATTGTCAACATTAGTGATAGCTACAAAGCTTACATAAGTTGTGGATAGAGATAGACTCTTAGGTATGGGCTGAAATCTTGGATCTAATAAGGCTCTTTCAGGTGATAGGAATTGGAGAGAGAAGGAATACAGAAGCAATTCAAAATATATGGCAAGTTTTTCTAGATGTTTTTATTACACATATCAAGTGAGAGGGAAATAGGATGGAAAACTATTTAGCAAAATGGGAAAAATATCTAGAAGAAGGGTAAAATGTGGACTCTCATATGGAAAATCAAATAATTTTGTGCCAAAGAATCCAAGGGATGTAGAAGGTGATACAAGCAAATATCAGAACAGGAAGAGCATATAGTGAGTCTAATGAATCTATCATAGTTAGGCCATAGAGTAATACAATATGAAGATAAATGGATGGTTTACGGAATTTAGATAAATTGGATAAATTGGAATTCAACTATGGTAGTATTGAGGTGTATGGATATCTGCATTATGTATGGTAATGTTTTATGGGTAATTTTTTATCCATGAGGGAATAGAGGAGGATTTTATTTCTCCCTTGATGCCTATCCAGCTCATTTTACCTTGTAATACAACTTCTATAAATATAACATACTTTCCATTTTTTCAAATAAAACTATTTGGATAAATTTAATTCAAATTATTTTCTAAGAAAAAAATTCAAATATTTGCATTCAACAAGTTTTATTATTTGCAATATTTGATTATTAATCGTACATTTTGGCAATTAATCTCATGAACAACAATATTTTCACAATTTAAATCAAATACCAAACCACATGCCCCTTGTTAATAGTTACTTGCACCTCTGAGGTATTCAACACATTTTTACATTTCACAAGCATACAAGCACATTTAAGAAATTAAGCAAACAAAACCTTGGAGAAGTTTTAAATTTATTTGTAAGAGAGGATTTTCTAATAATATCATGATTGTAAGCATAATTTGTAATTGGGCAAAAATATCACTCAACAAATTCCAATATTATCTAGATTAATGCAAGATTTTGCTTCATTTATCAACTCAAATGACCTTTGGGATGTTATTCCCTCAAGCTTTCATTATACATGGGATAACAGACACACAAGGAAAAATCATATCGCAAAAATATTGGATAGATTATTATTATCTAATAAATAGTTGCAAATGATGTATAAAATCTCTTCAGATATTTTATTGCTAGCATAATCATATCACAAACCCATTCTTTTGACTTGTGAGTTACCTAATAATGGTTATCCAAAGCCATTTCACTTCCAGTCTCTGTGGCTCCAAGACCCTGATTTTTTCCAGATGGTTATGTTATGGTGGGATGAATTAAAATTGAAGAGCATCAGCTTATACTGAGAGGGGTGGAAAACAGTATAAGATAAAACTTTTAACTTTTCAATCCAAATAATAATAGTAATAATATCAAAGTAGTAAAAAATGCACACATCATCACACACATGAGAGACATAATTTAACATGGTTCACCCAATATGGGTTACATCCACGAAAAAAAATTCCTTATAAATTTTCTCAATGAATATTTTGGGAATCAAATCCCTATTACAATGTTTATGGAAATCTATCCAAAGGAGACACCAATCCCCTATGCTCAAGTTTATGGATCTCTATCCACAGGAGACCTCTATCCCCACTACTTTGGTTTTTGGATCTCTTTCCATAGGATAACTCTATCCCCTCTACTTTGGTCTATAAATCTCTTTCCATAGGATAACTCTATCCCCTCTACTCAGGTTTGTGGATCTCTCTCCATAGGAGAACTCTATCCTCTGTTATGGTCAAATCTGATCAAATTTTCTCACAACTCTAATCCAATATACTTGCAACACTGATCCAATATTCTCTCAACACTGATCCAATCTACTCATAACACTAATGCAATCTACTCACAACATTATCTTAAACCTGTTGACAATTTTACCTCAAACCTGCTCACAATTCTGCCTCTAACTTGCTCACAAGTCATCCAATATTCTCACAAGATTGTCTTAAACCTACTCTTTGTCTCTGCTCAATTTTGTTCTAATACATGTTTATAACTGCTCATAACACATGCTCAAAAATATTTCATAAAGATGCAAAAACTTGTCTTCAAATCTAGCACAAGTAGTTCATAATCTCTAGCACAAATGTCTCACTCTCTTTCAACAATATAAGCACACTTGTTCTCAAAATCTATCCCAAATATTTCCAAAATCATTCAACAATAAATTACAAGAAGATATTCACACTCTAATGTAATTTTTTCAACTTTATTACAACATGTGATGCACATATAGGTCTCAAACCCTAACTCAAATATTTTCAAAAATGCTTACCAAACAACCCTTTTATCTCCACCTTATGTTTCAAAAATATTTACTCAACAAAACATCTTAAATAAGGAATGATGTGCCTATACCTCTTAATTTGCTCTTATGGAGATATATCTTCAAAAACCTATCTCATAAACAACTGATTTTTCTAGTGCCACTTCAAGGGTTAGAAAAATACTTTCTCAAACCATCCACATGAATTTCATTCTCAAAAATATATGCTCAATTTTTTTCCAAACCAATGCTGGATAACTCTCTTGGTTTTTCAAAATAAAGCATCAAATCATGAACCAAGTCCTTCAATATTAATGCAAATATTACAAACAATAATAAAACATTTTACACCTTTTATCTCCCACTTTCATAAAATAATTTCCAAACCACTTAATGACCCATAACATAGATTTACAATATTAAATCAACCATTTACACCTTATCACTCCTACTTTTGCATATATAAAAATAAAATTTAATGATAGCAATATCTTCAAAAATATTTGGCAAAAATAAATTTCCCTTATACCTCCTATATGCCAAAAATATTTACACCATAGCACACCCCTCAAACTCCATGTAAAACAAATATTAATCAACCTTAGCACATACCTTTTACCAAAAATAATATTACTGGTACATACGAGAATCGATCCTCTGGCCTCAACCTCCTAATGTAGTGTGTGACCGCTTATTCTAGCCAAGTGGTTGAGACCTAGCATGTGGGCATCCACATTTTTTCCCTTCGTGTGTTCACCAAAAATAATAAAATCCTTCAAAATTGGCACTAGGGAGAATCAAACCATGAACCTCTACCTCGCAAATGACTTAGCACAGATCTAGCCATCGCTGGGCCACCCTGGCGGATGACATAAAAGAGCGAATGAAATTGACTTATTCCATTCTCCTTCTATGCTTTGAAATCAATGTTGTCACCTCTTCCTCATTCACTGTCACCACTTGCACGATTACACAAAAATTCAATATCAAGCACCCTTTTTATTTAAAAAGTCTTAGCGTATTTATATGCTTTCCATGCACGTTTTAGACATCGGCCCTCTTTCAAATATATTTAAAAATAATTTAAATTAAATTTGGTACCATGTAACTTTATACTTAGGTATTATAATATTTAAAATATATATATTATAATAAACCTTTTGCCTTGGGTCTTTTTCCACCAATGAGAAGTCTTGTATTTTCTTTGCAATTTAAAAACTCCCTTTCCAAATGAAGCCCTTGTTACTTTCAAACTCTCTTAATAATATTTAAATTTAAAATTTAAATATTATAATCCTTTTATTCAAAATTATCTTTTCTTAATTTCACAACCATGTGAAATTCCTTTGCATTTATTATTTCAACCTTGAATACAAAACTCAACCTTTTCACCTTTGACATCAATGACATCAAACCTTTGACATCAATGACAACACTATACTCAAAATTTATAACAAAAATTTGAAGGATCATGTATGTACAAGTTTCCACAAAAGTTAAAATATTTAAAGGAGCAAATGAAGATATGGAATGACAAATATTTTGGTAACATTTTTAAAGAAAAATAATTCAATCCAAGTTCAAAAATTTACAAGAGAGTAGAAATTAATGGAATGGGTCCGGATTCTTATGTTAAAGAAAAATAATTATTTTTTATTATCATAATCCATTGAAAAATGAGTCATATTGGTTCCTATAGAGGGGAAAAACTACCTTGTTTTGTACGATTCTCGATTGGATCCACTAGGATTCAAGGTGACCATGGGGGTTTGTTATATTCTCTACACTTGGGGGCATGGGGATCAAAGGGGTTCACCATGAATGGTTTAAGGACTCACTTCAAGTCTAAGGTAGAATTTTTTGATGTGTATAGTGAACAAACATATATGTTTGGCCTTTCTAAAATTTAATCTAAGAAACAAAATAACAATGCAAGACAAACAATAATGCAAGGAAGGAAGGACTAACCCTAGAATTATTCTTGATTTTTAATGATGACAAAACCCTAACTTGCAACAAAATAAATCATTTTCTTTTCAGAAAGGTTTTAAGAGAATGCACAAACAAATCAAACCCTAGAATGTAAACTATATGATTTTTCTCTTTTAAATACCTAGAAATATAACCAAATTAATTTCCCTTTATTTATGATCTAGGTTTTGAATAAAAATGGGTAGAAAACAAACAACAAACAACCTAATAAGTTAACTTAGGGCACTTATCTAATCTGATGTTAAATCTTAGCTTTTGCTTGTGTCTAAATGTGTCCAATAGCTTCACAGCCTGCAAAACAACTTCACAAAATCCTAGAAGATTTGATTAGCATTTAGGGCCCTACTTAGGCCACTATAATACTGAGCTTGGAGGTGCAACAGTCAAGCCCCCTTGGTCATTTTAGCTAACCATTCAAAAGTAAAAGTGATTGTTGACATTTTAGAAATAAACAAGACAAGATGCAATGAAATGGAATAGTACAAAAAATAGAATGTAGATAATAGTGTTATGGCCTAAATGGAACATGCAAGTAAAAATGAGGGTTTGGGAGTGAAACCTTACCCCCAAACCTGGTGAAACAAAAATCATGCCTTGTAAGGGGTGACCACAATTTTGGGTTCTATCAAAATCATGCCCTGTACAAAAAGGGTGCACTTTTGCAATAGAAGTGCAAAAATGATAGGTGGGTGTGAATTTAAATGTAAAATTTAGAGTAAACAACTTTAAAAACACCAAAATGCAAGAATAAACTTGGTGGTAGCAAAAGAATATACAAAAGGATGAATACCTCCACAAAATGGTATATTCCTCCTCAAGGCTCCCACACTTATCCACCAAGAGTAGAAAACTCATAGTAAAGCAATAGGAGAACACCAGAAGACATTTGATCTTGTTAGAAGACTTTCTTACCAAAAGAATTGTTAGCCAAGGATCACTTGAAATCACGCTGCTTAGAAAATCAAGAAATTGCTTAGGGTAAAAAGAGGATCCAAACCCTCCATTTATAAAATGTTTGGAGGGAAAAAGGGTAGGAATATGAAAACATAACCTAGGGGAGGACCAACATCCTGAGGTTTGGACCAAAAATAGGGTTTTCTAAGAGAAAACCCTAACTTGCTAAAATCACACCTCATAAGGAGCAACCGCAATTTCAGCAAAGCTAGGAAAAAAAGGAGAAACAAGGGGGGAGGAGGCCCAAACTTGTGCTTAGACAAGTTTGAGGACCTTCTCAAGAGTTCTAGGGAAAATTACTCACTTGGGTGGGTCAATTTTCTATGTCTACATTTTACCTCTTATTTGATGCATTTATGGCCTAATAAATGTGTCAAAGAAATATGTAGACACCTATGGGTGAAGAATGATGAAAAAAATGGGGTGGCTAGTTTAGAAGAAAGGGATGGTGGAAAAATGGTATCATTTTGGATGCTTTATATTTTTGTATGCAAAACAAAGCATTAGATACATTAATGCCTCTCAAGTTGGGGTACCCCTTTGAGTTTCAGAAGGAATACCACATTCCAAAGGAAACTTAAAACAACTAACTCAAAGGAAAACATGTGGAAGTTAGTGAAAAAGAGTGCCAAAGAGGAGAGATAAAAAGTAAAAATAAAGAATAAAAAGGCAAAAGGGGTGAAAATCCTAATTCATTTTCATCATACGAAGGAGAGAAGAGCTCTAGAGAAAAATACAAATGGTGCTACCTACACACTATTCAACCAATGTGAGCGGTGAGGTCGATGCAACAACAGATAGAGCATATATAAGGACTAAAATCCATACTATAAACTAGGCTATATTAGATTTTTTATTACTTTTTTCTATTTATTTGTCTTTTGGAAGAAATCATCGTGTGCAACCCTAATGCGATTTTAGGGGTCGATCATGATTTTTATTGGTTCACCATAGTGACCAAAATCATGCACCAAAAATTTAGGGTATGATTTCATGAAATTGTGCCTCGCAAATATGGGGCATGATTTTTAAAGAAGAAGGAAAAAGGTGAAATCGCACCCGAGGAGAACGAGGCACGATTTTGATAAAGGAAAATTAAAGAATAAAAAAGAGACTAACATATAAGAAAGAGAAAGAAGAGACTAAGACAAGAAAACTTAGATGTTGAGATATTGCTCTTTGTTGTTGCATGATGAAATTAGGTTATGTTTTCATTATATATGTTTTATGTTTATTTTTGGTTATGCATAACTACTTAAGATTCTAGTATGTTTTTGGTTGTAGCATGACATACTCAAGTGCCAAGAGTGGTGATCTAGTTCCTTGGAGGAGGAATTGGATGGTATCTCATAGGTAGAGAGGGACATTCTATAGGTAGTTGGGATACATAACATAATGGATATGCCCTAGGTTAATGCAGATAGAGCACTATTGATAGTTTTGGCGAAGAGGCGATATCCAAATTCATCAACCTTTTAACTACCAACAGGGAAGATGTTAGTCACACTAGAGGATGTGTGGTGCATCTTGTGCATCCCCATTTGGGGAGGGTACTTTACAAATCTTGAGGGTAGTAGGCAAAACTACAGATAATATCAAGTGATTGAGCCCATTAGGTCCAAGAGATTTGGATCCCTATTGATGAGTTGGTGGGGTGCTATGATGTTGATGCTCTGATGATCATGCTCTATAGGGTGGTGATGATATTCTTGTTATTCCAAATAAGTAGGTGATACCTACCATGGGCACTAGTGGACATAGTGATAAACATGTGAGACCAATGGGTGTGGTTTGCATGGGGTTCGTATGTTTTGGCCTGATTGTACAGGATATTGTACAATGTCATGTACAAAGGTCATATAGATCTAGAGTGTACAACAATGTTCAAGGTGTGGTGTTGGAAGAACATAATGATCAAGATATCATACATACTACCAAGGCCATTGCCCAATCTAGAGTGACCAATAACATACATATGGTCCAAGAGCTTCGAGAAAGTCCAGAGGACATATTCTAGGAACCTACCACTAAGGAGGTGGGTAATAGATGAGCTAAAGGAGTAGAGGATTATCTAGAGATCATGGCAAATACACCCATGATGGATAGAGGATGTGGAGGATTTGGCTCAATTGAGGAGGGTCAACTGGATCTTTATTGAGATGGGAGATTTGTAGCTCTTCAACTTTGATCGAGTCCAATGGTATTTTGGTATATTCCAAGAGATACCAAACCTGGGTAACTACTGGTATAGGTAGGTACGAAGGGACCCATAAAGAGTCAAAGGAGACCTTGATGTGAGGAGGTGGGCATAGTAGGATCTAGATGACCCACTCTATGTGGATCCAGGAGTGGATGACATCAAAGTGGCTCTTGAGTACTGAATATGGTACAGGGGTGTGATGCCCTTAAGGATATCCCCACCAGTGCCAGTGGAGAGATGTTAGGTTATGAGCCAATGGGTACAATTAGTTCTTTGAGAGACCACTAGATGCACCATAAATTAGGATTATATGGGTGCAATGCTATCAATATTAACATGGGTATATGTTTAGGTGTTGATAGTGATGACCATTAGGGGGATTATCACCATCTCTAGCTCAAGGGGAGGGGGCACTGTAGTAGGTACCTATATAATGGCTAGGTTTAGGCCAAGTACATCAATTGAAGAGACATCTACATCGGTAGTAGTTTTTTTGGGTGGGACCATGGGTCAAGGGGACCCAATTAGTGAGATAGAGACATTGTAGGCTCAAATAGCAACCATGTAGAGGGATATGGACCTACTCTAAGAGGATAGATCCAAGAGGATCGAGGTGTTACAGAGTGCCTTAGGAACAACACTCATATAGTAGGATGTGATGCAAGTTGAGGTAGACCATCTCAGGGGTGAGGTGAGTCGGCTGGACCAGGAGTGACAGTAGGCTCAAGCAAAGTGTATGGTTGCAGGTGTGAGCAGTAAACCAATTGAGGTGATATACCTTCTATAAGAGTAGTTATAAAGGTAAAAGGAGAGGTGGGAGGTTTTATTATAGAGGAAGACCTTATACTAGAAGCTATACTTTCAAGCAATGTCAATGGATCAAAGGATACCTGCACTAACCTCCCTTCAATCATAGAGTTGATCGCTATCCAAGTCATAGATAGTTTCATGGTTTGTGAACATGCCTCCATCGATACCACCTCCAATTAGTGGCATAAAAGAGACAAGCTCCCAAATCTAGGCTAGGATCAAGGTGATATGCCAATTTTGAGTGTGGCATGCATCTCTAGGGAGGGTCAATTGTGTCACGCTTGGATTGTGGTACATCAAGTGAAAAAACCTATGTACCCCTTCTATCTCGAGTAATACCATGTTGCTTTAATTAAAATGTGTATGCTTATGTGATTGCTATTTTTTATGTGTTTTTATGTTTGACTATGCATGAATGAATGATAACATAACTATGAAATGCATGAATGGACTAAGCTAATGCAATGTATGAGAAAGTGAAGCTTAACTAAATGATTGAAAATGCATGGATGGAAGGATAAATGTAGGAAATAGATCATGGAAAAAAAAGGATAATAAAATAAGGAAAAAAACACACCTCTAGCCAAAGTCATACCCCGTAAAGAAGAACCATGATTTTGGCATAGAGAAAAGTCACACCCGAAAGAGACAGGGTGTGATTCTAGAAAAGAGAAAATAAAATGAAAGAAGGAAAAGAAGAAAGGGAGAATGAGAAGAATAAATAGAATATGGAGAATTTTAGAAAAGCCAAAAAGGTGCTTGAAATATGATTTTTGAATCAACGTAGATTATAAAATATTAGTGTGATCAAGTGATCATAGACCAAGTGAAAACAAAATAAATGGAACAAGATCCTATAAGGATGTATGCTTAAAAATGACTGAGATGGAAACTACCCCTTGCATGTGGATGTGAAGCTATCTTGTAAGTGTGCTTTACTCATAAATATGGAAAAATATAGAGTGATACCCGCTATGGATGTGGTGCTTGCTAGTGGCTAAAAATGAAGAGGTATCTGCTAGGATGTATGCTTGCAAATGGTCAAGATGTAGGTTGTCCCTCATGTATGGCCATGAATTTATTCTATATGAGGTGAAATATAAGTATTTTTCTAAAATGAGTACCACCTAATAGGGGCACGGTGTGTGTAAAATATGGATGAGCAGAGAGAAGCATAGAAAAATCAAGGTTAGTGTGTTAGAAGAAGAATAAAAAAAATGAGAAACAAGGAGCAATAGATAGTATGTGTGTGCACCCTTAGTAAAATTTCAAGAGCTAAGAGGTGTGCGTAAGATATTCAATGGCTATATGATTACTTTAAATGATAGGCATATGGTATCTACCCTATCTTACAAGGACCCCTTAACAGGTAAAAGATCAAGAAGGAGAATGTATGAGCAAAAGTAAAAGTAGAGAGAAGGAACATACATATTTTGTCTTGGGGAGGATAAGAAATGATTAAAACTTTCAAGAAAAAATGACATACAAGAGATGAAGAACTATATCCCTTGACTTGGAGAGAATTTTGATGATAATTTTATACTTTCAAGGTCAAGGAATATAAAATAAGAAAAGAGAAGAAGAAGATATGGATGAAATGCAAAGATGAAAATGTGCTAATATGAGCCCTAGGTTGGGTATTCGATAGGCATCATAGCCCTAGTATGAGTGCAATAAATGTGAGCTAAGACCTATCTAGGTGTCATCACTTGCCATCCTCATGAAATCTCCAAAAATATATATAATAAAACAGTCATGCAAATATGGTCAAGTAACAATGCAATTATATGATAAGCAAAATTTAAAGTGGAACAAAATGGTAGGTAAACCATGTAAAATATGACAGGTAGTCATGCAATATGAAAAAGTAAACTAAATGTAGTATTAAAACTAAACTAAATGTAAAATAAAAAATGTAGAGTGTCAAGTTATGCATAGTATCCCTTTAGATGGATTATGTTCATTGGTTCTTTAAGCTCTTTACCATATAAAGAATCTAAATGATAGGTCCCTAAGCAAAACTTTGTTGTTATGACAAATGGGTCTAACCAATTGGATTGGAACTTATATTTAAGATCTAAATGAGCATTGATGTTCTTTTGGTTTTCCTTAAGGACAAGATCCCCAACCTCAAAATAATGATTGCAAACTCTCTTAGAATAATATTTCTTGAGTCTATTGATAAGCTTGCAAATACTCTAAGGCATGAATGTGTTTTTCATATAGCAGCTCTAATTTGTGCAAATGATCGAATAGATACTCATCATTGATCAAGGCATCTTACAATAAGATGCACAATGAAGGGACCTCTAACTTGAAAAAAAACACCTCAATTCCAGAGATCAAGATGTACAGAGAAGTGTCAGTAGGAGTTCACACACTGGTATGATAGACCCACAAGGCTAGATAAAGCGAGATATGCCAATCATGACCAGTCTTACTAACCAACTTCTTGAGGATCTTGATCAAAGACTTGTTGGATGCTTCAACTTGACCATTACCCTAAGGGTAATATGGATTTGACCACCTATGTTGAATCTTGTACTTAGCACAAATCTTATGGAAATCCTTGTTCTTGAAAGGAGTGTCATTGTCAGAAACAATCATCGAAGGAATCCTGAACCTATAGAGGATCTAGTTGAAGATGAACTTGGATACTTGAGTTCTAGACATCGTGGCTAGAGGTATGGCTTTAACCCATTTAGTGAAGTACTCTATCACTATTATGATAAAATTATGACCATCAGATAATTTTGGGTTAATATTCCCTATGATATCCAATCCCCACATAGAAATGGCCAAGGAGAAGAAATAACCTAAAGGTTTTGAGTATCATGAACAAGGTTGTCATGGCATTGACACTTGTAACAACATCAAACATGGTAACATGTATCTTTCTCCATGGAATGCCAATAATACCCCATCTGAAGGATATTTTTGGCAATGGCATTACCACTAAAATAGCTTCCACATGAACTTCTATGGGTCTCACTAAGAGCTAGTCGGACTTCATTGGAATTAAGTCATTGCAAGAGAATGCCTTAAAAATAACATTGATATAAAGTATTGCAAATTATAACAAATTGATATGCTCTTTTGCACAAAATCTTATGATGATTATGATCTAAACCATCAGGAATCAAACCATCATTAAGGAAATTAAATATTTTGGTATACCATGGCTTATATGGAGAATATTTGATGGTCAAAACATCAAATAAAACAAGACTATAACCAAGAGACACAAGCTCACATATTTACCTAATGATAATCAATGCTTTATCATATTCCAACTCCAAGGGTAACAAGGATGTGATAGCAACCATGGCATCCACATGGTAGTTGGAGGATCTAGGGATATATTCTATGGTTACCCAATTAAACATGGAAAAAATCTTAGTTATGATCTCTTTGTAAGGTTCTAGCTTATCATCTTGAGTCTAATAAACATCATTAATCTGATTGACCACAAGAGAGTCACAAAAAAATAAAAGAACACTAACCTTAAAGACTAAGGTAGCTCTAATACCAAGGATCAAATCTTTGTATTCTATAGTAATGTTCATGCAAGAGAAATGAAGCTTAAATAAAAGGGGGATGAGCTATTTTTATGAGGTAACTAGAATGATTCCAACACCAACATCCTTCAAGCATCAAGGTCCATCAAAAAATAAAGTCCAAGACTCTGGATCTTCAGTTTCTACATTAAAGCACTTATCAAGAAACTTGATGACCAAAGGATTGGTAGCTTCTAAGGGAGCAGAGGCTATCTGATCAAAAATCACCTAACCCTTGATAGTATTTTGAACTATGAAGGTAATTTTAAACTCACTAAGAGCTATAACCCACTTAGTGGCTTGACTTGAAAGGTGGATTTTAGATATTAAGTAATGCAAAGTATCAAACTTCACAACCACCAATGTCTTATGGCTAAGCATGTAGTGTCTTAACTTCTAGGAAGAAAACATCACAACAAAGTAAAGCTTCTCTAAGAGAGTGTACCAAGTTTTATATCTAACCAAGGTCCTATTGATATAGTAGATAGCTTGATCTTTTTTTTTATCATCATGTTGAGCTAACAAGGCTCCCAAAGCATGAGTTATGGCTACTATGTAAAGCATTGTATGCTTACCCAGTCTAGGAGGAACTAAAATAGGTGGGGAAGTGAGATACCTTTTGAGTTCATAAAAAAAAAATTGACACTCAAAATCCCATTGGAACATGACATCTTTCTTAAGAAGCTTAAGAAAGGGTTAAAACTTATCAACTAATTGAGCTATGAAACAATGAATATCTTGAATTTTACCTTACAAGCTATGCAACTTGGTTAGGGTGCAGGGAGGAGGTATGTCAATGATAGTCATTATCTTAGCAGGGTCTACTTCTATTCTTCATCTAGAAATGATGAAAACTAACAACTTGCAATATGTGACTCCAAACACACACTTAGTGTGCTTAATACGAACCCTAAACTATCGAAGCCTTTCAAAAATTTGTCTTAAATTGTGAACATAATCCTTTTGATGTATGGAATAATATAAAATATCATCCACATAGTCCTCTAGAATATCATGAATCATGTCATGAAAAATATAAGTCATAGGCCTTTTACATGTGGCACTAGAATTCTTTAAGCCAAAAGGTGTAACTTTATAACATAAGGTACCCAATGGTGTGATGAAATTTGTTTTGGTCTGGTCCTCAAGGGCAACCATGATCTGATTGTATCCTAAAAAACCATCTATGAGCGAAAGCATACCACATTTGGTGGTGAAATCTATGATCATATCTATGTTGGGGAGATAAAAATAATTCTTAGCATATGCTAAGTAAATGTTCCTAAAGTCAATACGTATCCTAATTTTTCCTACCTTCTTAGCCACAAGAATGATGTTGGATATCCAATGATAATAGTTGATAGCTTTTATGAAACTGAAGTTAAATATTTGTTGGAGCTCTTCCTTGATTAAAAGGGAAACCTTAGGATGCATCTTCCTAAGTTTTTTTTTAACAAGCTTAGCACTAGGCTTCACTACCAAATAATGCATAGCAAGGGAGGGATCAAGCCCTGGAATGTTGGCATATGATCAAGCAAAAATATCATGAATTTTTTTTAATAAATTGGTCAATTGCTCTTGCTCATCCATAGACAAGGCTTTACCTAACTTAAGGATTCTAGGGCTCTCCTTAGAACCTATGTTAACATCTATGGTCTCCTTAATGAGAATATGAGACTCATTCTCATAAGAAGGTAGGGAAAGGATCACTCCTAGTTTCTCAAGGTCCTTAGGAGATATAGAACCAAAGTTCTCTTGAGAACTAGAATACTCGACATGCATGACACAAGGGGTTTACCCATTAAAGAATAAGCTATTGTGGAGGATATCCTCATGATCTATATCACAAATAGTATCACCTTCAACATATTTTCCTATGATCACAACTAAATTAGGATGCATAAAATTTACCACATTGCAAAATAGAATATCAGTGGAATAAGGCAGTTCCTCATCCTCAACACTCCACTCCAAGCCTTGGTGATCTAAATATTTAGCATAAGTGATAAGGTGATCATAATTATCAAAGGGTAAATGTTAGTTTTTATTAGGGATATATCCTACACCACATCTCCTAGACCAAAGCTCAACTTCCAAAGGATCTTGAATATATTTCTATTGTGGCCCTAAACCTTTACCTATATATCCCATGCTAGATAGGATTTGTGATGAACATCAAAAATGCTCATATTCTGTATAATTTTCTAACAAATTTTGTGTGGCAACATTATCATAGTTGTATATTTTTTATTATATATATATATATATATATATATATATATATATATATATATATATATATATATATATTATGAAATTATGTGCATTGCCTAACTTGCATGTGAAGTGTGTTTTGTGTAGATTTTTGTCTGATTTTGTCATTTTCTGCATAGTCATCAAGGTCCTACGTGGACCTAGCATATTTCTACTTCAGTGAACCCAAGGCATAAATGGAATATACCTTCAAGAAGGTGCCTTGATGAGAAAGGCACCTTGATGAATAAGGTGCCTTGATGAGGAAGGTACCTTGATGAAGAAGGTACCTTGATGAGAAAGGCACCTTGATGAGGAAGGTGCCTTGATGAGAAAGGCACCTTGATGAATAAAGTGCCTTTATGAGAAAGGCACCTTGATGAAGAAATCACTTTAATGATAAAGGTGTCGTAATGAGGAATGTGTCTTTATGAGGAAGGTGTCTTCATCTTAAGTGCCTTGACCTTGCTGCCAATGGAGATCATGTTCACTAGTATATCGTTGACTCCATTTCATATGCATCGATATTGTATAGCTACCAAAACATGTGATTTGTCTCATTTACACAGGAGGAAACGGTATAACTACTGGCTGAAGCAGAACGTCAACAATAATGAGCTAGACCAAAAAATCTACCATATTCATAAAAATATGAAAAGTGTTGCTCGAATGTTGTAATTGCATTTGTTACTGTAACTAAACTACCTTAGTTTAGACTGTAGAAAAATTACTCATCTTAACAACATTTGTAGCATAATATCTTTGTATTGTATAAACACACAAACTTTTGCAAGTAAGGGATGATCATTAGTGAGTAAAAAAATATTGTACTGCAATTTTTATAAATAAAGAGTTCACTCGAGAGTTTCTTTATCCATGTTTCATCTTCACAACTTAGCCGGGTAGAAGCTGCTAGAGCCTGGGCCCACTCCAAGCTAGTATTCCTCCCCTTATTTTTTCTTGCTTTCTAGATTAGATTATTTATTTTTAGTGTGCTGCATTTTATTTCTACAAGTGTGTTTATTTCTTGCTTTCCTTTATTTTCAGTACAGTGTGGTGTGAATTTTTTTTATGCAATTTATTTCATGCAAGTTTAAATTGGTGTAGATGAATTAATGTTATCTCAAATAGCTCCCCCAATTATAGGCTTAGTGGACTCATCTCAAAAATGGTGTTGTAACTAGTCTTGAACTTGGTACTTCAAAAGCTTACGAGTTCCCTAGTTTGACAAATTAAATGAAAGGGTTGTGACAGAAATAGGATAAATTTAACCAATATTTTTGCCCCAATAATTTGCTTTAGAAGTGGGTGGTCATTGGATAGGTAACAACGGGAAAAATAATGCTCCACAGAAAGAGGATTGCTACCATGGCTCTTTTCTTTGAGGGATACTCCTACGAAGATAAAGGCACACATACCAATGTGTACAACTTCACATTTCTTATAGTACAAACCCATGGTCCTCGATGAAGGTGGTCACTTGGCAAGATCCAAAAGGGGTTTTTGAAGAAAAGGATTGATATGATCCTATGATAGAACTTTGATTAGTGGTTTCTAACTCACCTTTATATTTTCAAGTTGCTTCATTAGGTGAGAAGAATATTTTGAAGAAGAAGAATAAAGAGAGATCGAAGGACAAAAATTGAGATTTGATTGAGATTGCTCAAACATTGAATAATACTAAAATGGATGAGGGTCGACCAGAATGGTGATAAGTTAATATTTGAATTTGAACTTCAAACATTGATGAAAAGTGGAAGGGACAACCCTCATTGCATGAATCCAAGGGCATCCAAGAAAAATATTAAAATATGTAGGGCAAGATACCACATAGAACATGGTATCTAAGATCTTAGGTCCAACCCTAAGGGGGAGTTATATAACACTATAGGCATCTTGGTACTCATTGTTGAAAGATTTGATGATGATATCAGACTTAGTTAAATCTTCCTCTTTTAATCCAAAAATTTGGAAAAATTGATAAGTGAATAATATGGGGAAGAACCACTATCTATCAAGATTTTCTTAATAAATGTTTCCCTAATAAATACAATAATATAGAGGGAATAATCCTCTTGTAAGTCTGAGGAAGGAATATCGTCATCCGCAAATATGATATGATGTATCTCAAGAGAACCTACAAAATCAGCTATAGCACTAGAGAAAATATCTTGAGGAGTAGATCGTTGTCTTAGAAGCTTCAACAAGGCTTCCCTATGAATAGAAGTTTGTAAAAGATCTAAGATGAAGATCTTAGTTGGGGTACTAGCTAACTATTGTTGACTATAAAAGGAGACCTTAGGTCATGGATTCAACTCTAAAAGTGGTTTTTCTACTCTCGTGCTCCTTTTTTAGGCATTCTTCAAAACTAAGGGTGGTTTTTATGGTTGGTTGGATGTAGAACTCATCTCCTACTAATATCATTAAGTCAATTGAGGTTTATCTTGTTGAATTGTAGTTATTTCTATCATACCAACCATATTTTTATAGGGAGGTGGCACATTATGATATAACACTTGATTAGTTTCCTGTTGCCCATGCTTAGGTAGGGGGTCTTGGAATATCCCCATGCCTTGATTAGTTTTGGGTGCTTTTTGAGTAGGAGGTTGATTTTTATTGGAGGTTTGGATTGAGGACCCTCTATAACAAGGTGACCTTCATAAATTATTTCATGAACCACATGTTTCAACCTTTTACATGAATTTTTCATGTGCCCCTCCACTCTATGATACTCACAATATTTATTAGGCTTATGCCAAGTAGTTGTGGTATCAGGTTTTTCTTCTAAAATCTACTTTAGGACCACATTCATAGGGATGTTGAGTCTTATAAAATTCCTTTGTGGGGGATTTTAAGGTTTTCTAAGCACCATCGTTTGTAGGGCATTAACAACATTGTTAATAGTTCTACTATCTATTACCCCATCACCAACTACATGCATGTTCTTATACTAATTTTTCATGGTCCTATCTTCTTATTTATTTGGCTTAATTTTACCTCTTTAAATAAGGGCTTACTCTATCCTTCTTTCCAGATCTATCACTTGGTCAAAAGAGGTGATGGTTGTTGTTTCCAATTCATAAGATATTTGCTCTTGTAAATTTCCAATGAAGATATCTAACATGTATCAAGGAGGTAAAGTATATAGCAACCATCCAACTAAACTCCTCCAATGAGACAAGAATTCTAAAAATATTTTCTCTTTACCTTGTTTCAACATATAAACATCTTTCATAGTCACATTCTTCTCAACATAAGCCCCAAATTGCTAAACAAACAATTTTGTTGTCTCTTCAAACTTCTTAAAAATATGATGAGGCAGTTGATAATAACATTCCAATGTCATACCACCAAGGCTCTTAGGGAACATCTATAGCAACAACATATCATCATATATAATATCATGGCATGTTGTCCTAAACATCCTTAAATGTTCAATTGGGTTCTTTGTTCCCTTATAATAGGTAAAATCGGTATTAGAAAATGCTTAGGGTAGGACCTAGAAGTGACAATAGGATCTAAGGGATGATTGCACATTTCTCTATAGTTGTAGGTGAAGCTTGGAGGTTGAATCATATCCACTCTTGAAACCAATTGCTTCACCACACTTGTTAAAACTTGCACATTGGGATTGTTGTTGTGCAATTCCCCTAGGTTCCCTAAGGTAGGGGTATAGGTAGGCTATTAAAAGGGAACTTTTCCAATGTTAGAGGCATTGATACTATTGTGGCATGGGCTATGATATGTGGTATATTTTTGTGGAGGATAACTGGCATTTTGTGGAACATAAGAATGAATGTTGATATGAGAAGAATCAAGAGGAAATTGAGCATAATTTTGGGATGCATTACTAGCTTATAGAATTTCCCCAAAATTGGTGGTCATGGTAGTAGCATATGCTAGTTTATTAAAATTATTAACATGATGTGAAGATTCAAAAAAGTGGTTGTTATGAACATGCCTAGGAGAAATGGCTAGGGGATGAGATGTCCCACCTCTTTTTAGTTGAGCCTTAACCAAAGACTTCGTATGGATGAGATGTCCCACCTCTTCCATAGCCTTAACCAAAGACTTCGTATGGTGTTTCATACCCATATATGATCAAATAATGTAAAATTGAAGCCTTCATTGGACCTCTCAAAAGGATCAAAATTAGTTCTAATTTTTTCATATTCTTCCTCTTCTATATATAGATTGTGATTCTCTATATCAATCTAATCATCTTCTTGAAAACTTTGATTAGATTATAAAAGCTTTCACTTCCTCCTATGGTTGGAAGCCATTAGGATGGAGAGAAAGGATATAGGAGAAAACTAGCAAAATATATACAAGAAGATTTTTAAGATGTTTAAATGTTTTCGAATTCTAGGAAAACAAATTTAGTGGTCGTGCTTAATGTTTAAAAAAAAAAGCAAAAAGGAATAAGCTTCCTATATTGGCCACTAAGACATGTGTTCACATTGAGTTCACCAAATATGTAGAGGGGGAAAACTACCCCACTGCATACGATTCTCAATTGGATCCACTGTGAGCTGAAGTGATCATGAGAGTGTATTATATTCTCTATACTCGAGGGCTTGGGGATTAAAGGAGTTCACTAGGAATGATTTAAGGACTTGCTCCAAGTGCAAAGTGGAAGTGTTTGATGTGCATATTGAACAAACACATATGTTTAGCCTTTCTAAAATCTAATATAAGAAATGAAAGAACAATGCAAGAAAATAAGGACTAATCCTAGAATGTTTCTTGATGACTAAATCATAAATTGCAACAAAATAAATCCTTTTTATTTTCAGCAAGGATTTGAGATAAGGCACAAAAAAAAAATCTAACCTTAGAATGTAAAGTATATGATTTTTTACTTTTAAATGCCTAGATATATAACCAAATTATTTTTCCTTTATTTATGATCTAGGTATTGAACATAAATGGATAGAAATCAAACAACAAATAACTTAATAATTTAATTTATGGTACTTATATGATCCAGCGATTGACCTTAGCTTTTACTTGTGTCCAAATGTGTCCAAAAAAATTTTAAAACTCTAAAATATTTGATCAATGTTTGGGGGTTTTCTTATGCCACTGTAAGATTGAGCTTAGAGGTGTAGCAGTCAAGCCCCCTTGGTCCTTTTAGTTGATCATACAAAAGCATAAGTGATTGTTGATATTTTGAAAACAAACAAGACAAGATGCAATGAAATGAAAAAATGCAAAAAATAAAATATAAATAATAGTGTTATAGCCTAAATGGAACATGTAAGTGAAAATTAGGGTTTGGGAGTGAAACCTTACCCCCAAACTTAGCAAAATTAAAATTGCACCCTGTAAGGGGTGACCACAATTTTGTATTCTGCTAAAATTGTTCCTTGTATGGAAGGGGCATGATTTTGCAATAAAAGTGCAAAAATAATATATGGATGTGAATTTAAATGCAAAATGTAGAATAAACAACTTTAGAAACACCAAAATGCAAGAATAAACCTGGTGGTAGTAAAAGAACAAACAAAAGGATGAAGACCTCCACAAAAATGGTAGATTCATTCTCAAGGCTCCCACACTTATATACCAAGATTCGCAAACCAATAGTAGAGCAAAAATAGAATACTAGAAGACACTTGATCTTGTTAGAAGACTTGCTTGCCAAAATAATTGTTAGCCAAGGATCACTTCAAATCACACTTCTTATAAAATCAAGAAATCACTTAGGGGAAAAAGAGGATCCAAACCCTCTATTTATAAGAGGTTTGGATGGGAAAATTATGAGAAGATGAAAAGACAACCTAAGAGAGGGTCGATGTCCTTAGGGTTGGCCCAAAAATAAGGTTTTCTAAGATAAAACCCTAACTTGCCAAAATAGCACCCTATAAGGAGTGACCATGATTTTGGAAAAGCTAGGAAAAAAGAAGAAACAAGGGAGGAAGAGGCTCAAACTTGTGCTTGGACAAGTTTGAGGACCTTCTCAATGTTTCTAGGAAAAGTGACTCACTTGGGTGGATCAATTTTCCATGTCTATAGTTCCAAAAATCTAGAGATAAATGGCTCAAGGAAGGAGATAAATATAAAAAAATTCATGTTATATCAAAAACACTTTTTTTTATTCATCATATCATGAATATTATAATTATGAAGAAGATATAAGGATGGAAACAATTAATTTATTTAAAAATGTTTTGTCATATTCTAGGAAAGATAAGGAGGCACAAAAAAACTTTTGCAAAATATTCCATCAATTATCACTTAGGGATAAAATTAAAGCTTGATGAAGAACATATCTATGGAGGAGCACCATGAACCAATTTTCTCTTTCCATCCTAACAAGGCACCTGTCCCTAATGGATCTCGTATGATTTTATTTCAAAAATTATAGGATTTATTGAATAGCGATATGTTAGATGTGGTTGAAGAGGCCCAAAAAAGGAAGGCTATAATAAGTGATATCAATGCTACTTTTATTACCTTGGTTCCCAAGAAAGGCAACAAAAAATATTTTGATAATTTTTGTTCAATAAGCCTTTGTAATATGATTTATAATATCATTTCAAAAATTATGGCAAACAAGTTGAAGGACATTCTAGGGTGTCTTATCTCAAAGGAACAAGGTGGCTTTGTTCATGGTAAACAATTTTTTTATGGTATAATTATTGCACAAGAGGCCATACATTCTCTTCATTCCATGAAAAAACTAGGCATGATTTTGAAATTAGATATGAACAAAGCATATGATAGGGTTTATTGGAATTTTCTACATGCTATTCTTAGAAATTTTGGCTTTGATTATAGTTGGTGTGAGTGGATTAAATATTTTTATAGCACTACAAAATTTTCTATTTTAATCAATGGTTCTCTTTTTGGGTACTTCAAGTCATCTTGTGGACTTTTTCAAGGTGATCCTCTTTCTTCTTATCTACTCATTATTCTAGTGGAAGCATTATGGAGAGCCTTTTCAAAGGCAAAAATAGAAGAAAAATCAAGGGTATTCAATTTGCAAAAAATTATCCCTTTGTATCTTATCTCCAATTTGTTGATAACACTTTTCTTTTGGGACATCCCTTAGTCAATGAGACCATGGAGTTTAAATCAATATTATCATGCTATGAGAAGGCTACTGGATAGTTGGTAAATACTTCAAAATCCAAGATTATTTTTATTAATATTATCCTAGATTTACAATAAATTATTGTGAATATTTTAGGGTTTAAAATTGAAAAGTTTCCATCAACCTACTTGGGTATTCCTTTGTTTGATAAAATAAATAAAAATGAGCTTTGGATATCTTTTTTGGATAGAATGAAATCTTGCTTGGCAGGTTGGAAAGGTAATTTCTTAATTGTGGCAGGAAGGCTACAACTCATAAATAATACTTTGTAATCCATTCCTATTTATATTATGTGTCTTTCAATACTACCAGTAGGTATTGCATCAGAGATTGATAAAATTCAAAGAGTCTTTCTATGGAAAGTTTGTGAGGAAAAATTTAGGTTTCCTATTTGTAAGTGGGATAGGGTTTTCAAAGGAAAGAATATTGGAGGAGCAGGCTTACAAAATTGTAGATTTATGAATTTAGCATTAGGAAAAAAGCTTGGATGGAGATTATTTAGAGGTCAAGGAAAGAATTGGGAAAAAATATTACTTCAAAAATATATAGGTTCTCTTGATGCAATGAAATTGTTTAGAAAAAGAACTACCCAAAGGATTTTAAACATGGAACTTCATATATGAGAGCTTGTAATTGATAAAGAAACATAGTATATGGTCATTCAATGAGGGGAGTTATGCAAACTTTTGGTATGATTCTTGGTTGAATCCTTATCCTCTTATCTCTAACTCAAAATGGGAACCATTGTCTCAAGCGTGCCTAGCATGTAAAGGTCCAAAGGTCAAATATTATATTATTTTGGGCAAAAAATCTATATTATGGATTTTTTTAGTAACCTGGTTGAAGGAGAGGAACTCAAAAAAATTGCAGATGAAATTCAAAAGATGCTTCAAGGGTTTTATTTACCTATTTTTACATAAAAGTATGAGTTGGTTTGGAATTTATCAAAGGATGGTGGATACTCGGTGAAGTTGGGATATGAGGATTTAGAATAATCAAAATTTCCTTCTCCAAAATATTTTCCTTGGAAGAAATTTTGGTGATTAGAGACTCTCCCTAAGGCCTCAACATTTCTTTGGTTAGCAGTTCAAATTAAGATTCTTATGGGAGAGATTCTACAAAGAAGAGGATATTATGGACCTTTTAGACGTGCCTTGTGTGAGAAGGATTTAGAAATTCTAGACCATTTACTTCTTCATTATCTGTTTGCTCACACCATTTGGGGTTATTTTTTAAAAAATATGAAATTATATTGGGTAGCTCCATCAACATTGAAAGAGTTGATAAAATATTGGATAAATTATTTCAAAGCTAAAGCTTTACATATTCTTTGGAGGATTGACCTTACCATTATTTATGGCTTGAAAGGAATAAAGAAATTTTTAAAAACAAATATCAAAATAATGCCCAAGTTTGGAGTTGTATTAGTGCCTCTCTTGCAAAATATCTATAAATATGGTCCTCATCATGGGAATTCTTGATTGTAGAAAAATAGGTGCTAATAACTTGGCTATAGGATTTGAACATACATGGAAGATTCATCTAAAACAATAGAATTACAAAAAAGGATCTATTTTGATCTAAGGTAAAATAGAAATGTCAGAAATTGGGTTTATCAAAATTTAATATTGATGGTACTTCTAAAGGAAATATAGGAAAAGTTGGTGGAGATGGTGTTTTTAGAAATATTGAAGGTAAAATTCTCCTCACTTATTCAGAATCATATGGAACTTCAACTAACAACTGTGCAGATGCTAGGGCACTTCTTACAGGGATTAAACTTGCATAAAAAAAAGGATGGAAATATATTTCAATTGAGGGGGACTCAAAAATTATCATCAATTCTATTAAAAACTGGATGTGGAGACAGGATAAAAAATAATATTATTACTTATGTTCATCATTTATTACTAGAATAAATCTCCTGACAGTGTGAGCATATTTATAGAGAAGGAAATCAAGTAGTAGATAAATTAACGAATTATTGTGTTGGTCTTCATCCCAATGAAATTCAAATTTTAGAAGGCAACTGGACAAGTGAGATTTTATGTCTTAATCAAAATGATGTTGAGGAGCTGATTATGGAAACATAGTACTTCGAGGGAGTTGAAGAGCATATTTAAGAGAAAAAATAAATGAAAAAACAATGATAAAAATGTATGTTGTAGCAAATGTAATATTTTGGTGTTTTGATGGAAGTGCCCCCCAATAGAAACCACATATAAGCTATTAAAAAAATATAAGGAGTCACAAGATATGTTTTTTTAAAACATTCCATTAATTATCACATAGAAACAAAATGAAATCTTGATGAAGAATATTTTTATGGAGGAGATACATGAAGTATTTTTCTCTTTCCATCCTAACAAGGCATCGAGCCCTGATGGATTTCCTCCATTTTTCTTTTTAAAAAACTAAAATTTATTAAAGAGTGTTATATTGGTTGCCATTAAAGAGGCCCAAAAAAGGAAGTCTACAATAAGTGAGATCAATATCAATTTTATTATATTGATTTCCAAGAAATATGAGTCAAAATATTTTGACATTTTTTATCCAATTAGATTTTTTAATATGATTTATAAGATCATTTCAAGAATTATGGAAAACAAGTTGAAAATTATTCTAGATTATGTTATCTCATAGGAACGAGGTGTTTTTGTTCATGGAAAACAAATTCTTGATAGTGTAATTACTTCATATAAGGCCATACATTCTCTTCATTCCATAAAAAAACTAGGTATTCTTATGAAGTTAAATAGGAACAAAGCATGTGATAGGGTTTCTTGGAGTTTTCTACATGATATTTTCAAAATGTTTGGTTTTGATCAATGTTGGTGTATATGGATTAAATGTTGTTATAGCACTTTAAAATATTCCATTTTGATTAATTATTATCTTGTTGGTACTTTAAATCATCTCCTATACTCCACCAAGGTGATACACTATCTCTTTATCTATTTATTATTCTTATAAAGGCATTAGGGAGAGCTTTATCAAAGGCAAAAATGGAAGCAAAAATCAAAAGTATTCAGGTTGCAAAAAATGGTCCTTTCAAATCTCATATCTAATTTGTTGATGTTACTTTTCTTTTGGATCATACCTTAATTAGTGAGGCCATGGAGTTTAAATCAATATTATCATGCAATTAGAAGGATATTGGACAATTGGTTAAAACTACATCCAAGATTTTTTTATTCACATTACCCTAGATTTACAATGAATTATTGTGAATATTTTAAGGTTTAAATTTGAAAATTTTCCATCAACCTACTTGGGTGTTCCTTTGTCTCATAAATAAAATAAAAAGGGGCTTTGGATATCTTATCTGGATAGAATGAAATATTGGTTGATAGATTGAAAATGTAAGTTCTTAACCATGGTGGGAAGACTATAACTCATAAATACTACACTAAAATACATCCCTATTTATATGATGTCATTTTAAATATTGCCAATAGTTATAGCAACATAAATTTAACAAAATCAAAGAGACTATCTTTGGAAAGGATGAGGTTTCCTTTTTATAATTGGGATAGGATTTGCAAAGAAAAGAATATTGGAGGGGTAAACTTATAGAATTGTAGACTTATGAGTTTGAATTTAGGGGTAAAACATGGGCAGAGATTATTTAGAGGTTAAAGAAAGAGTTGGAAAAAAATGTATTTCAAAAATATTTAATTTCTCTTTATGAAATAATTTTTTTAGAAAAATAACTTTACCTAAAGTAATTCCTACATGGAACTTCATATTAGATCATTTATAATTGATTAAAAATATATATTAGATGGTAATTAAATGAGGGGAATTATGCAAATTTTTGGTTTGATGCTTGGTTGAAGCCTTATCCTCTTATCTTTGATTCAAAATAGAAACCATTGGCTTTGGCATGTCTTACCTCTAAAGGTCCAAAGGTCAAATATTATATTAAAATGAGCAACAACTCTAGATCATGGATTTCTATTAGTAACCTATTTGAAGAAGAGAAAAACAAATTGTAGATGAGATTTAAAGATGCTTCAAGATCTTCAATAACATATTTTTACACAAAAATATGAGTTGGTTTTGATTCTATCAAAATATGGTGGATACTCAATCAAGTTGAGATATGAGGATTTAGAGAAATCAAAATTTCCTACTCCCAAATATTTTCCTTGGAAGAATGTTTGGTCACTAGAGGTTCTTTCTAAGGCCATAATATTCCTTTGTTTAGCATTTTAAAGTAATATTCTTACAATAAAGAGTCTACAAAGAAGAGGATGTCATGGACCTTTCATATGTGCCTTGTATGAGAAGGATTTAGAAACGTTAGATCATTTACTTCATTATCCCTTTGCTCATACCATTTGGGGTTAATTTTCCAAAAATATGAGAATATATTAGGTAGCTTCATCAACTTCAAAAGAGATGATGGCTATTGGATTATTTTAAAGCTAAATAATTATGTAATATGTGGAGGATTCGTCCTGCTATTATTTGTTGAAATTTATAGATTGAAATAAATAATAGAATTTTTTAAAAATAAATTCAAAAGCATGCCCAAGTTTAGAACCATTTATTTCCTCTCTTAAAAAAAATTATTGATAAAGTGCTCATCATGGAAAGCCTCAAGTGCAAAAAAATGTGCTAGACACTTGGTTATATGATTTAAAATATACATGGAATAGTCATTTGCAACAATGACATTAAAATAAAGGATTTGCTTTGAACTATGGTAAAATGGAAATGTCCAAAAATTGGGTTGACCAATATTAATTTTGATGGTGCTTCCAAAGGAAAATCAGGAAAAGCCTATGAGGTGGATTTTTTGAGATAATGAAGGCAAAATTATCCTCACTTAAAATCATATGGAACTTCAACTACCAACTATGCAAAGGCTAGGGCACTTTTAATAATGATTAAAATTGGAATTGAAGGTACAAGAGATAAAGTAGTTTTTAACATTCGTAAGGCCATAGACCATATGAGACAATCCTAATGGTGGATGTCATTTACCCAATATATGGTTATCCAACCATACTCTAGTTACTTAAGCATGATGTAAAACCCTACCCTACAGGATTCAAACCTTTGACCTCTATTCAAATTTCTCAAGGAAAAAGGATGAAAATATATTTAAATTTAGGGGAATTCATGAATTATCATGAATGATATATACTAAGATGGATGTGGGGGTTGGATAAAAAATAATATTATTATTGATGTTCATAATCTATTACTAGAGGCAATATTTTAAAATTTTGAGCATATCTATAAAGAAAGAAATTAGGTAGCATATAATTTGGCTAATCAGTGTTAATATTTATACTAGTGAAATTTAAATTTTAGAAGGTAGTTGTCCAGGTGAGATTTTATCTTCTAATAAAATGATGTCAAATATTTGATTGTGGATTCATGAAAATAACAAAAAAAGAGGGTGTGCATGATTAGAAAAATGGGAGGGGCTGGCAATTTTTTCCTCTAAACTAGGGTTTCTAAAACTTCAAAAAATCTAGGGCATCAGCTGGATTGCAGAAGTGCTTTCGGGGTACGGTGGATCTGAAGGCTAGATTGGTTGTTGGCAATTTTGGGTACCTTGGGTACATTGCCTTTGCTCAAGTGTAGAAGTTGTCATTGATGTCAAGAAGCTCTTGAAGGATTCTGATTTGATGTCAAAGAATTTGTTTTGATGAAGGTTATTCAGAGCATGGACAGTGAGTTTCCAAGAAGATCATAGTGGCCCATTTGCAAAAGATCAAAGAAAAAGACAAGTAAGAAAAGTGTTTACAGTAGGCAAGAAAAACTGTCGCGATTTCGTGACATGTTAGAGGAGAGAGAAAGAGTTGGCAAAACTATCACGATTTCGCGACATGTTAGAGGAGAGAGAAAGAGCTGGCAAAACTATCACGATTTCGTGACATGTTGGAAGAGAGAGAAGAAGTAGGAAAAACTGTTGCGATTTCGTGACATGTTGGTAGAGAAAAAGAGCAAGATGGAAAGTGTCGCGATTTCATGACATGTCGCATTTTCACGACTCGAAAAGTGCAGGAAGGCAGAGAAGGAAAAGTGTCACGATTTCGCGACACATTGCTAGGAAAGTTGTACGGACGAAAAAGTGTCACGATTTTGCGACATACTATAGGAGAGAGAATCCAAAAGAAAAAGTGTCATGATTTCGTGACATAATGCAGAAGAGAGAGTCCGCAGTGTGAACTGTCACGATTTCATGATAAGTTCGAAGAGAGATAAAGTATCTCGAAAAGTGTCATGATTTCGCGACATGCTGCAGAGTTCCAAGTGAGAACAGTCATGATTTCGTGACATGCAGCAAAGGGAAGAGTCTGAAATGAGAAGTGTCACGATTTCATGATAGGCTACAAAGAAAGTGTACGAAAGCTGAAAGCGTCGCGATTTCACGACAGGATGAAGGAAAAGCGTACGGATGCAGAAAGTGTCACGATTTCATGACAGGTAGTAGAGAAAGCAGACAGAAGTAGAAGTGTCATGATTTCGTGACAAAAACAGTAAGCAAGGTTTCATCAGCAGAAGTGTCACGATTTCGTGACAGAAACTGAAAGCATGTCTTCCATAGGTGAAGTGTCGCGATTTCATGAAAAAAGTAGAGAGGAAGGCTATGAAGACAAAAGTGTCGTGATTTCATGACAGAAGTGAAGACGAAGTCTGCAGAGACAGTAGTGTCACGATTTCGTGACATGTTCCAATTTCACGGGCGTAAGGCAGAGAAAAGCATAAGGCAACGAAAGTGTCGTGATTTCGTGACATGTTCCATTTTCGCTAGTGCAAGCCGGGAAAAGGTTGAGAAAGCGAGAAATGTCATGATTTCACGATAGAAGTGAAGATGACGTCAGCAGAGGCAGAAGTGTCATGATTTCGCGACAAAAGCCATAAGATAGTGTACGGTTGCAAAGGTGTCGCGATATCGCGACATGTTGTAGTTTCATGGCAGAAGCTACAGAGGAGTTGCAGAGGCAGTGAAGCCGACAAAGTTAAATTTGGGCCGACAAAGATTAGGGTTTGCAGTCGACGTAGTTTTAGGATGTGCAACCGACTAAGATCAAGGTTTTAATCTTGAAAGTGTTAGTATAAAAGGAGGGCTACTTGGAGAGTTTAGCATCGATCGAAGTGTGCGTTCGAAGAGCGACGTTCGCAGATAGAGTGTGGGGGTGAAGTTCGATCGCCGAGAAGCAGAGTGCAAAATTCGATAGCAGTGTACGAGTGCATTTCGTCGAATCTTCTAAGTGAGAGAGATTGCAAGGAAGCAGAGTGCGCGAAGACGATGCTGCTATGATTATGCAGAGGTGCAAAGGTCGAAGTTCGATCAAGTATAGTTGTGATTGCACAAAAAGAGTGAAGGACTATGTTTTTGTGTAGAATAGAGAAAGAGGACAAGGACATTTGTGCCAGACCGAAGGACTATGTTTGGTGCAGATCATAGAAAGAGATCGAGGACATTTGTGCTAGACCGAAGGACTATGTTTAGTGCAAATTCGAGGACCAGCTTTGGAGGTGAAAGAGTTGAGAATAGAGGTCTCCAGCTAGAGCAGGGAGGACAGGTGTCTTCCATGGATAGAGTTCCATTTGCTAAGGGCAACGGAGGCAGAGGTTTTCTAGAGGATCACCAGCCAGAGCAGAGCTAGGGGATTGGTGTCTCCTTTGGGTTGGTGCCCATAAACATTGTAATCGGGAAAGGTATTCCCAGAAGTTGTTTGATAAAATTTAGTGAAAGATTTTATCCATGGAGTAGCCCACTTTGGGTGAACCACGTAAATTGTTGTGTCTCTTTGTGGATGGTGTTTTGTGCATTGCTTTGATTACTGCTGTTGATACTGCTATCTATACATTGCATAATATTGAATTGAAAGTTGAATTGAAGGAAAAAGTAAAAAGTGGTCTTATACTGTTCACCCCCCCCTCTCAGTATAAGCTTGTGTTCTTCAATTGGTATCAGAGTGGGTTCCTTCGAAAAGTTTAACAACTTGAAGGAAAAGCTTGCAAAGAACACAATGGACTATTCAAGTGGCAATGCAACACCTATTCTTGATGGATCATATTTTGGTCTATGGAGTGCAAGGATGAAGGTTCATCTAATGGCACTTGGTAATGAGGTATGGGAAGTTATTGAAGATGGGTACACTATTCCTGAACATGGTCCATATACTAAAGAAGATAGGCTCCTACATCACAGCAATTCTAAAGCAATGAATGCAATCCTAAAAGGCTTACAGAAAGCAGATCTCACCAAAGTGATTCACTGCAAGACAGCTAGTGAAATGTGGAATCAGCTGAAAGTGGTTCATACAGGTGATGCAAATGTCAGAAAGGCCAAGTTGAGACATTTTAAAGGTATGTTTGAACATCTCAAAATGAATGATGATGAAAATATTAGTGACTACATGCTTCGTATGGATGAGGTTGTTAACTCCATGAAAGACTTAGGTCTTGAGCTTGCTGAAAATGATGTGTGTGATAAGATTTTAAGATCTCTTCCTAATAGATTTAGTGAAAATATTTCTGCTATTGAGGAAGCTAAAGATTTAGATAAATTGAAAAAGGATGAGCTCCATAGTATACTTGGCAAGATTTGAGTTGAGAACTCAAGTGAAGGTTGATGTCAAGAAAGAGGCAGCTTTCAAAGCTACCAAGAAATCAAAGGGCAAACAGCTTCAAGAGAGTGATGAGTCTTCTAGTGATGAAGAGGCATATTACAGCAAGAAAGGCAAGTTCTCTAGAAAGCACAAAAGCATGAAGAATATAAGATGTTTCAATTGTGGAAAGTTTGGTCATTATGCTACTGACTGTACTGTTTCCAAGTATGAAAGTGATGAAGATAAACAAGATTCCAAGAGCAAGGATTCTGAAAAGCACAAGCATCACAGGAAGAACAAAGATGAGTACAACAATCACGGAAAGAGGTATTCTCCCAAGCACAAGAAGAGTTTCTACCTAGACAAAGCAAGTAAGTGTTCTAGCAGTGATAGTGAAAGTTCTTCTAGTGATGATGGAAATGAGATGTTATTCATATCAAAAAAAGAGGAAGAACCGAAACATAGATTCATTATCATGAAATGTCTAAGATGTGGAAATTTTGGTCACCTTGAGGATGATTGCACAAATAATGAATTGGTTGCTAGTATGTATGAGGATGCTTTAGAAAACTATAAGGAAGATGCATGTATGGTTTTTGAAAAGGGTAGCACCTCTAGTGATAAGAAATCTGAAAAAGGCTTTGATGATTCAGAAAGCAAGCAAATAAAGGATCTTGAAAGTGAACTTACTAATGCTCTTAGTGCTTTGAAAAAGGAAAGAAAGAAGAATGCTAGACTCAAGGATAAGTTAGATGAATGTTACATGGAAAGAGATGATATTATAGAAAATCTTGATTTCTCTATAGCTAAGACTCAAGAACTCAAGGATGAGTTAGAGTCTAAGGTTCTTGAATATAGTGAGCTAGAACAGAAAATGGCCTCTTTGAAAGAGGAAACTAAAGAGTACAAGGATAAGTTGTACAGGTTTCAAGAAAGCTCCAAAAAGGTTAAATCACTTATCAAAGGTCAAAGAAAGACAACAGATAAAACAGGTCTTGGTTTTGTTAAACCACACAAGGAACAGGTTGGGGAATCTAGTAAGAGATTTCAAAAAGAAGAGAGTTCTGATGAAGAGAGTATTTCAGAGAAAGAGTCCGTGAGTGATAGATGCGCAAAAATAGAAAACAGAATTCTGAATGCGAAGAAGAAGTTTTCGGGACCCAAGAGGTCAAACAGAAGAATATTTCATGGCAGATGTTTTGCATGTCACAGGTTTGGTCACACGGCTTCACAGTGCTTAGCTCAAATGAAGAAGGTAAACAACAATTTTAAAAGTTTTAGTTTCTTTCAAGGGTATTGTTACTCTTGTCAACAGTTTGGGCACAAGGCAGTTTATTGCAAGACAAATAATAGGAACAGATTTGGTCAGAACTGGTGGACTCAAAGAACAGGTATGCCTAAAAGAAATAACTTTGTTACTTGTTATAAGTGCAACAATGCAGGTCACACAGCTAGACAGTGTAGAGCTGAACTTCTGAGGTACAAGAACAGAAATAGTAGTATGAACAGGTCCAAGGATCAAGGCATGGATAAGAACAGTGACAGGAACAAGGACAGGAATATTGAAAAAGAGTTCAAGAGAAGGCCCGACAAGGAAATTGTAGACGCTGATGATGATCAGTGCCTAATGGGAGTTTTACTCCCACCCTTGTTTTAATCACCTCATCAGGAGGTGGGGGAGGGACTAAGCTAAGAGGCTCATTCTTAGTCCCGAGCCCCAAAGGTGACCCTTTGCCATTGATGACAAAGGGGGAGAGATATGAGTAAGGGGGAGAGCTTCAAATGAAGAGGAAAGCTTCAAGTCAGGGGGAGCAAAACTTCAAAGGCAGATTCTCAGTTGTTAGCATAGTTGGTTTCAGTTTTGGCTCTTGAGAAGTGTTTTCAGTAAAGGTTTGCCATCAATGACAAAGGGGGAGATTGTTGGCAATTTTGGGTACCTTGGGTACATTGCCTTTGCTCAAGTGTAGAAGTTGTCATTGATGTCAAGAAGCTCTTGAAGGATTCTGATTTAATGTCAAAGAATTTGGGGTTTTGATGAAGGTTATTCGAACATGGACAGTGAGTTTCCAAGAAGATCATAGTGGCCCATTTGCAAAAGATCAAAGAAAAAGACAAGTAAGAAAAGTGTTTACAGCAGGCAAGAAAAACTGTCACGATTTCGCGACATGTTAGAGGAGAGAGAAAGAGCTAGCAAAACTGTCGTGATTTCGTGACATGTTAGAGGAGAGAGAAAGAGCTGGCAAAACTATCATGATTTTGCGACATGTTGGAAGAGAGAGAAGAAGTAGGAAAAACTGTCATGATTTCGTGACATGTTGGTAGAGAAGAAGAGCAAGGTGGAAAGTGTCACGATTTCATGACATGTCGCATTTTCGCGACTCGAAAAGTGCAGGAAGGCAGAGAAGGAAAAGTGTCGCGATTTCGTGACACATTGCCAGGAAAGTTGTACGGACGAAAAAGTGTCGCAATTTCGTGACATACTATAGGAGAGAGAATCCAAAAGAAAAAGTGTCACGATTTCGTGACATAATGCAGAAGAGAGAGTCCGCAGTGTGAACTGTTGCGATTTCATGATAAGTTCGAAGAGAGATAAAGTATCTTGAAAAGTGTCACGATTTCGCGACATGCTGCAAAGTTCCAAGTGAGAATAGTCATGATTTCGTGACATGCAGCAAAGGGAAGAGTCTGAAATGAGAAGTGTCACGATTTCGTGACAGGCTGCAAAGAAAGCGTACAAAAGCTGAAAGCGTCGCGATTTCGCGACAGGATGAAGGAAAAGCGTACGGATGCAGAAAGTGTCATGATTTCACGACAGGCAGTAGAGAAAGCAGACGAAAGCAGAAGTGTCACGATTTCACGATAGAAATAGTAAGCAAGGTTTCATCAGCAGAAGTGTCACGATTTCATGACAGAAACTGAAAGCATGTCTTCCATAGGTGAAGTGTCATGATTTCATGACAAAAGCAGAGAGGAAGGCTATGAAGACAAAAGTGTCACGATTTCACGATAGAAGTGAAGACGAAGTCTGCAGAGGCAGTAGTGTCATGATTTCATGACATGTTCTAGTTTCACGGGCGTAAGGCAGAGAAAAGCATAAGGCAGCGAAAGTGTCACGATTTCGCGACATGTTCCATTTTCGCTAGTGCAAGCCGAGAAAAGGTTGAGAAAGCGAGAAATGTCATGATTTCACGATAGAAGTGAAGATGACGTCAGTAGAGGCAGAAGTGTCGTGATTTCGCGACAAAAGCCATAAGATAGTGTACGGTTGCAAAGGTGCCACGATATCACGACATGTTGTAGTTTCATGGTAGAAGCTACAGAGGAGTTGCAGAGGCAATGAAGCCGACAAAGTTAAATTTGGGCCGACAAAGATTAGGGTTTGTGGCCAACGTAGTTTTAGGATGTGCAACCGACTAAGATCAAGGTTTTAATCTTGAAAGTGTTAGTATAAAAGGAGGGCTTCTTGGAGAGTTTAGCATCGATCGAAGTGTGCGTTCGAAGAGCGACGTTCACAGATAGAGTGTGGGGGTGAAGTTTGATCACTGATAAGTAGAGTGTGAAATTCGAGAGCAGTGTACAGAGTGCATTTCATCGAATCTTCTAAGTGAGAGAGATTGCAAGGAAGTAGAGTGTGCGAAGACGATGCTGCTATGATTGCGTAGAGGTGCAAAGGTCGAAGTTCGATCAAGTGCAACTATGATTGCGCAAAAAGAGCGAAGGACTGTGTTTTTATGTAGAACAAAGAAAGAGGACAAGGACATTTGTGCCAGACCGAAGGACTGTGTTTGGTGCAGATCATAGAAAGAGATCGAGGACATTTGTGCTAGATCGAAGGACTGTGTTTAGTGCAAATTTGAGGACCAGCTTTGGAGGTGAAAGAGTTGAGGACAGAGGTCTCCAACTAGAGCAGGGAGGACAGGTGTCTTCTGTGGATAGAGTTCCATTTGCTAAGGGCAGCGGAGGCAGAGGTTTTCTAGAGGATCACCAGCCAGAGTAGAGCTAGGGGATTGGTGTCTCCTGTGGGTTGGTGCCCATAAACATTGTAATCGGGAAAGGTATTCCTAGAAGTTGTTTGATAAAATTTAGTGAAATATTTTATCCGTGGAGTAGCCCACTTTGGGTGAACCACGTAAATTGTTGTGTCTCTTTGTGGATGGTGTTCTGTGCATTGCTTTGATTATTGCTATTGATACTGCTATCTATACACTGCATAATATTGAATTGAAAGTTGAATTGAAGGAAAAAGTAAAAAGTGGTCTTATACTGTTCAACCCCCCTCTTAGTATAAGCTTGTGTTCTTCATTGGTGCCCCAGGAGGGTCCAATGGGGACTTCTTCGGCTCCTTTTCCAGGGAGTAGCAGCTCATACGCAGATTTGTTTAAAGAAAAATCTCCTCCAAAGAACGACGAAGCTCAAAAAATGGCATATAAAATGCTCTTCACGGCTACTGGGAATAGGTCGACAGCACATCGTGTGAATGGATGTTTGCCGCAGGCCGAAACCAGGCCAAAAATTGTCATCGAGCCAAGTATGGTTGAAGAATCAGTCATTTACAGAGCTAATCACGATTTAATCTGCAAGTTCATGGGTATACGTCCTTCCCTAAATTTTTTGCACTCTTGGATCCGCCAAAACTGGGAGCCTCACGGTGAGTATTCATTGTGGTTTATTAGCAATGGATATTTTATTGTTAGCTTTTCATCTTTGGTCGATAGAAATAGGGCTTTCGAGTCAGAGAAGAAAAATCATGGCCCGACAGGGCTATTTGTTCAACCATGGAGAGTGGGATTCGATCCCCGAGTTGAACCTACTACTGTCCCAGTATGGATCCGACTATATGCTCTTCCAATGGAATTCTGGAGTGAGCAGGTGTTGGCAAGGATTGGCAATTCTATTGGAAGACATCTGGGTGTTGCCAGAGACACAATTGAAGGGAGCATGGCGGTGTATGCAAGAATATGTGTGGAGATGGATCTCAGCCAGCCTTTGCCGACAGAGATGGAAATTGAATTGGCAGGTCTCTCCTGGATTCAACAACTGGACTATGAGGCCCTACCCTTTAGATGTAGGGTTTGTCACAAACATGGACATTTGGCCCATTTTTGCCCTAATAATATGAATGCTAAAATGGAGGCCCCTTTAGGAATGCCAAACCTGCCTAAAGAGGATAAGGCAACACTTAATAAAGATTCTAATAGCACCGTTCAGGGCCAGGAAGCTCGGAGAGAGGGTTTTGAACAGCCCAGAAGAAAAATACGGACAAAGAAAAAAAAGGGAAAGGAGCAATCCCATCTCAGACCTGCCAATAGGTATGAGATATTTAAGTCACTGGTTGACGAAGAGGAACAATTTATGGAGGGCATGGAGGGTAATAAGGAAAATTCTAATATTCCCGTGCAACTCCCCCTCTCATCTCCTCCCGTCATACAACAGGTAGTTGAACTCTGTGAGGTATCACAGCCAGTGTGTTCAGGGGCTTTAGTAGTGCATAACCAGGAGCAGACAGTATCTCAGGATGTCAGCATGGGAATAGCAGAGAAGAACAGGGAAAGGCCAACTTTGGGGATAACCCAGGTAGAAAAAAGATCAAAAAATAGCAATTCTCAGGGAGTAGGTAGAAGATCCAATAAGGAGTTGCTAGCAGTCCAAGGAGACAAACTGATCACGGGAGGATCGGTGAGGCCAATAGACTCTTATTGCTCCCAGGGTAACCAATGATTATACAATCATGGAATGTGAGGGGTTTAAACAGTAGAACCCATCAATCTGTTGTTCGAAGACTTTTAGAGAATCGTAATACTAATTTTTTGCTTTTACAGGAGACTAAGATGTCATTAGATCTTATGTCCAAAATAGTCAACAAAATTTGGAGGGGTGTTGGTCATATGGATGTGGCTGCCCAAGGTGCCTCAGGGGGGATTGTTACTCTGTGGAACTCTCTTGAATGGTCTGCAATAGAACATCTTGCCTGGAGGGGTGTTCTCACTTCTCTTTTTAGGAATAATGTCACTGCGGAACACGTTCTAATCACAAACTTTTATGGGTCTCAAAACCTAGAGGGTCAGAGGCGGCAGTGGAAGGCTGTGCATAACATGCGAACCTCAAGGGAAGATCTAGACTGGATTATAGCGGGGGACTTTAACGCTAAATTATCTTCTAGAGATCAGGAAGGGGGAACACCATTTTTGGACTCAGGGGACCGTTTCATGATTGCCCAAGTCCAGGCTTTGCACTTAGTGGACATTAAATGTCCTGGCATTAACTACACTTGGACTAATAAAAGGCGGGAGCCACATAGCAGGAAGGTTAAGCTAGATCATTTTCTGGTTTCAGAGGAGGCGTTTGTAAAATGGAATATAAATTTTTAGATTTTAGAAGGCCCAGTTTCAGATCACTGTCCCATTCTCGTTGGAAGGCGGGACTAGGATGGGGCAGCATCACAAACCTTTCAGATTTGAGAATTTTTGGCTTCAGAAAGAAGAACTTCGGGAGAAAATTCCATAGTGGTGGGAAGAAGGCCGCCCAACTTATGGGAGAGCAATGTTCAGAATCCACAAACAACTACAATATGTCAAAACTCAGTTGAAGTATTGGAGGCGTGCTAATAAAATAGACTTCCAGGCCCAAAGAGCTCCTTTGGTGGCCAGATGGGATGAGGTCCAAAAATAGTTCAGAGAAGGAGTAATTACAGACCAGCTCAAAGCTGAGGATGATGCCCTGCGTACAACGGTTGAGGACATTGACAACCAGGAGGAGACCTATTGGAAGCAGAGAGCAAGAACCACCTGGTTATTAGAAGGGGACAGAAATACAAAATTCTTTCATCGGACTGCTTGTGCTCGAAGACAGATGAACAAGATGGAGGCCCTTCAAGATGAGAACGGTCATTCCTTTGATACACTTCCAGGTATGCATTCCCATGCTATGGATTATTTTTCTAAGCTTTTTAAGGAAAGTGTGGTACAAGATGTAGAGGCCCAAAATGAAGTTATTTCTGTCATACCTGCTGTTATTTTTGAGGATGAAAATCAGGCCCTCCTCAAACCCATTGATAGAGATGAATTGAAAACTGTGGTCTTTGGAATGAGCACTGGTAAAACTCCAGGTCCAGACGGCTTCCCAATTGAGTTTTTTTAGGCTTTCTCGGACTACTTAGAGGAAGATGTAATGGTTGTTGTAGAAGAGTCCAGAGAAAATAAGAGAATGCTTAAAGCTATAAACCACACTTTCATTACCTTAATTCCAAAAGGGGAGGAGGGGGTTCATATTTCAGATTATAGGCCTATTGCCTTATGTAATGTGTTGTACAAAATAATCACAAAGGTAATGGCTGAGCGCCTAAAACCTCTTCTTCACAACATTGTCTCCTCTGAGCAAGGGGGTTTTGTTGAGGGACGACAGATTCTGGATGGGGTGGTTGTGGCCCAGGAAGCAATCCATTCAATGCACACTTCTGGTAATAAAGGGATGTTCATAAAACTGGACATGTCAAAGGCTTATGACAGGGTTGAATGGAGTTTCCTGGCTAAAATGATGGCAGCCTTTGGTTTCTCTCAGGACTGGATAGAGTGGGTCATGAGCTGTGTCTCTTCCCCGACTTACTCTGTGCTAATCAAGGGCCTTCCTTCGCAACCTTTTGGAGCTACTCGGGGACTGCGCCAGGGGGATCCATGTTCTCCTTATCTTTTTCTCATTTTGGCTGAAGGTCTTGGCAGACTTTTCTTGAGGAGAAGACAGCAAGGTAGATTATTGGGTATCAGGGTGGGTGACGAAGTTTTAACGCACCTGCAGTTTGTGGATGACACTGGTTTGGTGGGAGTGGCCAGCTTCAGGGAAGCAAGAATGATTAGGGATACTCTTAATGTCTATCTCAGGGCTACTCAACAGGTCATTAATGACAAGAAATCCAAAGTGGTTTTTTTTAATCTGGAGCAAAGGCTTCAGAACAGAATTTTAGAAATCCTGGGATTCACAAGGACTTCTCTCCCAGTGGTTTACTTGGGGGTCCCCTTGCACTTTAAGAAGCTAAAATTAGACACATGGAGGAATCTTCTGGAGTGTATCAAGGACAGAATTAATCACTGGTCTCACAAGTGGTTAAGTTATGGTGGCAGATTAACGTTCTTACAGTCAATCATTCAAGCCATGCCAATTTACAAATTCTCTATCCTGGCTGCCCCGATTACAATATGGAAAGAGTTGGACAGGATGGCTAGAAAGTTTTTATGGGAAGGAGCAAAGGGAGAGAGAAAGTGGGCCTTAGTGGGCTGGGACAAAGTTACCCAGCCCAAGGTTAAAGGAGGTCTGGGTTTGAGAAAATCTAAGCTGAATAATAAAGCTTTGGCTGGAAAGTTGTACTAGAGATGGATCTCCCAACCCACCTCCCTTTTTAGTAGAATCCTAACTAGAAAATACCTGGGACAGGCCAACCCAAATGATGTAGCTCGCATCCCCTTGGATGGTACTGGGTCCCTAGTTTGGCAGGCTCTCAAGTTAGGGTCTCAGGTTGTTAAAGACCGCTTATTTTGGAAAGTGGGAAGAGGGGAGAAGGCTCATTTTTGGATAGATTCTTGGGATCAGTTCCCACCCATCATTGCTGAATTTCTAGAATTACAACCAATAAAAGCAGCCATTGAAGCCAAGGGATGGATCCGTATTGAAAGTTATTTCACAACTACTCAACTGGGGGAGTGTAAGTTTAAGCAGTTCAAGAAGTTGGATGAGTGGCCCATTTCAATCCCTCCGGATTTGACTCCCATCATGACTAAAATTTTGACAGAAATATTTCTTACAGGGGGAGACGTGGAGGATGAATTAGCTTGGGGCTTTGGGAGTCTTGGCGTCTATACAGTAAAGGACGGATATGACAACATTCTCCCAGAGCCCCCCCTCATACTTTTCAGGTTGAGGACTGGAGGAAAATCTGGCACTCTAAAGGCTGGCCGAAAGTTAACTTTTTTTCCTGGCAGTGCATGCACAATGGAATCCTCACTTTTGATAATCTCAGATCAAAAGGTATCATCGGCCCTTCTCAATGTGTACTATGCTACAAGAGCGAGGAAACTGCTGACCATTTGCTGTTTGGTTGCCCTTTCACCCGACAGATTTGGCTGCGTTGGTTTGCATACTTTAGAATTCAAGTAAGTGATGACCTGAACCGGATGAATATCTGGGCAAAATGGCAGAAAGGTAGATTCAAATCTAAAGCTCTTCGTATTGGCTGGGAGCTCGGTTTAAGCTTTATCTGGTGGCAAGTATGGCTGGAAAGAAATGCCAAAATTTTTAGAGAAACTTTTACTGCTCTAGACGGGGTTTGGCAGACCATTTGGAGCAAGGTTACCGAAACTGTGGCTGTTCATGCTGAGGAGGAAGCTCAAATTGACATTGGAGCTATGGAAGAACGCGTTGAACTGCAAGAGGGACAGGACAAAAATTGTTGGAAACCTCCCCCTGAAGGTTGGATTAAAATCAATACTGATGGAGCTGCAAAAGGCAATCCGGGTAGAGCCAGAATTGGAGTGGTGTGCCGGAACCATGCTGGGACTGTGCTCTATTGGGAATTGCAAGGCCTGGGAAGAACCACTAACAATGAAGCCGAAGCCATTGCCATCAAGTCTGCTTCTGTTTGGGCAGTGAAACATGGCCACCGCAAGATTATTCTTGAATCAGACTCGCAAATAATGGTTGGAGCTCTAGACTGCATGAGGAACTTTGATCTGAAAGCTTGGAGGTTGAGGGCTCTTGTTACCCAAATTAAGGAATTATGGAAGGAATTGGAGGACGTGATCCCAGTTTATGCGAGTAGAGATTTGAACAAAGCGGCTGACTTTCTGGCTAAGATGGGTGCGGAAAAGGAGGTTGGAGTTCAGTTGCACAGTGACATGGATATTGAGGATGAGGTGATTAGGCAGGGTCTTGAAAGGTCCTTGAGCCAATGATCAAAGAAAAAGCAAAGGGAGGAAAGTTGTCATGATATCGTGACATGTTGCGCCATCGCGGCCACTGGAGGAATGTTGTCACGATATCGTGACATGTTGCGCCATCGCGGTCACTAGAGGAAAGTTGTCGTGATATCGTGACATGTTGCACCATCACGGTCACTGGAGGAAAGTTGTCACGATATCATGACATGTTGCGCCATCACGGTCACTGGAGGAAAGTTGTCATGATATCGTGACATGTTGCACCATCGCGGTCACTGGAGGAAAGTTGTCACGATATCGTGACATGTTGCGTCGTCGCGGTCTCTGGAGGAAAGTTGTCATGATATCATGACATGTTGCTCCATCATGGCCAAGGGAGGAAAGTTGTCATGATTTCATGACATGTTGCTTCATCGCGGCCAAGGGTGGAAAGGTGTCACGATTTCATGACTTGTTGCTCCATCGCGGCCAAGGGAGGAAAGTTGTCATGATTTCATGACATGTTGCTTCGTCGTGGCCAAGGGTGGAAAGGTGTCACGATTTCGTGACATGTTGCTTCATCATGGCCAAGGGTGGAAAGGTGTCACGATTTCATGACATGTTGCTTCGTCGTGGCCAAGGGTGGTAAGGTGTCGCGATTTCGTGACATGTTGCTTCGTCACGGTCAAAAGAGAAAAAGTGTCACGATTTCGTGACATGTTGCTTCGTCGCGGCCAAGGGTGGAAAGGTGTCACGATTTCGTGACATGTTGCTTCATCACGGCCAAGGTTGAAAAGTTGTCATGATTTCGTGACATGTTGCCTCATCGCGGCCAAGTGAGGAAAGGTGTCACGATTTCGTGACATGTTGCATCGTCACGGCCAAAGGAGAAAAAGTGTCACGATATCGTGACATGTTGCATCGTCACGACCAAAGGAGAAAAAGTGTCGTGATATCGCGACATGTTGCATCGTCACGGCCAAAGGAGAAAAAGTGTCACGATTTCATGACATGTTGCTTCGGCAAGGCCAAAGGAGAAAAAGTGTCACGATATCGCGACATGTTGCATCACCACGACCAAGGGAGAAAAAGTGTCACGATTTCGTGACATGTTGCTTCGTCGCGGCCAAAGGAAGAAAAAGTGTCGCGATATCGCGACATGTTGCATTTTCATGGACAAAGGAGAAAAGTGTCGCGATATCGCGACATGTTGCATTTTCGCGGCCAAAGGAGAAAAGTGTCGCGATATCGCGACATGTTGCATTTTCGCGGCCAAAGGAGAAAAGTGTCGCGATATCGTGACATGTTGCATTTTCGCGGCCAAAGGAGAAAAGTGTCGCGATATCGCGACATGTTGCATTTTCGCGGCCAAAGGAGAAAAGTGTCGCGATATCGTGACATGTTGCATTTTCGCGGCCAAAGGAGAAGAAGGAAAGAGGGTCGCGATATCGCGACTAGTTGCATCAACTGATCATGCCGATCCCCTTGTTAGCTAGTTAATGGTTCAAGAGATTTGGCTCCATTGCAAATCTTCTTTTACTATTGTAAGCATGTGTTCTCTCTGATTTCTGCTGGGAAGTGTCTCTTCCCAAATTGTAATTGTTCTTTGTTTTAATACAAGTTTTTTCAAATTTTTCAAAAAAAATATTTGATTGTGGAAACATGGCTCTTTCAGGAGGATAAGGAATATATTTGATAGGAAAATATCTTTGATAAAATTTTAATTAACCTAACAACAAATATAATATTTTAGTATTTTAGTGGGAGTCATCATCAGTAGAAGCCACATAGCTTATTAAGTAAAAAACATGAATGTGTTTAATGGTGAGGACTTTTGAACTCAAAATAGGAGGTCCAAGGTTAAAATTTGAAAGGCATAGGTTGTACACTATGCCTCTATGATGACGATAAATAGTGACAACTGAAGCTTGGTTTCATTAAATTAAATTAAAAAATTTAATATTTTTTTGTTGAAGAAAAAGGGTTGTACTTGGGCCCCCACACTTAACAAATCACAACTCTCTCCTTTAGAGCTTGATAGTTCATAAAATCTCAATTATCATCTCAATTAAGATGCTATAGCTAAATTCCTACATCTTTTTTCATAAAAAATCTAAATTATTTATATTCATTTTTGGATGGATTTATGATGTATGAAGGAATGAGTGATCTGAGGTTTAGCAGGTGCGACCGAAGTGAGGGTTTGAATTTTTTGGGTAGTAATCTTAGCCAAGGCGGCAGAGGTAGAGTAGGTACGAAAGGGGTGGGTGGGAACCTCGAGCATTGATCAAGTGAGGATCCAGAGGAAGGCGGTCAGGCTACAGTAGATTTGGAGGCAGGCATCACATGGGGGCCCGGCCCTCCTCAGAAATACCCAGACAAAAAAGATATGAAGGAAAATGCAGGGCCCAAGAAGTGGTTGTCTTTTGCTAAGACTCTTAGAGGAAAAAGAAATGAGGTTCTCTCTCTTCTGCCCCTATTTCCAGTAAATAATAAAATTTCAGCCCCGACAAGTTCCATGAGCCCTTTTATTTTAATGGAAGAATTCTCCCTAGTAGGTAAATTTTTGGGAGGTAGGCTGGACATGGAGACTATCTGTTAAGATCCTGCTATAAAATAAACTCAAATAACACACTCTCACACAATTGCTTGGAAATAACTCACATAAACATCACATTAATATAACAAAAATTTGCATAAAGAACAATCTCACAATAGAACTGAATCGCGAGGCCTCTTCGAGGGGGCAACCTCCTTCAATACTTCATTAATTTTGCAAAATATGGTTACAATGGTGCCTTTTCGGGTATTTAAGGAGTTTCCTTCCAAGGTTGGCTTACATGCAAAATGCCACCTGGATTACATGCATAATGCCACCCGAATTACATGCATAGTGCCACTTTGAATTACATGCACAATGCAACTCGAATTACATGCACAATGCCACACGAATTACATGCACAATGCCACCTATCTACCATGTGTTACATAAAAAGGGTGCCATTTGTCATAGGAACTACCTAAGCTAAAACTTAGAACATTATAAAATATTAATCATGGGTACTACCCACATTCACTAAGAATTATTACATCAAGGAAGTTATTACATTAAGGGTTAGGATGAGATCCTAACACTATCAGGTCTTGGACGATGGGTAAATGACAATTGATAGGCAACTTGGAGTTGGTAGCTCTAACTCGAGGGTTCTTCATTATCCATTTTAACAATATGGAGGATGCTAACCGTATTTTAACAAGAGGTCCTTGGTTTTTGGACAAAAGGAGCCTTTTTATTAAATGATGGGGTGAAGATTTTGACCCTAAAAAGCAAAATATTAATATTACCCCTATTTGGGTTCATCTCCCGAGTCTACCTGCCTAGATCTTCAATGAATATTGGCTACAGGGCATAGCTAGAACTATAGGGGACCTGATATCCATTGACCATGCGACCTTGGCTAGGACAAGGATGACTCATGCATGAATCTACGTAAATGCTAATTTGGATAATGAATTTCCAAGTTTTATGGTGCTATATTATGGAGAATACTATCGAAAATAGTCGATAGAATACGAGAACAGATCAGAATTCTATTTAGAATGTAAAAATCAAGGAAATCTATGCAATCAGTGCCCTAACCTAGTAATGAATAGAGAAAAGTAGAAGCTGGGAATGCTAGATAGAGGAAATTTGAGGAGTTTCCCTGGAAGAGGTAATTTCAATCAGGAAAACTATTTCTACCAAAAAATAAAAGAGAGGGTGCAGGGTCCCAACAAGACAAAGGAAAATAATAGGTTGTTGGCAACCAAAATACTCAGGTAAGTTCCAATCCTCTAATTTCAAATAAATTTTCAATTCCATCCAATATGGGAGTAGGAGGATTATCGAAAGATATGGAAGCCCAGAACCTTTAGGCTAACCTTTCTGACTCTCTAGAATTCCCATCCAAGTTAGTATCCTCAAACCCTAATTTTGAAATTACTATAAGACCCATGGGCATCACAAATCCAAACCCTAATACCCGATCCCTAGAATCCCCATCCAAGTTAGGATCCTTAAACCCCAATGCTAAAAATACTTCAAGCTCAGTGGGCATCCTAAATCCAAACCCTAATATTGAAGAACTTAGGAAGAAATTTGAGGCATTGGAAAATAAAAAATATCATATCCCTAACATCATCACTAGGAGCCAGGTGAATCCTACTGAGGGGTCATCCCGCAGACCAAGGGAATACAGGAAAAAGGAGAAGATTTGGATGTAGGGGTGGAGATATGTGAAACTCTTCAGACTGAGGAATATGGTAGTTTGGTTCTGTAACAAATTGCCTCCCCCCAATTTAGTCCTAAATAAACTAGGAGCACTGTGAAATCTCCTATATATTTTGGCAATGAAAAAAGAAGAGGGAGAATATCAAATGCTGAGCTTAAAAAAATTAAAACTGATAATGACATTGCCAATGGAAAATAGAGAACCTTGTTTCAATATGTTATTCCGGGTTTTGAAGACAACAAATTAGGAAAACCCCCTCAAGGGAGGGGGAGAAGAAGAAATCACAAACAATCTAAATGAAGTTCCTCTCATGGAACGTGAGAGGTCTCAATGGCCTGCCCAAACACAGGGAAGTCAGTGCAATAAGAAATCAAGTGAATCCAACTATTATCATGTTGCAAGAAAAAAAAACTGATGAGATTCAATCCAAAAAAGTAGCAAAAAAATCTAGAATCAAGGGGATATGGTTTTCAAATTAGCTAGAGGAGCGTCTGGAGGCCTTATGACTTTGTGGGATCCCTGAATAGTAGAAGGCACCATTATTCAAAAATATGACATGATTATTAGTGTTTTCTTTAAGTAAATAAACAACAACAGGTCATGGATCCTTTCAAATATTTATGCCCCGACTTCAATTCAAGGAAGATCTCTACTATAGGAGTACTTAGGCAATCTAAGTGAAATATTCCATAATGTCCTATGGATTCTGGCTAGGGATTTTAACACTCCTCTTTACCCTTCAGATAAAATGGGTGGAAATGGACCACCTATCAGGAGCATGGATGAGTTCAATGACTTTGTGAACTCCAACATGTTTATGGATGTAAAACTTAGAGGAGTGAATTATACCTGGAGTAATCGGTGGATAGGGTGTCATCTCATTCAAGAAAGGCTTGACAAGTTTTTTCTATCAAAGGAGGCTACAAATCTGTTCGATGATTCTACCCTACAAGCCCTTCCTAAAATTGCCTCTTATAATAATCCCATTTTGTTGGAGATCCCTAAATATCTTTCCTTCAAAAACCTTTCATATTTCAATCTATGTGGATCAAACATTCCAGTTTCAGAGATAACTTAATTCAGTGGTGGCAATAGCCTGTCAGGGGTAGTGCAACTTTTAAACTTGCTGGAAAATTAAATTTTGTTAAGGAAAAGCTTCGAAATTGGAACAAAGAGGTATTTGGGAACCTCTTTGAAAATAAAAAATAGGTTGTTGAAAGTTTGAATATAATTTGTCAGAGGATTCAACATGGTGATGCTGATGAAACTACCAGGTAGGAGGAACAGATAAAACTAGCAGAGTTTCATAACATTTTGGCTTGTGAGGAAATCTATTGGAGGTAAAAATAAAGGGCTCTTTGGTTGAAATATGGAGATTCAAATTCCAAGTTTTTTCACCTCACCATGCTTAGAAACAAAATCAATAACAAGATAAAAATTTTAAAAAAAAGTAGATGGTTCTATTACTTAGGACTTAACAAAAATCATAAAGGAGGCAGTAACTTATTTCAATTCTATCCTTGGTCAAGAATAGCAGTGCAATGAGGAGACCAAAGATATTCTCTTGCAATCCATTCCTATCATAATAAAATAGGATATAAACCTTAAGCTTCTAGCTCTCTTTTCTTATGAGGAAATTAAAGAAGCCTTGTTTAGCATGGAGCCAGATAAAGCCCTAAAATCTGATGGCTTTCCCCCTTGTTTCTATCAATATTTTTGGGACATCGTAAGTGAGGATGTAATTTTTGCCGTCAGATAATTCCAAGCAAGCAATCATATCCCAAAAGGTCTCAACTCTACTTTTATTTCTCTAATTCCTAAGAAGCAAACCCCTGAATCTATGTCTGACTTCAGGCCAATCATTCTATGTAATGTTTCTTACAAGATCCTAACTAAAGTCATTGTAAATAGAATGAGATATGTTCTACCCCACATCATAGATCCGTTCTATGGAATCTTTTTCTAGGATAGGTCAATCTTGGATGGAGTTCTCACAATTCATGAAGCTCTGCACTCTACTCATAAGACTAACAGGTATGTTTTTACCCTCAAGCTTGATATGAACAAAGCATTTGATAGGTTAAATTGGGAATTTCTAATTGTTGTCCTCCTTAAGTTTGGTTTTCACCACCAATGGGTTAATTTGATCAAATAATGCATTTATAAAGCATGGTTCTCAATTTTGGTTAATATAACAATTGTTGGTTACTTTCAAAGTCACGGAGGAATTCGGCAAGGGGACCCTATCAGTCCCATGTTATTCATCATCGTGGTAGAAGCTTTAGGTATAACCATCAAAAATACTTCCAATTCAAGGCTAATATAAGGAATCAAGGCAACATCTCTCACTAGGGCTATTTCTCACCAATAATTCATTGATTATACCCTTCTATTGACTAAGGCATCGGTGGTTGAGGCCAAAAGAATTAAATACATCCTACAACTCTACGAGGATGTTGTTGGTCAGAAAGTTAATTTCAGTAAAAGAAAGTTATATTTCTTGAACACCCCCATTCAGAGGTAAGGAAGGATTGTAGAAATTTTAGGGTGTGATATAGCAAACCTCTCCACTTTGTATCTTGGTCTCCCTCTTTTCATTGGTTCTCCGAGAGAGTCAATGTGGGACAAGGTTATTGAAAAAATTCAAAAAAACTTGTTGGATGGAACTGCCATCTTCTATCTTAAGCAGGAAAGTTGACCCTCACTAAGGCCTCTCTTCAAAGCATTCCAGTCTATTTTCTCTTCATTTTCAAAGCCCCTATGAAGGTTTTCTAGAAAATTGAGAAACTCCAAAAAAAACTTTTATGGACTGGATCAGAGGAGAAAAAAAGGATACACCTTGTAGGATGGACCAAAGTGTGCAGACCCAGGGAAAATGAGGGCTTAGGTCTGAGGAGAATTGCTCATATGAATTTAGCTTTACTAGCTAATCAGGTGTGGCACCTCATTTTTGGTGAAGAAAATGAATGGAAAACTATCATCAAATGAAAGTATCTTCAAAATATAGAATTTCTAAGTGACTCAGTTCCAATTAGAGGTTCTGCTTTTTGGAAAGCAATTCTCAATTGTAAGGAAATCATCAAAAAAGGTTTAAGATGGGTTTTAGGCAATGGTGAGAGGATAAATTTCTAGAATTATAGGTGCACTAAGTATGAACCATTGACGCAATATCCTAACTTATCCTGAATCAGAGATATCATGAAAGAACTCATTGGAAAAAAAGTCTCTAATTATATGGTTGAGGACAGATGCAAAATGAAGTTGAAACAAATAAGGATTTAGGGATTTCAAGTGGAATCAAATGATCTTTGTAACATTATCGAGCAATGGTTTATCCCCATGAGACCCAAGGAATATCAAGTGACTTGGGCTCCTACGAAAAATGGGCAGTTCACTATTAAATCAGCTTACAAGCTTCTACTTGATGACAAGGATTTTTTCCTCCAAAAGGACTTAGTTTGGATAAAAAATTTAATTCCAAAAATTGTAGTCTTTTCATGGTTGGTTATCCAAGGAAGAATTCTAACCATTGATAATATGATGTGTAAAGGTATTTTTATCACTAATCATTGTTATCTGTGTAAGGCTAATTGGGAGACCATTTATCACATTTTCCTTGAGTGCCCTTTTTCCTTGACTGTCCTAAGTGGGATTTTTTAGGCCTTTAATATTTCTTGGGTTAAACCAGCCATCATACTTGATTTTTTTGTCCAGTGGTCTTGCCCATTTTTAAGCCAAATACTTAGATACATGTGGAAAATTTGTCTCAATCACTATCTTTGACAGGTGTGGTTAGAAAGGAACCATAGAGTCTTTAATGATTCTATCCATGATCATCAAACTATCATTGCCAGGATCTTATCCTTTGCCAATGAGAATGTGAACCTTATCCCTTTTGATAGTTGTAAACCTCATCTGTAGGAGACCACGATTGCTCAATATTTAAGCTTAACCTTGTTCTATGAGTCTGTGCCTAGGGTAGTCAACCCCAGAGCCAATGTTAAGTGTTCCCCACCTCCTACAGGTTGGTTTAAGCTTAATTTTTATAGAGCGGCTAAGGAAAATCCTGGAAAAGCAGATGCTAGTGACATTGTGTGAGATCATAATAGGAATATGATGCTTGAATTTTTTGAATATTTGGGAAAAAGGATGAACAACGAAGCTGAAGCTAGAGCTATGTGGAGAGGCCTTCAAATGACTCAAGACTTAGAAGGTAATTTTATCATATAAGGTGACTCTATGCATGTTATAAATCTCCTCAATAATTATAAAACACCTCCTTGGAGGATTAAAACAATTTTTGGAGAGGCTAGGATCCTTTTCCAGGGAAGACAGGATAGAAAATCCCAATGTGTCTTTCAAGAAGATAACAAAGTTGCTGATAAGATGGCCAATTTGGGTGTCGATGGTGACAGAATTTTTAAATGGGAAAATGGTATCCTAATTGAAGTAGAGGAGCTTATTCAACAAGAATGCCAAGAATGATAGTCAAATTTACCAATAGGGAAGGCACTGTAAGTTCGAAGGCTATGAGTATTCTTGTCTTTTTTTTTAAATGGACTCACAATAAAAATTATCCGAGCTATTAGTCTTGGTGGATGCTGCTTGGAAATACCACAAAGACTAATGGGTATAATCATATGTCAGATAACATGGCTCCTAGTCATCTTAGTAATTTGAGGTTGGTTGATAATCATAGGGCAGGAAAGAAACGACAATATAAGACTTCGAACCAGAGCCACGTGGACCACCAGATAGCCACCGCCATAAATCTAGCCAGCAAGTTCACTTCTCCAAGGCTGATTGGCCAAGATGGGATGTGGTCCCAAAGTATGCCATATACGAAAGAAATTAATTACCAAAGAATTATTAAGAGTAACTGTAAATACAGAGCTTGTGGGAGTTTTTTTCATTACTCTGCTATGTGTATCTACAGCTTTTTTTTTCTCCATTGTTTCAAGGAAGGGATATGTGTCTGTTTCTTTTTTTGTAATTATGATGCAGGTGTGTTTTCTAGAGGTATACCCAAAATGTTGTATGGGAATTTTCTTTTTGATAACAGGCTATGTGCCTTACCGGATGTAATGGCTTTGGGGACATGTAGATCTTACATATATAGGATCCTTAGTAAGGACATGTTCATCAATAGCCCTGGGATGATTTTTGTAAAAGGTTTTGGGTCAACCTGTAAAACCCGGTATTAATGCTATAGTATCTTATCTACAAAAAATATATATATTCATTTTTGGATCTTATTCAATTTTCCTTGTAAATACAAATATTCAGCATCCTTCTTTTTGATATTTTCCAAAAAATTCTTTAAGAGTGAAAATCCACTAAATCACCTTTCCATATATATGAACTAGAGAAATAGCATTCCATTCTCATAGAGAGGAAGATAAAATCGAGTCAATGAATAATTAAAGTAGCCTTCAAAATACCAAAAATCCACCTCTATTGTATATTTATTACATCTTAGTAGAGTAATATTTCCAAAACTTTGTGTTATCATAGACTACTTTACCATATCTAGACTCTTAGTTTCCTTCCCGAAACATAAGTGCAACCACAAGAACTATAATAAATTGTTAAGTAGTCTCAAATAATTGAGATTTACAATCCAAACTATATCACATAATCCAACAAAGAACCAACAACTCAATATAATACATTCATCCATGGCATCCATCTAATGTCATCTTCTTTTGCTTCAACATACAAAACTTCTACTCACTTCAAAAAATCATAGTTTACTTTACCAAATTTTGACTATTAGTTTCCTCCAATGATTTGATCTATAAATGGATACTCTAAAATATTTGTAGTACTCTAGAACATTATTTTGAATTTGATATTTTATATTTTTCTTGTCAGTTTTAGCTAAACTTACTACTTCCTCTTACCATGGAAAAGAAAATTTAACTTCACAATCCTCTATTAAATCCCCTCTATTATCTAGCCTATCTACACATTTTTTCTCTTCCCCTAATGAATATATAAACATAATTTTATTCAAACTCTATAGCAAGGTCTTGTATTTCCACAATGATCTCTTGTATGATCCATAGAGCCTTTAACTTTCTCAAAATTGAATTTATTACTATTAATGAATTACCTTTCATCCATACTATATTCCATTTCATTTTTCTACATATTTTAATCCTTCCAAATCCACTAAAGCTTCAACTTCATTGTTTATCTTAAATCCACTATTGAAAACATAATATGATAAAATCTCACCCGTATTATTTTTTATTATTTCTCCTACTAGTATTGTTCTTATATTTCCTTTAGAAGCTCCACCAAAATTTAATTTGATCAACTCTACTTTTGGTGGTTTCCACTTTATATTTTGTTCCTACCTTTTTTTTTCTCTTATACCCAACATCATAATTCTATTTGATGACTTGAATCTATCTATCAAGTCTCTTTGCTTCAAAATTAGGGATTGGGTGAGTTGATAGGGTTGGTTTAGACTCCTCTATGGCTAAACAAATATTTCTTTTCTTTACCTCTAAATTTTTTTCCTTTCCTTTAAATATTATTTTGTTATTTTTCATACATATAGCCCAAAGTATTTCAATCTCAATATCATCATCATCAATATCATCCTTAAGGTCCGAGGTGTAGACCAATTGGTTCATCCAAATCCCATAAGGGGGGCAGAGGTCCAAGGTTCAAATCTCGAGCCTCGTCGGACTAAATGCTTGTCCCTTTCCTGGTGCTTTTAGCGACGTAAAATTTTTAAAATGATTGTGGCATGGTGGTTATAGGGGTGGACTGCATGAAGATCTGTGTGGCGGCTTCCGAGGTGGACTGCACAAAGATCTGTGGCAGCCATAAAAAGCTGGACAGCCTACCCGGATTTGTGGTGGCTACCGATTCCACCATGTAAATTCAAAAAAAAAACAAAATATATATATATATATCATCCTTAGTATCAATACGAGCATCAACAACAACCTCAATATAATTTAGAGAAGGAAATAAAAAGGGAAACTTAGTTCAAAAAATTCATGAAATACAAGAATTAGAAAAAAAAATATGAAGGAAATGAGTTCAAAGATCTTATAGTAAAACTCTCTAAATATGTACATTTTCAAATAATTCTAAATATACTAATGTTAAAATTTCTATAGAACATCAGGATACAGAAGGAGAAACTCTAGAAAGATAAGGTAAGATCAAGACCAAAAGTAAAAAAAATAAAGTAAAGAAATATGAATTTGAATTTGAATTTGTATTAATTTCCATCGGTGACCAAAAGAGGTCAATAGGACTGTAAAGTAAGACATATACAAAGCAATGGGAGTGCCTAATGCAGCTCCAGAGAAAATAAATTACGAAAAATAGTAAACAGGATGACATGTGATTTACAAGATCTGTGGATCAAGGATTATTCCCAACATTCAAGGCTGAAGAGAAGTGAGTGATGTAAGAGTTGGATGTCATCGTAGATGTTCTTTTTTGGAGTCTACGATGAGTTGATCTTGTTGTATCTCTGTGATCACCCTAGCACTTCCTGGTCATGGCCTCTGGAGGCTAGAAGAATGAAGTGATAAGATGGGATCCTGTTATCTTCTGCAAACTATTACTAAGTAGTTCTTTCCTGAGATTGAATAATTCTTGGATGAAAAGGGCAATGCATCTTTGATCTTCATAATTAATCCAATATTTTAGTGTATGGGTATCTATAATTAAGCAATAATATCTACCTTGTATATCGTAGTAGACAGTTTAGGTGAAAATTAAATGCTCCTGAGATTCCACCTCAAGACTGCACAATATGCAAATACATTGATCTCTAGGGAGGTGATAATCTATCTCAATACGCAACTGGTGGGAGCAAACTCGTAGCTGAGCTAGAGAAAACCTGAGGTTGTGTGACATCTATATCAAGTTATATTTTGGAGTAGTGATCAATCCATTCTCTAATTGGAGATAAAAGTGAGAGTAATGGAGCAATTTTGGTGAAAGAGGTTCTTTTGGATCAATCCAAGTACTTTTTATATATGCTGATTAAATCTCATCTCGAATATCCTTATTGGAGTATGGTGCATTAATTTATGCTTTAGTAGGAGGAGATCTCATGATATCTAGGCCAAGAGATTAAAGTAGAGTAGTGGTCTGAGCATACCAACAATTCTTGATCCCTTGATTTTCCAACTGTATTGAGGATTGTAGTGCTAAATATGCATATCTTTTCATGTCCAGCATATAATGAAATCTACATAGTAAAGAGACAATAAGAAATATTGCTATTGTAAGCAATGGATGAGCACCAAACTCATCTAGAATGATGGGATGTGGAATAGTTCTTTTGGAATGAATGAACTTGGACAACATTGAGATGAGGACCCTTTCAATACGAGACCAACCCAACTATTTGAGGCTAGGGCCTCAAAATTCATAGTCATAGAACAGTGTAGGGGTAACAAGAGTGTGGAAGAATTTGATCTTCGTACTGATGTCCTAAAATTGGATCTAGAAGCATTGCTTATTCAAAGAGGCTAGGGCAGCATAACCTTTTTTTAACCTTGCTTGATATGTAGGGATCAAGTTGAAGGTAGGTCCTATGAAAAGAACTCTCAAGTATGTGTACGATGTGACAATATCAATAGCCTTACCTTTATATGTGATGTGAACAAAAGAGAGATATTTATTGGGTAGGTTGAATGTCATGATTTTGTTTTCTAAATATTAACTTCTAATCCATGTAAGTCATAGTATGTGCCAAGTATATCCAACTATTGTTGAAGTCCTTCTATTGTACGTGAAATTAGGATAATGTCATTAGTAAATAGCAAAATGGCAATAACACTACCAAAAAGTAAGCAACCTGTACTCTTAGCCAGAGAGTCCATAATGAGCACCTCCAATTCATCAATATATAGTCCAAAGAGTGTAGGTGAAAGTGGGTAGCCCTGTTTAACCCCAATAGTACTATGAACATTTTTTTTTTGAGAGATCCAATTTTAACTTGTCCAGTGATTTTTTCATATAAGGTCATAACCAATAGAGTAACCTCCTCTAGAATTCTTAGATCCTTCAACCTCTAAAGTAGTAACTATCTGGTAACAGTATCAAATACTTTTCTGTAGTCAACAAAACAACAATAGATCCTACATTTATTGGCTTTGGCTTCTTCAATGATAGCTCTAAGAGTCAGAATGTGATCACATGTACGATAATTTCTTCTAAAATCTGCCTACCCCTTTGCACAAATTTTCTTAGCCTCAACAAAATCAAAGATAAAAACATCAAGCACTATTGCAAATAGATAAAAAAATATCAAGAAAATACATAAGAAGAAATAAAAAAGAGATACAAATAAAAAAATTACCTAAACAAGAGGCTGATGGGTCACATGTTCCAAAAAAAAGAATAAATATGGAGATTGAATATGAAGATGAATATTGAACACCAAATTCTTCAATAATCAAATAATATAATACAGGGGTGTTGAGGAATATTACATTATTTGGTACATGCAAATGTATCCCCATGGTACCTTCATGGTACAATTATAAATATGTAATATATTAGGTTTAAGTCTATAGTTTAGTGATTGATTTATATTTTCCCTTTTATATAAGTGTTAATGTGTAAGAAATGCACCAGTGTCATGTAAGAGTGCAATGTGCAGGAAACACACAAGTGTCATCTAAGTTAGAGTGCAATATTAGATTAATAGAATGTGCAAAAGTGTTATATATGTAAGTAAAAATATATATAATGTGAGAATGTACACACGTGTCTTATATTAGGAGTGCATGTAGAAGTGCAAGAGTCATGTAGATGTATCATAGAGTCAAGTGTCCATGTAAGAAGAAAGTAAAGAGTCTAGTATGCAAGTGCCAAGATGATAAGCCAAAGGTCATGGGACTTGTCATATGAAGAGCAACAGTCAAGTACTCAAAGAGTCACATTAATATGGCTATATTATGGAGACAATACTCCATAAGAATGTAATTTGAATATTAGATTACAAAGTTGTAACATGAAGAAAAGTAATAAAACGTGTATATAGTTTTTAGAGCAATTAATATTGTAAGTTTTTCTTTAAGATAGTTCATGAATGACTTAGGTATTTTACATTCAAATTTGATATACATAAGTAAATGTTATTTTCTTTATTATATTGGCCTTGATATACATATTAATTTGGTCATATATTATTCTACTCTTATATTATTATTTTGACCTTTAATATTATGGCTATTTTATATTGGGACCTATGATATTTTGTGGTAATAAGGATTAAAAAGTCAATAGTGGTATCAGAGCTAGAGTTAATTTGTAGCCACAATTATCAGTATTTAACTTTATCCACTTTTGATAAAGTTAATTTAGATTCTGCCCACTTTGAGGGCAGTGCAAACTTGGGCTCTAATTTTTAAAGGTTTTTTTAGTAGAATATTAAGGGGATAAGGATTTAGTCACCCTAATTTGGATGCTAGAGTCTTTCCACTTGGTTGAAAAAAAAATAGTGAAGACAAGGACTCAACTACATTAAAAAAAATGACTAGATTAGGAGAAAGTTGGACATTTGATAGAGGAATACAACTCAAAATAAAAGTTGGATATTGAAGATTGAGGAAGAACCAACTCAGGATAATGTTGGTCATTCAGGGACATTCAGAGCCACCTTGATTTTTATGTTGCATTCTCTATCAAGGAGGAGAATCATATTGGGTTCTTATTTGTGACCTGAGATATTGAAGATTTTAGATAGACAGAGAAGAGAAACATAGCTACAAATATTTGGAAAGAGATTGGGAAAGAGATAGAGAAGCATTCAAATATTCCTATAGAGATAGAACATTCAAGCTTCCTATATGAAATAGAGAAGCAAAGCAAAAAGTAGTAAGAAAATAGAGTACAGAGAATAGAAGAAAGCACATGGAGAAAAGAAAAATAATAACTATAGAGAAGATGAATTATAGAGTAGAGATAAAGAATTTTGCATCAAATACAAGGCCAAGAAGCCTTCATTGAAGAGAAGTTATGAAAGATATCTGCATTGAAGAAAAAGTTTCTTAGAGACCTACATTGAAGAAGAAGGTCCAAAGAGGTCTACACTGGAGCAGATACCAAAGAAACTTGCAATATTTAAGGATGCCCAAGAGCCCTTAATTATTGAAGAATCCCAAGAGATCAATGTAATAGAAAATGTCCAAAAGATCCTCATATAAAAAGAATTACAAATAGCCAGCGTAAGAGCATATATAATGTGTTAGTGATATCTTTATAAGGTGCTAGAGAAAGCACACATAAAGCTAAATAAAGTTTATATAAAATATTGGAGAAGGATTGTAAGCACTATCAAAGTGCTAAATGATCCAAATCTCCAAAAAGTGAGAACACATCAATAATCAGGGATTATTTGCCTAAGCACTAGGGAAAACTAGTAAGCTATTCATATTTGAACAGAGAAGAAGGGTGAACCAAAAGGTTACCCATCTGAGAATAGAACCAAACATTTAGACATCTAATAAAAATAAAATAAATGATGTTGAATCATTGTAAAAGAGAGTTAACAAGAGTACAAGTTATTTAAGTAAAAGTAAAATGGATTTCTTAAAGGAAAGTGAACTATATATTGGTTCTCTAGATAAGCTAAGTAGATCTAAAATTGTTATCCTATGAAGCAATTCAAGGCAAGGTGAACCAAAATCCAGCAAGGTAAAGCAAACCAGAGTCCATCAAGGTAAGGCAAACCAGAATCTAGCAAAGAAAGGAAAATAAAAATCCAAATAAACAACAACAAACAAGAATCTAGAGAAGCTAAGCATAATATTTCTAGAGGAGCTAAGCATTATATCTCTAGAGAAGCAAGGCATCGATTCTCCAAAGAGGAAGGAAAAATAAGCAATTGAATGCATGTTGGATGAACCAAAAATCAAAGCATTTGAAGGTGAGGCAAAAGAGAGGAGATGTCCATGCAAGAGAGTGAAACATTAATTTCATTAGGCATTACACTAGCTTTGATAGCAAAGTTAGTTATTTTATTGCCAATGTATATAAAGGTAAGCATTATTCTATTCAACACATTAATGTTTGAGATAATAAGTTTGAATAATACACTAAGGTTATAATATTTGGAGATATAATATTTAAATTAAATATTTTTTATTATTGCACTTTTAATATTTAAAAGTTGAAAAATAATAAAGAGGATGTATAAGGAGTTAAAGGTATGAAATTTATGATTTAGAGTTATTTGATAGTTTTTTAAAGCTTTCTAGAAAAAATGAAAAACTTTAAAAATTTTAAGTTTTTGAAAATTTTAAGTATTTGAAATTTGAACTTTTGCAAATATAACTAGGGAGTTAAAATGTTTTCAACATCAAAGAATTAAATTTTTTTTATAATTGAAAATTTTCGTATTTGAGTTATTTTTTAATTTGGGAGATATAAGGTTTACTACCTCAAAGGATTGAATGAGTTCCATTATGTCAAACAATAAAATTTTCCTTTTTGAATCTCAACTTTTTAAAAGACCAAATTTTGCATCATGGAAGAACACAATGAAATCAATCTTATTGTAGAAAAACTATGGGATATATTAAATAGAACAAAGATAAAACCTAGTGAGGATGAAAGAGAAATATAAAAATTTGAAAAAAGTGATGCAAAATCACTGATGTCGATAACATTTGGAATAATTGATGAAATCCAACCATACATAAGTGGAGTATAAACTTATACATAAGCATGGAATACATTATGCAAAATATTTAAAGGGAAAAATAAAGCTACAATTCTGAATTTGTAATCTCAATTGTATTCCTTAAAGGTCAATAGTGGAGAAAGTATAGAACTCTTTCTTTGAAAAGTAGCAGATATAAAAGAAAAACTATTAACTCTCGGAGAAAAAACAGAAGATAAATTTCTTGTCCAAGTAACATTAAGAGAACTTCCAAAAAGTTACAAGTATTTAGTTACTTCTTTGCAAGTTCTAAACAAGGAGACTACATTTGATGATTTAGTCAATATTCTTTAGGAATATGAAGTAGAAAATTTAGTCAAAGATAAAATGACTAATAATTTCTTGGTGTCTACAGATAATACACCAAGTAATATTGCTACAACTTCAAGGTACAAATCTAAAAGGAATTCAAGATTTTGCCATATATGTAAGAAAAAATGTCAAAGTACAACTTTTTGTAGATATAATCAAGGAAATAAGAATCAAGAAAATTCAATGAATATGAATCAAAGAAGCCAAATGAACAAATCAGTACAAAAAATGTAATATCAACCTCAATATCGAGATAATCCTCAATGACAACAACTTCAATCTCAATATTATCATAATCAATATCATCCTTAGTATCAATATGGGCATCAACAACAACCTCAACTACAATTTAGAGAAGGAAATCAAAAGGGAAACTTAGTTCAAGAAATTCATGAAATACAATAATTAGAAGAAACATATGAAGGAAATGAGTTCAAATCTCTTATAGTAAAACTCTCTAAAGATGTACATTTTCAAATAATTTTGAAGATACTAATGTTGCAATTGCTATAGAACATCAGGATATAGAAGGAGAAACTCCGGAAAGACAAGGCAAGATCAAGACCATAACTAAAAAGCATAGAGAAAAGAAATGGAAAAAAAAAAAAGATCAAGAAGGTACATGAGAAGAAATATAAAAGAGATACAAATAAAAATCAATTACTTGAATAAGAGGCTGATGGATCACATGCTCCAAACAAAATAATAAATATGGAGATTGAAGATAAAGATGAATATCGAAGACTAAAGTCTTAAATAACCAAATAATGTAATACAAGGGGGTTTTGAGGTATATTATATTATTTGGTACATGCAAATGTACCCCCATGGTACCTTCATGGTACAATTGTAAATATGTAATAGATTAGGGTTGAGTCTATAGTTTAGGTGAATGATTTATATTTCCTCTTTTATGTAAGTATCAATGTGTAAGAAATGCACAAGTGTCATGTAAGAGTGCAATGTGCAGGAAATGCACAAGTGTCATGTAAGTTAGAGTGCAAGAGTAGATTGAGAGAATGTGCACAAGTGTCATGTAAGAGTGCAATGTGCAGGAAATGCACATGTCATGTAAGTTAGAGTGCAAGAGTAGACTAAGAGAATGTGCAAAAGTGTCATGTAAGAGTGCAATGTGTAGGAAATGCACAAGTTTCTTAGATTAGGAGTATAAGTAGAAGTGTAAGAGTCATGTAGATGTGTCATAGAGTCAAGTGTCCATTAAGAAGAAAGTGAAGAGTCTAGTATGCAAGTGGTAAAATGATAGGCCAAAGGTCATGGGATTTGTCATATGGAGAGCAATAGTCAAGTACTTGAAGAGTAACTTTACTCTGGATATATTATGGAGACAATACTCCATGAGAATGTAATCTAAATATCATATTACAAAGTTGTAACAAGGAAAACAAGAATAAAGCTTGTATATAGTTTTTGGAGAAATTAATGTTGTAAGTTTTTCTTCATGCATAGTTCATGAATGAATTAGGCCTTTTACTTTCATATTTGATTATATAAGTGAATGTTATTTGCTTTATTATATTGGACCTGATATACATATTAAGTTGGTCATATATTATTCTATTCTTATATTATTATTTTGACCTTTAATATTAAGACTATTTTATATTGGAACCTCTGATATTTTGTGGTAGTAAGGCTTAAAATCCAACAATGGTATCAGAGCTACCACCTGACTCTGTCCATTTTGATAGAGTTAATTTTTAGCCACCATTATCAATATTTAACTTTATCCACTTTTGATAAATTTAATTTAGAGTCTATCCACTTTGAAGGTAGTGCAGACTTGGACTCTAATTTTTAAAGGTCTTATTGAGTAGAATATTGAGGGGACAAGGATTCAATCACCCTGATTTATAGGCTAGGGTCTTTCCACTTGGTTGAAGAAAAACCAGTGAAAACTAGGACTCAACTAGATTAACAAAAAATGATCGACTTAGGAGAAAATTTGGACATTTGATAGAGGAACCCAACTCAAAAGAAAAGTTGGATATTGAATATTGAGGAAGAACCAACTTAGAAGAAAGTTGATCATTCAAGGATATTCAAATCCACCTTGATATTGATATTGGGTTCTCTAGTAAGGAGGAGAATCATATTGGGTTCTTAGGTATGACCTAAGACATTAAATATTTTAGATAGACAAAGAAGAGTAACATAGCTATAAATATTGAGAAAGAGATAGAGAAGTATTCAAAACTTCCTACAAGGATTGAGAAGCATTCAAAGCTTCCTACAAAGATAGAAGGACATTCAAGCTTCATATATAAAATAGAGAAGCAAAGCAAAAAGTAGTAAGAAAATAGAGCACATAGAATAGAAGAAAGCACATAGATAAAAGAAGAAGAAACAAATACAAAGGAGAAGAATTACATAGCAAAGATAAAGAAGTTTGCATCAAAGAAAAGACCAAGAATCCTATATTAAAGTGAAGGTCTAAAAGATACCTGCATTGAAGAAGAAGGTCTAAAGAGACCTGTATTGAAGAATAGGGTCCAAAGAGACTTGCATTGAGGTTTGCATTGAAGCAGATGCCAAAAATCCTGCATTATTGAAGGAGGCCCAAGAGGCCTTCATTATTGAAGAATCCCAAGAGGCCAATGTAATAGAAAATGTCTAAAATATCCTTATATAAAAAGAATCACAAATGGCCTGCATAAAATCATGTGTAAGGTGTTAGTGATATCTTTATAAGGTGCTAGATAAAGAACACATAAATCTAAAGAAGACTTATATAAAATACTATAGAATAATTTGACGAGTGAAGAAGGAAGTTGGAACAATTGGTTTTTTTGGTAAGATTTTTTTATTCTACTACTCTGCCCCTGGTCTAGGGAAATGGTAGACCATGCTTAGCCCCAAGCTACTTTTTAAAATTCCTAATGGCTGCTGCTTCCTTATTTACTCTAGGTAATGGCTCTTTTTCTCTATTTTTACATCCTCCTCCCTTTGATCAAGGGAAGATAGATTCAATTATTCAAGCTCTTAAGCCAAGAACTAGGCTACAAACTCAACCAAATATGCATGCTCATCCTTCCAAAGGCACCTTCATGCCCAAACTAGATGTGGCCCCTATGGTTGAGGTACCACCAACTTTCACTCAACATCCTATTCTTACCTTATCTGCTCAAGCTTTAGCATGCAAGTTTGTGGGTTTGTGGCCTAGTCCCACTACGATACAAAAATGGATCAACACGAACTAGGGAGCCAAAGTCTCTTCTTATGAATTTATGATGGTAGGAAGAGGTTACTTTGTAGTAACCTTTGCCTCCGTAGAAGATAGAAACACCATATTTCATGGAGGGCCATGGTTTCTTGGTTCTAGCCCATTGTATATGACTCCTTGGACCACAACATTTGACCCACAAGAGGAAGAACCTAAAGAAATATCATTATGGGTAAGACTACCTTTCTTGCCCCTCCACCTATGGAATAAACCTACAATGGAGATCATAGGAAATGTCATTGGATCCTTCATAGATTGGGCCCCCCAAAGCCAACAATGCCATTTGTGCATGAATATGTGTGCAGGTTAACCTAAAAAAAGGATTACCAAAGTACATTGGAATCAAGGTGTTAGACTGGGTACATAATCAACCCCTTGATTATGAACACATCCCATTCAAATGTATTACCTATCATGAGCATGGTCATTTCTCTAGGAACTATCCAACTAGAGTGGCATAGGAGGAGAAAAAGGATGAGACACAAGTCTTCCAAGAAATCAAAAGGAAATCAAGAAGATCAAGGAGTAGAAAAAGGCAACCACATCAAAATCCTACTCATCAAAACACAAACAAGTTCTTTATTCTCAGTTCAGAAGAGGAGGAGAATCCAACTACAACATCAAAACTAGATCAAGGCACATCTTCCCAAGATAAAGGGAAAGACACTCCACAGACTCCAATGGAAGATAACTTAGAGGATATCCTAGGAGAAACTCAAACAAAAGAAAAATATCCTCTAGAAGAAGAAATAGAAGAGGAGGTTGAAGAAACATAAACTAAAGAAGTAGTCATTCTAGGAGGAACCCTAGCAACATGATCTACTACCAAGGGGAGGAAAACAAATCAACAATTAAGAAATGAATAGGCCCAAAAGGAAATACAAGCTAAAACACAAGCCAACATATTAGAAAGCTTCTCCAAGAACAAGAAGTAGTCTAAAAATGAAGTTACTCTCATGGAATGGGAGGGGATTAGGTAGTCCCTTGAAAAAAACTACTTAAAGTCACTAATTCAAAAGCATCATCCACATGCAGTCTATATTCAAGAAACAAAAATGATAAAAAAATAGCTATAGCAAAATGGAATAAAATATGGCAGCAATAAAAAACAATCATAGTAGATGTAGTAGGAGCTTTAGGGGGTCTGATTCTAGCATGGGACCCCAAAATCTTAACTTGCACCAATAGGCACAAACACAACAACTGGATAGCAACTAAATTTGAAATGACATATGGATACCCCATAATAGTTGTCAACTTTTATGGGCCAAACCATCCAGAACAGAAGAAAGAGACATGGCAACATCTTGCTCAATGGTTGACCATTGAAAAGCCTAAAAACTTAATCATTGGTAGAGACTTGAATATGACACTCAAACATTGGGAAAATTTTGGAGGAGCTAGATCAAAAGACCCGAATAAGGAATTAGTAGAAATAATTATTGTTGATGAATATCTCCAAGATGTTATCCCAAAAAAAGAAAATACACTTGGACCAATAGGAGATCTGGAACATATTTCATAGCTGAAAGGCTTGATAGGTTCCTAGTGAAAGAAGATCTATTGGTTCATTTTCCACTCCTCTCAAGCCACATAGTCCAAAGTTCCATATCAGATCATAAACCCATCATATTGGATAGTGGACAGAATCTTTTGGAACCAAGGAGAATCCCCTTCAAATATAATCCAGATTGGACAGCTCATGAAGAATTCATCACTTTGGTTGAAAATACTTGGCAGCAACAAGTCTTGACAACCAATCCCCAAGAGATATGGAAAAGGAAAATTCATGACCTCAAAACAACTATACAAAATTGGCTATCAAATAAAACCAAATTCAAGATAAAAAAAGCCATATTGCTTCAACAGGTTGAACAATTAGAAGCAAAAATTGGAGACTCTCCTCCTCTACCACACCAAGAGGATGCAAGGAGAGAGCTGCAACAAAATCTCTACAAGCTATATGTAGAAGAAGAAGTGCAGTGGAGGCTCCACTCAAGAATGACTTGGCTAAAAAAAGGTGACAAGAACACCAATTATTTCCATCTCAAGATAATGCAAAACTATCAGAGGAACTCAATTAGAGAAATTGAGCATGAAGGGATGAAATATATAGGGAAAGAGCAAATCAAAGAGCTGGCAAGCAAGCATTTTTCTAACCTGCTGACCAAAGAACATGAGAATCTTCAAGCTCAAGAGTTGCTTCTACAAAATATTCTAGTAGTTCTCAATGAGGAGGACAAACAGGAAATGAGCAAACCACTCACAATGGATGAGTTAGAAGAAGTTGTCAACTCTCTTCCCAAGGATAAAGCTCTGGGTCCTGATGGGTTCACCAATAACTTCTACTAGCAATTTTTTCATCTTATTCGTAAAGATCTACTGAAGATGATTGAAGATGTTAGACTAAATGGTAAGCTCTCGGGTGCTATCAACTCCACTTTTTTGGCCTTAATCCCTAAAGAGAAAAATGTTGTAATGTTTTCTAGATTTAGACCAATCTCGTTGTGCAATTCTTCTTATAAAATTATCTCCAAAATCATAGCCAACCAGATAAAAAATAAAATTGGCAAATTAATTGTTGAAGAGCAAGGAGGATTCATCCCCAAGAAATAAATATATGACAACATTATAATGGTGCATGAAGCTCTCCACACTAGTAGGAAATCCAAAAAGAAGCATATAGCCATTAAGCTTGATATGGCTAATGCCTTTGATAGGGTAGATATTCAATTTCTTGAACAGGTGTTAGTTAAGTTTGGATTTCCCCTTTAGCTTACGAGATGGATTGGAGCATGCATCACTACCCCTTGGATCTCCCCTCTGATCAATGGAGAACCTTCAACCTTTTTCAAGGCTTCCAAGGGCATCAAATAGGGCTGCCCTTTATCCCCATATCTTTACATCCTACTAGCAGAGACTCTAGGGAGATCTCTCAACAAGCTAAGAAGGGACCACAAGATCATAGGTATTAAGGTAGTTATGGGATACAGACAAGTTACTCATGCTCAATTCATTGACAACACCATTCTTATGGGAGAAGCATCAAGGTAAAATGTGAGGCAGATCAAAGAATGCTTAGATTGGTTCACACAAGCCATTGGAGCATTAATTAACACAAAAAAGCCAAATTTTCACCCAAAACACCTCAGAAGCTAAAAATAAAAGCTTTAGTTTAATCCTTGGATTCAAACAAGGAAAAGAACAACAATTCAGGTATCTTGGAGTCCCAATGGGTTTCCACCTAAAGCCTAAGGATAGCTAGAGTCCAATGCTAGAAAATTTGATTAAGAGAATTCAAAACTACAACAATGGTTGGTTGAGTCTGGTAGGCAAAAGAGTGTTGATTAAATCCATTCTATCCACTCTCCCAATATATCAACTTCTTGTTTATCATGCTCCCAAAAGCATTCTTCATATGATTGATGGCATAATCAAAAACTTCCTATGGCAAGGAGGAAGGCAAACAGAAAGGAAGAAATTTCATTTAGTAAATTGGGACGTGATCACCAAAGCTAAAGAGCATGGTGGCTTGGGAATCAAAAAAATAGAAAATGTAAGTAGTGCCCTAGGTGCCAAGCTCCTATGGAACATGCTAAAGCCACCCCAAGCTCCCTGGAAGAAGATCTTGATCAACAAATACACAAATAACTCTACAAGCATGCAACTATTAAGAAATATAGAAAACCAACCAGGTGCATCATTAATATGGAAGCATATAGTTGAGGCCAAGGCAATAATTATAGAAAAATATCTTGGATCCCTAGAGATGGCAGCAAGATCAATTTGTGGGAAGATTTGATCCTTGGAAATCCTCCATTACAAGAAATATGCAACCTTGATCTCCAAAACCAACTGCAAAGTTTAGGAATTGAGAAGCTTAGTGACCTTATAGAATGGTTAGAAGAGGAACCTGCCTAGAAATATCCTCCTCTCCCTATGCATCTCCAAGATGAATGGGATTGTTTCAAGAGGTAGAATACTGGTATCAGACCCATCAAGAGGCATCTGTCAGATCAACTTATGTGGGGGACATAAGAAAGACAAGGGAGTATATAGTCAAACTTGGAGTTCACTCCCAACTGGTCAGAACAGTCAACAAAAAATTATCCTCAATTTGGAAAAAGAGGATTCCACCTAAGCTACAAGTCTTCACTTGGTTGGTGCAGCAAAACAAAATCTTAACAGGGGACAACTTGCAAAAGAGGAACATAGTCGGGCCTCATGTCTGCCCGAGGTGTTTAAGGGAGAGTGAGACCATCAACCACCTCCTATTTGAATGCCCAAAAGTGATAGCTATTTGGTTGGAAATTACTAACAGATTTGGTTTGATATTTTTAGGGAGATTAAACATTGAAAGTTGTTTAAACCATTGGAGTGAAAAGTATAGAGGAGGCCTCAATAGAAAGCCTCTAGTGAAATTTATATGGGAATCAATCCCACACACTATAATTTGGCACATCTGGCTGGACATAAACCAATGGATCTTTGAAGGAAAAGGAAACAAAATGGATGCAATCATAGGGAGAATCATTTGGGATATCACAACCAATGTCAAAGCAAATTTTACTCAGAAGAAAAATCAAGAAGACTTGACTCCAAAAGAGTGTCATATGATTAGAAGTCATGATCTCCATGCATTCTTGGCAATGAGGTGCCACCATGTTGACTTGGAAGCTCTTGTCATCCACTACCCTACACTGTTCTTTGATGGAGCATCAAAGTCTAATTTAGGACAAGCGATAGTAGGAGGATTGATCCTTGCAAGCCCAAGGAAGGTGCTAATTAAATTCAAAATCAATCTGGGAATCACATCCAACAACGTGGTCAAAATCCTTGGATGTGAGATGGGGATGAGGCTCATTGTGATAGAGGGAATTAGACACCTATCGATGTATGGAGATTCAAAACTGGTCATGACAGCACTCTCCAAAAATAAAGATCTTCAATCTTTACAATTGAGGATTGTCCAAGATAGGATCAAGCATTGGGAAAAATATGACTAGCATCAAATATTCCCACATCAAGCAAGAATTTAACAAGGATGCAAATGCCCTGGCTAATGAGGTAATTAACATCGCTCATCTCCAATGTAGAGTCACAAAGATAAAAAAAAATAAAATAAGGAGAGTCGCTTGTCATGGAGCGAAGAACTGCTCTAATGTCTAATGCTCCCTCTCTATGTACTTTGTTTGCTTTGTCTTCTTCCTATTTTTTGTTTGCTTTTGATGCTTTGTGTTGTTGCTCTTAGTATGTTATACAATCATTTTGTTATGGTTCTTGTTAGGCATCCTTGCATATTGTTGTATTTATTCTATACTCAGCTCTAGCTTTGGCTTCCTTGCCTGCTAGGAGACTTTGTTTTTGTTTTTCATGCTTATTAATACAACTCTCTTTAAAAATATATACTAGAGAAGGATTGTAAGCACTATCGAAGTGTTAAGTGAGTCAAATATCCAAAAAGTGAGAATGCATCAGTCATCAGGGATAAGTCACATGAGTACTAGGGTGAACTAGTAAGCTATTCATATAAGAACAAAGAAGAAGAAGGGTGAAAAAGAAGGTTATCCATCCAAGAATAGAACCAAAAATATTGACATCTAAGGAAAAGAAAAGAAACGAACATTGAATCGTTAGAAAAGGGAGTGAATGAGAGTACAAATTGTTTAAAGAAAAGTAAAATAAATTGCTTAAAGGAAAGTGAACTAGAAATTGGTTCTCTAGATAAGCTAAGTGGATTTGAAATCATTCTCCTATGAAGCAAGGAAATGCAAGGTGAACTAGATCCAACAAGGCAAGATGAACTAGAATCTAGCAAGGCAAGGCAAACTCAAATCCAACAAGGCTGGGTAAACTAGAATCTAGAAAGAAAAGGTAAACCAAAATTTAGAGAAGCAACAACAAACAAGAATCGATAGAAGTGAAGCATTGAATCTCTATAGAAGCAAGGCATTGATTCTCTAGAGAGGAAGGTAAACTAGGCACTTGAATGCACGTTGAACGAACCAAAAATTGAAGTGTTTGAAGGTGAGGTTAAAGAGAGGAGATGTCCATGCAAGAGAGCACAAAACATTAATTTCATCAGGAATTACACCAACCTTGATAGCAAAGTCAGTTGTTTTACTCTCGATGCATACATAGGTAGCAATTATTCTACTCAATGTATATTAATTTGGGAATAAGTTTGATTAATGCACTAAGGTTATAATATTTGGAGATATAAGGTTTAAATTAAATATTTTTTATTATTGCTCTTTTAATATTTAAAAAGTTTAAAAATTAGAAAGAGAAAGAGGTATAAGGAGTTAAAGGTATTAAATTTATGATTTGGAGTTATTTGATAGTTTTTTTAAGTTTTTTAGAAATTTTGAAAAACTTTAAGTTTTTGAAAATTTTAAGTATCTAAAATTTGAAATTTTACAAATCTAATTAGGAATTTAAAAGGTTTTCAACATCAAAGGATTAGAAATTTTTTATAATTTGCAAATTTCATATTTGAGTTATTTTTTAATTTAGGAGTTATAAGGTTTACTACCTCAAAGGATTTTAAAATTTTGAATGAGTTCCATTATGTCAAACAATAAAAATTTCCTTTCTGAATCTCAACTTTTGAAAGGACCAAATTTTGCATCATGGAAGAACAAAATGAAATCAATTCTTATTGTAGAAAAACTATGGGATATAGTAAATAGAACAAAGAGAAAACCTAGTGAGGATGAAAGAGAAATACAAAAATTTGAAGAAAGTGATGCAAAAGCACTCATGTTGATAACATTTGAAATAATTGATGAAATCCAACCATACTTAAGTGAAGTAGAAACTTCTACAAAAGCATGGAATACATTATGCAAAAATTTTGAAGGGGAAAATAAAGATACAATTTTGAATTTACAATCCCAATTATATTCCTTAAAGTTCAATAGTGGAGAAAGTATAGAACTCTTTCTTTGAAAAGTAGTAGATATAAAAGCAAAACTATTAACTCTGGGAGAAAAAGTAGAAGATAAATTTCTTGTCCAAGTAACATTAAGGGCACTTCCAAAAAGTTACAAGCATTTAGTTACTTCTTTGCAAGTTCTAAGCAAGGAGACTACATTTGATGACTTAGTCAATATTCTTTAGGAATATGAAGTAGAAAATTTAGTCAAAGATGAAATAACTAATAATGCCTTGGTATCTAAAGATAATACATCAAGTAATATTGCTACAACTTCAAGGTACAGATATAAATGGAATTTAATATTCTTTCATAAATGTAAGAAAATATTCATACTACAATTTTTTGTAGATATAATCAAGAAAATCCGATGAAAATGAATCAAGGAAGCCAAATAAACAAATCAGTATAGCAAAGGTAATATCGATATAATCCTCAATGACAACAAAAATTTCAATCTCAATATCATCATCATAATTAATATCATCCTCGATATCAATACGATCATAAGTAAAAACTATTTTGGTAACTAGGTTATTCTATATTATTACATTATAGGTTGTTAGCATATAGTTGTAGATAGGTTAGCATCTATTGTTTAGCATATTATTGTTAGCCTATTTTATTTTGGGTTCTAAGTTGTTTCTTAGATCCGATATCTTCAGGCTATATAGTCAAAGCTCATCTTCGTAGCTTGACGACTGGGTGAATTGGCCAACTCGAGCATGATTTCTAAGGCATTTTATTGGAACTTATAGCATTCTTCCCAAGGCAAATTAGATATAATTGGATTTGATCCTATAATATGGTAGTGTATTCGAACTGCACAGAGCCTACTGGACCTAAATTGCACAGATGTTGATGTGGGTGATTTGCATGGAGTACCCTAAGCATCTGACGATAACCTAAGCACAAAATACAAGCTAAGAGTGACTACAACATGTGGGATTGCAGATCAATGGATGACCTACTAGACTCCTAAACTGGACACCTAAGTGGTTGAGTTGGAAAACCCTGATAGAACGCACACCTGAGACATGGTGAATGGGTGATAAGCGGTAAAACAAGGTGTGGGATTGACCACCTTATGGTGTTCATTAACCAAAGTGATATCTTGTCATTTTAAACCACATAGGTTCCCATCACATCCTGAATGTGGGATAATTGCTCCCATTAAAAAAATAGATGCCCCAGCTTGCAATCGCTACCCTTCGTGACAGGAAACGATTTGATCTGCAAACGTTGTCAATTTGATCTACTATTTTATTCCCATAATTTGAGGTAATTATAAGTATGGTCGTGAAGTATCAGAGGCTAGAATGCACATAAAAAATATGAGCATCATTTATCTAGCAGCATGCAAGATTCTGTTTATTGCATACATTGATTACAGACGGATGAGAACACGACCAACAACCAAAAGATTGTGTTTGTCGCAGTGTTTCTTCAACATAGTTTATTTATGTGAGTTGTAGAAAATCATCACCAAATCTATGCAGTTTCATAGTGCACAAAGTTTTTTTTCTCAGTAGTGGACAGCCAAGGTTTTCTGAGGGAAGGAAGAGTCACCCGATGGAGGACGAGTCGCACGATGAAGACAGAGTGGTGCACCACCTGCTCCCATGAACTAGGGAGAGGATAAGAAGGGGAAAATTCCCATTCATTTTCATCGAGCTTGATAGCTCATGTGGTCGCACTGCCAAACGATAGGTCAAGGGATCAAATCCCTCCGACCTATCAAAGGTAATAATTTTTAATTATTTTTTTTAAGAATTTTTTTATGATTATTTTTTTTGTATTAATTAAATATTATTTTCTTAATTATTTTTTTTACTAAATTTAATTAAGAAATTTTTATATTTAATTAGTATAAAATGTTTTCATTAAAATTTATTTTTGCTTTTAAATAACAATTTCTAAATACCTTTGAAGCACAAACCCCAAACAAATTTCATCCTAGTCTATTTTGTAAAACCAAATGGGGGGACATTTTTGTATGTCATTTTATTGCAAAATTCTCAAATAAGGATGAAAATGAGGGAAATAGTGAGTGAAACTTGAAATTTTTAAAGCAATTTGGCATTGTAATTAGGTGCATTTTCGATGGAATTCAACACCTAAGGTTCAATTTTTTTTGTGGGAACTTTTTTGTTGTATGTTGCATTTACATTTCCATTATTTTTTTTGCACCACATCATTAAGTATAAAATCAAGCATATTTAAGTCCCCAAAAATTGAATCTATCCATGCAATTTATTTGCACAGTAGTGTTCGGTATAAATGGTACCTCTAGCCAACACTTACAGGTCAAGTTGTCGTGCTTTGGGATACTGTATCTAACACCTAACATAGCTAGAACAACAATGTATGAGCTTGTTCTCTATAAATCATCGAGAAGATATAAGTTTATCATTTTGTTTCACTCCATTCACTTCCCTAAATCGTTATTGTTGTTAGATGTAAATCTTGATGAAGTGTCTATCAAAATTTTTTAGGTGAAGTTACGCCCATGCATGCAAAAGGCCTTCTATGGTAGGTGTCTTAAACAAAATAATTCCCTTTTAGTACTATTTGTGTTCCACATATCATTCTGCTCTTATGTACCTTATAGTCTCCCTCACGTAAGTGCGGGGTATATAGAGAGGTTCGTTATAAAGTCCTAGCAGGTATATAGAAATGGGGTCCATTTGGTGATATAAGGAACCTTCATTATGGCAGCTATCCACAAATATCTGTCAGATACTCAATTACTAAAAGGTTCCAATTATGCACCATGGAAAATGAAAATGAAGGCTATTCTACAAGTAGAAGAATTATGGGATGTTGTCTCTGGCACAAAAAAATATCCTACAACACCAGGTGTAGATCTAATTGTATATTACAAGAAAGATAGTAGGACAAGAATGCTCATCTTGTTTGCTGTCATAGATGATGTTCAACCTCACATAGTTGACAAATATCATGGTAAAGATGCATAGGATGCACTTAACACCATCTATGAGGGTAAGAGTGATTCCACCATTCTTAACATTAAATCTCAACTTTATAGTTTTAGTATGAGGTATGGAGAGATAGTTGAACTATTTATATGTAGAGTGGCCGAATTGAAGTCAAGGTTGAATTCTATGGGAGAGACTGTAGAAGATAAGCTCCTAACTTCAGTGATTTTGAGAGCTTTACCTGATTCATATAGAATGTTGATAACTTCTCTTCAAGTGTCACAAATACAAGTTACCTTTGTGGAGTTGGTCAATTTTCTTCAAACTAAGGAGGCCATCCAACTTCAAAAATATGAAACTTCTAATACAACCCTCTATTAAAATAATAAGGGCTCTAAGAATAAAGGTAATTTTCAAATGGAGGATATTCTTCCAATGACAAGGGAAAAAAACCTCAAAAACAAAAGAGATATTGCAAAATTTGTGAGAAATATACCCATGACACAAATAGGTGTTGGTACAAAAATAAACCAAAAAACAAGGTTCCTAAAAAACCACATAATAAAAACAAGCAACCCAAGGGAAATGTTGTTTTTGAAGAATCGAACTCATATTCTGAGTGGGCACACAAGGTGCTCATGACTAACACAACCTCCAAGCAAAAGGATCTTGTGTGGTATGTTGATTTTGGTGCCAATAAACACATGACTAGAAACAAGTCATGGTTTGAGATATTTGAAGCCAAGGAAGGTAAACCAGTAACCATTGCTAATGATAAGACCTACCAGGTTTAGGGTGAGGGCATAGTTTCAATCACCCTTCCAGATGGAAAATTTTAGATTGGAAAAGTCCTTTATGTTCCATGATTGGTGAACAATTTGTTGTTAGTACCTCAAATCTTGGATAAGGACATAGTTGTTGATTTTCGTGTTGAGGATGGAAATAAGTGTTGCTTTATCACCAAGATGGGTAAACATATCATAACAACTTCATACAATCATGGCTTGTTTGCTTTAGATGCTATATCCACCCCTCATGTTGTTATGGAAGTCTCCACCAAGTAGGCCACTTTGCTTTAGTACAAGAGATACGGGCATCTAAGTTCTGGATATTTACTTGAGCTCAGTAAATATAAGATGGTAAAGGGTCTTCCCTCCCTTTCCTCTACATTTCTATTGTGTTCTAATTGCTTAGCAGGAAAGCAACATAGAGTACCATTTAAAAAGAGCTCTTCATAAGCAAAGAAACCTTTGGAATTAGTTCATACTGATCTGTTCGGTCCTATGTCAAACATCTAAGGGGGAAGAGGTACTTTCAGTTGTTTGTAGATGACTACTCACAGAATATGGGAGTTTTATTTCTTCATCTAAAATCAGAAGCTTTTAGTTACTTCCAGCAATTCAAAAAATATGTTGATAAGGAGTCAGGGACTTCTATAAAGACCCTCTTCTTAGATCGAGGGGGGAGTTCACCTCTAAATAATTTTTCTCATATTTGACTACACATGGGATCAAGAGATAGCTCACTACTACCTATACTCCGTAGAAAAATGGAGCTGTTAAACTGAGGAATCATTCCATCATGGAAATGGTTTACTGTATGCTTACAGGATCCCATCTAGAGTAGTAGTTTTTGGTAGAAGCCACAATAGTAGTGTACCTACTGAATAGGTCACCTAAAAATGCCCTAAAGGATATAACTCCACAAGAAGCATGGAGTGGTTGGAAACCCTCCATTTCTCATCTACATATTTTTGGATGTAAGGATTTTATGAACATACCAAAACCAAAGAGGAATAAGTTATATGAGAAGACCTTACAATGTGTTCTTCTTGGTTATTATAAGCATTCAAAAGGATATCAGTTGCTATATCCTTTCACCAAGAAGATTCATGTTAGTAGAGATGTGGTATTTTATGAAACATTCACATCACATAACACATCCAATGTATACCTTGATTTTGAGGAGTCTAATTTTGAGAAGTCTCCTTCTTCTTCACCATATAAAATGATTCCTAAGTGGTATACAAGTACTATCAAAGACTCAAAAATATCCACACCACCAGATATGACATTGAATAGACCTCGTACTCGTAGTATGGCTCGGTAAGAGAAAGCAGTAGCAGAGACTACTGAGGTTGATGATATTTTTCAATCCTTTGAGGAGATATCTTTAGATCCAAAAATAGAAATAGAAGATATATATTGGGATGATGACAGGTTTTGTATATCTTCACTAAATGAACATGAACCCACCAAAGTACAATATGCCCTTAGTGAGCCACAATGGAAGGCTAATATGGATGCAGAGTACATGTCTCTGAAGATAAATCAAAATTGGAAGCTTGTTGATCTTCCACATGGAAAGAAGCCTATTGACTGTAAATGGATGTACAAAGTGAAGTACAAGGTAGATAGAACAATTGATAAGCTTAAGGCCCATATTGTTGCAAAGGGCTATGCACAGAAAGAAGGCATTCACTATGAGGAAAATTTTGCACCTACTGCTTGGATGACTACCATTCATGTTATTTGTGATATGGCAGCACAGTTCAAGTGGAAATTACATCATATGGATTTCAAGAGTGCCTTCTTGAATGGTGATCTCAAAGAGGAAGTGTATATGTCACAACCTAAAGGATTTGAAGTGGAAGGCCAAGAGCAGAAAGTTTATAAATTGGTCAAATCCTTGTATGGTTTGAAACAGGCTCATCGATCTTGGTACATTATGATGGATGATCACCTATTGCAACATAGATTTAAGAGAATTCCTTCGAATACAAATATCTATTTCAATAAAAAATGTTCTAAAATAGTGCTACTTTTACTCTATGTAGACAATGTGATTATCAAATGCATCTTAGAAAATTTGATATTTGAATTCAAAGGTGACTTAAGCAAATCTTTTGAGATGATAGATCTAGGACTTCACTATTATCTTGGCTTGGAAGTGAACCATAAGAAGCATCACATCAAGGTGACACAGAAAAAGTATGACAAGACATTGTTAAAGAAGTATTGCATCACTGATTTTAATCCTATGGTAACTCCGATGGAAATAGGGCTTCAATTATCATAGTATGATTATTCTCCTTAGGTAGATGGTACTCTATCACCATCTGATCAGGATTATTATATATCTAACCAATAATAGACCAGATATTAAGTTTGTTGTAAATTATCTTTTGAGGTTCATGTAGGAGCCTAACGTGTTCTTCACTATGTTCGTGGTACTATTGAGTATGGCCTAGAGTATAAGAAGAATGATAAATTCTTCTTGCAAGGTATAGACACCTAAAATGCATCATGTGTAGGGGACTACTCATATGGGCATCCTAACAGACCATATGAATGATCTTGGACCATTCCAAGATAGAGTAGTGGTTTTAACCACTCAATTTAGGTAGCTTTGGCCTACTCAGCCTTAGTCATGGTTGACACCCATGGCTAACAGAGCTAGCTACACCTCAGAGCCATGACTAGCCCTAAAACTATTTTGAATTCCTGAGCCAAGCCAAATTCAGTTATAATGGCCATGGCAATGGATTTCAAGTGATTTTAAGTGAGGAAGCATCCATAACCTTCCTCCCAATTATTCCAACCTCCTGGTTCTTGATCTTGGCTTCTCCATGAAGCCAATATTAGGAATTGAGAGTGCTATAAGACCCCCCTCCAAATTGGGGAAAATTTTGGAGAAAGTGTCAATTTGCATGCAGTGAAGCCCTATCGAATTGGAGAGCCATTTGCAACCCTTGAGGAGTGCCTATATGCTACCAATTTGGAAATCATGACTGTATGTGAAGCTATGGAGGTTTCAAGAGCTTGAGGAGATCATTCATCCACAATTGAACCACTTCCACTGCAAATTCAAATAATCTACATTACCAATTAGTTCCAGAACACAGAGGTGACCCTTGATCATCAATTACCCAGAGGAATTCGAGATTCAAGCCCTAGTTACAAGAGAAAGAGCACTTTCACCTCAACCACGACTGTCAATCATGGCTAACAGAGCCAATTGCACCTCAAACCCGCGGTGAGGGTTTGACATTCAATTTCCCTGGTTTTAGCCATAGGACTTTTCATTCTAAACATGCAATTAGGTAGATCTGACATAGATTAGCTTTCCTTCATGCTTTTGTATGGTTAATTGTAGAAATTAGAGGTAGATTTGCTCTATTTCCTTCTTTTTTGTCAATTTGCACTAGTTTCATTAGATTTGATTCATTTCAAGTTTTAATGATAGATTATGCATCATAATAGCTAGATTTACTACTTTCTTAGCATTCTTTACAGTAATCTAGAGGTTTTGTAATCATATTTACAAGTTTCCATGCTTTCTTGCTATATTTGTACTAATTCATGCAAATTCCTATCAAGAGCCTCATCATGAGAGGCCTCCTTTGCTTCTAACTCTCCTATGTTGTTTCTTGAATGTAGGTTTATAGGATCTGAGCATATTCAAAGCATTCTTGGCAACATATTCCTTCAATCGAGTGAGAAGAAGGCTTTCTTGAGCCTTGAGCAGTTCATGTCTACAATAAGAGCCTGCATATTGCACCATCCCCTTTGAGGGGCTCAAAACATTGTATCAATTGTATCAAAGAATTTGGTATCCCTAAGAGGGACGTATTTGTAAAGGATATTTGCAATGATAATATAAAGAAGTTCTACTTTCTTGTTCAATTCATTGTTATTCGTCTTTTCATGCTTTAATGCTTGGTATAATTGATGTAATAGCCTAGGTGTATGCTTTTAGAGTGGTACAGATGGCGATCACGATGGGAACCCATAAATTACGTTGTAGATGATTGATTTATTTTTGTTTTTTGTTGTAGGTCTTAGCCACACCTAACAACCATGGTGAATAGTCTCAGTCGTGCTTGACAGCCGTAGCTAACAGAGAACAAAAAATAGCAGACAATCGAATCTACATCAGACTTGGATCTCAAGTAGGAGATAATTCTCTATGTTTTCCTATGTCTGTCTATGTTTTATTTTACTAAATGTAGTAGATGAAGTTGGTCTAAGTAGAAAACATAGAGAAATATTAAAAGCAAAATTTTAGATTCTCTTAGGTTTTCTTCCAGTCGTTGCTAGGAACATCGAACTTCTGATTGCAATCTGCCCTAGTCTCTAGTGGTCTGGGTTATGTTTGTAGAGTTTGCTTGCTTGGGGCCCAATCAGAGGCCAATTATTTCATGTAAAATGCATTCTCTGAATTTCATATAGCTAAATACATGCATCTTTCTGAATTTGAAATATCTTTATTTTAGGCATATAGGAAATATCATGTTTGCTTGGTGATGCATTTTTTATTTACATACAAGCTTAAAATGAACACACACACACACCACGCAACACTTAAATACTAGTGAGGTGGAATTCACACCCATCCACTAGTAGAGTTCAATGATGGTGGCAGTTATTTCCATCTATTGGCTCAAATCCCATGAACCTTATTCTTTTGGCCAATACCGACTCCAAGATCCATCCTATCCATGCAAAATAGCCCACATTCCTCTTTGGAGGGGTGTATCACTATGCACAGTGTGCTGGGTGAGGATCGATAGGACATGTGCTCCCTACCCAGGTGTGGATTTCATCTCCACATTTTGGGGGGTTTACGTGACCATGACTTTCATTGTCGGTTGTCGAGATGTGAGCATACAAGTGAAAACCTTAAACTATTTGAGCATTACATCAACAATTTCAAACACGATGAGAGTAGTTTAGATTTTCAACAAATTTCAAACACATCAAACCAGTTTAGGGATCACAAAGAAATTTTAAAAGAGATAATCATCCTTGTTTGCTTTGTTTTCTCTAAAATCTACACACGAGATAATTCATATCATGGTTAATACATGGAGAGGCCGATCTCGGTGCAGAATCGAGGTTGAAGTCGAAGCTCCACCTAATGCACAAAATAATGCATCGAACCCTCAACCACAGAATCCTCCTAGATGAAGTTTGATGAGCATTAGAGGGGACAATTCTACATGCAAGGATTCTATTCAAAACACCCCATAGAGAGGAGGTAATGCACACTCCTCGAGGGATAGATCTAAGGGTGGCTCAAGGCCCCCACCATCCCAATATAGACAACAAGAAAATCCACCCAATCAAGGGTAGGAAGAGAGGGTCGCTTTAGAGCGTAGGCCCATTCAAACTCCAAATAATAATGAACTTGATAAGTTCATGATTGACATAGCTAGACTTGGAGAAAATGGTACTCCACCAAATCAACCATGGAAGATAAGATAGCTTGATGGTCTTGATAGAGTCCTAGGGTAATTAGGGTGTAGAGCCTCAATGGCTCACTCTCATTCTATGATTTCACGTAGTGAGGGTACACGTAGGACTATCAAGGAACCAGGAGAATGCTCAAAGCATTCTCATAGTATACGTGCCCCATCAACCTACATAGGTACAAATCACAGACAATAGTAGAATGTGAATGTCATCTATATAGACAAAGGCAAGAGCATGGTAGACAAGTCTGTTGGAGCTCACACCAACAAATCTACCCAAACATAACAAACTCACCAGAGACCACACACGATCGATATTCTAGATTGATCACAAAAATTGGTGTCAAAGCAACGATAGCGGATCTTCCAAGATCAATTGGAAGATGTCCACATAAAGCGTGAGCACCTCAAAAATAAGGATACTCAAAGATAGAGGTTTCTAAGGCAACGTCTATATGAGCAGTGCATGTGCGAGCAATGCATCCTTGACCAAAAGGAGCATGCAGAGAGAGAGGATCGATTGGCTCATGCCAATTTACCCCCTTAGAGTGAATATAGGGAGCACCCTCACAGATGAGTTGCTTCATAGCCTGAATTGCATCCTGAGCACATTGGAAATCATACTCACTACATAGCCCAAAACACATTGTAGCACCAAGTGCTTGAGCATCATGGGTGTTCTCAGTACGAGGAAGTAGCAGGAGATGAGCAAGAATAGGAATACCCTAAGATCTCCTTAGTGGATATGGAGGATGAGCCTAGTCCTCCACCTCGACCGAAGAAGAATCTACCTCCAAAGGCTCCTCAAGGACCTCTCAGAGAAGAGGAGATTCTATCTTTGAAGGCCTACAAGGCCTTGGTAAAAAAGGTAAGAGCAATTGAGAAACAAGGGATGGCTTACCAAAATCCAACCTTGAACAAAATACACAATGAGCCTCTATGCCCTTCAGTGCCTACTCCAGCATATCTCGATCACTTCGAGATGCCAAAGCTGGAGAAATTTCAAGGAGAGGAAGATGCTCAAGAGCATGTCACGAGATTTATGGATATGTGCTTTTAGATAGAAAGTAATGATGCTCTATTACTGAGAACTTTCATCACAACCCTTTCAGGTCCTACCCAGGAGTGGTTCAACCAACTTAAAAGGTACAACATAACCAACTTTGAATATCTAGCCAATGCATTTCTTGAATGCTTCTCCTTCGATGTCAAGAAGAAGATAAACCTGTCTAATCTGGCTGCTCTAATGCAGTACGACGATGAGCCGATCATGGACTATGGGAAGAGATGGAGAAAGTTAATGGTAAAGTTACCATTTTCCATTTTGACCATAGAACTTACTCGAATGTTCACAAAGAGTTGTGCGAAGCACATCTCATTATTTTTGCAGCTACAATAATACCAAATATTTGAGGAGGCCTTGGCACAAGCCAAGGTAATTGAGGACATCAAGTTACAGGAGGGTAACTTGAAGCTTTGGAACAAGAAGGATTGGAACAAGAAGAACACTCAAAATCAAAATCACCAGGCCAAGCCAGCCCATGTGAATCAAGTGGTGTTAAACCTCTAGAAAGGGGACAAGGGCCAACAATAGAACTATCAAGCCCAACCTCCTCCTACATGATACGACCAGTGCAACAATAAGAAATAGGGTAAGAATAAAGAGCAATGCCCTCCTCGCCAGTTCACACCATTTTTGAAGTCGATGACATCGATCTTCCATCAACTGTGTGAGGCTAAGGCCATTAACTTACTAGAGATCAAGTTGCAAGACCCTAACCAACCCAAACCAAAAGGGTATAGGGATGATCAGTATTGCTCATACCACAGGATGAAGGTACATGACATTGAAGGATGTTATAGTTTTAAACATGTGGTGCAAAACATGATCAAGAAAGGTGAGCTAATTATCGATAATCCTCAAGCTCTAGACAACCAAAATATGGGGATTTTCAAAAATCCTCTTCCGAACCACGAGCCTCCAAGGAATAACATTGGCCAGGTGAACCAAGTGCATATCAAACCACCTACGCAAGGTTTCATTGGAATGGTAAACGTTGTCATAAGAAAAGGGAGGTACGAATGACCAAATCCACCTCCAGCTCCAATCAGGGTTCAAGATACACCTCCACAAAGGCCAATACAAAACAATATTCTAGGCCCACCAACTAGACCGGTGGTGACCATCAGAAGTAGGCTTGTTCAAAGCCTACAGACAACTCCAACAAAGTTTTCAATATATGAACTGATACAATAGTCTCCTAAGCACAGGGAGATGCTCATGGACATCTTGAGGTCTATTGAAGTTCAGTCCTAGGACCCTGAAGCATTTACAAATTTTGTGGGACATGTGTAGTAGTGTAGTGAGCCGGTGATTCAATTTCATGATCATGAGATTAAAACGGTTTCTATTGCTATAGTGTATCCACCATTGCATATAATTATGTGTGTTAACCACACACCATTTAAATGGGTATTGATTGACATAGGGTCATCAATCAATATTATTACTACCAAGGCATTGGCATACTTGAAGTTGCCAAAATCATACATCGTACCTTCAACCTTCACTTTGAGAGCATTTAATGATGCACTATGCTCAACGGTTGGTACTATAGTCTTACCCATTCAGGTCGGATTGAAGACCATCCCCGTGATGTGTCACGTACTTGAAGGTGCTATGCAATATAACATCCTCTTGGGGAGGCCTTGGATCAGAGAGATGTGTTGTGTTCCCTCAATTTTACATCAATGTATTAAGTATATACATGAGGGACAAGTTCACGTGGTTCCTTCCGATGAGGAACCATTTAAATATGTGAACCAAGTAGATTTTCCTAGATATTTCATTCTCCCTTCAATGCACCTGGATATACGACCAACGTCACCCATAAAACATCCAGAAGGTAAACTAAAGGAAGTGTGTGTTGGACCTTCGACATTAGCACCATGATCGATCTGTGCATACAATAGCAGCTTCTACAAAGCCTACAACACCGATGATGCTTAGAAATGACAAAAATCTCAAGGTAAAACTGGGTGAGAAAGAGACAAAGGAAATACCCAAAGTAGCCAATACCAATGTCTCTAGTCCTATGGATGAAGGAGACGCATAAAATGAAGTTGAGGAGGCACCTCATCCTACTTCACCTATTTCTTTAGTTGGGTCATCTGCACCGTAGGTGACCATCCATTTGGTTAATCCTAGGCTAGTGGAGTATATAGTGTAGAACGTGACATTCACACATTTTATCGAGACTACATAGGACATGGGCAGACCTCAAGCCCATCGCTTTCCTATAGGGATGGTGGTACCACTAGGGGTGCCACCCAACCAAACAAATTTCATCTATGGAGGTCTTGACCAACTTTCTAATCGCACACCCATAGATGAGGATGATGATGAACCATTCTCGGTGAATGTTCATTATTTATCCAATCTAGAGTTTACCTTGCACTATTTTGAACGTTACCATTGGTATGGTTACGGTCTAGGCTTATTCGAGCAAGGGCATCGAACTCCCTATGAACCACAATATCAGTTACCAAATGATAGGTTCAGATTGGGCTACCATATAAGAGGATAGGATGAGCTTTTAGTAGCATCTCTCAATCATCTAAACCTTAGTTTAGGGGATAATGTGGATTGGAATCCTTATCACCCTAACCCTTCCTACATACGAAGGGGTAATAGGCTAGTGATCTACATCTCTATAGAACCACCTGAGATCTATCATGACAACATTGTGGTAGAGGTCAATCCAGGAGACATTCCAAGAGCTAACTTGGAGATTGAAAGTCGTGAAGTTACCGATGACACTGGTAGGAAAATCTAGAATTTGGGCCTAACAATAGACACTGAATCAAAAGTTGCTTATGAGGAAGTTAGAGCAGAATCCATTTCCAAAAGAGATGGACCAGATTGTGATTCTAGAATAGATGATGATGAGGAGTCCTCAAATGATGAACAATGTGAGGATGAAACTGAGTTGGCCTACTTAGGCCCTCTACATTTATGTCATATGTTACCCATGGAGCCAGTGGGAATGGATGAGGGATTCTTCATTGATGATAGTGGCTATGAGGAGAGGGCCTACCTTGGGCCTCATCTTTCTCATCACCCGATTCTAGTAGGTAGGGGTGAAGGACTCATATATGATAGCGATGATGAGGATGAGACCGAGAGGGCCTATCTTGGGCCTCACTATTTACATCATCATCATGAACCATTCGACATCAATGAGATGTATCGAAGAGTCTATCCTGGCCCACACCTCAGAGGGAGACCACCCAATTTGGATGTGATTTATCATATAGTCTTCCTCGATCCGCCTACATATATGCAGCTCCTTGAGCCTAATGATCCCATGTTCCAGTCTATTCATAGACCGGATCCAAAGATCCCCATACCCCCAGAGCCACATCTCGGGTATGTGAATAACACAGATAAGGTAGATTTGCACACACGTGGTCCTAGAGATCTAATCCATTCCATCAACATGATCTCCATTGATCTAACCACTCCACTCCACAACCTAGCCGATCCTTCCAAACCATTGTGTCTTAATCTAGATGCTATTGATTGGGATCACATTGATTCACCACTAGAGCCTAAAGATTTCTTCCCTAACAAAGAAATGTTACAACCATTTCTATTTTGCACCAGGTTGTGCACATGATGTTTATCATGCTAAGGGTAATTTTGATGTAGGACCTTTAAACCCAGCTGATGACATCCACTTGATCCCTACACCTCATCAGCTTGAGGAGGGATCACACATGTCAGTAGAGGAAACCTTTGATGTGGATATCAGTGATGATCCCACTAATCCTAAGAAGGTTAAATTTGGAGAGATTCTATCTCCTGATGAGCGTGCCATCCTCATCCCTCTACTGAAAGAGAGACCTAATATTTTTGCTTGGACATACAAGGATATGTCAGGACTAGATCCAAAATTGGTTACTCATAACCTTTCGCTAGACCCCTCTAAAAGTCCTATCAAGTAGAAGCTCAGGAAAATGCATCCAACCATCGCTTTAATGGTTAAAGATGAGTTGTAGAAGTTATTGGATGTAGAGTTTATTATCTCCATCGACTATCCAAAATGGGTATCAAACATGGTACCTGTAGGAAAACCTGATGGAAGGATCCGTATCTATATGGATTTTAGAGACCTCAACAAGGCAACACCAAAGGATTCATTCCCGTTGCCCAACATAGATGCTCTCATAGATGCAACTACGGGTCATGAGATGCTCTCCCTTATGGATAGTTTTTTTGGTTACAATAAAATTTAGATTAAAGCCGAAGACCAACACAAAACCGCATTCACAACACCATGGGGAACATTTTGTTATAAGGTTATGCCATTCGGCCTTAAAAATATTGGTGCCACATATCAATGAGCCATGACATACATCTTTCATGACTACATGCACAAAATCCTCAAGGATTACATCGATGACTTATTGGCAAAGTCATTTCTATGAGAAGAGCATGTTGAGGTCCTGAGAAAGGTCTTCGATCACCTAATAGAGCATAATGTCAGGTTGAATCCCAAGAAGTGCGTATTTGGTGTAACTTCAAGAAAACTCTTGGGATTCATCATTTCTAAATGAGGGATCGAAGTTGACCCAGCAAAGGTCAAGGCCATACTTGAAATGCATCCTCCCACCAATATCAAAGAGCTAAGAATCTTACAAGGCAAAGTAGCATCCATAAAGTGATTTATCGCACAATTATCGAATAAATGCCGACCCATGAATCAACTGCTACACAAGGGGGTCTCATTTAGTTGGGACGAGGACTGTTAGAAGGCCTTTGCTAAAATTAAGCAATACCTGGAAATGCCACTAGTGCTAGCTCCACCAAGACTAGATGTGCCTTTCCTACTATATATATCGACTACTAACTTTGCATTGGGAACCATGTTGGCCCAAAAGAATGTGCAAGATAAAGAGCAAGCGATATATTACATCAGTCACACCTTGGTGAGTTATGAGCTAGGGTATGCATACATGGAGAAGCTGTGTTTAGAAGTGGTGTTTGCAATGAAGAAGTTGCATCATTACATGCTAAGTCATACGACGTATGTGATATCCAAACAAAATCCTTTGTAGTATATGATGAGCAAGACATATCATAATACATGTACTGCAAAGTGGATCATGCTATTGATAGAATTTGATTTGGAATTCATCAGCCAAAATTCCATCAAGGGATAGGTCATAGCTGATCATCTAGTAGAGGCACCTCTCGAAGATAGTAGGCCTCTCATCATAGAGCTTCTTGATGATGTAGTCTTTGCATTATCGAAATCTCCCAAACCCGAAGAACCAGATAACAAAGTTGACATGACTTTATTCTTCGATGGTTCGAAGTGTGAGCAAGGGGGTGGTGCAGGAATTGTCTTCTTCATGCCATAAGGTGCTCCAATGCCCTTGTTGTTTAAGCTAGACTTTCCTTGTACCAATAACAATGTTGAATACGAGGCCCTAATCTTGGGCCTCCAAATAGCAATCACCATGAAGATTAAAAGATTAAATATCTTTGGTGACTCCCTTCTCATTGTCAATCAGGTTAAGGGACTGTTTCAATGTAGGTGTCCTATCCTGAAAGCTTATAAGGATCTTGTTGACACTTATCTAGCCTAGCTAGAGTGGTATGACATTGATGCAATCCCTCGTACGTCGAACATATTCATAGACACTATGGCATCTTTGGTATCTCTAATCCCTCAAAATCTATCTATCGATTTTACTACCATTCATGTAAAGAAGCTATCGTATGCCGCAATACAGCGTGAGGCTTTTGATAATAAAGAATCAATAAACATGATTCATATAGAACCAAACCATGAGTCATTTTATAAATCCAAATACTTTCTCAAGAAGATACCTAGGGGGTCTTTGATCTCGCAGGGTCCTATGGGGAGTGGCACCACCATTCACCACAAGGTTGTGTCCTAGTCTGCATTCACGCATAATGAACCGCAAGGGGAACAAGTCATCTTGTCAATCGAGGCAGAAGCTTATTAGGATTGGATATCATAATTACATGACTTCCTTAAGCTTGGTTTAATCCCTCAGGGATTTTCACGTTCTACAAAATACACATTTAAACATAAAGAGATAAATTATGTCTTGCTAAGAGACATCTTGTATCTTCGAAGCTACGATGGAGTTCTTCTTCGTTATCTTGAGCCCCAAGAATCAGCTTGGGCAATCTCACAAGCTCATGATGGTACATGTGGTGGTCATTTTAGTAGCATGGCCATCATCAAGTGCATCCTTCAAATGGGTTATTATTGTCCCACTATGGAGAAGGATTGCATCGTGTATGTCAATAAATACATTAAATGTCAACATCATGCTAATATTATGCACTTGCCATCGCATACCTTACAGCCCATTCAAGTAGCTTGGTCATTTTCTCAGTGGGGTTTAGATCTAATCGGAAATATCTCTCCCCTATCATTGGTTCGACATACATTTATTATAACGGCTATTGAGTATTTTGCAAAATGGGTGGAAGCAATCCCTTTAACAATGACAACTAGAACACATATTGTGGAGTTCATACTTCACAATATAATAAGTAATTTTGGGATACCATCCAAGATAATCTCAGATAATGGAATGTCTTTCAAAAATAAAATTGTAAGGGCTTTAACATCCAAGTACAATATACAACATAGTTTTGCAACTCCATACTATTTGTAGGCAAACGGGTAAGCCAAGGCTTCAAACAAGATAGTGATAGCTAGACTATGACTATATCGGGTCATTTGATTATCAAAAATCAACTTAAAGATATATTTTTCATCTTGGATCTGGTCCTATATCTTGGAACAACAAGAAGCAATAGGTGGTTGCTATTTCATCTACAGAGGTAGAGTATCGCGTCACACAAGAAGTAGTGTGTGAGGAGATATGGTTGCGTCACATCTTGACAAGTATGAGTCTTCCATCTAAATATCCAATTCACTTGTTTTGCAAAAACCAGGGTGTTTTAAAGCTCTTCAAGAATCCAATGTTTCATGAATGTACCAAACACATTGATACTCAATGTCACTTCATTCGCCATGAAGTTCCAAGGCATAACATTCAACTTCAGTACATTCCCACCAACGATCAAGTTACAAACATTTTTACTAAGGCACTTGCATGTGTTAAATTTGAGTTATTTCGCAATTCCCTTTGTATTTAAAATAATGTAATAAGGGGAGATGTTAGGTTAACTAGGTTATTCTATATTATTACATTATAGGTTGTTAGTGTATAGTTGTAGATAGGTTAGCATCTATTGTTTAGCATAGTTAGCCTATTTTATTTCAGGTTCTAAGTTGTTTCTTAGATTTGATATCTTAGGTCTATTCTAAGTCTACATTGTACTATTTATTTAGCCTATGATTAATGGAATTGCTAATTGATCCTCACCTATCAACAACCTCAACTACAATTTAGAGAAGAAAATAAAAAGGGAAACTTAGTTCAATAAATTCATGAAATACAAGAATTACAAGAAACATCTAAATAAAATGGGTTCATAGCTCTTACAATAAAACTCTCTAAAGATGTACATTTTTCAAATAATTTTGAAGATACTAATGTTGCAATTGTTATAGAACATCAAGCAACAGAAGGAGAAACTCCAAAAAAATAAGGCAAGATCAAGACCAATAATGAAAAGAACAGAGTAAAGAAATAGATAAATATGATCAAGAAGGTATAGAAGAAGAAAGCAAAAAGAGATACAAATCAAAAGCAAATACCTAAACAAGAGGCTGATAGATCACATGCTCCAGATAAAATAATCAAGATGGAGATTAAATATGAAGATCAATATTGAAGACCAAAGTCTTCAATAACCAAATAATGTAATACAATGGGTGTTGAGGAACATTACATTATTTGGTACATGCAAATGTACCCCCATGGTACCTTCATGGTACAAATATAAATATATAATAGATTAGGGTTAAGTCTATAGTTTAGGTGAGTGATTTATATTTTCCCTTTTAATGTAAGTGTAAATGTACAGGAAATGCACAAGTGTCATGTAAGAGTGCAATGTGAAAGAAATACACGGTCATGTAAGTTTAGTGCAATAGTAGATTGAGAGAATGTGCACAATTGTCATGTATGTAAGTATAAAAATATGTAATGTGAGGATATGCACAAGTGTCTTAGATTAGGAGTGCATGTAGAAGTGTAAGAGTCATGTAGATGTGTCATAGAGTCAAGTTTCCATGTAAGAAGAAAGTGAAGAGTCTAGTATGCAAGTGGCAAGATGATAAGCCAAAGGTCATGAGACTTTTCATATGGAGAGCAATATTCAAGTACTTGAAGAGTCACATTAATATGGCTATATTATGGATACAATACTCCATGAGAATATAATTTGAATATCATATTACAAAGTTGTAACAGGAAGAAAAGGAATAAAGCTTGTATAAATTTTTTGAGCAATTAATATTGTAAGTTTTCTTCATGCATAGTTCATGAATGACTTAGGTCATTTACATTCATATTTGATTATATAAGTGAATGTTATTTTCTTTATTATATTGGCCTTATTATACATATTAATTTGCTCATATATTATTCTACTCTTATATTATTATTTTGACCTTTAATATTATGGCTATTTTATATTGGGACTTGTGATATTTTGTGGTAGTACGACTTAAAAATCCAACACCTCCTCCTTTTTACATAGAACATATTATTATGGGTTATGGAAATCCCTTTTCATCAGGTTATCCCAAGATAAAAAAATTCTTTGACCTACTAGCCATACAAACATTTTGACTTTTGAAATGCTTAGGCTAGTCCCAATATTTCTCCATATTCTTGTGGTATTCCTATTTTGTTGGTGTTTTATATTAAATCCACTTATTTATGTGTATTCACCGAAGCTATTCAACTCCAAAATTATCTCATGTTTGGTTCCCCATGAATTAATCATCGTTATATTTTTGCTCAACTACCTCCTAGCAATGACGGTTATTCGGTTCCGAATTGAAGAGTTTTCGAGCTCTGGCGATTTGGCGGGAAAACTTTTGAACCGGCGTCGGGCGCTGCTCGAGGGCCTCTGGCCCGACAGATCTTCCCAGAGCCTTTGTTTGATTGTTTCTGCACTACTCTGAAGACTTGTAAGCTGTTTCGGGAGGGCCCGATGGGGTCTCCTCCAGTCTCTTCTCTTCGGAAAAAAAGAGTTCATACGCTGAGATCTTTGAAAGAAAACCCCTCGCCCTCCATTGGTGAAGCGCGGAGGACTGCTTTTCGGACGTTACTCAAGAACGGCGGCAAGGGTGCTTCCACACACCGAGTTAACGGTTGCCTTCCGCAATCAACTTCCAGACCAAAGATTATTATAGAACCGAAGCGGTCGAAGACACAATCTTCTATCGTGCTCATCACGACCTGATTTGCAAATTCATGGGTATCCAGTCCCACTCCGAACTTTACGCACACGGGTTAGACAAAATTGGGAGCCACTAGGTGAGTACTCCTTATGGCCTATTAGTAATGGATATTTCATTATTAGTTTCTCTTCTTTAGCGAGATAGAAAGCAGAGCTTTTGAATACGAGAAAAGGAACCATGGCCCGAGTGGGTTATTTGTCCAACCTTGGAGAGTGGGTTTTGACCCTCGTATTGAACCTACGGCGGTCCCGGTGCTGGATCCGGTTGTATGCTCTTCCTATGGAGTTACGGGGGAACGGGTTCTAGAAATGATTGGTAATTCATTAGGCAGGTTTATAGGAGTCTCCGAGAGATACTATAGAGGGAAACACAGTTGTCTTCGCTAGGATCTGTGTTGAAATGGATATTAGCCAGCCTTTACCAGTCGAGGTGGAACTCGAGTTGACAGGGCTTACCTGGATACAACAGTTAGATTATGAGGCCCTTCCTTTTAGATGCAGAGCCTACCATCAGCACGGCCATCTGGCGAGGTTCTGTCCAAATACCCTGAACACAAAAGTGGAGGCTCCGCTTGGAAATCCAAACCGCTCCAGAGTGGGTAAGTTTACCCCTGTCCAAGAACCATCTAGTATTCCTCAGGATTCTGGTCTCCAGAAAGATGGTTTTGAACTTCCGAAGCGAAGGAAAAATAAGAAGAAAAATTCTAAGGAGCATGCACAACTTAAGTCAACCAATCGGTATGAAATCTTTAAATCCCTAGTGGATCAAGAGGACCAAGTTATGGAGGGAGTGGATGGGAATGTTGAGGATACTAACATTCACTCCCCGGCTTCTCCATCATTTACCCCTGTCTTAGAACAGGTAATGGAATCCCCTGGGACTTTGCTGCCAGAGAATTCAGGGGCACTGGTCATCCACTCCCCAGCACAGTCGGTTATCAAGGATGTTACTATGGGAAGCTCTGAAAAGAACAGGGAAAGGCCGGTTCTTGGGATTACCCAGGTGGAGAAGAGGTCTAAAAATAGTACTTCCCAAGGAGCGGGCGAGAAAATCCAATAAGGATCTACTGGTAGTGCAAGGAGATAAGCTGATCAATGGAGGATTGGTGAGGTCCATTGAGTCCTACTGCTCTCAAGGTTCTCAATGATTATTCAATCCTGGAATGTTAGGGGTTTAAACAGTAGAACCCATCAATCTGTTGTTCAAAGACTTTTAGGAAAATGTAAAACAGACTTTTTGCTCCTCCAGGAGACCAAAATGTCAGTAGATCTTATGTGCAAGACTGCCAACAGAATATGGCGGGGTGCTGGTTATATGGATGTGGCTGCTCGGGGGTGCCTCGGGGGGGATTGTCACTTTTTGGAACTCTCAGGTTTGGACGGCTTTAGAACACATAGCTTGGAGGGGTGTTCTAACTTCTCTGTTTAGAAATAATGTCACAACTGATCATGTTCTCATTACAAACTTCTATGGGGCTCAATGCTTTGATGGCCAGCAACTCCAATGGAATGCTGTACATAATATGAGATCCTCCCGGGAAGTGTTTGACTGGATCTTAGCTAGGGATTTTAATGCCAAATTGTCTATTCGGGATCAGGAAGGTGGGGCCCCAGTTTTGGATCCAGGGGACCGGTTCTTGATTGCCCAAATCCAGACCCTTAACCTGGTTGATATCAAAGGCCCTGGAACCTACTTTACTTGGACAAATAAGAGGAGCGAGCCACACAGTCGGAAGGTAAAATTAGACCGGTTTTTGGTCTCTGAAGAGGCATTTATTAAATGGAATCTGAAGCTCCAGATTTTGGAAGGCCCTGTCTCAGATCACTTTCCCATTTTGCTTGAAGGAGGGATGATGATAGGTCAACACCACAAGCCATTTAAATTTGAAAACTTCTGGTTGCAAAAGGAGGATCTCCGTAGGAAAATCCCCCAGTGGTGGGAGGAAGGCCGCCTACCCTATGGGACAGCTATGTTCAAATTCCATAAACAGCTTCATTTCGTCAAGTGTAAAGCGAAACGGTGGAGACAAACCAATAAGTCGGACTTCCGGCTCCGGAGGGCTCCCACGATGGCAAGATGGGAGGAGGTGCAAAAACACTTCAGGGATGGCTCCATTTATGAGCACCTTAAGGCGGAGGATGATGCTCTACGCAAAGCGGTTGAAGACATTGATAACCAAGAGGAAATTTATTGGAAACAGAGAGCTAGAACCTCCTGGTTATTAGAAGGTGATAGAAATACAAAATTTTTCCACCGCTCAGCTTGTGCTAGGAGACAAATGCATAACATGGAAGTCCTTCAAGATGAGAATGGCCACTCTTTTGATACTCTCCCTGGAATGCATTCCCACTCAATGGATTATTTCTCAAACCTTTTTAAGAATAGTATGGACCAAGATGTGGTTGCTCAGAATGCAGTTATCAATGTCATCCCTTCTCTCATCTCTCAAGAAGAGAATCGGATCCTCCTTAGACCCATTGACGAGTGATGAACTAAAGAAAGTGGTATTTGGGATGAGCAACTGGAAAATCGCCAGGTCCGAGATGGCTTTCCTATTGAATTTTTCCAGGCCTTACGGGATACTCTGGAGAAGGATGTTTTGGCTGTTCCTTGAGGAGTCCAGAACTAACAAAAGAATGCTTAAAGCTCTCAACCATACCTTCATCACTTTAATTCCTAAAGGGGAGGGGGGGTTCATATCTCTGATTTCAGACCGATTGCCTTATGTAATGTTATTTATAAAATAATCACGAAGATTATGGCTGAGCGGCTAAAACCTCTTTTACAAAAAATAATTTCCTCGGAGCAAGGGGGTTTTGTGGAAGGTCGACAGATCCTGGATGAAGTGGTCCTTGCTCAGGAGGCAATCCACACAATGCAAACTTCAGGTAACAAAGGAATGTTTATAAAGCTGGATATGTCTAAGGCTTATGACCGGGTGGAGTGGGGCTTCCTGGCTAAGATGTTGGCTGCCTTTGGCTTTTCTCAGGATTGGATTGATTGGGTCTTGAGTTGCATCTCCACTCCCTCTTTCTCTGTTCTAATCAAAGGGCTCCCCTCGACTCCTTTTGGCGCCTCTCGGGGTCTTCGTCAAGGAGACCCTTGCTCCCCTTACCTCTTCCTCATTTTAGCTGAAGGATTAGGCAGACTCTTCCTGAGAAGACGTCATCTCGGTTTGATAACAGGTATCAAAGTGGGGACAGAAGTCTTGACCCACTTACAGTTTGTGGATGACACAGGATTGGTGGGAGTGGCCAGCTTCGGGGAAGCCGAGAGGAATCAGAGATACTCTTAACATCTACCTTCGGGCATCAAATCAAGTCATTAATGATAAAAATTCCAAGGTGGTCTTCTTCAACCTCGATCGAAGGTTACGGGACAGAATCACTGAGGTTCTGGGATTTACTAGGACCTCTCTACCTGTTACTTACCTAGGGGTTCCTCTGCACTTCAAAAAACTAAAAATTAATTTCTGGAAGGATCTTTTGGATGGCATCAAAGAGAAAGTGAATCATTGGGCTCTTAAATGGTTAAGCTATGGAGGCCGATTAACGTTCTTACAATCTGTTATTCAGGCTTTGCCAATTTATAAATTCTCCATCCTGGCTGCCCCACATTCTATCTGGAAAGAGCTTGACAAAATGGCCCGAAGCTTCTTATGGGAGGGTGCTAAAGGGAAGAAGAAATGGGCCTTGGTCGGTTGGGATAAGGTCACCCAGCCCAAGGATAAAGGCGGGCTGGGATTGAGAAGCTCCAAGCTTAATAATCAAGCTTTGGATGGAAAATTATACTGGAGGTGGATTTCATAGCCAACTTCCCTTTTTAGCAGAATTCTATCTAGTAAATACCTGGACCATGCTCACCCCAATGATTTGGGACGTTTCCCTTTGGAAGGTAACGGATCCTTAGTGTGGCAGACTCTCAAGCTTGGAGCTCAAGTCATCAAAGATCAATTGTTTTGGAAAGTGGGGAGAGGGGAGAAGGCCCGCTTCTGGACTGATTCCTGGGATCAGCACCCTCCTATTATTACTGTGTTTCCTGAACTGCAACCCATTAAATCAGCCATAGAAGACAAGGGCTGGATTCTTATTGAGAGTTATTTCAATACCAGTCAAATTGGGGAATACAAGTTCAAAAAGTTCAAGAGGCTGGAAGAATGGCCAATTCCAATTCCCCCGGAGCTGGCACCCATCTTGGAAAAAATTTTGACTGCTAGGTTTCTTACTGGACGAGATGAGGAGGATGAACTTGCATGGGGCTTTGGGAACCTTGGGGTTTATACTGTGAAAGCGGGATTCAATCAGATTCTTCCAGAGCCTCCACCTCACTCTTTTTCGGTCCATGTCTGGAAGAAGATTTGGCACCCCAAAGGCTGGCCAAAGGTGAACTTCTTTGCATGGCAATTTATGCATAATGGAATCCTCACCTTTGACAATCTCAGACATAGAGGTATCATCGGTCCTTCTCAGTGTGTGTTATGTCGCAAGCAAGAGGAAACTGCTGATCATTTGCTTGTTTGAATGCACTTTCACTCGGCAGATTTGGATGCGTTGGTTCTCCACCTTTAAAATCCAAGCCAACAGTGATGTGACTCGGACCAATATTTGGAGCAGAGATGGAAGAGAGGCGATTTAAATCCAAGGCTCTTTGCATTGGCTGGGAGCTCGGCTTTCTTTTTATTTGGTGGCAAGTGTGGTTGGAGAGAAATTCCCGCATCTTTCGTGAAACTTTTTCTTCTCTTGAAGGAATCTGGCAGGTCATCTGGAGCAAAGTAGCGGAAACGGTTGCTATCTACGTGGAGGAGGAAAAATAGTTTGTCTCTGCGCCATCGGCTGAGGGAGCTGTTGATCTTGAAAGACAGGCTTTTGATAGATGGCACCCTCCCCCTACAGGCTGGATCAAAATTAACACTGATGGTGCTGCTAAGGGAAACCCGGGTAGTGCGGGAACTGGTGTTGTTTGTCGCGATCATCTTGGGTCTGTGCTCTATTGGGAGCTGCAAGGTCTGGGTCATGCCACAAACAATGAAGCGGAGGCCTTGGCCGTTAAATTTGCCTCTATCTGGGCTGTAAAGCAGGGCCATAGAAAGATAATTCTTGAGTCCGACTCTCAAATTCTGGTGGGTGCTCTTGATAGCATGAGGAACTTCAATTTGCAGGCCTGGAGGCTGCGGTCCCTTGTCTCCCAAATAAAGGATCTCTGGAAAGAATTGGATGATGTGGTTCCCATCTATGTGCGTAGAGACTTCAACAAGGCGGCTGATTTTCTTGCTAAGCTGGGTGCCGAGAAGGAAGTTGGAGTGCAGATGCATAGTGATATGCCTGTCGAGGACGTTGTGATTAGACAAGGCCTTGAATGCCATTTATGATCATGTGTAAAGATTTTTCTGCTAAGGATGGTTTTCGTAGCGATTTCACGACTTGTAACGACGTCGTGGCCTCTGGCGGGAAGTTGTCACGATATCACGACAGGTTTTGCCTTCCCAGCCTTCGTAGAAAATAGGTCACGAAATCGTGACATGTCACGAATTCGCGACATGTCGCGATATCACGACCTGGCGCGCTGTCGTTGTCTTTGATGCAAAGTTGTAGCGATTTCGCTACCTTTTTGGCTGATGAGGTCTTCTTTGAGAAATTGTCGCGATTTCGTGACCTGCTGAGCTTTCGCGGTCTGGGGATGGAAGTCGTCGCGATTTCGCGACGTTTTTGGCGCAGGGGAGTCAAGGTTGAAAATTGTCGCGATATCGCGACCTGTTTTGCTGCCGCTGCCTTCACTTGGAAATGGTCGCGATATCGCGACACTTTTGCTGGCTGGGAGCTTCGGAGGAATTTCATCGCGATTTCTCGACGTGCCGCGATTTCGCGACATGTCGCGAAATCGCGACGCTTTTGGCGCAGGGGAGTCGAGGTTGAGAACTGTCGCGATATCGCGACCGGTTTTCTTCTTGCTGCCCTCACTCAAAACTGGTCGCGATTTCGTGACATTTTAGCAGGTTGGGAGCTTTGGAGGAATCTCGTCGCGATGTCGCGACCTTTTCGAAGACTTGATGCTTCTTGGAGTTTTGGTCGCGATTTCGCGACTTTCTTGCCGACCGGGCGTGGAGGCCTTGGTTTGTCGCGATATCGCGACATGTCGCGATATCACGTGCACGATGAGGCGGCTATCTGCGCCGTGGCCTGGGTTGTTGCCCGCGATTCCGCGACATGTCGCGATTTCGCGACATGTCGCGGTTTCGCTCCTTGCTGCCTTCTTTGCTTTGTGGGAGTTTCCTTTGTGCTCCTTGCTTGCTGTTCAGTTCTCTGCTATTTTTTTGGGATGAGTTATCTCCCTGTTGTATTTGCCCCTTGTTTTAATACAAGCTTTTCAATTTTTTTCAAAAAAAACTACCTCCTAGCAACAATGTTTGATATACTTGTAAAACCTTATTTTCATTTGTATCTTCCTTCTCGATCCTTGTATATAATGTTTAAAACCTTATCACCATATTCGTATTGAAGTAATATCATCCTTGATTTCAAAATAGGATCTAGATTGAGTGGTTTTTTATTACACCAAGTATCCATCCAAATAGAATTTTTTCTCCACTTCCCACCACCCATCTTCGACCTTTAATCCCTATATCAATTGATTTTTTAAACCATTTCATAGTGTAAAATCCTTTGGTAGTGAGAATGCAGTAAAGATTGAGCTTGGGTCATTGGTATCAACATACTTAGAATAATTCTTACCCATTGTATTTGACTCTTTGTACAATATCCAAAATACTTTTCCTCTTAAATCTAAGTTTGCATTTGTAAGAACCCTTAAATTGATACCTTCCCTAGTTTTATAATAACACACCTTGCTTCATTTCATCAAAGGAAATTTTTGTCACATCCCTGCTACTTGATATCTTTTTATTTGGAAGAATGTGATACTGCGTTGAGTTTTTGTGATGCAGGTATAGGTTTACGCGTGGAGGCATAAGAGAGTAACCACCCCTGACAAAGATTGAGGTTGAAAGGTGTCAGGTAGGTGGGATATGATGTTGTGCTTCATTGCACCTTGGCCAGTGGATACATGGAATTCCACCATAGAACTTGCATATGAAATCATTCTGACTGTTGATGCATTAGAGTTTGTGTGTGTTTGCACTTCGTACAAGGTCACTATTGCATTCGTATTCATCCTTTGATGTTGTGTGCATTTATTGTGTGTCCTTGTTGTTGTGCAATGTCAATGCTAAGTTTATTCAATGGGAAAAAATATATTAATAAATAAATAAATAATAAACATGGATATGTTGCTTGTTTCCCTTTGAAGAAAGAAACTCATGAATTGCAAGATATATATATATATATGTGACTATATATATAGGTAATAAAAATATAATAAAAAATAATGTGTAATTTTTAAAAAAAATTATATTTAATAAGATTTTCCTGATAATTGTTTACATGGAGCTAAATAAACAATGTAAACTTATGAGATAATGCCTATGAAGTCATTACGATTAATGTTGATAACAATCAGTAAGTCCACTTTATTTTCTTTCCATTTAAAGGAGGAAAATAAATAATAAAATTTATATTCGGCTATGTATGGGGAGATGATTTGGCATAACAACCATGTGAGGCATCATCTTTGGATAGTGGAGTAAGTTTTTTTAGTAATAATGAGGTGAAGCGGATGCATGTCGAAAAATTGAGCATTAAGGAAGGAGTAGTGGAGAAGGAAGAAGGTAGACATGCGAAGAGAGAGTTGGAAGGAGTGTTGAACAAGGAGAGCGATGTTGGAGTAAATCTGCTGGTAAAGAAAAAAAGTCAGTGGGAAGTTGTATAACCAGGTAGACTTGAGCTCTAATTTTAAAATGCCTTCTGTGTGTTATGTATCTTATGACTGAAATTGTTGGAAATTATATGTTTTCCCTATTGTTGTTAAGTGATAAACTATTGCAGTATTGTCGCAGTTGAAACTGTTAGTTTGAGGAAAACTTCTCCATGACAATACATGGTCAAATCTGGAAAATATAGCACCCAATGTTAATGATTTGATGAAACAAAATAAAAATAGTTTTAATAAGCCAAAAAAAATACCTGAGAAGAGAAACACATCAAATCTGATTTGTTGCTATATTTTGTATGCCTGTGTTGTGCGTACGTGGAAGCCATCTTTATTTTGAATTCAAAGAGATTTTTTTTAAGAAAGGCTTATCAATTGCATGCCCTGTATATTATGTAAGTGAGTAGTTGTTTTTGAATTCAAGGTGAATTCGAATCCTGCATGCTTGTGTATTGCATAGTTGAGGACTGTGTTTCTAAATCTGAGACGAGCTTGACGAAATGCATGCCTGAGTGATGCATGATTGAGGAAACTTTAATGAGTTCATCAAATTGCTCAATGCATTTAGTGTGGGGAATATTTTATTGAAATAATTGGATGCTTGCATGTTGTGTGTTGATATCATGCATGCTTTATGATTGAACTCATGTTGCTCTGTGTATGGAATGAGAAGAATCCATCGATTAAAATCTGAGAAAGAGTTCAATATGCATTGTGAATTGTATGAGACGAGATTAGAGATTGTCTATTCTATGAGAATGTGAAATAAATAAATCTGGGATGATTCTTCTATAGCATGTGTGCTTGCATGTGAACTGTTTGCATTTAGATGCATATATGGCCAAGCTGATCCCATACTCTCACCCTTAAACTCTTTCTCCTGATGGGTGGTCTGCACGGGTAATTGAACGTGTGGTTCAAGGATGGCAATGGTGATATTTCCATATTAAAATATGCACATGGTGTCATGGAAACATTGTCATTTTCCTAGGAAGAACAACGAGTGACTCTCATAAACCCAATGCATTCTCTGGCAAAAATAAAGAAGTGTTTGAAAGCCATGGGTGGCTGTTATAATCTCTTAGAAAAGTGAAAGAAATTGAGATGTAATATTGTATTGATCCTGTAGAGTTTGTTTAAATGCAAAATTAGATCTTTCATAATTAGAAAAGTCGTATGAGGTGTTCCTTTGTAGTTTTATATGACTGCAGCAGGTCATGAAATGTAATTACTCATTGAAAATTTCCTCATAGAATTGCAAGAATTATTTCGTGTGCTTTTCTAATATTTGAATGATGTAAAACAAGAACTTTGTTGTTTTAAAAATATATATATAATGTCTAAAAGGATATTATGTTGGAAGTCAGTTCTTTTTATGGATGATACATTGGAATTTTGTAGGAAAATTAAGGAATATTTGTTATATGAAAGAAAATCAAATTATATACAGCCTAAAAATAGATGATAGTCCAATCACAAATGTATAGAGTGCCAAAAGCAAATACATATGCTATTCTTTGATTTAGATATGGATAGATGAAATGGCCTCATGATAGACGTGAGTATGATTTAGAGAATTGTTAAAAAAAAATCCTATGCTTGATTAGGAAAGTTTTAAGAAGAACAATCAATGTGACTATTGATTTTTAAATAGTTATTAAGGAATTATTTTCATATAATCATTTATCTGAGGAATGAAATAGAGTTTTGAGTTACATTGTAAATTTATGTATTCTTATTTTGAATGAAAATAAATGGACTGTTGATGCTAAAGAATTGTTTCAATTAGCATTACAAATATTCTAGTATATGAAGGTGCAAAAGAAGAAACTTCAATGTTTATGAGAACTTGAGTTTATGTGATTGAAAAAAAATCACCAAGGAAAATACAAGCTTAAACTAAACATTCAGCCCAAAAGAAACCATGGCCAGAGAAGGTAAAATTTATTTAAAATAAGTCAATATGTATTGGACTTCATTTCTACAATGAGAGCTAGTGCTTAACGAGGAGGTTAGCACTAATTGAATTTCGAAAGCCAGTGGTGGCAGCAACCATGAATATGTATACAAATATAAAGTGCTTATCGAGGAGGATAGCACTAATTGATCTCCGGTAGCCAGCGGTGGCAGCAACCGTGATTATGTATACCATTATGAAGTGCTTATCAAGGAGGATAGCACTAACCCAACTCCGATGGTCAACGGTGGTAGGCAATCGGGTATATGTGTTCTCAATATTCAGCCAAGAGTTGAACTATAGATTCCACGTTGATGAGGGTGAGAGATGATGGTATGGGACACTATCTTTGGAACACATGGATGGTACGTGAGGATTTTCACTACTTGCTTCGATTGTGGAATTGTCAACGAGACTCATATCCAGAGAGCTGGTATATGAGGTTGAAAAGTCCAACGGTAGATGGGATGGGCAACATTATCGCCAATTGAAGCCGTAACTGAATAATAGGGTTCAGAAGCCATGCGATGGTGAACCATGACTATAGTATAAATTCAATGGTTAGTCACAGGCATAAACACGCCAGTTCTAAAGTGATTATTTAAAATATGTATGAATCAGTGGACTCTCATGGTCATGAGCAGGATTGTGAATCCTTGCCTGACTTTGGAATAGGGGAGTTAAGGTGTTCCTCCTTTCAGGTGATATGGGCCTTGTAAGGACAAACCCCATGCCAACAACAATAGATACCCGCAGAGGGGTAAATATCTATTTATGGAAAATATTGCGAGAATTTGGTCGATCCCGAGCACTTAAGACACCAGCTGTAGTGGTGGAAATATTGAAGTGTGATACTTTTATGCCTAGTACAAATATTAAGTTGGGTATATAATGTAAAAGTGAAAGTTTTGTTTATGCTCTCATTGAAAAAAAAATTGTGTTTGTGTGTTTTAACAACCGGTGAGTAGGTCAGGTTGTTACAATTTCCTTTTATCATGTAATCTTGACCATAAAAATAACCACATAATATAAATAAACTTTTTCTACCAATTTTGGCATAATATACAAGGACATATAATATGTTGGAATCGCCTGTAAGACTGATTTAATTAGCTACATTCTTTATGCTAATGATAATCATATAACTTTCCATGTTGGTAGTTGGATTTCATAATTATATCCTTATTCTCCCCTCAAACAAGTACATCCCTAGATATATTGCTAGCAAAATTGCCTCCTCGATTTGAACTCTCATATCCCTACTCTAATTCTAGTTGGAGTGTTTAGGAAGTAAATTTTGGATTTTGTCCTACTATATTTTTGTCTAGACACTTTTTCATATTCTTTTAATAATTTATTTAAAGCCTTGACCTCATTTTCCTTTCCCTCCCAAAAAGGGTTGTATCATCTACAAAATTTTGATGGGTGATTTTGATGGTATTACTAGCCTTAAGTTTTCTTATTGGTCCACCTTTGTTTGACTTATTTAGGTTCCTTCCCAATACCTCTTCCATAGTAATGAATATATATGGTGACAAAGGATCTCTTTGTCTAAGAACCTCTTGGATTTAAACGATTCTATTACTAGCCAATTTACAACACTAAATATGATATTATAGAGACACAAGCTTAATCCAACTAACCTATTTCTTTCCAAATCCAAACTTTTCTAATACTGCAAAAAATAAATCTCATTTAACCCTATCATAGGCTTCATCATATCAAGTTTTAATACCATTGCTCCCTCTTTTCTAGAAGCTACTGAATGCATTATTTCATGAGCTACTATGATCTTGTCTAAAATTTGTCTCCCTTTCACAAATCCTCCTTGCTCTTCTAAAATAATTTTATCTAATAGTGGCCTTAAAGATTTTCCATCACTTTGGATTATATTACATGCCATATTACATAGGCTTCTAGGCCTGAATGAACCAAACTATTTTGCATCCTTATTTTTTGGAATTAGGGTAAGATATATTGAATTTATTTTATAAGGTATGCACTAGTTTACCCTAGACTATTCCATTGCCACCAATAAAGAATCCTTCATTATTTTAGAGTTATGTTGATAGAATTTTGTAGACTACATTCAACCTGGGGATTTATCCTTATCAAAAGAGAAAATAGGTGAGTGAACTTCTTCTAGAGTTATATGATTCTTGAATTTACTATTATTTTATTTGTTATAACTAAAGGTACTTCTTGTAGTAGTTTATCATTAAGAACTTCAATCTCCTTTGATCCTAGAATATTATGGTAAAAAATCCTTCCTTCTTTTTTATTTCATTATGGTCTTTAATCCAAACCCCTTCTACTAATTTAATTCTACTAATTATGGATGCTAATATCTATACTATTGCCATCCTATGAAAAGTTATGTTTTTATACCCTTCTTTTATTCATGTATATCTTAATTTCAATCTCAAAATTTTTTCTTCTTTACTCAAAATATTATGATATTCACTAAGCAACTTCCTTTCTCGTGAGCTTGGATTATTGTGCTTACCTTTTTAGAATTTTGAAAATCTCTCTTTTAGTTCTTTCTTTCTTCTAAAAAATATTTTGGAAGGTGTTCTTGTTCCATTTTTTTAATCTAGATGTCATTGATTTAATTTGTTTTGGAAGTGTATACAACTCACTATTTTCGAAATAATCCTACATATATACTATCATATCAAAAAATAGATGATGGTCTTCCCACATACCCTTATACTTAAAATATGATCTTTCTTGAATTCACTTACCACCATTTTAACTCTTATTGGCTAATGATATGAACCAATCCTTGTCAAGGTATTGATTTTAGCACAAGTCCCTTCATCTAGCCAATGATTTGAGAGTATGTATCTATCTAATTTTGTTTACTATCAAGATTTGATGTATCCTATTGTTGGTTTATCATAGTTGTTCCCTTTAAACTCAACCTTCCATAGACTATTCTTTTGAAAAAAACTAAGAAATGTCTCATACTTTGGGTAATATTCCTAGTTATTCCAAAATTTTCATCCAACTTGGTTATGGCATTAAAATATCCTATGATCATGAAATGGGTTTCTTGGTCTTTACTTCTCATAAAGGCTTCAATCCCACTCCATACTTTTGATCTGCCTAACTGAGTTGTAGGTCCATAGATATTGATAAGGATGAAATAAATATCTGCAAAGTAGCATGTGACTAATGAGGCTATCCAATACCTAGTTTTATGAATGGTTTCATAGGAGGTTCTAACTAGATTCTAACATGTTAGAATTCCCCCTATCACTCCTTCTGAATCCATAGCATCCCATTCACATTATGCCTATACTACTTTCATAGTTTTGGAAACTTCTTCCTTTGTCATTTTAGTTTCCTGGATACAAAGAATATCAGGCTTATTACTTAAATAGAGGTCCTTGATACACCTCTTCTTTGAGAGGGAATTAGCACCCCTTACATTACATGAGATGGTAATAATGTCTCATTAGGGGTTGTTGGCCCCTCCTATGAATTACCAATATTATTTTGTTATTTGGTAAAGAGAAGTTCAACCAACTTAGATTGTGTTCCTTTCTCTATGTTTGCTCTTGCTTCCCTAGATCTCACTTGATAATTTGAAGGTTTTCCTCTTTTTTCCTTGCTAGTATCGGGGGTAGGTCTTATTATTCTATTCCTCAATATTATTTCACAACTTTCTTTTTCATTAGATTTATCCTCTCTTGGATCTACTAAGGAAGCTTTTGACTTATCCTACTCATTTTTTGGTATTTCCTTGTTAATGGTAGAGGTATTAACATCTAACATTACATTTTATCTACCACTTTCCTTCTCCTAAATGGTGCATGGTACTTCAAGAGAGTCTTCAAAATATGATGAGGCATATTCCTTAGGTTCAACAAGAATGTTCATCCCTAAATCGAGTTCAAATTGAGTAGATAGTTCCTTGTTAATATTTTGATCCTATTGTACCATGTCCTCTAAGCTCTGATATACTTTTTCTTCATAGGCTAAAGCCTCAAAAGAATTGGTGTTTCTTCCAATATCCTTACTTACTAGTCTCCATTTTTTATTTACTTTCATCTATCTAGACCTATTTTTTGGAAGTTGAAAACCATCCTCATCCATATCCATTTGTAAGTTTCTCTTATGATTTTCTACATATGTTTCTATTGGAATCTTCTTAGGGCATGATCTCTCAATATGCCCCACCTCATGACATCTTCTACATCTAAAATATATATTTTCATAATCTATGGTTTGGATCCACAACTTACCCTCATACTTAAGAATGATTGATTTTAGTAAAGGTTTACTGATATCAATCATGACCAATATTCGAGCATAAATAGCCAAGACTTCATATTTTGTAGTTTTTAAAATCTCAAGGAATTCTCCTAGAGTGTTGCCTATTGCCTTTAAGGTATCCATTTCCTAAAATTCAATGGGAAACCCATACATCTTAACCCAAACTAGTACTAGGGATAGATTTATATTTTCAGGTGCAAAGCCTTCATACCAATGGGTAAGGAAGAGTCCTGCTCTTCCCATAAACCAAGGACCCCTTTTAAGATTCTATCTCTTTCCTCTCTAGAATAAAAATGGCTAGGAAGAAACCTTTGGGAAGAAAGGATAGACTCACTCCTAGAGACTTCCATCTCCTATCAATCCATTTTCTCATAGCCAAAGCCCCTGGCCAAGACCCATTAAATTTACCAATGACTACCTTATATTTGAGCAATAAGGATCGTTGCTCTATGAGGTCCTCCCTAACCTCTACTACTAGGGATGATTCTATAGATTTAGTTATAAATTGATCCATGGGAAGGACACTATAACTCAATATCTACTAAAATTTACCAATATATCCTATAGAAATTATATTATTTGAAAATAAACCTACAATAATCTACATGAAACTTCTAAGATAATGAAGGGATAAATGAAACTTAGCTAAAAAATTCTATGCCCAGATAGAATGTCTCACCTTGTTGATGTCCTAGCCCTTCATTGCTCCTCCCATCATCCGAACCCTGGTTAACAGATATCTGCAATTTCATTTTCCATGACTTGAAAAATCATCATTGCCCTTGTTCTAGATGGTTGACTTCACAGGGTCGTATCTCCCTCAATACTACTTGGATTCCTTCATATGACCACTCATTTTAAAGCTCTTCAAATTCCACACAAATTGGTCTAAGAATCATCTAAATTGGACAACCCTTCACAAAGATATGGCTCCTAAAAGATGAGATATATTTTTTAAAAAATTGTCCTAACATTACCCTTGTTCTGGATGATTGTCTTCACATGGTCATATCTCCCTCAATACTACTTGGATTCTTTTGTATGACCACTCATTTCAAAGTTCTTTAAATTCCACATAAAATGACATAAGAATTGTCTGAATCAGACAACTCTATGCAAAGATATGGCTCCTAAAAGATGAAGTATTTTTTGGGAAACTTTTTCCCTAGCTCTTCATTGAAGGAGAGAATACTATTGTAATAAGGCAACACTACAAATTTTAAATAATATGAAAAACAACAAGTAAAATTATTAATAAAATTTAATACTTTCTTCTTGAAACATAATTGGTATTTTTGAAATAAGGGAGGGTCCTTTATTTGTTAACAACGATAAAAAATGATGGGTTTGAAAGGTCTTATGTGGAGAATTTGCTTTGCCAATTCAAATACATTGTATAAAAAATCCATGGAAGAGACCATTATTATCAATGATACATTTATAATTTGATAAGTTATTAAATAATTTATTAAAAAATCTTGAAACAATATTTTAGAAAATTTATTTTTATTTTTTAAAATCATTTGAAAAGTAGGGTTTTGAAAGGGTCACCCTTTTCCTTTTACATCATATCAGGATATATAGCCTATTCGATGTCGCTAAATTTTAAGCCTTGGTATGGGCTACATCATCCATATGTCTCAACCATTGAAGCAAGATATATTTGAATAAAATTTAAGTTTACACGAGTTTTTATGAGGGGTCTCGGTCCCATCGTACCAGAGTTTGAACTTGGGTCTTTGGATGAAAACCCAAGGACTTACCATTACAGTAGCCCTCATAGGTCAACATTTATTTTATTTTATTTTTCAATGAGTTTACACAAGTTTTATGAGGGGTCCTGGTCCCCTCATACTAAGTGGGATTTGAACCTTGGACCTCTTCCAAAGCCCTTACTATTGTAGTAAGCTTACAACTTAACATTTATATTATTTGAATATCACTCACAATCTAATATTTTCACAATCAAATCGGTTACAATAATTTTTTCTAGAGAATCTTATTACTAAAGATTATAAAGTTTGTTAAAGCTTCATAGAACTTGTAGATGATATATAAATAATATAATATTATATTTTATGTTACAACATAATCTTAAAAACAAAAATTTTGAGCGAGTGCGAGTAGAGAGGGAGTGCAAGCCAAGAGCCAAGAGTGAGCTCCACTAGGTAATATGAAAGGAAAGCCATATTTGAAATCCATGTTGGGAAGTCAAGATGTCCTAGCTAGAAATTAGGATGCCCTAGATAGAAGTATGGATGCCCAAGTTGGAGATAGATAGAAGAGCAAATATATGATAAGTTCAATCTAGGTAGCAAATGTTACACCAGAAGTGATTATCAAGGATGAGGTGATCGAGCATGATATAATGGTTCTTAAAAGTAGAGGGTTAGTATGCAAGTTCAATGGATACTAGCCATGGTTTTTGGAGATTCAAAATTGGATAAAGTGGAAGTTGGGATTACATTCAAATTACTCTGTGACTATTCTTTCTAAAGGTTTTTCCTCATCATATTTTTCTATTTAGAAATCATAATAATGGATGGTGGCCCATGGTTTAGGAAGAGAGATGCCCTTTATTTAAGACCATGAACGTAAACTATTAAGAAGCTTACGATGTGGGTTAGGCTTTTTGGACTTCCATATCAACTTATCAATAAAGATGTCAACTTATCAATAAAGATGTTTTGAAGAATATTAAAAATACCCTAGAAAAATTCATCAAGGTGGGACTAACTATTAAGGAGTGAAAGCATGCTATATATACCCGAATATGTGTTGCTATGGATATTTCAAAACCTTTACCATAATTCATTAAGAATATATTTGAATCAGGAGAATAAGATTAACAAGTGAATTATTTTGATAATCTTAGGTCCAAGGTGTAGACCAATTGGTTCGACCAAACCCCATAAGAGGGGCGGAGGTCCAAGGTTCAAAGCCTCGTCAGACTGAACGCTTTTCCCTTTCCTGGTACTTTTAATGGTGTAAAAAGTTTAAATTGATTGTGGCATGGTGGTTATAGGAGTAGACTGCATGAAGATCTATGTGGTGGCTTTCGGGGCGAACAATGCAGAATACTGTGGCGACCATAAAAGCTGAACAACCTACCCAGATTCGTGGCGGCTACCGATTTCACCATGTAAATTAAAAAAAAAAAAACAAGTGGATTATGAAAATATCACATTTCGATGCCACAATTGTTATGAGACTAGGAACATGACAACAGATTGCAAAGTTAAATCTATGAAGAAAGAGGAAAAAAATTAGTCACAAGATAAACTTTAATACAAAGCAAGGAAATCATATTGTAATAGAAGCTTGATCAGATCAAGGATATTCCACTCCAAAAGAAGAGGCAAAGAAAACCTATCTACAACATCATATGATAAATGCCACCATAGATCACTTGGATCAACCATTAGAAGAAAAAAAGAAGGATATAAGGGATGAGAAAGTACAATGTGTAAGTTCAAGTTTAAAAGGAATTAAAGGTGCAAAGGAAGATGTGAAGGAAATTACTAAAACAAAGACGATGTAAGAGTTCAAGTTTATTCCAAGTAAATAATCTTCATTTTCCTCTAGTATAGAATCCTCTCATAGTGATAAATTTGAAAGTGGTATAGAGGTTATCCCTTGCACTTTAAGGTTTCAAGAACAATATAATAAATAAATGAGGATGAAGGAAGCACTCAACAATATAGGATTTTTTTTTTTAACATGGTGGAATCGGTAGCCACCACGAATTCGAGTAGTCTGTCCAACTTTTATGGCTGCCATAATATTCTGCGTTGTCCGCCTCGAAAGCCGCCACATAGATCTTCACGTAGTTCACCCCTATAATCGCCATGCCACAATCATTTTAAACATTTTACGCCACTGAAAGCACGAGGAAAGGGACAAGCGTTCAATATGATGAGGCTCGAGATTTGAACCTTGGAGCAATATAGGATTTTAGGGCAATCTAAGAAGGTAATTATTTTTTTCTTGTACACAAGCTCACTCACACGCACACACCACACCATACCTCACGGTGGTTTGAACCTAGGTCTCCTGAAAAAAAAGGTAATTATTATGGAAGAGCATCCTTGCACTTTAGGGTTTCTAGGGCAACATAAAGAAGAATGTGCTTTTGAGGTTATTACTTATACTTTGGATCCTTTAGAGCAAGACAAACCTATAGAAGATAAGTCTTACTATGAGTAGTGTGAGAAGATTGAAGATATTGATGAAGATAAAAAAATTGGTGGAAATTAAAAAATGAGAGGTAGACCCAAAAAAGCAAGAACAAAGAGAAAAGAAAACTCATAGAGATATTAATATGGAAAACAAAAGAAAATATCGCAAGTGTTAGAAGTATTAAGAAATTGTCAGGTTTTATAGATATAGAAACTAGACAACAAATATTTTAGCCAATTGTGGTGTTGCATTTTATCTTGACAAAACTTTAATGTCAAAAGGCAAGTGTATGAGTGAGACTTTATCTTTTAATAAAAATGCTACTAAGGAGTTGAACATAAAAACTTAGCAGTTTGAGGATGAAAAATATTTTTGATAGAAAAGCAAATAAAAAATATATTTAATAGAAAGACAAGTTGGATATGATTTAATTAGTAATATGTTTTTTATAGGAGTGAGTCCCATTAGAAGCCATAAATAGCTTATTAAAGTGTCTTAGGGGACAACGCAACGGTTTGAAATTTGGCTTTTCTTCAGGAGGTCCAAGGTTCAAACTATGGAGTGGGTGAGTGTGTGAGAGGGTGGGTGTGTGTTCATAAAAAAATAAAAAAGTTTCAGTAAAACATAATAAACCATGAAGGTATTTACACTCGCTTATTATTATTTTTTAATAAAACATAATAAACCATAAAGATACTTGTTTTTTTATTGAGGTTTGTGTGAGAAACCTCTACGACCAACACTCAGGGTTGGGCATCCCATCCCTCTCATAAGGGTGAGAGCTAAACTTATCAATAGGGGCCAAGTGGAGAAGCTGAGCCTGGTCCTGTTGAACAGGAGGTCCACGGTTCGAACCTCTACAATGCAAAGGGGGACACAAAGGTTGTGTGTTAAATTCCTTATTGATAAGCATAGCTCTCGACTTTACGAGGGGTCATGGTTGGGAGGAGACTGCTCAACCATGTGTGTTGGTCGTAGGGGTTTCTCACACTAACCTAAAATTTTATTTTGTTCCAAGGGGGACATCGCAACAGGTCAGGATTTGGCTCTTCTTTGGGAGGTCCAAGGTTCAAACCGCTCTTCTTCGGAAGGTCCAAGGTTCAAACCATGGTGTGGGTGAGCGTGTGTACACAACCATACACACCCACCCCCCTCACACACTCGCCCACACTGCAGTTTGAACCTTGGACCTCCCAAAGAAGAGCAAAAACAAACTTGGTGGATGTGTGTATGGTTGTGTACACACTCGCCCACACCGCGGTTTGAACCTTGGACCTCGCAAAGAAGAGCGAAAGCTTGCATCATTGCATTGTCCTTTGGGATTTCAAAAATTAAATGGGTAGTGTGATAAACCCCTACGACCAATGTATAAGACTGAGCAATTTGTCTCTTTCCAGACATGAACCCTCGTGAAGTCGAGACGGAGAGCTATGATCGAGAGCTCCACTTATTAATAAGGAATTAACACACAACCAAACGTCGTAAACCTTGAACCTCTTGAAGAAGAGCCAAACCCCAGACCGTTGCAATGTCTCCACCAGGACCATAAAGATAATTAGTTAAAATAACTAGTTATTTTAAATTGATTATATAAAATTAAAACAAACCCGACCTATATTGTATCATCACTAAGTAGTAGTATCATAATAGCTTGGACATTATCTATGTATAGTTAAACCTAAATCCTCTCTTTAATGTTGAGGAATCTAATCCATTAAACTAATGACATTTACTATATATATATTTTAAAAGATAACCTCTAACTCTTTGAATAAAAACAAAGTCAATCCTCTAGAAAATAATGCTGACCTATAACTCTTTGAGTAAAAACAAAGTCAATCCTCTAGGAAATAATGCTGACCTATAACTTTTTGAATAAAAACAAAGTCAATAAAGGAAATAAAATTGGATCAACCCACTAGTAAGCACTGGCCTCTACCAACCAAAATATTCCTTCTAATCTAATAACATTTTAAAATAACTATGACCATATTTATTTAATTATCTTTATGTATTTAAACATTATAATTGTTGAATTTTATATATATATATATATATATATATATATATATATATATATATAAGTGAAAAACCCCTTGCGGGGCTGCCTTGGTCTAAGAGACCACGAACAGGGGATTCTACACCGTCAATGTCACCCGGGGTCGCACCCAGCCCTGCCCGCACCAACATTATCAATTGGATTTTAGGTACCCAATTCAACTTTTTGATAGGGTGGAGATTCGAACCTGGAACCTCCAATAAGGTGGAGATTCGAACCTAGAACCTCCCTTGGAGGATTGCCCTCTCCTCTCCAACTCACTTACAACACCTACGTTAAAAAGATTAAATATTATTTATAAACAATTTGATATAAATTTTATTTATCAAAATTTAATAGAGCACTTTATACGAGCACACCGAGCCCAACGAACAACGCTCAAACCAAACTTAGTTTACTTTTCCGACAAACCCACCTTCCAAAAATCAATTTTAAAAAAATTAAAATTTTAAAATTATTTATATTTTTGTTAAATTAATTTTATATTATTTAAAAATTAATAATAATAAATAAATTATAACATTAAATTTAATTAAATATTTTAATTGTATTAAATAAAATAATAATAATTTATTATTTATTAAAAATAAAAATTTATAAAATGAAATTTTATAAATAATTTTTTTTTTTGAAATGTTTGATTTATAAAACCTACCCCGATGTGATTGAAATAAATAATATTAAAATATATTTAATTAAGTTTATTAGGGTTAAGTGGATAAGAAGTTGGACATTTACTACGATTCAAATCTTCCAGGCATATTCAATTTAGGTCAAAGGTAGTAGTCCGTTGACTGTGCATCAGCTTGACGATGGAAGTACAAACCTCGAGCCATCGAGGTCTCTTTTAATTCGAGATAGGGGTTATAGTGGTAGTACCATGATTTGACACTACGATCAAAGGTAATGCGACTTGACCCTATGACAAATGAGTAGTTACCCAAAAATAAAAAATAAAAAATAAATAACATAACACCAACAAATAAATTTTAATAAGAGTAACCAATTTTTTTACAAATCTAATAAAATATTTAATAATTTATAAAATTTAATAATAATTTAAGACATAAAAGCATAGCAACAAATAAAGAGCTTAAAAAATTGATTCAATAAAATAAAACTAAATTAACTAAAATAAATCAATTAATATCAAAACGTACTATAAACCCGCTATTAGCAGGTCACGATGAAAACCCCGCCGTTGGATGCTTAAATATTTTGATGTTCCCCTGACCTTAAAAAGTCCTCTGCCTTAGCCGTCTATGAAAATACCATTCAATACCTAATTTACAAATTTCCAAATTCCCAACTAATTTTTATATCGATGATAATAAATTGAACAACGCTTAATGTTCCCAAGTGTTTAATGCGTAGTCTTTACTAGGATTCCTCAATTTCTGGCTTTTTGGATGAGCGTGGAATAGTTGAATAGAATATATACATTATATATATGCCCTGGACTAATCAATATATTTGTCATCATCTACTATCTAGATCATTTATCGGGGGAAATTGTCACAGCTTTTCACATATGGGTCGCAGGAGCAGGTAAGCCTGTGAAATCGGGGTCTACCAAATCTTGATTGCATAATCTGCACATCTGTCTGAAAGGTATTTTTTTTTACTCCTCCTGTGAATTGGGCAAATTTTTGTTTCTGCTATTCTCATAGGGATTGTTACAGTAGGATTTGGCCAGTTAAATAAAATTATGACACAGGTCTAGATTTCAGGTCTGAGAAACGCAATGAAAATTGTATAAGTGTAGTAGATCTGCAGGATTTGGCCTTATAAACAGCGATGACTTTATAGATTATCAGGTCTGCAGATGACCCCATGGGCAGATCGGAGACGATGGCTGTGACCAAGCAGGCATAGGCACATAGATTTGGGTGGGTCTGCTCTGGATCTTTAATTGGCGCAAGGAATCGATAGCTGATCCATAGGGTTTTGGAGTTGGGAGACATGGGGTTTTGGCCAAGATTTGGGATGTGGGTTTCAATTTTCTTGGGTATGGTGGGGATAATCCTAGAGAATGCAAATGCATTCTACCTTCCTGGGAGTTATCCCCATGTGTACCCTACAGGATCAGATCTATGGGTGAAGGTCAATTCTTTGACCTCAGTGGAGACCGAGCTTCCTTACAGCTATTATAGCCTGCCCTTCTGTAAGCCCTCTGACGGTGTGAAGGACATGGCAGAGAATCTTGGTGAGCTACTCATGGGGGACAGGATCGAGAGCTCTCCTTACAGGTTCAAGATGAATGTCAATGAATCGGAGGTGTTCTTGTGCAATACCACTGTCGTTGCGGATGAGCAGCTCAAGGTTTTGAAGCAGAGGATTGATGCCCTGTATCAGGTGAACCTCATGCTGGACAATCTCCCTGCTATAAGGTACACTAAGCAGGACAACTTCAGCCTCCGTTGGACCGGGTATCCTGTAGGATTCCGTGTTGATAAAACTCATTATATTTTCAACCACTTGAAATTCACAGTCCTTGTGCACAAAGATGAGGGGAATAGTGTTTCCAAGGTCATGGGAACAGGCGATGGGCTGGATGCCTTTCCAGTTGGTGAAAAGAGTGGAGACATTGCCCCTGGGTACATGGTTGTGGGTTTTGAGGTTGTTCCTTGCAGTTACCAGCATAATATAGATGCATCGTCAAAGCTTAAGATGTATGAGAAGTACCCTACACCAATTGACTGTAGCCCATCAGGCAGAGGACCTTATCAAGCAGTTAAGGAAGGACATCCAATTGCCTTCTCTTATGAAGTTGCATTTGTTGAGAGTGACATCAGATGGCCATCAAGGTGGGATGCTTATTTAAAGATGGAGGGGGCCAGGGTGCATTGGTTTTCGATCCTCAACTCACTCATGGTCATTGCTTTTCTTGCTGGCATTGTTCTTGTGATTTTCCTTAGGACTGTCAGGCGGGATCTGACTCGTTATGAAGAGTTGGATAAGGAATCTCAGGCCCAAATGAACGAAGAGCTCTCTGGATGGAAGCTTGTTGTGGGAGATGTTTTCCGAGCTCCTGCTCATTCAGAGCTTCTCTGCATTATGGTGGGAGATGGAGTGCAGATATTGGGCATGGCCGTAGTGACTATTTTGTTTGCAGCCTTTGGATTCATGTCTCCAGCATCTCGAGGAGCTCTGCTTACTGGCATGCTGTTTTTCTACCTTGTGCTTGGAATTGCTGCAGGGTATGTGGCTGTGAGGATGTGGAGAACCTTGAAAGGAGGAGATCACAGGGGCTGGAAATCGATATCTTGGCGTGTTGCATGCTTCTTTCCTGGCGTTGTTTTCCTTATTTTGACAGTGCTTAACTTTCTTCTTTGGGGAAGTCAAAGTACAGGAGCCATTCCGATCTCTTTATTTATCATTCTCCTGGCCCTTTGGTTTTGTATATCAGTTCCTTTGACTCTGTTGGGTGGTTATTTTGGAGCCAAGGCATCTCAGATTGAATACCCTGTCCGGACCAATCAGATTCCAAGAGAGATTCCACCACAGAAATATCCGTCTTGGTTGCTAGTTCTTGGTGCTGGAACACTTCCTTTTGGCACCCTTTTCATTGAGCTCTTCTTCATCATGTCAAGCATCTGGTTGGGGAGAGTTTATTATGTTTTTGGGTTTCTATTTATAGTGTTGGTTCTTCTTGTTGTGGTGTGTGCCGAGGTTTCTCTAGTTCTCACTTACATGCACTTGTGCGTCGAAGATTGGAAGTGGTGGTGGAAATCATTCTTTGCATCAGGATCTGTGGCTATTTACATCTTCCTTTATTCGATAAACTACCTGGTGTTTGATCTCCGAAGCCTTAGTGGGCCGGTATCAGCTGCTTTATACATTGGTTACTCACTGCTCATGGTTTTTGCCATCATGCTCGCTACTGGAACTATTGGATTTCTGGCATCGTTCTGGTTTGTGCATTATCTGTTTTCTTCTGTTAAGTTAGATTGATGTTTGAAGTGGATACATGAAGTCAGCGGCAGGTTGACTCAAGGCCTATCGAGTATGAATTCGTAGGTCAGTTTTTGGCATTTGTAATGGGTTTATCTGGTTGACTAGACCTGGAATTCCAGGTTTTTATGTTTTTCTCAAAAAGGGTAGGAACATGAATAACTTGATAGCATTTTTGTTAGACTTGATTAGCTGATTATTTGCAGCATTTCCCTCATTTTATGTTATTATTTATCCGCTTCATGACTAATTGAATAGTTGTATATCAACTGCTGTCACTAGGCTTTGCTGTTATTGCTTTTAATTTTGATTTTACTCTTGCTGCAATTAAATTTTAATTTTTCATTGTTTTACACAATTTCTCTTGGCACACTTCTATGTTAGCTTGATGTTTACAAATGTGTAATATGCATGCCATGTTTAGTATCTCCTGATTGGTTTATTGAAGCAGCACACATAAATGTAATTTTTTAGAAGATATGCCAATGCAGAGGAACAAGTTATAGCATGTTTGTACCAAGGTTGGCATGTTAGGCTCTGCTTAGCAGCCTTGCCTTCTCCATTAACAATATTGCTTAGTCATGCTTCTCTGTGCTGTAGCTCCTTTTGTCGTTGTTGTTATGTTTTTGTTTCTTGCTTTGCAAGCTAGTTATAACACTTCCATTCTCTCGTTGATGATTGCAGAGGATTTTATTCATATCAATAGTTGCTTGCTTGTGTGTGTTTGGAGCATATGACATTTCTATAATCTCATACAGGGTGTCTGTGTTGTGGATGGGGTTTAATCATTAAGTATTGTTAATAATTGTGATACTTAAGGCCAATGAAATGCTAGTTGTACCTAAAAGTTTTTCAATTTGGAAGCACAAATGGGGCCCATATGCATTGTGGGTTCCTTGTTACTTTTAGTTTTGGAACATGCCTTCTTGTTTTGTTTACTTTGACTCGTTCTTAGTTGCATACTAGTAAGAATTAAATTTTCCTACGTGATACTTTCTCTGCCTCGTCATTTCCCTTGAAATCACTTCCCATATATACTCTCTGCCTTTACTATACTGAGATTATCTTGCCTCAATCTATTTCTTGTTTGTTTTTCACTGGCTATCTTAGTTTCAAGCAAATCTCCAATCCCTCATGCCTTTATGGTGATTCAGAGAGAGTAACATGAGCATATCTAATGATTGAGCCTGCTTTTTGGATTGGCATGTGCCAATAATATGATAATTCTATGTTAATATGAATCTATTTACATCAGATATTTAGGTTATCAAATTTTGAATTTTGAGTTGCTATAATGTATTTTAGGCAACATTTGACTATAAACTCCTGCAAAGACCTGAATGCAGTCAGATGTATGAGTTTGATTAAATTTTTTAATTGATGGGATGGTATTTTTGACTGGACTTTTATATGGATACTATTTATAATTAGTATGTTTACCAGAAAAATTGCTGAAGCCTCCCTTTTTATGATCGATTGTTTTGAGGATACATACAAGGAAATATGATACTTATATTATCTTACAGTGACTTTGCCCGTGTTGGAGGAATATACGGAAAGCTTAGGAGAAGCTAATTGAATGAATAGTTAATGAATTTTTTCTGATAATGAGCTTTATTTGATTGTATCATGGGTTTTTTGTGATTTATGGTTAGATTATATAAGGAGTTCAAATATGTTATGGAGCTATAATTAACTTTATGAATACATTTGTGTGCTGTTACATGAAATTATATACATCATTATACTTAGATAACAAAACTAGGGGTGAATGTTTGCATACTGAGGCAGTATGTGTAGGAGCAATTTCATATGCCCGCACAAATGGACAATGAGATGCAAATGTGCTTTGGCATTAATCACCATACTTTTCCAGTGTTGTGTGCATTTAGGAAAGGATCTGAAACATGGTAGGGAACTCTAGTGACACAATATTAAGAATGACATGCTTGTTACTAATTGAAGAACTTTAGTCATTGAATTCATACAAGATGTCACATGCATATAAGACTTGTATCATGAAAATTTTAGAACTGTCAATAGATTGTAACCATCCAATTCATTGAACAAATCAACTTTATGCATTGTGATACTGCCTTGCAATTTACTATCATTATCCGTTGCTTCAATCTTCTGTTGCAAATGGTGACAATACCAGTTGATATAGCCAACAGGCTTATAATCATCTTCCATACTTTGTGGTCAAATGAAGATTTGGCTGAACTGTCCGCTATTAAGCGATTGAAACATCTCAAATCTATGAGGCCGAATGATTAGCGAATGCTTTTGAACATCGTTCCCTAGTAGGATGTTACAGAACAATTTACATTTTGTTTGGCCTTCTAGGCATTAAATCGACTTCTTTAAAGAAAGTTTTATAAAATAATTATATTTAAGCTCAGGGTAATATAATTATTGATTAAGTGGATCCGTGTAGGTTATTTATACATTTTAATAGCTTCAACCGTTCCGTTTATTTTTCTAAGAATGTTTTTTAATTATATAAAGGCATCCTCTGTGGAAACTGGTCAGATTTGGTTTAATTTCGGATAATCGTTTAAAAAGATTGAAACCCTTTAAACCTTTTTCTATATAAATATCTATTTATTTAAATTAATTTTTAAGTTGAATTAGAGTTGAAATGGTCCTATATGATTTTTATTAAGACTATTCTTATCAAAATGTTGAGATATTAAATTTGCTGTTAGATGAATTAAACCATATTTAACACGACTTTTTATAGTCGATTATTTATTTATTTATTTTAAATCAATTATATTATTCATCTTTTTCATTTCCTTGACATCATTTTGATTAAGAGATAAAGTCTTACTTGGTTAGATGCCTCTTAAAATTTGAATTGCATTAAGATGAAGTATAATACCTGGATTGGTTTGAAGTTCAACACTCGGATTTCTTACTTACATTTTCAAGAGATTGCCTCCAATAATAGATCATGAATATTAACAATAATATTTATTTATTTTCCAATTCCCACATCCATTTTTGTTGATAGCAATATTTTGTTATCTCCATCATTTCTGTCCGACATTGTAATGGTAAAAGCATTGGCTTTTGCTACTCTCCATTTCTTTTTATAAATATGTTCACGTTTTCAAGAGATTGCCTCCAATAATAGATCATGGACATTAACAATAATATTATTTTTATCTAATCTTCACATCTATTTTTGTTGAAGGCAATATTTTGTGAATCCCTTTCAAATGTTAATAATATTAGTTTTTATCTAATCTTCACATCCATTTTTGTTGAAGGCAATATTTTGTGAATCCCTTTCAAATGAATTATATCTGCATTGGTCTTGTTGGGACACCACAATGGTAAAGGCATTGGGCTCTCTTAGTGGAGATCTAAGTTTGATTCATGGAGAGAGTGCTTCCCCATATGTATGCTTTGGTTGTTATTGTATGTTTTATATATATATATATATATATATATATATATATATATATATATATATATAATTTTTCTATTGCAATTAATCTTTGGAAGAAGTCCCTAGCCTTTGCATATGTTCCATATTAGCAAGGAAGGAGAATTTTCCATTATTTTATAAACTATTATCACCAACTTTTTCCAAATTTCCTTTAGAAGTACCATCAAAATTAATTTTGATAAACCTAATTTTTAAACATTTCCATTTTATCCTAAATCAAAATAGATTCTTTATTTTAATACCAATATTGTAGATGACTCTTCCATGTATGTTTAAATCTTGTAACAAAGTTGTTATCACCTCTTTTTCTTTACTTGAGACTTCCCATGATGAGTACCATATCTAGTCTCCCATGATGAGCACCATATCTGTAAACATTCTATAGGAGAGGCAATAATTGGTTTTAAACTTGGGCAAGATTTTAGGATTTATTTTTGAAAATTCTATTATTTCTTTTAAGCCATAAACTCTAACAAATGACACACCAATCCTTCTTAGAATACATAATGCTTTAGCTTTGAAACAATTAATCCAACATTTCATCAACTCTTTTAATCTTAATGGAGATAATTGATATATTTTCATATTTTTAAAGAAGTAATCTGGAATGGTATGAGTAAAGAAACAACGAAGAAGTCAATGGTTTGACGTTTCTAAATCCTTCTTGTACAAGTAAATGGTTCGATGTTTATAAATCCTTCTCATACAAGGCACATCTTAAAGGTCCATGATATCCTCTTCTTTATAGACTTTCGTGTAAGAATCTTAAATCTGAATTCCTAACCAAAGGAATGTTGAGACCTTAGGGAAGCCTCTAGTGACCAAACATTCTTCTAAGGAAAACCTTTGGGAGTAGAAAATTTTGGTTGCTCTAAATTCTCATGTTCCAACTTGATCGAGTATCCATCATTTTTTTGATAGCTTCCAAATCAACTCATCCTTTCATGTAAAAATTGACAATCAAAACTCTCGAAGCATTGTTTGAAGTTCATCTGCAATTTTTTTGAGTTCCTCTCCTTTAGCTAGGTTATTAATGGAAATCCATGATCTGTAGGTTACCAAAAAATTGCAATATCTCCTCATTGATTGACCATCTAATATGTTTCTTTATCAATTGCAAATTATTTGATATAAAGTTCCATGTTGATGATCCTTTGGGTAGGGTCTTTTCCTAAATACTTACATTGCATCAAGAAAACCTATATATTTTTGAAGTAATAGGTTTACCCATTTCTTTCCTTGATATTTAAATAATATCCACCTAAGCTTTGCCCCTAAGGCCAAACTCAAAAGTCTGCGATTCCACAAGTATGCTCCTCCAATATTCCTTCCTTTGCAAATCCTATTCCACTTACAAAAAGGAAACCTAAAATTTTCCTTGCATCATTTCCAAAGAAAGTCTCTTTGATTTTTATCAATTTTTGATGCTGTACATACTACCAATCTTGAAAGTGACATCATATAAATAGGGATGGATTACAATGTAGTCTTTATAAGTTGTAGCCTTCTTGCCATGGTTAAGAATTATTGAAATGTGTAATTTGACCAAGGCCAAAAATGTGATGAGGTGCTTATGAGCGTCATTTATATAGCCTACGAGCATGTGATTATATAAACCTACGTGCCCCTTTCATATTTCACCTTTAGTGGTATTGGTTAATTAACCTTTATGAATAACCTCACTTAAAGGAAAATTTATTATTATTTTATTGTAAGGTTAATCTTACCTTTGAGGATGTGGTATCACAATAAATTCCCCTCAGTGAGGATCCACTTGGATTAATAAGTATGAATATGATGTGATATATTGGGGTGGCTACATGCACCCACCTTATACTTCTTGTTATCTCCCTTCATTTATCTTTTGTCGTTCACTATTTCTATCTTTTAATCACATTTTCTTCTTTTTGGCATATGGTTGTGGTGAATGCATGTTTTGGAAGGTTTCCAAAACATATTGCAAATTTGAACATGGTTGCAGGGCAAGATTGAAGTAGCTTCACTCATCAATGAAAATAAGAATTTGTTGCATCAACGATTGAAGAGAGCATTCATGCCAAGTTTTAGTTTGTGCATTTAATTTTTTGAATTTAAAAAAAAATTCTTTTGGCACCATCTGCACGTATTCTTTGTGCACACTCATTTCACATAGCCTACTATTTCTTGATCGCATAATCTAGTGCATCCGTGACATGCCAATGTAGCCGTGCAACAACTAAGGCAAACACCTTAGGGCCGGTAGGAGGTATGATTGAATCCTAACCCCCTTTCTTATAGCCATCACATTTTGTTGAAGATGCTTAGGCTCCCACTTGCCAGCCAAGGGAGTGGTATGGTGGTGGCCAGCCAAGGGAGTGGTATGGTGGTAGTCCTATTGTCTGGTTTGAAGGACATCATGGGGTCAATTCCTGCAACTCTTTAGCAATTCTCTTCAAAAGGTAGAATCAAACAAGGCTTCTTCCTTTCTTTCTATTACATGCAAAGTGTAGCGCAATTGTTAGTTTGCTTGTTTGTAGCTTGGAGGTTGGTGGTTCAAAACCATAGGTGACATTTTTTAAAGGGGCAAGCATTTAGGGATGTCTACGTGCTAAAGGTGTCTTCACCTCTCTTCCTACCCAACAATGACTTGTAGCCCAGTGGTTATTTTATTGGCTTGTAGAGAGCAGGTTCTAAGGTTAAGCCTTGATGTTGCCATCTTTTTCTACCTCTCAGGCTTGGAGCAAGGTATATGTCATATCATTCCTCTTTGTTTTTAAAGTGTGCAATCGGTGCATTGGTAAGGATGCCCACTATGTTGGGTAAGGTCTCGAGTTCAAGCCCTATCGACAGATTCCATTCAATTATATATAAGATATTAATTCACCAGTTATATTAGAACAAGTGTCAAACCCCGCAGACACAACAACAAATTTAGTGGCAACACATCACAAATGATTTCATGAAATTTTTTTGATGTTTGGCATTTAATTTTTTTTTGATGTGAGTGCTAATTTAACCAAATATTTTGGAATCATACATAAGTGTTTGGAGCCCACTTTTATAGATTGCATATTTTTTTGAGCTCTCTATTGTGGTGACATTAGCCTATGGATCTATTACAGATCTATTTAGGGTTATTTGTGCAAGATGAACTCCTTAGGGCATATTACCCATCTCAATGGGAACAATTATAACACTTGGTCAGTTCCAATGGTAGGATTGCTCATAAGAATTTTTTTTTGGTTTATCTTTAATAATGAGTCAAAAGGTCTCAATGATCATGAACTCGGTAAGAGAAAGGAGGAAGCTCATAGACTATTCATGTTAGTCTAACCATATGTACTTTTTATATAAGGGAGAAGACTAATCTTGTTCACCTATGAACTACTTTGAAATATATATATGGAAAAGTAAGTGCTAGTGAAGTTAATAGAATAAAAATTGAGCTCTCCAATCTCAAAATTTTAGATTTTAGTAATGTTGAAGACTATATATCTCACTTCAAAGCTCTAAAAGATTATTTAGCTACAATAAAAGGCAATATAAAGAGTAATGAAGAGTATGTCAAATCTATTACTTCCAATCTTTCTCCTCCTTTTCATATAGTTGGCTTGGTTCTTTATGTGAATGCTATGACTATCAAAGAACCACAACCCATCTCTCTTGAAAATATTTTCAAGATTCTAATCCATTATGAAGTGGCAACGAAGAATTGTGGAGCTCTTTCTCATACATAAGCATCCAAAAGAATTCAAGTCAATGAAATCTATGTCTTAGGTGCCTAAGGGCAAGTCTCAGGTTTTAAAGAAGTTAAACATTTACAAGTATTATAAAATGAAAAGACACTCCATCGAGAATTTCATTATAAGTTGAAGAATATTGAGATATAATTTATGAGGGCTAGACACAAGATTTTTGATGATGAAAATGAGGATGAAGGAGGAACAATGTAGGCCCAATAGAGCATCCATTATAGGAGAGGTGTTACTTATAATTCCTTCTTTCTTTGGCTTTTTTAGCTCAGATTATGGGGGTGTTGAAATTTGTGTAATATGATCTTGTTTAGGCCAAGGCCAAAAGTACGATGAGGTGCTTATGAACGTCATTTATGTAGCCTATGCACATGTGACTATGTAAGCCTACACGCATTCCTTATTTATGTGAGCCTGCAAGCCCCTTTCATATTTTTCCTATATTGGTATTGGTTAATCCACCTTTATGGATAACCTCACTTAAAGGGTAATTTATTATTATTTCATTGTAAGGTTAACCTCAAGGTTAAGTTAATGTCGACTTGAGGTTAACCTTTGATTAGAGATTTGGTACCACTATAAATACCCCTTAATGATGATCTATTTGAATTAATAAGTGTGAAAAAAATGCAATATACTGGGGTGCCTATAGGAACCCACCTTATACTTATTGTTGTCTCCCTTCATTTATATTTTGTGGTTTATGATTGCTATCTTTTAATCACCTTTTCTTCTTTTCAACACATGATTGTGGTGAATGCATGTTTTGGAAGGTTTCTAGCAAATATTTTAAATTCGAACAAGAACTTACCTTTCCAACCTATGAAACAAGCTTTCATTCTATCCAAACAAGAGATCCAAGGTTCCTTTTTATTTGCTTTATGATACAAAGGAATACCCAATAGGTTGATGGTTTTTTTCAATTTTAAACCCTAAAATATCCATAATAATTCGTTGTAAAATCTATGACTATATTAATGAAAATATCTTGGATTTTATAGTATTAACCAATTATCTAGTAGCCTTCTCATAGCATGATAATATTGATTTAAACTCCATGGATTCACTAACTGAATGATGAACCCAAATAAAAGTGTCTTTAACAAACTAGAGATGATATCCAAAGGGACCATTTTTTGCAACTTATATACCATTAATTTTTCCTTTCATTTTGCCTTTGAGAAATCTCTCCCTAATGCCTTTGCAAGAATAATGAATAGATAAGGAGATAGTGGATCACCTTGGCAAAGTCCACAAGATGACTTAAAGTAACCAACAAGAGAACCATTGATCAAAATAGAATATTTTATAGTGCTATAACAACATTTAATCCATTCATACCAACTATAATAAAAACCAAACCTTTTGAGAATATCATGTAAAAAAATCCAGGAAACCCTATCACAAACTTTATTCATATCTAATTTCATAACCATACCTAGTTTTTTTATGGAATGAAGAAAATTTATGGCCTCTTGTGCAATGCTTATACCATCAAAAAATTTGCTTACCTCAAACGAAACTACCTTGTTCCTTTGAGATAACATAATCTAGAATACCTTTCAACCTATTTTTCATAGTTTTTGAAACGATCTTATAAATCATATTAGAAAGGCTTATTGGATGAAAATTATCAAAATATTTTGCCTTGGATTTCTTGGGAGCCAATATAATAAAAGTGTCTTTCTCACTTATTATAGTCTTATTTTTTTGAGCCTCTTCAACCACAACTAACATATCACTCTTCAATAAATCCTTATTTTTTTGAAATAAAATTGCAAGAAATTTATCAGGACCACGTGCCTTATTAGGATGGAAAGAGAAAACTACTTCATGTAGCTCCATAGATATCTTCTTCATCAAGCTTTCATTTTGTCCCTGTGTGATAATTGATGGAATATTTTGCAAAAGCTTATCTTGTGCCTCCTTATCTTACCTAGTATTTGACAAAATACTTTTAAAATAATTAATTGCTTCCTTTCTTATATCTTCTTCTTCCTCAATATTTCTTCCATCTAGATTTGAAATATTTTTGATGTGATGAAAAGAAAAAATCACTTTTGTTGTAGCATGATTTTTTCCTTAATCCATTTTTTCCTAGATTTTTGGAACCAATATGACTCCTCATTTTTCAATGCATTATGATAATTAGCAACTAATTGTTTTTCTTTAATAGAAGAATCTTGATCTATTCCATTAGTTTCTAGTAGCTCTTGTAAAATTTTGGGTTTGGATTCAATTTATTTTATTCTTTAAAAATGTTACCAAAATATTTGGCATTTCAAATATTTATTTTCTCCTTTAAATATTTTATATTTTGAACAACCCTGAATATATATGATCCTTCAAAATTTGCTTCATCCTAGCATAACATAACCATCTAGAAGAATTCAAGGTCTTGAAGCCACATAGACTGGAAGCAAAATGGTTTTGGATGACCAATATTGGGTAAATTATGATCCAATCCTACTTACAATAAAATATCTAAAGAGATTGTATACTCTATTTGTTACCATGTATTGGATAACAAGAATCTATCCAATCTTTTTGCTATATGAGTTTTTCCAATGCATCTATTATCCCCTATATATTGAAAACTTGGACTAACAACCTAAAGACCATTTGAATTAACAAATGAAGCAAAATCTTACATTGATTTAGACCATCTTGGAGTACCACCCTTCTTTTCCAAAGGAGATAGAACAATGTTGAAATTATCCCCAAGAATCCATAAATCATAATGAATCATCATAGTTTTTGACAAAAATATGCTAAGGTCCTTCCAACATATTTAATGATGAGTAACTATAATTGAAGCATATATATTTATAACCTCAACTTTTGTGTTTTCCTCTTTTCTACAAAATAGTCCAACAACCCAATTACTTTTTGCTTCTAACAATTGTCCATCCTATTTGTGTTTGTCCCATATTGTTGCAATACCACCTAAAGATCATATAGAAGAAATTTCTAAACAATCATCCATTTTTAAAATCTTTTTCTAATCATTCTTACATTCCTCACTACTTAATTTTATTTCTTGTATTAAAAAAAATAGGACTATAACAACCTATTAATCCCTTAATAACTCTTTTTTTAGGGGTCTTATTCATACCCTAATATTCCATTATATCATTTTCATCATCATCACTTTTTATTTTTATTAGTGGGCTTAACCCCACTTCTTGTTAACACCTATGATATTTTTATTTGGATTCCCAAATCGATATCCCTTTGAGTTTCTTTTTCTCTTTGTTCATATTTTGATGGCATTCCTCTTCTTTCTTTGTTCCCATTAACACTATCATCTTAAATAATCTCTTATATTTTTTCATATTGTTCATAATGAGACTCATCCTATAAAGTTTTGTGTTGCCTTAAAGAATTTGAAATACAAGGAATAGCCTCAAAAACAATTTCTTCTTTACATTGCCCTGAAAACCCTTAAGTGCATGGATTATCCTCCATAGTCATTACTTTCCTATGCTACCCTAGAAATCTTGCATTTCATTGGTTTTTCTTTATTGTGCTAGTCTTGAAACCCTCAAGTGCAGTGAATACACTCTATATTACTCATTTTTATTGCAAGGAGAAGATTTTATGCTACTTTAGGGAAGTGAAGATGATTTACTTGGATTAACCTTGAACTTCTTCACTTTATTTGCTATAAAATTTGTCTCCCTATCTTCCTTTATTTTAAAATTTTCTTCCCTATATTCCTTCACACCTTTAACGCCTTTTGTATTTGAAAATTGCTCATTGTCCTTCCTTGTCCCCTATGTCATTTTTTTCTTCTAATGGTTGATTTTAGTGAACTATAATGACCTTTTCATTTGATGACATAGAGGGGTTTTTATTACCAATTTTTAGGAGTGGAAAATCCTTGATTTGACCCACCTTTTCCTATGATATGATCTCTTTGTTTCATATTGAAGTTTACCTCATGATAAAATTTCTCCATCTCTTTCTCCATTATTTTAAATTTGTAATCTCTTACCTTGTGTATGGTTTCATGACATTTGCAACATCAGGATGCAATATTTTTATAATCCACTTATTGATCCCATTCTCTTGATTGATATTTAATCCTAATGGATTTGATAAAGGTTTTAAAATATCCATGGCAATACATATTTGAGTGTATATAACATTCATTCTCTCCTTAGTAGTTGGCCACTCTTGGTTGAATTCACCTAATGTATTGCTAAAATTATTCAAAATGATAGGTTTCTAGAACCTATCTTGAATAATGCAATGAAATAGTTGAATTAAATGTTAGAAAATGCAGAATACACACTGAATCACCTTTGGAATTGAATCACTTTTGCACTAGAGGAAACCCTTCCAATGGATAAAATTATTTATATATTCTTTTTATTTGATGGATGATTGTTTACACCCTATCAAATTATATTATATACCTATTCTAGGGTTGTGAGTGAAAGGACACAATGGTCCATATGAATTAATAAATATGAGTGATTAATTAATGATAATGGTTAGGATAGTGAATCCTAACATGCCACCCTCCTTAAAAAGAGCTTTGTCCTCAAAGCAAAAAGTGAGGAAATTGTTGTTGGATTTGATGAAGTGTTTCCCATGTAGCATCTTCGAAAGGTAAGCCCCACCATTGAATCAAAATCTCGATGATGGTGCGATGATAGAGTTGACGAGTGCAGCGATCCAAGATGGCTTCAGGTTCAACCATGAGTGATCCATCCTCTATGAATTTAGGTAGTTGAGTTTGTGTGGTAATGTGTGTGTCGACTACTAGTTTAAGGCAAGATACATGGAACACGAGATGAATTTTGGAAGACTCTGGTAACTCTAGTTTATAAGCAATGGGCCCAATGCATTGTAAGATTTTATAAGGCCCATAGAATTTGGGAGCTAACTTTTGTGAACCCTTGATCTTGAGAGAAGTTTGGCGATAAGGTTGAAGTCGAAGGAATACCATATCACCTTCTTGAAATGCTCATTCGATCCTATGTTGGTCCGCTTGTTGTTTCATACGATGTTGGGCCATGAGTAAATTATCTTTGAGAAGGCGAAGGATATTAGCTCGAGTAGAGAGTTCAGAATCCATGGTTGGCACATTGGTACTTCTTGGAATATAAGAGGTGATGGAAGGTGGTACTTGGCCATATAAAGCTTCATATGGTGTCATATTAATGGCGGTATGGTATGAGGTATTATACCACCATTCTGCTAAAGGAAGCCATTTGACCCAATGAAGGGGTTGAGCAACAATAAAACAATGCAAGTAAGTTTCCAAACATTTATTTACAATTTTTGTTTGACCATCGGTTTGGGGATGATAAGAAGAACTCATACGGAGTTGAGTGCCTTGGAGTTTAAACAATTCCCTCCAAAAATTACTAGTGAAGGTGGGATCACGATCACTTACGATGGTGGAAGGCATACCATGTAGTTTAAAAATATTATCAAGAAAGAGTTGGGCGACGGTACTAGTTGTGTAAGGGTGGGCTAAGGAGAAAAAATGAGCATATTTAGACAAGCGATCCACCACAACTAGAATAGTAGTTTTACCTACTAATTTTGGAAGACCCTCAATAAAGTCCATTGAAATATCGGTCCATGTTTTGGTTGGGATAGGGAGAGGTTGAAGAAGGCCAGGGGTACCTACTGTCTCTCCTTTTTGTCTTTGGTAAATCTCACATTCAGCCACAAATCTCTTGATATCTTGTTTCATTCCTACCCAATAAAAGGATCGAGCCACTCTCTTATAAGTTTTGAGGAATCCAGAATGTCCCACTATAGGTGTGGCATGTAACTCATGGAGTAGTTTGGTTCGATATAAGGAGGTAGGGGATAGGACAATACACCCTTTGAACCTAAGTATGCCATTGCTCCAAGTATAGTGAGGCTTACTGGTGGGGTCTTGTTGGATTTGTTGAATTAATGCTTGCGTTGAAGTATCACTAAACCATTCTTTTGTTACCTGGTCTACCCATTGGGGAATAGGGGATGAGAGCACATGTAACTGGGGTAATTCTTCAAATTTTTGGGAGAGGGCATCGACGACCATGTTGTCCTTCCCTTTACGATATACGATCTCATAATCATACCCTAATAGTTTAGTAACCCATTTTTGTTGCTCAGGCGTGGATATATGTTGCTCAAGAAAATACTTCAAACTATGGTGATCGGTACGGATAATGAAATGTTGACCAATAAGATATGGTCACCAATGTTGGATGGCATGAATGATAGCCAACATCTCTTTCTCATATGTGGAGCGGGCTAAGTTCTTCCTGGAAAATGCCTTGCTAGTAAAAGCCAAAGGTCTTTCATCTTGCATGAGAATGACTCCCAATCCTACTCCAGAAGCATCACTTTCAATCACAAAGGGTTTGGAAAAATCCGGCATGGCCAACACAGGAGTGGAACACATGGCATTATTTAATTTAGTGAAAGCATCGTTAGCCTTGGAGGACCAAAGAAAAGCATTCTTCTTAAGTAAAGTTGTTAAGGGGGCAACAATCTTGCCATAGTCTTTAACAAATTTATGATAATACCCAGTTAATCCTAGAAAGCCACGTAAGCCTTTCAAATATTTGGGGGTAGGCCAATTTTTCATATCTTCAATTTTTCTAGGGTCCACCTTAACGCCATCCTTGGAAACAATATGGCCAAGATATTCAATCTCTTGTCGTCCAAAAGAGCATTTTGAGCGTTTGGCATATAGTTGATTTTCCTCCATAATTTTTAAGGTTTGTTCTAAGTGAAGCAAGTGATCCTCCCATGTCTTGCTATAAATCAAAATATCATCAAAGAAAACCAAAATAAATTTTTGAAGATAAGGGCGAAATACCTGGTTCATTAAACTTTGGAATGTTGAAGGTGCATTGGTAAGGCCAAAAGGCATGACCAAAAATTCATAGTGCCCTTCATGAGTTCGAAAGCGGTTTTTGGAATATCATTTTCTTTGACTCGAATTTGATGATATCCTGATCGTAAGTCCAATTTTGAAAAGTATTTAGCCCCATGAAGCTCATCTAGTAACTCATCAATAATAGGGATGGGAAATTTGTCCTTGATGGTGAGTTTTTTAAGAGCACAAAAATCGACACATAGGCGCCATGATCCATCCTTCTTATGAACCAATAAAACTAGGGAAGAGTAAGGACTAACACTAGGTCGGATAACTCCTGCCTTTAATAATTCTTGCACAAGTTTTTCAATTTTAGTTTTCTGTAGGTAGGGATATCGATAAGGTCAGATATTTGGGGGTTGATGACCCGAAAGAAGTTGAATCCCATGATCTTGACTACGATGGGGGGCAACCCTTTTGGTTCGTTAAATACTCTAGAATGGCGTGTTAGGAGTTGTTGTAATTCTGGCACCTCCTTTTGTTCCTCCTCGAAGGATTGAATAGAAAATAATTGTGCAATCATTCCTTTGCCTCCTTTGCGAATAATTTTCTCCATACGGTGAGAACTCGCTATTTGGGAGGGGCCTGATTGTAATCCTTTAAGGGTATATGTCTGATTTTTTATTGTAAATTGCATCCATAATGCCTCAAAATCCCATTGGATTGTCCCGAGTGTTCGTAACCATTGCACCCCTAGGACGATATCACATCCTCCTAATGGAAGTGCATACATATCATTTTTCATGCTATAATCACCCATGGTAAGCTTAATATTTTGGCACTTTCCTTTACAGGTAATCCTTCCTCCATTACCGATCATGACTTCAAAACTATTACAGGGTTGTATATAGCAGTTAGCTTGTTTGGCCACACGTGGATCGATGAAATTATGTGTACTACCAGAGTCGATAAGCACAATGATGTTTTGTCGTTTGAAATATCCTCAGACTCTCATAGTTTGTGGAGAAGAAAATCCTGCGAGGGCGTTGAATGAAACTTTGGGTGTATTCTCAGTGCTATCTTCGGGTGTATCCATCACTACTTCTACTTCTATCTCATTTTCTTCTTCTATTGAATTACCAGGATCAACTGCATCCAGAATATATAACTTTCATGTAGTGCATTTATGATTTTGCTCAAATTTCTCATCGCAATGATAGCAAAGGCCTTTTGCTCGTCATTCCTTCATTTCTTCAAAACTGAGATGTTTAATTGGTAAGGTTGGGTTAGGTTTGGGGGTTGTGTAAGTGATTTGTGATTTCCCAATAGGTGTAGGCTTGGGGGTAGTGTAAGTGATTTGTGATTTCCCCATAGGTGGTTTTCCTACTCGACATTGAGCATTGAATTTATCTTCGACTAATTTGGCCAATCCAATGGTCTGCATCATGGTACTGGGATTGAACATTTGTACCTCCAATCGAATTTCTTCCTTTAATCCACTGATGAAACAATCTTGAAAAAATGAGGCATCTAGCCCTGTTGTGCGATTGGCTAATTTCTCAAATTGAGCTTGGTATTCGTGCACTAAAGTGGTTTGACACAACTTGGTAAGGGCTCCTATGAAATTTTTGAATTTACTAGGGCCAAACCGTACCAATAGATTATGTGTAAAGTCTAGCCAAGTAGGGGTGCCATTAGTCTTCTCATACCACTAGTACCACTGGATAGCCTCATTTTTGAGGTGGAAGGATGCAATATGAACTTTTTGTACCTCAAGGATCTGGTTTAGGGAAAAGTATTGTTCTACCCGATAAATCCAATTAGTGGGGTCACCTCCTTCAAATTTGGGAAAATCCAACTTAGTAGTTCTGGGGAGGATGGATGTTTGTGGCCCCCCAAGTGGTGTTGGGTGTGTCGGTCCTCCGGTGGGTTGGCCAGCTAGAACTAGTGCCATATTTTGATTGAAGGTGTCCATTTTCAAGTCCATTGCTAACATCCTTTGCTCAATTTCCTGCCTCGTAGCTAAATTCTCTTGAGAAATTTGGTCCTTAAATTGGCAAAGCTCATGGTAGATTTTTTTGAGAGTAATATCTTGTGATCTCCATCCATCAACCATTCAAGGGGTAATTTGCAATTCTTCACCAAAATATAATTTAAATTTCAAAATTTATTTGAGAGTGGCAAAAAATTTGGCAAAATTTTGGTCTAAAAAATGGTTTTAGCAACTTTTTAGGACCCCCAACGGTCAGTTTTTCTTTTTAAATTTGAAATAATGTTCTTGGTAGAAAGTGCAACAAAAATGACATGAGGCGTAAAGCATGAACAAGAGGTGAAATTAGCGATATCAAGCACAACATGGTTGATTTCAGTGATGGGCAGGAGTACGAGGTAGGTGACGCATGGTGAGTGAAGGGACCAACTGGAGCACGAAGGACAATGGAGGCACAAACACAAGGTGGAGAGCGTAAGGTGGGGATAAACCAAACAACAACAAGGGCTACGTTCACGTGAGGTGAGGAAGGAGAGGCATGATCGAAGTCAAAATTCTTTTTACGCATTCTCGCGTATAAAAACCGTTAGTCTCCCTTTATCTTGCCAAATGTGGGACTAATATCCTTATTTAAAATAAACCTTTTTGCATGTCGATGAGAGTGAATTAAATCAGCGATGGGATTTATTTTATGGTGATGGTGAGGATATATTAAAACCTTAGGCTTTAATAATTTGTGATGTCAACCCTGCGATATTTTGATGACGACAAAGAGATTAAATTGTGATGGTGAATTTGTTTTATGTTGACGGTTAGCCTTTATTTGATGACACAAAATTAAATTTAAAACAATACCTTAGGTTTTAGTTTCAATATTTCTCCTACCTTTTAGTTTCCCTATCAAAAAATGGTGTCCACATAAAATTTTCTTTGCAAAGCTTCTCGCAAGCATCCTATTTGATTTTTGAACGGGTTGTTTAGTGCAAACATCGAGATTTTTTGTTTCATTAATACCGATCCTTGAACTCCTTGTAGAAACCAAGCACTTGTATGTTTTGTTGTGATCGGTTGGCACACGATTTGTTGTGATGGATTGAGCATAAATTGGAGTTAGATTGGTATGACTACGGTGGAGCCAGTAAACATCGACTTGATCTATGAGTTAGATGGTGTTGATGATCAGAATAGGTTGTGGAAGGTGTTATTACTATTGGGTGGTCATCGATGAGCAGAATGGCATAGCTATGGAATGGAGATTGTTATGAATGGGTAGAGAGTGAGTTGTTCTTGATCGTGAACCGCTCTGATACCAGATGATAGGTTTCTAGAACCTATATTGAATAATGTAATGAAATAGTTGAATTAAATGTTAGAAAATGCAGAATACACACTGAATCACCTTTGGAATTGAATCACTTTTGCACTAGAGGAAACCCTTCCAATGGATAAAATTATTTATATATTCTTTTAATTTTATGGATGATTGTTTACACCCTATCAAATTATATTATAAACCTATTCTAGGGTTGTGAGTGAATGGACACAATGGTCGATATGAATTAATAAATATGAGTGATTAATTAATAATAATGGTTAGGATAGTGAATCCTAACACAAAACCTCATTGATGAGTTGATAAGGAAGTTCAAAAAGGCTAATCCATATGGAAATCCTTTTAATAGTCTTTATCTCCATAAAAAAATATTCATCCATGGTATTAAATATAATGCATCTTTACCCCTAAACCAAGGGCCTCTATCCATTATTTTATCCCTCATTTTTGAACTAGAGAAGATAAATGAGGAAAAGTTCTTTTGCAAGAAAATTCATGAAGTATTTTGAATTCAATCCCCACTTCCACTTTATCCATTTTTGAATCTAAAAGAAACCTGGACAATATCCATGGAACTTACATATCAACCCTTTGATTTTAAGAACCATTATATCATGCTCAATCATCTCATCCTTGATAATCACTTTTGGTGTAGTATCTACTACCTAGATAGGGTTTTCCATAGATTTTCTCTTTCTCTTATCATTAACTAGGGCATTCATACTTCCAACTAGGGGAAGCAAAATTTACATCATTCGTATCATCAAAAACCTTCTGATATTTCCTTGTTGGTTGGTTATCCTTAGAATCTGACACCTCAATCGAAATTGGATATTTCCTAAATTTTTCCTTTTTCGAAGATAATCGTTTGGAACGCCTAGAGCTATCCCAAATTGTGAAATTGGGTGTCGCTTCCAAATCGCTTTCAAATAAAGCTTTCTCCTTCTAATAGGAATCCCATGAAATTTTAGGACCCAAACCAGAATTCTCACTAGAAGCTTTAGGCGAAGTAATGCTCGGGTCTAGAATTGGAGGATTTTTTTGGAACTCATTTCTTTCCAAAACCTCATCTACCACCACCCCTTTGGATTTTGCAACGTGTTCAAACGTAAGAAGAATTAGAACCTCACCGTCGCCTGCCCCTTACATTAGTAATTATTTTCTCTAAAGAATCATAAAATAATAGGGGGATATTCATTAGGCACTTCCTCTTTAGCTGGTTCAAAAACATAAAATGAAAACTACGAAGTACATCGCTCCTCACATCCAGGGTGAAGTAATTCATGATGACTGAGATGACTCGATCCCATGAAGCCTTGAGGGATTTTACATCAAATCCATTCGCATGCTTAGAAAGATACTCCCCTCTTCCCCTAAAGTATTCATTTATCTCTTAAGGGAATGATTATTTCGATTATGGGCAGCACCATCAACTGGCAATCCAGTAACCTCACCAATCAACACCTCCAAAAATTGAAACTCAACACCACCAGTTCGGACCCGACCTCTCCTCCATGAGTGGCCAATATTCTAGACAACGCCCTATGATGTCCATGGAAGGACAAGATACAGTTCAATAATCCACCTTTGCGAACTTTAAATAATTACCTTTATTAATGAAACTTGTATTTTAAATAATTACCTTTTTCATATAGTTGATTTTATTTCTACATTGGTTGTAGTGTCATTGGATATCATATTGATTGTTAATGATTACTTACATTTGACCATTCATAAATTCGATAAATATATTATAAGGTTTGCACTAGTGAGATCTACAGTATATGCAAGGCATACTAAGAGTTAATAAACAAAGATAAATATATCAATAAAATATTAAGAAATAAGCAAATGAAGATAGAAAGGAGAATAAGTTTTTTGTGTGAATATATAATGTCAAGAAATAAATAATGTATTATAATATTAAATAATATATATAAATATATTTATTGATGTAAACGATGGTGGCTATTAGCTTGATCAATAACAAGTATTGTAATAACTAATCATGTTGTAATTACTAAGGCTATCACCAACATCGTTATCATGATCACCACCATCATTTAAAATAATACCACCCTTCTTATTAGATTGAAAATGATTACCATTATAGTCATCCTCATCCTCCTTCCATTCATTATCATTTTTCTTAATTAAACTATCATCTTATCCATCCTTGAGTCTCTTCTCTTCACCTACCTCATTGTTTTCCTCATGTTTCTCATCAAACATCTCCCTAGCTTATCCTCTTATGAATCACTAGTATATTATTGATTGTTAAGAAACCTTTCCTTGATACAAGATGTTAAGAACCTTCTCTTCTTATAAAATAAGTAATTCATAAATATGCCAATATTAAATTACTTAATCCAAAATAAAATCTACACAATGCAAGATATGAAAAATTACCCTTTAGGTAACACAACACCAATAATACTCATTAAGGAAGGAATCACTCCAAACATATCCGAATGTAAGAGATACTCCTTAAACAAAAACAAATTACAATATAATTGACTTGAATTGGATGATTTACAAGTACCAAGTTAATTTTTATATAATTATCTAATACTATTTTGGAAAAAGGTATAAACTATTATAATATATTATCCTAGAAAAAAATCATGGTTTTCTAATAGTCCATGCTAATTATATAGTATAATTGGGTTATTTATGGATCATGCCAACTATACACTATAGTTGGGTTATTTATAGCTCATGCCAACTATACAATACAATATTATATTATTAGGTATCTACCCTTAGGTACCCTAGTATTCCATCCTCCTTAAGAATGTTTTGTCCTCAAAACATGAGATGAAAACAAATAATATAATCCTCGAGTCATGGCATATAATTGGTACTATTCTCGATCATCCAACAACCCAAGTAAAATCTTGATTGATGGTAGTCTTCTATGATGTCATGCTTCTATTGTAGTACTCTTATATTTAGTGATGCTCCTATGTTTCCATGTGTTCACTATAATATTTTGGTCTTTATAACAACCATAATTAACACTACTTTTCAACCAAATTTGTTTATAATTATTGTTGGTTGTATATTCAATAGTTTTTACTCGTATAGTTCAATGTAAGTTGATTACAATTCTTCTAGTGCTTTATGTGTTGTCTCCATGATTGTTGCCATATCATTATAGTATGGTTGACAATATGTTATATCCTTATCTATATGACATGATTCCTTTGGATCTTAAACTTTTTTTTCTTCTATTTTCAATGGTTCCTCATATTCTTCTCTCTTGTTCTCATATTTTGGTTCATCATTTTGCTCTTCTAACTATGTTTCTTTGGACTTTGTTGTTGTCTCTTTCTTAAACTTTATTTTTTATTCTTTAATTTTTTCTCCCATAATAGCTTCTTTATTTTCTTAGATCCTTTTTTTTTACACTAAGAAATATCATGCATTGTTATCTTCTTCTTCTTATATTATAATTTTATGAGCTTCTTTTGCACATTAATGTTAATAGTATCCAATGAATCCAAGGATAACCAAGAACAATGTCCACATCATCCATAGCTTTACAATCAAAATATAAATGTAAAACATATTTATCCATAGTTAACTTCAAATATTTGAAAATCTAAATATTCTCACCTTTAAGTTATGTCTTAAATATTATTTTCTTGAATTTATAAATGATTAGCCAAGCCCCTTTTAATGAAGCTATGCTTGGTACTAGGATTTATGTAGATAGTATCTCTTTTCGTTTGAATATATCTATCAACCCACAAAATGTAATTTTAAATGGAGATAAAAATATTAGATCCTTCTCTAAAATTTGTTCCTAAAAAGGTGTAGTTCATTGAACCTATACAAAAGTTCATTGAACCTATACAAAAGTTATTGTTAGTGTTGTCTTCTTCCTCATTTTTTTGTTTTTTTTTTTCCTCAATTTTTTTTCTTTCTTCTCTAATTTTTTTCTTTCGTCTCATGGTGTATATATATAATCTCTTTCTTGAGTATTCTAAGCATTATTATGTGTCAATGATGATAGTCCGCTCATAAAGTTCTGGTGTTTAACTCAAAATTTTAGTCCCATAAGAGATACCACATGGGTATATCTTTGGGTTTTCATTCAACAAACCCAAATTCAAACCTTGGTGTCTTTAACTCGATTTTTTTTATCAATTTTTTTTTGTGTTGCAGAGAATCTCTTAGGAGTATGTTTTTGGGTTTTTATTCAAAAGACCCTAGTTCAAACCTTTGTACTAGAGGACTTCCAACACTGATAAAAACCCCAGTTTGTATGGTTCCATTTCTTGAAAGATGGAGTTTCAAAAAGCTAAAGATTATAAAAATTTGTTAGCCGATATTTTATATATAATAATCCTCAAAACAGTTAAGGGTTTATTACGGGCGTGAATGTAAAAGCGTGTGGTTATGTTCGCCATCTTCCGGTTAGTTTCTTAGGACGGAAAAGGAAAAAAACGTCTGCAAAAGAAGCGGATCGAACAGTGACAAGTTAGCTTTGTATAGAATGTAAAGAAATAAATTTGTATCTTCAACGTAAAGCTGTTCATCAGCTATACACGTACGTTCATTTATTCGTTCGCATATAGCAAAAACGGGAGATCCGAAAGATATTAAGTAAATCGTCACAGGCCAAGCTTGACAGAAGAAGATGATTTCACAAGATTTCGTAGGTCCCATGATTCGTTACTCCCACAAGTGGAGTTTGAATTAGAACTAGTTGTTGGAGAAAGATGGACTCTCAAAATATTTTCGTTCCAAACACGGCGTAAAGGAAAGGCGACCTTATTACTGCACCTCGCACTCAAAGAAGAGGAAGAGGAAGAGGAAGAGGAATGCGAGGAGGATAGACGGCGGTGAATGCGATGAAGTCCACAGGAACAGTGACGATCATGGTGTGGACGCCTGCGATAGTGATTGGCGTCGTCTGGCAGAGCCGCGCATGCTCCTCCTCCTCCAACTATGCATGCCATCGCTCTTTTTCTTAACTATTCTTGCTACCAATACCAATGCCCACACCCTTCTTCACTTTTCTCTTTTGTCTGGTATGGTATCTACTTCTTCTCAAACAAGAAAGCGATCTTGCTTGAGAAGAAGCTCAACCATTGAAATTTCTCCATGACCTTAATCAATTTATATAGGTTTGGAAAGCCATATTACAGACAACCGTATTAGGAGAGCCCGATGAATCTGGGACAACCGATACAAACAGAGGAGATTGGAGTGGATATTACTAGGGATTGTGGATGTCCAATGTTAATTAGATTTGGATTTTTCAAGTACTAGCATTGTGTAGGACGCCGTGTTTGGTGTTTCTTTCTCCCTGACTTCACAAAACGCTATTTGTATTGCCTACGAGAGAAAAAGAATCGTGCAAGGGAACTACAACACCGAGACAGAGCATTGGTGTACCGTCTGCACTCAATTATAAATTTTGTATTTTATTTGCCTTGGCAACATCTTTCGTCGCACCAAACACCACCATAGATTATTTTTTAATTTTTAAAAAGTTATATGTGATTTATTTTATTTTATTTGGTTAATGTAAGAAATCTTTATGACTACGTATAAGATCACATATTTTTATTGTTATTATTTTGATTATAAAAATAAAACATTATATTGTTTTTATTATATTTTTAAAAATTTAATTAAAGTATATTTAATTTTATGTTTCTATTAAAGATATTTTTCATTTATTTTTTATCAATTTTTATATTTCTTCACAAGTCTTTTAAAATTAAAATTCTGGTAAGATGAAATTCAACATCTTTAATAATTAAAATATTTTATACTCAACTTTTATATCTTGTTTATAATAAACTTACAATTTCTTAATATATTTTTAAAGTTATCAATTCTTTTAATATTTCAAAATATTATTTATATTATTAATTTTTTATTTAAGTTGTAATTTCACTACCATAATTTAATTTATTGTGTTACAGATATAAAATATATTATATTTAATAAAAGATAATAGATAATGAAGAAATATAATAAGTAATATGTTGAGAATTTTTTTGATTTAATTAATGTAAATTTGGAATCTTAATCCTCTATTTAAAGTTCCGAATGGGTTTAAATTGTTTTCGACGATGATGTTGGGTCTTGGAAGAATAAGGACCTCTTACTCTGGTGCCATTCTCTTCCTAAGCAAATTCAAATGAAAGGTCAAACTCGTATTGTGCATATGCGTCAGAGGTGGGCCATATTCAATATTTGTTTTATTGAATAAATAGTGCAATCCCTATGCGCATTGACACTCTCCATAATGTGTAAGCAGTTATAAAGTGGGAAAAAGTAACCAAATATGTTGTTAAAAAATGTTGTTAAAGATGTTTTTAAGCGTTAGGTTGATTAATAATTGTTTATTTGGTTAGGTGTTTATTTAGAAGAGATTTAGGTTCAAATCTTGGGGTATACTTGTTTGTAAAGGTCGCAGTTTGCTCTGAATCTTTTGAGTGCATGATCGGTGGTTCTTTTCATGCCAGGTTATAAAATGACGAGGTCATATAAACTTGTTGAGGGCAGTCCATGTGGTTTGAACTTTACACTTGGTAATTACTAAAAATAGTGTGGATGTAACCAACTCCCTTATGTATCTAATTTTTTTTTTATATGTTGTTGAAGGTAAAGTTTTCTTTCTTTTTTTTTTAGTTACATAGGAGAGTTGGTCACAACCACACTATTTTTAATAACTGACAAGTGCATGGTTCAAACCACATGGATTGCTCCCACTAAAACTATTCCTTCTCATTATTGTTGATCCGGTATGAAGGGGACCATTGATCACTCGGGATTCGTACCATCATCATCCGTCTGGCGCACACTCAAAGGATTTAGATCAAACTACTACCTTTGCAAACAAATTGCCCCTAAGGTTTAAACCTGGGTGTTTTCTTGGTAAGTGCTTGTTTAGAAAAGCACTTACCAATCCACCTAGCCCTTGGGGTCTAAAGTTTTCTTTCCTTATAGTTAATGTATTTTTTATTATTTTTATTTGAAAGACATTTTTTTTTAATTATTGAATTATTTGTTATTTTAAAAAATAATTATTTTTTTGAAAAGTGGTGTTATATTATTATTAATAATAATAGAAGCATACTATTTACAAAAAGGTGGTGGTATGAAAGCACACTTCAATAAGTCCATTTCATGGATTCAATCCAACAACAAGCAGGGTTCTAGGAACCATAAACTAATAACCAAAGAAAGCCAAAAAAAGAAGCAATAACTCGCTAGAGATCATATAGCAACAACACTAACATAAGGGGAGATTTTTATCTGAGGGATTATACCACCTAGCCTATGGATCGAGCTCCTAAAAAATGGTTTCCCATCTAGATCAGTCACCTACTTGATGTCATTCTATTTGCTCCCTTGGAGTATCCTTTGCCATTCTTAGTGGTGCAATTGCTAGGTTGGCCCACTGAAAAGAAGGGTGTGGTTCTCTAGAGCTCCAATATTTAAATTGGGAGGGGTAGGATGGGGAGCTAGCCTAGCCTATAGTTTCATGATCCTGGGTCTAAGGTTATGTGAATCTTGATATGTATGACTATGAGCCCACTTTGGACCTCTTGGAAGGGATTATCTCATTTGGGAAGGAGGGGAGGGTGGGACTCGAGCCATTGCACATGAGGTGTTTGTACAATGACCCAACAAATATTGTAAATGCTAAAATTCAAGAGCCACTTTATTGGCTTAAGCTTGGATCTAAAATAAAATATTTGACCAAATCATAACATTTGTATAAGTAGAAAAAATTATAGATGCTTGGATATTAGTGAAAATAATATTCTTTTGATTTTTCCATATGTTAATTAAAATCTCTAGTCTAAATATATGCTAAATTTCTTCAATGTTTGTGGGTATGGTTATTCTATCCCTAATAAGGATCATGTTCCAAGAGAATGACCTGGACCTAAAGGATCATGTTCCAAGAGAATGACCTAGACCTAAAGGGTCTAAATAGGTCATGAATCTAGATCCATGTTGACGTAGACCTTAATGGATTCCCAATGATGACAAAAAGGATATTTAAGGTTATTCATACCAAAGTGGACCAGGCATTCCCCAATGAGTAAACCCTGGAAAAGAAGACACTAGGTAGAATGAACCAATTTTGGCTCTAGAACCACATTCCAAATAGTTTGAAATTAGTGTTTCCAATTCTTGTTGGATTGAATTATCCACCTTGTATTGAGCTTGCATACCATGGGCGAGTGGGGCGAAAGCCATGAATATCATTTTCAAGGTTTATAGTTTTTGAAATAAGTGCCAAAGTGTCATTTCCAATATTTCCACAAAAAATGAGCACTCCTAACTCTAATTTTATGAAGGATGTCATGGAGTACTTAACCCTTAAATACATAGAAGGTATCTTTATCTTGGTATGAGAGGTTGAATTGAGACTTGGCTCCTATTTATGAGAGTCAATTTCTAGTGTGCCTGAAGAAAAGGTTGACAACAATCTTTATGTCTTTGTGAAAAAATTACAAGACCCAAATCCAGGGAATTTTGGCAAGAAATTGGTCTTGGTAGGTAAAAATAGGGGACCACTATACTGATTGTTTGTTGATGGAAAATCCATTTCTTAACTCATCATCATTCTAAATAATACAAGCTTTGATGGCCTCCCTAGCCTTCCAAATTCTTTTCGCTACAAAGGTGCCCTTTATATACATAGGCATCTTCATAACTAGAAATGAGAGTTGGTGAAGCCCTTTTTGAGCATTTTGCTCATGGAAAGTACCAAAGACAATATAGTTATAGAGGAGGATTTTCTAAGCATCATTTCATTGTAAGACTTTGATAATCTAGTTTGCATAAAGAGTTATCCCTTACCTTTTGGTATCCAAAAGACCCATCCCACTAGAGTCCATTGGATGCCAACAAAACTCCTAGGCTACTCTAGGAAAACCTTTCTTCTCCTTTGAAGAGGCCCAAAGAAAATATTAGAGAATTTTTTCTAGTTTTTGCTATGAGGCTTTTAAGGGGCCCAACATAATGAGTAATTAACATGAGTAGCAACCAAAATATGTGGGTAGATTTAAAATTTCCTGGCTAAAAAGAGAGGCTTGGTAAGCCACTTTTGTAGCTTTTTTTCCACTTTGTAAAGGATATATTGCCACAACATAGGGGATGAGGATTGAAAAGAAAAATAAATACCCATGAACCTGAACATTTCTTCATGTTGGATCCACTTCCAACCATATCTATTGAGCTAAGAGGTCTGTGATAGGAAATATTTTCTATAATACTAGGTCTTTTGCCATCATATACTATATCCAAAAACCAAACAAAATGTGTCCAAACACTATAGCATAGGATTAATGTTATCCTTATCCTTGATAAGAGTGAGAAACATGTTATCTACAAAGTACCCATTAATCAGTTGTTGAGAGGTGCTTGGAAGGTTTATCCCTTTCACCCAACCCTTTGAAAGAACATATGCTAGAAGATAGCCAAAACCTTTGGATGCCAAAACATATAATGCTAGGGCAAGGGGCATCCTCAAAAAATTGTTTTGTGCAAGCCAAAAGAGGGGTATTGCCTATTTTTAATGGTGAGAAAAACATATGAATCTACAAAAAGTAATTTAATAGTGCATAGTAAATTGGGACCAAACTCTAACTCCTACAACATCACCAAAATGAAATGCCATTCAATCCTATCATAGGTATTTGTAAAATCAATCTTGAGAAATATGAACTACTAGGATTGCCTCGCTCACTCCACCCATTTCTAGAAAACAATAATATTGTCCAAGATATATTTGCTCTTAATAAAGTTGGTTTGCTTTGGGAGTATGATGAGAGGGAGAAGATTCCTTATCATGAGAAATTTTTTTTTGGCTATAATCTTATAGAAGACATTTAGCAAAGTGATGAGCCTCTAGTTGTAGATATATTTTGGGTCCCCATATTTGGGGATGATTTTTAATTTTTTATTATTGATAAATTAGCCTAAGGAATGGGTTTCAAGGGCTTCAAGATAAACCTGGTATAAGTCAATTCCAATAGTATCCTAGAGGGATTTATAAAATTCAAAGGAAAATCCATCACAAGCTAGAGCTTTGTCATTGGCCATAGAAAATATAGCATCCTTGAGATCATCATTGAATAGAAAACTATCACAAAGGGCCTATTGAGAGATAAAGAGCCTATAAGGTATCATGCTAACACATTGTTATAAAGTATGGTCCTAAGTAGACGAAGAATCTTGAGCTTTGAAAACCTAAATATAGTGTCAAACAAAAGCCTCTAAGATATTAGGAAGCTTAGTGAGCACTTGATATCCCTATAAGATGCTCTTGATTTTTTGGGATATTTTTCTTCCTCTAAGGGAATAAAGAATTCCTTAGAGATTTTATCCCTAAATTTGATCCAATGGAGTCTATATTTGAGCTAAGATCCTTAGGTTGCAATAACATTAACTATATATTATTGTTGTTAGAGCTTAGCCACATAAAGCTGTAAAGTGGTAGAGAGAGGTTGAGCTTCTAGATCCATGGTGGCTTGGAAAATTCCCAAGTTATTGGTCTTGTATTTGTGATGATGAAAAAGAGCTAGCTAGAATCCATATGTTCAAAAGAAATAAGAGGTGTGCTTGATTGCACTATTCCACCATTCAATCAACCATTTTTGGGTGAGAGAACATGCCTCTACATTCCTACTATATTGGATGTGAGCTAGAAAAGGCTTGTGATTTAGCAATGGCATGCTCAAATAGAATATATTTCTTAGGGTTATACCTTTGTTAATCAATCATTCAATACAAATATATATGGAAGAGTGGTCTAGAAGGGATACCTCAGGCAATGAATCTACTTGGAGGGAAAATAAATTGGTAAAACTAAATGTGGGCTACCCTGATAACATCACCCTATCAGGCCACTTGAGGATCCTATCAAGACTGTCACACGTGTTGGACCACATGTACCAAAGAACATTAGTGTTGTGGTGACATGCATTGTGATAAAAAATCCTAAATTATTGTACATGTAAAACCTTGCTACCCTTTGACCAACTAACCAATGCATCTAGTGACCTTTGCACTTATTTAACACCCTTTTAATTATATTAAAATCACCACACATAACCCATGATATGAAAGGTAGAGTCTATAATCTAGAGCCATAATTGGGGTTTTTCAATGACATCATTAGAAGCATAAACATTAATTATCCTAAAAGAGTGGTTATTAATGTTGAAAACTATCCATAATTCTCTACAAGTGGGATCATTTCCATGAGACACTAGGTGGGGACACCATCATAGGGAGATGAGAGTGGCCATGCCACCTTAGTTTGGATCATGATTTCTATTAAGGAAGTGGATTGCTAGCCAAATGACATGACAAACTATAAAGAGCCAAAAAATTGTAACTTTTAATTCCTATACACACAACATACCTAGATCAAAATTTTTCTAATGAACTTCATGCACCACATACTTGTGCTTGGAGTTTGTTAGACCTTACACATTCTAGAAAAGGAAGTTCATTGAGAGAGATTATCTAATAGCATATCCTCATTGTTAAGGTACCCCAAAGCCTTATAACTATTTATGGATTCTAGATTAGGTTTGTAGCTACCTAATTAAATATTGGATAAATACAACCTTATTTTGGTATAAATTCACCATCCTCCACCTCACAATGTAGACTATGAGAGTGTTTGCTTGCTGGAGGGGAGTGAGGAAAGATCTTCTTAGGATGGTAGACTAAGAGATAATGTTCACAAACCTTGGGGTTTGGATCTATCAAAGCTTAGAAACCTCTTTGTTGGTATTATTTTTTATGGTTGACTAACATTTGCTTTCTATTTTGCCTTCTTAAAAGGCTTTGAAATCGATATGGTTGGTGTCCTAGTTACTTTCTTGGGCTACAAGTTCTTAGAAGCATTAGCTTGTGTATTATTTTACCCTCCAACAATGGTTCAACCATCCTCATTGGCTAGAGGGAGGTAACACTAGTTGGCTTGGGGATGAGCTTATCCTTGTTATGGGGCATGAGAGGATAGTCCTTGAATTTATAGTTATGTTAGCTTTTGATGATTGAGTGCTCACAATAATATGGCCTCAAGATCAATAATAAAGTTACAAATATGAAATATATAATAATGCTAATCAATCAAACATATAAACTCATAAACTACTATAAAATTCAATTCAAATAATGATAATAATAAATGCTCAATAAACTATGAAGTATTATTGAATATAGACCTAAAATACATCATATTTCATCACTCTTCATTGTTACTGTATATGACAATATCAATCCTTCACATCCATATACACATACATAGAATGGAATTGACTCTTCATATGGAGGACTCTTGGCCTTCACTCTTCCTATGACTCTTAATATTCCTACTCTATTGACACATGTACATAGGGATAAATATGCACATTTATATTTCCAAAATATCATTGCACACTTGTGCATTTATTACATTGCATAAAGTATATACTTTCATCCTAATCTAAGACACTCTTTACTAATCTATGGATGTACCCAATAATGTAATATATTCAAACACCACCCTGTATTACATTATTTGGTTATTGAATACTTTAGTCTTCAATATGGATCTTCATATTTGTCTTCATTCTTCAAGTGACCTTGCATTTGATCTTCTGCTTGAGCTTCATCTTTTTGTGTGATCTTGTATTCTGACTTTGGCACTGTTACTGTTTTCCTTCTAATTTTATTGTCAAAGAAGTTCATACCTTTCTTATGCCCATCTCTATACCTTGAGAAATGTACTTGAGAAATTCCACCAATGAAGTTTCTTGTCATTGTATATATCCAATCAAAGAAATGATTTTCTTTGTACCAATAATATCTTTGAGAATGATTGGTTCCTCCAAAATTTTTGTAACTATGAATATTCAAACATATTTCTATCTTATGCCCATATATACTATAATGACTACATATGTTTTCTATTAACAACTCGCTTTGATCATTCTATCCTTCATAGCAACCGTTCCTATCAATATCTGTTACTGACTTGATGCCACTATGTTTTGTTATAAACTTAGTTCCTTGCTTATTACTACTAGTCTGATATGTGTATTCAAGACCTTCATACTTTGATCTAATTTTTGATGCCATTGATTCTTTCATTATTTTTTCATGTTTTTTGATCATGTATCTTCATATCTTATCAACTTTGAACAAAAACCATTAGTATGATCAATACAATCATTAGAATGATCTTTGTCAATATGATCTTGTGCATCCACTGTATCTATCATCATATGTATCTATACCTTCATTGATAGCATAAGCCTTTTCTGAATAGTCATGAACTGTATTTAAATCACTTGTATTGTATATAACATAAATATTTTTAACATGTTCTTATATATTTACCATGGATTATAAATCACTAGTGTTATTGCTTGCATTACACTATTCCCTATCATTTTGACAAGAGTTATCATTTGCATATTTTTTATTTTGAAGAAGATCACTAGTATCATAACATGCATCAATTATAATTAGTTTCGATTCAATAGTATTGCAATATGAATCTATCATCATGGGTCTCAAATTATTTGTATCACTAGATGCATCTTTCATCACTCTTTTATTCCCTACTTCTTTAATTTCTCCTTGTTTTCTCATCTTGCCTTTGAAAATTTAATACTTTCTTTATTATTGTTCCTATAACAATAGGTAATGTGATTTTTTTTTTAGAGTTTTCAATTCCTTATTCAAGCTTTGAATTTAGATACTCTTGAAGCATTGAAAAGTTTTCATCTTTTGCTTCTTCCATGATTGTTTGTAATTTATTTTTATTTTTTCCTTTATTGACATACTCTTTTGTCCTTAAATGTTTTGTATCATGTATTTAATAAAACATTTCAAATTTTGTAACATTTTCTTAGTTTATTCAAATGAGTCATCTTGAATGTAAATTTATTCTTCTTGAAAACACAAGTCTTCTCCAATGTAAATTGGTTCTTCTTGTAGACATAGGTTTTCTTCTTCAACTAATTTTGACAACTCATGAAGTTCTAGTTTTTGTGTTTCTATTTTTGGATCACTTTTTATCTTTTTTATTTTCTTTTTCTTTTTCATTTTCCTTTGGAGTAGTAGTCCTTTTATCTCCCCAAGTTTAATAATATAGTATTCCAATTCTATTTTTTTAAGAGAAAAACCCCTTGCGGGGCCACCTTGGTCTGAGAGACCACGAACAGGGGGTTCTACACCATCAAAGTCACCCGGGAGTCACGCCCGGCCCTGCTCGCACCAACATTATCAATTAGATTTTGGATACCCAATTCAACTTTTTGGTAGGGTGAATATTCGAACCTGGGACCTCCCATGGAGGATTGCCCTCTCGTCTCCAACTCACCTACAACACCTGGGTATTCCAATTCTAAATTTCATAAACTATATTTATGTTGAATTCCTTATAACTCCAACTTTAGAATTTTAGAATTTTTATGAAAATAATATTTGCAAGTTGTTTATTCCTAATTTGATGTAGAATATCTTATTTCTCCAAACTTATCAAATTGCAAATATTTAATTAGTTTTATAATTTTAAATATGCAATTTTATAAAACTTCAAATCCCAAATCAATATTCAATACTTTGTAAGAGTTTTCAAATGTCAATATTCTAAGGTTTAACTAATATTCCAAAATGTCTTATCTCTCCAAAAACCAAATATCCTTTTTTAACTTTAGAGAATAAATCACTTTAATCCTTATAACTCCTACTAATATAAGCTTTAATACCAAAAACATAGTAAATGTTACCTTTACTACTCTAGGTGCTCCCTCCTTAATGCTTGACTTGAACTTGCTCAAAATGTTGGGTGCTCTATCTCCTCTGGTCAACTCTTCTTTGAACTTGGTCAAGGTGCTCCACTCCTACGTAAATGACTTCTATCTTGTTTTTTATAAGACTATTCCATCTCATGCAATAAATAAACATTCAAAACCTTTCATATTCCTTAGTAACATTTATATTATTCACAAGATAAGTGACAAGTGTCACTAGACTCCTTCCTTGGCTTTGGTTAATGTAACCTGTAGCTTTATGGTTTTTATCCTCTCTTGTGACAACTGGAAAACCTAATTGAAATGCTCCTATGGCTCTTGGATGATGTGTAGCGCTATCTCTTCCTTGTGATAAGTGTCTCATGCAATACAATAACATTCCTCAAACCTTATGGAGAATTTGGTAATGTTTTCTTTAATGAAATTGAGGTGCTCAATTTTGTAACATTCTTTGACTATATTATGTTCTCCTTTTGCACACTTGGTTGTGCATGTACTATCTTCAAAAAACTTGTGCTAAATTAAGGATGCCTTCCTTCTAGTTAGCTACACAAACATGGATCTATGGATTTCATTAAAACATATTTAACAACAAAACATAGCCTTCTCTTTGTTGTTTACATTTCTAAAATTTTAGGTGGTACTTCGACTTCACAAATGATAGCTTTAGGTGCTCTTGGTGGTGCTTCCATGGTGGCTATAATTCTTGGCTTGGGTGCTATTTTTAGTAACTCTCTTACCGTGAATATTCTTGGATCTGGCGCTTATTTTGGTGGTGGTTCAGCTAGACACTGCTAGGGTGCTTGCTCCCCTGTAATCTACTATGCTAGGATGCTTAGCCCTTGTAAGCTACTATCACTTCTACACTCTCCAATGGTGCTCAATCTATGCAACTTGGTGGTGATTCCAATGGTGGTTTTACCACTCTCTTTGGTGGTTTTCTTCACCAACATTATCTACAAGCTTGGTGTTTTTAAACACCTTAAATATGCCTTCATGTTGAGGACTCTTCGACCTCAATATGATTTAAAAAAATATGCCTTGCTTAGAGGATTATTTAACCTCATTAAAAAAATAGAATAAATATGCTCTTTGCTTACTATAAAAAACAACATATACTAATCCACTTATTTCTCCTTTTAAGCACTTTTATAAGATTTAACTTTTGCTATTATAATTTGCAAATTTCTACAATAATAATGGTGTGCAATGGTGTCTCTTTTATTAGCTTAGAGATGCTCTAAAATAATCCTTTTTGCTAGCTCTTAATAGCTCTATATTTTATGCTCTTAAAAAACTTATAATAAGTACTTTTAAAGCTTCTAAAATAATACTTTGTACGACATCAATTTAGCACACCTTTTATGAAGTCTTTTGTAGCTTGCTTTCTTGATAGCTGGCTATCTTGAATTTGTAGCAATACTCATTTTCTCTTGCTACTTGTAGGCTCTTTATCTTGTAGCTGTAGTTACTGCTCAAAATATACTTTCTCACCTTTAAATGTGTGCTAATGGTCTCTGAATCTTATAGTTGTAAATGCTACCCTTCTTGCTATCCAAATATATAGTAGAACTTCTCCTTAGATGCTACTAAATCTTCTTGTGCTTTTCTATTTAAATCTATTCCAAATCTATCCAAAAAATTCTCCAAAATGTATCTTGTTTTACTCTTTCAATGCTGCCCAAATTTGACCCTTAATCCTCTCTAATCTTTGCTTACAGAATCTGATTCGTTGATGTCCGCAAACCTTCAAATCTACTAATCTCTTTATTTTCAAGACTTATATTAGTTGGCTATCCAAAAATGCTTCAAAATATTCTCCAAAGGTTTTCAAAATCACATATTTCTACTTTCTTCAACTTGTTGTCTTGTGACCTTTCGATTTCTCCTTTAAAAATCAACAAATTGTGCTTTTACAAATCAGCCTACAAAACCTTTGTGGTTGTCTCCAAATCTCTCACAATTATGACCTGTACAATATTTTTACTTTCTTCAATATTCTTGTTGAATTATGACATTAAATTTGACCTCATTCTCTGTATTATTCCTCAATAATCTAATGTCTTGATATCTTCAAAACATTCTCAAAATTTGGCAAACTTCTTTCCAAATCCTTTTTCTTTTGGGCTTGTTATCGGATGACAACAATTGTCCCTATCTCTTTTAGTTAGGTTCTCCTTTTTCTTGAAATATTATAGCACACACTCTAATTCAAATCTCATCCAATAGTCACTACTTTAGCTTCTACAGTAAGGCATTATCTAGCTTTCTTTTCCTTCTTTGGAATCTTCTTGAGACCTGTACTCTTGGGTCTTCTAATCCTACAACCTTCAAATATCTTAGTAAAGAATTTAACTAAACCTTACCTTGGTTTCTTCTTAATATTCAATGGGACCCTCTTCTTGGACCTCCTTCAATGTCTACCTTTTTGCAACAAAGAATTATTCATGTTGGAAATATGAGCAAGGTTTGTTGTCATTGATGTCAAGAGTCGGTTTCAGTGAGCAGTGCAAAAGGAAGGATGTCAAGAGTCAGTTTCAGTAAGCAGTGCAAGAGAAAGATTGCTTCTAGGCCTAAGGGAAATAATATTATAATATCTCCTATTATAATATTCAAGGTGGTCAGATAAGGTCTAAAGGAGCAATAGGAAGGCCCAAGAAAAATAATATTATAATATTTTATTATAATATTAAAGGTCTAATGGTAAGACCTAAAGTGGTTAAATTAATTATATAATTTAATTATATAATTAATTTATAATTTAATTTAATTAACCTTAAAGTTATTAAATTAATTATAATAATTTCATTATTAATTAATTTATAACTTAATTTAATTAACCCTAAGGTTAGGGTTATAAGGGCAAAGTTTATTTATTAAGCATCGACGTCATACGAAGTTTCCCCCTCCGTCGATGTCCAAAGGGAGATGGCACAATGGTATAAATACCATGTGCATTGGTTGACTTAGAACTTACCTTCGATCGATTTACATTGGGAGAGCCTACGATTTTCGTGATTTGCATGCAAGAAAAAAGATAATTTTTTGTTTTATTCGGCAGCCATCGAAGGGACAAAAGGAGGGAGGCCTAAAGCCTCATAGCCAACCAGGCGGTTGGGCTAGCGGCAAGCGGCTGGCAGCTGTGTGTTGAGACGTTGCAAGGTGGGAAGTCCCATGATCGAAATCAAGGTGACATTGTTTTGGTGGTCATTTTCGTTTTGAGCGCCCAACATAGAAGACAAAGTGCACAAGGTGCTTTTGCCTACCAAGGTGAGCACCTAGCTCACGTGGTAGTTGAGCCATGGCTAGGGCGTTGGTGGTAGCGCAGTGGGGGATCGAATCCCGTCGAGGGCAAAAGAGGTATTTAATTTTTTAATTAAATTTTATCCTAAGGTTTTATTGTGGTATGATTTTTGTGTGTTAAGAGGGAGATATAAGGTTTATAAAAGTTAAAATATTTTATTGTGATTTTGATGATTAGAATTTGGAAGGAGTAATAAGGTGAATGAAGAAAATTAATTGTTGTTTAATTTTTGCTAATCATTTTTAAGTGTGGAGATTATAAGGTGTAATTGAGATTAAAAGTTTTGTATGGTGAAATATTTTGAGGGAATATTTGAATGAAATTTTGAGAAGGTTTTTGCTACCTAACCTTTGAGATTGGCAAAGAGGGTAATTGTGATTGAGACAGGTTTTGAGGTCAATTCTTCATCAAACAAAAGGTATGGGCACATCTTCCTTGTGAGTGAAATATTGTTGGATTGGATGTTGTGAATGCTAAGTTGGAGTGAAAAGGATTGTTTGATAAGCATTGTTGGAAATGTTGAGTGAGCCTTCATGTGCATGATTAGGGTTTGAGAAAGATCATGAGTATCATTGTTATGTGAGATTGTTTGATAAGCATTGTTGGAAATATTTGAGTAAGCTTTCATATGCTTGATTAGGGTTTGTGAAAAGACCATGAGTATCATTGTTATGTGAATTTGGAATCATCTTGAGTCAAGGTTGAGTTCCATAGTGTGAGTTGTTGAAAGCATTGTGAAACACTTGTTTAGGGTTTGTAAGCAAGTTGTGTTTCATTGAGTGATTGGTTGAGTGAAGTTGATTGAGCATAATTGATTGAAAGTGTTGGAGTGATAGTTCAAGTTCTATGAAACAAATTGTTCTTTACTAATTTGAGAAAGAGATTGAAAGTGATTGAGTGTGAAACATATTGAGTCTCTTACCATTCTCTATATGTTTCTATGGTTAAACAAAATTATGAGTGAAATTTGTTTGTGAGATTGAAGAGGTTTTCTGGAAGAGATTAAGTTGAGTTTTGTGAGTATTTTGTGAGTGTGAAACATATTGAGTCTCTAACCATTCTCTATATGTTTCTAAAGTCAAACAAGATTATGTGTGAAACTTGTTTGTGTGATTGAAAAGATTTTCTATAATAGATTGAGTTGAGTTGAGTAAGCTTTTGTGGAAGCTTACAATATAGATTTGAGATAAGTATTGATAAAGACTTGTTGAGCATATTAGAAAAGTTCTAGTGAGGACTTATAGAGCAGATTTAAAGTAAGTCTTGGTGAAGACTTATTGAGCAGATTGGACAAGTTCTAGTGAGGACTTGTTGAGAATATTTGAGGTAAGTCTTAGTGAAGACTTGAGAGTAGATTGGACAAGTTCTAGAGAGGACTTGTGGATAGATTTGAGGTAAGTCTTTGAGAAGACTTGAAGAGCAGAGTTGATTGATTGATTTGTTCAAACATTGAGTTAAGGTTTGGGATAGATCTAGCAGAGTTGATTTATGATTGGATCAAGCTTTGTGTTAAGGCTTGAGGATAGATTTGAGGATAGAGGATTTGAGGACATATTTGTGCCATACCAGAGAAAAATATTGAGAAGATTTATGCTAGACCAAAGAACTATATTTAGTACAAATTTGAGATAGATATTGAGTAGATTTATGCTAGACCGAAGGACTATGTTTAGTACAAATTTGAGATAGATATTGAGAAGATTTGTGCTAGATCGAAGGACTATGTTTAGTGTAGATTTGAGATAGAGCTAAGAGCAAGCTTTGGAGGTGATAGAGTAGAGGATAGTAGTCTCCTATAGATAGAGATCCATTAGCTAGGGTAGTGAGGATAGAGGTCTTATGAGTGAGGAGAGGAGTCTTTAGTGGAGAGAGATCCACAAGATAGAGCAGTGGAGACAATAGTCTTCCAGAGGATCACTAGCTAGAGCAGAGGATAAGGAGTTCTCATGTGGATAGAGTTCCAAAAATTAGCTTAGGGTATTGGTGTCTCTATTGGATAGGCATCCATAAAATTGATTAGGGGATTGGTGTCTCCTTTGGATAGAGGTCCATAAATATTGTAATAAGGAAGGATTCCCAAGAGATTTGTTGAGGAAATTTTAGTGAAATATTTTCTCCATGGATGTAGCCCACATTGGGTGAACCACATTAAATTGGTGTCTCTATTGTGTATGGTGATTTATGCATTGCTTTTATTACTACTATTGATATTTCCATTGATATATTGCATAATATTATTTGGAAAAGAAAAGTAAAAAGTGGTCTTATACTATTCACCCCCCTCTCAGTATAAGCTTGTGTTCTTCAATTGGTATCAGAGTGGGTTCCTTCAAAAGAGTTTAACAGCTTGAAGGAAAAGCTTAGAAGAACATAGATGGATTCTCAGAATGGATCTTCAGGAAATTCAACACCATTGTTCGATGGGAACAATTATGTACTTTGGAGTATGAGAATGAAGATTCACCTAATGGCACTTGGAAATGAAATATGGGAAGCAGTTGAGAATGGATACATACCACCAACTACTCCACCTACAGATAAATATGGTAAGCTCCTACATCTGAATAATTCAAATGCAATGAATGGAATTTTAAAGGGTTTGCATGAAATAGAGTTTATAAAGGTTATGCATTGCACATCAACAAAGGAAATTTAGGATAAGTTGAAAGGTATATATGAGGGAGACAAAAAGGTCAAAAGGGTAAAGTTGTAAAATTACAAGAGAACATTTGAAGACCTAAATATGAAGGATGAGGAAAACATTGCTGCATATCTACTTCGTGTGGATGAGGTTGTTAACTCCATGCAAGGACTTGGGCTTAAAGTTGAAGAAATAGATGTTTGTGATAAGATTTTAAGGTCACTCCCAAAAAGGTATAGTGAAAATATTTCAGCTATAGAAGAGTCAAAAGATATTGAAATTTTGAAAAGGGATGAATTACATGGAATTCTCACAACTTTTGAGATGAGAATAAAAGAGGAACCTATTCCCCAAAAAGAAGCAACATTCAAAGTTATCTAAGAAGACAAAGGGTAAGAAGTCAGATTCAAGCAATGAGTCATCCAGTGATGAAGAAGAAAATTATGGTAGAAGGAACAAGGACTCAAGAAAGTATAAAGGTACAAAATTAGTTAGATGTTTCAATTGTGGAAAATATGGTCACTATGCATCTAATTGTCCAGAAGCTAGAAATAGCAATGATGAAGAAAAATAGGATCATAAGAATAGGGAAACAGGAAAACATAGGTACCAAAAGAAAAGTAGGGATGAACAAAACAAGCAAGGAAATAAATTCTTCCAAAGGCATAAGAAGAGTTTCTATGCAGACAAGGCAGGTAAGAGTTCAAGTGATAGTGATGAAAGTTCCTCAAATAATGATGAAGATGAAATTCTATTTCTGGAAGAAGAAAAAGAAGTGGTTAGAAACAAGTCACCAATAATTCTTAAGTGTTTTAGATGTGGTAACTTTGGTCATCTTGAAGATAGTTGTACAAGGAATGGATTCAGTTTCAGTGATGATGAATATGAAGATACACTTGAAGGTCCAGAAGAGGAAAGTCTTCTCATGGCAATAGAAGAAGAAGGAAGTGCTTCTATTGAAGATAAATAAGAAAGGAATGAAGATGATTCTAAAGGAAAATAAATAGAGGAAGAATCAGAGAAAGGAGAAGTTGATCTTGAGGGTGAGCTTATTTCTGCCCTTGATGAATTAAGAAAGGTAAGAAAGCAGAACTCAAAACTCAAGCTTCAATTTCAAGAATGTGATGAAGAGAAAGGAAATCTTATAGAAGATCTAACCAACTCAATAGCCAAGACAAGGAAATTTAAAGAGAGGTTAGAGGCTAAGGTTTTAGAATGTGAAAGGTTAGAGCATGAAGTAGCTTTACTAAGGAAGGAAGTAAAAGATTCTAAAGATAAGCTACACAGGTTTGGGAGAAGCTCAAAGAACTTGGATAAGATTATCAAGGTACAAAGATCTTCATCAAACAAGATAGGTCTTGGTTTTGAATAGGTACAAAGAAAATAAGGAGAGGAGTCAATCTCAAGCTCAAAAGAAGAAGCTTCAAAATAAGAGAGTGTAAGAGAAAGTGAGACTTCTAAGGAAGAGTTGAACAATAGAAAGTTCAATAAGGAAAGGAACAATGCACAAATGAGGAACATATGGAATAGGAAACAACACAGGGTAGAAGAGACTAAGAGACCAATGGGGTCAAGGCAAGGTAGTTTCAATGGATGATGCTTCTCATATCACAAGTTTGGGCACAAGGCTACACAGTGCAGGACACATGAAAGACAAGAATATAGGAATTTCAGAAATAGACATATTTTTCAAGGGTATTGCTACTCTTGTAATCAGTTTGGTCACAAGGTAGTAAATTGTAGGGTTCATGATAGGAATGGATATGGCTTCACCAAGAGAAACCCCAAGATATTTGCACCTTTAAGGAATAAAAAAATTAAGTGTTATAAGTGCAATAATGTTGGGCATATAGCCAAGTGGTGTAGAGCAGAACTTCCAGAGACAAGCAGGAACAAGAATAGTCAGAGGAATCAGAAGGATCAGTTGAGGAAGAAGGTGGACAAAGGTAAAGATCAGTGTATGTTGGGAGTAGAGATACTCCCACCCAAAAATTAACCACCTCAAGAGGAGGTGGGGGAGGGGCTAAGCTAAGAGTCTCATTCTTAGCCCCAAGCCCCAAAGGTGGCCCTTTGCCATTGATGACAAAGGGGGAGAGATTTGAGTTAGGGGGAGAGCATTTAGTCAGGGGAGCAGAACAGAAAGAAGTAAAGGAAATGATAAAAGGTAAATGGGTTGCCATCAATGACAAAGGGGGATATTATTGGAAATATGAGTAAGGTTTGTTGTCATTGATGTCAAGAGTCAGTTTCAGTGAGCAGTGCAAAAGGAAGGATGTCAAGAGTCAGTTTCAGTAAGTAGTGCAAGAGAAATATTACTTCTAGGTCTAAGGGAAATAATATTATAATATCTCTTATTATAATATTCAAGGTGGTCAGATAAGGTCTAAAGGAGCAATAGGAAGGCCCAAGAAAATAATTATTATAATATTTTATTATAATATTAAAGGTCTAATGTTAAGACCTAAAGTTGTTAAATTAATTATAATAATTTCATTATAAATTAATTTAATTAACCTTAAAGTTATTAAAATAATTATAATAATTTAATTATTAACTTAATTTAATTAACCCTAAGGTTAGGGTTATAAGGGCAAAGTTTATTTATTAAGCGTCGATGTCATACAAAGTTTCCCCCTTCATCGACGTCCAAAGGGAGATGGCACAATGGTATAAATACCATGTGCATTGGTTGACTTAGAACTTACCTTCGATCGATTCACATTTGAGAGCCTACGATTTTCATGATTTGCATGCAAGAAAAAAGATAATTTTTTGTTTTATTCGGTAGCCATCGAAGGGACAAAAGGAGGGAGGCTTAAAGCCTCATAGCCAACCAGGTGGTTGGGCTAGCGGCAAGTGGCTGTGTGTTGAGATGTTGCAAGGTGGGAAGTCCCATGATCGAATCCCAATGGTAGTGTTTTTGTGGTGGTCATTTTCATTTTGAGCACCCAACATAGAAGACAAAGTGCACAAGGTGTTTTTGCCTACCAAGGTGAGTGCCTAGCTCACACGGTAGTTGAGCCACGGCTAGGGCGTTGGTGGCAGCACAACAGGGGATCGAATCCCATCGAGGGCAAAAGAGGTATTTAATTTTTTAATTAAATTTTATCCTAAGGTTTTGTTGTGGCATGATTTTTGTGTGTTAAGAGGGAGATATAAGGTTTATAAAAGTTAAAATATTTTATTGTGATTTTGATGATTAGAATTTGGAAGGAGTAATAAGGTGAATGAAGAAAATTAATTGTTGTTTAATTTTTGCTAATCATTTTTAAGTGTGGATATTATAAGGTGTAATTGAGATTAAAAGTTTTGTATGGTGAAATATTTTGAGGGAATATTTGAATGAAATTTTGAGAAGGTTTTTGCTACCTAACCTTTGAGATTGGCAAAGAGGGTAATTGTGATTGAGACAAGTTTTGAGGTCAATTCTTCATCAAACAAAAGGTATGGGCACATCTTCCTTGTGAGTGAAATATTGTTGGATTGGATGTTGTGAATGCTAAGTTGGAGTGAAAAGGATTGTTTGATAAGCATTGTTGGAAATGTTGAGTGAGCCTTCATGTGCATGATTAGGGTTTGAGAAATATCATGAGTATCATTGTTATGTGAGATTGTTTGATAAGCATTATTGGAAATATTTGAGTAAACTTTCATATGCTTGATTAGGGTTTGTGAAAAGACCATGAGTATCATTGTTATGTGAATTTGGAATCATCTTGAGTCAAGGTTGAGTTCCATAGTGTGAGTTGTTGAAAGCATTGTGAAACACTTGTTTAGGGTTTGTAAGCAAGTTGTGTTTCATTGAGTGATTGGTTGAGTGAAGTTGATTGAGCATAATTGATTGAAAGTGTTGGAGTGATAGTTCAAGTTCTATGAAACAAATTGTTCTTTACTAATTTGAGAAAAATATTGAAAGTGATTGAGTGTGAAACATATTGAGTCTCTTACCATTCTCTATATGTTTCTATGGTTAAACAAAATTTTGAGTGAAATTTATTTGTGAGATTGAAGAGGTTTTCTAGAAGAGATCAAGTTGAGTTTTGTGAGTATTTTGTGAGTGTGAAACATATTGAGTCTCTAACCATTCTCTATATGTTTTTGAAGTCAAACAAGATTCTGTGTGAAACTTGTTTGTGTGATTGAAAAGGTTTTCTGTAATAGATTGAGTTGAGTTGAGTAAGCTTTTGTGGAAGCTTACAATGTAGATTTGAGATAAGTCTTGGTAAAGACTTTTTGATTAGATTGGACAAGTTCTAGTGAGGACTTGTAGAGGAGATTTAAGGTAAGTCTTGATGAAGACTTGTTGAGCATATTGAACAAGTTCTAGTGAGGACTTGTTGAGTAGATTTGAGGTAAGTCTTAGTGAAGACTTGAGAGTAGTTTGAGACAAGTTCTAGAGAGGACTTGTGGACAGATTTGAGGTAAGTATTTGAGAAGACTTGAGAGTAGAGTTGATTGATTGATTTGTTCAAACCTTGAGTTAAGGTTTGGGATAGATCTAGTAGAGTTGATTTATGATTGGATCAAGCTTTGTGTTAAGGCTTGAGGATAGATTTGAGGATAGAGTATGGTGTAGATTTGAGGATATATTTGTGCCATAAAAGATATGGATATTGAGTAGATTTGTGCTAGACCAAAGGACTATGTTTAGTACATATTTGAGATAGATATTGAGTAGATTTGTGCTAGATTGAAGGACTATGTTTAGTGTAGATTTGAGATAGATATTGAGAAGATTTGTGCTAGAACGAAGGACTGTGTTTAGTGTAGATTTGAGATAGAACTGAGAGCAAGATTTGGAGGTGATAGAGTAGAGGATAGTAGTCTCTAGTGGATAGAGATCCATTAGCCAAGGTAGTGAGGATAGAGGTCTTCTGAGTGAGGATAAAGTCTTCAGTGGAGAGAGATCCATAAGCCAGAGTAGTGGAGGCAGTAGTCTTCTAGAGGATCACCAACCAGAGAGGAGGAGGAGTTCTCCTATGGATAGAGTTCCACAAATCATCTTAGGGGATTGGTGTCTCCTATGGATAGGCATCCATGAACTTGATTAGGGGATTGGTGTCTCCTTTGGATAGAGGTCCATAAATATTGTAATAGGGAAGGATTCCCAAGAGATTTGTTGAAGAAATTTTAGTGAAATATTTTCTCCGTGGACGTAGCCCACATTGGGTGAACCACGTTAAATTGGTGTCTCTATTGTGTGTGGTGATTTGTGCATTGCTTTGATTACTGCTATTGATATTGCCATTGATATATTGCATAATATTATTTGAGAAAGAAAAGTAAAAAGTGGTCTTATACTGTTCACCCCCCCTCTCAGTATAAGCTTGTGTTCTTCAATTCCTTGCACTAGGAAAACACATAAAATTTCAGGAAATATAAGATGAAATTATTCTCTATCCATTGTAGGAATATTATGAAATTATAAGAACTAATATTTTTCAACAAAACTTAGACAATAATAATTAGATATATTCAAAGTTCCAGAATCAATAATCTTCACTAGCTATCTTAAAAACTAGTGGAATCAAATCTATTTTGAGTCCTAGTCTTCATGAGTTTTTCTTCAACTTTGTGGATAAAATCTAGCCAAATACTAATATGGAATATTTTTTATCTATCTATAAAACTTATCAATATGACCTCTCTCAAGGATATTATCTCTTCAATGACAAGGTCTATCTTCAAGACTTGTAAATCCTCATTTATTTTGACTTAGCTCTTGGAATAGGTCAATCCTTAACTATAAATGGTTTTCCTTCAACATAGTGATAAATTTTATATTATGTAGTTTCCCTTTCTAGAGGTAATTACTTCAATGTTACTGGTATCTTCTTAATGAGTAAAAATCTTCTCTATAATTAAAACCTGTGCAAGAAAAAACCTTATTGTAGCTCTGATACCACTATTAGCTTTTGATGATTGGGTTCTCACAATAATATTGCCTTAAGATGAATAATAAAGTTGTAAATATGAAATATATAACAATGCTAAGAAATAAAGAATATAAACTCATAAACTACTATAGAAATCAATTCAAAGAATGCTAATAATAAATTCTCAATAAAATATGAAGTCTTATTGCATAAATACCTCAAATACATCATGTTTCATCACTCTCTATTTTTATTGTATATGACAATATATCTCTCTACATAACTTGATATCAATCCTTCACATCCATATACACATATATAGAATGGAATGTGACTCTTCATATGGAGGACTCTTGGTCTTCACTCTTCCTATGAATCTTCATCTTCCTACTCTATTGACATATGCACATAGGGATAACTATGCACATTTACATTGCTAAAATATAATTGTTGCACACTTGTACATTTATTACATTGCATAAAGTAAATACTTTCATCTTAATATAAGATACTCTTTCCTAATATATGGATGCACCTATGGGGGTACATTGGCATGCACCAAACAATGTAATATATTCCAACAAGTTGGATTGGTACCAAAATCGTGTATTAGGTAGGTTGATATATTGGAATCTTTGAGAAATAATATATTCACCAACCTAGATTTCAATTATTTCTTTAAGGTCTTTGGATAAGTCCACTTCAACACATACTCATTTTATTGGGTATGCATGAAATTTTTTATCTAATTCAAATAGGATTACTTGATCAAAAGAAGTTTCTATGTCGCTCAATAGATTCTAGATAAGGAGGGGATATGAGAATTCAATCCATTCTAGGACCTTGGTGGTATTTTCCTATAAAACAAAATTTTCTTTGACCCATAGAAAAAAATGCAAGGAACTTCTCATAAACTGTGACCCATGTTCATATATAGCTTGTGCATGCATAAAATTTCCTCATATAGATTGTGACCTTTAAACTTATTTGATTTCATTTAATCATATTAAAAGCATCACACATAACCTATGCTTCAGAATATAGCTTGTGCATGCATAAAATCTCCTCATATAGCTTGTGACCTTTAAAATTATTTGATGTCATTTAATCATATTAAAATAATCACACATAACCTATGATTCAAAAATATAGAGTCTACAATCTAGATCCATAATTAGGTTTGTTCAATGATGTCACTAGAATCATAAGCATTAATCATCCTAAAACATTGGTTATTCTTATTGAAAACTATCCACAATGCTCTACAAGTGGGATCACATCCATGAACCACTAGTTAGGAACACCATCAAGGGAAATGAGAGTGGAAATGCCACCTCATGTTTGCTATGAAACAAGTGACTTCCAAGCCATATGTCATGACAAATTGTTGAGGCAAAAAAACTATAAATTTTAATTCTTGTAAACATATGATACCCATATTCAACCTCATACATCACATACTTGTGCTTAGTGTTTGTTAGACCTTGAACATTCCAATAAATAAAATTCACTGAGAGAGGTTATCTAATATCATGTCCTCATTATCAAGGTAGTCTAAATCCCCATAACTATTGATGGACTTTGGATCAGTTTTGTAGCTACCTAATTGAATACTAGATAAATGTAGCTTTTTTCGATATGAATTGACCATCCTCCACCTAACCATGTAGACTATGAGAGTTTTGGTAACTCATTGGAGTGGAGTTAGGGGATAAATTTTTAGGTGGTAGGCTAAGATATAATTTTAACTACCCTTTGGGTTTGGCTCTATCGAGGCTTAGGAATATCTTTGTCGGTAGTATCCTTTGATGGTGGATTGAAATTTGCTTTTTATTTTGCTTTCTCAATAGAATTTGAAACAAACATGGTTGGTGTCCTATTTTTTGTCTATGAGGCCTTAGAAGTATTATATTGTGTGCTATTTTTCCCTTCAATAATGTTCCAACCATCCTCATTGGTTGGAGGGGGTCACACTAGTTGGTTTGGGGAACAACTTGTCCTTATTGTGGGGCATGAGAGGATAGTCCTTGACTGTATGGTTGGATTGGAACCAAAATCAAGTATTAGGCAAGTAAATATACATGAATCTTTGAGAAAAATAAAGTCACAAACCTGGATCTCAATTGTCTCCTTGAGCTCTTTAGATAAGTCCACTTCAACACATACTTGCTTTTTTGGGTGTGCATGAATTTTTTTGTTTAATTCACTCAAGATAACTTGATCAAAAAAAGTTTCTATGCAACTCAATAAATGGTAGAGAGGAAGGGGGAGAACAAGGAATTCAATCCATACTAAGACCTTGGTGGTCTTTCCCTTTGAAGCAAAAAACTCTTGGGTTTGTAGAAAAAATATGCAAGGAATTGCTCAAAAAACATGGCCTATGTCCATATATCACTTTTGCATGTGCAAAATCCACAAATTAAAATAGAAAAGAAAACCTTAGAATTTTTTTAATTATCTCAAGATTCATCCCATGAGGAGTCCAAGCAGAGTTCACACAAGACCGCAAGGTGGCTTCATTGGGAATATAAACCAAAAATGGCCAACTAATGTAAATGAATCTAGCTATTTACGTGCACTATCAAATTTTGGCAAAGGTAAAACCACATTAGGAGAGGAAGCATTACCTCTTAGACCACCTTCAAGATGAATTTTCTAGACCACTTATTTGGAGCCATCATTGCATGTATTCCCATATGCATTGCCAGTGTTAATCATTGGCCTACTAGAATTGGGAGTCATTTTATATGTAAACAAAGGTACACATCACACAAACCCTACTCAAATATCAAGGTCAACTAGTTCTCACCAAATCCCTAATCCTCCAAAAACCTAAACTAACCATCCAATCTTTAGAATATCTACATTATTATTTTTAATTATTAAATATCCATTAAATCAACATTTTTATTTATTTTTATGATTTTTAAATATTAAACAATTTATACAGCTTTTAACTTATAATATTTGAAATTCACAAACAGTTTAAGTAATTTTAGGATCTCCTCATATTTATTACTAGTTTTCTTACTTTAATTATTTAAGAGGTTACATTAAGGCATCTTAATCATTGGTTAATGCACCTATTTGACAAACCATTTTTTCTTATGGACTAAATGGTATGATGGAAACTTTTGATACCTATTTAAGTTTTGACAATCTAACACAATCTAAACATATTTTTTAAGGGTGTTTGTATTCAAAGAAATAACCTACTTTTTTAAATAAATAGTAATCATTATCATTAAATTTTATATGTATTATCCTTCAAAAATTGTTGGGTCCTATGCATTTCAACATGTTAATAGACCAAAGCTATTTTGAAAAGTAATCATTGATATTAACCTATCTATGACAACAAATTTATTGGTTTTCACTATCATACATCTTAAAAATATTTTGCATATTAACAATATAATATTTATGGAAGTTTTGGATTTTAAATTGAATAACTTTCTTGACCAAATCGGTCTCATAGCCATCTTCATCCTTTTCCCTTTTGTAACTTTTCTTCCTCTACTCTTTTGATTTTTGTTGCCCAAGTTACATGATATCAATAAATCATACAATAATGAAATGAGTCAAGGTTGATCTACATATTGATCATTTTCATGATCAATTAAATGCTCTTAAGTATATCAATTAATTCATTTACCCTTTTTAAGGTCAAATTGTAACTCGCCTAAGAGGAATATGCATGCTCTTAATTATTGAATTAATAATAGATACTTGGTTACATGATGGTATAAAATTACTCTAATGGATTTACTCAAGGGCTGGTTATGGGAGAAGTGGATATGGAAGCACTATCTAAAATTCAATCATCAATTTTATTTATATATGTAAGAATACAAATGAAACTAAACCTTAAATTTTTAAAGGATAGTTATGTTAATGTAAATAAATCTATGTACTTCACCATACACATCATAAAAATTTCTTTAAATAACTATCTAATTTTAAACCTTCATAATTTATTATCATTTTTACATTTCCACATAATAAAAAATATTATTCTCTAGTGCCAAGGATGTATGGTTTATATATTTAATAGATTATTATTTTTCCTATCACTTATTCTCACACAATACACACTAATATTTGACTATCATAAAAGTCTAGATCTAAAGCTTGAGGTATTTGACATATTAGCATTAGACATTCACTACATAAAATTGCATAATATAACACATATATTTATGAAATATTAATTATTTACCTCATTTTTAGTTTCCTTCTAATAATCAATCACATCCTCCCCCTTTGAATACACCCTTCCAATTACTTTTATATGCATTGATTTTTTTGTGTTACTTTTTATTTCTATATTTTTTGTATTGATGGAAATATATGTCATACATATTACTCTTATATCCCATATTCCAAATACTATATAGTGTAAAAATACTAAATAAATGATATATTTTAATAAGATAAATTTATTTCAATGAAATACCTATAATTATTTTCTTCCATGATTATAGACTAATATTATCTTTATTTAAAATCTATAAAATCTATTCATCTCTATCATAAGAGTCAACAATATAAAAATAAATCCCTTAAATATTATTGTATTCCTAGAACTTGCATCTATAGATAGACTAAAATTAATCTCTTTATCCCTTAGCACCTACCAATATATTGGTAGATTTTTTTCTAGTTTATCTTAAAACCTCCATTATGCTTTGTTATGATAAGTTATTTCTTATGTAAGGAAACCCACCACCCCCAAAACCAATGCAAATCACTACGTATTTGAAAATACATCCAACAACATTATCAATACGTAGAAAGATAAACAACTATTAGTTCTCTTTCATCATAAATTTGACCATTGTCTTGAATATAAAATGATCTCAATTATACAACTCATTACATCAATATTTTTGAATTAAAAACCATTTAGAAGAGAATATTTGTAGGTTTCTATATTTTATCCAACTTAATAATCATGAAAACTTAAATGTATTTCATCTCCTTAATGGGTGGGGTAATTATTTGAATACTTGTTAGGAATACAATTAAGAAGATATGAATTATAAATATAATTTCTACGTGAATATATAATTACCTTTGATGAAATATTATTAAGGAACTCTATATGTATTTATGGATCTATAAGACAAATAATTATCCACTTTCATAATGCATACTTATTGATAACTATTAAAAAAATATGTGATATAATGTACATTCAATGTACAAAGTAGCTTTAAAGTAGATGAGGAACATACAATATAATTAGTCTTCCTTCAAGGAATTATTATTTAGACATTTATTCCATCATTATTTGATATCCTATGTTAGAGGTATATACTACTTAATGTCATCCACCAAGATTAAAAATTGTCCTTTATATATATTTTTATTTCTTTTATTTTTATTTGACATAAAGTACTACTCTTTAACAAAGTTTTCAATTTATAATTTTATTTTAAATTCTTGATTTTAATTTTATATTGATATTTTTTGAAGACCTTATATAGTATTTAACAGAGGTAAAGGCACCTTAAAATTCATGATGCACACTCTTTGTCTTTAGACCTTTACAATTGTATATTTATTTTTGGTGTCAACCTCTTCATGATGTTTGAAAATCCTAGCTATATCACCATAAATTGTCTTCCCACATCTTAAAAAAACTATTTTTTTTGGAAAATGAAACTATATATCTAATCAACTAAATCATATTGTGACATGATTAGTAACTATCATTAGATAGTTAGCCTTATCAACCATGATTTAGGATGGGGGACATTAGTATTATGAGATTTCATGGGCATAAATTACTTAAAGGAAGACATTGAAATATATGGCAATGATGTTAAGTCCATTTATGATTCAAAGCAAAAAATATTATGAATTAAAAGAAATGTTAGAGATAATACTCTCAAAGGTATCTAAATTAGATATGATGTTGAGGTTTCTCCACCCCTAGTACATCATAAGAATAGATAATTCCTTTCAAGGAGATGTTAGAGATGGTTAGAATGTAAACATGGATAAAGAAATAAGTATATGTTAATAAAGTTATAAAATTTTAATATGATATAATGTTACAAGTCCTTACATTCAAGAGTGACTTCAAAATATAAAATTTAGATCCCTTAATCTTGGTTCTTCCTAGAAAAACTGATCTTGAATTTTATAATTTTAATGATCTACTGTTAAAATCATGTTATATTAATTGAAATATTATATACTAATATATTCAACTATTGCTAAATATTAACTCTTTAGTTTCATAATCCTTTGAAAAACCTTTCTAGCAAATTTTATCTTCCTCAAAACCCTACTCTTCAATGTAGATTGTTTGTAAATTTCACTCTTTTGATTGAATAATCAATTTGATAATTTTACTTCAACTATTCATCAATTAATCATTTAATATATTTATATTTAATGTATTTATATTTGAGGAACTAAATAGTAATTATTCTTCAAGTAATTAAGTTGATAATTTATTTCTAGCTAATATTATTTATTGTTCATGATTCTTTTTTCACTTTTTATTATTCAATTTTCTTCAACAATAGTAAGTTTTCTATTTCTTGTCACTTAAGTTCAATATTATTATGATAGGAAATTAATCCATTATAGTATAACAAAAAATAAATTTCTTATCTTTAGGAGTGCTATATTCAAATAAATAAACCTCTATTTAACATAGGTGGCAATTATAATCACCAAACTTTTATACCTATTGTCTTTAACAAAGTCATGAATCTTGTGTATTATAGTAGGTTTATAGACAAAATCTATTTTAGAAAAAAACTAATTATTTCAACCTATATCTATGTAAAGAAGTTAATACCTTTCACTATCATATACATTATAAACATATTTTGCATTTGAGTACAAAGGTTGTGTAAATTGACTAAAGAACAATAAACATTCTCTTATTGAAATTTGGGATTATCCATTTTGCAACTCAATATTAAATCCATTTTTTTCCTCAATATATTTTCTAGTGAGTAATTATTCTTCCTCCATCATTTTTATTGTTGATATTCTATGATATCAATAAAATTATCCCATAATATTTTTTTTTGGTAGGTGGTAGAAATTATATTATATGGGTTTTAACTGGTGCCCAAAAATAGAAACATAAGCATATAGAGAAGCACAAAACACGATGTCTACACCCTAGCCACTCCATGAACCAGACCAGATAAAAAATAGGCCCACGTAGGGGTTGTTTAGTAAAAAAAAAAGATCGAAAGAGAGAGCCCACACAGGGGCTAAGGAGAACATCAAGCAAAATCAATCTAGTGCCCATGCAGGGGTCAAAATATTAATACCAAAATTCCCATGTAGGGGAAAATATCTTGAAAGATAAAACAACCCAACTCTAATCATTGACAATCTCTTCAGCTACAAAGCTCTTTTGGCCATGTTTCTTGACCAACAATTTTAGGGAGGTGTTGATGCTATCCATGCCACTAATGATGCTACTGAGGATGGTTTTGTGGACCAAGTTGAAGATGCCCATTAGAGAAGTAGTTCTATCACTCCCATCATCAAAATTTTTGAGGTGAGCATACCTCTCAGGGCTGGTTGTGCATTTCCAAGTCAACAACAATAGCATTAAGAACATTTTGAGGCAAATTTTGGTGCCATATGGATAGATTCCTATGACTAACCCCAACATTGGTGAGCAAATCAGTAGACTTGTTAGCTTCCCAATACACATGGCAGGTTGTAGTGTTGCAAAAATTCTACATCAAGACCTTAGCTTCCTAAATAATAGTGTGCACGTTCCATGAAGGAATTCTATCATTGATGATAGAGTTTGTAACATTCATGGAATCACATTCAATTTGTAAATTTCCCATGTAATATTTGAGAAATTTTATCCCTCCAAAATGCATGAGCTTCAACATAGTGGTTAGTTTGGACACCCAAAAACTCAACATAAGCCACTATGAGTCATCCATTGTGATCCCTGACCAGACCTTCGACACCCGTTGCACCCAAATTTCCTTTAGAAGCACCATCATAGTTAATTTTAATCCATCCTACAGGAGGAGGATTCCAATGAGCACCAATTTTGGAATGGGGATTAGAAGGAGTAGAGTTGGGATTATGGGGAATACTGAGGGAACTGAAAAGAGTGGACTCAAGGGCAGACTCAGGTGGTTTGGTGCAAGGGTAAATCTTAGAATTTTCAATAGTAAAGGTGATAGCTTTATTGGCAATAAATATAGAGTTCCTTAGGTGTTTGAAAATATTCTACTATTTCTTTCGATCCAGATCTACCATAGGAGATGATGGAGATAAATTTTTTACAAAGAAGATAATCTAGAATTTTTTAAAGGCATGGGATACTGGGAGAAAAAAAAATCTAAGGAGTTGGGATGGGTCCAGGAGATGTGAAAGGTGGACATGAGATGATTCATGGTAGAGTGGAAGAAAGAACAGTTCATAAATATGTAGTTGACAGATTCCCAGGTCACCAAGCAAAGATGACATCTATTAGGAACAACCATCCCTCTCTTCATGAGATTATCAGTAGTGAGAATCTTGTTTTGGATGGCCAAACAAGAAAATATAGCAACTTTAGGTATGAGGTATTTAAGCCAAACCATATTGAAATGAATGAGAGAAGTTTAGGGAGTGAAATTCAAAAAATGAGCAAATTCGATAGAAAAAATACCAAGGTTAGTTTCTTTCCAGAAAGGGGTATCATGAGACATACTAGATGGAATTACAATTGCCCTCAGCAATGTTGATAATTCTGCGACAAAATTTGAAATTTGGGAATCAGAATTTGCAATGTGGATCTCTTTCCATATTTTTATTTGGACTGAAGAGTCTATGAAATCAGCCACCTTTCTTCCTATGAGAGTATCCAATAAAGGCTATACCACTGAGACTTCATTGTTCTCACTAAGAATTTGATTGGAGATCCACCTATATGAACAAAAAATTATCCTATTTCCTATTCCAAGATGCCATATGGTTCTCCTTTGAATAAGAGGTATGGTCTGGAGGATTTATTTCTAGAAGGTGGACCCAACTTTAGGAATATTTTCATCCATAAAATTCTAGATGTGAGTGTATTTTTTATTGATTATGGAAACCCATTCAAGATTACAATTGGTAAACACCTTCCAAGCCTGCTTGGCCAATAGTGCCATGTTCATATTACTAATTCTTCTAAGACCCAACCCTCCCTAAATTTTGGGTAAGCAAACCTTTTCCCAGCTTGACCAAATGATTTTTTTTTATCCTTTGAACCTGCCCAAAGGAATGTCGTCTAAACCTAATAAATTTTATTATAGATAGAAATTGGGGCTTTGAATACTGATATAGAATAAATAGGAATACTTTGAAGATAAGCCATAGTGAGAGTGTCTTTGGTTGCTTGGGATGGGAGGACCCCTTTCCAACCTGCAAGATTTTTATTGATTCTTTCAATAAAATTGCTCCACATAGAATCTTTGGGGAAACTGGTGAACATGGGAAGCTCTAAATAGATACTGGGAAGCTCAGATATGACACACTAAAGAATACAAGTAATCTTGACCTATCTAGACATGGGGGTATTGAGAAAGAAAAATTTACTCTTGGCATAGTTTATCTTTTTCCCTACAACCTCTTCGTAGAGATCTAAAATACCTTTAATTGACTTTGCTTACCAAACTGAAACATGGGTGTCTAAGATAGTATCATCTATGAAATATTGATGAGAAAGGGGTCTCATGTTGGAAGCAACTTGAATACCAAATATCATGCCATTCGAGTAAGCAACTTTGAGAGCTCTTCCAAGGGATTAAAAAAGAATAATGAAGAGAATAGGTGACATGGGATCCCATGCCTAAGCCCTATGTTGCTTGGGAAGTAACCTAATGCAGACCCATTGACTAACACTGAGAACCAGGGGCTATAAATGCAACTTTGAATAAGTTTAACCCACTTTATATGGAAACTAAACTTGAGAAGGATAACAAGTAGGAACCCTCAATTGAACCTATTAAAAGCTTTATTCATATCAATCTTAAGGACCAAGGTAGCTTTTTTGTTGCTAGAGACAGAATGGAGGACTTCATGCAAAGTTATGATACCATCAATTATAGATATTCCTTTTACTGATCTGCCTTGGCAGGGATCTATGATTTGGGCAATAAATTCTTTCACTCTAGATGCAATAGATTTGGTTAGGATTTTATAAATCACATTACACAAACTGATGGGTCTAAAATCTGCCATAGATTTGCACACATGCCCTTTAGGAATAAGATCTATTAAGGTAGAATTAATACCTCTAGGGATAGATTTTGCATGTTAGAGTTTAGTGATTGCCTTGCACACATCTTACCCAATAATGTTTCAAAAGGTTTAAAAAAACTAGGGGGAGAAACCGTTAGGACCAGGGACTTTATCAGGGTGCATAGTGAATAAATCTTGCTTGATCTAATCTAAAAAAAGAGGCTTCATGAGTGAGGAATTTATTTTTGGAGTGACTAGAGCAAGAATGTGATTGAGTAACTGATTCTTGGCCTGGTCAGAATTTTGGGGCTAGGCATCCAAGAGATATTCAAAAAAATAAGAGGCTTCATCTTGAATTTCAAAAATATCCTTGGTAATGGAGCTATCACCTCTGGTCAATTCCTTGATTTTTTTGAACTTTTGTACCTAAGGGTAGAAGCATGAAAATATTTTGTATTAGAATCGCCCTCCTTGAGCCAAAGAGCTCTAGATTTCTACCTCCAAAACATTTGTTCTTTGCTCAAAATGTTATGATACTCTGCTAAAATATTTTTCTTCTCAACGCTGATTTGGTCACTCAGCTGGCCATTTTGTATTTTTTGTTCAAAGCTTGTTAGTTTATCCATAATATTCTTTTTTCTTTCAAAAATATTGTCTAAAACTTCATTGTTCCAGATTTTGAGGTTTTCCTTGACAACCTTGAGTTTGTGGGAAACTTGAGTAATGAAAGACCCAAAAAAATCTTGTTGCCACCAATTAGATATTTAGTTATGAATATCAAGGTGTTGCATCCACATGGCTTCAAATATGAAAGGAATCTTGAAATTGGGGCCTTTGTCAACTTCAAACAAAATGGGACAATGATAGGTCCGAGGTATAGACCAATTGGTTCATCCAAACCCCATAAGGGGGGTGGAGGTCCAAGGTTCAAATCTCTGGCCTCGACGGACTGAACGCTTGTCCCTTTCTTGGTGCTTTCAGTGGCGTAAAAGGTTTAAAATGATTGTGGCATGGTGGTTATAGGGGCGGACTGCACGAAGATCTATGTGGTGGATTCTAGGGCGGACAACACAAAATACTGTGGTGGCCATAAAAATCTAGAAAGCCTACCCGGATTCGTGGCGGCTACCGATTCCACCATGTAAATTCAAAAACAAAAAAAAAAAACAAAAAAAATAAAAGTTGACAATGATCAAAGCCAACTCTCGGGAGACAAATGAGATTAGAATCACCCATAACATGAATAGTCTCTTGAGAAAGAAAAATATATCAAGCTTAACTTGGCTATGCTGATACCCAATTCTCCTATTGCTCCATGTGTATTTTGCTCCTCTAATTTGAATGTCTATTAATTCACTATCAGTTACAAAATTATGAAAATCCTCAATACTTCTGGATGGAGTGATATTTCCTCCTTGCTTATATTTATGGGAAAAGAGGGGAGTTAAAATCTATAGAAAATATCCACATAATATTTTTGAAAGCATTCCTCATGTGTCTCAAGGTATCCCATAAGGTATTTCTACTAGTTGGATTATTGGGGGCATAAACATTGGATAAAACCCATTAATAATTGTTATGTTTACAGTGGAACAAAATGTTTAGAACTTTGTCTAACAAAAATATTATTCTACCTTTAAATTTACTGGAATACCATAGATAAATTAATCCCCTTGAAGTGCCTTGAGCAACACTACAATTGAAATCAGTATTCTTCCAAATATATTTAGCAATTTTTTGGATTTTGTTTTGGTCAATCTTTGTTTCTTGCATAATCATGATAGTGGGCTTGTATTTCTTCCTAAAAGTGCATGCAAGTCTCTGCTTGACAACACTATTGAGGCCTCTCACATTCCATGAGAGGATCCTAATTTAGAAATTTTGGAAAATTTTGGCCTCCCTTTGTCTATTATAAGGGAGGTTTGGATCTTTTTGATTCATCTTTCTCCTGACTAAATAGGTCATAGAAAAGAGTATTTTGAATGCCATTGGAAATTTAATTATCTATTTATTTATTTGGTCATTTATGGAATGTATTCCATTTTTTATCATTGTCGATATCCACAGAGGCTTTTTTGTAACTTCTAGTGTTGATAGGGCTGAACTCAGGTTTGGTTGAGTTAGGGTTACAGCTTTTAGAGTCAATATTGACAGAAGTAGGACCTCAAATTTCAATATGCCCTTCAGGGGTAGGTAGAGGTTTAAAAGGAATATGAGAAGGTCTAGATCTAGATGAGGAGTGGGTTTCCTCTTAGATAGTAGTGACGGGTCCAAGGGGTACAAACTCGTGCAATAGGGTTTCATCAAAGGGCTCAAAAATAAAAATTTTAGCTAATACACCAAATTTTTTAGGGTAAGCAAAGGGAGAGCTAACCTTAGCTTGGTCATCCACCAGATCTAAAACTACAACTTGCTTCCCTTTAAGCATAGATGAACTCAAATTATTTTTTGGTAAGGCCCAGTGTGGTTTTGCTTTCCTTGGAACCTGTTGCATGGAACAACGATTTATTTACATATTTTTTAATATCATGACCATTTAAATAGCCTTGAATATGTCAATTAACTTCATTCCATTTTTCAAGATCATCTTCTAAGTCTCATAGAAGAAATGTGCATGCCCCAAATTATAGAATCAATAATAGATGCTTGATTACATGATGGTATCAAATTTAATGAATTTAGTGAATAACTAAAACATCATCATCAATTCAATTTATAGGTGCAAGAGTACCAAATGAAGTTGAGGATTGAATATTTAAAGGATAATTGTATCAATGTAAGGAAATATATGTACTTTTCCATGAACATATTTTCAAAACTATCTTTCTTTAAACTATTCTCTATTTTAAAACCTTCATATTTGATCATCATTTAATTTTTTCCCTATGAAAAACAATTTCTTACATCCCACATCTACCTTTTTAACTTCTTCTATGGTGTTAAAAATGAATCCTTTATCTATTTAATAGATTAAAATTTTTCTTACCAATTATTTGTTGAACTAAGCGTGACACTAAGAGGGGGGTGAATCAGTGTATATTAAAAATTTAATCCAACTACGAAATCAAATCAAAATAAGCAAGCACACAAACATGCATCACATAACACCAGATTTATAGTGGGAACCCGATGTGGGAAAACCACTGTGCCAATGGACTGTTTGGACTCCCATCCAAATCCAGCCTTGAAAATGTTTGGTCTTTACAATATTTTTGCAGCACCAACTGCAGGGAATGACACCAACCAACCCGGACTTTAGCAGCACCAATTGCAAAGAGCACCGGCCCCTGTTGCCAAGCACCAACCCAAAAAATTTAAAAAACTCTGATAAAAGTATTAAATATCATCAAAAGACCCTAAGTGGTCTAGCTCACAAATCTTCTCCCCTAATTTTTTTTGTTTAAACTTTTCAATCTTCTCAACTTTGCCCATTGATTATCTCACACCTTGCACACTTTTTCAATTAAATGGCCAAAGAAAAAATACTTCACAACATGCACCGACAGTCCTTTATTCAAAAAAACCTCTTCTCCCTTTTCATTTAAAACATATATATGCTTCACATTAAGAAATGCATCTCTTTTTTTGAATTACACAAAAGTACCACTCAGCCGTTACATTCGTAGAAACTGCCAAAAATACCAAAAAGAGCTGATAGGGATTTTTGTAACAGTCATAACTTCCTCCTCAATTTTCCAAACAGGCTAACAATTGAAACATATATTCTTGGATAAACCAAATATCTTCAGTTTAATATTCACATATTATTCGCAGTACCTCCGACAAAGTGGCCTCTAACGCTGATTTTACACCTGTCACATAAACTGAAAAGTGCTATGGAGGCATTTTGAAACTGCTGTCGTTTCTTCCTCGGGTCTCTGTTTGGGATGAAATTTAAAACATAATCTCTCTATACATCAAAATACCTCCAGTAAAAATTTCAAGGTCTAAATACTTATGGATTTCTTAATATTCCTCCTACAAAGTGGCCTCTAATGCAAATTTTACAACTATCCAACTAAGTGCAAAATTGTCCAACCAAGTACCGATGATGCAAATGATCAATCCAAAAATCGAGTTGACACTTCAAATACTATTCTAACACATTTCCAAACATGAAAACATGCTCCAACCTATCTGACCATGCACTGCAAGCAAGGAGCGCACCTTTTTGACAACTTTTGCTACTTTGACAACTTCCTGACAATTTTTGCAAATTTTGTGAATTTGCATGAAAAACCTATAACAAATTCACCCGAACATCAAAAAAATCCTCATAAGCATTGAAAACCACTGTAAAGACTATAAAAAACCTTCGAACAGTTGTCCACTGCATCAACCTGTCCATATGAGTGTGTTGACAACAATGACAATACTGTCACTGCACCTTGCTCAACAATCTCCCCCTCTGGAATTGTTGGCAACACACGCACAAATTCCTGTAAATATTCTCCTCATTTGACAACAAGACTAAAGGGCTACCACAAACGCCCCCTGAGTCCATGCATAAAATTCTCAGGCAAAAATTATTACACTTAGTAAGAATCACAAACATGAGCAAAAATATAAACAAAGACACAAACGCTCCCCCTGAGAATGTGGCCCCTGTTGGCAATTTTGGGTACTTTGGGTACATTGCCTTTGCTCAAATGTATAAGTTGTCATTGATGTCAAAAGGCATTTTTGTGTTGATATCAAAAGAGTGTGATGTCAAGAATATCTTGAGAAGCTTCATTATGTTAAAGGGTTTTTATTAAAACCATGGTGACAAGGTTAAAGGTTTTTCTTAAAACCATTTGGACTCATTAAGGGTTTTTATTAAAACCAAGCTTAACTTAATGCAAAGGTCCATGTTTATTATTAATAATTAAATTAACTCAAACCTTTGTCAAAGGTCCAAGTTTAATTTATTATTAATAAAATAATAATAATAATTATTTTAATTATTATTAAAGGGTCTTTCAACCCTTAAGCGACGAAAGAAAAAAGAATTCTTTTGCCGATATGTTGCCATCGTTGGGGGGCGCCGACGTCAAATAGTTAAGGAAAAATGGCTATATAAGTGGGGATGATTTTCTAAAGTGAGCACCTCCGATTAATTTTGACATCTGCGATTTGTGTTTGCTCTATATCTTTCGATTTGCGCTTGGCGTCTGCGATTTGCATTTGCTCGATATCTTTCGATTTGCGCTTGGCGTCTGTGATTTGCATTTGCTCTATATATTTTGAATAGTGCTTGGTGTCTTCGATTTGAGCTTGCTCTGTGTCTTCGAATCTCCGATTGACATCTTTGAAATCGTGCTTGTTCTATGTCTTGGAAACCATGCTTGGCATACTCGGATTTGAGCTTGGGCTGCATCCTTACCTTTTGCTTGACGGTAGTGGATTGGAAATTGCACCTGAACTGCATTTTTCCAGACTATGTTGTGAGATGATTAATGCAAGCATTCAGTGACTTACGTTTTGGACAGCGCTCACCAGTTTGCATGTGGCTTGTGGAAGACGTTTACATTTTCTAGATTCTTGGCGTCAAAGGAAGATAAAAGAGAGGGCAGTGCTGTATTACTTCGTTGGGCACTTGTGACCCAATGGTGGTGGCGTTTAAGCGAAAGCGCTAGAAGGCAGAGGTGCCGAGTTTGATTCTCTTCATTGGTAATTTTCTTTTGGTCGTGGTGTGCAAAGGATAGTGGCTGTGAATGCGCGGGAGGTACAAGGTTAAGGTATCATATTTGCTTTGACATTGTTTTATTGATGTTTAATGTTTATGTGGAGTAATAAGGTGTAAAGAGGTTTTACTTTGTATGTATATTATACTTCTGGTGGTTTTTACTAAGTTGGAGAAATAAGTTGTTATTTTGGATCTTTATTATTGTGTATTATTGTATAGTTGCTAACTCTAATTGGTGGCAAATTGAGAGTTCATGTTGTGACAGATTTTGAGTTCTCCTTCTTCATCAAAGTAAAGGTATGGGCAACTTCTTCCATGTATGTTTTTTATGGTATATTTTCTGAAATTGAGTTTGGAGTGAAAAGGTTGTCTACTAGGTATTTTTTGTGTAAATCTTATTTTCTGGATATTGAAGATTGTTTATGCATTAAAATCATTGATGAATTTTTGGGTGAATGCATAATTTTGGTTGAGGAAGAGGAAGCGTTTTTTGCACTAGGGTTTATGTTAGTAAGTCTTGCTATTTGCATTGAGATGATGAAACCCTAGTTGTTGGTGAAAAGAATATAAGTATCATTGTTATATGAGATATTGCATGGTTGGCAATTGTTGGGTTGTGTTTCATATTATTGAGAAAAGCATACTACATCTATCTTATTCTTTTGAGATTGAGATTGAGTTTGGGAGTTAAGTATAGAACATATTGGGTCTCTAACAATTCTCTTTATGTTTCTATGAGATTTGATATTGAGATTGGGAGTTAAGTATAGAACATATTGAGTCTCTAACAATTCTCTTTATGCTTCTATGAGGTTTATGAATCACATTGGGTCTCTAACAATTCTCTTTGTGGGTTCATGCTAAGCAAGTTTTTCTTGGTGAGCTTGCTGAGGTTTTGGACAGGTTCCGGTGAGGACTTGTGAGCTGAGTTTTTGAGAGTTCTATCAGAGAACTTGAGGATAGAGGTGCATTGGTTCTTTGAGAAGAACCTGAGGACAGATTTGGCAAGTCTTTGAGAAGGCTTGTGTGCAGAGGATTGATTTGTTCAAAGAGTTGGATAGATCTGACAGACAGAGGAAGACTTGTACTAGACCGATTGACTGTGTTTGGTATAGGTAGCTGAGCTGCTGTGGACATGATCATAGAAGGCAGAGGTATCTTAGGCTAAGCATTGAGGACAGGAGGTCTTCGATGGAAAGGAGTTCCACATGCTGGCAAGAGGTAGAGGCGATTGATCTTCTGAGGGATCATTTCCAGAGCAGAGGGGAAGGTATCTCCTTTGAGCAGAGGCTCATAAATTCAGATTGGGGGAAGGTGTCTCCTTTGGGCCGAGGCTCATAAACATTGTAATTGGGAAGGTTTCCCAAAGAACTTTGAGATAACTTTTAGAGAAAAGTTTTGTGGATGTAGCCCAGGATTTCTGGGTGAACCACGTTAAAATTGGTCTCACTTTGTGGATGATTTTGTGCATTGCTTTGATATTGCTTTGGGTATATTGCTTTACTGTTTAGGAGTATAAAGGAAAAAGTAAAAAGAGGTCTTATACTGTTCACCCCCCCTCTCAGTATATGCTTGGGTTCTTCAGCCCTGATAGCTAGTCAATGCTTGGGAAGTGTGACCACTCCCAATTTCTTGCGAAGGTACTCAAAGACTTCCTTGGGCAATGGTTTGGTGAAGATATCCGCTACTTGCTCTATTGTTGGAACAAAATCCAACTTAACCTCACCTTTCGCAACTTTCTCCTTCAAAAAATGGTACCAGATAGCAATATGTTTTGTGCGAGAATGCATAACCGGATTCTTTGAGATATTGATTGCACTTGTATTGTCACACATGATCGAGATGGGCTCACTAAAATTTATTCCAAGATCCTTCAAAGTTTGTTTCATCCAAAGTACCTATGTACAACATGATGTCGCTGCAATATACTCTACCTCTGCTGTGGATAATGAGACTGACTCCTACTTTTTGCTATGCCACACAACAAGATTATCACCAAGATAGAATGCACCTCCATTGGTACTCTTCCTGTCATCTACACATCCTGCCCAATCTGCATCTGAATACGCAATAAGGGTGAAGTCCTTACCTTTCGGATACCATAACCCATACTCCATAGTACCCTTGAGGTACCGAAAAATCCTCTTCATTGTTGTCACATGAGTCTCCTTGGGACTAGCCTGAAATCGTGCTACCATGCATACTGCCTGCAAAATGTTTGGTCTAGTAGTTGTCAAGTACAGTAAGCTCCCAATCATGGATCTGTACATAGTTTGATCAATAGGTGGAGATTTGTCATCCTTGCTCAACTTGCAACCTGTCGTCATGGGAGTGCTAACTGGCTTGCAATCCTCCATTGTGAAATTTTTCAGCATCTCTTTCACATATTTAATTTGAGAAATAAATATGCCCTTCTCCTTTTGATTAACTTGCAATCCGAGAAAATACGAAAGTTCACCAATCATTGACATTTCAAACTCTTTCTGCATCTTATTTGCTAAATCTTTACACAACTCATCTTTGTTGCTGCCAAATATGATATCATCTACGTATACAACAACAACAATATGATGACCATTTTCTATTTTGACATACAAATTACTATCCACCATACCTTTCTTGAACCCTTTCTGAGTAAGATAACTGTCTAGCCTTGCATACCATGCTCGGGGTGCCTGTTTTAAGCCATATAATGCTTTCTTCAACTTGCAAACCAAGTTGGGATCATCACCAAGCTGAAAACCATCTGGCTGCTCAATATAAACCTCTTCTTCAAGTTTCCCATTCAAAAATGCTGATTTCACATCCATTTGATAAACTTTGAAATTCTTGTAAACTGCTAAAGCAAGAAATATTCTAATTGCCTCTAGTCTGGCCACAGGTGCAAAGGTTTCCTCGAAGTCAATACCTTCAACTTGTGCATACCCTTTGCATACCAATATTGCTTTGTTCCTGACTACCTATCCGTCTTCATTCAATTTGTTTTGAAAGACCCATTTAGTATCGATTACATTTTTATTTGTGGGTCTTGGTACTAACTCCCAAGTCTTGTTTTTCTCGATCTGATCTAATTCTTCATTTATTGCCTTTACCCAACTTTCATCTTTGCTTGCTTCAGCAACATTTTTGGGCTCAATGTTGGATAGTAAAGAGTAGTTACTTACTAATCTTCTTCTTGTCTGAACACCAACTATGGGGTCTCCAATTATTTGCTCTCTAGGATGATCTTTCTGCTAGCTACCTGTTTTGAATTTCTTGTTTTCTTCCAATTCTGAATCACTTTTTGAATCCTCTGAGTCAATTCTTGGTTTCTTTTCCATTTCCTCTTCCTCATCTCCTTCAATGACCTCTTCATAAATTGGGTAGTTCTCTTCATAGCTAATTACTCATTCCCTTCCTTCATCAACTTTAACATCGACACTTTCCACAATTTTTCTTAGCCTCTTGTTGTAACATTTATAAGCTTTGCTTTTTGATGAATAGCCAAGAAAAATACCTTCATCTACTCTATCTTCAAACTTACCAAGGTTTTCTTCAGTTCTTTTGATGTAACACTTGCTGCCAAAAACTTTAAAATATCTTGTTGTTACCTTTTTACCGAACCATAACTCATAAGGAGTTTTGCTTTCATGCGTCCTCAACATGCACCTATTTTGGATGTATACTGTAGTATGGACTGCCTCTTTCCAAAATCTATCTGCTACTTTGCTCTCAATCAACATAGTTCATGCCATTTCCTGCACTATCATGTTCTTTCTTTCTACCACACCATTCTGCTGAGGTGTCCTGGTTGCTGAAAACTATCTCCTGATGCCATATTTTTCACAATACTTTATGAAATCCTCTGAAATGAACTCTCCTCCTCTGTCTGACCTTAAACATTTAATCATTTTTCCTGTTTTATTCTCAACTTGGTTTTTGAAAACCTTGAACATCTCAAAAGCTTCTGATTTATGCTTCAAAAATAATACCCATGTCATCCTGGAATAGTCATCTATACACAACATGAAATATTTGTCATCGTTTATGCTTTGCATTCTCATGGGTCCACATAAATCAGTATGTACTAGTTCCAAAGGTTTGCTCGTGTAGTACTCTTTTGTTTTAAATGAGACTCTAGTTTGCTTCCCTTTTTGACATGAAGCACAAATGTTATTTGATGGTTTGCCAATGGTGGGAATATCTCTCACTGCTTTATTTGAACTGATTTTTACTAGATTGTCAAAACTGATATGACCGAGCCTCTTGTGCCACAACCAATTCTCTTCTTCCTGTCCAATCAAGCAAGCTCCTTCTGAAGTCTTCGAGAGAGTGTACAGGTTGCCAGATGTCCTTGATCCAACTGCTATCAACTTCCCACTGTTTGCCTTTCTGATTTCACAACCCTGCTTCTTAAAGATCACATCATGACCTCTATCACAAATCTAACTTACGCTCAACAAGTTATGCTTTAGACCAACCACAAACAAGACTTCTTCTGACCTAATTTTTTCATCACTGATCTTAAATGAACCTCTGCCAACTATCTTAGCTCCATCATTGTTTTTGAATTTCACTGAACCACCTTCATATTGTTGCAACTTCTCAAATTTTTGTTTGTCACCTGTCATATGACTGGAGCATCCACTATCAAGTATCCATGGTGCAGATTTATTCTGTGCTTTAAATGTCATCTGTATGATCAAGGATTCCTTTTCTTCCTTAGGTTGCTCTTTTTCTTTCCACTCTGGTTTGATTACAATTTTGGGCTCTTGTTTTGGCTTTTCTTTTTCAATAGCTTGTGCATGTTTTTCGAGAAATTTTCTATTTTGTCTTATTCCATTTGGCTGAAATTTTCTTCCTTGAAATTGATTTGATGCAAATGTACTTCTACAATTTCTTGCAATATGCCCAAAGTTATGACAGTTATAACATTCTACTACATAATCCATCAAAGGTGAAAAAGCATTTCTACTGGCAAAATTCCTTGGTCCTACATTATACTTGCAATCTGAAATCTTATGTCCATAACCATTGCATTTAAAATAGTAACCAGAAAAGGGATGATTGAACCTGGGTGGTGGTCTTTGCCATGTTGTTGTAGGAGCCATAAATCTTCTTCTTCTTTGATGTGTGACATTGGTGAAACCATCATTGTCAATTCTCCTTTCGTGCCTTGCATTATTGCTTTCCTTTGCATGATTCATTTTTGCTTGATTAACCTATTTCTTTTCTTCATTCTTTGTGGATTCTTCATTTGTGGCCTTTGATCCATTTGATGATTCTCCTTCATCAAAACCCAAACCAAATTTGATGCCTGTAGTCTTATGGTTCTTTATGATCTTATCCAACTTCATAGAACTCTCTTCACGTTTGTGATAAAAGCTAATTTTCTGATTCATCTCTTCTAGATGCATCCTTAAACCAACAATCTCTTCTTCTAACTTGTTGCAATAATCTATTTTCATGGTTATTTGCACTTCGAGATCTTCGGAGATCTTCTTGGATTCTTCTATCTGCACTTTCAAACTTGTTATGATTTCATTTGCATCCTCAAGCTTTCTTGAAATTTTCTTATTCCTTTTTCTTTCTATCTTCAATTCATCCAGAGCTGCAATTAGTTCCTCTTCCAAATTCACTTATGCATCAATTTCTTCTTCATCACATTCTTGTTCTTTTTTTGGTTTTTCTTCTTTGAATGCCATGAAAAGAGCTTCACCTATTTCTTTTTTAGAATCCTCACTAGAGTTGTCTTTTGATGAACTGACCTTCTTGGAGATGAAACTTTTCTTCTTGAAGTTGCCTTTTCTGAAATTTGATTTTTTCTTCCAGTCACTTCTTTCTCCGTGCGATCCTTCATCACTTCTGTTCTTCTCATTAAGTGGACATTTAGCTATGAAATGCCCAATGCCTCCACAATTGAAACATTTAAACGGTAACTTTCCTCTCGTATTTTCCTTTTCCCCTTTTTAGTTTTTGAACAAAGTTTGCTTCCATTTCATCTGATGTCTCTTCTTCCTCGGATTCTTGTTTTGCTTTCATATTTTTTTGGGCTTTAAAAGTAGCTTCTCTATCTGTGGGTTTAGATTTTCCTATTCTCATCTCATATGCAGTCAAAGAACCATGCATCTCATCCATACTAAAAGAATTTAGATCTTTAGCTTCTTCTATAGCTGAAACTTTAGAATCAAATATTTGGGGAAGGGACCTTAATACCTTTTTCACGATGATAGAATCTTTGATTTCCTCATCGAGTCCTCTAATCGCATTAATGACTTCATTAACTCTCAACATATATGCCTCTATATTCTCATCCTCATTCATCTTTAATCCTTTGAACTGAGCTCGATGTGTTTGTAACTTGGCCTCCTTGATCTTAACGTCTCCTTCATGAATGCTCTTCAATTTGTCCCATATTTCCTTTACCATTTTACAACCCATAATATTTACCAGTTCGTTGTCCACTAATCCACACATGATAGCATTCTTTGCTTTTGAGTCATTCTCAAACAGTTTCTTACCAACAACATCGGTTGGAGAAGTGGTGGGTATTATGTATCCATTGTTTACTGAATCCCAAATGTCGTATCCCAAAGCACAAAGATATGTCTGCATCCTGAGTCTCCAAAATACGTAATTAGTTCCATCAAACAATGGTGCTTTGTTTGATGAGAAGCCTTCACCACCTGCCATTGTGTCACTTCCAAGATCACCCTAGCCGATTAAGCCTGTTCAAGAACTTGGCTCTGATACCAATTGTTGAACTAAGCGTGACACTAAGAGGGGGGTGAATCAGTGTGTATTAAAAATTTAATCCAACTATGAAATCAAATCAAAACAAGCAATCACACAAACATGCATCACATAACACCAGATTTATAGTGGAAACCCGATGTGGGAAAACCATTGTGCCAATGGACTGTTTGGACTCCCATCCAAATCCAACCTCAAAAATATTTGGTCTTTACAATATTTTTGTAGCACCAACTATAGGGAATGGCACCAACCAACCCGGACTTTAGCAACACCAACTGCAAGGAGCACCGACCCCTGTTGCCAAGCACCGACCCGACAAATTTAAAAAGCTCTGATAAAAGTTTTAAATCTCATCAAAAGACCCTGAGTGGTCTAGCTCACAAATATTCTCCTCTAAAATATTATGTCTAACCTTTTCAATCTTCTCAACTCTGCACATTGATTATCTCACACCTTGCACATTTTTTCAATCAAAATGCCAAAGAAAAAAATTCTTCACAACATGCACCAATAATCCTTTCTACAAAAAAACCACTTCTCCCTTTTATTTTAAAACATATATATACTTCACATTAAAAAACACAGCTTTTTTTTTTTTAGTTACAAAAGTACCACTCAACCGTTATATTCTTAGAAACCGCCAAAATTACCAAAAAGAGCTGACAAGGCTTTTTGTAACAGTCATAACTTCCTCCTCAAATTTCCAAACGGGCTAAAAATTGAAACATATATTCTTGGATAAACCGAATACCTTCAATTTAAATTTTAGATTTTAAATCTTCACGGATTATTCGCAGTACCTCCAACAAAGTGGCCTCTAACGCTGATTTTACACCTATCACATAAACTGAAAAAGTGCTCCAGAGCCATTTTGCAACGCTCATCGTTTCTTCTTCTAGACTCCGTTTGGGCTGAAATTTAAAAATTAATCTCTCAGTATATCTAGCTACCTCCAGTAAAAATTTGAGGTCCAATTCCTCATGGATTGCTTAATATTCCTCCCATAAAGTGACCTCTGACGTAGATTTTACACCTATCACATAAAGCATGAATTAACCAACAAAGCACCGGTGATGCAAAAAATCAATACCAACCACACTCTATAATGATCAAAAACCTCCAAATAGTATACATGTTTCCCATATCCAACACATTCTATTGACATTGTTGCAACTTTGACAATTTTTGCAACTTTGACAATTTTGCTACTTTGACAACTTCCTGACGATTTTTGCAACTTTTACAAATTTGCACGAACAACCTGTAACAACTTCACCCAAACATCAAAAACATCCTCATAAGCATTGAACACCACTATACATACTCCGAACAACCTTCAAAAACTATCCACTGCATCAACTTGTCCATCTGAGTGTGTTGACAACAATGACAATATTGTCGCTGCACCTTGCTCAACAATCTCCCCCTTTGGAATTGTTGGCAACACACGCACAATTTCCTATAACTCTTCTCCCCCTTTGACAACAAGACCAAAGGGCTGCTGCAAACTCCCCCTGAGTCCATGCACAACATTCTCAGGCAAAAATTATTACACTTAGCAAGAATCACAAACATGAGCAAAAAGATAAACAAAGACACAAATGCTCCCCACGAGAATGTGGCCCCGATAGCTAGTCAATGCTTGGGAAGTGTGACCACTCCCAATTTCTTGTGAAGGTACTCAAAGACTTCCTTGGGCAATGGTTTGGTGAAGATATCCGCTACTTGCTCTGTTGTTGGAACAAAATCCAACTTAACCTCACCTTTCGTAACTTTCTCCTTCAAAAAATGGTATCGGATAGCAATATGTTTTGTGCGAGAATGCATAACCGGATTCTTTGAGATATTGATTGCACTTGTATTGTCACACATGATCGATATGGGCTCACTAAAATTTATTCCAAGATCCTTCAAAGTTTGTTTCATCCAAAGTACTTGTGTACAACATGATGTCGCTGCAATATACTCTACCTCTACTGTGGATAATGAGACTGACTCCTACTTTTTGCTATGCCACGCAACAAGATTATCACCAAGATAGAATGCACCTCCATTGGTACTCTTCCTGTCATCTACACATCCTGCCCAATCTGCATCTGAATACGCAATAAGGGTGAAGTCCTTACCTTTCGGATACCATAACCCATACTCCATAGTACCCTTGAGGTACCAAAAATCCTCTTCACTATTGTCACATGAGTCTCCTTGGGACTAGCCTGAAATCGTGCTACCATGCATACTACCTACAAAATATCTGGTCTAGTAGCTGTCAAGTACAGTAAGCTCCCAATCATGGATCTGTACATAGTTTGATCAACAGGTGGAGATTTGTCATCCTTGCTCAACTTGCAACCTGTCATCATGGGAGTGCTAATTGGCTTGCAATCCTCCATTGTGAACTTTTTCAGCATCTCTTTCACATATTTAATTTGAGAAATAAATATGCCCTTCTCCTTTTGATTAACTTGCAATCCGAGAAAATATGAAAGTTCACCAATCATTGACATTTCAAACTCTTTTTGCATCTTATTTGCTAAATCTTTACACAACTCATCTTTGTTGCTACCAAATATGATATCATCTACGTATACAACAACAACAATATGATGACCATTTTCTATTTTGACATACAAATTACTATCCACCATACCTTTCTTGAACCCTTGCTGAGTAAGATAACTGTCTAGCCTTGCATACCATGCCCGGGTGCCTGTTTTAAGCCATATAACACTTTCTTCAACTTGCAAACCAAGTTGGGATCATCACCAAGCTGAAAACCATCTGGCTGCTCAATATAAACCTCTTCTTCAAGTTTCCCATTCAAAAATGCTGATTTCACATCCATTTGATAAACTTTGAAATTCTTGTAAACTGCTAAAGCAAGAAACATTCTAATTGCCTCTAGTCTGGCCACAGGTGCAAAGGTTTCCTCGAAGTCAATACCTTCAACTTGTGCATACCCTTTGCATACCAATCTTGCTTTGTTCCTGACTACCTGTCCATCTTCATTCAATTTGTTTCGAAAGACCCATTTAGTACCGATTACATTTTTATTTGCGGGTCTTGGTACTAACTCCCAAGTCTTGTTTTTCTCGATCTGATCTAATTCTTCATTTATTGCCTTTACCCAACTTTCATCTTTGCTTGCTTCGACAACATTTTTGGGCTCAATGTTGGATAGTAAAGAGTAGTTACTTACTAATCTTCTTCTTGTCTGAACACCAACTGTGGGGTCTCCAATTATTTGCTCTCTAGGATGATCTTTCTGCCAGCTACCTATTTTGAATTTCTTGTTTTCTTCCAATTCTGAATCACTTTTTGAATCCTCTGAGTCAATTCTTGGTTTCTTTTATGTTTCCTCTTCCTCATCTCCTTCAATGACCTCTTCATAAATTGGGTAGTTCTCTTCATAGCTAATTACTCATTCCCTTCCTTCATCAACTTTAACATCGACACTTTCCACAATTTTTCTTAGCCTCTTGTTGTAACATTTGTAAGCTTTGCTTTTTGATGAATAGCCAAGAAAAATACCTTCATCCGCTCTATCTTCAAACTTACCAAGGTTTTCTTCAGTTCTTTTGATGTAACACTTGCTGCCAAAAACTTTAAAATATCTTGTTGTTGCCTTTTTACCGAACCACAACTCATAAGGAGTTTTGCTTTCATGCGTCCTCAACATGCACCTATTTTGGATGTATACTACAGTATGGACTGCCTCTTTCCAAAATCTATCTGCTACTTTGCTCTCAGTCAACATAGTCTGTGCCATTTCCTGCACTATCCTGTTCTTTCTTTCTACCACACCATTCTGCTGAGGTGTCCTAGCTACTGAAAACTGTCTCCTGATGCCATATTTTTCACAATACTCTATGAAATCCTCTGAAATGAACTCTCCTCCTCTGTATGACCTTAAACATTTAATCATTTTTCTTGTTTTATTCTCAACTTGGTTTTTGAAAACCTTGAACATCTCAAAAGCTTCTGATTTATGCTTCAAAAACAATACCCATGTCATCCTGGAATAGTCATCTATACACAACATGAAATATTTGTCACCGTTTATGCTTTGCATTCTCATGGGTCCACATAAATCAGTATGTACTAGTTCCAAAGGTTTGCTCGTGTAGTACTCTTTTGTTTTAAATGAGACTCTAGTTTGCTTCCCTTTTTGACATGAAGCACAAATGCTATTTGATGGTTTGCCAATGGTGGGAATATCTCTCACTACTTTCTTTGAACTGATTTTTACTAGGTTGTCAAAACTGATATGACCGAGCCTCTTGTGCCACAACCAATTCTCTTCTTCCTGTCCAATCAAGCAAGCTCCTTCTGAAGTCTCCGAGAGAGTGTACAGGTTGCCAGATGTCCTTGATCTAGCTGCTATCAACTTCCCACTATTTGCCTTTCTGATTTCACAACCCTGCTTCTTAAAGATCACATCATGACCTCTGTCACAAATCTGACTTACGCTCAACAAGTTATGCTTCAGACCAACCACAAACAAGACTTCTTCTGACCTGATTTTTCTATCACTGATCTTAACTGAACCTCTACCAACTATCTTAGCTCCATCATTGTTTTTGAATTTCACTGAACCACCTTCATATTGCTGCAACTTCTCAAATTTTTGTTTGTCACCTGTCATATGACTGGAGCATCCACTATCAAGTATCCATGGTGCAGATTTATTCTACGCTTTAAATGTCGTATGTACGATCAAGGATTCCTTTTCTTCCTTAGGTTGCTCTTTTTCTTTCCACTTCGGTTTGATTATAGTTTTGGGCTCTTATTTTGGCTTTTCTTTTTCAGTAGCTTGTGCATGTTTTTCGAGAAATTTTCTATTTTGTCTTATTCCATTTGGCTGAAATTTTCTTCCCTGAAATTGATTTGATGCAAATGTACTTCTACAATTTCTTGCAATATGCCCAAAGTTATGACAGTTATAACATTCTACTACATAATCCATCAAAGGTGAAAAAGCATTTCTACTGGCAAAATTCCTTGGTCCTACATTATACTTGCAATCTGAAATCTTATGTCCATAACCATTGCATTTAAAACAGTAACCAAAAAAGGGATGATTGAACCTGGGTGGTGGTCTTTGCCATGTTGTTGTAGGAGCCATAAATCTTCTTCTTCTTTGATGTGTGACATTGGTGAAACCATCATTGTCAATTCTCCTTTCGTGCCTTGCATTATTGCTTTCCTTTGCATGATTCATTTTTGCTTGATTAACCTGTTTCTTTTCTTCATTCTTTGTGGATTCTTCATTTGTGGCCTTTGATCCATTTGATGATTCTCCTTCATCAAAACCCAAACCAAATTTGATGCCTGTAGTCTTCTGGTTCTTTATGATCTTATCCAACTTCATAGAACTCTCTTCACGTTTGTGATAAAAGCTAATTTTCTGATTCATCTCTTCTAGTTGCATCCTTAAACCAACAATCTCTTCTTCTAACTTGTTGCAATAATCTATTTTCATGGTTATTTGCACTTCGAGATCTTCGGAGATCTTCTTGGATTCTTCTATCTGCACTTTCAAACTTGTTATGATTTCATTTGCATCCTCAAGCTTTCTTGAAATTTTCTTATTCCTTTTTCTTTCTGTCTTCAATTCATCCAGAGCTGCAATTAGTTCCTCTTCCAAATTCACTTCTGCGTCAATTTCTTCTTCATCACATTCCTATTATTTTTCTGGTTTTTCTTCTTCGAATGCCATGAAAAGAGCTTCACCTATTTCTTTTTCAGAATCCTCACTGGAGTTGTCTTCTGATGAACTGACCTTCTTGGAGATGAAACTTTTCTTCTTGAAGTTGCCTTTTCTGAAATTTGATTTTTTCTTCCAGTCACTTCTTTCTCTGTGCGATCCTTCATCACTTATGTTCTTCTCATTAAGTGGACATTTAGCTATGAAATGCCCAATGCCTCCATAGTTGAAACATTTAAATGGTAACTTTCCTCTGTATTTTCCTTTTCCCCTTTTTAGTTTTCGAACAAAGTTTGCTTCCATTTCATCTGATGTCTCTTCTTCCTCGGATTCTTGTTTTGCTTTCATATTTTTTTGGGCTTTAAAAGTAGCTTCTCTATCTGTGGGTTTAGATTTTCCTATTCTCATCTCATATGCAGTCAAAGAACCATGCATCTCATCCATACTAAAAGAATTCAGATCTTTAGCTTCTTCTATAGCTAAAACTTTAGAATCAAATCTTTGGGGAAGGGACCTTAATACCTTTTTCACGATGACAGAATCTTCGATTTCCTCGTTGAGTCCTCTAATCACATTAATGACTTCATTAACTCTCAACATATATGCCTCTATATTCTCATCCTCATTCATCTTTAATCCTTTGAACTGAGCTCGATGTGTTTGTAACTTGGCCTCCTTGATCTTAACATCTCCTTCATGAATGCTCTTTAGTTTGTCCCATATTTCCTTTGTCATTTTACAACCCATAATCTTTACTAGTTCGTTGTCCACTAATCCACACATGATAGCATTCTTTGCTTTTGAGTCATTCTCAAACAGTTTCTTACCAACAACATCGATTGGAGAAGTGGTGGGTATTGTGTATCCACTATTTACTGAATCCCAAATGTCGTATCCCAAAGCACAAAGATATGTCTACATCCTGAGTCTCCAAAATGTGTAATTAGTTCCATCAAACAATGGTGCTTTGTTTGATGAGAAGCCTTCACCACCTGCCATTGTGTCACTTCCAAGATCACCCTAGCCGGTTAAGCTTGTTCAGGAACTTGGCTCTGATACCAATTGTTGAACTAAGCGTGACACTAAGAGGGGGTGAATCAGTGTGTATTAAAAATTTAATCCAACTACGAAATCAAATCAAAACAAGCAATCACACAAACATGCATCACATAACACCAGATTTATAGTGGAAACCCGATGTGGGAAAACCATTATGCCAATGGACTGTTTGGACTCCCATCCAAATCCAGCCTCAAAAATGTTTGGTCTTTACAATATTTTTGTAGCACCAACTGTAGGGAATGGCACCAACCAACCCAGACTTTAGCAACACCAACTGCAAGGAGCACCGACCCCTATTGCCAAGCACCGACCCAACAAATTTAAAAAGCTCTGATAAAAGTTTTAAATCTCATAAAAATACCCTGAGTGGTCTAGCTCACAAATATTCTCCTCTAAAATATTTTGTCTAACCTTTTCAATCTTCTCAACTCTGCACATTGATTATCTCACACCTTGCACATTTTTTCAATCAAAATGCCAAAGAAAAAAATTCTTCACAACATGCACCGAAAGTCCTTTCTCCAAAAAACCCTCTTCTCCCTTTTATTTTAAAACATATATATGCTTCACATTAAAAAATGCAACTCTTTTTTTCAGTTACACAAAAGTACCACTCAACCGTTATATTCTTAGAAACTGCCAAAATTGCCAAAAAGAGTTGACAGGGCTTTTTGTAACAATCATAACTTCCTCCTCAAATTTCTAAATGGGCTAAAAATTGAAACATATATTCTTGGATAAACCGACTACCTTCAGTTTAAATTTTATATTTTAACTCTTCACGGATTATTCGCAGTACCTCCGACAAAGTGGCCTTTGACGCTGATTTTACACCTGTCACATAAATTGAAAAAGTGCTCCAGAGCCATTTTGCAACGCTCATCGTTTCTTCTTTCGGACTTCGTTTGGGCTGAAATTTAAAACTTAAGCTCTCAGTATATCCAAATACCTCCAGTAAAATATTTGAGGTCCAATTCCTCATGGATTTCTTAATATTCCTCCCGCAAAGTGACCTTCGACGCAGATTTTACACCTGTCACATAAAGCATGAAACTAACCAACAATGCACCGGTGAAGCAACCGATCAATTACAACATCGTATGACACCTCCACACTTGCTAATGTTAAAAAACCTCCAAATAGTATCCTGGGGCTGTCCAACACATTCATTGACGTTGCAAGCTAAGGATGTGCAACTTATTGACAACTTTTTGCTACTTTGACAACTTCTTGACGATTTTTGCAACTTTTGCAAATTTGCACGAACAACCTGTAACAACTTCACCCGAACATCAAAAACATCCTCATAAGCATTGAACACCATTGTACATACTCCGAACAACCTTCGAACAACTGTCCACTGCATCAACCTGTCCATTTGAGTGTGTTGACAACAATGACAATATTGTCGTTGCACCTTGCTCAACAATCTCCCCCTTTGGAATTGTTGGCAACACATGCACAATTTCTTGTAACTCTTCTCCCCCTTTGAAAACAAGACCAAAGGGCTACTTCAAACTCCCCCTGAGTCCATGCACAACATTCTCAAAATTATTACACTTAGCAAGAATCACAAACATGAGCAAAAAGATAAACAAAGACACAAATGCTCCCCCCGAGAATGTGGCCCCGATAGCTAGTCAATGCTTGGGAAGTGTGACCACTCCCAATTTCTTGTGAAGGTACTCAAAGAATTCCTTGGGCAATGGTTTGGTGAAGATATCCACTACTTGCTCTATTGTTGGAACAAAATCCAACTTAACCTCACCTTTCGCAACTTTCTCCTTCAAAAAATGGTACCGGATAGCAATATGTTTTGTGCGAGAATGCATAACCGAATTATTTGAGATATTTATTGCACTTGTATTGTCACACATGATCGATATGGGCTCACTAAAATTTATTCCAAGATCCTTCAAAGTTTGTTTCATCCAAAGTACCTATGTACAACATGATGTCGCTACAATATACTCTACCTCTGCTATGGATAATGAGACTGACTCCTACTTTTTGCTATGCCACGCAACAAGATTATCACCAAGATAGAATGCACCTCCACTGGTACTCTTTCTGTCATCTACACATCCTACCCAATCTGCATCTGAATACGCAATAAGGGTGAAGTCCTTACCTTTCGGATACCATAACCCATACTCCATAGTACCCTTGAGGTACCAAAAAATCCTCTTCACTGTTGTCACATGAGTCTCCTTGGGACTAGCCTAAAATCGTGCTACCATGCATACTGCCTACAAAATATTTGGTCTAGTAGCTATCAAGTACAATAAGCTCCCAATCATGGATTTGTACATAGTTTGATCAACAAGTGGAGATTTGTCATCCTTGCTCAACTTGCAACCTATCGTCATGGGAGTGCTAACTGGCTTGCAATCCTCCATTGTGAACTTTTTCAGCATCTCTTTCACATATTTAATTTGAGAAATAAATATGCCCTTCTCCTTTTGATTAACTTGCAATCCGAGAAAATACAAAAGTTCACCAATCATTGATATTTCAAACTCTTTCTGCATCTTATTTGCTAAATATTTACACAACTCATCTTTTTTGCTGCCAAATATGATATCATCTACGTATACAACAACAACAATATGATGACCATTTTCTATTTTGACATACAAATTACCGTTCACCATACCTTTCTTGAACCCTTGCTGAGTAAGATAACTGTCTAGCCTTGCATACCATGCTCGGGGTGCCTGTTTTAAGTCATATAATGCTTTCTTCAACTTGCAAACCAAGTTGGGATCATCACCAAGCTGAAAACCGTCTGGCTGCTCAATATAAACCTCTTCTTCAAGTTTCCCATTCAAAAATGCTTATTTCACATCCATTTGATAAACTTTGAAATTCTTGTAAACTACTAAAGCAAGAAATATTCTAATTGCCTCTAGTCTAGCCACAGGTGCAAAGGTTTCCTCGAAGTCAATACCTTCAACTTGCGCATACCCTTTGCATACCAATATTGCTTTGTTCCTGACTACCTGTCCATATTCATTCAATTTTTTTCGAAAGACCCATTTAGTACCAATTACATTTTTATTTGCGGGTCTTGGTACTAACTCCCAAGTCTTATTTTTCTCGATCTGATCTAATTCTTCATTTATTGCCTTTACCCAACTTTCATATTTGCTTGATTCAGATAACATTTTTGGGCTCAATGTTGGATAGTAAAGAGTAGTTACTAATATTCTTCTTGTCTAAACACCAACTGTGGGGTCTCCAATTATTTGCTCTCTAGGATGATCTTTCTGCTAGCTACCTATTTTGAATTTCTTGTTTTCTTCCAATTCTGAATCACTTTTCGAATCCTCTAAGTCAATTCTTGGTTTCTTTTCTATTTCCTCTTCCTCATCTCCTTCAATGACCTCTTCATAAATTGGGTAGTTCTCTTCATAGCTAATTACTCGTTCCCTTCCTTCATCAACTTTAACATCGATACTTTCCACAAATTTTCTTAGCCTCTTGTTGTAACATTTGTAAGCTTTGATTTTTGATGAATAGCCAAGAAAAATACCTTCATCCACTCTATATTCAAACTTACCAAGGTTTTATTCAGTTCTTTTGATGTAACACTTGCTTCCAAAAACTTTAAAATATCTTGCTATTGCATTTTTACCGAACCACAACTCATAAGGAGTTTTGCTTTCATGCATCCTCAACATGCACCTATTTTGGATGTATACTAAAGTATGGACTGCCTCTTTCCAAAATCTATCTGCTACTTTGCTCTCAATCAATACAGTCTGTGCTATTTCTTGCATTATCATATTCTTTCTTTCTACCACACCATTTTGTTGAGGTGTCCTTGCCATTGAAAACTATCTCCTGATGCCATATTTTTCACAATACTCTATGAAATCCTCTGAAATGAACTCTCCTCTTCTGTATAACCTTAAAAATTTAATCATTTTTCCTGTTTGATTCTCAACTTGGTTTTTGAAAACCTTGAACATATCAAAAGCTTATGATTTATGCTTCAAAAATAATACCCATGTCATCCTAGAATAGTCATCTATACACAACATGAAATATTTGTCATCGTTTATGCTTTGCATTCTCATGGGTCCACATAAATCAGTATGTACTAGTTCAAAAGGTTTGCTCATGTAGTACTCTTTTGTTTTAAATGAGACTCTAGTTTGCTTCCCTTTTTGACATGAAGCACAAATGCTATTTGATGGTTTGCCAATGGTGGGAATATCTCTCATTGCTTTCTTTGAACTGATTTTTACTAGGTTGTCAAAACTGATATGACCGAGCCTCTTGTGCCACAACCAATTCTCTTCTTCCTGTCCAATCAAGCAAGCTCCTTCTAAAGTCTCTGAGAGAGTGTATAGGTTTCCAAATGTCCTTGATCCTATTGCTATCAACTTCCCACTATTTGCCTTTCTAATTTCACAACCCTACTTCTTAAAGATCACATCATGACCTCTATCACAAATCTGACTTATGCTCAACAAGTTATGCTTTAGACCAACCACAAAAAAGACTTCTTCTGACCTAATTTTTCCATCATTGATCTTAACTGAACCTCTGCCAACTATCTTAGCTCCATCATTGTTTTTGAATTTACTGAACCACCTTCATATTGCTGCAACTTCTCAAATTTATGTTTGTCACCTGTCATATGACTGGAGCATCCACTATCAAGTATCCATGGTGCGGATTTATTTTGCACTTTAAATACCGTCTGTACGATCAAGGATTCCTTTTCTTCCTTAGGTTGCTCTTTTTCTTTCCACTCCAATTTGATTATAGTTTTGGGCTCTTGTTTTGGCTTTTCTTTTCAAGTAGCTTGTGCATGTTTTTCGGGAAATTTTCTATTTTGTCTTATTCCATTTGGCTGAAATTTTCTTCCCTAAAATTGATTTGATGCAAATGTACTCCTACAAATTATTGCAATATACCCAAAGTTATGATAGTTATAACATTCTACTACATAATCCATCAAAGGTGAAAAAGCATTTCTACTTGAAAAATTCCTTGGTCCTACATTATACTTGCAATCTAAAATCTTATGTCCATAACCATTGCATTTAAAACAGTAACTAGAAAAGGGATGATTGAACTTGGGTGGTGGTCTTTGCCATGTTGTTGTAGGAGCCATAAATATTCTTCTTCTTTGATGTGTGCCATTGGTGAAACCATCATTGTCAATTCTCATTTCATGCCTTGCATTATTGCTTTCCTATGCATGATTCATTTTTGCTTGATTATCCTGTTTATTTTCTTCATTATTTGTGGATTCTTTATTTGTGGCCTTTGATCCATTTGATGATTCTCCTTCATCAAAACCCAAACCAAATTTTATTCATGTAGTGTTATGTTTCTTTATGATATTATCCAACTTCATAGAACTCTCTTCACGTTTGTGATAAAAGCCAATTTTCTGATTCATATCTTCTAGTTGCAACCTTAAACCAATAATCTCTTATTCTAATAACTTGCTGCAATAATATATTTTCATGGAATTTTGTACTTCAAGATATTCATAGATCTTCTTGGATTCTTCTATCTACACTTTCAATCTTGTTATGATTTCATTTTCATCCTTAAGATTTATTGAAATTTTCTTATTCCTTTTTCTTTTTGTCTTCAATTCATCCAGAGCTGCAATTAATTCCTCTTCCAAATTCACTTCTACATCAATTTCTTCTTCATCACATTCCTGTTATTTTTTTGGTTTTTCTTCTTTGAATGCCATGAAAAGAGCTTCACCTATTTATTTTTTAGAATCCTCACTAGAGATGTCTTTGGATGAACTGACCTTCTTGGAGATGAAACTTTTCTTCTTGAAGTTGCCTTTTCTTCTTGAGTTGGGATAAGGAATTCCATGTCCACGTCGATGCCTCAAACTTTGTAATTGGATGTGCATTGGCACAAGAAGGACAGTTTAAGATAGATCAGTCAATTTTCTTTGCTAGTCACCTTTTGTCAAGGCCAAAAAGAAATTATAGTACAACAAAAAGGTAAGCCTTGGGAATGATATATGCAGTTTAAAAGTTTAGGCATTACCTATTGGCAAACCCCTTTGCATTTTATGTCGATCATCAAGAATTGTTGTACTTAATAAAAAAACTAGTAATTCAAGGATGAGTTAGTAGGTGGCTCATGACGCTCCAAGAGTTCGTATTTCGAGTTATGGTGAGACCTGGCAAGAAGCATGTGATTGCAGACTAGTTGTATCGAATACGATCAAGGGAGCCAACAGGAACAGAGGTTCCTGATGAATTTCTAGATGCATAGTTATTTGCCATCAATGTTGTGCCATCATGGTACAAGTTGGTTGGCCAGTATCTATCCACAGGGGAGTTGCCATAGGAGATGACGACAACTGAGAATAAGAAAATAATCATGAAGTCAACACCTTTCCAGATAATAGCAGGATTGATATACAAGATAGGAAGTGATGGTATCTTGATATGTGTAATGGAGGATGAAGTTAAGACGACATTAAAAGAAGCCCGTGCAGGCTTAGCAGGGAGACATATGGGACCAAATGTGACTGCAAGGAAAATATTCTTAGCAGGTCTATGGTGGCCTACATTGTACAATGATGCAAAAGAACACATGAAATCTTGCGATACTTTCCAGAGAGAAGGAAAATTGGTTAGGAGAGATTTTATGCCCTTACACACATCACAACCACAAGAGTTGTTAGAACATTAGGGCTTAGAATTTGTAGGATCATTTAAGATATCTCAAAGATGGAAATGTAGATATATCATAGTGGCAATGGAATACCTCACAAAATGGGTAGAAGCAAGAGCATTACCTGATAATTCTACTAAAAGTACATCATAATTTTTGTACGAGCAGGTAATCACAAGATTCAGTATTCCGCTATGAATAACGAGTGATTGAGGAGGACACTTCGTTAATAATATTATCAAGACACTAAAAATAGAGTTTAGAATTTTACATTCATTATCTAGTCCATACTACCCGAGAGAGAATGGGCAAGCAAAAGCGACTAATAAAGTCTTAGTATCAACTCTGTATAAAACCTATGGGATAGAAGGAGCAGACTGGGAGGAAAGGTTACCATCCATTTTGTGGGTATATATAAAAAATTTTAAACCAACAACAAAACATACCCATTTCCAATTGATGTATGGTCAGGAAGCAGTGGTACCAACCGATTTCTTGATACCAAGCTTGAGAGTTGTGGTAGAGCATAGCTTGGGAGATCAAAAAAGTTTGGAGGAATGACTGATGATGCTGATAAAACTAGATGAAAGAAGAATCATGGTACAATGGGAAATTGAGGTAGACCAAAAGAGATGAAAGTTGTGGCATGAAAAGCAGTTGAGGAAGTTGGAACTTAGTCTAGGGGACTTGGTTCTCAAGTTTAACAGGAAGAGGGAGATCAAGCTAGGTAAACTAAAGATATTATACAAAGTAATTGAAGTATTGGATAATGGAGCGGTTAGGTTGCAGAACTTGAATGGGATGGAAGTACCCAACACTATAAATGACTCAAAGTTGAAGCCTAAAGTACAGTGTTTATTCATTGCTTTAAAAGATATCGAACAAAGAAGATGAGCAGATGCTCAAAACAAGGTTCATCATGAGCCAGGTATACCGCAAGAAGAGCCATATTTTGGACTTGTAGGACTTTTCACCGAAATGGAGGAGAGGTAGCCAATAATTGAACAACAAGAGTTGGCACATGGACTTGGTGAAAGAAGAAGAGTGCGAGTGCATATCATACAGACTGACGGGACCATAAGAGAGGGAGAAGAGTGGATCCCTATAACAATAGAAGGCTATCAGGAGAGAGCACTATTACCAAGAGATTTGAATAGGAGGTACCCATAGATAGAACATAGAGAACTACCTAGACAACTAGAAGGATGAAGAAGGGTAAGGCTAACAGTGCGCAATAAATATAGAGTGGACACATTTGAGATGGAAATGCCAGAGGATGCTATGGAGGACAGGCTAGAAGAAGAGCTAACAAAACTTTCCCCATTGGCTCAGATAGGGCTATTACAACAGAGAATGAGAATGCAAACTCAACAATTGTAGGAAGATTATCAAACACTACGGGGTCACAATGCAAGACTGAGAGCACAAGTAATCCAAGAATTATATGGTACCATGCAAAGATTGGATGAACATAGGGTAGTTAGATTGCAAGAGATTGGAAGAGAACCTGAGTAGGTTGAAGATTTAACTCCAAGAAATGGCAAAGGAAATGAAGGCACAAGTACAAGTTTACCACCTCCACTAAGGAGGAAACCTATGATAAATGAGGACATAGGAGTACTTTGGCGAGATATAGAGGAGACCACCACATCACCTGAATTGCATCACAATGTAGCAGGTATGGCAGATTCTAGTGATGACAGAATGTCATGGTTGGTAATAGAGCCTAGTACAGATGAGGATGAACCGAAGAATCCTCATAATACTCAAAGGGATCAAAGTATTCCAATCAGCACATTGAAACTGAGACAAGATAAGGATAGACCTGAGAATGATACATAGGCATATACAATAGCTTAGCAACAGTTGAGAAGAAAAAGGAGGGAAGTTCAACGAATGGAAAGAGTGATGAATTTGCCAATCGATTGGGCAGAACAGAGGTAAGAGGGTCAGACTAACTCTAGCTCTGAAACATAATTTTTAGATGATTATAGAGCAGTATTGGTATCTTCATCCCCCCAAAGATATTTTGAGAAAAGAATATGGAGACGTCGTTTGGTACAAGTCAATAGAAGAGTCAGAACCTTACAAAAATAGTCACCAAACTGAATTCCACTAGCTAATATTGAGTTTTTAGTGATTACTCCTAATGACCGAGGAATAAGAGGAAGAATTGGACAAAGAGGGCGAAGTAGACGACCAGAAAACAATGAGAATATGAGTGATGTTGCAATTAGAGGAGGTAGAGGATGAGGAATATTTTGAACCCCTACTCCTAGATGGCCAGGTGATAACCCTCTAGCATGTTTGAATTTGGTAAGGAACCCATAGGATATACTTTGACTAAGAGGCATGTTACGAAATGTGGTTGGCAAACGTAGAGAAGGGTGACCACCCTTGAACTGAAAAGGACCACAACAGGAAGTAGGTAACTAGTAGTTACCCCGAGTAAGATAATATTCATTGATAGTACTTGGATGTTTCATGCCTAGAAGAAGTGGAAGGGGGAGATACCCACATGGTCAAATATTTGCTGGTAGAGGAAGGGTATAATTCGAAGAGGGCAGAAACCTAAGCCAACAAAGGACCCGATCACCAAGTTTGGAGCCAAAACTTATTCATGTAGATAGGTGAAGAAGTTAGTAAAATAATAGTAGAGTGGTAAGGACACCACAACCTCGAGATCAATCACTTGGACAATATTGAATTGTACACATTAAAAGAGGACAAATAAATGAGCAACAACATCACAAGCAGGGACCAGTCAAGCAGAGGTACAAGAGGATACCACTAATTGGAATGTGATGGTCGAACCTCAAGGCCAAGATTGGGATGGGGTCGTACAGGTGAATGTCACTGTACGATTACCCAGGAGGTAAGTATAATTAGACTAGGATTAAAAAAAGAGATAAAGAAAAATGAAAAATGAAAAAAAAAAGTTGTGCCTTGGTTGTGGAAATCTCTCGAGACACAATTAAGAAGGGGGAGGTTGAAAACTGGAAACAACGACCTATCCAGAGGAAAAGAAAGCAAAAATTCCTCTAAGTGATGAAATCGTACAATAAAAGAGGGAAATCATACAATAGATAATAAAACACGATAGGAATGTCATGCAAATCATACGGTACGATCTGGATTGTACGATGTATGATTTGCATGACATTACTCATTTAATGCGACATGTGGAAAAGCAGTGGTTGGAGGAAAAGGAGGAAAAGACAAAAATTTAAATCAAATGCTGAGTTATCAGTCATCTAGCAATTGAACTAGAAACCGCATGTAAATTGGTGCCTATTTTTAAATTTTAGGATTTTATTGGGGTTTTTGGAAACTTGCTTTAAAAGGAAGGGGACTTAACCAATTTTTTCACCAAGCAAGAAAGAAATCAAATTTTTTTTTAGGAGATTGAAGGGGAAAAACATACGATTGAGAATAAGAAATTGCATTGGTGAGAACTTTTCACTGATTTTATGAAGATTGCAGACCCATTACGAATTTGTACCAGGGAGTTCTTTTTCACTTTGAAATTAACCCGAGAAGAGAGAAATTGGGGTTTTTCTCTAGAAGGGGGGAATTCAAAATTTTATGAGATATTGCAGCCAAAGATGCCATAATACATCATTGTACAAATTTTTTAGCAGAGAAATTACAGATAAAAGCCAGAGGAAGATGCGATTTGTGGTGGAAATTGGTGGATTTTCAAGAAAATAGAGATTGAAACCCTAAATAGCTAAGAATCTGGAAAAGAAAAGCTGAGAGACATGGGAGGCATGAAATAAAGACCATACTACCAGAATTATCTATTGAGAAAACTCAAGGAAAGGTAGATCGGTCCATTCTAGCAACTAGGTCAGTGTCAGATTTGCGAACAGAGGCCAAAATATTGAGATTTTTCAGTAGTGAGGGTTAGCAAAAATGTATTATATGATTTTGGGCAGATTGTATGATTTTTCAGGTGAAAGGGCACAAGTTGGGTGATTCTTTTTGCCATTTTTGGTAGTTTTCAGCAGATCGTACAAAAACGTACAAAATCATACAAGTTTTAAAGGAGAGATCAGCCAACAGGAAGCAACGTACAGAGTACTGGTGCCTTGTACGGTTTCAAGTCATAGTTTTAAAACCATTAGAGTATAGATGAAGTCAAAAGAAAAAAACTACTAAAGGGTGTACGATCTAAGAGGAAGCGGAGGAAGGTAAAATTGTACATAGTACTCAAAATCATACATTGTACGATTTCACAAAGGGTTGTATGATTTTTGGTATGTTCTTAATTAAGGAGGAGAGAGTTGTGCAATCGGTGAGATGTTGAAGGAATGATATCAATAGAGGAGTTTGGACGTCGATTGAGGTGGATTGCAGCAAATAGGGTGGAGAGATACCAAAACAACAATGCCATATTTCTATCTTGAAATCAATGACAATTCTTATGGACTCAAAATGTCCAACAATCTCCCCCTTTGTCATTGATGGTAGCCCAACTTATTTTTACTAAAATATTGACCTTTCCTTTGTTCTGCTCCCCCTGGCTCAATGCTCTCTCCTCTTTTCTCAAATACCAAATCTCTCCCCCTTTGACATCAATGACAAAGGGTCACCTTTGGGGCTTGGGGCTAAGAATTAACCTCTTAGCTTAGCCCCTCCCCCACCTCCTATTGAGGTGGTTAATTCTAGGGTGGGAGTCTCACTCCCAGTTTTCCTCAAAGATACTCAAAGGTTTCCTTTGAAAGTGGCTTGGTGAAAATATCTACTATCTATTCCTTTGTAGTAATATATTCCAACCTAACTTGTTTATCTGTCACCTGTTCTCTCAGAAAGTGGTACTTAATCAGAATGTGCTTTGTCTTGGAGTGCATCACTAGATTTTTTGAGATAATTATAGCACTTGTATTATTACATAGTATGGGAATAGGATGGTCATGCTTTATCTTGAAGTCTTCTAGAGTTCTCTTCATCCATAAAATCCATGTACAACTAGCTAATGCTATAATGTATTCTACTTCTATTGTAGATAAGGATACCGAAACCTGCTTCTTACTTAGCCAAGAGACTAAACAGTCTCCAAAAAAAGAATGCTCCTCCACTTGTATTTTTTTTTTCATCAATGTTGTCAGCCCAATCTGCATCTGTATATGCTATTAGTGTGAATTTTTCACTTTTGGGATACCAAAGCACAAAATCCATATTCCCTTTTAGATACTTGATTTTTTTTTTTATTACTACCACATGTGTTTCCTTAGGAGCTACCTAAAACCTTGCCACTAATCCCACTAATTGTACTATGTATGGTCTTGTAGCTATAACATACAATAAGTTGTCAATCATAGATCTGTATAATATCTGATATACCTCTGGAGATTCATCATCCTTACTCAACTTGCATCCTATGACCATGGGTGTACTTACCGGTTTACAATATTCTAACTTGAATTTCTTTAACATTTCTTTTATATACTTGGCTTGTGAGAGAAACACCCCTCTTTCTGATTGTGAAATATGAAGTCCAATAAAGAAATACAATTCACCAAGCATAGACATATCAAATTTATTTTGCATGTTCTTAGCAAATTCTTTACACATCTTATCATTGTTTCCCCAAAAATGATGTCATCAACATAAACAACCACTATTAGTAGACCACTCCCTTAATTTTTGATATATAAATTACTGTCTGCTATTCCTTTTATAAATCCCTATTCTTGAAGATACTTATCCAATCTTGAGTACCATGCTCTTGAAGCCTACTTTAGACCATACAGTGTCTTTTTCAATCTGTGTACATGATTTGGTTTATTTGCTAATATGAATCCCTCTGGTTGTTCAATATAAAATTCTTCCTCTAAATCACCATTTAGAAATGCTGACTTGACATCCATCTGATATACCTTAAATTTTTTTAAACTTGAGAAAGCTAAAAATATCCTTATAGCTTCAAGCCATGCAACTGGAGCAAATATCTTATCAAAGTCAATTCCTTCTACCTATGCATAAACTTTGCATACTAACCTTGATTTATTCCTAACCACCTATCCATATTCATTTAACTTATTTATGAATACCCATTTTGTACCGATCATATTTTTGTCCTTTGGTCGTGGAAAAAGTTCCCAAGTTTTTTTTTTCTCTATCTGATCCAATTCCTCATCCATTGCTTTAATCCAAAATTTATCCTCACTTTCCTAGGTGAAGTCTTTTGGCTCACTCGTAGATAGCAAAGATAAATTTTCTTATTGAGATGGTTTTATTATTCTTCTCCTTGTCTGTATTTCATTTGGATTCCTGATGATTTGATTTTTTGTATGATGCTTCTGTACATACTTGGATGGAGTTTTGGGAATAAGTCTTTGTGTTTCTTCTTATTATTTATCTGATTCCTCACAAAATTCTTCTTGACAACATCCATCTTCTTGATACACAATTTTCTAAACTGGTTCTCTTGAATCTATCTTCTCATCAATTTTTACATTTATACTTTCCACCATAGTGCGTGTTATTTTGTTAAAGCATCTGTAGGATTTACTCCTTGTTGAATAACCATGAAAAATTCCCTCATCACATCTTGGATCAAACTTACCTAAGTTTTGATCTTCTCGTCTTATGTAACATTTGCTTCAAATTTTTTTGAAGTGTTTTATAGTGGCAGGTCTTCCTTTCCAAAGCTCATATGGAGTCTTGTGATGATTTACCCTCATTTGAGCCCTGGTGATTATGTATACTGCTATGTTTACAAATTCTATCCAAAAACCATATGATAGCTTAGATTCATTTAACATAGCTCTAGCCATGTTTTCAATAGTCATATTTTTCCTTTCAACTACCCCATTTTGTTGAGGATTTCTTACTACTGAGAACTCTCTCTTGATCCCATGCTGTTCACAAAACTCTACAGCTTCATTTGAAGTAAATTCTCCTCCTCTATCAGATATCAAACACTTAATCCTTTTTCTAGTTTCATTTTCAACCAATTCCTTAAATGCTTTGAATTTTTCAAAGGCCTCTGACTTATCTTTTAGGAAGGCTACCCAAACCATTCTGGAATAATAATCTATAAAAAATATAAAGTAGCTCTCACCCTGAATGTTTTGTGTTCTGGTAGGACCACACATATCAATATATATTAGAATCAATGGCTCATATGACATATAATTTTGACTTAAAGGTTGTCCTAGTTTGCTTTCCATGTTGACAAGGTGCACAAATTGTGTTTTGAGGTCTTCTTATTTTGGGTAAATATCTAACCGCATGTTTATTGCTTATGTTGACTATGTTGTCAAAATTCAAGTGACCCAATATTCTATGCAATAATCAACTCTCATCTTCTTGTGATAGAAATAACTTTTCCTCTTTGATCTCATTGAGCACGTATAGGTTGTTTGGCGTTCTTCTTACATTGGCAATGATTTTTCCAATTTATAATTTTCTTATATCACATCTATCTAGATGGAAAGTAACTATGTACCCTTGATCATAAAGTTGAATTATACTCAGAAGATTGTGTTTTAAACCTTTAACATACAATACATTTTATATTTTTGTTTTCCCATTATCTAAAATTAGAATTCCTCTTCCACCAATTCTTGCTAATCCATAATCACCAAAACTTACTGATTCTCTATTTGTTTCTTTTAGTACAATGAATTTATATTTATCTCCTGTCATGTGACTAGAGAAACCACTATCAAGATACCATTGTTCTTATTTATCCTGAGCATGAAGGGCTGTTTGAACTAACATTGATCTAGCCTTAACATTTTCCCTTTCATTTTTCCTAGTTGTTGAAATTATTTTTCTAGACTCGGGAAGTATCATTTTACACCATCTAGCCTTGTGCCCAAAATTATTGCATTTGTAACATATAATATCATCATCCATGAGAGGTGCAAAGGAATTGAAATTTCTAATGACATTGTTTCTTGCATGATGAATACAGTGTACAACTTTATGACCATATTTATTATAAGAAAAGCAATGACCATGGAAGAAATTATGTAACCTATTTGGATGTCTTGGAGTTTGTGGTGAAGTAATATTCCTCTTGTGATTAACTCTTATCTAGGTTTATCCATTGATTTCTTCCTTTCTGATATCCTTTGCTTGTTTATCCCTATTTGAGGTTTCTACTTTTTGAAGTCTTGATTCCTCTTTCTGTTTCTCATATTATACATCTTGTAGTACCTTGATCCTTTCAACTTCATTCCTTAGGTGGAAATTTTTTGCTTCCAATATTTCACATTCTGTTCCCCTGTCTCTCAATAGATCTGTTATGTCTTGCTCAATTTTCTTTCCTTCTTCCACCCTAATATTGAGTTATGTGAGATTCTGTATAAGTTCCATCCTTGCTTCTTCATATTCTTGAACTTGCTCCAAGATTGAATTCTTCTCTCTAAGTCTTTCCAAATTTTTGAGAGCAGCAAAGAATTCCTCTTTTATGTCAAGCATAGTGCCTTCTTCATTTTTTTAAGTCATGTGTGCTATTGATGGATCCTCCTCAAAGATGTTAGTCTTTTCACTAAGGGACCCGCTCTGGTACCAATTGAAGAACATGTGCTTATACTGAGAGGGGGGGTGAACAGTATATAAAAAAAACTTTTAATTTTTAACCCAAATAATAACATCAAAAATATCAAAGCAGTAAAAATCACACAAAGAATCACACACATGAGAGACATGATTTTACATGGTTCATCCAATGCGAGCTACTCCACAGAGAAAATATCTCTTATAAATTTTTCTCAATTAAATTCTCTTTGGAATCCTTTCCCTATAATTTTTATGGACCTCTGTCCAAAGGAGACAGCAATCCCCTAAATCAAGTTATTGGATCTCTATCCATAAGAGAACTCCTCCTATGATCTAGATAGTGATCCTCTAGAAGACTATTGCCCCCACTGCACTGGCTTGTGGATATCTATCCACTGAATACTCTTATCCCCACTCAGAAGACCTATCCTCACTGCCTTGGCTAATGGATCTATATACACTGGAGACTAATATCCTCTCTACTCTATCACCTCCAAATATATATCTCAAATCTACACTAAACACAGTCCTTCAGTCTAGCACAACTCTGATCAATCTCTGTCTTTGGTCTAGCACAAACCTGTCCTCAATTCTGCACCAAACTCTGTTCACAAGTCCTCTATAGAACTTTCTCAAATATTCTCTACAACCCTTTATTGACATCTACTATACAACCCTTTAACCATCATGAAATACCTTTAAGGGCAGTTTTTTAGCCACTGTCTATGAGGGTATCATAAAAATTCCATGTCATATGACAACGGTTAAAAGACACCTAAAAAAGACTACCCTATTAGGGTTTATTAGGGTGGTTAAAATTTGCCTCTAAAATAACCCTCTTACATTCTTTTAGGGTGGTTTTAAACAACCCTAATAGACCCTAAGAGGGTAGTTTAAAACTACTTGCTTAGGGAATTTTATAAAAGGGTAATTTTAAACCACCCTCTTAGGGTATTTTAAGAGGGTTGTTTTTTGTTTTTAGAGGACAAATTTAAACCACCCTCTTAGGGTGTTTTATAAGAGGTTCTAAGGGGGCAGTTTTAAACCACCCTCTTAGGTTTACTTTTTAAAAAATATATAAAAAAATAAGAGGGCAGTTTAAACCCACCTTCTTATTATTACTGTTTAAAAATATAAAGATGCTAGCCTTTTTTAATTTTAAATCTTATAGAATAGTGTGCATCACTTGTTGACCTTGAATAGACTTCGACAGCTTTGCCCTAATAAAAGGCTTCACCTTTTCCCCCGCCTTGATAATAATAAAGAACAATAGTCTGTACACGATAATCATTGACCCTAAGATGAGTAGATCCACCCATTTTGAATACCCCATCTCTACTTGCCAGGTGTTTCTTAATATCTCATCTCCTGTAATTGGCAACATGCAAACTTGATTCCTGGTGAACTTTAAACCAGAGAAGTCTTACTTATAAAAAACCTATAAAATCATTTCTATAAGTTCAAGAACGCTCAAATAAAAATATTTTTGGTATATAAAATTATAGTTGGACAAAAAATCTAACGTTACCTGGTTTGCATACTTGTGAAAGGCTATGTAATACATGGGATATCGCCAAAAAGGCTTAGGTAGGTCATTGGGTAGTCGGAAAAATCCACCATTCAACATCATGACTCCCTGCAATAAATCCACAATGTTAATGTATGGATCCTTCTAGATAAAATGAATCTACAAATAAGAGCAAGAAAAAAATGGGTTTAATATCCTGAATTCTTGCTCCTATGATAATACCCATAAGAAAGCCCAAAATTATGCATGCAAAGAGTACTAGTATGAAGAAGATAAAATGATAAAAAACACCATGTAGATTCACTAAGAAGTAAGATATTGCTCATGGCAATAGAGAAATCAACATCAAACAGGGAATCAATGAAATTGTATTTAATGTCATGAAATCAACCATTCTGTAATGACCATTAAATATATTTCACCCAAAAACTTGCTTTCATATTACAAATATCTTTAGCCCTAAAGAATGTATCCAAAGCAATAAGGTTTTCTTGTCGGTTCATTAGTAAACATAGTAGTAATTCGTATATTAAGGGAAGAGGAAGAAATGGCTCACCCTCATGTCCTCAACAAAAGAGGGGAACCCTCCTATTGCCATAAAAGTGAGAAAAGCAGCTACAAACATTAGCATTGCACCTCTTGCCTGCAGCACACGAATACTTGTTAAAACAAAAAATTGTAGGTAAATATTTTGGAAATTAAAAAATTATTTTATATATCTGCCACAAAAATAATTTATACATTTATCCAACATTCTTTCATATATAGATATAAAATATAATGAAATTTTACCATTTCATTACGAGGAAATAAAGGTTTGTGGCAAGCAAGGAGTAACCAATAATAGAAATGATTATTCTAGTCAAGATAGTTTATATTTGCATTATACTTTCACTAGATGATTAATGTGAGTGAATAATCCCAATTCCACATTTGTCAATATAATCTAGGTTCATGTAATCTCTCTCTGTTGATCTATATCATCAATATTTATCTCTAGCTCAAACTAATTTATCTTATAATCATATCTATCAATTCTTTTGAACTACAACTCTTTGGCCACATGATGAATACTACAAAGTGGTGCTAATGGAAAATTCAATCAAATAAAATTTGTATGTCACGTTAATGGCAACATGATGAATACTATGAGGTTTCACAAGTGTTGATAATATCTTCAATCTTATCATCTATTGTTTTACCACATTACAAATTTTGTAAATTCAACTGGCCAATAGCAAGCTTGTCTTACCAACTAGGGGCATCCTTCATTACCATACCAATTAATCATATCTCCTTGATAACCTTTATTTATGATGAAAATAAGTATAAGTTTTAATCATGTATGCATATGCCTAACGATTAGGTTACTAAGAATTTTATTAAAGGAAAATGAACAAATAAAAATACCCTAAAGTCAGCAGGAAAAGCAACAAAAAGTCCTTTAAGCATGAATATTTTCTTAAAGGTAACTTTCAACATATTAAAAGTCCTTTATACATGGATATTTATCGAAAGTAAAATATTTTATACATACTTGTATATAGCTATATAGATCTTGTATCATAGCAAAGCTAATGAAAGCCCCCCTAGGAAAACTAGTGAAAGTTCCCTAGGGTAAGGTAACTAAAGTAACCTAGGAAAAATCTAAGTAGAAAATATTCTACCAAAGTCCTTTAAGAATTTGTCAAAAGGCCATGCAAATAGGTAATTACTTAAAGGTAGATATTAGAAACACAAGTTATTTAGGCATGAAAATTTGTGTAAAGACAAACCTTGTATATAGTTGTACATATAAAAAATTCACCTTGGCAAAATTTTGTCGCATATTTCCATCATCATATCTCTTTCTTAAATCTCATATTTCCTCTCTACAAATTTTATCAATTAATATTTTAACCAAATTTTAATTAGCCTTTCTTTAATCCAACATCAACCATCTTAATCCATGTAACTCTAATCTAAAGCTTAACCTCATCCACCTTCTTCTTTCCTCATCAACCCTTTATCCCAATCCTTCATCGTTGCATTAGTATGGATTATAATTAAGTCAAGTCTACTTGGTCCAAATTGGTTTTCCCTCCACAAATCGAGGGGACACACTAGAGAAAGATAACATTTTTAATATTTTTTGTAACACACCTTTTAACATCACTTTTAAGAAACTAGTCTATGCACCCTTCATCTAGCATCTTGACCATAGACATAAACAACAATAAATATTCTTGTCCTAAAATTGGGTCATATACATCATATTTTATGCATTTTTTATGCAAAAATAGATTATAAATGGGAAAATGTAGAAATATGAATTTGAGTGTAGGGCTAATTTTCATGTTTCCAATCCCTTCATTACTTAGCCTTTGAACCATCCAATTTACCTTATCCATCCTTTTGTCCAAGTTTGAAGTATTTATAGATTCAAAATCAATATCACTAAGGCATGAGAAATAACATCATCAATTCTACTACCCCATGGTGATGATTCTACAAATACTTAGAAATTTATCATTTTCTTCTCCATTTTTTAATTACAATGGTCACTTAGCACTAGCACCCTCTCAACAGTGCTAGAAATATTATTGCTTCCCATTTAATTTGACCTAGAACATACCAAATATTAATGGCATGTATTCTTATCTCTTTAAATATACCACCATCAATTGGTGTGGTCACACATTCTAATTTATCTCCCCTATAGTAAAACCCCAAGACCAAAGCATTCCCTTTACATGATCTTTCTCTTGGTCCTTTCTTGATCCCTTTTAAATCCTTAATTTCTTTGATCATATCCCTTTCTTGTACATTCTCCCCTAAGAGGACATGGATACCTATAAATCCATACCTTAGGGTGGATATTTGATCAAGTATTTCATGTGCTAAAACTTTATTGAATTTTCTCTAGGATCTTAATATTTCTTTCACTTTACTTGTCAAGGTTATGCCAACATTTTGGCTCAATCTTGTGAGCACTTAGGTATTTTATTTTCTAGAAATTCCTCTCTCTCTTATAAGAATTTGATTAAGCATCCAAATATCTAAAAAAACATCCAAGTATTTAAGTAGGATCATCATCAAGTATTCAAACATAAACCATTTGGAGGAGTCCATCAAAAAGCAACATGTGGGATTTTATCCTGCAATGAAACAAAAAGAGGTGGGTTCTATCCAACATTTATGCTCCAAAAAACTTCAATTAAAGAGCATCCATGTGGGACATTATCTCACAAATGCATTGCACCTTTCCTTGTTATGAATAAATGTTGGCTCACAACTCAAAAACCCCCTGTACCCTAACAACAAGGCTGGTGGTGCTCCAATCACCACAAAGAGCTATGAATTGCTGACTTTGTTGACACTAATGAGTTGATGGATGTTGAGTTAAGAGGGCCCCTATTTAAATGAAAAAATCAAAGAGAAGGTTATCAACTAATCCAACTCAGACTGACATATTCTTATTTTCCAAGGAAGCCATACCTTTCTTTGGTGATGCCACACTATCATCCTTGTCGAGGATTGATTTTGATCACAAAACGCTTCTTCTTGAAGTTTCAAGACCTAGACCTATCTACAAATCCACCTTTAGATTTGAAACCTTGTGGTTACAACACCCAAATTTTAGATAAAAGGTGATATAATGGTGGCATCAACCTTTTAATGGATCATGTGTCTACCAGGTTAGTATGAAACTCAAATTCCTTAAGACCTAGCTTAAAAAATGGAACAAGGAGGTGTTTGGAAATATTTTTGAATCACGTAAAGTAATAAGCTCCCAGATGAAAGAGATAGAAGAATAGGTTCAGGTCAATAATGCCACCAGTAGCCTTAGAGGCCAGGAAAAGATCCTTCTAGCTAAGTTTCACAACTCCCTTGCCAAGGAGGAGACTTTCTGGTGCCAAAAATCCAGAGAAATCTGGAACAAATAATGAGTATTGAACTAAAAATTTTTCCATGCAACAACAATGAGACACAGAGGTACAAATAATATTATATTCCTATGCAAAGCTGATGGATCTACAGTTGATAACAACAGAGATATTAGAATAGAGGCAGTTGAGCTTTTTTGTAATATTCTTGGACTATCCTAGCCTTGCCCTAAAAACCTATTAGAATCCTTACTCTAGCACATTATTCCCCTTGTGACTCAATCTAATAATGAGTTTTTGCTCTAACCTTTCTCCCAAGATGATATTAAAGAAGCTCTTTTATCCATGTCAGTCGATAAGGTGCTTGGCCCAGATGGGTTTCCACCAAGGTTTTACCAAACCTTTTGGGATAGTATTGGTGAGGACGTGTTAGAAACCATCTAGGAAATGCAAAGGTCTAAGTTCATTTTGAGAGATCTTAATTCTACTTTCTTCATCCTCATTCCTAAGTCTCATGAGTGCCTTACTATGTTTGATTACCGACCTATCAATATTTACAATATTTTGTATAAAATCCTCACCAAGACCATGGAAAATAGAATGAAATGTGTCATGCCCCACATCATTTAATAGTGGCAAGGTAGTTCCATCCAATTTAGGGTAATAACTGATAGCGTAATCACAATTCATGAGCTCATCCACTTGATAACGATCAACAAGATGCCAATATTTTTCCTAAAATTGGACATCAGTAAGGCTTTCGATAGAATATCATGGTTTTTCCTCCTAGCTATTCTCATTCATTTTGAATTCCACCCTAAATAGGTCCATATCATCAAAGCTTACACTTCTTCAGTTTGGTTTTCTTTCTTAGTCAATGAGGTAGTGGTAAGGTATTTTAAAAGAAAACATAAAATTAGACAAGGGGATTCCTTGTCTCCATTCCTGTTTATCATAGTTGCTGACTCCTTAGGGAGAACCCTCAATGCTGCCTGTATGATTGGGGATATTTCAGGTATCAAAGCATCTTATGGGCTTACCCCTATGTCCCACAAGTAGTTCATGGATAATGCAATATTAGCCAACCTTTCAAGCATCTAGAAAGCTAGGACCATCAAGTCCATTCTAGAAGCCTATGAGAGGGAAACTCGCCAAAAATCAATTACCTTAAAAGCAACATTTAATTTTCTAATACTCCAAATAAAAGACAGATAAAAATAGCTAAAATTCTAGGATGTGCCATTGCCAATTTTCCAGAAACCTATCTAGACCTTCCTCTTTTACAAGGTAGCCCTATGGAGAGAATGTGGGACAGTGTTATTCAATGAATAATGAAGAAATTAATTGGATGGAAGGGAGCACTCCTCAGTAGCGCATGAAATGATTTGTTGGTCCAATCCTATCTTCAGAGTATGCCCATATAATTTTTATCTTTTTTCAAGGCCCCAATAGCTATGTGCAATAAAATTGAATAAATTCAAATAAACTTCCTTTGGTCTAGAATGGAAAACAAATTTAGGTTTCCCCTTGTAGCTTGGGATAAATTTTACCTCCCAAAGACTAGGGGTGGGCTAGGTCTATGAAAAGTCCACAAAATGAATATGGCAATGATTTCTAAGCAAGGATGGAAAATATTCACCAATTATCATATTCAGTGGGTGTAAATTGTAAAAAAGAAATACCTCAAACAAGTTTCCCTGTTGGAAAACTCCCCCATTTTGAATGGTTCTTCCTTATTAAACTCAGTGCGCTACACCAGAAATATCCTTTAGAAATATAGTAGGTGGAATTTAGGTGATGGTTCCCGCATCATATTTTGGGAAGACTCCTAGATAACTATACAACCTCTGAGTTGTGATCATTTCATGAATAGATTCAAAGTCATATCTGGCCAACTTTTTGGGCCCAAATTTGGAAACTTTATTTCTCATAAATTGACTCCCTTGAGATGGGTCAATCTACCCCATGACATTGGAAACTTGGAGCAAAATGTTGAAAGCTAAAGTATCAAGGAGATGCTTCACATCCAGGTCATCCCAAGCCACCCAGCTCAAGATATTATCTTTTGACAACTATGTGATTCTAGATTATTTTTAGTTAATTGGCCTACACTTCCTTCATTGAACCTTAGGATGATTGATTCCTAGTCACGAAAATATATATAAAGAACCTCATCCCTAAAATTGCTCACTTTCAGTGGTTGGTTGTTCAAAATAGAGTCCTCACCGCTAACAACCTCCTAGCTTTGGGCATGGTCATTCCAAATAGATGTTTTCTCTCTCGGTCTACTTGGGAGTCGATTCACCATCTTTTCATGGAGTGCCCCTTTTATGTTAAAGTTATTTTATCCCTTATTTCATTGGTATTTTTTACCTGGGTCATCCACATATCCATCACTGATCTCCCTCTCCAATGACCAAAACCCTTCCATTCCACTCATCTTAGGTTTTGGTGGTCTTTCATCCTTCCTCATTTCATGTGGTAGGTTTGGCTGGAGAGAAACAACAAAGCATTTTAGGAATCTAGTTGAGATACTGACTCTATATCTTTAAGAATAGTATCCTTCACATCTAATAATGCCAACCTAATTTCTTTCTAAGATTGTCCCATGTCTCAGTATGAAGTCCACTTGGCCAATTCCATCAACCTATCCTTTGAGGTTTCTAGTCAACCCCACCCTATTGTGGATAGATCCCTTGTGTCTTGGATTCCTCCACTCCCTTGCTAGTTTAAACTAAAATTTGATGGAGAAGATAAAGGAAATCATAGTAGAGCCAACTATGGGGGTGTTATCCACAATGAAAGAGCCAAATTTATTTTGGCCTATGTCAAAAATTTGGGAGTTCAATCAAATAACTTTGCTGAGGCCAAAGATATCTTTCGTGGAATATAAGTTGCATTAGAACTCAATGTTCAAAGCTTGATTATTGAGGGTGACTCCCTAAATACTATAAACTACATCAAAGGTAAAGAAAAACCACCTTGGAATGTTGCTCATCTTGTTCAAGAGACCATACTATGTCTCCATGAGATCAACAATCTATTGATTCAATATGTATACAGGGAAGGCAATAAAGTTGGTGATGCAATGGTAATTTTTAGGTCAATCATGGAGTCCTTTATGACATGGCATAATGAATTTCCCCAATGTATATCAAATTTTTGCCATGATAATGATGCCATAACTTATTAATTGCTTCTGCTATGCAATGATTGATCAACGCCACCATGTCTAGAGGAGAAATGCATGTGGGTGGATGAACAAGTGTCACTATTATTTTTAGATTAGCTCTTGGTGCCCACCCCTACTAATTTGATACCATTATACCAACTGATATATATGAAACAAAGCTCTGAGTTTCTCATCCCAAGAATATCAACTGGCTTACCTTGGGACTATACTAACCTTAAACTCTTATGCATGGGTTATTGGTTTAAGGTCAAAATCAAGCAAATTATCAATACCAACACTAATAATGGGTTTCAACCCAATACTTGTGCCAATATTTTTGATAATCCTTGGAAAGAAGCAAATAATCAAGGGGACAAGATATTACATCAAACAAGAAATAAGGACATAAGTCATGACTCTAATCACATGCCTATTTCAACTTGTGAGCATGATATCATTACCAATCATGGCACAATCACTAATTTGTGCCAAGTTGACAATCTAGTGGATTGTGGTGGTAGAACCACATAGTTTGTGCTCAGAATGGATGATAAAGTGATATGGTTTTGGCCTAGTGGCCACATGTAGAGAAATGTTGAAGATTAGGTGCATCCTCACTGGCCCACACTTGCCACTGTTACTAGTTTCAAAGACCACTACTAGCTTCACACCCCATTCTAGCTGCATTATTTTTTGGTAAGTAATCTATGAACAAAATCACTCTTGGGTGTGGCATGGTCCATGTGGTGAGACTTTCTAGGGAAAACCATGCTAATAAATATCCCATGGCAAGCACTTGGTCCAAGGAAGTCGACATGATTCCACCCTAGCCATTGAAGGAGTTTATTTTAACCCAGTATGTGCATGAGAAAAAATGGAGCTTTTGTGGAGAGAATTGGAAGCCAAGTTATGTTTGTGTTGAGAGGTTTTGTGTGTCTAGGAAGATGGCTTTGATCGAGCCTGAGCACCTATAGCTAGACCCAATGGTAGAGGAGATCATGGCCTCTTGTGGGTTACTAAATTTCTTGAGTAAATTCAATGGGCATGACCCTGAGATTTTGAAGGAATTCATCTAGAGTTGGGATAGTGGCACAATATCTTTGAAGGGACTCACTTTTACTATTATCATTGACTTACTAGCTAAAACCATGAACCTATTCAATGATGGGGAGATTATCCGTAGGGATAAGCATTCAATGGTGGGTGAGCTAGTTTAATTTTTTGACAAAGGAAAGTTTCTATATAAAAAGGACAATGGGTTCATCCAGGAGGATCTCCCTCCACCCTGGAATCGAGCCCTAGTGCCAATTATACAATATATAACTGTGGACGAGTTGTCCTCCCCCTTCATAGCTTCCATGTGGCGTTCCTATTTTTTTTTAAGGATGTAAAGTATATCAATATCCCAAAGTACCTATTTCAATCGATGGGACTTTTTTTTGATAGTTTTCAAAAAGGGAAGTCTACTTACCCTAAGCACCAAGGTCTCCACTTAATCATTTACAACTATATTATCCAAAAACCATATTAGAGGATTTTTGAAGCTGATAAACCAGTTGCCATCCTAAGATCACCTCTAGAAATGGTGGAAGTCACCCTTAAAGTTCTAGTAATCAATGTGGATAATGGTACCCCAATAGGGTAGGCAAACAAATAACGGTACCTCCTGCAGGGCCATCCTCAACTCCCACTATATGCTTGGTCCACATCAAGAATACATGTGACAAAGTCAAGAACATCGACAATCCCTCCCCTGCTTACAAGATGCAGAAGACTGTGGTAGGGTCGTCTCTGGGGCATTGCTATTTACAATAAATGGGAAATGTTGACCATATCATCAACCTAGAAGATATCATTACTCTAGCAATGTCAATCCTCTTAAAAGAAAGTAAAATTATTAATTAAATTAATTTCCAGAAAGCCAATCACCCTAGGGAGGATGATCCCAAGGACAATGATGGGGTGCTCTTGACCCCTACTAGTCTATCCAATTTTGTTTGTAGTCTGCATATTGTTTTCCTTTGGTGCCTATGGGCTGTAACCACTATGTACTCATTTGTTTTAGTCTTATGGCCACAAGTGTTGGCCCCTTTTTTGTTTGCACTGTATTGAGTTGAACCTTCACAAGATCCTCTCTGTCTTGTAAAAAAGGTTTTGGGTCCCTTTCGAAACCCGTTATCAATAAAAAAAATATTCCATCAAGGGGAAACCAATCGTGGTATTGGGTTGTAACCTTCCTCCTTTCATTTGCTTATTGATATTCTCTTTTTTTTTCTATCTTATAGATCTAATATCAATTTGATTTAGGTAATTATTGGCATGTTTGCATCTCATATATTGCATTTATCTATTTTTGTTATTTTTGAGCATTTAATTTTAGTATCAAGTAATTTTACCTCTATTATTTAATATTGTAATAGGTTTTCTATCCTCCTAGGATAGAATGCTTCATCATAATTATAATAATCTTAACTTATTTTACATTTACTAAACATTTCCTATTCTTATAAATAGTAGCACCACTAGGCTATAGGTCGATAGTGCTATTGATATCTATTTTATAAATAGCATAAGCATAGATAGTGATGCCATCAATGATGCTACTATCATATGGTGCTTATTTCATCTTAGAATTTATTTCATGCTTTGTAAATTTTGTTTTTATAAAATTTTTCCATCTAAACACAGGTTTGATCTCCATAGAAAGGAAGATTATTGTCTTCTCCTACATCAAATAGACCCCTCTACACTGACTCAAATTTTCTCTATCTATTTTGTAGGTTCTAGTGATATCAACAGTTGAAGATGATAGCACCAGGAGGATATGATAGTTTCGATGGTGCTTTTGTAGATAGACATAAAATTATGCAAGTAGGTGATGCTTCTACATCTATGGAAAATAGGTTTTATTAATTTTTACTCTAACATTTTTAGCATTTAGATTTAGAATATAATTGTTGTGTCTAAATAGGTTTTTAATTCATATTTTTTAATTAAAATTGATAAAGAGTAAATAATGAACCTAGTTTAATCTTAACCATATAGGGGATATGATGAGGATCCATCTAGGGCTTAGGCATATTTATTGAAATGTATATTATTTTATTATTATTGTAACCTTTGAAACTTCATGTTGGATTGTATTGTGCAGGTTGAGTTGGCTAAGTTACAATTTTTTAGCACTCTTGTAAAGTTAGTTTGTCCTTAAGCTAGTTAAGTATTAGTTTGTTAGCCACCTATACCTAGGTTAGTTTTATTTTTGCAAACCAATAAATAATTTAATAGCACTTTCTATTATTTCTAATGTGTTTTGTGTTGTTTAAGCACTCATGAAATAATGAAAACTCAATTAGGATTTTAGATCCATATCATTGGTATCAGAGTAGGTTGACCTTGCCCTATCCCCTTTTTTTATTTTAGTCCTTTGTCATCCATAATCCTCCATGTTGGTAGGCTTCATGACTAAAGGAATTGGAGTAATATACTTATGAACTAGCAGACAATAAGTAGATCATTTTTTTTTGATGTTGGATTTCCATACCACATAGTGGACATAAGGTCATATTCCTTTTGTAACATGAAAGACATGATTTTTTGTATAAAATTACTCACTGCTTATGATTCAATTTATGTCATGTGTAGAGAGTTCTCTCAATGAACTAGAGAAAGTGTAACAAGCCCAATTTCCAACCTAACTCGAGAGATATTTTTTTATCATAATATGTCTATCATCAACATAAAGTTCACAATCAATTATGTTTAAACCAACATCAATCAAGGTAGTAAGTAACCAAGAGAATTACGACATGGTTAGTGTCAACTCTTGTGATAGGAGTGACCAACTCCTATCTAACCTTACATTCCTTCATGATGTTTATTAATTCCTTTATTTAAATGTTTCTTTCTCTCTTTTAATTAGGAAGTTTCATTAACTAATTTTATTGATATCAAATAAATTATAAACTTACTTCCTAATCATATCTATTGCGGCAAAAACCATACATTCAACAAAGCTCTATACAAATCAACAAAGTCAACACCTACACCCCCGATCCCTAAAAGCTATAAGGATCATACTATGTTTCCCTCAAAAAGTCATGTAGTCATCCCCAAGGCCCAAAAGATCAATCCCATTCAACTATGGAGTGAATATCCATCGAGGCTATAGATGCTTGACTAGCAGTGGAGTAAGCTCATGCGAGGCGATATGTCTTTCCTCCAAAAAGGGAGACCTCTGAACACACATAAGGATAGGCTAGTCTCAGGTCATCTCCATAATAGGTCATGCCTAACTTACTCATAATGGGTTAATGAACCTCATGTGCACACACACTGGTACTTGATTGGATAGGGTCATTGTCATGCTCAAGACTGGGTAATTGAACCTCACTCGCACACACATATGGTCCTAAATAAAGTTAGACAACTTAGTGAGTTTGGTTGATAACACTAGTATGTTTGAGTCTTTGAAAATATTTTAGTCTTTCATATCAACATCCATGTCTTCTTCCATATATGCTTCCATATCAACATCCATATCTTCTTCCATATCAACATCCATGTCTTCTTCCATATATGCTTCCATATCAACATCCATATCCGCTTCCATATCAACACCCATGTCTTCATTAAAAGTCAAGTTGCAAAAATGCCAAAAAATTTGGCACCCCTGATTGCCAAACAATGGACAACAAAAATGGCCAATAAATTTTTTGAAATATAAAAAGATCATTCGAACACTATGCATTCCTCTCATATAAGTGCATCATTATACGTTTACTTGCATTAATCGTCCATAACACATGTCATTTAGTTGGCATTAATCATCTACATAAACATCATTCATATACATGTAATTTAGCTTACATTAATCATGCATATAGGAATTATGCATACACATCATAATTAGCCTACATTAAGCATCCATAAAAAATTCAACACAAATTACATAAAACATAATAAGCATTCACACAAAACATGACACAAATATATAAAAGACCATATATATATATATATCTCATATACAATGAACACAAAAAAGGCTACAAGGGAGAACCAAGGCTCATATACAAAATAGTGTATCTAAGCACTACACTAATGTCCATGAGAGGACCCCTGAGACCTAGTAGGAGCCCTTGGCCTAGTATTCTGCCTAGACTCAGTATGGCTAGATGGATCAACCATAGAAGAAGAAGGAGGATCCGATAATGTAATATGGTTTTTCATACACACATACTCCAAGGAATGTGCTTATGCCTCACTAGCTTGAAGATTTTGTAAGTCCATATGATGTCGACACTCCTTTGCCAAAATATCTTCCTAAAGCTATGTGACCGTAGCTTGATCACTAGCGACAGCTATCACCCGCTCTGCCTCCAGTCGAGCTATAGTAGTCTGTGACTCCCTCTGAGTCTCGAGCATAACTTCATGCTCCTTACGAAGCTACTCCAACTCTACAAACAACCCAGAAACCTAAGAGATCTCACCCATCCCCTCATCATCCTCCCTCTCATTCTTGTCCAATACCATATCTAGCATCTGCTGAGCCAATCCCCTTGACCATCTCCAACTCATCGATCGTTGAGTCCTCGTCCTCTTCAAAGTTGCCCCTGACCTCACATCTACCACCTCATCATCCCTAATATTTGGTACCCATAATGGTTGGGAACAAAACCACTCCACATACTCTAGAGTCACCCCAAAATCATCTACAATAGGGACCTCCATCTCCTTGTCATCCTCAATCACCACTCACCATGGCTCTGCACATGGTAACATGCCCTCATCTTGTCGATGCAGATACAACACCAGCTCATCTAGCACACCCTGAGGTAAGCCAAATTTCCTCAATACTTGTGAGTATTAGAAGTACTCCACCTCCTCATACCTCCACCCAACCAACCACTACGATTGTTGCACTCGACATAGCTGCTACCCATCACCATCCCATTGGGCTCCACGCCATGACCTCCAGGTCTCGTCTTCTTGAGTCAACCTTGACAACATATCTCGATAACACTGGATGGTATGCACCTCTCGACTTAGCTACACCTCCTCTACCATTGCCCATCGCCTAGCATAAGGATACCCCATATGCCATGTCAAACATGACAATCCCTTAGGTCGAGCCATAACAAAATGTTCCTAAGCCCAACACTGTAGGAAGAAGTTGCATCCAATTCCCTTACCCTCCCTCTGAATCACCTCATATAGCTCCCAGTATAACTGCACCAATAAGACAGACAACCATACATACTCTTGAGGATCCATCAACAGATCACTCACCAATCCCAATAGGTTCTAAGGGAACCTACAACCAGTGTTATTAGGTAGCACTATGTTCACTAATACGAACATGATCAAGACTGGGAGTGCATCCAAATCCTTCACCTTGTACATGGTCAAATAGCATATACCCCTATCTCCCATCTGGGCCTCCCACCATCGGTCCCAGAACATCCGATCCATATCCTCCTTGTCATGAACAACTACCACCCTCTCCCCTTCTACCAGAACCTTGAGAATACGGTATACATCCTCAAGTGTAAAAGTAGCCTCCCCAGTCAACAACTGTAATGTCCCCCTATCAGGGTCCCATATCTCTATTAATGATGAGAGATATCCCTCATTTGCCCTCACCACATCAAGCCTAGCCACACCCTCTAGGCCTACCCTACCCAACAACACCCAATCATCAACCGTCAGCTTCTTCCTCATCCCAAGAATGAGAGGAGAAAACCAATGTCAAGGCTCTATGTCCCTCAATTGCAGCAGCAAACAATTTCATTAATATTATTACCCAAAAAAAATGATAATAACAAAAACATGCATAAGAGATAAAATGTTTTTAAAAATTACCAGGGCAAATGGTTTCTCATATCCTCTAGCAACAGTCGATCTCTTCACCGCCATAGCTTTTGCATAATTTCTCACTAGCCTCACTAAGCTCACACATCCACTCCACTCCTCAGATGTAGCTTCTCAAAGTCAAAAATGCACAAGTGAGCCTCATGATTCACTCACAAATATATTTATAGATTTCCCTAGTGCATTCAGGCATATTTCTATACCTATGAATTTGTAGGCTTTCCTGGGCACCTACGGGTACACCGAGGCGCATCTACGCACCTACGGGACACCACAGGCGCAATCGTGCTCCTGGAAACAAAATTATATGAAGACAAAATCAATCAAAATGGTAGCTTACCACATTAAAATTTTGCCAAATTTCATCCACACAGCATGCACATCCTAAAATCGGGTTTTGTAAAAACAAAAATTGTTTTGCAAGCATAATTTTAGAGTATAAACCAAATCTTCAAAATATGTTAATTGAGGCACAAAATGCATCAAAACAGTCCAAATTTTCACAAAATATGTTATGTGTCTCGTATTTTTGCACCATATTGTGTTTCACATGACATAGTACAAAAAGGGGCATCTGTAGACACCAAATTACAGCCACTAATCCTCCATCATAACCATTCCACCACCCACTTGTCCACCATACACCTTTCCCGCCAATTATTTGGCCCAATTCCACCTTTACCACCTTCAAAAAGCCCAATTCCACATTTCCAGCCATTTCCTAATCCAATTGAGATTATTTTAATTTTTTTTTTTGAATTTACATGGTGGAATCGAGTAGCTGCCACGAATTCGAGCAGGCTGTCCAGCTTTTATGGCTGCCATAGTATTCTGCGCTATCCGCCCTCAAAGACGCCACATAGATCTTCATGTAGTCCGCCCCTATAACCACCATGCCACAATCATTTTAAACCTTTTACATCGCTAAAAGCACCAGGAAAGGGACAAGCGTTTAGTTTGGTGAGGCCCGAGATTTGAACCTTGGACCTTCGCCCCCCTTATGGGGTTTGGACGAACCAATTGGTCTACACCTCGGACCTCTTATTTTAATATTATTTTATATTATTTTATATTTAATATAATATTTTATATTATATTATAATATATTTATTATAAAATATATATTTATAATCTCAATTAACCCCACCATCCATCTTCATTAATCCATGCCACATCTAAAAAGTAATCTCAACCTTAGGATATAATTTAATATTAGCCCTACGATCAAAAGTGTAAGGCTAAAACCCTAGGTTGGATTATAAATAAGGGTATTTACAAATTCTCAAAACCCTGGAACCCTGATATTAGAATTTGCATCTTGAGGAGATAATTGTTGAAGCCCTAGTGAAGCAGAAAGAGATAGTGCCCTGAAAATCCAAAGCCCTAGCTAGCTAATAGGAATTCTGCTATTCTAGCCATCCCCCATATCCATCCTTTCCATATCTCCATCCTCCATTGCCATCGCCACCACTTTCGTCCATTCGCTGCATTCGTCGCATTCCCTCGATCTGTTTCTATAGATTTTACCCTCACCATAGGTGCTCTCCTGAGCTTGCGAAACTCACTACAGAGTTTAGCAATCTCACTATAGATCTTGCCAAGCACATGCCTACGCATTTTGCATTGCAAAATCACTCCAGAGCCTACGAAGCTTGTATTAGATCCTACCAAGTGTGTGTTTGAGCCTACTACAACCACAAAAATATGAATAATTGCATGCTATCATGCCATATGCTGTCAAAACTACAAAAATGAAATGAGGACTCATCACAAGTAAGGTATATATTTATTGGTTTTATTTTGTTACATGATTTATAGATTTTTTATGCCATTTTATCCATTTTTAGGTAGGGTTTACTGATGTCTGAGGGTCTCACACTATGGAGCCCTCACATGTGTTATTAATCCCTTTTGTTGTTTTTGTGTATGCAGATCTGCAGATTCTACATATTGTTGAACGACTGTTGCAGCTGGAGTGGTCCTGCATTGAATACTTGAAGCCCACTCATTTCGTTGGGAGTGAGGACACACTATTTGAAGACACTTCATTGTTGTAGCTAGGGTTTCGGAGAACCCTAGCATATTGTAAATCTTTGTATTAAATACTCACTGAGTACATATTGTATCAAAAGGAGTTTATTGGCTTCCCCCACTTATTGAATAAATATATCTATTTTGTGCAATATTGTGTTTATTTGGGTCATTTTATTTCTTTATTGTTTAAGTGTCGTGTTTTCATATTCAAATTGATTAGCCCCTAAGCATCAATTTATCTCCTCAATCATATTATATATCTTTGGTTTCACAAGGATTTCATCAAGTATTGAATATAGGCCCATACCTTAGATCCAATTAATAATCCTTTTATTAAGCTTTGCCTAATTTATTTACTCTAGCATCTGTCATGCTTTCTTAGCTAACATTTATAGTCTTAATTTCTAGAATAAGTCTAGTAATTAAGCAAGGATAGTTTGGTTATCCAAATCCAGCAATGAAAATTTGGTTAATCAAAAGGTGGTTCTTTATGCATATTGGTATGTCCAAAAGCTGACACAAACCAAATCTAAATGATAAGCCATACTTATAAAACTATTCAATTATTGTGGATAGAGTATAACAGATCAATTCAACACATTAGCTTTCATAGTTAGGGTGGCCACCACTATGGTCACATTAACAGAGAAGTTTTCCCTTCTATAAATCATTTGATTGCTCCCATAGGAGCAATGTGGAATAAAAACCATAATTTCTAAATTTAGCATTTGTTATGTTGATACCTTTTGGACACGTGGCATACAACCAATGGAGAGCATCATTAATCAATCATCCCAAGCAAGTTGTAAGGTGGACACATATGGATTTGAGGAGAAACAAGTTGCAGGTGATGGTATATATTGCAAGGAAGGTACTACAACAAACATGTGGTTTAGCCAAGTGCCTTGGCTCTTGGCTACATTATCCTATGTCCAAAAATCCTTTTACCTTACCTTTATACCAGCCCATCATGTATGTGGGATAAAGGTTTTCTTTGGAAAAAATAGTGGTATTACTGCCTACGCACATTAGAGTAGCATAAATGCCAAAAATCCTTACGGATGAACCTTAAATCATGTCTAAATCACACCAAATTGTAGGTTAAAGGTATAGTGAACAATAAAAACATATTTCTACACTACTATGAATAGTTTTTATTCTCCTTTGTTTTGATATCCCATTGAAGGATTGGTGAACAAAGAGTTCATGTTACAGGTTTTCCATAGATACCCCTGCCATTTGTGAGCATTCACAAATCAGGTCTTTCAAAGATCAATGGCAACTAAAAACTCTTATTGATGGGATATAGCTCAAGCAATAGAATACATATGATATTTATATTTCTAAACACCTCTGAACATGATAAAATTCAGCTCAGATTATATTATAGAGTAAATACTATCACCATAGTCAAGTTTTCTTTAGGTGTAGATAGAACAGAGGACAAGAATTTTGGTCTAATACACACCATCCGATTTTGATCCATTTTACAAAGTTAAACCTGATCTATTGTGGCCTTTCATAGGACTCATAAAATACTGAATAAAATCATAATTTAAAACTCAAAGTAGTCTGACCTTGCCTTATGTGCTTCAAACCTAGAGAGATTTCTATGTAGATCAATATAGTGGGGTAATCTGTGTGTGGGGTCAATATCCCAAATAAGTCAATATCCCAAATAAGTCACACTATAGGTATATCACAAGGTAAATATGCTTGTGCACCAGAAAGGAGGTATCCACCAAGTGGTGGTCATGTAGGTACCACAGGAGGATTTAGTGTTGAAATTACTTAGTGGTTGATGATTACTTTAATTTGAAATTTTCCCTACCTAACAGTCTCCTAGGTTGACTTTACTATAGGATTTTTTTCTTAGGTTAGCTCCTATTCAACCATTACTAAATTATATCACCAGTTTATAAGTCTAGCTTGTGCTAAGGTATGTTATGCTAATAAATATCCTTTCCAGTCATTACACAATATCACCTGTTTAAAGTTATCTCATCTCAACAAAGCTCAACAGGGCATTTAAGTTCATCAAAAGCAGGTATCATAATACATTATGCTATTATGGTCAATTTTAGGCTCCTTTGGCCAAGTCTATACCATACTAAAATCAAATCTAATGTGGAATAACATGAAGTGCAACCCATATAAACCTAATACAATATTTAAACACATATACATACCTTTGTAGAAGTGAAGACAAATAACAGGGTGCTAAATAATAATTCAATGCTACTATCAAATAGTTTTATGAAGAATAATAAAATCATAAAGGTAGAGAAACATTATAAATTGAGTAGTACAATATTTTACTTCACTTTTGAAATAAAGAGAGGTATAGAGGTATCCTGACCTGGACCATTATGGCTAAAACTCTTAAACTTGATATATTTTTCCTTCGCACCTTCTAATCCTTCCAAGCTTATCTCTCCAAAATTACTTCTCCATAAATCCTCTCTAAGACTCCCCTTGCTTGACTCCTTCCACATGCTAGCCTTACTTCTCCTCCTCTACCTCCCTTCATGAGCAAGAAGGTGGGATTATTATTAAATTATTAAAAGGTGCCTTTTTTAAGTCAACCCATGTAAAGTAAATAGTGAAATTAATATTTTACTAGAAAGGAGATTCTAAGGGATACGATGGGAGTACTTTGTTTATTTTGGGACTCCTATTTCCAAGGGAAACTACAAGTTCAATACTAATAGTGTTTGGAAGTAGGGAGAATTCAAGCTTAGAACTTTTAGATATAAGTAAAAGAATCTCTTCTAAACATTAACCATTATGAAGCAGCTATGTGGGGAATGAATAATTCATCAACTAATAAAATAAATTTGTATTATTAAATAAGGATATTTCTCTTTTGGGTCCAATACAAGGTTTTGCTTAGTGGTGAATTTCGCAATTTAGTGCAAATATTCGAATTTCCAAAATTTCAATTTTGCAAAATTTGGGACCATAGAGGTCAGCTTGTTCGCCCAAAAATTTTAGGATCTAATTTTTTTAGGGTAAATTCACCCCGTTTTCATAAGGTTTACCACCCAATGTTTACCCTAAATTTATTAAAAATAAGAAATATCTCGTCCAAATTGCCCATTGTACCCCATTATATATAGCTAACACTGACAACGAATCCCATACAATTACAACATTTTTTCTTGATAGCAAGTGATACAAAGCAGAGTACTAACAAAACCAGAAGGCGATTGCTATAAGGTGACTAACATAATGTGATTGGCATAAGGTGACTGTCTGAAGAAGACTGGTTGAAGGCAACTGGCAGAAGGCAGAAGGTGACTAGCATAAGGCAACTAGCAAAAGGTGACTAGTAGAAGATGACTAGTAGAAGGCGATTGGAATAAGGCAACTGGCTGAAGGCGACTAGTAGAAGATGAATGGTAGAAGGCAACTGGTAGAAGGCAACTAGTAGAAGATGATAGGTTGAAGGTGATAGGTCGAAGGTGATAGGCCGAAGGTGATAGACATAAGGCGATAGGCATAAGGTGACTGGAAAAATGTGACTAGAAGAAGGCAACTGGAAAAAGGCAACTGGTAGAAGGTGACTGGCATAAGGCAACTAGCAGAGGGCGACTGGATTAAGGTGACTAGCATAAGGTGATAAGCAGAAGGTAACTGGTAGAAGATGATTGGAATAAGGCGACTAGCATAAGGTGACTCAATTTATTGGTATTCTTCTTTTACCATTAAATTTCATTTAATATTTTATTAATGGACACTCAATAAGGAGGTTTATTCTGCCTACGAATGATATTCATGGGATAGATTCTGTTGTCTCTAGCAGTAGTTCTCTTTTATACCAGTTATTTTCATATTTAAAAATGATGTTCTTTGTTCATGTTATTCTTCTGTTCATACAGGTAAAATTTCAACTACATGCAGTGGAAAGAAGGGAGGCCAGTATTCCAATAAAAGGAGTATCCTCAAATACTTTCATAATATTTCAAAACCCAGTCAACCATCAACATCTGCACAAACTAAAGGTATGAAAAACTTTACTCCCTAGTTATTTTTTTACTTTGTTAATTTTAAATATAATGTCTTCATTCATAAATAAGTGTGTTTTTTGGTTGATGTCTTTGTCCACTTTTATCTGTAGAAAATACTAGTATGCTTTTAAATGCCATAGTGATAATGAATCTACTATTGACACTAGTATTATCTCTACAGAAAACACTATTAACCCTGGTATTCCTCCACTTCCACATATCCACATTAATGAATAATCCACAGATGAAGATAATCTCAATCAAATCTAACAACAAAATGAAGAGATTATTGAATCTAACATGCCAAGTAGAAAATAAACTGATAGTTCTTATGCAGTCCCTACTTTCGAAGAATATTCATCTAAAAAAAATAAACGTGTAAGGTTATCTAGGTGGACAATTAACAGATCATTTTAGCCTGATTGGATATAAAAATTTCCATTTATTGATCCAATACTTCCAGAGAATAGTAGTGATGATATAACAGAATTAAGATGAGTAATTTGTAGTTGGAAACACGAAAAGGAGCATAGATTGTAACTTAAGAAAGATACAGTAGAAAAACATTGTGGAAAGGTTTATATCAAAACAAAATAAGGTGATCAAGGAACACAAAAAACTTATAGGTGGAAGGATGCATCAGAGTGTGCACATATGAGATATGTGCATGAATATGATAAAGAATTGAAATAAAAGCAAACATTGGTTGAGAAAGGTGCAACAATTCAAGCCCAATTTCAAAAAATGAATAAATTAACTTTAGCTTCAAAAGTTTGCAGTTTGCTATTATATTTTATATTCTTAAGAAGGGTAGACCTATGTCTGATTTCATGGATTAGAAATCTCTATTTTGACTAGATGATGTGCAGAACTTACCCAATGCTCATTGGTCAGATCAAAGTGGTTGGGAAATGGTAAAATACCTGTCATTGGTTGAGCAGGATGACCTCAGAGAGAAATTAAAAAAGATAAAATTCATTTCAATTTCAATTGATGAGGTGACTGTAGTTGACAATACATCTTGGATTTGCATACATGTTTACACATTAGAAAATCATTCAAGGAAACCTCATTTACTTGGAATACGCAAAATGGTGGAAAATTTTAATGCAAAAAACATTTACAATGTTTTTCTAACTAGTTTAAAAGAAGAAGCAGGAATGAATGAAATTGAAATAGCCACTAAGTTAATATATGTAGGAGCTGATGGTGCTGCTAAAATGCAAGGACACATGAATGGTCTTTGTGTTATACTACAAATATCGGTTGCCCCATATTTGATTCCTATTCATTGCATGGCTCATAGAATGAATCTTGCATATAAAATTATGGATACATTTACAAATGTTGCGAGAGTGGAAGATCTTGTCCGTGAAATTCATGAATATTTTTCACGTAGTCCAAAAATATTTTTAGATTTTCAATAGTTTGCACTAGGAGTTACTGAAGGTAAAAAATTGTTGAAAGATGTGGATACTAGGTGGATCTCGATGTATCTACCAGTATTAAGAGTTTTCAAAGAATATCAATCCTTGATAGGTTTATGTATGCAAATCGTAGGGTGGTTGATAAGGCTAAAGATTTACTTTTTTGAATGAGTGACTTTGAAACTCTTCTCACATTGTGTGGAATTATTCCAATGTTGGAAAAAATAAATACTTTGATCAAAATTGCACAAGAAAGATAGATTTATATTGTGGATTTCATTAGGGCAAGAATACAAATTTGAATGCATATTGATATGATGTATGCATCTGGTCAAAATTTTATGTATCCCTTGTTTGAGAGTTGGAGAGAATTAACAAATGTGAATGGTCCTCAGAGCTTTTTGAAGTTCAAAATAAATGATCATCAGTGTATTAATGTCTGTGGAAATGAAATACCTTTATATTATTATGGTGTGCGACTGAATATAGCTACAAATGAAGTTGAGCAAATGCCCATAACCTTCAATAGATTTCATGTAGTTGTAGACGATACAAAACTTAAACTAAAACAAATAGCATAATTATTGACAAAAGAAATAAGAGACCATTTTCAAAAGAGATGAATTACTAGAGGTTATGGGTGTGGTAAATCTGATGTTTTGGGATCCTTGTAATGAATACCAGATTATAAATTCTTTGTTTCTCAAATACATGGGAAGCCTTGCTGGCCATTTTAGTAAAAGTGTTGTAGTCAATGACATTGAAATCAATGGCATTCTCAACAGAGATCTTTTGAAAAAACAATCAAACTGTTTTGTAACAACAATGTCTACTCAAGTTTCACAACTCTCTAACCGTCATGAAGTAGGTTCTATTTCATGTTTGTGGATAATATTACAACCAAGTACTGTCTTACAACATACTATGAGTGAATATTTTCATTTATAAGAATTATGTCAAGTGATGATTTTGGGATCCATGGAAGATGAAAGGGTGTTCAATGCACTATCATATATAAAATCTAAATTTTGAAATAGGTTGGACAAAAATTTGGAGAATTGTTTGAGAGTATATGTGTCGGCCTATGAGGTGGAGGAGCTTCCTTACGAAAGAGCATTGTCACATTGGAATTCTTTGGCAAATAAAAGAGGTGTAACAAATATTGATAATGATGAGGATGATGGTAACACTGGTCAAATTGTGACGACATAAATTTTAGGAATGAGTGCAGAACATTTTGTACAATCTGAAAAGAGTTTATTCCATCTTCCAGCATTATGATACAAGGATGCATTCATTTGATTTTATTTCACATATTATCATTTGATTTTATTTCACATATTAGAATGAGAGGATGCTATCATTTGATTTTATTTCACATATCAGAATGAAATGATGTTTTTATTTGATTTAATTTGAGTTCACATGTTATTATTTGATTTGATTTCACATATAAGAATGAAAGGATGCTATCATTTGATTTGATTTGACATATCAGAATGAAAGGATGCTATCATTTGTTTTGATTTCACATATTATAATGAAAGGATATTTTTATTTGATTTGATTTTGAGTTCACATATTATTATTTGATTTGATTTCACATATTATCATTTGATTTGATTTCACATATCAGAATGAAAGGATGCCATTGGATACTCTATATAGCATAGTCCTTTGATTTAATTATGTATTATTTGATTACACATGTGTTACACATATTATTTTATTACACATGATTTATTTATTGGATTATAGATATGTGTTACTGTATATTTTGATTTAATTATGTATTATTATTTTTTTTGGTAAATAAAAGTCTTCATTAATTACCGGGTTTTACAGGTTAACCCAAAACCTATTACAATATCCAGCCTTCTACTGAGATTGTAGATCCTAGTCATGCTTGAAACTTTCTTACTAGAAATTGTGTTGAATCCCCTACAACACCCTACTAACAAGGCACACCCATACCTAAACATAAATGTAAATATTACTTACATTGACAGGAAATTGAAGTTTGGAACTTTGCACTTGTGAAACCTATTTCTTGCCCATTTCCTATTCTCTGTCGAAATCTTCCAAGGCTTACACCCTGTTACCTTCATTTCCAATTTGGTATGATTTAGAGGGAAACCCCATAGTTATTACCAACTCCATGGGGAAAGAACACCCATTCATATTTCTCCTTAATGGGTAGGTTTCTTTTCATGACTAATAATGTTTTCCACTTCACGTGGCACACCTTGTGTCCATGTCACCAAACTACCAACATCAACACCTATGTTGGCTAATTTTTCAACTGACCTGTTGGCCTCATGGTACACATGACGAGCCCTCCTGTTCTGTCTTGCCACAAAAAGGATCCTCACTTCATGGATGACTCCCTCGATTCTCCATGGAGGTTTTTTTACCATTGGTTAACAGGTTGATGATGTTCATAGAATCACATTCAATCATCAAGTTACCTTGAGTTGCTTGGGCTACTTGCAACCCTCTCCAAAGGGATCTAGCTTCTGCTTTGTTATTAGTTCTGATTCCCAATGGTTCAACGAAGGCCTTGAACAGATTTCCTTGATGATCCTTGATTATTCCTCCATCTCTAGCTCTTCCCGGGTTCTCCTTCACTGCACCATAAAAATTTAGTTTAAACCAACCCTGGGGGGTGGCTCCCAAGAAATCCTATTTTTGGGATTGGGCAAAGGAATGGAAGGTTTGTCCTCAATACCTAAGGCCTAAGCTAATTGTTTTTCTTGGGGAGGAATTGAGTGGTTCTCATCCACTAAGGTGCTAAGGTTTTCTTTCGCAAAGACAACAATATTTTTGAGGATGGTTTTTGGGTTGTGAATGGTATCCTTAAAGGTTCTATGGTTCCATTCTAGCCAAATTTGCTAGAGAAAATGATGCCAATAGATTTTCCATAGGTACTTAAGTTTTAGGCTAACAAAGGGTTAAGGCCATTGATGGAACACTTTGGATATAAGAGCAGACTTAACCCACGAGATCCTAAAGGCTTGGAAAAGTTCATCCAAGATGGACTCCACTACCAAACACTCCAGAAATAAGTGTTGGGTTGTCTCCCACCCTGCCCTGCACATGTAGCAACGGTTAGCAATAACCATACCTTTGGATAACATATTGGACATAGTGAGGATTTTTCCTTGAATCACCAGCCATGAAAAAAAGGATATTTTAGGAATTAAGCCTTTGATCCAAACCAAACTCGGTTGAAATTGTTGACTTTCCACATTGAGAAGCAAATTATAGGTAGACTTAACTGTGAAGTTGCCACTTTCAGTATCAGCCCAAACAATGTGATCTTCATCCTCTATAGAGGGAATAATTTGTTGAGTTAAAATGTTATAAAGCTCTTCAGACTTCGCTTCAAAACCCTGTACTCTGATGTGTTTCCACCTGTTGATATTTATATCCTGCCACATATAATTTGCAACCTTCTTCCAAATATGCTGCTCCATATGCTCTTGAATCCTAGCCAAATGAAGATTCTGGGATAACTCCTCAACTCTCACCCACCGATCCTTCCAAAAGTCTATTTTTTACCCATTTCCTAGAATCCATCTAAGACCTTTCTTGACAAGATCCCTGCTCATGAGGATTACCTTCCAAAAAGCAGACCCCCTTCTTGCTAAGTTGTCATTAAGGAAGTTCACACCTTGGAGGTATTTCCTCCTAAATATGGCAGTCCATTCATTATCAACCTTAGTCAATAACCGCCATGCTTGTTTGGCTAACAGAGTTGTATTGAGATGAGCAACTCTCCTCAATCCTAACCCCCATCATATTTAGGTTTGCAAACCTTATTCCAACCTACTAAATGGATCCTTTTATTATCCTTAGTCCCTGACCAAAGAATTTTTTTTGAAGCTGATCAATTTTGTGATACACCTTGCTGGGAGCTCTAAAGACTGATAGGAAGTAAATGGGTATACTTTGAAGTGAAGCCATAGTTAAAACTGCTTTGCCTTCTTGAGATAACAAATGTCCTTTCCAACCTGCTAGCTTTTTTTGGATCCTCTCCAGAACTATGTTCCACATTGATCCTTTAGGTTTCCCCGTAAATAGAGGAAGACCTAAATAGGAGGTAGGAAGGGATGCAATCTGACATTCCATGATCCTTGCTATGTTGTTTTGCCTAGGAATGGGGGTATTGATGAAATAAAGTTTTCTCTTATCAAAATTCACTTTCTATCCAACCACTTATTCATACATTATGAGAATATTTTTAATCCTTCTTGCCTCAACCATAGAAGCCAAAGTCAGTAGCAATGTATCATCAACAAATTACTGATGTGTCATCGGGGTAGTTAGCGATGTGGCCTTGATACCTGATATGAGTCCAGCTACCACTGCTGCCTTAATGGTTCTTCCCAAGGCCTCAGCTACAATGATGAACAACATAGGACTTATGGGATCTCCTTGTATTAGACCACATTTTCTTTGAAAAAAACCTGTAGTAGACCCATTAACCAAAACTAAAAAATAAGGCTTAGAAATACACTCTATTATTAACTTGAACCATTTCATGTTGAAGCTAAACTTTAATAAAACTGCCTCTAGGAATTCCCAATTTATCCTATCATAAGCTTTGTTCATGTCTAACTTTAAAGCCATGACTATTTTTTTGGTCTGAGTGGCTGTATGAAGAGCCTCATGAATAGTAATAACTCCATCTAAGATTGATCTTCCTTGTATAGAACTTCCTTGACTTGGATCAATGATAACCGGTAGAACTTTCTTCAAACGGTTGGCTAAAAATTTGGATAGAATTTTATAGGATATATTACACAGGCTAACCAGCCTAAAGTCAGCCATAGTCTTGGGGCTGGGGCCTTTAGGGATCAAAGCAATGAAATTTGAATTGAAACCCCTTGGAATATGATTTGAACTTTGGAAATCCTTGATTTCAGCAATAACTTCTGCTCCAACAATATCCCAACAAACTTGGAAAAACAGCGGTGAAAACCCATCTGGCCCAGGAGCTTTGTCAGGATCCATGTTAAACAAAGCCTCCTTGATCTCTTCGTCTAAATCAAGAAGAGAGACTTCAGTCATGCATGTCTTTATTTTAGAGACCTCATTCAAGGATACTCTAAATCATGGAATAATACTTTCTCTCAAAATATGACAATCAACTCAAGTGGCGTCCTCGCATGCACATTCAAACAAAGAGACCCTAGGTCTATAAATTGGTGAGTCTTCTCACCCAAAATGAGATACATAGAGGAGCTTTTGGAGCAACGAAGTGCTGCTAAAATATATCCTCACCCATTGTTTGTGCTTTCACATCCTTGATCTCTCTTTTGGAGGGAGGTTATTGGGTGATTATTGGAGGCGCATTCTAGACCCAAACCCGAACATTTGGCCACAATATTCCACAAAATTTGTCGACAACACCCCATAAGAACATTTTATATTCCACAAAATTATCTAAAATATAATATATATAATAATGGAAGAAAATAGAGGTCTAATGCCTATGTGATTTTTCAATTCCTTGCAAGAACTATGAAACTTAAAACAAAAATTAAAAGGAAATGTATTTATATTTCTAAGCAAGGGTGTAAGAGAGAATTCATAGACATAATTTTTAGCCTATATGCAATATGATTTAATGCCTGATGTATATGCTTAAAATAAAATAAGTTTAAAATATTAATAGATCATAATATTAGTTATTTAATTGTTATGTTGCTTTAATGAACTAGATAGAGGACCACATATAACAAAGAGCAAACTATATATATTTAAAATTGATCCGATTAAATGAGTCAATTTTGATCTCCATAGATTTTGGTTTTGAGAATTTTTCCATCCTTACCAAATTCACGATCCTCCTAGACCAACCATAAATTTGTGTAGCCTATTTAGGCACCATCATCGGCTAAAGTGATCTTCAATAATCATATTTTGTGAATTCATGGTCGGTCCTAATCGATCATAAAATCAATATTTTTAAGGGTTTTCTATTTAAACCCTACCCTTTGGATGACCTTGCCTTTTCCACACCCTAACCTTAGTTTTAACCTAATATTTTCTCCCATATTACCCTAGAAATCCTTATAAATAGAGGCATTGAGCTCACTTTTGGGTAACAAGATAACAAATGAATTTGTAACGAATAGATCAATTTTTTATAGAGATTAATTGATTTTTGATAGATCATGGTCACTTGCTCTTTGCTTCTTAAGTGTGCTTCACTATATTAAAATTCTTTAGGAGGGATAGTTAGTCTCATATTAGGGTATCATTCTCCTACTAGTTGTTGCCTCTTTTTCTCTTTCTCTTTTGTCTTCCTACTCTATTTTATTATTTATAATTTTATCTTATTTTTTTTAGTCTTCTAGCTCTATATTTTTCCATTAAAATTTTGTGTATAGTTGTAGATCATCCTTAGTTTCTTTCTACTTCCTTTTGTCTCAATTTTTGCTTTTATTTTGAATTCATGGTCCTTTATTACAAGACAGATATTTAGCAGAAGTCTTCTCCAACATTTTATTATTCCTTTTTGCCCTCCCCATAGTCAATGTAATTTTGGTACTTCTGTGTAAGGACCACAAAATTGGACCAATAGACTTGGGGGCAAGTTATCCTCTATTTTCTACCCCCTACCAATTTGTTTGTGCTTTCTTATTTGTAGTATGAATTCATGGTCCATACTTAGGGACCATGAAGTTGATCTATTACCTTTATTTTCATTTTTTGTAAACTCTTATTATTATTTTTTTTAATCTAACATATTTTTGGACTTCACATATATCCCTTACTAAGTATGAATTCAATTCTACTAACAAATTTCAAACATTTTATGTTTGAGTTCAATTATCTAAATGACTAAGGGGGCTTGACTATCTCACCTATGAGCCTAATCTCCACAACAGCCTAAGCAGGCCCCCAAAAAAATGACATCAAATTTTGAGTTTCCTATTTTTGTAGGTGTTTGCTCGAATTTGTGATTGTTATTTCTAGAACCCAAAATTAGATTTGTGGTTGCTTTCTATAGTGTATGAAATTGGTGCAAGATTTAGAATCAATTTGGATCTACAAGTTGTAAGAATTGGGACAACCACCAAAATAGATAAGTGTTATTGGTAGATCTTTTAGACATTTGTTTAAATTTTATTTTCTATTTGTTTTTGTATTTCTGTTTTCTTTGTCTTATATTAGTACATCAAAAAAAATAAAAGTTTAAAAAGTACCCTAGTTTCATTTCATTTATTAGGCATTAAATATTAAATAAATTAGCAAGTTCATTTTTTTTATTTCCCCTCATTTCTACCTAGGCATTTGAAATCAAAATTGTATATAGTTACACATTATGCTATTTATTTATGCATCTTCCTTACATATTCTTAAATAGAAAATATTTACTTTACATATTCTAGGATTAGTTGTCATATAATAAAAGAATCATTTTAGGATAGCTCTTGTATTTTGCATATTTGGCCTCTTGTATTTTTAAAGCATTTTTTATTAGTTATCATAATTTGGAAACTAAACTTACATCATTGTTCAATTCACACATCAAACCCCACATATACTTGGAGTAAGTCTTAAAAATACTCTTGGCGAACCCCTTTAAAACCTACATCACACCAAGTTAAGGTGAGGATAAGCCACGTGGGTATTTCAACCCCTATAGATCTGTTGAGATATTCGTAAGAAACTCCTCATATTTTGGTGAACCCAATATGAACACCTCCTTATAGGCCATTTGAAACCCTTCATTCAATTTTTTATTTTAAACTTAAATAAAACCACTTAGTTTATTTGAATAGATTAGATCATTAATTTAAAAATTTAACAATTTTTTCCTTTCATAGTCAATGGTAGATAGTTTTTGAACTATCTTACCTTTAACCATGACACCTACTATTTGAAGTAAGAGAAGGATCTTGGACCCGAGTGAGTATCCCTTATGGGTTGACAATGATCATATTGATAGGAAAAATCCTAACATTGAGGATGATATGTCAAACAATGATAATTATGATCCTATAGAAGGACCTCATGGCCAAAATACTTTTAAATCCCATGATCCTATTATGAATTTTGTTAATAAAAATAATTAAATCATGTCTAAACTTTTAGAAAATGATATCCACTTCAAATAAGTTGGACCACCCAATCAAAACAAGTTTCTCATCCTAGTTCTCTACGCCTTCATAATGCTCATCATAATCCTTTATTTCAACAATATCCTTAGAATCACAATATCAATCCATTCTGTAATCTGACTTGTGCTACAACAACCAAAACCAATGTTGGAGGAATCTCGCAACCACCTCCAACTAATAATTTTCCTACTAATAATAATCAATTTCTTTCAAACCCTTGTAATAAAAAAATTTCTTCTGTTAATCCAAATGTTTCTCTTCCACATAATGTCAAAAATTATTCTTCTCTTCCATCAAATACTCATTATATTCCTCCACAAGATACTACTCAACATCATAACCCTTATCACAATAGTTTAAATATTTCAAACATGAATTGAGCCCCATTTCAACAACTTATGATAAACAAATGTAACTCATATTTAGGAAATTTTTGAGATAATATATCAACCACACAACTATTAGCATTACATAATAATAATCTAGAGATTCAAAATCTAAGCTTTTTAGTGAAACAACTAGCTCAAAGAATGGAAACAATTAAAGTACCTAGTTTCACTTATTCCTATAGAGAAATGTGTAATTTACCTTTAGACCCTGTAGTGGCATGTAGGCCATACCCTAAGAATGTTTTTGCACCCATACTACCAATTTATAAGGGTATTTAATACCCAATCAAACACAAAAATATTTAGAAAAACTTGCCACGACATCGCTTATGATGCCATGCTATTGTTGAAAACCTTCCCTAATAGTATTGGAGGATTAACTTTAAAGTGGTTCTATTAAAGTACCTTAACACTGTCTTAGAAACTTTAAGGAAACCATCAAAAAAATTTCCCACCACTTTGGTGCATATATGGATAAAATAATAAGTCTCCAATACCACTACCTTCTTAAACAAACCAAAGATGAGATATTTTAAGATTTTTTATCTCTGTGGAGAGAACTAATAAAAATATTACAATATACCCTACCTTAGGAATATGTTGGAGATATTCATCAATAATTTACAATAACAACTCTCCTATGAGTTAGAAACCAGAACCATAACATCTTCTGATCAAGCAATATATTTAGAAAGAAGAGTAGAAAATTTTCTTATAAGAAAATAATAACTAAAACCTATGAAAGAAGATCAAAGAACAACAAAACCATAATATACAAATAATAATTTGGTATATTATGGACTCACTGACAACAAACAAACCAACAATGTCAACACCATGAGTACCCTATAGAATTTAGTCCTCAATCGGCCACAAAAATCTCCACCAAGGAATTTCACAAAACTCAACCATTCTTAAACAACTCTGATATGCCAAGATGATTGAGTTATCCAAATTGGATAACTAGACACAACAACTAATTGGTATAACCCCAATAAACATTGTCATTATCATAAAGCAGATGGACACCTCACCAACCATTTTAAAAGACTTATATATATAGTTCAATATTTTATAGATGAGGATCTCCTCGTTTTAGGTGATTCCCAATCTACTTCATCCACTAACCAATACATGGGGATATTCTAAAAAACATTTTCCTAATCATGAACAATAGACAACCAATCAAGTTTCCTATCATGTTGTACCACCCCCCTATGACCACATGGTTGGCATGATAGTAGTTACCACTAGAAAAAAATCCCAATAATATCAAACAAAAGAAAACCCAACTTTAAATCAACCTTCTACACCACAATTTATCTTGAGGGAAAAACACAAATACCAAAAAACCACCACTAGTTCTAAAACCTCAACCAAAACCCTTTTTTGATCTCAAAAAACAACTTGCAAATACACCAACCAAAATTTCTCTTCTAGAACTTCTTCAAACTTCTTCTATCCATGGATAAGCCTTGATCAAAATTTTAAACCAATATTCTATCCCTCAAGATCTTCCACCCATTAGCATTTCTAATATTGTTGGTACTCTTGGGGTTAATCATATCACATCCTACAAAGATGATATTCCTCTTACAACTTTACAAGGGGATTATTCCATTTATATTACAAGTTACATTGGTATCAAGAGAATCTTGGTTGACAATGGTTCATCCCTTAACATATGTGGTTTTCAATTCATACAAAAACTTGGAGTAGGGGAGGATGATATTAAAAAAATTTATATCATCATTAAATATTTCCACAATGAAGTCCAAGAGTCCTATTGAATTATCTCCATTCCTCTTAAGGTAGGACCCAAAATTATTGACACTCTCTTCTATGTAGTATATTGTTCAACTTTTTTTAATGTTCTTCTCAGATGCCTTGGACTCATGCCGTGAGGGCTATCCCCTCAAATATTCATATATATCTTAAATATGATTTTAAAAATTAACTTGTAACCATTTGGAGTGACCCTCATCCATTCCAATATTGTTCGATGGTTTATAAATCCTAAGCTAAGTTAGATTTTTGTCCTACAATTTCTCTTAATGAATTTGCTCTTTCTTCTTCTTCTTCTTTATTTCCTCCTAAAATCATAAAGAAGCTAAAAATATTAGAATTAATGAATAGCCTTAAATCACCTCTTCTTCTAAGGATAAAATTAATCAATTAATTCAAAATCCTCTTATAGACATAGCCACACCACCACCTTCACCACAAAATTTTGGTTTAACCCATAAGAAGGGTGAAGTAGTACATATAGACATGTGTAACTTTACTTACATGGGATCTACTGATGAAGAAAACATTAGTGTTAGTAACCCCTTACCCATAAAAAATCATTTGCAACTTGTTACCTCTCTATATATTATCAATTTCCAAAGCAAATCCTAACTAATATGGGATATCAAGGTAAAGGTTTGGGCCCTCAAAAACAAGGAATCAAATAACATTTAGTAGTTAATATTTGGCCTATGAGATAGTCTACATTCCACAAAAATTATCAAGTCATAACGTTGGCAAAAATTATAGATCATCATGGTTTGGAATGGAGTGATCAAGATGAGGAACCAACTTTGTCATCCGCTATTTTGTTTTGTAATGTTATCACCCTTGTTCACCTTGAGTTAATAGTGATTCCAAGAGAACATGCTAAAGGATATACCCTTTGTGACATGGCTCATAAATATACCCTTTGTGACATGGCTCATAAATATATACTCTATAATAACTTCTTCTTTTATGGGTCAGTCCCTTGTGTCACCCATGTTGAGTCTTCTAATTCTCAAAAGAATCAAATTCCTGTCTCTTTAACACCTTGAGTATTTAGGAGTAATTCCATCTCCTCTTCATTATGAGGATGATTCCCATATCCTAATTGAAGAAACCATAAACATTAACATTGGAACTTCAAAAAATTCTAAACTCCTTAAATTAGGGAAAGCCCTCTATATGTAAGAGCAAGATTAGTTGACCAATATATTGAAATAATTTCAAGATATCTTTGTTTGGTCATGTGCTGGCATTCTTGGGCTTCATCCTTCTTTATTTATGCACCATTTAGTATTCCAACCTATTGTTAATCTTGTAAAGTAAAAATTTAGAAGGATGCACCTTTATATTACCATGTTAGTAATATAATATCTTCAAAATCTTCTTGATGTTGATTTCATCAAAGCAATCAACTATTCTGACTAGATATCAAATACTATTCCTATCACTAAGAAAGAAGGCACAATCAAAATATGTATCAAATTTCAAGAAATCAACTTAGCTTATACCGAATATGATTTTTCCTTACCCAACATAGACATGATTGTAGATTTCACCATCATATGTGGAATGTTATATTTGATGGATGATATATTTGATTCAACTAGATTAAAATTTCTCCTAAAGACCAAGAAAAAAACTACTTTCATCACTCCATGGGGTACCTTCTACTATCAAGTTATACCTTTTGAATTAAATAATGCATGTTCCAATTATCAAAGGGCCATAATTTATATTTATCATGACTTAATATAGGACATTGTAGAAGACTATATGGATGATCTTCTTGGTTGTTCCATTCATCAAGAAAATCATGCACAAGATCTAAGATGTATCTTTGAATAATTGAGAGAATACAAGGTTCACCTTAATCCTTCTAAATGTATCTTTGGAGTCACATAAGGTAAATTTTTAGGTTTCATTATGTCTAGGAAATGCATACAAGTAGATCCAACCAAGATTTTAGCTATTACTAATATGCCTCCTCTGTGCAACCTTAATGAGTTGCATAGTTTGCAAGTGAAGGTTCAAACCATTAGACATTTCATATCCTAGCTAGTTCATAAGTGTCAACCTTTCCTCACTATTATCCATAAGAATATGGAGTATAAGTGGGATGATGAGTGCCAAAGAGATTTTTATGAACATAAAATATATCTCACTTCCCTACCTATCCTTATCCAACCTAACCTAGATAAGCATTTATTAATCTACATAGTAACCACAACCTAATATATAGGGGCTATGTTGGCTCAACGTGATGATAAAAATAAAGAAAAAAAAAATATTATATTAGTAAAACCCTTGTTATTTACAAAACCCAATAAAACCTTTTAGAAAATATTTGCCTCACTGTGGTGTTTTCATATCAAGGTGACATTACATGCTTATCCATAAGAGTTTAGTAGTTTTAAGGTTTTATCCCCTTCACTACTTAATGGCAAAGACTCACATTTTAGGTCAAGCTACCATGTGGGTACTTACCCTTATTCAAAAGGCTATAAAAGATTAGGTGATCATTGAATAGTTAGTTGTAGCCCCTTTAGAGTCTACCCATCCCTTAGTAATAGAATTTCCTAATGAGTGCTTTAACCTTGCAATAGAGGAGCAAGTTTATTGGACATTTTTTTATGGAGCCCATTTCTTAAAGGGTGTAGGGGAATCATTCTACTCACCCCACAAAAGTAATTAATCCATGTTTCCTTTAAGTTGCACTTATCCTACACTAATAACACTATAAAGTATGAAGCCTTCATATTAGATCTTAGGGTTTCTTTAACCTAGAAATCCAAGAGCCTTTTTATCTTTGGCAACTCTCAACTTGTAGTCAATCAACTCAATGACGTTTATCATACTAAAGATAAAAATTTGAATCCATACTAGGAAATTGTTGCCAATATTATGTCAACATTTGAGAATATCACCATAGAGTCTATTCATAGATCCTATAACTACCATACAGATGCAATGGACATAGCTACATACTTTATCCCTTTGTAGTTATAGGATGATCAAGCTACAATTATCATCTAACAACTCTGAGAGACCATAACCCTTAGTTCTAGCTAACTTGCCTTAGATATCTTGAAAATCAGAGCCTCTTGTTTTGAACCTTGGTACAAGGATATATTTAATTTCTTAAAATATGGGACAATGCTTGGAGACTTAGATAAAAATAAGAAAAATCATTTATGTAAAATTAGCATGTTTATTTATGATAATCAATGATACTTTATATCAATGTTCTTTTGATGGCATCCTATTATGATGCCTCACATTTGATGAAGCGAGATGAGCCCTTTGTGAATCCCATGAAGGATCCTATGGATGTTATTTTAGTGGTAATGCAATTTCCAAAAAAAAACCTTTGAATAGGATATTATTGGTCCTCCATGGAGAAGGATGCATGTGATTATGTTTGACACTATGATAAGTGTCAATATCATGACAACCTTGTTCATGCACCTTCACAAAACCTTCAAGTCATTTCTTCCCCTTGGTCATTCTCCATATGGAGATTGGACATTATAGGGAATATAAATCCCACTTATTTTCATGATTATAATTTTATCATCACAATGACTAAGTACTTCACTAAGTGGGTAGAATTCATGTGTCTATCCATGGTCACTAGTATTTATGTCTCTAAGTTTATCCTTAACCATATTTTGTGCTAGTATGGGATCCTTTTTGTCATAATATCTAAAAATAAAACTTCTTTCAAGAACAAGGATGTCCATAATATTTGTGCTAAATACAATATTTAGCATAAATGGTTGACCCCCTATTACCCTCAAGGTAATGGTCAAGTCGAACCTCTAACAAATCCTTAGTTAAGATCCTTAAAAATTTGGTTAATAAGACAAATCGAGACTAGCATATTCAAATGTATGCTACCTTGTGGGCTTATCTTACCAATGTATGAACACCTATAGGTGCAACTCCTTATGTATTGGTCTATGGCACTAAGGCTATTTTCCCTTTTGAGTTAGAAATCCCATCCTTGCACATCTTGTTGCAAGATTCCTCTATCACCAATGAGTATCACCTTGCCCACTTAAACCAATTTGAGTTGTCAAATAAAAAGTTCATACATGCCTTAGAGCATATTTGATCTTATTAAAATAGGATCAAGTAAACTTACACTAAGAAATTTTGCAATCATTATTTTGAAGTAGGAAATATTATTTTCAAATAAAACTAAAATAACACCATTGCTTGAACTGATCTAAAGGGTAAATTTCATCCCAATTGGAGCCTATCATCTAGAAACCCTAGATGAAAAAGATCTCAAAGAACCCATGAATATAGTGCACTTCAAAAGGTATTATGCATTTTTTTTCTTTTCTTATTTTCTCTTCTAATATCATATTTTTCTCGCTTATTTGAGTATTCTTCTATTTTCCTCTATCTTTCTTCTTGATCATTTTATCCCACTTCTTCTACTTATTTTTTTCCAACTTGCATTTTTTTTTTTATCATACTCCATGAATTTTTATCATATTTTGCATGAATTGCTTGACATACTTCTCCTTTTGCACTTATGTTTGACATATAGCTTACTTTTCTTCTTGATCGTACTTGCATCTGAATTATTATTCATATTGATTCTTGTGGACTTCACAATGAGGCAATGATGACATCTAATTAGGATTACCTCATATGTATTGCACTTGCACTAGATCACTAACACTTAGAAAATCCCTAAACTTAGGGTATATATTTTTCTTACCCATCGGGATGCTATGATTACCTCTCTTGTATATATACATGGGTAATTTTGTGCTAGTGGGAAGTTTGTTTTTATGCATTTACATATAGCTACATCTATTGGCACAAACCATACTTATTAACTATTTCATATATCCTTTCATCTTGTAAGTTTAATATTTTATGTAAATTTTCCAAAGTCATGGGATATATATTATTTTTCTTTTTATATTTTTTCTTATACATATCTTGTATACTTATCCTTGAAAATTTAATCATCATATTTCTTATTTTTCTCCAAGTCAAGGGATATATTCTTCCATCCTCCTATTGCTTCTTATTTCTATTGTTACATCTACTTTATGATTTGTTACATCTACTTTATGATTGTACATATCTATCTTCTATCTCACACACACACACTTTTGCTTTGCTTAGTTGCTTATCCATTTGTGAGCACACACCCCTACTAGATATTAATCCACTTATGACTATTTTATAGCACACCCCCTATAGGGTATAACTCCACTTGTGATCATTTGTAAGCACACACCCCTATAGGATATCACTCCATTTTTTGACCATTTACAATCACACACCCTTACAGGGTATTGTTCCACTCTTGGTCATTTGTGAGAACACATCCTTACTGGGTATCACTCCACATTTGGTCACTAATGATAAAATACCCTTTTTAGGTATCACTCTACCTTTGGTCACTAGCGAGCACACACCCTTATCAATTATTTATCCACCCTTTGGTCACTTCCAAGTGCTCACCCTCATCAACTATTGCTCCATATTTTTCTTAGAAACATGTCATTTCAATCACACTGATATCTATCTATGCTAATATGGGTGACATGATATAAGAACCTATTTCCCCTCTATGACCTTATATAGACTTCCTCTTCTTATTTCATATCTTTATTATCTCTTTTTATCCTTTTTTTCCATCACTTTTCTTATCTAAATTTAAGCATCTAATTATTATACATAACTTAAAACCATAATTCATTCACAAAAACATGCATCTAAATCAATAATAATAATTAATAAAAATAAATAGTTAGATATTATATTTACAAAAATTATAGAGAGTGCATCTTATGTGTCGGTATGCCATAATAAAAAATTAGCACACTCAACCATCCTCTAGTATGGAAAGCATGCCACACTCAAAATTGACATATCATCCTACTTCTGCCCTAAGTCTATGAGCCAAACTCACTTACTACACCAATTGATGGTGGTCTTTATGGAGGAATGTTCATAGGCCATGAGATGGTTTATGTTTGGGACTAGGATCTACTCTACGGTCATTGTGAGGATGAAATAGGTACCCTTTAATCTCTCAAAATAATGTGATAATACATTATCAGATAGAAGGTATTCCTTTGTACTAATGCTTGTAGCTCCTCCCTAGACCTCTAGAGCTCCTCCTACAATAGTCCAAATAGCTTGGTCCTATTTTCCACTTAATATTATAGCCATCCCCTTTGAGAAATTATTTTTTCTCTCTTACTCTAGCCTTCCTAGCTCTCCTTTTAGGTGCTACAACTTGGTCCTTGTTGTGTCTCACTCTATTATCACCTAATATGACTTGGTGATGATATCATTGATGATTCTCCTTATACCCTCTAGCCTCTTCTCCCTATTTAAATGGAGCAATTCTAGATCCCTTAGTATTTGGTCTATCTCAATCCTCATCATCTCCCTCTCGATATCTAGATCATCCTAACCTATCATCTTATTGGGCCCCACCTTAGCAAACCTAGCAAAAAAATTTGAGGTCCCCTCTCCTCTTCCTATCCTATTGGATGTCAAGTGTAAGCAATCTATAGTAAACCAATCGCAAAGCATTCATTCAGGTCCCCCTTCTAGCGCCAATTCTATTAAGTGGAAATTTTTCCCAAATGCAAAATTACCATCATAGTTAGGGTATTAAAATGAAAACCCTCTCTTGCAAAAGAAATGTAATATTTCCCCAAGGTTCCTCTTAGCATAAATAATGATGTGCTTGAAAATACAAGTAAAATGTGTAAACCTATGTAAACTTAATGTTAAAATACCTCATTGATTGCAAGTAAACTGTTAACAAGGGGTGCTTATGAATATGATCAATGTCTTGATGGCCATAATGACCTCCATACTCACCTCTACTTATCATCGTCTTAGCTATCCTACCATATATTGTTTATGTTTTGTAGTCCATTGGATGGCCTCTCATAATTCTAGCTACATATCATCCTACTCCTGCCCTAAGTTTGTGAGCCAAACTCACTTCCTACACCAATTAGTGGTGGTTTCTATGGAGGCATGTTCGTAGGCCATGAGATGGTTTATGTTTGGGACTAGGATCTACTCTAGGATCATTGTGAGGATGAAAGAGGTACCCTTTAATATCTCAAAATAATGTGATAATATATTATCAGATAGAAGGTATCCCTTTGTACTAATTCTTGTAGCTCCTCCCTAGACCTCTAGAGATCCTCCTGCAATAGTCCAAATAGCTTGGTCCTATTTTCCACTTAATATTATGGCCATCCCCTTTGAGAAATTATTTTTTCTCTCTTACTCTAGCCTTCATAGCTCTCCTTTTAGGTGCTACAACTTGGTCCTTGTTGTGTGTCACTCTGTTATCACCTAATCTGACTTGGTGATGATATCATTGATGATGTACCTTATACCCTCTAGCCTCTTGTCCCTATTTAAATGGATCAGGTCTATCTCCCTTAGTATTTGGTCTATCTCAATCCTCATCATCTCCCTCTCGATATCTAGATCATCCTAACCTATCATCCTATTGGGCCCCACTTTAGCAAACCTAGAAAAAAAAATTGAGGTCCCCTCTCCTCTTCCTATCCTATTGGATGTCAAGTGTAAGCAATCTATAGTAAACCAATCACAAAGCATTCATTCAGGTCCTCCTTCTAGAGCCAATTTTGTTAAGTGGAAATTTTGCCCAAATGCAAAATTACCATCACAGTTAGGGTATTAAAATGAAAAACCTCTCTTGCAAAAGAAATGTAATATTTCCCAAAGGTTCCTCTTAGCATAAATAATGATGTGCTTGAAAATACAAGTTAAATGTGTAAACCTGTGCAAACTTAATGTTAAAATACCTCAATGATTGCAAGTAAACTGTTAACAAGAGGTGCTTATGAATATGATCAATGTCTTGATGGCCATCATGACCTCCATACTCACCTCTACTTATCATTGTCTTAGCTATCCTACCATATATTGTTTATGCTTTGTAGTCCATTGGGTGGCCTCTCATAATTCTAGCTACATGCCCCAATCCATAATTTGGTACCTCAAAATAGGTATTGTTGATGATATCCTCCTAGGCATGATGCTTTACCTCTTATAGCACGAGGATACCTAGACATCATCTACCCTTGAATTAATATATTATGGATCGTTGATGCCCTCATCCATAAATCTAGTAGCATTAGGGTTACCATCAACCAGGGTTATGCATAGTGGCAAATATTCATCACATGGACAAATATTAGGTTTTTCAAAATTGGAAATTGGTGAATATGAGGCCCCATTCGCTTAAAGTTTTTAGGACCAATTTGGTCTTAGGGTCAATTTGCCATAATATATATCCAAACATAGGCATATTTTTACTCATTGGAAATATCGTTTCAAGCCTGATCTAATGGTGGTATTTTTAGGAAGTTATAATATGATTTAATAGGTCAAAAGTGGCCCCAAATATGACCTTATATTTTAGGGCTTCAAATATCCAAAATTTTGGTGTGAAGATGCTCGATTTGATTTTATTAGAATTATTCATGATTCAACTTGATTTTGATTAGGATTCACCATTTTTTTACAAGTATATTTTGAGTCCAACCCCTTATGCATAACCCTACCATCAACTATTGATGGATCCCTCCTCACCTATTTGTACAAATATTCCTTCAAGTTTGGTATCTACTATTCAACGCAAAACTACCTCCACACTTGATAAAAATTGTGCATCTCTCACTTTTCCTAGTCTTTGATCACCCATTTGATTCTTTAGATCCTATACAACTTGAAGCCATCCTCTACCTACCTTGGGTTTTGATGCCATAGATGCTAGATAATATTGTTATCCTAAAGCTCATCAATCACCCTTTATCTTACTGGTAGTAATCCTACAAATATCCTTTGGACGTGCTCATAGTACCAATCCTACCTATATTTTGGTGTCCTCTCTAGGTTAGGCAATGGTCTTGGAAGCCTGTGTGATCTTTATACTACTATATGCTTCCAAAACTATACCTTGATAAGGGTAGTATAGATGATATTATAAACTCTCTTATACATGACATTGTATAACATCCTATAAATTCTATCTAACACATATGATACCCATGCAAACAAAACCTATTGGTCTCGCATGTTTGCCACTACTCTTTCCAAATCCCATGACATGTACCTCCTACTTGTGTGTCATACAAGAAGTCTCACCACCACCCTATAGAGTACATATATCAATGCATCAACCCCATAGTGCTTAGGCATTTCATCAATATGAAAACCACTCTATCAGATCTCATGAGGGTCCCCTAATAATCAAAGTAGCATTGTGTGGGATAGCTACACCCTGTACACTACCCTCCCTATGATTGATATCCTTAGGATAAGGATTATACATAAGGGATTGGACTCCAAATGTACTTATAAAATAATGGTGAATCCTAACCGAAATCAATGTGAATCCTAAGCAAATCAAATCAATCATATTCATGCCAAAATTTGGGGTATTTGAAGCCCTAAAAGTAAGATCATATTTGGGATAAATTTTTACCTATTAAATCACCTTATAAATTCATGAAAACACCACCATTAGATCAGGATTGAAAAGAGCTTTCCAACGAGTACAAATATACCTATTTTTGGATATATATTATGGTGAATTGACCCTAATAAAAATTGGTTGTAAAAATTTTAGGTGAATGGGCCGACGTCGAGGATCCTCATATTCACCAATTTCTAATTTTAGAAATCTTAATATTCACCCAATTTGTAAATATTCACCACTATGCATAATCCCGCTTAGGATCTTCTATACATCCTCTAATGTGATAGTCATATCCCTTGTTTGTAGCTAAAAATTCAGGGATTTTGGGTACCATATCTTGATCAAAATTATCATGAGTGCTTTGTTGCACTCCACCTAGGGTATCTCTACCAAGTGTAGCAGTCCCATAGTCTATAACCTACATGTCCCTCATTTTCAAATCTCTCAAATATGCTTCTAGTGTCCCCAATTGTCACTCTCTACTCTAGCACATCTAGTTGCAAAACCAAATTAAACAAATATTTCATCAGTATTCATATCATCAAAAATCAAAGCCAAATTAAAAATCAATTCATACATCTCAATTTCTATTCATATTTTTCTCTATCTCTAATTTTCTCAATTTCCTCTCTTTTTTCTCTCTTCCTCTCTTTCTTATTTTTGAATTCATACCCCATTCATAAGGGCCATAAATTCATGATCCATTTTTACAATCCATGAATTTGATGCACAATTCTAGTCATGATTTTGTAGTCCCCAATATATAAAATTGTGCCTTATACAATTTATGAGAGCACCCATGATTTTATGCCTACCCTCATTTCATAATAATTAAAAAAAAATCAATTTCTAGCCTAGATATATCTCTAATCCTAGCCTAGTAGGAAGGTTTATATGATTACCCATGCTCCTTATGTCATTGTTCCAACCTCACCCCTCATAATAATTGATTGATGGACTGGTCAAACCATCTTTTATTTTTCTCCTTGGGGCTCTCTTTCTCCTTCTTCACACGGTGAAAATAATTTTATTTTCACCCTCCCCTCATTTTTACCCTCCCTTTCTCTCTCCTCCTACTTTTATTTCCTTCCCCATTTTCTCTTTCATCCTTCTTCCTTTTCCATTTTGAGTTTCCTTAAGAATTTTTCCTTCCTTCTAAAACTCAAGGAGGTAACCCAACCTTGGGGGCATTAATGCCATCATTACCTCAAAAAGCATGCATAATTTCAAAGTGTTTGGAATTACACCATTTTTGCATTGTCCCTCTATCTAAAATTCCTAACCTTTTTAGTACTCTCCTATTTAAAGGTGTCTACAACTTTATTTGATGTATTTATTGCATCACAAATGTATCAAAGAGGGGGTAAATTGTAGACACTAAAAATTGACCTAGTTAAACGAGTCAAATTTTTCTTAGATATCTAGGAAGCCTCTCAAAATTGCCAAATTCAATTTTTGAGCTCCCCAACTTTTAATTTTGAGCATTTTCCATCCTTGCAAAATTCATGGTGCTCATAGACCAACTATAATTTATAGAGCCTATTTGGACACCATTTTCGATCAAAGTAACCTTCAATGGTTATATTTTGTGAAGTCACGATCAGTCTTGATCGATCATAAAATCATAATTTTTAGGGGTTTTCTCTTTAAACCCTACATTTTGGCGGACCTTGCCATTTCCAAACCCTAACCCTAGTTTTAACCTAATCCTTTCTCCTACATAATGCTAGAAATACCTATAAATAAAGTCTTTGAGCTTCCTTTTTGGTAACAATATAATAGATGAAAATGTAGTGAATATATAAATTATTGATAAAGAGATAAATTGGTTTTTTATAGATCATGCTCACTTGCTCTTTGCTTCTTAAGTCGACTTCAACATCTCAAAATACTATAGGATGGAAAACTAGGTTCATCTTAAGGGACCATTCCCCTACTGGTTATTGCCTCTCTTTCATTTTCTCTTTTTTCTTCCTACTCAATTTTCTTATTTATAATTTTAGCTTATTTTGTTTATTATTCTAGCTCTAGCTTTGTCCAATAGAAGTCTATGTATAACTATGGATCATTCTTAGTTTATTTTTTATTCCTTTTGTCTAAATTTACTTTTTTCATGAATTTTAGGTCATTTCTTATAGGGCATGAATTATACATAAGTCTTCTCTAGCATTTTCTTATTCATTTTTTCCCTCCCCACAATCAACACAATTTCGTGACCTCTATGTAAGGACCACAAAATTGGCCCTGTCAACTTGGGGATAAGTTTTCCTCTCTTTTGTGCTCCCTTTTAATTTTTTTATTTCTTATTTACAACATGAATTTGTGGTCCATAATCAGGGACCATAAAGTTGATCAGTTATCTTTGTTTTTATTTTTACAAACCCTTCTTTTCTATTTTCTATCTTGCATATTTTTTGACTTCATGCATATCCCTTACTAAGCACGAATTTAGTTTTGCTATCAAAGATCAATTATTTTATGTTTCCTTTTGGTAATCTAAAATACCAAGGGGGCTTGATTGCCTCACCTATGAGTCTAGTCTCCACAATAACCTAAACAAGCTCCTAAACACTAACATCAAATTTTGAGTTTCCCATTTTGCAAGTGTTTGCTCAAATTTGTGGTCACTATTTCCAAGGTGTGAAATAATATTTGTGGTTTCTTCCTATAGCGTGTGAAATTAGTGCAATATGTGGAATAAATTTAGATCTATAGGGCACAAGAATTGGGATAACCACTAGAAGATATAAGTGTTTTGGATAGATATTTTAGACATTTGTTTAAATTTTATTTTCTATTTGTTTTGTATTTTTGTTTTCTTTGGCTTCTATTAACACATCAAAATAAAAATTAAAAAAAATGACTAAAAGAACCCTAGTTTCACTTAATTTATTATGCATTAAATACTAAAAAAATAGTAAGTTCAATTTGTTTTATTTCCTTTCCTTTCTACTTAGGTATTTGAAATCAACATTGCATATAGTTACACATTAGGCTAGTTTGTTTGTGCATCTTCCTTGTCTCCTTTGCTTAAAGAGAAAAAAATACTTTCTATATTTATGGGAACCTCCTCACACAAACAATCAATAATATAAGTGATTCTAAAGGGAAAAAGTGGAACAAAAGTACGTAGATCTCTATTGAAGATAAAATTTCCACCTGAATATATATTTATCACTTGTGATAGGTTTGCTACCTACAGATAAGTTTACCTCTAGTAATAGGTTCATTGTCTAACAACCTACAAACTTGCAAAAAAAAAAGGAAAAACAATAGGGGTGTTAGTTTTATGCAACCTACTTTATGTTTAAGAAGTTGTTAGACTTCCTTATTCTACAATCAAACCTCTTGTTCCTATTTAAAAAATCAATTTTGAACCTATGGACTAATATTATTCACATTAAACTAAAATATAACTATTGCAAAACCAAATTGAACTAATTGATAAGGTGATAATATGTCTTTAGGATTGACTAAGAGTTGTTATGATTCTAAAATTGATAAAATCATTGAATGAGAAAGGTTTGTAGTCTGTTGGGTGAGTTTACCACTTGCAAGATAGGTTCATAGTCTATAGAACCTATGACCTATGAATTTGATTCTAGGTATGAAACAAAGTATTTCTTAGGATGAAAAAAATTTTGATTGAATAAAAAAATATTAAAGAATTAGAAAATCCTTAAAAAATCAAAGAGATTATTCTAGGTGAATTCATAGTCATATAGTCTAGTTAGTTGTGAATTCATGGTATGTACTTATAGATGTGAAAACAAGGTAGAATCTACTAGGTGTTTGACCAAGATAGTGAATAGGATATTTCCAACTAATGTCTAAAAACCATGCAATATGATGAGTGTGCTACAAATAATTGGATATGGAAATTAAGATCTTATAAAAAGAGGTTATATGAAAATGTATAATGCTATAAGTTAGAGTAAAAGGGTCTAATAAATACTGAAAAGACCCCTATGTAAAAAAAAAAACATGATGAGGGATCTCCTTTTCATCATGAAAATATGCTTCTACATATAATATTTTAAGATATGGAAGAGCAAAAAGGCACTTTTCAAAAAGGAACCCAAAAGGGTTTTGAAACTTATAGAATGAAAATGTTAGAGATTAATTACAAAATTACTCAATATGCTTATGTTAAATGTTCTTGTGTTATGTCAATTGCCTAATAAATGCTTCAAAAGTACCTGTTGATGATCCTAATTTCGTGAAATAAGTAGTTCTAAGGTATCTACTCTTCAACATGGAGGGAGCTATGCAATTTTTAAAAATAATATTTTGGGGTCTCAAAGGGGTTATATTAAGTAGCAAGGGGAAAAAGGAAATTCATTTTTACCATGCAAACTAGAGGATAGGAGTTCCAAGTTGATTTTTTTCATGACTCGGCAATAATGACCAAAACATCACATGGACATGATTTGAGAGACAATAGGTCATTAGAGATTGCCTCTATAGGTATGTGTAAAAAAATTGGTCATTTTTCATCATTTTCTTATCCAAAATTTGATAATATTTATTAGACTATGATTTCATGTTTAAGTTATAAAATTTTTAGTGATGAATTTGCAAGTAGGTAAAAAATTCATTAGTTTTAAAAAAATTTCACTAGGAAATAAACATGTCTAGAGGTAGAAAACTTATTAGGTAATGAAATTTTCAATTGCTAGTGAACTTGTTAGGCAAAAAATTCATCAATGGATGGAAAATTTGCTAGAAACCCATGAAATTAAATTTTATCGAGTTAGGATAGGCTAACATATGTTTTTAGATGCAAGCGAGCATTTTGGATCATAGACGACAACGATCACACACTCTTGCGACCATTTTAGGCAAGATGACCCTATTTGCTTAAGTCACTTTAGATACTATCATACTAGAATATTTGGAAGCAATTCCCAAGATTGAGTTTAAACATTCCCTCCTCACAACACTAGCTAAGATGTGGTATTCCAAGTATGGCATATTTTTCCTACTAACACGTGAGATGACTATCACCCTAGAGGACATATGGAGGATTTTGAGGATACCTATTTGAGGTGTCCCTATAAGGATTAGTCTAGATTAGAGATCAACTCTCTAGATATACTATGGACATCCTAGATAGCAATTGATGTACATGGATTACATATTAGTAGGACATTTGCTAGTGGTTGGATTGATAGGTTAACAACTTTATTGAGTTCCATCATATTTAGCTTATTATTGGGACATTTGAGTGGTTTTCTTCTATCATGGGGCTAGTGTAGAGTGATCATAGGGATGATGAATAAACATGTTAGATATTCCTAGGATCCTTTTACTTGGCTTATATTTACATTAGGTTATTTATAGATATGAAAAGAGCCTAATTTGTTGTACTCTCCTTCAAATTTGGTTTTGGGATAACATTGATATCTAGTTCACATTTGGATTACCTAGTCAAGTTGCAGGTACAAATGGCCCTAATAGCCTATAGGTGGACCCAATATTTTGAGACTTATCATCAACCCTTGATGTTATTATTGATGGTATCTAGGTATACCATGGATGATTTGTATCATGACCAAATTATATGGAGTTCATGGAAATAGAATCTATGATGGATTGAGATTGGTTTTGAGTTATTCTATGTTTTATGAATCTAATAGATTTTTGCCCCTAGTTATAGTAGAGAGGCATGTAGGCTAAACCATGTTTTGAGGTAGTTTTGTCTTTGATAGAGTATCACAGATATGGGTGAGTTTTGGTATAGATGAGCAGAGTGAGATGATGGATATGTGATGGATTGATCTAATCCTACTTAGTTTGTAGAGGAGTATGTTAATGACCCTCTAATAACATATATAAATTTAGATGATGTAGGAGTGACCATTATAGATAAGTAGTGGTATAGAGGTATGACCCCATAGATAAACAAATGGCTCCACCTAGACAAGGAAAACGACCATTCGTTAGGTGAACCTTCTAGGAAGAGAGAGAGGGATTTAAGAGTTCTTAATATTTCTCCATTGAGATTAATTTCCCCACCATATGGAAGTGACCCAACTTTAGGGTGAGCAATACTAGATAGTTTTATAAGTGATAGGGATTAAATATGTTTATTTTCATATGGATATATATTGCATTAAATACAAATATATTTATTTGCATTTTAAAATGGGCTATTTATAGCCAAATACAATATTGAAGAAGGAACCTTCTAGAAGACATCATATTAAATATAATTTTAGACACCTACTATTAAATATGAAGACTATTAGATATTACATTAATGGTGACCACATGGAATATTTAATCTCTATCATTCCTCCCCACCATAGAATAATTTGTATACAATGCATAAAAAAGAGAATAAAAATCATATACAAAGAAGAAGAAGGAACAAAATAGGATCAATAAAATAAGAAGGCTAAAGTGGTTGATGTAGATGCAGGAGATAGTTGAGGATCCAATCAACCAAATGCAAAATATGATGTGGAAGTAAACTGAGGTGATAAAAATCCAAAATATAACTCTAATGGTAAGAGTATCCATGTGATTATCGATTATCACATAAAGAAGTGCCATGGCCTTGTGAACATCTTTGAAATAACTCTACATGTAGGAATCATTGATACAAGAACTAGAAAAAAAACTATGAAATCCAATTCAATAAATTAGGATTAAGCTTGAGAAAATAAAACAAAATTCTTACCTCATGAAATAGGATGCACAAAACAAGAGTTCCACAATACTTGATTGATGTTAAAGGGGGACTAAAGGAGTGTTGGGTAGGACCAAAAATGCACTCCAAGATACAAAAATTGGGTTTATAGTAGTATCGACAACCTAAATTTTAGAGCATCATAGGTCAAAGTAGACCTTTACAAAACAAAAAAAAGCAATGTTTATATTGGATACATCTTGAAAAGATCTTTCTAATGACTATAAATAAGCCTATATTTGTATCTAAAGGGAGCCTCAATTTGGGTGAGAAACAAAAGGCTCTTTGGACAATAAAAGAGAAGGAGAATTTTCTTTTTACAATTTGAAAAAATAGAGAGTATTTTTGTAGAATATTCTATTAAATAAGCTTTTGTTTTAAAATTTAAAATTAACCTCCTACATTGGATCATGCACTTAATAAGATTAAAAAAAAAAAACATGATTAAAGAGCTTGGGAAACCACACCATGATAAATAAAGGTTTAAAAAGAAGAATGCAATGATTGAAATTATGAACACAACAATAGTCCCATAATTCAAATAATTTCCTGCACGTGATGAATGTTGTGATGGAGAAATTAAGAATCTAGTTGCATCACAATATTGAGGTACCAATCATCAATACAGTGTGCTAGATCAATGCACACAAATATTATGTGCATATTTGTTGTTGGTAATATAATGGCACCAGTGAGACACTAAAATAACATCATGAGTGATATCTATAATTGGATGTAATCTAATATCCTCTCATCCTCACATCATAAAAATAGGCTAAAGGTGGTCACAAAGTCAAATTTGATGACCAAACCTAATTTATGCTAGAGGTGGTGCATGGTTGGATGTTTTGTGAGAGTTAACTATGTGCAATTATTTCTCTCAATAAATGGGAAGATTACCTTTTTTTGAATGTAAAGAAAATGGAGTGATGACCATTGGAAAACCAAACAAAAACATGGTTATGTATGGTGCTATAGATAAAATCTTATAGGACCAAGTGTCTAGATTTGGAATTGATGCTAAGAAGTTGCATATGAAACACATAAGCTTGGGTAAGCTAATACATAAAAATTAGGGAAATAAATGGGCACATTATGTCTTCTAGTATATGTCTAGGGCATGCATAAATGGCTAAGGGATATGATAAAAAATTGCTTGACTAGGAGCAATTTGGAAGATAAGAAAGCCAAGATTTGAGGAAGTTGTTGTTGGATAGAATAGAAATAAAATAAATGTAATAAATGCTAGAATGGTGGAGACAACAAAGGGTTAACATGGTTGGTCCAACTAAGAGAGATTGCTTTCTAAGGAGAGTGTGGGCTTCGATGGGGTTACAAAAATAGTAGAAAAAATAATAGAGATAACAAAAACAATCAACTATAAATTTACAAAATTGATGTGCCATTATCCATTCATCTAGTGAAATGACCTTCAAGGTAATAGGGTGAACATATAAGAAATATGAATGATAGATCTATGGTGGGAGTGCATGAATATAAAGGGAATCCACATATCACAAGGCTAACAGAGCAAATGATGATACCTTCACAAGTAGAGTACTCTCTCTAAATTCATAGAGAGAAGTAATAACAAACCTTGCAATTCTTCAAACTTGTTTTGTGAACACCAACATGGACTTTATGATCCACCAAATTATAATTATAGGAGACTATTGTGAGGTAAAAATTGTCATGCAATGTGGAAGGTATAGGAAGGGAACATAAGTTATGTCAATCAATGATCAAAGGAAGCAACACATGGGCCATGATGTTCAAAGTAGGTGTGCTCATATAGGCAATAGTCAATGCATGAGTAAGGTGGATGAGTCATAGTGTATTTATGAAGGGCTCTAAGTCTCAATAATAGAGAAAATACTTTATATAGATAATGCATAAAATCCAAAAAGAACACATAGACCACTCTATAACTATGAATGGTATGTGGTCTATCATATATGCACATAGAAATGTCAAATGATGCCCAATTAAATGATTCAAGAACAATTAAGGAGCTTAACATTGACCACCTATGTGAGGGTTGAATAAACACATTGATGGATTTCCTAGAGTAGCCATGGTAATAAAATATATGGGTCACAACAAAAATAAAAGTGTAAATTTATCAACATAGATGGATGGCAGAGATCGAGGGGAAAATTCCACAACGGAAAATCCATCTTACAAGGGAATATCTACTGCTCTAATACCAAACTAATATAAACACAAACATGAAAATAAGAATGAACAAATTGGAAAATACCAAGTTGTTTATTTTAATTTGGAAAGAGGCTATTTATAGCCAAATACATGCCAAGGAAGGAACATTCTAGAAATTATTGCATTAAATATAATGTTAGCCACCTAATATTAAATATGAAAATTATTAGGTATCACATTAATGGTGACCACATGGAATATATAATTGCTATCAATAAGCCTCCAAGTTTACATCAAAGGAATGTAGTCATATCCTAGGTGGCTTAGGTGAATTCAAATAGAGATATTGCTAGGGTAGAGAGATTTCAAGATTACCCAATTGGCTACTTAAATGGATGCAATAGTGGACCAAGCTTTAGTAGTAAAGGCATGAGTGAAACATGTTACTTAGAAGAGATGATAATAGAGCAATGAATTTATGCCTAGACATGTTGGGTATCATATATTATTTGGATACTATCATGGATGATTTGGAGGTATATCATGTTAGGAGTACCTACTATAGGGCATTACATAACTAGATGGTTCCTCTAGAGTAGAGTTAGGATTTCCCGCCTCATATCCCTTCTAGGTAATGTTCTAGATCATAGTTTAATAGTCAAGATTCTTAGCAATGATTTCATAGGATGGCATAATATATAGTATCATAGAGCTAATATTTTATAGGTTTTTAATGATATTTTAATAGTCTTTTTAGTATATTTTTATAGTTTTTAGATACTTTTTAGGATAAGTACACTAATTTTGTGAGTGTGTTGCACTAGTCCTCATGTTTTTTTATGGTTGAGCATACCAATTTTGTTATTTTGGTATATCAAACCATTTAAATGATGTATATTAGTTTTTGATATATATATGACTTTGATGATTTAATTTTGTCTATATGATGATGTGATGATATATTATAGTTGTCTTATTATTGCTTGAATATCATTTTTATGTGTAATGATGATGAGTTTGTCTAGTTGTAGTTTATACACACCTATGATGTTTATTATTATTGTAAAGAAGTTATTTAAAATACATTAATCATATTCCTTGAGAGAAAAATTTTGTTGGCATTTTAAGAATTTTATTTTCGTAGAACAAGATGGTCTAGAGGAATTCTATGTTGTTATCACTTTTATTATGCAAATATTATTATTAGCATGAAGCATCATATGCATATACCTAGACTTATTATGCCTTTGATTTGTCTAGATTCCCAAGGATTAATATATATGTTTAGACCATTGTTAGTCTAAAGAACCATTTGTATGTGCCTAGAATTATTAGAGATTTGATGCATGAAAGTCATTTCCATATTGTAAAATTATGTACATGTGCCTAGGCTTGCTAGGGATTTTCTTATGTGAAGACCATTGTCACCTTGTAGAACTATATACATGTGCCCAATTTTTCTAGGATTTTGATCTTCCAAATTACTAGGGCTTAATATATTCTTAGACCATTGTCAATATGAAGAACCATTTTTATATTCCTGGACTTGGAAGGGTTTTTATGTGTGAAGGTCATTTTTAGACTATAGAATTATATACATGTGCGCAGGATTTCTAGGGATTTGATTTGCCTACATCACTAGGGCTAAATTTATGCTTATACCATTGTTAGTTTTAAGAACCATCTATATATGCCTAGAATTACTAGGGCTTTAATGTGTGAAGGTTATTTTAACCCTATAAAACTATGTACATATGCCTAGGCTTGTTAGGTATTTTCTTATGTGAAGGACATTGTCATCCCATAGAATTATGTACATGTACCTAGGCTTGCTAGCATTTTAATTTTCCTAGATTACTAGGGCTTAATTTTTGCTTAGACCATTGTTAGTCTAAAGAACCATTTGTATGTACCTATACTCGCTAGGAATTTGATGTGTTAAAGTTATTGTTAGCCTATAGAATTATGTACATGTGCCTAGGCTTGGGATGGATTTACTTATGTGAAGGCCATTGTCATCCTGTTGAATTATATACATATGTCTAGTCTTGTTAAGGATTTATTTGTGTGAAGGTCATTTCCATCCTATATAATTATTTACATGTGCCTAGGCTTGCTATGGCTTTAGTTTTCTTATATTACTAGGGCTTAATTAATGTTAGACCATTGTTATTAACAAGAACCATTTATATGTGCCTATACTTTCTAGGTATTTGATGTGTAAAGGCCATTTTTTGTAAAACTCAGCAACTAGTTTATTATTGTATTGCACAGTTTAAATAATGAGTTACACAGCCGAGAATAGCACCGGCGTAACTAAACTGTTACGAACTGGTTGTAACAGAACAACAACATATCTAAATAATGTAATAGAATAAAAAATACGCTAACATCCCCCTTTATTACATTATTTGGGTAATGTAATAACTAATAGCTATACTAACATCCCCTTACATTATTTTGCAATACAAAGTGAGTCGCGAAACAATTCAAATTTGACACGTCCAAGTGCCTTAGTGAAAATGCCTGCAACTTGAGCATCTGTGGGAATGTGCTGAAGCTAAATTCGGTGCTTTGGAACTTCATCTCGAATGAAATGACATTGTGTGTCAATGTGCTTTGTTTTTTCATGATGGATTGGATTCTTGACGAGGTTTAGAACACCCTGATTGTCGCAAAACAAGTGTATTGGAGATTTTGATGGATGGCCCATACTTGTCAAAATGTGATGTAACCATATCACTTCACACATAGCTTCACGTGCGGTGCGATATTCTGCCTCTGTTGAAGAAATAGCAACCACCTGTTGCTTCTTGTTGTGCCAAGAGACAGGATCGGATCCTAGATGAAAAATGTATCCAGAAGTTGACTTGCGATCATCAAATGATCCGGCATAGTCGGAGTCCGTGTATCCTTGCAAGAAGAATTTGTTGTTCCTCTTGTATTCTAGGCCATATTCCATAGTACCATGGACATAGTGAAGAACATGTTTTGCTGCTTTCCAATGAGTAGTCTTAGGCTCCTGCATGAACCTCGAAAGATAGTTGACAACAAATACGAGATCTGGCCTAGTATTGGTCAGATATATGAGACTCCCAATCAACTGTCGATAGAGAGTGCCATCTACCTGAGGTGAGTCATCATATCATGATAACTAAAGTCCATTCTCCATTGGAGTTGCCATTGGCTTGCAGTCAGTCATGCGATATTTATCGAGCAATGTCTTGGCATATTTTTTCTGAGACACTTTGATGGAGTGCTCCTTCTGGCTGAATTCCAGACCAAGACAGTAATGGAGAAGTTCAAGATCTGTCATCTCAAAAGATTTGCACAAGTTTCTTTTGACAGTAGAGATCATATTTTTTGAACTCCCTGTTATGAGCAGATCATCCACATAGAGTACAAGCAACACTATCTCAGAACCTTGTTTCTTGAAATAGAGGTTTGCATCTGATGGACATCTCTTAAATCCATGCTGCATAAGGTGATTGTCCATTTTTATATACCAAGCTCGAGGAGCTTGTTTCAGACCATATAAGGATTTGACCAATTTGCAAACTTTCTCGTTGTTGGCCTTCCACTTCAAATCCTTCAGGCTGAGTCATATAGACTTCTTCTTGGAGATCACCATTAAGAAAGGCACTTTTGACATCCATCTGGTGAAATTTCCACCCATATTGTGCTGCCATAGCACACATAACCCGAATTGTGGTCATCCGAGCAGTAGGTGCAAAAGTTTCTTCATAGTCGATGCCTTCCTTTTGAGCATAGCCCTTTGCAACAAGTCGGGCCTTATGCTTATCAATTGTTCCATCTGCCTTGTACTTGACTTTGTATACCCATTTGCAGCCAATGGGCTTCTTTCCATGCGGCAGATCAACAAGCTTCCAAGTTTTATTTTTCATCAGAGACTCATACTCTGTATCCATAGCGGCCTTCCACTGAGGCTCACTGAGAGCATCTTGCACTGATGCAGGTTCAAGACTATCTATGGTAGACATGAATGACCTGTCATCATCAATATCCATATCCTCAACTTCTGTACTTGGAGTCACAGAAATTTCCTCAAAATATTGACAAAGATCATCAACCTCACCAGTTTCTCTAGCTTCTCTTTCCTTTTGAGCCATACTGCGTGTACGAAGTCTATCCAAATTCAAATTGGGAGGAGTGGATAAATTTGCATCTCTGATTGTATTTGTACACCATTTAGGATTCTTCTTCGGTGGTGGTGAAGAAGATGTAGAAGGACCTCCTGTCTGTGCTGACGAAGGAATCATCTCTTCCTTAGTTTCCACAATATCCTGGTGTACTGTAGATGTGCTCTGTGATGTGAAAGCTTCATCAAAGACAACATCTCTGCTAATATGAATTTTCTTGGTTAAAGGATCTATCAACCGATATCCTTTAGAGTGCTCAGAATATCCAAGAAAAATACATCTCAGTGTTTTCTCATCTAGTTTCTTCCTTTTCTATTTCGGTATGTGCATGAAAGCTTGACATCCGAAAATACGTAGATGAGATATGGAGGGTTTTCGACCACTCCATGCTTCCTGTGGAGTCATTCCTTTTAGGGCCTTTGTGGGTGCCCTATTCAATAGATACACTACAGTGGTGACAGCTTCTGCCCAATATTGTTGCCCAAGAGTAGCTCCTGTGAGCATACAACGAACCATTTCCATGATAGAATGGTTCCTTCTCTCAGCAACTCCATTTTGCTAAGGAGTATAGGCAGTTTTTAACTGTCTCTTGATCCCATGCTTATCTAGGAATGCAAAAAATTCATTAGAGGTAAACTCTCCCCCTCGATCTGAGTGAAGAGTTTTAATAGAAGCTCCTGACTCCTTCTCAACGAATTTCTTGAACTACTGGAAGAATGCGAAAGCTTCAGATTTCAGTTGGAGAAAGAAAACCCACATATTTTGTGAGTAGTCATCTACGAATAACTGAAAATACCTCTTCCCTCCAACACTGTTGGGTGTGAAAGGACCGCATAGATCGGTGTGAATTAACTCCAGATGTTTTCTTGCTCTTGTAGAGCTCTTCTCAAATGGTACTCTATGCTGCTTTCTTGCCAAGCAGTCAGAGCACACTGGCAATGTGGCAGAAAGGGAAGGAAGACCCTTTACCATCTCATACTTGCTGAGCTCAAGTAAGTAGCCAGAACTAAGATGCCCATATCTCTTGTGCCATAGGGAAGTTGCCTCCTTGGTAGAGACAGTCATGGCAACATGTGGAGTAGAGATAGAATCTAGTGCAAATAATCCATGCTTATATGAAGTTGTTGCAATCTGCTTACGCTTCCTGGTAATGGTACAACACTTCTTTCCATTCTCAACATGAAAGTTGACAACCATATTTCTGTCTAGGATTTGTGTCACTGACAACAAATTGTTGGCCAATCCCGAAACATAGAGGACTTTGTCAATCTGACACTTGCCATTAGGAAGAGTGACTGAAACTGTACCCTCTCCCTGAACCCTGTAGGTTTTATCATCAGCAATGGTGATAGGTTTGCCCTCTTTGGCCTCAAATGATTCAAACCATGATCTGTTGCCAGTCATATGTTTGCTAGCTCCAGAATCGACATACCAAATAGGATCCCTCTGAGTGGAATCTGTGGTAGTCATGAGCACCTTGTGTGCCCATTCAGAATCTGAGTCAGATTCTTCAACAACAAAATTCACCTAGGGTTGCTTGTTCTTATTTTGTGGTTTGTTTTGGCCTTTCTGCTTGTTCTTATGCCAACACCTGTTGGTGTCATGGTTGTATTTCTCACAGATCTTGCACCACATCTTCTTCTATTGAGGTTGTTTGCCTTTTCCTTTCGTATCCGGTTGAGAATTTCCTCCTTTCTAAAAGTTGCCTCCTTTTTGCCCATTACCTTTCTTCCTAGAACCCCCGCTTGTTGGTGTATAGGGCTGTATTGGAAGAATCATCCTTGTGAAGTTGGCGTGCCTCCTGTTGTTGAAGCAGATTGACCAACTCGATGTAGGTAATTTGTCATTGAGACACCTAGATGGAGGTTATCAACATATCAAATGAAGAAGGTAAAGCTCTCATCACAAGTGAAATGAGCAGCTTTTCATCCACAGTATCTCCCAGAGAACTCAATTTCTCTTTCAACTCAGACACTCTGCACAGAAAGAGTTCAACTGTTTCACCCTATCTCAAACTCAGGTTATGAAGTTGTTGTTGAAGATGAAGAATGGTGGATTCATTCTTCCCCTCATAGATGGTTCTAAGACCATCCCATGCCTCTTTACCACTTGCTTTATCAGCTATATGAGGTTGCACTTCATCTGAAACAACAAACAAAATGAGCACCTTTTCTCTACTGTCTTTCTTGTCAAAAGCAATCTGATCTGATGAAGGACCTGTGGATCCTGCTGTTGGTGAAGGCCTAGTTGCTACTCCAGTAACAATATCCCACAAATCTTCCATTTGGAGAATAGCCTTCATTTTATGTTTCCATGGTGTATAATTTGGACCTTTTAATAACTGATGCGGATCAGTCATCAACTTTGCAACAACGGCCATAGTGAAGGTTCCTTATATCACCAATTGGTCCCCCTTTCGATATACCTTTTGCTAGGACAATATACCGTACAAAATACCCGCCCTTACATGAGGGAAACTATAGGTATTTAGAAAGATCAACAAAAATCACCCGCCCTTACGTGAGGGAGACTATAGGTGAGTTTTAGATATCATACGATACGTGGAACATAAGCGGTACTGAAAGGGAATCGCCTTGTTGATGGCACCTACCATAGAAGATTCTTCTCATGCGTGGGGCGTAACTTCCCTAAACACTATGAAGAATACTTCGTCAGGATTTATGCCTAAACACAAGTGCGATAAAGGGTAGTGGATGGAGTAAAAAAATGCAAAAATGGCGTACTTATTCCTCCCCGATGATTTATAGAGAACAAGCTCAGACGTCGTTATAGCAGCTATATTAGGCGGCGGATACAGTAGTCAAATCATGACAGCTTTACCTGTAAGTGCTGTCCAGAGGTATCGCAAATACCGAACGCTGCAGTGCAAATAAATTGCACAGATGGGTTTTATATTCCGGGGACTTAGGGAGTGTTTTGATTTTAATTTTTAATGTTATAGTGCAAAAATGAAATATGCAACATACAACAAAAAAAATTGCCCACAAGAATAACCCACAAGGTGTCGGTCACAGCCGAAAATGCACCTTTTACAATTTGCCAAATTGCTATTTTTCGAAAAAATACTCACTATCCCCCTTTGATTTTTCGAAAAAATATCCCCCCTTAAAAGGCTTTCTTTAACAAAGCATTTTTATAATCATTATTTATTTAAAATTAAAATAAATAATTTCAATTTATATAGTTTTAAAACTTTAGAAAAAATAAATTAAAATTAAATTTTAATTTATAAAGTTTAAAACTATATTAAAAAAATTAAAATTAAAAATTTTAATTAAAAAAAATAATAATTAAAAATGACTTTGAAAAAAATATATACCTTGGGGGGAGTCGGCGGGATTTGAACCCCCGACCTGTAGGCTCCCTGAGCCTTACCGCACAGCTCACTGCCAAGTGAGCTTGCGGGCTGATCCGGAAGAGATCAAGAGCCTCCTCCTTTTTGAACACCTTCTTCCTCCTCCTCCTCTGCTGCGGCCTCCGGTTGCTGGGCCACGCGTTGCTGCTTCCCAGCGATCTCCGTGTTTTTTTTTCTTAAAAAAATCGCAGCTCCGCTCCGCAGGTTTGGTAAATTTTTATTTTTTTTATTTTCAACCAGGGGGGGGGCGCGCGGCCAAACCCGCCGCTCTGCTGGTGAAATTTTTTTATTTTTATTTTCCAACGGCGGGGGGGGGGCGCGGCCAAACCCGCCGCTCCGCTGGTAAATTTTTTTTTTTTAATTTTCCAACGGCGCGGGGGGGGCGCGGCCAAACCCACCGCTCCGTCGGTAAATTTTTTTTTTTATATTTTCCAACGGCGCAAATGGCCGCCGCAGGGTGGGGGGGGTTTATACCCCCTTCAATTCCCGACCAAATTTAAAAATCCCACGCGCGGGCCCCGAGGGGGTGGGGTGGCATTGGGGAGCGCATGCAACCCGCACCGTCTCCACAAACACGGGGGCGGGGGGGGAGCCGACCGGTTGCTCCCTTCTCGCAGCCCGTCGCACGCCGCACGGGCTGCGTCAGTCCATCACGACTGTGCCGACGTCGCACGGGCTGCGTCAGTCAGTCACGTCGCACGGGCTACGACAGCACAGTCTGTCGCGACTGTGTCGCGCGTGCAGTCCATTGTCGCTGTGTCGCGCGGGCTGTGTCTCGCAGTCCGTGCGCTCCTCCTCCGCGTTCAGCTGGCGGACGGGCTGACCTCTGCCTGGACACTGCTGCACGTTCGGTCTGCGCTCTGCGCGGACTGTTTTTTTTTTTTTTCACTGTACGTCACGCGATTGCGCGCGACGTGTAAAAAAAAATTTGCCTCTCAACAAAAATTCCCCTGCCCACCAACCTTACCAAACTGGCTCTGATGCCATGTAAAACTCAGCAACTAGTTTATTATTGTATTGCACAGTTTAAATAATGAGTTACACAGTCGGGAATAGCACCGGCGTAACTAAACTGTTACGAACTGGTTGTAACAGAACAAAAACATATCTAAATAATGTAATAGAATCAAAAATACGCTAACATTTTTAACCTATAGAATTATGCACATGTGCCTAGTCTTGCTAGAGATATAGTTATCTATATAATTATGTACATGTGCTTACTCTTGCTAGGGATTTATGTGAAATCAATTGTCATACTATAGAATTATATGCATGTTACTAGGCTTGTTAAGGCTTTTGTTTTCCTAGATTACTAGGTCTTAATATATGCTTAGACAATTTTTAGTCTAAAGAACCATTTGTATGTGCTATACTATCCAAGGATTTGATGTGTAAAGGTCATTTTTAGCCTATAAGATTATGTGCATTTTCCTAGGCTTGCTAGGGCTTTGCTTGTGTGAAGACCATTATCAATATATGGAATTATATGCATATGTCTAGGCTTGATAGCACTTTGATTTTCCTAAATTTCTAAGGCTTAATAAATGCTTAGACTAGTGTAAGTCTAAAGAACCATTTGTATGTGCCTAGACTTACTAGGGATTTGATTTTTGAAGGTCATTGTCAGCTTGTAGAACTATGTACATGTACCTAGGCTTGCTAGGGCTTTACTTATTTGAAGGTCATTATCAGCTTGTAGAATTATATATAGGTGCCTAGGCTTACTAGGACTTTACTCATGTGAAGGTCGTTATCATCCTATAGAATTATATACATTTTTCTAGGATTTCCTAGGTATTTTATAATAAATACCCCTAATTTAGAAATAATAGGTATTATGATTTTTTTGTAATATCTAAAGCAATTTGGTTATTGGTTAATATAATTTATTGTATAAGTCACTTTACCAATCATTAAAAGGAATGGAAAACCCTAGCCATCCTATTACGAACCAATATAATGCTCTATGTACTCACAAAGCTACATGGATGGTTACCACTCTTCTTTAAAGATAGGAAGATAGCACTTAGATTATATTGGTGTGAGGTTTATATTATCCAGCTTTAGGATCATTCTAGTTGTGATTTGGACCATAATCTTGTATCACATCAACAACCTAATGATGGAAACAATATTGTACCAAATTCTACTAATGATCCAATGCCACTACTACCCTTTAGTCAAGGCTTATAAATAATGTTTTTTTACCTTTTTAGAAGATATTTCAGGGGATGTAGGTAGCAAATCCACCTCTTAGAATAATAAGAAATATAAGTGTGTATGAATTACAAATTTTAACAAGTTTTGTGCATTTTTGATAAAGTTTTTAAAAATAAAATGTAAAAGAAATTTTGTGTAATGAATATGAAATGTAAATTAGGCTCAAATGAAATTAGACAAAATTAGAAAAATAAAAATGAAATATTGTTTGATAAAAATAAAATTATAATTTTGAAAATATAAATCAATCTCTAGGATGATGGTTACAAGGTGGTAGTTGTGAATAATGCATTGTCTTAAGAACCACATGGAATGACTTCGATATACATTAGAATGCCCCCATTCAATTTTTGTAGTGTTGTTCATGGTTATGAGAATATTGCATGGAGTAATATTGTTTTATGTTGTAGAGAACTTATTTGTATGAATGCAAAGGTTCATGAACCTGTGTATTGCGTATAGTATGTTAAAATTACATACAACAACCATGATTAATATGTTAGCATAAGGGAAGATGTCAACATATGAAGTGTATGAGGTAATTAAGGATGTATGATGACACCTAATTAGGAAATAAAAAAATTTGCCAAGGGGTGCAAAGGATGAGAGTTAGGCACTAGAGCAACCATGCGCAAGTACTTGGGAAGATAGACCAGCACCACATTTTGTATATCAGCGGAGAAGGTCACATAGTGAGGATGCACAAGAAGTAGGAAGAAGACTATTTGGAGAAAACAAAGTACCAAGGATAGAAACATCAGAAGAAGAACAACAAGACAAACCACCTACTGTAGAGAGGGATCAGAAAAAAATCCCAAGGGAGCTATCATCAAGTGATGAAGAAGGAGGAAGTCCACCAATGGCTAATATTGCCACTAGAGTAGGTAGAAAAAAATGCCCACCCTTCATAGGAGAAGGGAAAGAGGACCCAATCAGACATATTGGCACATGTACCACCATTTGGAAAGCAAATGGGGTAAGACAACTAGATGAATGGTTGCAACTATTTCCTGCCACATTACGGGGACTTGCAATAGATTGGTATTTGAAGCGAGAAAATACACCAGCCTTTTGGGTATGGAATACAATGAAAGATGAATTCATTAATGAATTTCATCCTTTGAGGGATGATACAAAAATCATTACTAAGATATATGCTACAAAGCAAGGGAAATATGAGGATGTTAAAGCATATAATCGAAGATTGAAACAATTGACTGACAAAATGCAAATACCACCAGTTGATGGACTTATTAGAAGATGGTTCATTGATGGACTATTACCCAAATATAGGAAGAAGATGAAGGTAGTTCCATCTTCAACATATGCTGAAGCTTTAGAAAGAGCAAAGAACTTTGAAAGTGAGTCAAAGCAAACAACAACAGGAATTGTAGGACATCCCAAGAATGAGGATTCAGATAGTGATACAGATGACAAAGTGCATCATGCTATCCAATATTTTAGAAAAGAATTTGATAAAATGATGAAGGAAGTTAAGGGGGAAACTAAGAAAGACCGGAAAGATATATGGTGTACTGATTGCAAGACCGAAGGACACACTAACATGAATTGTCCTAGGAATGCATATTGTAATATATGTGATGTGTTGGGACATGAAGTTGTGGATTGTCCATTTAACCTGAAAGGGGCAAGACACCAAACTCTAACGGTGCAAGGGAGGATGAGGAAAAATCGAATGCCCAAAGGAATGGACAAGGTGCAACTAGTGGTGGATATAGGAATAATCAATCGAGGAGGTAAGCCATATCAAGGCAATCGACAAGGAGGTCAAAGTTAGTTGTAGTATGATTTGAAAGGTAGACCAATCATACAATGTCACAATTGCCAAGAGTGGGGGCATTTTGCAAAAAATTGTCTTGCCCCTCAAACAAATGAGATAATTGGGAATAATGTAATGCATATGTGTAGATGGTGTGGTCTAGGTAACCACAAGGAGGTTAATTATCCCAATAAGGTGAGTACAAGTAACTCATAGAATATCAATTTTCTTGACATTGATGTACCTCCAACAAGAAAGGAAGAAAAAGAGAAAGATATATTGGTCATGACAAGGAGTCATGCCAAGAAAGATAATTACCCTAAACCTACCAAAGAGAAGGAAAGATGGCAAGCAACTCAAAAGGTAATTGGAGAAGTAGAGAAAGCTAAACAAGCAAGATTAGTAGAACAAAAAGAGTTGAAGAAGCCAAGCGACTTAGAAAAGAAAGTATCAATGCAAAGACTAGCAACACAAGTCTTGAATACCACCATGGAGGTTAAGGTGGCAAGTTTTCTAGGAGCCATACCAGCATTACATATGGTAATGGGAGAGGAATTACAACCCCAAAAGGTGATGGAAGTACAAAGCCAACCAGTAAAGGAAGCCGAGAAGAAGGATCACTTCATAGATCCAATAATATTAATGATCGATGTTGGGAAAAAACTAACATTAGTTCACATGGAAATATTGGAGCATAAATTAACACAAGTAATTATGGATAGAGGGTCTAGTGTTAATGTACTACTAGAGAAGACCTAGAAAGAGATTGGGGCTCCATTCTTGTGGGCACCTAGTTTTAAGTTGTATGGCGCTGACCAGTATGGCATAGAGACAAAGGGAGTATTGATGGCCCAAAAAGTAATAATAGCTGACCAAGAATTCATCTTGGATTTCATTGTGATTACAATGCAAAAACCAACATATGATGCATTGCTGGGAAGGGGATGGCTAAGATTGGCCAAAGTAAATCACAACTGGGAAAAGGATCGAATAACATTTAAGAAAGGACAACATAAATATATGATCAATTTGAGAAATCAAATGATCAATGAAGATGTGGCTACAATAGATGAATCAGGAAGTTCTTTAGAGGAAGAAGAACAATATGAGCCAAACAAGGAAGGAATGTTGTACCTAGAGGAATGTAGTGAAGATGAGAATCGATCTGATAGTGGACTTCTCCATTGGAAAATGGAGGAGTACGAAATGTTTCAGCCCACCTACCTCTGTATCCAGATAGAGGAGACTTCAAAAAACCAAGATGAAAAAGAAGTCAACAAGAAGACAAAGGAAGAAGAAAAGGAGAAATGAATATTTCCGAAAAGCTTCATAGAGTATATAGTTGGTGATGCAGAAATAGATGTGAAACCAACACATCTAGGGAATGTGGAAAAGGCCAAGGTAGAACCAGAGAATATAAAATATGAAGGACCCAAGATGGTGGAAGTGAATTTAGGAATGGATGATGAACCAAGAATGATCCATTATGGAGATGATTGGGATCCTATATTGAAAGCGATAACTTTCAAAATTTTCTTACAATACAAGGATGTCTTCACTTGGACATACAAATATTTGAAAGGGATACCTCCAAAACTATGTGTTCATAAGATTCCATTGGTCTAGGAGCCCAACCAGTGAGAAGAAGGCCCTATAGAATGAACCCAAAGTATGCGGCTTTGGTGAATGTAGAAATAGAAAAGATGTTGGATGTCGACATTATCTTCAAAGTTACAACGAGTGAGTGGGTATCACCCATTATGGTCACTTTGAAGAAAGAAGTAGATAAAATTTGTATATGCATAGACTTTCGAAGTCTAAATGCAGTAACAATTAAGGATCCCTTTCCTATTCCATTCATTGATTCCATCTTGGAGGAAGTAGTTGGACATGAAATTTACTCATTTTTGGATGGGTTCTCTAGCTACAATCAAATAAGTATTGTTGAAGAGGATAAATTGAAGACCACATTTGTGGTAGAGAATGACATTTATACCTATAATAGAATGCCATTCGGGCTATGCAATGCCCCAACCACATTCTAAAGGATTATCTTATACATATTTGATCAATTGGCAATAGGGAAATTCAAAGCATTCCTAGATGACTGGTCGATATATGGAAAAATTTTGGAACATTTACCAACATTAGATGAATGTATGAGGTTATGTAGAAATGTGAGGATAGCCTTGAATCCAGGGAAATGTCACTTAATGGTGTCGTATGGCAAGTTTCTAGGACACATAGTGTGTAGAGAAGGATTGAAGATAGATCTTGATAAGATTTATGTCATTCTGAATATGGAAGAACCACATGATATGAGTTCATTAAAAACCTTCATGGGATCAATTGGGTATTATCGAAGGTTTATCAAGAACTATGCCCATGTGTCCTACCCATTAGATTCTCTAAAAAAAGAATATTTCCTTTTGTTGGATAGAGGAACATCAAGGAGCTTTTGAGGAGTTGAAGGCAAAGCTCGTGTGTAGCCCCATTTTGGTGTTTCTGAATTGGGACAAGGAGTTCCATGTCCACATAGATGTGTCCAATTTTGTAATTGGATGTGCATTAGCCCAAGAAGGACAATTTAGGCTAGATCAACCTATTTATTTTGCAAGTCATCTATTGTCAAGGGTAGAAAGAAATTATAGTACAATAGAGCGTGAGGCCTTGGGGATGGTATATGCAGTTCAAAAATTTAGGCATTATTTATTGGCCAACCCATTTGCCTTTTATGTCAATCATCAAGAATTTGTTGTACCTGATCAATAAACCAGTGATACAAGGATGAGTTAGTAGGTGGCTCGTCACATTACAAGAATTCATGTTTTGGGTAGTGGTCAAGGCTTGATAAGAAACACATGATAGTGGATCAATTGTCAAGGATTCACTTAGGAGAACTTGTAGGAGCAGGAGTGTCAGATGAGTTTCTTGATGCTCAGTTATTTGCAATCAATGTTGTACCATCTTGGTACAAATTAATTGGAGAATATTTATCCATAGGAGAGTTGCCCCAAGAATTGACAACAACAGAAAAGAGAAAGGTTATAATGAAGTCAACACCTTTCTAGTTAATAGTTAGATTATTGTACAAAATGGGTTTGGATGGTATTTTAAGGAGATGCGTAATGGAAGAAGAGGTAAAGGTAGCATTAAAAGAAGCTCATAAGGGACTAGCAGGAGGATATATGGGGCCAAATGCTACTGCAAGTAAAGTGCTTTTAGTAGGATTATGGTGGCCTACGCTTTACCATGACGCAAAAGAGTATGTACAGGCATGTGATACATACCAAAGAGCGAGAAGACTTACGTCAGGATTTCATGCCCCTAAACCCATCTCAACCTCAAGAATTATTTGAAAGGTGGGGTTTGGACTTTGTAGGTCCACTTAGAACAACCCATAGGAAAAAATGTTGATATATTATGGTAGCAATGAAATACCTAACAAAATGGGTAGAAGCAAGGGCGCTACATGATAATTTAGAAAAAAGCACAACCTAATTCTTGTATGAGTAGGTGATTACAAGATTCAAAATTTTGCTTCAAATAACAAGTGATAGGGGTGGTCACTTTGTGAATGAGGTTATCAAAAAGTTGACAACTGAATTTTGGATTTTGCACTCATTGTCAAGCCCATACTACCCAAGAGCAAATGGGTAAGCGAAGGCAACAAACAAAATCTTAGTCTCTACATTGTACAAAACCTATGGAGTAGAAGGAGCAGATTGGGAGGAGAGGTTGCCATCAGTCCTATGGGCATATAGAACAACCTTCAAGCCCACAATAGATCATATGCCATTCCAGCTAATGTATGGCCAAGAGGCAGTTGTGCTAGTAGAATTTTTGGTACCTAGTTTGAGGATAGTCGTAGAACATCGATTAGGTGACCAAGAAAGTCTAGAGGAAATACTAGAAACACTAATTAAATTGGATGAAAAGAGGGTCATGGCACAATGGGCAATTGAAGTAGCCCAGAAGAGAAGGAAGTTGTGGCATGACAAGCACCTTCGAAAGTTAGAATTGAAGCAAGGTGACTTGGTCTTGAAATATAATGGCAAATGGGAAATCAAGCCAAGAAAATTGAAAACCTTATGGCTTGGTCCTTTTAAAGTAGTAGAATTGATGGACAACGATGCGGTGAAATTGCAAAAATTGGATAGGACAATGGTTCCCAAAATAGTAAATGGGTCAAAATTAAAACCATACAAAGTACAATGCATGTTCATCGCTATGGAAGAGATAGAGAGAAGAAGGCAAGAGGAAGAGTCTCATGAAACAATAAGATACAACCCAAAATAATCAAAATTCTCAACAAGATGAGGATGATATTGGGATGAGATACTTATTTGCAGAAGGGGAGGAGACACAACCAATCATAGAACAACAAGAATTGGAACCTCACCCTGGTGAGAGAAGGATGTAAGTACATATAAGATTTGTGAATGAAACAGAAATATATAAGAAGAAGAAGAAGAGTGGGTTCCTACGAATGAAGAGAGAAATCAAAATAAGGAACCTTCAGTGGTAAACTTGGTGGTACAAGAAGAAGTTCCACACCAAGTGATAGGAATAATATATCCTCAATTAGAACAATAAGAATTACCTCAACAATTGGATGGGCGAAGGAGGATACAATTAATAATATGGTACCCAGATAGGATGGATACCTTTGATATGGAGATACCAAATCCAGATGAAGGAGGTGTCACAAATGAGGAGTTAGTTGGACACACCCTGTTAGACCAAATAGGTATGATACACCAATGGATGCATGAACAGACACAACAATTGTAGGAGGAATATGAGATATTGCAAGCACATAATGCAAGACTTCGAGGATAGATCATTCAAGAATTGGATGATACAATACAAAGACTTGATGAGCAACAGGCTACAAGGCAACAAGAGCTTGAACAAGAAGAAGAAGAAGAAAATATATGACAAGTACAAGAGAGAGCACAAAGACACCAAGAAGGCTTGGAAGGAAGTACTAGTAGGGATAAAAGGTCACAAGTGGAACCAAGAGGTCCGACGCAAGATCCATTGATTATAGATGAAGTAGAAAAAATATTATGGAGAGATATTGAAGAGGATACCACATCACCAGAACAAAGAAGAAATTGGAAAATAGATTCTAGTGATGATGGAGTTCCCTTAGTGGTCAAAAATAGTAATAGTTCCAACAATAGTGCAGAATTCTTGTAAAGAACCCAAGAACCACAAGTTTATCCTGAAGTAGAAAATTATGTCGTAGCATGTCGACAACTCAGAAGGCAATGAAGGGAGGTGAGGAGACTCCAAAGGATAATGGAGATATCACCTGGATGGACCTTGCAATGAGAAGATAGTCATAATGACTCAAGCACTAACTCTAATTTTTTATAATAATATAGAGAAGCCTTGGCAACTTTTGAACCACAAAGGTATTTCGAGGAAAGAAGGTGGATAAGGTGATTAAGATGCATGGATCATAGAATAAGGTCCCTAAGACAATTATTGCTAGGGACTCAATGTCATGAAGGGCATTTCGCCAATATAGAATTTGTTGAAATAACTCCTAACACTTGGGAAAGAGGGGAATCAAGTAGACAACAAGAATGCCAGCAAGGTGTCCCAAGTACCTCAAGAAGGCAACTAGGTCATCGAGGAGGCCTAAGACAACTTAACCAAGGAAAAAGTCAATCAGATCCTCTTTCTAGTGGGTTGAGAGGAAGGAATCGACCTCCTACCCCTAGATGGCCTAGTTGACGTAATGAATTACAACAATCATATCCCAATTTAACAAGGAATGCACATAGGGGATGCATCTCCTAGGGTGGACCTTTCCAACCCTCTAGGGGATCGTGCTCCAATAGAGGAAGTTGGTTTCGACCACTAGTGCATCATCGAGGATCAAGACCAATAGGAGTAGGAAGAGGATTACTCTAGATGGATGAGACTCACCAAATATCCAATGAGGTGTAGCAATAAGAGTGCAAGGCCATAGAAGACATACTCAGGGAAGAAGATATCCTATTAGGATGGGATGAGTATTATTTCAACAAGAAAGTGACCGAATTAGGTGAAGGACTCGCTCACCAAGTTTAGAGGTAGACTTAGTTCGAGGAGATAGAAGTAGAAGTCGCCCAAATGAAGATCGTGTGGTAGGGACCTACTCAAGTCAAGACTTGTTGAGTAATCGTACGACAAGACGAAGAGAAAGTCTAGAACAAGGCAATCGTATGACCCACCAATGAATCAATCAAGTGGAGTCAAATGATCATACGATTAGGGACCATGTTAATTCTTGAAAGAGTTATTCATATGATCCCAATAGCAACAAATTGTATGGTTGGAAATCATACGACAAGAAATAGTACATTTCAAAATGAAGAGAATTGTATGACTCAAGGTGAATATAGAAAGTGTATAGACAAAAATCATATAGATGGAAACCATATGATGGGCAATGAAGGGAATCATATGACATGTCAAACTAACCCAAACCGTACAACCTTTGTAGTTGAATCTTTGGAACAGTTGGATGACATGTTAGTTGGAAAAATCGTATAGGTATAAGTTAATGTCTTAATACAAATTATACATCAATCATATAAAAGATAATGAAAAAACAAAATTTAAAAATAAAAAAATGCATGCAAGTTCTAATATGACACTCATCCATTCAGTTGGAAGTTATAACCAACTTAGAAAATTTATGAAAAGGCTCATGAAGAAGCATTTTAACACAAACTAGAAGGGACAATGCGCTAAAGAAGAACCATATGGTGGAAGCTGAAGTGCATGCAAATATTTTTTGTAGGGATGAGATAATAAGGGTTTAGGCAAGCTAGTACCTATCTTACCAAAAATTGAAGGAAGAAGATTACCCAAGGAAAGAAGAGGACTTAGGAAACTAGGACCAATGTAGAAATTTTTGTTAAAATAGAATAGATGAAGGGCAAACATCTAGCATAAGGAAAAAATATTTTTTGAACCCCTATGGAGAATTAGCACAAACAAGGCACCTGCCACCTAAGACCCTCTCAGAATTTGCAAATTTTTGGGAAAAAGTGTTGAATAAAGTTAGAAAGAAAAAAAAACAAATTTAATACATATGCATGGAATTGGTGAAAATATCATGGTGACATATTGAGGAAGACCATCACACAAGTGTTGAATGCTTGCAAGTGGAAGTTTGAAAATTCAATTCTCGTATGAGAATACAAATTATGATAGAAGGCAATTGTACAATTACATAGAGAAAATGTCATGCATAGAATAAAGAGATTATACAATTATGTAAAAGTGAATTATACGATCACTAAAAATATACAATTGGAAGGACATTGTACATTTGCTAGGAATAATCGTATAGTTGTATAGTTGTAGGGTGAAAATGTACAACTGGAAGGAAGTTGTATGATTGCTGGGTATATTCATATAATTGAGTGTTTATAAGGTAAAATCATACAACTGGATGCAAATTGTACATTAAGTGGTACAATCATACATTGTATATGAAAACCATACCATTCAAAGAAGAGGGAAATCATACGATGACAATTAGGAAACATGAATTCTATAGAAGTATGAGTGAAGGGAAATATTTTTGTGAGCATATATAGATTATTTTAAAATAGAGAATTGAGCATTCACCTGGACCATTGCATCAAAGGGAACCATGGCCAACTTGAAAAGAACCATGATTTTCAATGCAACAAGAGACAAAATATTACCTACAAAGACAAGAATGAGGGTTTCAACGAATATGAGGATAGTATTATCGACCTTGGAGAAGATGACACCTATGAAAAGGATATGGAAATTAGCATGGTGACAATATGGAGGAACAAGACTAGACTTCTAGGGAACAACAAATGGAACCCCCTAGGGTACACCAAAGAGAACTTCAAAGTGAATTTCATAAGGAAACAACACCTAAAGATAATAGTGATCCATAAAGTGAAGGAGAAGGTGCATAAGTAGTTGTAGAAACCAAAATATAGCCACTTGTCATCCATCCATAGCTTCATGCCACAATTATCCATTATTTATATATATATATATATATATATATATATATATATATATATATATATATATATATTTGTTTAATATATTTAAATAATAATATTTTATTTATATATATTTACTAAATATATATATGTGAATTAATCCCAATCATCCGTTATGTTTTAATATTATCCATTCATCCACATTAATCCATGCCACTTTCCTTGCATTAATATCCACCCTTCCTCATTTTTTAATCTTGGACACTCATTTAGTGTCATCGAAGCCCTTACATGTCTAAGGTAAGATTATAAAGAGGAGTCATTTTGATGACTCAACCCCTGATTTTTGAATCCCTAAGTTCCCTACTTTTCTTGAGTCCTCCTTCTTCCCCCTTGGGCCCTTGATATATCTAACCCTAAGAGGTCTCAAAAACCCTAGCCCCATCATATCCATCCTCGCATCCCCTCTCTACCATTTGCATCCTTCGCATCCATTGTTTCCCATTTCGTGTGAACCAGATCTAGTTTTACAACTCTCTCCTCAATCATCGAATGCACTCTAGAGCTTCTTGATTGCCCATCAGAGTCTCCAAAGTGCCTCTAGGTGTTTTTGGTTAGCACCAAGAACCCAGAGGCATTTCCTATTTAGATCCGTAGCCCTACAATCCTCAGGTGATTGTTAGGGCATCTACATAATCATTCCCTACATCAGAGATGAAGACAGAAACAACATTATTTGACAAGGTAAAAGTTCATTGCACATTTATTTTATGTTTCTACATTATTTTTTATAGATTTCATTGTTATATTAGGGTTAGAGATTTTATTTTGTTTGACGGTCTCATGTAGTGGAGCCCTCATAGATATTACTGATCCTTGATATTGTTTTCTATGTGCAGGTGTAAAGACTACATTATTTAGAAGTTGTTGAAGCTCAAGTGGCCCTGCATAGGATACCAAAGCCCACTCACCACTCTATTGGGATTGAATCAAGTGCGAAGACACCACCATTCATGTCTAACTAGGGTTTTAGATAACCCTAGTATTTTGTAACAATTGTATCAAAATAATAAGTATTGTAACCCCCCTATTTGAGGTAAATTGATTATAATATAGGAGATCTACCGGTAATAATAAAAGAGTTCATTTCTTTGTGCAATCATTTGTGTTGCTTTGTTTATTTATTTATTTCATAGTTTATGTTTGGTGTTGCTTAATTTTTGTATTCATAGTAGCATTGAAGGATATCACCTTCACTTAGCTGATAGGAGAATTTTGTCATAAGTGGTGGAATGAGATTTCAAAAAATATGAAATGAAGGTAACATTGGAGAAATCAAATGTAAGTATTCTATAACAAGTACCTCCATTTGATAGAAACTTATTCAATGTATACTTGTTATAAATTGTGTAGTTATATGATGCCAATAGAAACTATACTTTATCTACCTTGGAAATTGGTATATTAAGGTAGATTTATCAACATAATTTTTTTTATAGATATTTGGACTACCAGAAGGAGGACATATCATAAAGAAGGGACATGTGGATCCAATTGAATGGCACCAATTGATTCATGAATTTATGGTCCTTAAATCTCCAATGACAACCAAGTATTTTGGTTTGGGAGGTCGAGGAATCAAACAAAGTCAATTGAAGACCCAAGAACTTCAATGTGTCATGAATATTGTGATGTCATGGTTGTTAAGCAAAGCATGATCATTATAGATGCCCATGTGGTTGGCATAGTATGTGGAGGGCATAACAAAAGGTGTACAGTATGATTGGGGCATGTACTTAGCACAAAGAATTCAAAGATTATTGTAATGTTTGACTAAGAATTTAGCCATGGTATTTCATGTATTTGTAGTTATGCTAGATGCAATTTATTCGCCTACCTTTTTATGCAATGATAGAACCAAGGGATTTACCCAAATATTAGCCTTTAATTTTGATATGGGTAAAAGTAGTACCAATAAACAAGGCCACTCCAAAGAATCCAAAGACCAAGAAAAATGCAAGGAAACTAGAGCTAGTTGTAGTTGAATAAAGTGATATAGGATCAATCAATGCTTCAAATAATCAATAACAATCCCTATATAAACAAGGCAACAATGAGAGCAAGGAATAAGAAGGCCACAAGAACAAATTCTAGTACTTAGTAAGTGATAACAAGTATTGGCCACAAATTTAAATGAATAGGTTATATTAGGATTGGAATAAATAGACCTAATGGAGATAAATATAGTAATATAAGAAGACCAGCCAAAGGAAACCTGTGGATAACATACTTTAATAGATGCAAATGAATTTGAATTTATGGAAGAAGCAAAACAATGGATAAAGAAGATTGCAACACCACTAATATATAGGGTGGGATGTCCAAAAATACAAGTAGTGGTTGCACCACCAGGGAAGAAACAAAAATAAATTAAAAAAATTATGAGAGGTGGCAATAGTAAAAAACCAGTCAAATATGAGAAGGTTGAGGATGGAGAACAACATGATTAAATGACAACACCACAAGAATAAAATATATAGCAACATGATCTAGTGGAGTAATCATATGTGCAAAGTGATGCACAACATAACCAAATAGAAATTGAACAAGAAATTTATGTGGAGAAAATAAATGTAGCAGAGATCACTATAGAATAGATATATGGGCAGGAAACAATTGTAGAACAAACTAATCAATAGGATGAGACTAGATATATGTAGTTGGAGGATAACATATAAATACCATCCAACTAAGAACAAACAACAAAGTAGGAGCAAATACATGGAAATAATAGAGGGTTGTAGATACATTTTTTGATTGAAGTACCCACATTTTGGATCTTCAATGGAGAAGGAGAAGAAATTGATGAGTGGGTAGGCCATTTTTTTGAAAAAGTAACTAGAATTCTTGTAACTACTCAAATACAGTTTTGGATGGGTTGTGTAGGGAAGCTAAAACATTGGAATGGACATATTTTGATGAAATAGAGAATACGATGAATTGGGTGTGCAATAAAAAAAAGAACATAAAAATTAGCTAAAATTTATGTGCAACAACCTTGGAAGTTACCTGTTGGAGGGGTAACTAGTATGTTAGTAGTCAATGACTTGTCAAAAAAAAAAACCAATTATAGAGTGCCTCCAAGAATATATATGGACTTAAGTAGATCCTAGAGATGTCCAATAGATATGACAAAAATTGAATATCAAAGAGCACCACCAGAGTTGGAATTCTTGTTTCATAAATACAATTTCCTAACACACTAAATAGAATGGCTTACCTTAGAATTGGAGCATATCCATTATACCAAAGAAGTAAAACAAAGGGAAGTAGAATTTTCATGAAAGGGAATGTATACTATGGAGGATGAACTCAGAAATATTAAGAAATAAGTTGAAGCTAGATGTAAATATATATATATATATATATTTATTTATTTAGATGAATAGTATGAAGTAGACCTTTGAAGAAAAGTTTAAAATCCAAGAGGAACAATAGAAAATCATAAAGCATCAATTAAAAGAACAAAGAAAACAACTACAAGAATAAGAATATTTTTTGAGAAAGTATGCAGATCAGTTGAAACAATAATAAGAGGAATTTAAATTGAAAAGTAAACAACTCAAAAACTAGGAAGATTAATTGAAAACCAGATATGAACAATTGAAGAATCAGGAAGACTAGTTGAAGATGTATGAGGGACAATTGTAGCTCAAGGATCAAAATATGGCTAAAATAAAAAAGGATATAGAAATATATAATAAATATATTATAGAAAAAAATGCCACACTTCAAGTTAGGTGAGAGAAACAACAAGCTCATAAAGTATAGTTAAATTAGTAGGATTAGGTGATTGTTGAAAAGAACAAATTTATCCATTGCAAAAATAACAAAGGTAGAATCGATAGAAAAACTATAGAAAGGAATATCAAAATTATAGAATCCGTTGTTATAGACTGTATCCAAAGCATAAGATAAAGTAAATGAATATAGATCAAAGGCACTGGAACTTAGCTACTATGCCTTCAAACTACATGACAAATAAGCAATCCTTTAAATCCATATTATAGATCTACAAGTTGAACAAAAATAGAAAAACTAGATAAAGAAAAATAATAAGTTTTGATGGTGATGTCAAATAATTTAAAGGGGATTGAATATGTAAGTGATAAATCTACCTCTCAAAATAAGAAGAAATAGAAGTGTGTATAAATTACAAATGCAAACATGTTTTGTGCAATTTTGATAAAGTGTTGAAAAATAAAATGTAAATAATTTTTTTGTAATGAATACAGAGTCCAAATTAGGCTCAAATGAAATTAGAAAAATGAAAATGAAATGTAGTTTGATAAACATCAAATTAAATTTTAGAAAAATTAAATCAAAATTTAGGACGATGATTACATGGTGGTCGTTGTGAATAATGTGTTGTCTTAGGAACTACTTGGAATGGCCTGCATAGTCATTATAAGGCCCCACATTCAATTTTGTAGTGTTATTCATGGTTGTGAGGAGGTTGCATGGAGTAATATTATATTATTTTTTATAGGAGAACTTATTTCTATGAATGCTAAGGTTGTTGTACTTGTGTATTGCATACAATATGTTAATGCAACATATGATAGCCTTGAATAATGCAAATCCAAACTTTGAGTACAATTGTGTGTGTATGTGCTAATAAATAGATGCTTCCATGGTGATAATATTGTCTGTGTTGTTATGTATTGTGTAGTTGTAGGTACAAATATTGCTAGAATAACTATTCATTGTAGGTTATGGAAAGACAAGTTTTACAAGAATCATATAGATAGCTATAGTGGACTAATAGATGGTTGGAATGTTAGCATGATATGTGGTGTTGTAAAAACCATGTAGTGAAAGTAATGAATTAGAACTGACCTATGTGTGGTAATTTTGAAGTAACCTTAGTGTAAACTAGACGATTGGACAAAATATACAAACAATCGGTTGATCATCATACATAACGATCACTGAACGTATGATGCTATTGATGAACATACCAAGGTTGATGGATTGTAAAATTTCTCAATGAATCGTAGAGATGGTAGACTACACAATATACTCAAAGGTGTATTTGGTAAATTGAACAATTTAGAGCAGTTTGTATGAATTACTAATTTTAATGATTTTCCAATTGAACATTTTTGTTGAACTAGCATTTTTTGGATTGTACATTTTACGTGGAACTGTACATTTTGTGACAATACAATTGACCAGTTATACATTTTGGATAATTGTACTAATATAAAATGTACAATTGTATGATTTATATAACCAAAATATGTGTTTTGAAGATGAAAAAAAAACTCAATATTTTATTTCTAAATATGTCACCACCTCCCCTATTGGGAATATTTCCACTCTTGCTACAAGGAACAACATTGATGGAATGTAAATTCAAATTATGAGTCACCATAAAATATTCATTGATGATTAAGGGAAATGAATATTAGAGATATAATTATTATGCGTATAAACCCATAATTTCATTCAAAAAATAATGTAAAGAGAAATATAAGGTCTTCTAATATTTTATGCCCTTATACATAATAACATATGCTAAATTGGGTTATCATCGCATCTTGGAAGGTATAATTATGCATCAAGTAAGCTAATATCCTAACATTAGGGATCCACTAGAATAAGATACCTAGTGCAAGTGCAATTTAATCATAAGCAAACTTGACTATTTGTCATTATAATTGCAAGTATAAGCTATCCTAACTATTTATCATTATAATGCAAGTATAAGCTATCCCAACTATTTATCATTATTGCATCCTTGAAAAATCCCCTGGTTCTATATGAATCATGTAGCAAAATATATATGTAGCATGTAATAAATAATATAATGAGAAAGGAGAAATCTATTGGTGTAAATAATGTGTTGTGATAGATTCCTTCCCTTAAGAATATTTTGGGAATGAAATATTTTGACATGATTTCTTGAACCAATAAAAAAATATTGATAGAAGTCTTTCTTTTTTTAGGAAAAAAGAGAAATATTATTTTCCAAAGTTCTTTGTCAATCATTAAATGGAGCAAACATACCTAGTATCCTTGCTTGGAATGTTTATAAAGTTGTATAGATTCACTACATCAAAGTAAACTAGGTAACCACTTTCCTTAAAATAAAGGGATTTAATTCTTACTAATGCTTGTAAATATGATTATATTGTTGATATTTATAAAACTTGGGAATATCAAAGTTTTTAGGAGGTGATGAGATAGGGCCATTAGTAATCATGAGGATTTTCTAATGTTCATCATATGGCTTTTATTAGGGTAGAGGAATCATAAATTGAGTTTTTTTATAGATCTATATACCAAGAAAGGATTTTTTGATAAAGTCATCCCACACTATTAGGTGTGTAAGTTTATTAGACACCTACTAGACATAAAATGATTCTATCACTCATCCTTCTTAGGAATAAGGACGAATAAAATTATCAAGTTTTGAAAATGATAAAGCATGATAAATGCCATGTCATGAATTGAGAAACTAAGGAATAACATTTAGTATAATTATCCCACATTGTTTGGTGTGTAAGTTTATTATACACTTCCTAGGAATCAAATAATTCTACTATTCATCCTTCTTACATAAAAGGATGAATCAAATCATCAAGTCTTAAAAGTAATAAAGTATGATGCATGGCATACCATAGCTTAATATTTTTAAAGGATCCTTATATCAAGGATGTACAATTGATATAGTTATCTCATTTTGTTGGATTCATAGGTATTTTAGGCATTTACCATGCATAGAATAACTATACCAATCATCATTCTTAGATGCATAGATGAATTATATTGACAAGATATGTGTGATGTAATGTGATGTTGTTAAAAATAGTAAAGTATGATGTTTGCCCTATATATTCTACAAACATTCAAGAGATGTGTCCCATTACTATCCATTTGGAACATCTATAAATGTTCACATAGTTTCCAATCAATAGATAAAATTATGGTCACTCATAATTGTTTGTATGATAACAAGGGAGATTGATGATATTAGAAGTGGCTATTGATCTTCAAAAGATATCTTGACAGCTTAGATCTTTAAATGCAATGCATAGAATTGTTTTTCAATATTATGATTATCATGAGGTGCTATCAAGTTGTAATATAATGATGAAATCAAGGTAATATCAACAAAATCATATATTGTTTTAATATGTTAGAGTGATGAATTATTGATTGAATTGGAAATTTTCCATGAAATAAGAGTCTTGAGAGAGATATAATAGCTTAGCTACCTATATAAAATGCAATATAGAATGAAATATTTTCTAACTAGTATCATCATAGGTCTTGATAGATTTCTTGAATCTTTATGAAACAAGTAGCCAGACAACAAGTACATGAATGCAAGCAAGTGAATCATCATTCATTCATGCAATAGGTAGTTAATGTAAATAGGTATATGAGCAATAAAATGATGTATATTTTGTTAGTTTTTTATGCTTAAATCTTAATGTAAATAACCACATAATCAAATATAAATTTGCAATATAAAATACTCAATAATGGCAATAATTTATCTAAATATAACTCACAAATAACTTAGGTAATATGATCTTAGGTTGAACTTGATTATTTGATTTACCTAAGGTTGAACTTGATTATTGAACTTAGGTTATTTATAGCTTTTCTATGAGACTATTCACTTTTCTTTTCTAATATATAAAATTTTCAAATATTGAATCTCCAATATTCACTGGTTTTACTTCAACATAGTGGAAATACTAGCTTCTCTAGTTTTCCTTCTCCAGAGGTAATATCCTCAACTTCATTGGTTTCTCCTTGACCATTTGAAATGTCCTTAGACTATTTACAAATTTTCAAAAACATGTGCAAGAAAAGACTTGTTGTAGCTCTAATACCATTTTTAGATTTTGATGCTTAAATTTTAATGTAAATAACCATAGAATCAAATATAAAGTTGCAATATAAAATACTCAATAATGGAAATAATTTGTTCAAATATAAATCACAAATAACTTCATAAATAAATCATAAAATGGACCCTAATAAATTCTCTCAAAATAGTAAATTGATATAGAATAAATGTCACACACATCCTCTATCTTTTACAATGCTTAGTCACATATATAATAGAATGTGACTCTTCATATGGAGTACTATTGGCCTTCACTCTTGGCCTATTCTAAGGACACATGTGCACTCTTACATAATGGAAAATTGTGCACATTTACACTGACCATACTTGCACACTCAATTACATGACACTTGTGCATTTCATACACATTTTTACATTACATAAAATATTTAATCACACTCTAATCTAGAACACACTCCTAATCTAATGATGTACCTAATTTGGTACATTAGCATGTGCCAAATATTGTAATATACTCCAATAGATTTAAACATAGTATTTCTTAAGATGAATTATGTTCATGGGTTCTTTTAGTTCATGTTTATAAAGTGTAGCTAGCCAATTAGGTTTAAATTTACCCTTAATTTTTCTTTTGACATTAGTATTTTTTTGGGGATTTATTTTGAAGAATATATCCTTAAATTTGAATGACCAATATTTGATTCTTATGGTATAGGCTTATTTGAGTCTTTTATGATAGGCTTGAAAGTGTTCCAAGGCATGAATCTATTTTTCATCAAGCAATTCTAGTTGAATTGGGTGAGCATGGTGATATTCATCACTTTGCCACATATTTTAATAAAATTCAAAGAGATGGTATTTCTAGTTTAAAAGAGAATATAGCCTCAATACCATAGACAATGGCATAGGGTTTCTCACTAATTAGACCTCAAACACTAGTTTAATAAAATCATAATATAGTCTTGGAAAGGATAGCACAATGGAAAAAGTCATTAGGGTATCTTAATGGAGATCCAAGTTCAATTCATAGGAAGTGTGGCCCCTGATAAGCCCCACTTTTCAATATATTAAAAAAATAGGACCATAATGTTGGATATGGTTGAACATGCCAATTCTATCCAATTTTGTTTATGGGTTTCTTAAGGATTCATATGATTTTTATTAGAGGCTTCAACTTGTCCATTACCTTAAGGATAGTAAGGTGTAGACCATTTTATGTTAAATTTTGTACTTAGCACAAATTTTAGTAATATATTTATTTTTTAAAGGAGTGATATTGTTTGAGATTATGACTAAAGGGGTGCCATAACATTACAATATCAAATTGAGGATAAATTTAGAAACTTGTATACCAATACAATAGGACAAAGGCATGGTCACAACCCATTTGGTAAAATATCCAGTTGTGATGATGATGAACTTGTGGCCATTATATGAGATAGGATTTATTTTTCCTATAATATCTGGACCAAGGGCCAAGGAGAAGATAAATATTGTAGCTTCTGCAATGGGGTGTGGAAAAGATTAGTTTTTTTAATATTTATCACACTTACAAACATAATTGTAAGAATCATTTTCTATATATGGACAATAATATCCCAACCTAAGGAGCTTTTTGGTCAGAGTGTTTCCACTAAAATGACCACCAAATATCTCATCATGAAATTCTTGAATTACATGCTTAGTCTCTTTTACATTAAGGCAATAAAGAAGGATACTATTGAAATATCGTTTGTATAAGACATGACCATTTATGACGAAGTGACAAGATTGTTGCCTATGATTTTTGTGTTCATTATGATTGATACATTTAGATAGTGTTTTGGCTTTAAGAAAGGCATAAATGTCTTGGTACCAAGGGTATAGATGGATTATTGATTCTATCACAAAGATTGTTAAAGGTTTCTGTCTAGATTCGAGGGTCATCAATTTCCTAATTTGTTGGATGATGATAGTGGATTGCTCATCCTTCAATTCTATGAGAATGAGGGAATCTATGACTACCATTGCACTCATATGAAAATTACTAGACCTAGGAATGGTAGTAATGGTCACTTTATCAAAGGTGTTCACTAGATGATTGACAATATTTGTATAGAGTTTTAGATTGTTACCTTTGGTTTGGTAAGTTATATTTATCTAATTAATGACAAGTTGAGAGTCTCCAAAAATAGATAGTATTATGATTTTTAGAGATTGAGTGGATCAAATATTGAGGATCAAGGCTTCAAAATCCATAGTATTATTTGTGCATGAAAATTAAAGCATGAATTATATTTGGATAATGATTTATTGTGGGGAAACTAGCACTACTCCTACTATTGTACCCTTGGAACATCTAGCACCATTAAATTAAAGATACCATGTATTAGGTTGCTCAACATCTATATTATAGATAGTCTCATATAGAAAGTTGACTTCTATAGTTTGACAAGCCTCCAATAGTGTTGCTACTAAAAGGTCTGTCCTAGGTTTTTTTATTTATAAATTCAAGGTAAAACTCATTGAGGGCCAATACCCACTTAGCAGCATGACATAAGATGAGACATCTTAGAGGGTCTATTCAAGCTATCATAATGGCCTTTTTATTGAGCATGTAATACCTCAATTTTTGAGAGGTAAAAACTACCACTAGGCAATATTTTTCAAATGGTGTGTAATGAGTTTCATAACTTACTAGGGTTCTACTAATGTAGTAGATTGTTCTTTATTTATGTCAGTCATCATATTGAGCAAGCATGACTCATAGAATATGCATAGTTGTAGTGATGTACAATAACAAATATTTGAGGGGGTCTGGTGGGATAAGTATTGGAGGAGATAGAAGGTATATTTTGATGGAATAAAAATACTTTTGACACTCATCATCCCATTTGAATTTGATATATTTTCTTAATAATTTAGTAAAAGGTTGGAATTTATCAATGAGTTGAGAGATAAATTACCTAATAGCTTGCAACTTGCCTTGAAGACTAATTCTATTATTGTCCTAGGTGGAGGTATGTTTGTAATAGCATAAATCTTTGATGGGTCAAATTTGATTCCTTGACAAGAAATGATGAAACCTAGCAATTTTCTAGACATGACTCCAAAGACACATTTGGAGGGTTTAAGGTAAACTTTATATTGCCTTAGGCATTCAAAAATTTATCTTAAATTTTGAACATGATCTTCCCATATTAGGTAACAAGAGAGAATATTGTTGACATAAACTTCTATAGTATCATGCATCATGTCATGAAATATATACATCATAGCATGTTGGTAAGTTGCCCTAGCATTTTTCAAGCCAAAAGGTATGACTTGCCAACAAAAGGTCCCCCATGGGGTGGTAAAAGTTATCTTAGGTTGATCTTCTAGTGCTATCCTAATTTGATTATATCCAGAGAATCCATCCATAAGGGACAACATCCCAAATTTAGCAAATAAATTGATAATCATGTCAATATTGGGTATAGGAAAATCATCTTTTGGACATGCCTTATTAATGTCTCTAAATTTAGTGCAAATGGAAATGATACCTTCCTTTTTAGTGACAAGGACTATATTAGATATCTAATCAGAATAGTCAATGGATTTGATAAATTTGACTTTGAGGAGCTTTTGAAGTTCCTCTTTGATGAGTAAGGCTACCTTAGGGTGCATTTTTCTTAGATTTTGCTTTACTAGCTTGACATCTGGCTAAACATCCAAGTGATGTACAACAAGAGAAGGATCTAATCCTAGAATTTCCATATAAGACCATGCAAATATGTCATAGAACTTAGTTAGGAGGTTTGTATATGCTTCATGTTCTTCAGGAGTTAGGATTTACCTAATTTAAGGATTCTAGGTTTGTCTTGGGTTCTAATATTGATATCAATTGTTTCTTCTATGAGGATGTGAGACTCATCCTCAAAATGTGGGGGTGTAGGGAGTACCCCTAAGATTTCAAAATATGTTGGATCTAAGGATAATTGATTAGGATCAAATGATTGTGAGGCATTGGCAATGTCTATTTGAACATGTGGATCTTCATTATAGGAATCATCTAGGGTAAGATGATTGCTAGAAGGGCTATAGGTTAAGGTATCTACCTCATAATTATTGATGGTTGATATTAATAGAAAAATCACTTCTTATTTGGGTCATAGTTTCTACTAGTTCAAAAGAGTTACAGGGTTTGTGATGAACAATATCTATGGTATTTACATTAAGTGTATGGATGGGAAGAAGAGACATTTCATGGTCCTTATCATGGTTTGATTTTGACTTGTTTGTTATTATGATATCTTCATAGGATTTGAGAAAGTCATTTTCACTTTCACTATTAGAGGATGATGAACAAGGTTAACACTTATTACAATGGGGTCTATCCACTAGGCCCCATCGACTTATCCATGATTTAGATTCTAAAGGTTCTTTGACACCTTGTTCGAACCTTCCTAGATCCATCCCATGATATCCAAGGTTGCATAGGATCTATTTAGGTATCTGATAAATATTTGATATATAACAAGAAGCATATCATTGTTCAATTGGATGGGGGTTGCTTCCATGAATAATTTCTTTGTTAGCCATTCTGGCATAAAGGTACAACTTTCTATTTGCACTACCTTTCCATTTTGAGAAGGTAGTCCTAAGGTTTAAGGTGAGGGAGGCAACTTGGCTAGGTCTAATGTTAATAATTCACTTCATGGATTAACATGGTTAATATTTTGAATTTCTTGGGTTTGTTCTTCTTGCTTCTTAGGTTGACTACTAGTGCTTGCTTCATGGTCATTTTTACCTAATAGTGATGTCAAGGTTTTATGGTCTTATTAGTGATGAGACAAGATGCACTTAAGCATGGGCATATATGTATCTTTAGGCTTTTCTTTGCAATGGATTAACAATAGGTAAATGGATCCAAATCTGCCATAATAGTGTGAAGTTGACCTTGGTAATCAAACTTTAAGCACTGATGATAGGTGGATGGGACTACCTGTATATCATGGATCTAGGGTCATCCCAATAGAATATTATAGTTCAAGTCACAAGTTAAAACATGGACTAGGGTGTTGAGTATGCAAGGCCCTACTTTTATAGGAAGGACCAATGTTCCTACAACTCCTTATTCTTCATTATCATATGCTTTGATAATGACATTGGAATTTTCTAAGTCTTGCTTATTTAATCTAATCCTATTGAGGAATTTGAGGTTGCACACATTAATGGTAGATCCATTGTCAATAAGCACTCTTTTGATGAAACTATCACTAATTTCATAGGTAATATGAAGTGGGAATTCCCCAAGCATAGATGGAGGTGGGACATATTTCTTATAAAAGGTGATGGTCACATGATTGATAAAAATGGTTCCTACCACATGATTTAAATAAGTTGGACTAATATCTTGGGGAACTACCTACTCATTCAAAAGTTTGAAAATAATTTCTCTATGAATGAGAGAAGTTTTCAATAAATCAAGTAAAGAAATATTTGTGGGTATATCTTCGAGTTGTTGTTGGAGGTTAAAGGTCCCTTTTCCTTTATCTTGAGATTTTAGGATTAAGGTTGGTTTTTTAGGAGGGTGATTTTGTTTGGATTGTATAATTAGAGGAGGGTTAGTAGGTGGATTTGATGACTGAGCCTTTTATTGTTGTCTTGTCACTGCCTGAATCATCCCAACTATATTTTGGTAAGGTGGTGGAACATTCTTGTATTGAATATTATTAGTTGTCTTTTGATCATGATTTGGTAGAGGATTTTGGAAAATACCCAAATCTTGATTTGAAGATATGGAGGGTTGGGAGTCACTAAAGGTGACTTGTCCTTCATCAATGGGGTCTTGGATGAGGGCCCTAATATTTTTACATATATTAGTGGAATATCCATTAATGTGATGGTAAGTGCATTGTTCTATGACATTGAATCTTCGTACTTTTTCTATTTTAGGATTTGGAGGGATTATGTGTGGTAGTTCAATCATATTTGCTTCTAAAATTTTTTCATGAATAATGGAGGGAGGTATGTCTAACCTAGCATACTATCTCCTAGGCCTTTATTATTTGTTTAAAATAATTTTCTAAAGGATTGCTATAGTACTTCCACTATTTTTGTTTTATTTAGATTCAATGACCTCATCTCCTATAACATGTTTATTTCTATACTACCTCTTTTGATTAAAGGAAATAGTATCTTCCTCCTTGATTTTTAATTATTCCTTTCTAATGAGGGTAGATTCCACTTGTTTGACAAATTTAATGGCATATTCAAAATAATGTATCATGAACATTTTCAAAGGATAGGATATATTCTCATTAAGATTGTTTTTAAAGACACTAAGAAAGGAGGTCCAAGGTTCAAATCTCAGGCCTCGTCGGACTGAACGCTTGTCCCTTTCCTGGTGCTTTCAGTGGCGTAAAAGGTTTAAAATGATTATGGCATGGTGGTTATAGGGGGGGACTATGCGAAGATCTATGTGGCGGCTTCTAGGGCGAAAAACACAGAATACTATGGTGGCCATAAAATCTGGACAGCCTGCCGGATTCGTGGTGGCTACCGATTCCACCATGTAAATTAAAAAAAAAGACACTAAGAAATTATTTTATAATATGTTTATACTCTAGGTTTTACACTAATGACCTCTACATTTTTAAGAAACTTGATGAATATTCATCCTTACCTTTCTTTAAATAATATAAATCAATAAGGATAGAATTTTCTTCTATGTCAATAATAAATTGTTGAAAAAAATTCTCACCTAGTTCTCTAAAGCTCCTAAGAGAATCGTAAGGAAACTAGTAATACCACTCTATGGATAACCCAATGATACTTTATAGGAATACTTATAGTAATAAAAAATCCTCATATGATCTACTTAAACAAGCAAGCATGAAGAGGTTTACATGACATACAAAATCACCTAAACCATCATACTTGGGTAACTTAAGAACCTCGAAATGATGTGGGCAAGGATGGTAAGATACAATATTATCTAATGGTTGCTTGCACATATTTTCAAATGCATATATTTAATTTGAAGTTATTTTGAATAAAGATATTTGTTGATTCAACTATTATACTTGGGACATAAGAGCATGGAGTTCAGGAGAGAATTGACTAGTCAAAATTAGTGGAACTTATGATGAAGGAAAAGGATTTGATATATTAATCAAAGGATGCATTTTAGTGTTTTGATTAAATTAGGGATTTTATTGATGAGAAAATATATTTGAGGAATTGTTGAAGGGATTAGTTGGATAATTTATAGGATCAAGCATGTATGTCATACCTAAACTACTAAGGTTAAATATGTCAAAGGAAGTGGTGTTAAAGGTAGGAAGGGTCAAATTATAGGCATATCTCCCTCTTGGGTTTAAAATATTTGGTTGTTAAGAAAATATAAATTGATATGTTGGTTTGCTAGGGGTAGCTTGTAACTAATTTGCTATTGTAGTTGGAGGAGTATAATAACTAGGAGTTGTTTTCAACAACTCTTCTATAGAATGTACTAGGGGTTTCCCCTATAGAAATGGTTGGGTTAATATTTCCTCCCTTTGTAGTGACATTAGGAGGTCTAGACTATATATCATTAGGTTCTACATGCAATTTACCTTAGGAAGTGTTTTTTAAATAAAAATTATAAGGGGTTGACTTAGGTTGTTGAATATGTTATAAATGGGACATCTCAATAATGGGGTGAAATAAATTTTGTAGATTTTCTAAATTTTCTACATTCATGATCATTAATAGATTTTATTTATTTATTGTCCAAACATGTAAAAGTGATCCATATATCCAAATATAACTTCTCCCTTTTCATTATGCATATTAAAAAAATTTCTATATGGACGAAGTTGCTTCTCTTCTTCATATACAATGTTCTTGAACATTGTCAAGTTTTTAGGAATGGGAGATAAGCATTCTATATTGTAGGGCATTTGATGAGCCATTCTTCTAGTTATGTATGGAGGTTGTTGTTTAGTTATCCTTGGAAAAGAGGAGTTAATTTTATTAAGTTTTATTGACATAGATGATTAGAGAAGAATGAGGATGTTTCAAAAACTTCTTATATCCTTCCTTATGACTCCCATTAGCCAACTAGTTTATACTCATCAAGAATATAACCCTCATATTTTGTATAAAATTTTACTCAAGGTTTCATTAATCTTACCCCCACAAGACTAAATTTTTACTATGTTTTTGTGATATATGTTTAATGTGATATAATCTAATCAAACAGTTATATGTGGTAGTTGATTAAAGTGTAGTAAATTTTAAGTTTTATTAAGGAAAAAGGGTTTAGAACAAAAGGTTTTAAGACCCATGTGGTGTTCACATCAGGTTCATCAAATATGTAGACCTATATTTGAGGATATTGGTCTCCAAAATTATGGGTTTACACTCAAATGAAGGTTATATTTGAATCCCATTGTTATTTGAGTCCTTTGGTAGGGATAAAATGCTTAAGAAGGGGAATTTTAAATATTTGCTATAAATATATTATTTTGTATGTAAATTTTATAATCACCCAATTTGAAATCTAATGATCATAAAATTAACATTTTCAAATTGAAAATTTTATCTAAATTGTAGTAGGCAATAATACAAGAAAACAAAGGTTGAAGGTCTATATGTGTTTTTCAATTCCTTGAAATAACTATAAAACTTAAAATAAAAATTAAAAGAAAATATTTTTATCTTTCTAAGCAAGGATGTAAGAGAGAATGCACAAACATAATTACTATCCTACATGCAAATTATATGCAATTTGATTTAATGCCTAATGAGTATGTGTAGGTCAAAATGACTACACCAAGGGGAGAGAGGAGGTATATTCTCAAAATTTGCTAAGTATGGAAAATAGTCATGATTTTGCAATTGGTCAGGTTTTCACTGGCTGAGAAGCAGAAAGGATCCAATTCTGGAAAATAGTTGTGATTTCACAACCGATCAGATTTTCACTGGCCGATAAGCACAAAGGAGCCAAGTCTAGAGGATAGTCATATTTTGTGACCAATCGGGTTTTCATTGGTTGAGAAGTAGAAAGGATCCAAGTCTAGAGAATAATCATGAAGCAGAAAGGAGAAAATTCTAGAGAATAGTAGTAATTTCATGATCAATCATGTTTTTGTTGGTCGAGAAGTAAAAAGGAGCAAAGTCTAGAGAATAGTTGTGAATTCATGATCGGTCATATTTTCACTAGATAAGAAGCATAAAGGATCCAAGTCTGGAAAATAGTCAATATTTCGTGATCGGTAAGGTTTTCATTGGCTGAGAAGGATAAAGGAGCCAAGTCTGGAAAATAGTCACGATTTTGCAATAAGTCAGGTTTTTGTTGGTTGAGAAGCAAAATGAAGCCAGAAATGAGGAAGTGGAGGATAGTTAGGCAATGACATCTCCAAGAAGATCGATGTGGACATGTTGTAATGAGAATAGCTCAACCATTTTCTATTGAATACCCCACTACTCCATGCTTCTTTAATCACTGACTTCCCAGAATGAGTCATGTGGCATATTGTTGTAACAAGATTTATTTTTTTTGTTATCAAGAAATGTATATATAGGATGATTGACTCTGACTAAGGGTTGACTCTTGGATGTTTACAAGACAATGTATATAGATTCCTAAAAGTAATAATACACTCTCCATTCTGGATTTTGGCTCAATGGTTCTAAGTCTTGTATGTATGAATGTTGAACTCTATATAAACTGTGTTGGATGTTACTCACTTTAATTTTATTTCTATATTTCTACAGTTCATGTTCTACGTATTCTAAATTTAAAAATTCTAGTTGGTTAATGGTAGTTTTAAATTTGTACCAAAGAATTAGTTGTTGATTATTTGTGGGTTTAAATATTGCTTATATGCAAAAATCTGTGTGTATTTTCTTGTTGTTGTCTAACCTACACCTTCTTAATATTCCTAGGAATAGTTATATTTACTTTTATTTATGCACTCTAATCTCTCCCATTTTCTACAACAAAGCAAGGAACCAGCCTTCTCTGGAGACTAAACCTAGTAATCCCTATTTTAAACTTAGTCATTCAATGTTGGAAAAGTCTTGGGTGCAAACATAACCAAAGGTATATTTTACACCAATATTTTTTAGAACACCTAGTGGGACCCAATCCCACTATCTATACAAACCAAAGTTCTGATGGTTATCTTTGTCCTACATATTTTTTTTATAAATCACCTGGCGAGTCCATTTGAGGAATAAAACCCAAGAAAACCTTATCCATTTTTTGGTTGAATACCAAAAATATATGAAAACTAGATCAAAAGCAAAAAAATATGAAGAACCCATTTATTTCTTTGAGTTACACCTTGGTAGCCTTATAGCTAATCTTATACTCATTGCTCGATCAAATTCTTCTTCTACCATTACTACAGGATCTAAAAATTCTTCCTCTGTAGCCCTCCCTAGTGTTGTTGTTACCAGTAAATTTTTATTCACTGATATTCATACTACTGCAACATCAATCTGTACTATAATGGTGATCAATCAACCAAATCTGCCCACCCTACATAGAATCATTTAGGTCCCCTAAATATAGCAGCTCAACATAAGATCCTTGTAGTAGCTTTGAAATCACTACCTCATTATGATGGCACAGGAAAAATGGCTTATGAACATTGCCAAGATGTAGCCGCATTAGCACCAATACATAACATTACTTAGGAAGATGTTATGATAAGACTTAGTCATTTCCCTTAAAATTAAAATGCTCTACGGGTATAGAGCCCTCCCAAAACATACTATAGCTACCTAGGCCCAGCTCACCAATAAACTAGTAGAAGAATTGAATGAACATGTTCATTTTTTTTCCTTGCTAAATTAGTTTTCCATCATCAAGAAGCATCCTTAGGAAGAAATAGTCGATTTAAATATCATATTAAGTTATACTTGGTAGAGAGTACCTGATGGATTAAGGCTACTAAATAATAAATTGATGTATTATTATCTAAGATATTTTAACTTAGATATAAGCATGGCTATCAAATAGTATCAAGTGTTTACTTTTCTAGAAATTTTTCAAGAAGCGCAGAAAACAAAGAAATATCTTATTGCTATTGAAATATTTCCTCCAAAGATGATTATGTCAATCTTTCTAGATCTTCTACAAGTATAAAATTTTAGTTTCCTAAATCCTGCTTCTACATCTCACATAGAGATTCCTAAATTGACCATGCATTCTTCCATATCAATAATGCAAACATCTTCCATGTTCCTAGTGTTACCTATCATCCTCGCACTTCTGGTATCATTAGTCCCACTAATAATCTTCAACTTGTAGCTTTTTTAGATTTGCAATCAACCATGAAGACTCTAACCAATAAGATGACCTCAATTGAAAGAAGAGAAGCAGAGAGAAATTTCTAGCCAAGGATATTTCCACAAGTAATAAGAGATCAAGCTTCCACAAGTGGCAAAAATCACAACAAATCAAATGTGGTTTATGCTAATGAAGATAGTGAACCCACTAAAAATTCAATAGAGTCAGACTTCTAGTGTACCACTTGTAATGATCCACATGAAGAAACTTTGTGTATGATCCATCATTATTATGTCTAGAAGATAGCTATTTAAAAAGTTAAAAGAAGACTCTCAAAGGATAGATAAACATGATCAGGGAAGAGAATCAAATCTCATGATGCCTTCTATAGAGAAAGTAGCTATGCTAACTAGATCAGGGAAGAAACCCCTACAGGTAGACCCCCAAGAGCTAAATCCATTAAAATTATCTTCACCTGTGAAAATCCAAATTGAGATAAAATTTTCCCATGAGAAGGTACAACAAAACCCAAGTCAAAGAGAAGTGGATATACACAAAGAAGCCTCCTTACAAAAATAAGTTAAAATGCAATAACATGCAAGAGATAATTTAAGATATCCCTCATTGACTAAATTCCAAAGGATAGATGCTACTTAGGAGTATATGAATAAGTACAAAACTTTTGTAAAATAAAAAGAGAAAAGTGTTGATCCTCTTCCTTTCAACATAGTCGAGGAGATGAAAAAGACTTCTTCAAAAGTGACTATTTATGATGCATTGCAATTTCCAGGGAAAATCAACTTGTTACAAGAATCTCTAAGATCTATAAAGAACAATAGTAAGACTCTGACTCATTTGAGTTCTACACAATCTAGTTTGAAATATGCTACAGAAAAACATACCTCCTCCCTTCTATTTGTCTCTTCATATGGAAGGATGGGTGGTACATAACTATATGATAGACTCGAGAGCTGCAACCACTGTCATACCCAAAGCTATGTGTGACATCATGGGGATGGAATACACTAGAAGCAACCCTGGTTATTTACAATTATATGGAACCCCAATAAAAACCATAGGGGTAATAAAAGATATTCCCATAGTCCTACATAGAATACCCTAACTCACAGTCATACAAGAGGTCATTGTAGTGGACTTGGAACCTTATTTTGGTATGTGTATCTCTAGATATTTCACTACTAAAATAGGAGGATATTTATCCTTAGATTAATTGCACTTGGAAATATCATTCAAGGAAAAAAATATAAAAATATTCAACGAGAAACCATCTCCCTTCCATATTGAAAAACTTGAAGAGGAAGAGAATAAAGCTACTACATTGTGCATAATGACTGAGGAGATGGAAGATTCAAATTTAATGGAAGAAGCTATAAATATACGACAAAAAGAGGACCAGTTCTCACTCCAATATTTCAATGCTATGATTGAAATAGAACTTGGAAGCTATTCAATCATGAAACCTGAGAAGAGTACTCCCACTTCTCTTTAAGAGGTAAACCCTCCTACCAACCAACTGTGGAAATGTTACTTCGATGGCATCAGATGCAATAATGGAGTTAGAGCAAGTATAGTAGAATGCAAGGCACTTTGACTTGGAGCTGTACCAACAATGCAGTAGAATGCAAGGCACTTTGTCTAGGCCTTTAGAAAGCTGAAAAGTTGGGAATCAAACAACTCTAGATTTATGGAGACTCAGAATTGATAGTAGATCAAGTTATTGAGAAATGTGTAAGTAAGAAACACTACCTCAAAGCTTACATAAATAAGTTTTGGGATTTGGTCGAAGCTTTTGAAGATATGAACATTAAAGTAATCCCTAGAGACAGGAATACCCATGCTGACCTATTGGCATCAGTAGGGGCTAATTTCTACCCCATCAGAAATGCCATTCAAAATTCTAAAATATTTATGCTAATTTATAGGTCTTCGATGCTAGACAGGGACACTTTATAGTAGGTATTTGAGAATGACAAACATATAGGACACTTCCTCATCCATGAAATGAATTGTTAAAGTGATAGAGTGTTGAAAGATGAAGAAGACGAAGGTATGATCCAGTTGAAAAACAGTCATATCCCAAAGATATTTATTACTATCAAAATACCGTTCGATAATAATTATAGGTCAAATGATCATAATATGAAATTTTACAAACATAGATACAAGGATTTTCAAGTGGAATTAGGAAAATCTATGAAATATGGGGTAAACACTACAGAGGTATAACTAAACCAAATTCAAGGATTATGTGCAAAATTCCACAATATCATACCATGGACTTACGATGATCTTAAGGTATACTCGAAAGATACTATACAACATACCATTGAACTTGAAGAGGGTGTAAAAACCTTCTAGCAAAAAAAAGGCTAGTGAACCCCAAAATTGAAGATTTGATGAAGCAAGAACTACTAAAGTTACTCAAAGCCAATATTGTCTACCCCATCAAACATTCTACATGGGTAGCTAACATGGTTCTAGTTAGGAAGAAGAATGGAGACATCAGGCTATGTGTAGACTTCTAAAATCTCAATAAATATTCATTAAAGGATCATTACCTCCTCCTATAAATCAACTAGACTCTGCATACTATGGTGGGAGAAGAGATATTCTCATTATTGGATGGTTTTTTTGGGTACAACCAGGTATGGATCAAAGATAAATACCAATGCAAAACTGTATTCACTACCAAGTGGTGAACATTTTCTTACCAAAATATGCCTTTTGGGTTATCCAATGTTGGGGTAACCTTTCAAAGGGCAATGGATGTGGCTTTTGGAGAACTCATAAATAATATCATTGTAATATATTTAGATGATATAACAGTGTTCTCTCATCACAAAGAAGATCACATCAACCACCTCAGAAGAGATTTTGAGAAATACAAATAATTTAGTATCTCTTTGAATCCGAAGAAGTCCATATTGTTGTTGAATAAGGGATTCTACTTGGTCATGTCATTTCTAAACTAGGCTAGGTATAGACCCAAACAGAGTGAAAGCACTTTTGGAACTTCCTTTACCTATGAAAAAAAAAGGCCTACAATCCTTCTTCAAGTAGATCAACTTTGTACATAAATTCATAGCATATTTTACACAAATCATCAAGCCCATGACCGATTTGTTAAAAAAGGATGTTAAATTCAAATGGATAGATTTATGAAAGAAATATTTCAAGAGTATAAAGGATCAAATAGCCCAAGAACCTATCTTAGTGAATCCTGATTACTCCATAGGTTTCATCCTGTATATTTTAGGTGAACAAGAGAGTTACGTTGTGGTGCTTATAAAGGAATAGACAATGAAGAAAGGCCTATAGCCTGTCTAAGTCATACCATGTAGGAAAATGAGGAAAAATACAATTTCATCGAAAAACATTTATGCATTCATGAAATCATTGAAAAAGTTCAAGCATTTTCTTTCACAAAGTAAGACCATTGTATATGTAGTTCACCCTAATGTAAGGAACTTCATTATACAAGGGGAGCTTGGTGAGAAAATAGCTGGTTGGATATCAAATATACAAGAATACGATGTTGAAATTCACCCGACCAAGCTGGTGAGAGGTAGAGCATTGCGTCAAGAACTTGCCAAGAAAACCTCACCATAATATGTAGCCTTCGAAGTGCAAGAATCAACCCCAAGGGATGATAAATCCTTGGAAATTATTAACTAGACAGATAAATTGATCAAATATTTTCAAAATGGAAAATTTTCAGCAAGTTTAAATGTTTCATAGAGGAGGAGATACAAAATCAAGGCTTTGAAGTACACCTTACTACTTGAAGGATTGTACAAAAACAATCTGGATGGTTTATTACTTCGATGCATAAAAGATGATCAGAAACAAAATATTTTGGAGGTATTTAATGGAGGTACATTAGGAGGACATTACTCGAGGAGAACTACAACTTTAAAATAATCAGAATTGGTTGCTATTGGCCAACTATTTTTTATATACTTTCATAGTGACCAAAAACTATGAATAATGCCAAAAGTATGTTGGGAGAAATATAAATGCTTCAATGCCTTTGAAACCCATTTAGGTTGAAGAACCTTTTCAACAATGGGGTTTGGATTTCATTGGAGTAATAGAACCCAACTCATCTATTGGTCATAAATATATTCTGACTACCATTTATTATTTTACTAAGTGAGCCGAAGTAGTACCTACTAAGAAATTTGATCAAGCAGTGGTGATAGAATTCATTGAAATTTTAATAACAAGATTTAGGATCCTTGATGTAAGTTTTTTGGAGATAGGCTGGACATGGAGACTATCAGGGCTTGGTGACGGGTAAATGATGATTGGTAGGTAGCTTGGAGTTGGTAGCTCTAACTCGAGGGTTATTCATTATCTGTTTTAACAATATGGAGGATGCTAACCACATTTTAACAGGAGGTCCTTGGTTTTTAGGCAAAAGGAGCCTTTTTCTTAGACAATGGGGTGAATATTTTGACCCTGAAAAGCAAAATATTAACATTGCCCCTATTTGGATTCGTCTCTCGATTCTACCTACCTAGTTCTTCAATGAATATTGGCTGTAGGGCATAGAACTATAGGGGACCCTATCTCCATTGACCATGCGACCTTGTCCAAGACAAGGATGACTCATGCACAAATATGCGTAAATGCTAATTTGAATAATGAATTTCCAAGGTTTATGGAGCTATAGTATGGAGAATACTATAGAAAATAGTTGGTAGAATATGATAACATATCGACATTCTGTGTAGAATGTAAAAATCAAGGACATCTATGCAATTAGTGCCCTAACCTAGCAATGAATAGAGAAAAGCAGAAGTAGGGAATGCTAGACAGAGGAAATTTGAGGAGTTTCCCTGGAAGAGGTGATTTCAATTAGGAAAACTATGTCTACCAAAAAAATAAAAGAGAGGGTGCAGGGTCCTAGCAAGACAAAGGAAAAAAATAGGTTGTTGGCAACCAAAATACTTAGGTAAGTTCCAATCCTCTAGTTTCAAATAAATTTTCAATTCTATCCAATATGGGAGTAGGAGGATTATCAGAAGACATGGAATCCCAACACCTTCAGGCTAACCTTTCTAACTCTCTAGAATCCCCATCCAAGTCATGATCCTCAAACCCTAATGCTAAAATTATTGTAAGCCCCATGGGCATCACAAATCCAAACCCTAATGCACGATCTCTAGAATCCACATCCAAGTCAGGATCCTTAAACCCCAATGCTGGAAATACTTCAAGCCCAGTGGGCATCCCAAAGCCAAACCCTAATGCTAAAGAACTTAGGAAGAAATTTGAGGCATTGGAAAATAAAAAATCTCATCTCCCTAACATCATCACTAGGAGCCAAGTGAATCCTACTGAGGGGTCGTCCCACAGACCAGGGGAATACAAGAAAAAAGGAGAATATTTGGATGTAGGGGTGGAGATATGTGAAACTCTTCATATGAGGAATATGGCAGTCCGGTTCTGCAACAAATTACCTCCCCTCAGTTTAGTCCTAAACAAACCAGGAGCACTGTGAAGTCTCCTATAGATTTTGGCAGTGAAAAAAGAAGAGGGAGAATATCAAATGTTGAGCATCAAAAAATTAAAACTGATAATGACATTGCCAATGGAAAATAGAGAACCTTGTTTCAACAAGTTATTTTGGGTTCTAAAGACAACAAATTAGGAAAAACCCCTCAAGGGAGGGGGAGAGGAAGAAATCCCAAACAATCTAAATGAAGTTCCTCTCATGGAACATGAGAGGCCTCAATGGCCTACCCAAACATAGGGAAGTCAATGCAATAAGAAATCAAGTGAATCCAACTATTATCATGTTGCAAGAAACAAAAACTGATGAGATTCAATCAAAAAAATAGCAAAAAAAATCTGGAATCAAGGGGAGATGGTTTGCAAATCATCCAGAGGAGCATCTGGAGGCCTTATGACTTTGTGGGATCCTCGGATAGTAGAAGGCACCATTATTCAGAAATATGATAGGGTTCTTAGTGTTTTATTTAAGGAAATAAACAACAACAGTCGTGGATCCTTTCAAATATTTATGCCCCGACTTCAATTCAAGGGAGAGCTCTACTATGGGAGTACTTAGGCAATCTGAGTGAAATCTTCCATAATGTCCCTTGGATTCTGGCTGGGGATTTTAACACTCCTCTTTACCCTTCAAACAAAATGGGTGGAAATGGACCACCTATCAGGAGCATGGATGAGTTCAATGACTTTGTGAACTCCAACATGTTGATGGATGTAAAACTTAGAGGAGCGAATTATACCTGGAGCAATCGACGGATAGGGTGTCATCTCATTCAAGAAAGGCTTGATAGGTTTTTTCTATCAAAGGAGGCTACAACTTTGTTTGGTGATTCTACCCTGCAAGCCCTTCCTAAAATTGCCTCTGATCATAATCCCATTTTGTTGGAGATCCCTAACTCTCTGTCCTTCAAGAAACCTTTCAGATTTCAATCTATGTGGATCAAACATTCCAGTTTTAGAGATAACTTAAGTCAGTGGTGGCAATAGCCTGTCAAGGGTAGTGCAACTTTTAAACTTGCTAGCAAATTAAAGTTTGTTAAGGAAAAGCTTCGAACTTGGAACAAAGAGGTCTTTGGGAACCTCTTTGAAAATAAAAAATAGGTTGTTGAAAGTTTGAAGATAATTGATCAGAGGATCCAACATGGTGATGCTGATGAAACTACTAGGCAGGAGGAACGAACAAAACTAGCAGAGTTTCATAACATTTTGGCCTGTGAGGAAATCTATTGGAGGCAAAAAATCAAGGGCTCTTTGGTTGAAATATGGAGATTCAAATTCCAAGTTTTTTCACGTCACCACGCTTAGAAACAGAAGCAATAACAAGATAATTTTTTTAAAAAAGCAGATGGTTCTATTACTCAAGACTTAACAGAAATCAGAAAGGAGGCAGTAACTTATTTCAATTCTATCCTTGGTCAAGAATCGTAGTGCAATGAGGAGGCCAAAGATATTCTCTTGCAATCCATTCCTAGCATAATAAATGAGGATATAAACCTTAAGCTTCTAGCTCCATTTTCTGATGAGGAAATTAAGGAAGCCTTGTTTAGCATGGAGCCAGACAAAGCCCCGGGACCCGACGACTTTCCCCCTCGTTTCTATCAAGATTTTTGGGACATCGTAAGTGAGGATGTAATTTTTGTTGTCAGAGAATTCCAAGCAAGCAATCATATCCCAAAAGGTATCAACTCTACTTTTATTTCTCTAATTCCTAAGAAGCAAACCCCTGAATCTATGGCTGACTTTAGGCCAATCAGTCTGTGCAATGTTTCTTACAAGATCCTAACTAAAGCCATTGCAAATAGAATGAGAGATATTCTGCCCCGCATCATAGATCCATGCCAGGGAAGCTCTGTCTAGGGCAGGTCAATCTTGGATGGAGTTATCATAGTTCATGAAGCTCTGCACTCTACTCATAAGACTAACAGGTCTATTTTTGCCCTCAAGCTTGATATGAACAAAGCATTTGATAGGCTAAATTGGGACTTTCTGATTGTTGTCCTCCTTAAGTTTGGTTTTCACCACCAATGGGTTAATTTGATCAAAGAATGTATTTCTAAAGCATGGTTCTCGATTCTAGTTAATGGAACAACTGCTGGTTACTTTCAAAGTCACAGAGGAATTCGGCAGGGGGACCCTATCAGCCCCATGTTATTCATCATTGTGGCAGAAGCTTTAGGCAGAACCATAAAAAATGCTTGCAGTTCAAGGCTAATATCGGGAATCAAGGCAACATCTCTCACTAGGGTTGTTTCTCACCAACAATTCATCGATGATACCCTTATATTGACTAAGGCATCGGTGGTTGAGGCCAAAATAATTAAATACATCCTGCAACTCTACGAGGACGTTGCTGGTCAGAAAGTTAATTTCAGTAAAAGCAAGTTATATTTCTTGAACACCCCCATTCAGAGGCAAGGAAGGATTGCAAAAATTTTAGGGTGTGATATAGCAAACCTCCCCACTTCGTATCTTGGTCTCCCTCTTTTCATTGGTTCTCCGAGAGAGTCAATGTGGGACAGGGTTATTGAAAGAATTCAAAAAAAACTTGTTGGATGGAAAGGTCATCTTCTATCTCAAGCAGGAAAGCTGACCCTCACTAAGGCCTCTCTTCAGAGCATTCCAGTCTATTTCCTCTCCATTTTCAAAGCCCCTGTGAAGGTTTTCCAGAAAATTGAGAAACTCCAAAAAGAATTTTTATGGACTGGATCAGAGGAGAAAAAAAGGATACACCTTGTAGGATGGACCAAAGTGTGCAGACCCAAGGAAAATGGGGGCTTAGGTCTGAGGAGAATTGCTCATATAAATTTAGCTTTACTAGCTAAGCAGGCGTGGCATCTCATTTTTGGTGAAGAAAATGAATGGACAACTATCATCAAACGAAAGTATCTTCAAAATATGGAATTTCTAAGTGACTCAGTTCCAATCAGAGGTTCTACTTTTTGGAAAGCAATTCTTAATTGTAAGGAAATCATCAAAAAAGGTTTAAGATGGGTTTTAGGCAATGGTGAGAGGATAAATTGCTGGAATGACAGGTGGGCTAAGGATGAACCACTGACGCAATATCCTAACTTAGCCCGAATCAGAGATATCACAGAAGAACTCATTGGCAAAAAAGTCTCCGATTATATGGTTGAGGACAGAGGTAGAATGAAGTGGAAACAAATAAGAATTCAGGGATTTCAAGCAGAATCAAATGATCTTTGTAACATTCTCGAGCAATAGTTTATCCCCATGAGACCCAAGGAAGATCAAGTGACCTGGGCTCCTACGAAAAATGGGCAGTTCACTGTTAAATCAGCTTACAAGCTTCTGCTTGATGACGAGGATTTTGTCCTCCAAAAGGACTTAGTTTGGATAAAAAATTTAATTCCAAAAATTGTAGTCTTTTCATGGCTAGTTATCCAAGGAAGAATTCTAACCATTGATAATATGATGCGTAAAGGTATTTGTATCACTAATCATTGTTATCTATGTAGGGCTAATTGGGAGACCATTTATCACATTTTCCTTGAGTGCCCTTTTTCCTTGACTGTCCTAAGTGGGGTTTTTCAGGCCTTCAATATTTCATGGGTTAAACCAGCCATCGTACTTGATTTGTTTGTCCAGTGGCCTTACCCCTTTTCAAGCCAAAGACTTAGATACATGTGGAAAATTTGTCTCAATCACTATCTTTGGTAGGTGTGGTTAGAAAGGAACCATAGAGTCTTTAATGAGTCTATCCATGATCATCAAACTATCATTGCCAGGATCCTATCCTTTGCCAATGAGAATGTGAACCTTATCCCTTTTGATAGTTGTAAACCTCATCTGTAGGAGACCACGATTGCTCAATATTTAAGCTTAACCTTGTTAGATGAGTCTGTGCCTAGGGTAGTCAACCCCAGAGCCAATGTTAAGTGGTCTCCACCTCCTACAGGTTGGTTTAAGCTTAATTTTTATGGAGAAGCTAAGGACAATCCTGGAAGAGCAAGCGCTAGTGGCATTGTGCGAGATCATAATGGGAATATGATGCTTGCATTTTCTGAATATTTGGGAACAAGGACGAACAACGAAGCTGAAGCTAGAGCTATGTGGAGAGGCCTTCAAATGACTCAAGACTTAGAAGGTAATTTGATCATAGAAGGAGACTCTATGCATGTTATAAATCTCCTCAATAATTGGAAAACACCTCCTTGGAGGATTAAAACAATTGTTGAAGAGGCTAGGATCCTTTTCCAGGGAAGACAGGACAGAAAAGCCCAACATGTCTTTCGGGAAGCTAACAAAATTGTTGATAAGCTGGCCAATTTGGGTGTCGATGGTGACAGACTTTTCAAATGGGAACACGGTGTCCCGAGTGAAGTAGAGGAGCTTATTCAACAAGAATGCCAAGAATGATAGTCAAATTTACCAACAGGGAAGGCACTGTAAGTTTGAAGGCTAGGAGTATTCCCATCTCTTTTTTGAATTGGACTCACAATAAAAATTATCTGAGTTGTCAATATTCATGGATGCTGCTTGGAAATACCACAAAGACTAATGGGGACAATCACATGTTAGATAACATGGCTCCTAGTCATCTTAGTAATTTGAGGTTGGTTGATAATCATAGGGAAGGAAAGAAATGACAATATAAGACTTTGAACCAAAGCCACATGGACCACCAGATAGCCACCACCATAAATCTAGCCAGTAGGTTCACTTCTCCAAGGCTTATTGGCCAAGATAGTATGTGGTACCAAAGCATGTCATATACGGAAGAAAGAAATTACCAAAGAATTATTAAGAGTAACTATCAATACTGATGCAGGACAGAAAAATTGCACTCTATCAAATCCAAAAATTCATTCATTAACTGGAAATAATTTTTTTTTATAGAATAGCCCGCAGGATTTCCACAACCAGTGCTCGACTTGGTTTTCTACGCACTATGAAATTTTCCTAATCCTACCTACCCCTTGGAAGGAAAATCATCATTTCACGAGCTGGCTATCTGCCCTCGGCTTCCTCAACTCTACTTCGCGAGTTTCGTCTGCAGTTCTCTAATCCTGCACTCCCTGATTTTCCAACCCCAAACCCATTACATTATTGGGTTTTTATAGAGGTCCCGACCCTCTGAGTAATCATTACACAAAATGTAGATCACATAACCACTTCATGCCTCCACTCTGCACAGCCTCTGTCACTGCCAGCTAACTTTTGTTCACTATTAGATTCCTTCGCATGACTCTTCATTTCAATTCCATCACTCGTCGTTTTTGCCTTCTGTGTGACTCTTGTCATTTTTGCCTTCTGCACGACTCCCCACCTTCATATTATTCCTTACATCTTGATGCCACGTGTCATTGGCCATCATTTCATGAAGTGGCGGAATGCTCTGTAGCCACCTGCACCTCGACCTATCGAAACATCCTTTTTTGGAGTGATGGCGTGCTCTGTCGTCGCCCGCATCTTGCTGCCACGTGCCCTTCTGTAATGGCCTCTACATCTGCCTGCTCTTCTCGCATCGTGAGCCATGTGTCATTCTCCTCTTCTGGTCATGATATCGTGACATGTCGTGATATCACGACATTTTTGCTCCATCGTCTTCTTTTTCCTCTTCGAGTCGCAAAAATGCGACATGTCGCGATTTCACGACATTTTTGCCTCCTATGCGTCCTTTTCTCTTTTGGTCGTGATATCACAACATTGTTTTCCTCGCCTCCTTTCTCTCCTTCGGGTCACGAAAATGCGACATGTCATGAAATCGCAACGTCTTTGCATTTTGCACTTGTCTTCTGCCTTCGGGTCGCGATTTTGCGACACGTCACGAAATCGCAATGTCTTTGCCTTCCATACTTGTCTTCTACCTTTGGGTTGTGAAATCGTGACATGTCACGATTTCACGATAGCTTTTCCCCTTGGCGTCGATTCTCCAAAAGTGTCGCGATATCACGAAAGCTTTTCCTCTTGGCACCTTTTCTCCAAAAGTGTCGCGGTATCGCGACAACTTTGCCTATTGGCGCCTTTTCTCCAAAAGTGTCACGATATCGCGATAGCTTTGCCCCTTGGATTCTTCTCTTGCCTGCTGGTCACGAAAATACGACATGTCACGAAATCGCGACATCTTTCCTCGTTGGCTGCTTCTTCGCCTTCTGGCCATGAAACTTTGACCTGTCACGAAATCGTGACATTATCCTCCTCTGGCTTCTTCTCTTCTTGGCACGTTGTGAAACTGTGACATGTCACGATTTTGCGACATCTTCCCTTCTACGCCTTCTCCTTCAACGGGTCATGAAACGGTGACATGTCACGATTTTGCGACATCTTCCGCTTTCGTTCTTCATCCTGCCTCTGGGTCACGAAATCATGACATGTCACGATTTTGCGACATCCTTGCCTACAACCTCCCTCTTCTTGTTTGGGTCGCAATTTTGTGACATGTCACAAAATTGTGACATGTCACAAAATTGTGACATGTCACAAAATTGTGACATTTTCCACCTGCTGCCTCCATTCTCTGCTTTTGGTCACGATTTTGCGACATGTCACGAAATTGCGACATTTTTGGCCAACGCCTTCTCTCTCCTCATCGTGTCGTGATATCACAACACTTTTTCTGTCGCGATATCGCGATAGGTTTTTGTCCTCGCCCTATTGGCCTTTTTCTGTCGTGATTTCATGACACGTCATGAAATCGTGACATTTTTCTTCCTTAGCCATTTCTTCTGAAGTGGCCCTCCTACCTTCTGATGCCTCTGCTGTAGGTGCTGCTGGATGCTCCTACATCAGACACCCGGGGTTGGTGGAGAAGTGATCTTCACTTCGCATTGTCTGGTTACTGACTCCTGCACAGCACTTCCAGATCTTTCTCTGCCTCAGCAGACTGCTCCAACCCCTTCTCCTGGCACATTACTTCTGTCTTCTTCCAGACATATTTTCCCACTGCTACATACTTCTTTTGCAGCCTGCTTGCACTCCTCTTTGTCTACAGACTTTAATGGCTTCAACTTTCGAAGCACTCCATATTTTCTTCTGCCAGTTCCTTCTCCCTGGCCTCTTCTTTTCAGTTTATCTTCACGTAGCTCCTTTTGCAGGGCCTTCACTTGCCTCTACAAATCTCTTATGAGCAGATCCTCTTACATGGCTTGCACTTGCTTCTGCAACGCTTTGAACTCTTTCATTGTCATCATTTTTCACTTACGCAGAACAAAAAAATCACGCGGTCACACTACATGGATTCCAAACTTTCCTCTCAGCACCCTCCCACAGATCTTGGCGCAACTGCCTCACGTTCGGTGAATCTGCTGCGCACTCAGAATCACTGGCTCTGATACCACTGATGTAGGACAGAAAAATTGCACTCTATCAAATCCAAAAATTTCTTCCTCGCCTCCTTTCTCTCCTTTGGGTCGTGAAAATATGGCATGTCACAAAATCGTGACGTCTTTGCCTTCCACACTTGTCTTCTGCCTTCGGGTCGCAAAATCGCGACATGTCACGATTTCGCGACAACTTTTCCCCTTGGCGCCGATTCTCCAAAAGTGTCGCGATATCGCGACGACTTTGCCCCTTGGTGCCTTTTCTCCAAAAGTGTCACGATATCGTGACAGCTTTGCCTCTTGGTGCCTTTTCTCCAAAAGTGTCGCAATATCGCGACCGCAAGAGAAAAGGACACACATGAGGCAAAAATGTCGCGAAATCGTGACATGTCGCATTTTCGCGACCCGGAGAGGAAAGAGAAGGCGATGGAGCAGAAATGTCATGATATCACGACATGTCATGATATCACGACCAGAAGAGGAGAATGACATGTGGCTCACGACGTGAGAAGAGCAGGTGGATGCAGAGGCCATTACAGAAGGGCACGTGGCAGCAAGATGCGGGCGACGACAGAGCACGCCATCACTCCGAAAAAGGATGTTTCGATAGGTCGAGGTGCAGGCGGCTACAGAGCATTTCGCCACTTTGTGAAATGATGGCCAATGACATGTGGCATCAAGACGTAAGGAAGAAGATGAAGGTGGAGAGTCGTGTAGAAGGCAAAAATGACAAGAGTCACGTAGAAGGCAAAAATGACGAGTGATGGAATTGAAATGAAGAGTCATGCAAAGGAATCTGACAGTGAACAGAAGTTAGCTGGCAGTGATAGAGGCCATGCAGAGTGGAGGCATGAAGCGGTTATGTGATCTGCATTTTGTGTAATGATTACTCAGAGGGTCGGGACCTCTATAAAAACCCAGCAATGTAATAGGTTCGAGGTTGGAAAATCAGAGAGTGCAGTATTAGAGAACTACAGATGAAACTCGTGAAGTCGAGTTGAGGAAGTCGAGGGCAGATAGCCGGCTTGAGAGAGATGATTTTCCTTCCAAGGGGTAGGCAGGATTAGGAAAATTGCATAGTGCGTAGAAAACCAAGCCGAGCACTGGTTGTGCAAAGCCTGCGGGCTATTCTGTAAAAATTTATTTCCAGTTAATGAATGAATTTTTGGATTTGATAGAGTGCGATTTTTCTATCCTGCATCAGTGGTATCAGAGCCAGTGATTCTGAGTGCGCAGCAGATTCACCGAATGTGAGGCAGTTGCGCCAGGATCTGTGGGAGGGTGCTGAGAGGAAAGTTTGGAATCCGTGGAGTGTGACCGCATGATTTTTTTGTTCTGCATAAGTGAAAAATGATGACAATGAAAGAGTTCAAGGCGTTGCAGAAGCAAGTGCAAGCCATGCAAGAGGAGCTGCTCATAAGAGATTTGCAGAGGCAAGTGAAGGCCCTGCAAAAGGAGTTGCATGAAGATAAACTGAAAAGAAGAGGCCAAGGAGAAGGAACTGGCAGAAGAAAATATGGAGTGCTTCGGAAGTTGAAGCCATTAAAATCTGCAAACAAAGAGGAGTGCAAGCAGGCTACAGAAGAAGTATGCAGCAGTGGGAAAATCTATCTGGAAGAAGACAGAAGTAATGTGAACCAGGAGAAGGGGTTGGAGCAGTCTGCTAAGGCAGAGAAAGATCTGGAAGTGCTGCAGGAGTCAGTAACCAGACAGTGCAGAAGTGAAGATCACTTCTCCACCAACCCCGGGTGTCTAATGCAGGAGCATCCAGCAGCACCTACAGTAGAGGCATCAGAAGGCAGGAGGGCCACTTCAGAAGAAATGGCTAAGGAAGAAAAATGTCATGATTTCATGACATGTCATGAAATCGTGATAGAAAAAGGCCAAGAGGGCAAGGACGAAAACCTGTCGCGATATCGCGACAGAAAAAGTGTCACGATATCGCGACACGACGAGGAGAGAGAAGGTGTGGGCCGAAAATGTCACGATTTCGTGACATGTCATGAAATCGTGACCAAAAGCGGAGAATGGAGGCAGCAGGTGGAAAATGTCATGATTTCGTGACATGTCGTGAAATCATGACCCAAACAAGAAGAAGGAGGCTGCAGGCAAAGATGTCGCGAAATCGTGACATGTCACGATTTCACAACCCAGAGGCAGGATGAAGAACGAAAGCGAAAGATGTCACGAAATCGTGACATGTCGCAGTTTCGTGACCCGCTAAAGAAGGAGAAGGCACAAAAGGGAAGATGTCACAAAATCGTGACATGTCGCAGTTTCATGACGTGCCAAGAAGAGAAGAAGCCAGAGGAGGAGAACGTCACGATTTCGCGACAGGTCGTAGTTTCGCGGCCAAAAGGTGAAGAAGCAGCCAAGGAGGAAATATGTCGTGATTTCATGACATGTCACATTTTTGCGACCAGCGGGCAAGCGAAGAAGCCAAGGGGCAAAGCTGTCACGATATCGTGACACTTTTGGAGAAAAGGTGCCAAGATGAAAAGTTGTCGTGATATCGTAACACTTTTGGAGAAAAGGCGGCAAGAGGCAAAGCTATCGCGATATCACGACACTTTTGGAGAATTGACACCAAGGGGAAAAGCTGTCACGATTTCGTAACCCAAAGGCAGAAGACAAGTACAGAAGGCAAAGACGTCACGATTTTGTGACGTGTCGTGAAATTGCGACCCGAAGGCAGAAGACAAGTGCGGAAGGCAAAGACGTCGCGATTTCGTGACATGTCACATTTTCACAACCCGAAGGAGAGAAAGGAGGCGAGGAAGAAAAATGTCGCGATATCATGACCAAAAGAGAAAAGGACGCACAAGAGGCAGAAATGTCGCGAAATCATGACATGTCGCATTTTCGTGACCCGAAGAGGAAAGAGAAGGCGATGGAGCAGAAATGTCGTGATATCATGACATGTTGCGATATCACAACTAGAAGAGGAGAATGACATGTGGCTCATGACATGAGAAGAGCAGGTGGATGCAAAGGCCATTACCAAAGGGCATGTGGCAGCAAGATGCAGGCGGCGATAGAGCACGCCATCACTCCAAAAAAGGATGTTTCGATAGGTCGAGGTGCAGGCGGCTACAGAGCATTTCGCCACTTTGTGAAATGATGGCCAATGACACGTGGCATCAAGACGTAAGGAAGAAGATGAAGGTGGAGAGTCGTGCAGAAGGCAAAAATGACAAGAGTCACACAGAAGGCAAAAACGACGAGTGATGGAATTGAAATGAAGAGTCATGCGAAGGAATCTGACAGTGAACAGAAGTTAGCTGGTAGTGACAGAGGCCGTGCAGAGTGGAGGCATGAAGCGGTTATGTGATCTACATTTTGTGTAATGATTACTCAGAGATTCGAGACCTCTATAAAAACCCAGCAATGTAATGGGTTCGGGGTTGGAAAATCAGGGAGTGCAGGATTAGAGAACTGCAGACGAAACTCGCGAAGTCGAGTTGAGGAAGCCGAGGGCAGATAGCCGGCTTGAGAGAGATGATTTTCCTTCCAAGGGGTAGGCAGGATTAGGAAAATTGCATAGTGCATAGAAAACCAAGCCGAGCACTGGTTGTGCAAATCCTGCGGGCTATTCTGTAAAAAAATTTATTTCCAGTTAATGAATGAATTTCTGGATTTGATAGAGTGCGATTTTTTTGTCCTACATCAAATACAAAGCTTGTGGGAGTTTTTTTAGTACTCTGCTATGTGTGTCTGCAACTTTTTTTTTCTCCATTGTCTCAAGGAAGGGATCCGTGTCTATTTATTTTTTGTAATTATGATGCATGTGTATTTTCTCGGGGTATACCCAAAATTTTGTATGGGAAGTTTCTTTTTGATAATAGGCTATGTGCCTTACCGGATGTAATGGCTTTGGCGGCATGTAGATTTTACATATATAGGATCCTTAGTAAGGATATGTTCATCAATAGCCCTGGGCTGATTTTTGTAAAAGGTTTTGGGTCAACTTGTAAAACCCAGTATTAATGCTATAGTATCTTATCTACCAAAAAAAAAGTATCCTTGATGCATTGGTCATAGATAGTGACACATATTTCATAGGTGCTAAAATGATTGATTTTTCTAGTAAATATGGAATCTATTTGAAGACTTATTCAAACTATTATCCCCAAGTAAATGGATTAGCTAAATCAAAAAACAAAAACCTACTCCAAATTCTAAAGCAAACTCTAAAAGACAATAAGATAAGCTAGCATTCCTTGATAAACCAGGTGTTATGGGCTGACAAGATCACGATCAAGAAATAAATAAACACCTCTCATTACTTATTATTCTATGGTAAAGAAGTTCCTCTCGATACACATAGAAATACCTGCTCTAAAATTACTAAGTCAAATTGGCAAGGAAGAAACGAAACCAATGGAGAATAGGTTGATACAACTCCTATAGTTAGAATAATAGAAATAAAAATCTTACAACCATTATCAGAAACATATGGGAGACATGAAGAAATGGTTTGATAAAAGGCTACCCTAAAAAATTTTAAATTAGTAGATTTGGTCCTAAGGTGGAATGATAAAAAAACAAAACCTGGGAACCACAAAAAAATTTATGCTTTCTAGGAAGGACCTTTCGATATAATGAAAAAAAATAACATAATTTCTTTCAAAAAAAAATGAATAGGGTCAAGTAAATCCTATCCTTGTGAATGACTTCCACCTAAATTTGTACTTCAAGTAAGATAAAATCTCTCACCCCACTTGTATTATATGTAAATATGCTATTTTTACTAAGAGGCCACTTCAAGGAAAAAGGCTACAATTTTGTGAAATTTTGGCATTCAGAGGACACTTCAAGAAAAAGGGTCACAATTTCATGATATTTTGGCATCCAAAGGACACTTCAAGGAAAAGGGTCATGATTTCACAACATTTTGTCATCTAGAGGCCATTGCAAGAAAAAAGGTCATGATTTCATGATATTTTGGCATCCAGATACCACTTCAAGGAAAAAGGTCATGATTTCATGATATTTTGGTATCCAGAGGCCACTTCAAGGAAAAATATCATGATTTTATGATATTTTGGCATTCAGATGACACTTCAAGGGAAAGTATCATGATTTCGTGACATTTTGGCATCCACAGGTCATTTCAAGGAAAAAGGTCATGATTTTATGATATTTTGGTATCCAAAGGCCACTTCAAAGAAAAATGTCACGATTTCATGATATTTTTGGGTTTTAGCAGTCAAAGTAAAATAATGACACTTCACATATGGCAGGAAAACCAATTTTAAAAATACCCAAGTGTTGTAGGTGAGTTGGAGAGGAGAGGGCAATCCTCCAAGGGAGGTCCCAGATTCGAATCTCCACCCTACCAAAAAGTTGAATTGGGTGCCCAAAATCCAATTGATAATGTTGGTGCGGGTAGGGTCGGTCATGACTCTTGGGTGAATTTGACGGTGTAGAACCCCATTTTTGTGGTCTCTCAAAACAAGGCGGTCTTACAAGGGATTTTTTCGCTTAAAAAAAAAAACCAATTTTCAAAATTTTAAACATGCTTTGTACCACCGTGCAAATTTATTGGCTCAATAAAATTTGGCATGAAGTTATTGGTTTGAATAAGAGGTGACGTGAATTTATTGGCCCAAAAGAGACAATGACGCATATCAGTTGGTTTAAAAAAGGTGGCACATGAAACAAGACACCCAACAATGTTTGAAATTATTTGTAAAATGTGCACCACCAACCGCAATTACTGCATGGCACATCCACACATGCATGTACAATTATTTACATCGTAGAAGTCCTTTTATCAAATCACTACTTTCTCAAATACTTCCCCCTACAAGAAGTATCCTCTAAATTTTCTCAGGATTTTTTATCTCTCTCAAAGCACTTTTAAAATTTTTGTGTGACAAAACCACAAGTAGCCATGGTGGGATCTTCTTCAGCTACTACAAAAAAGTGTAAGGTAGAAGGAATAAAAAGTGGTTTTATATACCTGAATGCCTACATAACTGATACAATCATCACCTAGAAAAATCCAAAGAAAATTTGGAAAAATGTGGAGGCTAGAGTAGCGAAAGGCATCACTTCATCGACTTAAAGTACTTTTCCTTTCCACTCTTTGCTTTCATGGTATGTATGCACTCATGTCCATAACTTCCCTAAACTAATTAGAGCCATGGCAATTATTTATGATGTAAAGCGTATGATAGTTAGGAATTATAGGGGTGAAGTCATTTTTACCCTAGATTCCAATACAATCAGGGCCATATTTAGTAAAGGTATAAACCCCATTGTAAATACCATACCATTCAACCTAGTTGGATAGGCCAAGTACTATACCCCCACCCTTAATATTAAGTTGTTTTTGAAAACACACATGTCAGAACCTCCTCTCAAAGGAGCTCTGCCAAAAACACCCATTCCTCTATCAAAATTCAAAAATAAAGAATTTTTCTCCATGTTGGCTATGGTTGCGGGTTAGAGTCGGATGCACAAGTATATGCATGGCATATTGAAGTGGCATAATGCATTTCAAACCCTAACTTCTATGATGTTGTTGTCATAGATAAAAGCACTGTGCCAATATTTTTTGATTGGCTAGCTTACCTATATCAAAAAATACATGTAGGCTTATCCAAAATATAGAGGGGTTCTCAAGAGCCTTTTAGGTTTTCTTCTTATCTAGTATGGATTTTCTTCTTCTTTCAGTCAAAAAATCTCCCTTTCATTTCTACAACTCATAAGGATAAGGAAGGAAATATTTTACCTATGTATGATTGGACAATGGTGCTTTCAAGGGCTGAATCATACTACTATTTCAACATGGAATTCCTAGGCCTTGCTTTATAAATTATGTATGGTGAAATATATAGACTTCCCCAAAAAGTGTGGGATACTTTACAACATCCTCATGTAAAATAAGGATATTGGTTTGTTTTAACACAGGGAGTGGTCATCAGATTATATGGCTTCATGGGGAAGCCTTTCTTACTCTCATATTATGCCACTAAACAATTTTTTACCCTAGAGTATGTGAGGTAGACAGAATACATCAACAATAAATTCAGCATGGGAATTGGTAAGACTGGTATGTGCCTTATGCATTTCCAATTTGAAGGGGTTGTCATATCTAAGAAAGGGTACCATGATTAAATCACCAGGTTTCTAAATAACCTAAAGTTAGTAGAGTTTCCATAGAGATAGAAATATGACCTCCTTAAAAGGTTTGCAAAAAGGCAGGCTTCTCTCAACAAAACCCCCTTCAAACAATTTCACTCATCTAAAATGGAAATCGATAAATAGGAAAGAAATAATGAAGAATATGAAGACCTAGAATGGCATGTAAAGCGGATGTAGCCATTGGCCCCGTGGAACGATTTATATGATCATATGATAGATTGGAACCTCAAATAAAATCCAAGTCATGTGTTGGAAGAAAAATTTATAAAGAGAATGTAGAGGAAGGGATATGATTGGACATCAATGAAAATTGTGGCCTGGTGGATAATGAGGATGCAAACTAAAATGACCTTTAAGTGGGGACTAAAAGTTTTGATCCTGAAATTTTCAACCTATATGATAAGCATCAAGCTACATGGTCTGAGACTCTTGCAGAAAAGGTTCCACTAGGTGTCAATGCCATCAATATGGTGCCTACCACTAAAAAAAGGGAAACCAACCAAGGTAAAGGAAAGGAAATTGATTTTGAGAAAATAGAAGTTCCAAAGAAATTGGCTCATAAATTCATTCTCCCCTTCTACATTCGACATAGATTTTTATGATGATCTCCCTCTCACCCACAAAATAAAAGGAAATAAAAGCTAGCAATGATAGGGAAACAATATAAAAGTAGGCAATAATAACCATATATAGACTCTGAAACATGGGACATAGAAGAGAATGTAGAAATAAATTCAGATCAATCCCCTGAGCAACATGATATTAGAACTCAAGAACTAAACAAATCAGTAGAGAAAGTAGATTCTATCGAAGAACCAGTATTAGTGGATAAATAAGTTACTACTGAACGATAATTATCTTCAAAGAATATGGTCCTTATCGAAGAACCAATCTTAGTAGAGAAATAAGTTACTTGTAAATGATTGGTCCCTCCAGAGAAGGTAGCTCCTACTGAAGGATAAATCCCAACTAAGGAACCATCAAATACTGAAGAAGCAAATCCATAGATACTATAAGGTATGATTCCTATCAACCTTACATCATCCTCCTCTAAATCCTAAATAAATACCCCTTCCCATTTTACATATGAATATGATGCTTCCTCCCCTTCCAATCAACAACCTCCACCATAATTGTAATCACCTAAACCATCAACCCAAACCAACCTAAAAGCATCATCAAATGATCACACATATCTACTTACAGGACCATAAAATGTGGATGCAATAATAGCCATCATTCCTTTCCCACATGTTTTCAATTTCCCCAACTTCTAATCCATCCTCGCTTCCTCCTATGAAAGTCATCCCACCATATCCAAACTAAAAAGGATGAATAAAGCTAACCAGAATACCTCAAATTAGAGGAAGTTTTGTTATGCTCAAGTTTCAAAAAGCATAGCCTATACTAAATAGGAAATAGCTCTAAATCCTATAAATATGTAGCATTCAACAATGAAGATGACACCCTTAGTACAAAATTTGGAAGGGAAAATGACTCTGGAAGATTACCAAGCTAAGATAACCACTAAAGACATCACTCAACTACCAATGGAGGATGAATGGGGAAATACCCAAGCTCACATGGGAACCATATATTTAAATGTTGAATATTACAAGGAGAAATACCTCAGAGCTGAAGAGGCAAGGAAACATTTGGAGAAGACCTTGAGTGAACAGAAAACCATTGAAAAGGCCTTGAAGAATGAGGTAAATAAGTGGGAAGAGAGATTCAATGAAGTGGTGTCGTATAAGGAAGAAGTGAAGAAGGTTGCTGAACAAATTCAAGTTTTGAATAAACAAGTGGAAGACCTACAAAAGCAAATTCAATAAAGTTCAAGCAAAACCAGCATATTATCCAAAGAAAAGGTTAGGGAAGTCAAAAATAAATGTTCAAAGATATACAAAATATAGGCTTAAAATAAAGGCCTACATTGCTATACCTAGATAAGGTCAAGAAAACACTAGGTTGGGTGGAAGATGATTTCACTGTATTTGTTACCTTCTTGCAAGCAAGACTATCTGTAGCAATGAAGATACGAGTTCTAGCTGAAAGCACGCAAGAAAAATTTGACCACAAAACCCAATATGAAGCATGGTCCCAAGCAAATATAACTTCTAAGAGTTTCTTTAGAAGGCACAAAACTATGACAGAGAGTGTTAAAATAATTCAAGAACTCCAATAAGAAGCTAAGGGGATTCTAAAGCATTAGAGTATAGAAAAAAATTATGGTATGCCAAGCTTTTGGGATGAAAACTCAAATATCTTAGGAGAAGGTGGGCTGAAATCTTCTTAGAAATATTTTATAGAATATGAAACAAAGATAGATAGCTAGGACGAGCCAATCCAAGAAGACCATATTTTTAGCATGGCTCAAGATCTTACCTAGATCAACTCTTGCCTGCATGAGTTATCCATGAAATCTAAGGTGTTGTATTATGACAAAGTTGAAGAGTTAGAATATTTATATCTAAAATTTATGGAGACTTCAAAACTAGATGAAGAGACTTGGAATAAGGTATGCACCACTTATAATTAATTATTCTAGAAGATAGAGAGACATAATAAGGTCAAAAAGAGCTTAGAAAGCAGTCAAGAAGCGACAAAAGTAGGTAAATCCACTGAAGAAGGCACTCTTGATGAATAGCTACATTGAATAAGAAATACAATTTTACTCTTTTTCTCTCCCCTTTCTTTCTTTTATTATTTTTCTTTTACTTCATTCCCCAATGGATAAAGGCTTTGGATTCTAACATTCAACTAGTAGAATTTCCCAGAAGGTGCCAATAATGTAGGTCAAAATGACTACACCAAGGGGAGAGAGGATATGTCTTCTTAAAATTTTTCTAAGTATGGAAAATAGTCATGATTTTGTGATCGGTTAGGTTTTCGCTGGTTGAGAAGCAAAAAGAATCCAATTCTAGCGAATAGTTGTGATTTTGTGATCGATCATATTTTTGCTAGTCGAGAAGCACAAAGGAGCCAAGTCTAGAGAATAGTCACAATTTCTTGACCGATTAGGTTTTCACTGGCTGAGAAGTATAAAGGATCCAAGTCTGGAGTTTCATTATCAATTAGGTTTTCACTGGTTGAGAAGCAGAAAGGAACCAATTTTAGAGAATAGTTGTGATTTCAGAACCGATAAGGTTTTCATTGGTTGAGAAGCAAAAAGGAGCCAAGTCTCATGATTTCGTGATCGGTTAGGTTTTCACTGGCTAAGAAGCACAAAGAAGTCAAGTCTAGGAAATAGTCATGATTTAACAACCGGTCAGGTTTTCACTGGCCAAGAAGCAAAAAGGAGCCAAGTCCAGAAAATAGTCATGATTTCATGACCGATCAGATTTTCATTGGTCGAGAAGCATAACAAAACCAAAAATTTTGAAGTGGATGATAGTTGGTCCATTATTTCTCCGAGAAGATCTATGTGGAAATACTTTAATTAGAAGATCTCAATCATTTATTGTTGAAGACCCCACTACTCCATGCTTCTTTAATCATTGACTTCCCAGAATGAGCCAAGTGGCATATTGTTGTAACAATATTTAGTTTTTCTTCTATTATAAAATGTATATATATATATATAGGGTGACTTTGACTAAGGTTTAGCTCTTGTATGTTTACAAGACAATGTATACATATTCCTAAAAGTAATAATACACTCTTCATTCTATATTTTGGCTCAATGGTGCTAAGTCTTGTATGTATGAATTTTGAACTCTATATAAACTGTGTTGGATGTTACTCACTTTAATTCTATTTCTTGATTTCTATGATTCATGTTCTAGGTATTCTTAATTTAACAATTCTATTTTGTTAGTGGTAGTTTTAAATCTACACCAAAGAATTAGTCATTGATTATTTGAGGATTTCAAGATTGCTTATTTGCAAAAAATTGTATGCATTTCCTTGTTGTTGTTTAACCTGCACCCTCTTAACATTCCTAGCAATAGCTATATTTACTTTTCTTTATGCACTCTACTCTCTCCCATTCCTACAAAAAAGAAACGAACCAACCTTCTCTAGAGACTAAATTGGGTAATCCCTATTTTAAACCCGGTTATTCAATGTTGGCAAGTCTTGGGTGCAAACATAACCAAAGGCATATTTTACACCAACAGTATGCTTGAAATAAAATAAGTCTAATGAATTAATAGATCATAACACTAGTTATTTAATTGTTATGCTACTTTAATAAATGAAACAAAGGGCCATAAATAACAAAGAGAAAAAAATCAATAAAATAAGTGATGATAAAAGGAAAAACTAGAACAAAAGCACCTAGAACCATATTCAAAACAAATTCACAACGTATTGTAGGTTCGTTGCATACAAACAATTTTGTTGCCAATAACAAGTTCACCACCTACTAAATTTTTTTAGAAAAATATAAAAGGAGAAAAACAACAAGGGTGATAGTTTTAGGGTGTCTACTTTATTCTTGAGAATTTTTTAGAATTTCTTGTTCTATAGTCACAACCCCTATTCCATTTTACAAAATCATTTTTGAACCTATGGAAGAATATTATTCACATAAAACTGAAATTTAACTATTTAAATCCAAATTGAACTTGTTGAGAAGGTTCTAGGGTGTCTCTAGGATTTCCTAAGAGTTTTTCTAATGTTGAAAGTAATAAAATCACTGAATAAGGAAGGTTCATATCCTGTAGGTTGAGTTTTCCACTTATAGAATAGGTTCATAGCTTGTAGAGTCTATGACTTAGAATTTGATTCTAGGGCTAAAAGATATGTTTTAGGAATAAAAAAAAATAGATTGGCTAAAATAATGTCAATGATTTATAAAATCATTAAAATATTTAATAGAGAGAGTATTCTTATGAAATCCATAGCTTGTTAGTCTTGTTGGCTATGAATTTGTATTATGTAGTTGTAGAGGTGAAATCAAGGTTGAATTTGCTAGGCATTAGCCCAAGAGAGTTAATAAGATATTCCCAATTGATTCCTATGAACCCTATAATCTAATTAAGGCATAATTGACAAGTCTAACTGGCCCTCGTATTTCCCAAATTTCTAAAAAGCTAATGTTTATCAAGGAGAACATCAAAATTTGGAACAAGGAAATATTTGGTAATATATTTTAATCCAAACAGTGCATCATCAACCAAATTAAAATCATAGAGGACAAAAACCAGGTAGGAAACCCATCCTCAGAAGACTGGGCTTTAGAGAAGAATCTCCTCCTTGAATGCCATAAAATTCTAGCCAAGGAAGAAATTTTTTGGAGACAAAAATCTATAGCTCTGTGGTTGAAGGAGGGTGATTCCAATACCAAGTTCTTCCATGCCTCAACCCTAAGGCATAAAATTTCAAGTTGAATCAGAGATCTCATGAAGCATGATGACACTTCCACTGACAAAATTCCTAACATAAGAGCTGAAGGAGTTTCCTTATTTGAAGAATTCCTCAGGTCCTACCCCATGTTCTGATCTCTTGTGGAATTCCCTAATCAAAAATATTCCCCAAGTTGTCTTTCTAGAATCCAATTCCAATATCCTCAAAGTCTTTTCCCAAGACAATATTAGAGAGACACTTTTCTCTATTGGACTTGATAAAGCTTCAGGGTTGGATAGTTTCCCTCCCAAATTTTTCCAACAATTCTTAGATATTGTGGGTGATGACTTGACTACGGTAATCCAATACTTCTAGAGAAATAATTTTATGCCTCAAGACATCAATTCCACCTTCATAGAACTTATCTCTAAGAACCAAGCTAGCAAGACCATGGTCGATTTTAGACCCATTAGTAGGTGCAATATCATTTACAAAATAATCACCAAGGTCATGGACAACAGAATGAAAGTAATTTTTCCCCTCATCATTGATCCCTATTAGGAGAGCTCAGTCAAAGGCTACGGCTGGTGGCTTACTTAGAGACCACAAGGGTGAGGTGCTTGTAGCTTTTGCTGAACATCTTGGAGCTCAAACTAACAATGTGGCTAAAGCAAGGGTAGTTTGGAGGAGCCTCAAGGTGGCAGAGAATTATCCAGGGAAACTGTTGGTGGAAGGTGATTCTCTTATTATTATAAATCTTCTAAAGAACACTAAGAGAGCTCCTTGGAGATTTGATGACTACATCCATGAAGCAAGGGCTCTAATTCATGACCGACCTGAGGCCATAATTTTGCATACCTTCCGGGAAGCAAACATGGCAGCTGATAGGCTGGCAAATGAAGGCATTGTAGCAACAAATTTGATCACGTGGACTGAAAATCTTCCTCATGCAGTCTCAATGGTGATAGATAATGAAAAAATTTAGATTGGAAGGCTCAAAGTGGATCAATGACAGAAAATGGGGGCATTTTTAAAAATATTTTTTGAACCTTATAATGGATTTTGTCATATTTGTTTTTTTTGTTCATGTGACTAGTGTTTTTTGCAGCTGGTGGGGCACTGATATAGGTTTTTTATCTACAAATTCATGCATGGGAAACATCTGCTTTGGCATCAAGTATTTCCCAAGGTGTGTTTGGATTCGATGTCGCAAAAAGGACCTAGCAAGAAATAACAAAGTGTTGGAGATCCCTGACAATGAGGCACCAGACCCCACCATAATAGTCTTGGAGAAGATGACAATTTCATCAGCCTCCAACAATATCAACCAGTTGAAGAGTCTGTCTGGCCTCATCAGTGCAGCTGTTGATTTGTGTGATTCCCTAAATCTTCTGTTTTATAGCCAGCAGTTCCAGGGGCACAAGGAGTCGAAGGCAAAATCTAAAGATGATGGCAAGAACGATGATAAGAAGTTAGATGAGGACTACAAGGAAGACTGCTTGGCCTCTTGGCTGTCCATTCTATGGGATGTTTTTTTTGACCATATTCTATTATTTTTATATGGGCACAAGCTACTCTGCATGGTGCTTGCATGATTAGTTTTTGTCTTTGTTAGTTCTTTTTTGTGTCTTTCTTTTCTGATGGCCATAATATTAGGCTTCCATAGTTTAGTTTGGCTGTATTCTAATGGAAGAGTAGGTCTTGGCCATTTTTGTTTTCAGTTTAAAATTTTAGGGCTTGGCCTTTGTCCAGTTGGTCAGTGGACCCTATTTTGTAAAATGGTTTTGGGTCAACCAGTTAAAACCCGGTGTTAATTATAATATTCTCTTACTTACCAAAAAAAAAAAAAAGGCTACCTCATTATTGATGGTGTGATCACCATCCATGAGCTCATTCATTCCCTATCCAAAACAAAAAAAAGTAAGCCTTCTCCTCAAGCTTGACATGAACAAAGCATTTGATAGAGTTTCATGGGACTTCCTCTTTGTTGTTATCCTACATTTTGGGTTTCATGCTGAGTGGGTCTCCCTCATTCAAGAATGCATTTCTATGTTGTGGTTCTTAGCTCTCATTAATGGTTCTATTGTTGGCTACTTTAGAACCTCTAACGATATTCGGTAGGGAGACCCCCTTTCCCATTTCCTTTTCATTATTCTTGTTGAATATTTAGGTATATATCTCAAGGTTGCTTCCTCTACAGTATCTATTTATGGAATTAAGGCTTCCTCCACCTCCCAACCCATTACCCACCAATATTTTATCAATGATACCATTCTTACCACTCTATCTTCTATTATTGAATCCAAAGTCATCAAAAACATCCTAACCCTTTATGATGAAGTGGTGGATCAAAAGGTCAACTTTCAAAAAGCAAAGTCTTCTTTGTCAACACCCCCCCTCCACCAATTCAAGATAGCTAGAATTCTAGGCTACTCCATTTCTGATATCCCCTCCACCTATCTTGATTTCCTCCTCCTTTCCAACAAGACTCTCAAAAGCATCTAGAATACGGTTATCGAAATAATTTCTAGGAAATTGGTAGGTTGGAAGGGCGCTCTCCTTAGTCAAGTAGCTAAGATAGTTCTGGTTCAAGCCTACTTTCCATGCATCCCTTTTTACTTCATGTATATTTTTAGAGCCTCGACAACCATATGGTAAAATATTGAACAAATTCAAAAAATATTTGTGTGGTCTAGATTTGAAGACAGGAACAAAATTCACCTTGTGGACTGGAATCATGTCTATTATTCTATGAAATAAGGAGTATTGGATCTCAAAAGGATAGGAAAATGAACTTAGATTTCATTTCTAAATAGGGCTAGAAAATCCTCTCTAATGCCAAAGAAAATACCTCCAAAGAGACTCCCTCCTTGATGATAGGCCTCTCCCTGAAGGCTTCTTGTTCTGGAACTTTGTGGTCAAAATAAGACACATCCTCAAGAAATAACTTCGATGGAGGCTTGACGATGGGAATTCAATACAGTTCTATGAATATCTATGGAAGCTAAACCACTTTTGTCTCTTCCCTTATTCTTCCCTATAAAAGAGGTTATAGATCACATCTTCGGGAGAATGGTTTCCAAATTTATTGAGGATGGTCTATCTCTAATGTGGAAAACTATTTTCCTAAAAGGCCTCTCGAGTATTCAAGTGATTCCAGCCAAATCCCTATCCATGGCCCTTAGAATTACTATCATTCCTAGATCTCCTAGTCCTAATTCTCCCTTTTGGAATGCCAATGAGGATGGTGCTTTCACTATTAAATCTGGTTATTTTATCTAGGATGAGGGTTGTTCTCTAGATTTTCCTTTGAATTTTATTTGGCTTTACCATTTTACTCCCAAAATATCAGTGTTTTCTTGGTTATTCTTTCATAATCGAGTGATGATGATTGATAATTTGATTTCAAGGGGTATGGTCCTACCAAATCATTGTATCCTAAGTTCCAATGATTAGGATTTGGTTTCCCACATGTTCCTATCCTACCATTTATCTTCTTTCATCCTATATTCCATATTCACATCCTTCCATATAGCTTGGGCCCAATCGAATTCCATCCTTGACCTATTCACTCAATGGCCTCAACCCTTCCATCATCCTCATCTTCATTCCTTGTGGTCTTTTTGTAGGGTTTATTTTATTTAGTCCATCTATTTGGAGAGGAACAAAAGACTTTTTTATGGGTCTCATCTTGAGCCTTCTTCCATCCTTATGTGGATTCTCGGTTTAATGACCAAGAATGATCATCTTGTTCCCTTCGATGACATCCCATGTTGGGGTATTTAATATTATCTTTTTTCTCATTTTAACCTTATTACTGATTTGGTCAGCAGAAATTCCCCTTCATTTATCACTGAACAATGCATTGGGTCCCTCCATCGATTGGGTGGATTAAACTCAATTTTGATGGTGCCTCTAAAGGGAAACCAAGTAGATCCAGTGGAGGTGGATCTATTAGATATGATGTGGGTAGGATTATTTTGGTGTTTTTTTAGGGTATTGGTATCCAGACTAATCACATGGTATAATATAGAGCTCTCCATAAATGCCTCTCCATCCTGAGCCACTTTCATTTCACTAATATCATTGTTGAAGGTGATTTCCTCAACATCATCAATGTAATCAAAGATACCTTTGAGTCTAAAATTGGTAATCTACAAAATATGATTAATAATTACAAGAGCTTACTTGGAAACTACATAAATGTGATCATCCACCATACTTATCAGGAAGGGAATAAAGTAGCGGATATCAAGGTAAACTTTACAAACTTTGAATATAAGCTCCAAGTGTGGTATGACCACTACCTCCAAGGTATTTTTATTGATCACAATGAAAATGAAATAATATTTCTCTACGTGGTTGTCACCAGATGAGGGTTACAGGTGGTAGGCATGGAGGTTCTTTCATAAGAGGTTTCTTAGTGACCATAGTGATCATGAAATTATGATGGGCTCTCCTTTATGATTGTGCAAGCCTTGAAATTAATCCAATCACCACCACAGGGTGGTGGTCACTACAATCCTGATGATAGGTTGACCCATGTATAGGTAGGATTATGTAGCTTCATCTATCATCGTACTCACCAAGGACAAAGATTCACATGGCTTGGAAAGCTCTTCAAGGTGCAAATATCCCACATGGGATATTTACCCACTAACAGTTATCTTGAAAATAATTTTCATAGATGGCATCATAAGTCAAATTTCATATGCACTCACATAGGCCATCGTATCCCCTCACAGTGTGATACTTCATTTGTATTGTTTTCTTTTGGGTAATTTTCTCTACCATCCATCACTCTCGATAATAATTATTTCCCAATATAGGACTTGTCCTATGGTAGCAATATTTTCTTCTCACTATGGCCTCTCCTCAAGCAGAATTCTACTCTCATTGGTTGTTTTAATATTAAGTCAATCAAAGCGCCCATTCCTATGTGTGTTAGAATCATGCAAATAGATCAATGGTGTCCCCTCATCAGTGACATGTGTCACGGAGTGAGAGTTATATTTCCATCTTGGGTGGACATAAATTCCCATGCCATGTTTGGTCCTTGGCTTCCTAAGTCAACTTCTATGCATAGTGGATCATTTAGATTTCTATCTATGTGGGGTGCTTGTGATAACTTAACCTAGTTATCCTACTTTCCAATGGCTTTTCTTGAGCCCACTTTCCTCCAGGTTGATGTGTTGGTCGAAGATTTCTTTACTCTTCATCATTTTCTACCCTTTATTCAAAAGTTCCATGGTAATGATCTTGAAGTATCTGATGATTTTTTTGCAACTTGGGATAAAGGATGGGTCATCGATAAGGGATTAAAGTTAAAATTCAGCATCTATTTGATTTCTACAGTCTCAAAGCTCCCCATTTATGGTGATAATGTTCACAGAGATAAATATACGTTGGTTGGTGAGGTTGTCCATTTTTGAGATAGAGTAAAGTGCCTCGACAAGGAGAAAGGGGCTGTTGTGCAGAAAGGTCTTCCCCTACCCTAGAATAGGGTTATGGTTCTAATAATAGAATATATTATAGTGGATTAAATCAACAAACCTCTAAGAAGCTTTCACCTTCTTGAACCCTATGAGGTCTCTAAAGGATATAAATATCCCAAAGTTCGGGTTCAAGTCCATTGAGTATTCTATTGACATTTTTCATGAAGGGTCATCCACCAACTCTAATAATTAGGGGCTCCACTTGATCCTATACCATTTCATCCCATATAAATAATCATACAAAACCACTCTCATGGTGATCCATACCCAAGGAACCAAAATTGAGACCTCCAATGAAGACAAGGATTCAAAGTCTAATATTGAAATCAAAGGCAAGGCTACCCAAGCCTACTCCCCATCCCCTATGAAAAAATATCCCTGTCAGTGCTTGTCCCATAGGAGCACCTTAAGAATCAAAATAAATGTGGACTTGTCAAATTTTTGTGTAGAGGCGACCCTTGCTTTAGCAAATAAAATCAAGGCTGAAGGTATCTCCACTCGCACTCGGGTTGTTGCAGTTGGAAAAGAGTTAAAGAGGAAAAACCCCAAGGTATGCATGGTTGATATTTTGAGCTATTCTTCTTCTATCCTTCTCCAAGTGGGCAACATCATTGTGACTATAAATGAAGAAGATAACCCTAAAACAATGATGAAGGTGTTGGAGCAAGACAACCTTGATGGGTGACTACCCTGCAGGCCTTCTATTTTTGTCTAGGTTTACGTATTTTTGTGGGCTTTTGTTTTGTCAAGATTTACATATTTTGGTTTGTCTTCCTTGTCAACATAAATATCTTTTCATAAATCCCTTTTATTTTTCTTGGATTCTCTGTTGCATCAATTTCCTTCTTTGTACTGTGTCTATTTTTGTTTCCTCTACTAGGTTGTCCCCTTGGATTGGTTCTCTGATGTTTTTCATGGCTTTTCATTTCCTATTTTTTTCTTTCATGTCTAATTTGAGGAGGGTCTCCTCTTATGGTCTTGGTGGGACTCCCACATTATTTTTATGTAAAATATTTAGGGTCCTTTCAAAACCCTCTTATCAATAAAAAAAGTCTAATTCAACCAAAATTAGCTTGCTAAAATGAATTGTAAAGGGAAATTAAATTATTATAAAATGAGGTTAAATAATGAGGTATATTATAATAAAATAGAGAAAAAAAGGCCTACTAAAGATTCAGAAGGCACCTAAAGAAAAAATATAAAGATAAAAGTGACAAGGGAACTCCTCTTTTTGCCATTAAAAATATGCTTTTGCATGTAGTGTCTTAATATATTCAAGGGCAAAAAGGCACTTTTCCAAAAGGGATTTAAAACTTGTGTCTTCACTACAAAATTACTTGCTATGATTGTATCGATTTCTCTTGAATTGTTTCAATTCATGTTTTTCTCATGTGTTCATTTTATCATTATTTTCAATTTGATATTGAGGTGCTCGATAATAGATTTTTGGGACTTGGAGGAGAAGAGATGAAGGTAATGTTTTTACATCTACGTGAATGTGAAAAAAGCAAGTTCTAATGATGAAAAATGTAAGATTGGAGAGTTGGAATAATTTTATCAAATTGAAATATGCAAAAGCATACTAAATTAGAAATATTCAAAGGCACATCGATTCAATCTGGGTTGGAAAACTACTAACATGGATAGGCATGAGCACTAGGAAGAGAAAATTTCCATTTTTAAGATTTTGAGATAAATTTATTTCTTGGATAAATTCATGGCTATGAACTTTTCTATGTGTAAAATTCATCCATTTAACCATTGGAGGGGCTATAATTTCAAAATTTATTTCTATATAAATTTTATCATAATGTGGAAAAATTTCCAACCTAAAAAATTGGTTGTAAGCAACAAACATCTTTGGAACAACCAATGTCTATAGTGAACACTACAAAATGACTTGGGTATATTGCCAAAATTAACTAGTATCCTAGTATGTGATAGGTGAGCAAAATTGGGTGTTTCCAAGTTGATAGATTATAAGTGAAAAGCCTAGGGGTAATTCAATTCACAAATTAGAAAGGAGAAATGTATATTAGAAGGGGATATATAACTTATATGGTATTTAAAATTATGGCAGTTAAGTTAGATGTTAAAATCTAATATTTATGTTATAGTGTAATTGTTTCTAAAAGGTAATATGTTACAAAGGAGGATGTTCAAAGTTAATGGGAGGTTGAATCAAGGAAATAAGAGGAGCATGTAAAGGGATGACTGTATTTATGAAATATATTATATTATGTTGTATTTTACTATAAAAAGAGATAAACACCATGGAATTGTTCATATAATATTATCACTCAATAATTTACAAGGCCCAAAATACCAAAAAAAATTTGGCCATATTTCACTCATCCGGACTCGGATTGAGCTAAAATTTTGAGGGTAGATGCCTGACAAACCCTAGAACGTCTCCACCAATTTTTAGATCATTTGGAGCAACACAGATCCTAGCGCATCCCTATGTGTGAACGAGATTTTTGGCAAGCGACTATGCAAGGGTTTCATCTGGGTTGAGTGCAAGCAGCTCCAGAGGTTGGTTTTCGGGGCCTTCGGGCCCTAGCGACCAATATTTTTGTGGTTTCTGCTCAAGATTTTAGCAGGATATGTTGCAGGGGATCCAATATGGGTTAGAAATCTATCTTTCAATAGATCTTCATGCTGTGAACTTGATTGACAATGGCTTCCAATTTGTTGCACAAAAGAAAAGTGAAAATCATACCTTTCCACGATGTCTAGGGCATGGATTAAAGAGATCACGAAACAAGTTTCAAGTAGTTGATCAAAAAATGGCTCAGATCTCAAGTGAATCTGGTGCTAAGGTGCACCCACAAAATAAATCCACTATGGAAACCCCTGTCAAGGGTAAGAATTTCCAAGACTCAGCCCCAAAAATGAATTTTAGGGATGCCCTTCATGGTGGACAGCCTCAGCCTAATGCTAATATTAATCTTAGGGCTTCCCGTAAACCTCTAAGAATGCCTAAGATGGATCCTAGGAAAATGGAGTCAGGATGTCTTAAAGCAGCTGATGGAACTCCTATTGTTAAGCTTGATATGGGTAACATTCAGACTGGCATTGAAGATCTAGAAAAAAGAGGACTAATTTGTCATTTCGTGGGTTTTCGTTCGAGCCTATCTGCTTTCAAAGTCTGGGCTGCAAAAAGCTGGAAAACTAAAGGTGAGTTACAAATCTCTATTTATCCAAATGGTTATTTTCTTGTTTTATTTGCTAATAATGAAGATAGAGAGAAAACATTTCAAGGGGGTCCCTAGTTCTTTGGAAGGGCAGGGCTTTTCATGAAGCCCTAGCATACTAAATTTAAAGTCGAAGAAGAGATGCCTTCTACAGGTCCCGTGTGGGTTAGACTCTTTGGCCTCCCAATTGAATTCTGGAATCTGACTATTTTTTCTTCAATTGGAAACTCTTTAGGAACTTTTATGATGACTATTGATTGTACTAAAAAATTTGAACATATTATTTATGCTCGGATTTGTGTTTTAATGGATTTTGACAAACCCCTACCTAAAAATATCACATTACAATTTGGGGAGGACACTTGGGAGCAAGTAGTGGACTATGAGAACATTCCTTTTCATTGTAGAATTTGCCATGAATATGGTCATTTGGCTAGTGTTTGCCCAAATAAAATTCTAGATCAAAAGAAAGAAGATATAAACTCAACAGGTTTCCAAATGCCTAAGAAGAAGAACACTAAAAAAACTAGTTATGAAGGATCAATCTAAGTTATCTGCTAATATGTTTGAAATTCTTTCCACAAATGATGTCCCAAGTGAGGAAGAGGAAATAATGGAAACAAAAATCTTAGAAACACAATTTAAATATGAAGGGAAGAACTCAGAGATAAACCAACAAATCAAAGGTTTTCAACAAAAAAAGGGAGAAAATATACATAAGAAAAACAATCTTTTAAATGTTAAAACTTCAAATAATACAGGTTCCAATATAGACTCTATTGAACCTTCTAGTAACACTTTGGCTATGTACATGCATTCTTCAAGGTTAGAAGCCATCTCAGATTCAATTGGAGTAAGTCAAGAAATAGGGAAAAAAACTGAAGATGGATTCTAATCAAAAGGCAGGTCGCAAGACCAATCAACATCATAGGGTAAAAGAAGGTGAAAAGCTTGTAGAGGAAGGTAATATTAATACCCTTCCCAAATTTTTTAGCCCTAGTATTAATGAAGATCATCACTTGGAATATTAGAGGACTCAAAGGGAGTCTTTCAAAACAAAATGAAATTAGAAGAATGATTCAGATAAATCATCCACATCTTGTTTTCCTTCAAGAAATGAAGATGTCAATAGAGGAAATGGAATCAATTGCTAGTAAAATTTGGCCAGCTAGAAAAGTGGTTTCCCTCAGTTCTAAGGGACTTCTGGTGGCATTGCTTGCCTTTGGGACCCAAAAGAGGTAGTTATTCACCATATGGTTGGCAGTTGGGGTCTTTTGGCTATAGCTATTCAAAGTAGACATTCCAACCAAATTATGCTCTGCATTACTATTTATGCTCCGACTACTTTGGAGGAAAAAAGAAGATAGTGGAAGGATATAACTTATATTATCTCTCATTTTCCTGAAGCTTGGATCTTGATCGGAGGAGATTTCAATACCATCCTCTCTCTGGATGAGAAAATGGGGGAAATAGAAATTTGGATAGGAGCACTGACCTCATGAGCGAATATATTGCAAACCTCCATCTTGTGGACATCCAACCAGATAATGGCCTTATGACTTGGTCTAACAGAAGGTAAGGCTTAGCTTGTATAATGGAGAGATTGGATAGGTTCTTGCTCTCTGACAATTTCTTAATCCATGGTCACATTCCTAAAGTGAAGACTCTTAACAATGTTGGTTCGGATCACTGGCCAGTCATGGTGGAAATGTGGAAAACCAATGTGAGTTTCTCTCCTTTTCAATTTTAATTAATGTGGCTTAGAGACAGTTCCTTTAGACCTCAAGTGCAACAATGGTGGAAGGAAGGTAAACCTAGGTATGGGACTAAGATGTTCTATTTTGCCAAAATATTGCAATATATTAAATCCAAAATCAAGACTTGGAACTGGAAGGAGTTTGGGGATGTTCATAAAAAAATATGAAGTTATTGCTCAACTTGAAAATTTGAATAAGAAAATCCATTTAGATGGCCTCACAGAGAGTAGAAGTGCAGATGAAATTAATCTCACCAGCTCAGTTAGAGGAATGGGAAAAAAGAGAACTCTTATGGAAGCAAAAATCTAGAATTCAATGGCTCAAAGAAGGAGATCGAAACACAAATTTCTTCCACAAATCTCTTCTAGCTCGAAGATCTCACAACTTTATTTCTTCCCTGAAATCAGATTCTGGAGATGTTGTCTACACTTGGGATGGCATGAACTCTATTGTTGTCAATTACTTTTCCAATATTTTTGTTGCTACTCCTCTTGACTCGACTTCTCAACAAAATGTTCTTCAAGCAATCCCTTCTCTTATCACTTCTGAGGATAACTCTATTTTGACTGCTCCTATTACTATCAATGAGCTTCAACAGGTAGTTTTTAAAATGCAAAAAGGGAAAACCCCAGGTCCTGATGGTTTTCCCATTGAGTTCTACCAAGAGTTCTGGGATATCCTTCATGTTGATTTATTAGAGGTGGTGGAAGAAGCCAGGAAAGCCAAAGAAATTTTGAAGGTTATCAATAAAACTTATATTACTCTTGTTCCAAAAGCTCAAGAGGTTGATCATATCTCAACTTTTAGACCTATTGCTTTATGTAATGTTCTTCTCAAAATCATTACTAAGATCATGGTAGAAAGGTTGAAGCCTCTTTTGCATAAGATTATTTCCCCTGAACAAGGGGGTTATGTGGAAGGGCATCAAATAGTGGATGAGATAGTTCTTGCTCAGGAAGCCATCCATTCCATGGATATGCAAAAATCTCCTTCCATGTTCATTCGGTTAGACTTATCCAAAGCTTATGATAGAGTGGATTGGCACTTCCTTATCAAAGTTTTGAGGCAATTTGGTTTCTCTCAAGATTGGATGGATTGGATTATGGGATGTATCTCTTCAGTTTCCTACTTAGTTCTTATCAATGGTAGGCCTTCTCAGTTGTTCCTAGCTTCCAGAGGTATTAGGCAAGGTGACCCCCTATCCCCTTATTTATTCATCATTCTTGTTGAATGCTTGGGTAGGACTATAACCAAAAAGAGAGAAAACAAAACCCTTGAGGGAGTTACCATTGCTCATGGAGCTAGACCTATCTCTCATATTCAATTTGTTGATGACTCTACTCTTTTAGGTAAAGCTACAGTTAAGGAAGCTTCTAATATTAAGCAAATCATTAGCTATTTTTCTAAGGCTACTAGGCAATTGATCAATGAAGATAAATCTAAAGTCATTTTCTTTCACTGCTCTACCAGACAGGAATCCATGGTCTTGGATAAATTAAGATATAAGAAGACCTCCCTTCCGATCACTTATTTAGGTATTCCCATCAATATTCAAAGACAAAAAAAATATTGGAATTGGTTGTTGGACAAAGTCAAGAAGAAAATTGGAAAGTGGACCAATAGGTGGCTTTCTTCTAGGGGTAGAATCACCTTGGTAAAATCAGTCCTTCAAGCTATTCCTATTTATGTTTCTACCATGTTGAATATCCCAAAGGTTGTTCTTCGAGAACTGGATCAAATCAGTCATCGGTTCCTCTAGAGTGGTACTAAGGAGAAAAGAAAATGGGCCTTGGTGAAATGGGACACTTTATGTCTTCCTAAGAATGAAGGGGGTTAGGATTCTAGTCTGCTATTAATAACAACAAAGCTTTAGCTGCTAAATTATATTGGAGGATTTTGCATAACCCCAATGCTCTTTGGGCCAATAATCTTCATGCTAAATATGCTGAGAACAAAAGTCCTGAAGACCTTGTTCGCTATCAATTGCCTACCAAAGGTTCTCCCATTTTAGCAGTTCTTAAGACTGGTGAGGATTTGATAAAGAAAAATTATTTTGGATCATTCATAATGGTCAACAAGTAAATTTTTGGATAGATTCTTGGGATGGTCACAAGCCTTTGATAACTCAGTTTCCTGATTGGAGGCCTTGGATGGAGGAGCTTCACCGAGCTAACTGGATAAAGGTGGCTAATTACTATCGGTACCATACTGGTAATTCAGAGGTTGGTAGATATTGGATCCCTATTGAGGACTGGCCTATTCAAATCCCAGAAAGGCAAAGACAAGATATCCAATGCATCCTTCATATGAGATCTCTCTCTTGGTCCCATGAAAAAGATTGTTTTGGATGGAACAACACTACTAAGGGTGAGTATTCAGTTGCTCAAGGTTATTTGGCCTTATGCCATAATAATCCCAACCAATCATCTGACATATTTTCTCAGTTGTGGGCTCAAAATATCTAGCCTAAGGTGAGGTTCTTTACTTGGCTTTTATTGCATCGCAGGGTGCTTACTAGTGAGCAACTTATGAAGCATGGTTTTCATGGCCCTTTTAGATGTGAAATGTGTGGAGAGAATGTGGAAACTCTCAGCCATATTTTTATTGAGTGTACTTTAGCCTCTGAGCTATGGAGGAGAATGGCCACTTTACTTGGCTTACAGTGGTCCAATTTTTTTACTTTTGAACAACTTTGGAGGGATTGGCCTAAACAAGAGGGTGTTGATCATTTTATTAGGTAGTTAGTTTGGATGGGTTCTACCATTCTTCTTTGGAATATCTGGAATGAAAGGAACAACCAAATTTTTAATCAAGATAGGAAGGATATTCACTATATCTGGCAAAATACCATTGCCAACTTAGTTGAATCAGTCCAACAACTCCTTAATCACCCCCAAAACTCCCACCAAAGATGGGATCAAGTGATGCAAAGATTGAAGATTAACTCTTCTAAGGGCAACCAACTTAAAGGGAATGTGAGTAATTGCAAGATGGATAGAACAAGGAATTGGCAACCTCCTCCTAAGGATTTTGGAAAAGTCAATACTGATGGAGCCTCTAGAGGGAACCCTAGAAAAGCTAGTGCGGGAGGAATTGGTAGACTTTCAGATGGCTCCCTGGTTTTTACTTTTGCTGAGAATTTGGGTATTCTATCCAATAACCTTGCTGAGGGGTATGGTATCCTCAGAGGCCTTCAAGAGGCTACTAAGGTTGGATGGGAAAAGGTGCTAGTTGAGTCTGACTCTCAACTCATGATTAATATTTTGAAGACTCCTTCTAAGAATCATAAGGTTGATTGGAGAATAAAAAGAATTATTGAGAAGATTCAGTTAATCCAGATGGGATTTTTGAAAGTTGATTACAATCATGTGGTCAGAGATCAGAACAAGAGTGTTGATGCTTTAGCTAATTGGGCTTTGGACAAAGGTGATCTTACTTGCTACGACCACCCTCCTAGATGGTGGGCTTCACAAATAAGGGAAGCTCTTCTTTCTATCATTTCTTTGGATGGCTCTAGTTCTGGAGGTACCTAGTTTCTTCTTGCTTTATTTTTGCTTCTCTTTGGTTCGATCAAGGTATTTTAGTTCCCTAGCTCAAACTAATATTTCTTTTGTTTCCTCTGTTGATTCTTGCCTTAAAAGTCTTTTGGTCTAGAAAGGTCATTGTTGTGTTCATTTTTTTTTTTTTTTTTTTTTTTAGTTTTTTGAGGTGTGTGTGTATTTTTTTGTTTTGTTTTTTTTTGTGTTTTTTTGTTCTTGTGTTTTTTTGTTTTGTATTTTTTTTGTTGTTCTTATGTTTTTGTTTTTGTTTGTTGTCTATTGTTGGTTGTTTTTTTTGTTGTGTCTTTGTAGCGTTCTGTTATTTTTTGTTATGTTTGTGTTTTGTTATGTTGTTCTTGTGTTTTTTATATGTGGTTCGTGTTGTGTTTTTTTTATCTTATTGTGTGTGTGTTTGGTTGTGCTTTATCTTTTTGACACACTCAAGGAGCATGTTTTTTTTAATCTTATTGTGTGTTTGTGTTTGTGTGTTCTTGTTTTTTGTTGTTTCAGGTTTGCTCCTTGAGTATGTCAAAGGTGGTAGGCTAGGTGCGAGCCCTAGGCGATTTTGGTGGAAGAGATACCCCTGCCTCCTTGGGTCTTACCCAAAAGTGGCATCCCTTATGGGATGTTTTCCACAAAAAAAATAATAATTACAACATTTTCTAAATCTAAATCTCAACTTCAACAACCTTTTATATGCTTATTTGTTATAATATAACCTTTTGTATTACAATAATTAATATCAATATATGCACTTAAAACTAAATCTTGGATTCATTAATTTCATTTGATATGGTAATTAATTTCATTTAATGATGATAATAACTCTTTATTCATTGCCTATTATTTTTTTTAGGTTACCAAAACTAAGTCTTTTATGATGGGACATATACAATTATCATAACATTGTCCTTTATATGATACAAAAAATCTAATGATGTAAAAGCACACAAATTTGATGCATAATGATATTATGATGATCATGAGGTAATAAAATGATGGTTAAATAATTTATTTCCAATAAAAATTATTAAATTCTCAATTATCTATTAGTGTTTGCCATGAAAATAAAAAATATATATTTGACATGAAAATGGTGGCTTACCTTATTATTAATCATACATTTCAAATTTATCATAACTACCCACATTTTGATTCTTAAAATTCTAATGGAAAAAATAGAAGGTAGTAGGTATTTTTAATATGCATGATAATTACTACAATTGTCTCAAATTTATGGGTATTTTATCCTCTAAAACTACATGATAATAATAATGACATTTATCAAAGCCGGTACCTTATTTTATTTTTGATGATTATAAGAATGAATACTAATCCCTTAACCCTATAGGTGAATACAAATCCATTCACTAAAGTGGAAAAATATGTATAATGTGAAATATAAATTCAATAAATAAAAAAATTCAAGTTTCACATTAGATATAAGGACATAAAGAAGGGGTATATTAGGACACCAAGTCACTAGAAGGATATATTTATGAACTTATTTAGTAGTATTTAGTTTTTAATTAATTAAAATATCTAATATTATATTCAATAAATGCTTTTAACACCAAGAGAACATGATTAAAAAAGGATTGGTGTACTTTGAACATCAATTATCAATATCTTGAAATCCCATAAGGCTGGATATTGTAATAGGTTTTGGGTTAACCTACAAAACCCGGTAATTAATGAAGACTTTTATTTACCAAAAAAAAATCAATATCTTGAAATAAAAAATAGTTGATAGACTAAGGATAAATAGGGATTAAGAAGGCTTTTGTTTTAGTTTTTATTAGGATTTGTACTAGGCATTATCAGATAGATGTTTGCCAATTTTACCTTGAAATATTTACTTTACACTTAAGGCAATAAAATTATTATGTATACAAATAATACCCACATCTACATTTATGTTTTTCTTTATATCTCATTCCTCTTCTAATGGGTGTGTCATCTAAAATTTCAAATTACTATATAATACTTGGTTCATGGTGCATTGGGAAAATACTCTAACCTACTCTTTATCCATATAGAGTTGCCCTTTTGAATTTACACATCACATACAATAACTATAAAATAAATCATAAATTAATTGTGATAAAGGGGGAGAAGGCATTAGTGAAGGGTCAAATAAGAAGATCCACAATGTCGTTTCCCCACTTATCGCTTCCAAGATAGGCTAGTGGATGTAATGAGCTAATATCAAGTTTGATGTGTAAATTTGAGAACATCTACATTAATAAAATAAAACCAAGTTTCTTTTAAGATCCCAAAGACTAACAATAATCTACATTTGAATGCAATACACAAGGATGCAACACTTAAAACCTATGACTAAAATAATTTTTGATTCAATGGGAAAATGAAATAATGGTTTGATTTTCATTGATCAAGGGTTCATGAAGAAATACAACAAATAATATTCACCCAAATGTAACTACATGCCAATTCAATTTAATGCCTAATGCTAAAATATTAGATATATTCTGATATGGATCTAAAATCCTAATAAAGTTTTCATTATTTCATGAGTGTCTAAATAGCACAAAACACATTACAAATAATAGAAATTACAACAAAAGTGGATTTTTGTTGGAAACAACCAAACTAACCTAGGAATAGGTGGCTAACAAATGAAAACTCAACTAGCTTAAGGACGATCTAACTTCACTAGAGTGCTATCATACTACAACTTAGCCAACTCAACCTACAACACATAATCCAACATGAAGTTTCATGTGGTTACAATAATAATAATAAAATATGCATAGTGCAATAAATATGCCTAATTCATAGATGTATCCTCATAATTCCTTCTCATAATATAAGCATTGGATTACAATGCTTTTACAAGTCGAAGAGTCTGCAAGTGCCCAAAATACAATCCTCAAACTGATGAAGAAGAGAGAGACCCTTTGGAAGGTTTTTCTCTATCATAAAGAGCAAATAATTGCCTCAAAGAATCACTACTACTCCTACAAAGGGAGTACCCAAAAGCAAACAATGCTCAAAAGGGCCATGGTAGGAATTTTCTTCAATATTATTCACAAAATATTTCCTACTCCTCACATCATTCATGCTTCAAAATTGGAAGCATGCACCTCAACCAATAGTTTGTACCATCTTGTCAATAATATGCCTTCAAACTATAGTCGATTCATTGTGGGGTAAATTTACTATAAAGAGAGGAAAAAGAAAAATCCTTACGATACAAGACATGGCATAGAAGTGGATTGTAACAATAGAATGGAATGTTAGGTATGATTAAAAAAATGCATTGTATATTAGAAATCCACAAACATTTTCAAGAAAATGTAGAATTCCACAAGGACAAGTGGACTCAAATGCTTAAAAGCATACAATTTCTTTTACTAGACACCTTATTATAAAGGGTTTTGGAATAATTAATTACTTCTTAAATTTATTTAATAAGGGCTTGATTAAATTAATTAAATAATAAAAACCTTAGAATATGGGTGCATAAGGGTGTTTAATTTGGTGCCTTGTACCAACAATCACTTGTTGGTCATCAAATCTCCTTGTCCATGGTCCAAGTAGGTAGGTTTTCAATACCAATGGTCAACCCAATCTTGCCTTCTCTTTAGACAATATTTTAGACATGTGCAATTTTTAGTGTACAACTAGAGAAATTATTTTGGTCAAGACAACATGGAAGATCTCTCACTCATCGGTGCAGATGATGACGTTGAGGGTAACATTGAAACAAGATTTGTAGGAACCCTTGGTAACATGGCTTCTAGGTATGCAAATAGGGTCCAATTTTTTTTTAAAGTTGTCATATCACTAATAGATGATTTTGGTCACCATTGATCATTGGTAATGTAGAAGAAGTTGTAATAAAACTATTCATCCATGTTTTGTTATACTAGTAAAGAGTTAAAAAAATACTTTTCAATGCAAGGGTGTTTATTCTCTATTGATTCATAGAGGCACTAGAATACTATGAGTTGCTTGTTAGATAATCATGCCATAAGACTATTGATGTGGCCAATTGGCAAGATGATTATTTATGCAAGCTAATGTGAAGATAAACTAAGTAGAATGAAGATAAAGGACCATTTTGAGATGCATGTAACATCTAAGAGGGATATGCATGGCCATGAGGTAAAGAATAAAATTCACATGAGGGACATGCCTAGTCCAAATTCGCTTGAGGTAGGGCATTGAAGGTTTGGAGTGAGGCCCTAGTTCTAGATGTTGATGTCAAAAAGTATTTTTGAATTTGTGCAGATGAAGGTAAATATCAATGAGCACATTATAGTGGAAAAATATAGTTGAGCAAGGGCCATTGGAGTGATCATTTTTTATGTTGAAAGAGCCATGTATGTCTTGTAGGTAGACACAATGCAGGCTTGTGATATGGATTTTTTTATTATCATTGCAATAAGCAAATAAACAAAACTCATTAGGGAGAATGATAGACATAGGGTGACTACAAAATATTACTACTCATAGAGCCAATTAGAGCATGAAGAATAGAGGCATCAATGCAAACCAATATATAGAGCCCTAATGTGTACACAAAAAGGCTCTTGGTCACATGTAATTGCATCATGCAAGACCTTTGCATGCATGAAGAAAAATGGGTCATCATCTGATGAGAGAGAATGCATCTCCAAGGATGTCACTGATCATGATATACTTTCCTCGATGTGGGATTATTTTCTTTTACCATTCCTAGAGTTCTTGGATTTGACGATGACAAATAGCACTTGATTGTGATCTCCTAGTCAAGGCAAGAGTAAATACCATGTCTACATTGATGTTTTGACATGGTGAGATAATATTGGTCATTGCATGGTATATTATAATTGAGACTACAAAATGGTCTTTAAAGGGTCTTTAAACATGGTGTCTAAGATAGAAAATAGAATGCTTTTTGTCATAGTCCACCCCATTAGGACTTTTAAAAGGGTTATTAATTGATCTAAGGGAGTAATTAATACCTATAAAAAAGGGTTGTAGACCCTAATTCTTCCTAAAAAACCTTTAATTGAACTAAATGCACTCTAAAAATTTGATTTAGAGAGTTTTGGAGGGCAATTAGGGGATTTTGATTAGTTTGGACAAGCCAATAGGGCTTTTGAGAAGGATTAATTTAAAGATTTTTCTTTTGCAAAAAGAAATTAAATTTAACATATTCACTTAGTCCAACTACAACTAATTAAAAAGGGTAGTTAGGTGTATATGCCCTTATCACACCTATCCAATTTTATTGGACCATGGTTATGCATAAGGGGTAGTACCGAAAAAGTATTTATCAAATCGAGGCGAATCAACGTGAGAACTGTATAAATTTTGGGGTGAATTTTTCAAATTTTGAAGAAATTTTTTTAAAACATGGTGATTTTTTCTTTTTTTGCACTAAAATTATCACAAGGCAAGTAGCTAAAGGTGACTAGCAAAAGGCGACTAGAAGAAGGCGACTGGAAAAAGGCGACTGACATAAGGCGACTAGCAGAAGGCAACATACATATGGTGACTGGTAGAAGGCAACTAGAAGAAGGTAGCTGGCAGAAGGTGGCTAGCAGAAGGCGGCTGGCATAAGATGATTGGCACAAGGCGACTAGTAGAAGTTGATTGGTAGGAGGCGGCTGGCAGGAGGCGGCTGGCAGCAGGCAACTGACAGAAGGTGACTAGCATCAGGTGACTAGCAGAAGGCGACTGGCAGAAGGTGACTGGCAGATGGCGAGTGGTACAAAGTGACTGACATATGGCGAGTGGCACAAGGTGACCGACATATGGCGAGTGTCAAAAGGCGACCGCCATAACCCATCAATAAGATGATGCCATGTGTCCTCCCTTCTGCCATATGTCATTCATGCGTTAACTCCTGCCATGCAAAAATCTATAAATTCAATTGTAGGGTCATTTGCAACGTTTTCCAGAGCAATTTTAAACCTTTTTCTAGCATTTTTAGGGTGTTTTCCACAACGGTTTCCAAGCAATTTCAGAGCATTTTGGCAATGTTTTTAGAGTGTTTTGGGAACGTTTTTAGAGCATTTTGGCAGTGTTTTTAGAGGGTTTTGGCAACATTTTGAGAGCATTTTGGCAGCATTTTTAGAGTGTTTTAGAAGTATTTTAGAAGGTTATGCCAGCATTTTACTGCTTCTTTTTAGATATGGCTAGTTGTTACTCTCCTCTTCCATCAAAAGTGCATTTCAAGTACATATTTTTTCCTAATCTCAAGAGAATTTTCAACACTCTTGATAGAGATTCCCAATGAATTTACATCACTGGACTTGCTAGTGTGTTTAATATGCCTTAGTTGAACATTAACGTTCAGTTTATGCAATGAATCATTTCTGGTTACAACCATGATGAGTCCACTATTTCGATGTGTGTGGATAACAAGGAGATTGTTTTTTCGATTAAACCCTCTTATGTGCAATGACTAATAGGGCTACCATTTTTGGATGTTGTACTGGTGAACAACCAGTACACCTTAACCGACGATGATAAATCGACCCTAGGAACCCTTTACTCTATTCATCCTAACAATCTGAAAGGTATTATTTGAAAATTTATTTTTTATTTAACATTAAATATTGTTCTATTGTACTTTCATTTCTCTAAAAATGTTCTCCTTGTTTTATTTTTTATTTTATAATAATGTTCTCTTTTTTTAGTTAATTCTTCTAAGTCCAAAAGGGGCTTAAACATTTCAAATATTGGAGACAAAATTCTATATGCTTGCATTGAATTTTTTTAGGCAAGGCTTATTCTGTAGGGGCGACCTAAAGAAATGCCTTTTTGGGGACTTTCTTTATTGCTTCATTATATTGATGGCGGTCAATTTGACTGATACATGCACATTTCCAACTACCTGAAGCACGACCTTTTGAGTGCCCAAAAAATTCAATCTTCTGCTTACACAGTGACTACCAACAATTTTATTCTTTGTTTATTTCAGGAAGCTTATTTCAACCTTCAACGGAGCAGTCCTCCCACTGTATTGCACCCCAGTGTGTTGTCTATTGGCATGTCTGATAGTGAGATACAAGTAAAAATATTTTTTGAAATATCATTGTTTTCTTTTTATTATTCTATTTTTTTATTCTCTAATTTTGTTTTGAAAATAGAAAAGAACATCTCAGTCTTCAAGTAAGAGGGATGTTGCATTTAGGATTCAGTAAGTAACTACTGATTTTGAAACGCAATCGCAGTCATCACCAATAACTCCCAACAAACGTGTGAGGTATCATGATGGTCGAATTAAAAATACACCTGTGACACCTTTTACTGAAGAAACAATTACAGTCGACATAGAAGAGGTTACCTCCAATCCACAAGGTAACCTTACTCTTCATTGTTAAAAAATGCTTTTTTAAATGATTTATTTTTTTGACGTAAAATTATGTTTTTTTAATGTGTTTTACGTATTTTTTAGACAAAGGAAAAATGGTTGAAACATCAATGGCTGCAAAGTTTGATTTGGGTATGTATATTTTAAATAAATCTTTTTAATGCTATTGTTATTTACAAAATATTTATTTTATGTTTTTGTGTGAAATTTAACAGAGGGACCTGCTAGATTCAAAAGGCTAAAAAAAATATGGCTTCACCATCTGACCATCCATGACCACAACCACAGTAGGTTCCACTACCTGTCCACTCAAAGCAAGTTTCGATCCATCTACATCAAGTTCCACCTATGAGGAATCAATCATGCATGCATGGTAAAATGTTCCTCACATCGTCACATCATCATGAAAGAAGTTCTATAGAGACATAAAATGTGTCATCATCTAATCTTTCTGTTGTACTGATATTAACCTAGGAGAATTTTTCAAATGTTGATATTACATCTCAAATGCCCTCGAGAACTCTAGATTGTGACTTTCTTTATCAGGGTATGAATCCTAAAAATTACCTTTTAAAGGCAAGTGATATTCTTGAGGATGAAGAGGGCATTGATGGGGAAAAGGATGTCAATGTATATGCCATCGAAGTTTCACCCTCCGCCACACAACAAGTCATCGCCCGTACTGTTACAAAATATGATATCCTAATTTGTTTTGAAAATGTGTTATTAGTCGATGCATGTAAAGTTGTAGTTCATAATACTTTTCTTTTGGATATTGATAAATTGAAATAATGGGAATATCGAGCCAAGGTTTTGATTAAAGCCATCAATGGCCGATATAAGAATTTTTCAAAAAGAAAAGAGTTGTTTTTCAAGATGGATAATGAGTCCCAAAAGCTCGATGTCTTGCTACATAAAGCTGAATCTGGCACTATGGAGGCCGAGTATACATACAGAGATGAAATTTTGGTTGTTTTTTTAAATCATTTGGAAAACCTCAATGTAGAAGCCCAAGCATATTTCAATAAATGGGAACTTGATCATAAAAAAGTAGCGGTTGCAGAAACAACACAACTTACAGTTGATGTAAGTTCTATAGCTAACTAAAAAATATTGTTTTTGTTAAATATATTTTATTTATAAATATTTACCTTTTTTTATTTCTATTTTGTATTCTAATTTATAACACCTAAAGCAACAAGTCAGTGCCATGAAATTTTTGATCAAGACTACAAAAATTAGAATTAATAATGTTATTGAATTGAAGAAGAGGTTACAGTAGATAGTTAGAGAAAATAATTTCTTGAAGAAGATTATTAGATATGGGGACCTGGATGTCGAGGCTAAACTGAAAGAAAATGAGGAGTTGAATGCACCTTTCAAAGAAGATCCAGTGAAGGAAGAGAGTGCCTTGTTATCGGGGATCAACACTATAGTAGAAATTTTGGTTAGGGCTGGGGCATTAGAAGAAAAGGATATTGAGGTAGATGTGGGTGGACCTTCAGGAAACATTGAAAAGAATAGAGCTTTGTTGTTTTGGATTTGAAGTGAAACAAAAACTCAATATATCTTTATGTTTTTATAAATTATTTAAGACTGGTATTGTTTTGAAAATTGAAATCAATGATAGAGGCAATTTCTGAAAAAATTCATATTATCATTTTGAAATTTTATTTTTAATTATTGTTATGTTTTAATTTGAAGTGGAATAAATAATGTTTGATATGTTTGATATCCTTTTTGAGAATTGAAATCAATGAATGAGACTATTTTCGAAAAATGTGTTATCTATTGAAAATTTTATTTTCAATGTTGTTATGTTAGGATTATATGTGTTGATGTATTAAGTAATTTTAAGTGGAAGAAATAATGTTTGATATGTTTTGTAAATTTTAAATGAATGGTATCCTTTTTGATAATTGAAACAATGAATGAGACTATTTTCGAAAAATGTGTTATCTATTGAAAATTTTGTTTTGAATGTTGTTATGTTAGGATTATATGTGTTGATGTATTAAGTAATTTGAATTGAAAAACATAATGTTTGATATGTTTAATAAATTACAAATTAATGGTATCCTTTTTGAGAATTTAAAAAATGAATGAGACTATTTTCAAAAAATGTGTTATCTATTGGAAAAAAAAATTTGAATGTTGTTATGTTATGATTATGTGTTGATGTATTAAGTAATTTTAAGTGGAAGAAATAATGTTTGATATGTATTTTAAATTGTGAATGAATGGTATCTTCTTTAAATATTGAATTCAATGAAAGAGACTATGTTTTGATTATTTATAATGGTGTAAAATTTTGTTGTTCTTTATTTGAAATGGAAGAAATAATTTTTGATATGTGTTATCTCTTGAAAAATTTGTTTTGAATGTTGTTATGTTTTAATTTTTTTTGTTGATATATTAAGTAATATTGAATTATGTATTTTATGTTATATGAATTAATTTTAAATGTTATAAAATGCAACATAGACAATTACTTTCATGAATAACAAATACTACAAGAAAAACATAAACTTTTAACTAATAGTTCAATAACAAGGCTAATGAAAAATGATATACAAAATATTCAGTAACACATTTCTATAATCCAATAAACATATCATGTGTAATCAAATAATATGTGTAACACATGTATAATCAAATAATGGATCTTCTAAGAAGAAGGTATGAGGAGCGGTGGAGGAAGCAGAGGAAGCGAAGGAGGAGCAAAAATGGCAGGTAGGAATTTTGAACCAACGAAAGGAGAAGATCCAGAGGCAGGGCAGAATGTTGTAGTTGGAAAGGAAAAGGATTCCCTGTTAGCTTAGTTCAAAAATGCTAAAGGTACAGATCCTCTAGATAAACCCTCAGACAAAGGGTCCCACTGGGGTTCGGGGTCTAGCAACAAGGGCCCAACCTTTTTGGAAATGTTGAAATGGAAAAATAAGGATCCAGTCAGTGAACTACCGCCTCTAATACCAAATAATAATAGGTTAACTATGCCAGTGGAGATTATGGAAATATTATTGGATATGGATGAATCATCCTTAGTTGGCAAGTTTTTGGGAGGAAGGTCGGACATTGAGACTATTCGCTCATGGGTCGCGGCAAAGTGGAAAACTTCAAGAAGCTTAGAAATCGTAGCCATGTCAATAGGTTTTTTTATGATAAGACTCAACAACAAAGATGATGTAGAGTGCATATTGATAGGAGGACCCTAGTTTCTAGGAAGGCGTAGCCTCTTTCTGGGGAAGTGGGGGGGGGATTTCAACCCTGAGAAGCAGAACATTAATATAGCACCCATTTGGGTCCACTTACCAAACCTCCCAGCCTAGTTTTTTAATGAGTACTAGCTTAGTGGCATATAAAATATGATAGGAGAGCTCGTGGCAATAGACCATTCAACCCGGGCAAGGACTAGACTAACGCATGCCAAGATCTATGTAAATGCAAACTTGGATTCTGATCTACCTTCTCAGGTGGAACTGGCATATGGAGAGTTTCTAAGGATTCAACCTGTGGAGTATGAGAACAAGCTAGCATTTTTTAGCGTGTGCAAAACCCAGGGCCACATTCAAGACCAATGTCTGATAATAACTGCAAAAAAGGAAGCCACGAGCGAATGTTTTTTGGGGAAAGTTAATGGGATAGGTATCCCAAAGTTTCAAGGACCGTGTCTTAACTTGGAAGGATATAGACAAGTTAAGAATAACCAGGCTGACCAAGCCAACATAGAACTGAAAAAAATCTAGGAGAAAGGAAAGCAACATAATGAGGGAGGCAAAAATCATAAGGTATGTAATAAAGATCCCAACTTGAACATGTTTGATATCCTAGCAAATCTAGAAGTTGAAAAAGAAAAGAGTAAGGATGATACCATCAGTGTCAAGTTTCCTAAAACCCTAGACTCCCCATCCAAATCGGGACCATCCACAGTTATGACTAAAAGCCCCAAAATCTATGCTCAAAATGAAGAAAAATTGCCAGGTGATTTTAGTTTAAACATGGAAAAAATAGATTCAAGAGTCGAAGTTGTGGAAACAAGAGGCAGGAATTTAGCTCCTAATCTAGTAGTGGAGCAAATTATCCCTTATCAGATGAGCCCAACGGTAAAAGGTTCCTTGAAGGAAAGCCCCCTATTTAGGAACCAGATAGGAGAGGTGAACCAAAACAAGGTTGAGGATGAAGAGGGAATTGAAAACCCCCAAAATGATGAAGAAGGTTCAAGCCCTAGACTATCATAGTATATTCCCTCTCATTTCAATCCAAAATAGACTAGAAGCACTACCAAGCCTTCGATAGATTATGGAAGTGAAAGAAATAAAGGGAGAATATCTATAGTAGAGCACTATAGAATGAGAATCAATGAAGAAATTGCAAACAAAAAGCAAAGAATATTGTTACAGCAAGCTATTCCTGGCTAGGATAATAGCAAAATTGACAAACCCCCTTTGGATCAGGGAAGGGGGTGGGGAAAAATATCAAATAGTCTAAATGAAGGTTCTCTCATGGAATGTGAGAGGCCTAAACGACCCACCAAAACAAATGATGGTGAAGTCTATAAGGAAGGATTGGAATCCTACTATCATTTTTCTTCAAGAAACCAAAACAGATGCGGCACAATCAGCACTTATAGCTAGAAGGATTTGGAAGCAAGGGGAAGTGGCATTTCAACAGGTGAGAGGAGTGTCTTGGGGCCTCATGATCTTTTAGGATCCTATTAAATAGAAGGAAGTATTATTCAGTCAAATGAAATATTCTTAAGCATATTATTTCATGATTTTGATACTAATAAGAATTGGATTATGTCAAATGTTTATGCCCCCACCTCTGTCCAAGGGCGGTCTGAACTGTGGGATTTTTTGGGGCATTTGATCCAATATTTTAAAGACATTCCTTGGGTGATTGGGGGAGATTTAAATACCCCCATTTACCCATCTGATAAGAATGGAGGATCTGGGTTACCCTCAAGGAGCATGGAGGACTTCAATGAATTCATTAACACAAATGAATTCATGGATGTAAGACTAAAAGGAGCCAAATTTACATGGAGTAACAAGAGGATAGGAAGTCAGCTAATTCAAGAAAGGTTGGACAATTTTTTTTTATCCAAGGAAGCTACAACAATGTTTGGTGATTTAGCATTACAAGCCCTTCCTAAATGCTCTTCAGACCATAATATTATTCTATGGGAGGCATTTCAGGCTAACTCCTTTAAAAATCCATTCATATTTCTATCAATGTGGGTTAAACATCCTAACTTCAAGAAAAAAATAGAGGAATGGTGGCAGCAGCCTATCCAGGGAAGTGCTTCCTTCAAACTCTCTCAAAAACTTAAGATGGTGAAAAACAACCTTAGAATTTGGAATAAAGAATTCTTTGGAAATATTTTTGAGAATAAGAGAGCAGTGGGGGAAAAAATTAGAATAATAGAAAGTAAAATCCAAAATGGAACCTATGATGAGGCGACAAGGACTGAAGAGAAGGAAACCCTTTGTGAGTTTTATAATATTTTAGCTTGTGAAGAGATGTATTGGAGGCAAAAATTAAGGGCATTATGGTTAAATGAAGGGGACTCTAATTCAAAGTTTTTCCATGTTACCACATTGAGAAATAGAAGCAACAATAATATTAGAAATTTAACTAAGGTGGATGGATCCTCAACTCAAAACATTCAGGAGATCAGGGACGAGGCTGTTAATTTTTTCAGTTCATTATTGGGTGAAGAACGGGCCTGTAATGCCCAAGAAAAGGACTCTCTCCTTCAATTCATTCCACAACTCATTGATGAAATGATTAACGAGTCTCTTACAATAGGTTCCTCGCAATTACATGTCCTGAAGTTGCTGTTAACTGGTGGACCTATCGAGGTTTGACTTTTTTCCAGTCAAACCTGCTATTCGCCTCACCCTAGGGCGAATGCTGCTATTCGTCCCTAGGTGGGGCGAATACCAGTTTGTATTCGTCCCAGGGTGGGGCGAGTAGGGAGCAAAGTGCCAAATGGTGCCAAATTGACTCTTGACCTTCCAAACTGCTGTTGGGAGTGGTTAGGACCACTTTTTAACCTCTAGGGGCTGCCCTAGGGGTTGTGTGTGTCAATGCGATCGATGCTTGTTGTCACATAATCGGATTGGTGTTGTTTTGGTGTCTATAGATGCCCCTTTTTGGGAAGCGTTGTGCAAGGCGCAGCGCTGAGCAAAAATAGATACCTAAAGCACTAATGATTAGGGTTTCTCAGTAACCTAACCAACTCTTGATGCCCCAAGTATGGAAAGGGCACGCATTCTTGAATCCTTGCTTCTGACGAGCTAAGGAACTTAATTCAAGTGTTAACCTTTTTCGGTGAGGTGTTACTTGAGCTTGGACATTGATCAGTCATGAATAGGCAAAGGGCGCAACCTTTTGTCTATGGGAACCTTGAGTTCATGATTCATGAATGCCAAGTGTTTGATCAGCTTGTGATTATTGCTTGTTTGCTGCCCCAAGCGGGAGCATGATTGTCTTTGTCAATGATCCTTTGAATGCGTGTTATTTCCTTGATTGGGTATATTTTTGTTGATTGGTGACTAAGTGTGACTACCCCCTCAAGCGACGAATCGATGAGGGAATGACCGACATGAGAAAAGCGACGAGTTGCTTGACCCAAGATGACTTAGGTAAGGGTGCCGTCAGTTGTTTTACCATTGAATACTTAAGCAGTTTTCGAACATTCTGACCTATTTTTGGTGGGTTTTAACCCTTTTTGTGACGCATTTTGGAGCTGAAATTGTCAAGAATTCGTCCTCCCGTGGAGCGGTCCGGCTATGGTAGCCTTCTTAGGGAGTAGGATAGTGACAATTTGTAACCCCAATGTCTATTTTGGATGCCAAGAATGTCAGGCGCAAAGGCGCCTTCGTTCGACAATGTTATTGCTATTTTTGGTTGGGTTTTGACCCTTTTGTGATGCCTTTTTGGGGATGAAATTCTCGAAAATCCATCGTCCCGTGGAGCGGTCCGGCTATGGTAGCCTTCTTAGGGAATAGGATAGTGAGGATTTGTGACCCCGACGTCTATTTTGCATGCCCGGATTGTCAAGTGCAAAAGCACTCTTATCGGACACTTTTCTTGCTTGTTTTTGGTGCATTTTGTGCAGTTTTTGTTGTTTTTGAAATTTTTGCTCTGTATTCGTCCCTGGGTGGGACGAATACCAGTTTAGTAATCGTCCTAGGGTAGGACGAGTGCTAACTAGAGTGCTCATCCCAAGGAGGAACGATTACAGGCTCAAAAAGCCTATTTAAAGGCCAAAACTAGGTTTTGGGCTCATTTGCATTTGTTTTTCCTGGCGATTTGGAGCTCTGAGGAGGAGGAGGTCAATTCTGCGAAGCGAAGCGCTGCCAAAATTTTCCTGCCACCATGAGTTCATGGACCGGATCCTCAAGCGGTGGAGCCGAAGCGAGACCGGTGAGTGTTCTTCCTCTTTATTGGTTTTTTTTTGTTATTTTTTGTTACAGTTTGAAAACCGCAAGTTAGTTGTTTTATGTCCGTTTGTTTTTGTTTTTCAAATTTAAAAATGAAACCCTAGTCTATCAAAATTAACACTTAGTTGAAAACTTAGTATAACCCTAGTTAAACAAAGATCAAAAGTTAGTTTAAAACTGAGCTAAAAAACTTAGTTTAGAACATAACTTAAAAACCTCGCCTAACCTGAATTTAAACAAAGATCAAAACTTAGGTTAGAAACATAGGGTAAAACTAAGCGTAAAAACGTAGCTTTAACCCTAGTTATTTGTAGATTGTGTTTGTTTTTGTGTTTTTAATTTACCAATTTAGAGTTAAAAACCCTAGGTCTGAGAAATTATTTTTAATTTTTTTTTTTTTTAATTTATCAGTTAGAGTTAAAAACCCTAGGACTGACAAATTATTTTTATTTTTTTTTTGTTTTTAATTTATCAGTTAGAGTTAAAAACCCTAGAACTGACAAATTATTTTTTGAATTTTTTTTTTTTTTAATTTATCAGTTAGAGTTAAAACCCTAGACTGACAAATTATTTTTGTTTTTTTTTATTTATTTATCAGTTAGAGTTAAAACCCTAAGAACTATTTTTTTATTTTTTTTTTTTTAATTTATCAGTTAGAGTTAAAACCCTAGAACTAAAAAATTAGTTTTGAATTTTTTGTATTTTTGTGCATTTTATCTCTCGTTATATGTCTATTTTTAGCTGTACAATTTTTCCTAGATTTTAATGTTTTTTGTTTTGTTTTCTTTTGCAGGTTGTGAAGAGCCGGTACCGTGTGCCCACGATTTTCACTGAAGCACGGGAGGCACTGAATTTGGCTGACTGGGAGTGGCTTGATGCCCTTGGGCTCAAGCAGGTGACTCAACTAGAGCCGATGGTCGGGGATCGGGCCTATCTGAAGGCCCTGATCAACTTGTGGGATCCTCGGACCAATACCTTCCATATCCCAATAGGGGAGATGATAGTGACCTTAGAGGATGTCTATCAGATTCTTCGGATTTCGATAGACGGACTGTCGATCCGAACGACACCATGGGATCAACGGACAACAGTGTTGACACGCTGCTTTGGACATGGAGAGGAGATGGGGGTGGACAACCCAATGGAGAGGGCAGAGGGTGACTACCAGATTGGTGGCATATTGGTTCGATGGTGGCTAGAGAGGGGTGTGTTGGGAGTGAGGCATGCATTACTTATGGGCCTCATTTCCAACATGCTTCTCCTTGACTCTTCGGGTGTGAGGTTCCCATGGAACCTACTAGAGGTGGTGTTTCGGTTAGTGGAGTGTCCTACGGATGCACCTATGATCATGAGATGGGGACAGACTCTATTGGCACAGCTCTATGATGAGTTGTACGAGGTCCGCTATCGGAGGTGGAAGGGGATTAGTTGTAGCTACTTGTTGTAGTGTTGGGCTTGGTAGCACATAGTAGTGGAGAGGCCGATGGGGCTGCCTTGGATGATGGGCAGAGATGGTAGACCGAGAGATTGGATACGGGGCACTATGGCGGAGGTCTGAGGAGTAGGGACAGAGTCGGCGATGGGCAGGTGTCGTAGGGCACTATGTCGATGCCTTCGCTCGGCTTGCTCCAGGGGAGGTGTTCTGGCGCCCCTACCGAGACTGTCTAGCCTGGCCTGAGGCTGGAGAGTGGCTCTGGTGGGTACGTAGGGGGAGGTGGCTGATTGGGCATCATGGGACTGAGCAGGAGTTCTTCCCATATGGTCGGGTTACACGATAGTTCGGGGTGCGCCAGGGGTTTCCTGGTGAGCCCGTGGTCTATCGGCATCGGGGGACGAGAGGACTCTAGCTTGGCCAGTCATTGCACCACTGGGTGAGGATGCAGATACAACGATTGACGTCCCGGATGTGGATGACATCGGGGTTACCACTGAGTATGACCAGTGGTGGACTTTACGATGATGGCGAGGCGAGGGGCCTCTAGGGGGCGCAGAGGTAGCAGGGGATGAGGGTGTAGAGGCACCAGGAGAGGGCTGGGGGGTTTCGCTGGATGATGCGGACATGGTGGAGGTTGAGGATGATTTTGGGGGGGATTTTGGGGTGCCGGATCAGCCAGAGATGTAGGACGTCCCGGAGCAGTGGGAGCCAGAGAAGCCTACCTTTCTAGAGATGTCGATGCCTCAGGCAGTCTCGGAGGATGTGGAGGCAGGGTTGCATGCTGAGAATGCATGATTAGAGGGGTTACTCCAGAGGTGGGATGAGGAGCTCGGGGATGCGCTGCGGGAGAGGGATCTCCTACGAACGCAGCTAGTGGAGTGGGAGAACGCATGGGCTACGTACCATCGATGGGATGGGGATACCGATGCTATGTGGGAGAGGGATCTCCTGTGGATGCATCTAGCATAGTGTAATGATACTTTGGCTATGTATCATCAATGGGAGATGGACTTGGTTCGACATCGATTGGAGATGGAGGCAGAGATTATCCACCTCGAGGGGCGGTTTCCTATGGCTAGTGGAGGTGGATCATCACGCCGCTCGAGAGGGAGCGATACTGAGCAGTCAACATCCTCTCGACATAGGCGACTGGATGAGGGAGGTGCTAGTAGGCATGATGTGGGGGCTAGCAGCAGCCACCCTGAGGGGTCCCATAGGACCCACACCACGGGGGGTAGTTCCCGTCGCATCGATCCTGCGTGATCATGGTGGCCGACGCCCTAGGCTTGGGGTTTTTGAGTTTTTGGCTTTTGTTGCGGGGTCAGAGGACCGGTTCATTGTAGCCTGCGGGCATTTTTGATGATATATATACAGATGACTCTTTTTTGGTGTTTATACACTTTTCATGGTTTGTTTTTATGCACATGTATTTACATTGATGTATGCATATACTATTATGAATGCGATGTTTCTAATTATATGATGTATGCATATGGAATGAATGAAATGAGTTGTTGATAACTTGTCGATGGCACCATAGACTGTACAAGATTTACTGGCTTTCTGTACGGATGTGATGACTTTGTGGAATGACTTTGCATGTGAAAACTTTGTTTTTGTATTTTGCATATTTTATGATGGTGATGTACGTAATGAAATGTTTCAATTGTTTTTAAAATGTAGTTAAGCTTTTCGGAGATTCAGATATTTTAACTAGCTAGCCAAGACCGTACATTTATCTTACAAGACTTTTGAACAAGGTATAAATCCGACTTGAGTTTAACCAAGGTATTTCACATCCCTGTGTGTGCAATTGAGTTCATTTATGTGGTATTTGTCAGGATACCGCCAATGCCAGATAGGCTATCAACCAAACCTGTACTGAGGATCACCTAATTAGCTCCACTAACTCCATTGTTGTATTTAGTAAGATTAATCCACGGGACAATCTAAGGTACCATAAGCTAGCTCATCCACATGCAAACATTGGTCTGCTCACATGCAAAGCTAATGTGATAGACATATCGTCATGCGGTTAGGATACCGCCATTGCCAGGTAGGCTGTCCACCAAACCCGTAATGAGGATCACCTAGATGGTTTTCGAATGCTGAGAATTCTAGGGATTCAAGTTCAAGATTTTTATTTGCTCAATGGTTTAGGATACTTGCTCATATACATAGTGATAAAAATCACTATTTATTTTTATTTTTTGTTTTTCTTTTTGAGCAAGGATTGTGAATAGTGGTGATAACCACTGTTATTTGATTTTGCATTTTAGGTCGCAAAGTTGAGCTTGTAGGTTTGTGGCTTTATGAATGGCTTTGATCCCTTTAGGCCTTGGGGATGACTACCCATCCTGTTCAGGGACGTGTAGTACGAATCCTTATGACTTTGGGAACCAAAGGGATTTATGGAGACTATGAAGTAAGGGCATTGATATTTTAGGCCTTGGGGATGACTACCCATCCTATTCAGGGATGTGTAGTATGAATCCTTACAACTTGGGAGACCAAAGGTGATTGGAGATGATCATGATGATGGATTGGGGATTTTGTTTTTGAATGGTCATTGATCCGTTTAGACCTTGGGGATGACTACCCATCCTTGGCAGGGACGTGTAGTACGAATCCTTACAACCTTAGGGACCAATGGTGATTGGGGATTTTTGTGAGTAGTGGTGAAAACCATTGTTTATTAGGGGGAATTGATGGGGAAGAGCTTGTCCTTTTGTCAATTCTCAGCACTCTTGAACCATTCGCACAGGGGGATGAACAGACTAATCTTTCACCTATGGTACCCTAGACTGCTTTGTAGGTTTCTCTTGCATTCACACAACTTAGGAATTATTTTATGTGTTTTAACTTGTGTAGGGATGTTACATAACGAGGCGTGATCCAAGTAAAACTTTCCCTTGTAAAATCCATTTAACTTTGTACAGTTTTTGGCTAGCAATTTAAAGACAGCTGAATGACGAAAACCCTATGTACATTAGGAGACAACTGACTATGCTAAAAATGGGGATGGTGTTATTCTAGATGTATGTGTTTATATAAAATGGATGGAATGTGGAAAATGAAGGAATTGTCGAGCAATTACAGTCTATGGTGCTTGTGACATGTATGACCAACAAATATGCAATGTATGGATGCGATGCCTAATGCAACTTATTATTTTTGTATTTTGATTTTTACGAGTATGCATGGAATGGAGATGCAATTTTTTTGTTATTTTTGATGATTTTATTGTTTTTGTTTGTTTTTGAATATTTGTTTTGACCAAGCGGTTAGGGTAACCCTTGGAGCTTTTGGTGTGACCAAAGGGTTTATGGATATCTTTGGGGCATTTTGGGGTGACCAAGCGATTGTGGGAATCCTTGGAGCTTTTGGGTTGACCAAAGGGTTTATAGATACCTTTGGGGCATTTTGGTTTGTTTTGACCAAAGGGTTTATGGATACCATTGGAGCATTTTGGGGTGACCAAGCGATTATGGGAATCCTTGGAGCTTTTGGGTTGACCAAAGGGTTTATAGATACCTTTGGGGCATTTTGGGGTGACCAAGCAAGTTGTGGAATCCTTGGAGCTTTTGGGTTGACCAAAGGGTTTATAGATACCTTTGGGGTAGTTTTGGGTTGACCAAGCGATTGTGGGAATCCTTGGAGCTTTTGGTTGGACTATGGCTCTCTAAATGTGGAATGGCCTCAAATGACTGATGTTCAAGGGTTCTATTTCCTTGATTCCTTCAAGAGAGGCGAGCCGGTATGTTCCAGGTCCTATTCTACTATCAATCACATAAGGACCTAACCAGTTTGCCGTGAACTTGTCCCTTAGATGGGATGAAAAATTAGAATTCTGTTGGTTCTCTTTTAAGACCAAGTCACCAACCTGAAAGTCCCTTAGGTGAACCTTCATGTTGTATGCTTTCTTAAGTCGCTCTTGATAGATACGCAAATGCTCGAGAGCATTGACATGTCGTTCATCGAGCAACGTCAGTTGGTCTAACTGGGCCTACCATGCAGTGTCATCATCGATGAACTCTTGCATTGAAATGCGCAGTGAAGGGATTTCCAACTCGAGAGGCATGACTGCCTCGGAGCCATACACCAAAAAAAATGGAGTTGCCCTAGTGGGCGTCCGAATGCTAGTGCGATAAGCCCATAGGGCAAGCGGGATTTGAATATGCCAATCCTTATGACTATCTACGATGGTCTTTTTGAGGATGGCGACTAGCATTTTGTTTGACGCTTCTGCTTGCCCATTTGCCTACAGATAATAGGGTGTTGAAAAACTATGCTGAATCTTGTACTTTGTTGTCAAAGCATGCACATATTTATTCTTGAATGATGTCCCATTATCCGAAAGGATCTTGGATGGAATACCAAAATGACATATGATGTTATGCAAAATAAACTCCGCAATGCGGGTTCCAGTCATAGAGGTTAGCGGAATTGCTTCCACCCACTTGGTGAAGTACTCTATGGCCATTATGATGAACGTGTGATGACCTGACGATGCAGGGGAGATCTTTCCAATTAGATCGAAGCCCCACTATGAAAAATGCCAAGTCGATTGGATCGGTTGCAAGGCCTGAGAAGGTACGTGTGTCAAATTAGCATGGTGTTGACACTTCATGCACTTCTTTACATATGCGCAACAATCTCGCTCTAAATATGGCCAATAATAGCCCATGCAAAGAATGCGCTTTGCGATGGCCATACCGCTGAAGTGGCCACCACATGTACCATCGTGGGCTTGGGTGATCGCCCAAGCGGACTCTTGCTGGTCCAAGCAATGGAGGAGGATTCCTTCATAGCTCCGACGATACAAAATGTCTCCTAACAAGACATGTTTTGCCGCTTTCTATTTAAATGATCTTTTCATGGCTTGTGTCAATCCAAGTGGGAGGTTACCTAGCTTGAGGTAATCCCTTATGGGTGTGTACCAATCCTGCTGATCAGAAACCTCGATGGTATGAATGACCAATCCCTCTTGAAGTTCATCCCTAGCAAAAGTTGAGCGGGAAAGAACTTGTAAAAATAGCATTGTGTTGCTATTAAGAGGGGTCGGGGAGAACAAGGACCCCTAGTTGGCTCGAGTCAGACAATCATGGATTTGAGAGAACCTATCCTGAGATGGTTCAATCTGGATCAGGTGGATTCCTGGCGTTTGGTCAGAGCTTGCATGCTCCATCATGGATTGTGATAATGTTTTGACCTGAATGGTTGTCATTTCACCAGAAGGGTCTTGCGGGATTAGTGACCCCAAGGAGGCCATAGTATCCGCAAAATGATTCGATGATCGAGGGAGTGCCTCGATGTCATACCATTCAAGTTGTGCCAGGAATTTGTCCACAAGGGCTTTGTAGGCCTGCAGAACTGGACATTTACATTGGAATATCCCCTTGACTTGATTGACAATTAACAATGAATCACCAAAGATGTTTAAACATTTAATGTTCATGGTGATTGTTGTCTGAAGACCTATGAGCAAGGCTTCATATTCTGCATTGTTGTTGGTGCACGGGAAGTCTAATTTAAATGATAGAGGCATTGGAGCCCCTTGTGGAGTGAAGAATACAATTCCCATGCCACCTCCTTGCTCACATTTAGAACCATCGAAGAATAGGGTCATGTCAGCCTGTGACTCAGGCTCATCAGAATCTGGCGATTCTAAAACATGGAAGACCCCATCATCCGGTAGTTCTATGGTCAGAGGCTGATCATCTTCAAGAGGAGCCTCTGCCAGTTGATCGGTGATGACTTGACCTTTTATGGATTTTTGTCCAATGAATTCTATGTCAAACTCCATCAACAACATGATCCATTTTGCCGTGTGACTACTATGATAAGTACGACTCATCATGTATCGCAATGGATTCTCCTTAGACACAACATACGTCGTATTGTTGAGCATGTAGTGGCATAGCTTTTTGGTAGCAAACACCACTACCAAGCAGAGCTTCTCAATGTATGCATAGTTAAGTTCATAATTGACCAAGGTGCGGCTAAGATAGTAAGTAGCCTATTCTTTGTGTAGTTCATTTTTCTGGGACAACATGGCGCCCAGTGCCACCTCAGTAGCTGAGATGTATAAGTAGAATGACACTCCTGGTCTAGGTGGTGCCAATACTGGTGGTGAAGCCAAGTATTGTTTGATGTCGTCAAAGGCTGACTGGCACTCGTCATCCCAGTGAAATGTTACCCCCTTGTGCAATAATTTATTCATGGGTCGGCACTTGTCAGATAACTACGCTATGAAGCGCTTGATCGACGTGACCTTTCCCTGTAGACTTTTGAGCTGCTTGATGGTAGTTGGGGAAGCATTTCAAGGATTGCCTTGAATTTGTGTGGGTCTACCTCGATTCCTCATTTGGAGACTATGTAACCCAAGAGCTTTCCAGATGTGATGCCAAATATGCACTTCTTGGGGTTTAGTCTGACTTTATGTTCCATGAGGCGATCGAGGATCTTGCTCAAGTCATCGAGATGATCTGGGCGCAAAAGAGATTTGGCCAACAAATCATCCATGTAATCCTCCAAAGTTTTGTGCATGTAATCATGGAAGATGTACGTCATGGCACGTTGGTAGGTGGTGCCAACATTTTTAAGGCCAAAAGGCATGACCTTATAGCAAAATGTCCCCCAAGGCATTGTGAACGCCATTTTTAGTTGGTCCTCGAGATTGATACGAATCTGATTGTATCCCGAGAAACCATCCATGAGGGAAAGCATTTCATGGCCCATTGTAGCATCTACCAATGCATCGATGCTAGGCAAGGGGAAATCATCCTTAGGACTCGCTTTGTTTAGATCTCAAAAATCGGTGCATATGCGAATCCTCCCATCGAGATTTTTGATGGGCACCATGTTAGACAACCATGGTGGATAATCCACGCAGATGACAAACTGTGCATCCAACAACTTTTGTAGCTCATATTTGACCATTAAGGCTACTGTTGGGTGCATCTTACATAGTTTTTGCTTAACTGGCTTGACTATCGGATCAAGCGTTAGATTATGCATGACTAGCTATGGGTCTAGCCCCGACATGTCTTTGTAGGACCATGCAAAAACCTCCTTCTTCTCTTTGAGAAGGGCAATGTAGTCGGCTTGCTCTTCGGGGAGAGACTTACCCCTAGCTTGATGATTTGCAAATTCATTGGATCCGAGCCGATGTCTACGTCAGTCGTCTCCTCGATCGACATGTGGGACCCGTCCTCCAACTGGTGTGGAGTTGGGATCAAGTGGATATCATTTGCTGAATTTAGATCATCGTTAGGAACCTCGGGTTCCTCTTCAGCATGGAAGACATCCTGAGTCTATCCTAGGGTGAAATGGAACATCCCACCGCAAGGCCAGTACTCTGATGGGGATGGCGGTGTGTCAACATGATCCCAGTCTATAGCATCTAGGTCTAGATGCAATGACCATGTTGGGTCGGCTGGATCATGGATGGGGGTGGTTAAATCAATGGAGATCATGTTGATGAAATGATTATGGTCTCCATTACCATGGGTGTGGTTACTCGGACATCCTAGATGATCTTTGTGCTCTGGATCTGGCTCTGTGGGTACTGGCACAAATGGATCGGCCCTATGTGCGGATAAGAGGATAGGATCTACCCTAGGCACTGATGGCGCTATAGGATCTCCAGGGGAAGATGCTCTCTGTATACCTAGAGTGGCGGGTGCAGTAATTGCTATAACTATACCTAGTTTAAGTGCCACCTATGCCTGGGCCCTATGTGCAGGTGTTCAAACATGTCATCTATGTCCAAGGGATATTGTTGTTGCATCTACCGCATGTGATTGAGATAGGCCATCTCAGTTTCATCTTTCGAATCACTGTCAGAGATCCAAAGGCCTTCGTTGGCTCCAATGGTTGTTTGTGACATATGAGGCTCATCTTGCTCGAGCAAATTAATGTGGTCCCATCGAGGTTGTTCCGCTCTCTATGGGGGACCTGATTCTCTTGAGGTGGCATATGCTCAATTGGAGCATCCAAAGGGAACATTGTCAGGAAGCTCTCCTGACAATCATCCATGGGATGCACTTGTGAATGATTGCTATCAGACTCGAAAGGATCCCAAGGTGCTACCTCGTACTCCGACTCATCTTCTGAAGACCCTTCTTGGTCTTGTCCATATCCCTCTTGTAGGTGAGTCCTCGAACTTTCTCCCTTTTTGACCGAAGGGAAAGGGTTGTTACGGTCAACAAGGTTGGTTGTTAGCAATGGGAGATAATCTCCCAATGTATATGTTGTGTTAGGATTGGCATATGGATCTAATGCCAACCCATCCTTGTTGCCTATCCCTAGGCCTTGCATGTTCTCTACCAAGATGTCAAGGGGCAGGGGGTGGTTGAACCCTACTCTTGACTTGTCATACGACATTTGATATCTCGGTTGGCATAGAACTCGCACTCCTTGTTCATACCGGCCCAACCCATATCCATGCCAATTACATTGGCCAAGATATCTTAAAGCGAAGTCTGGGTTGGAAAAATAGTTGACATCCTCAGTAAAGGGCTCTTCATCTTCGTCTTCTTGCATGTAGGTTTCAATGCCATTATCCAGGCCCCCATAAACAAAGTTTGTCTGATTGGGTGGGTAGCCTAAAGGAACCACAGAGCCGATGGGGAGGCGAGGTCTCCCCATGTCCTGCATGGACTCAAGTGTGGGTGTTGCTACAATGTTCCGTACTAGATACTCCCCTAGGCCCGTGTTGGCCATCTCAATGGTGATCGTTGGTGGTTGAGGGGGAGCGAATGGGAGTCCTTCCTGAGTCCACTCCATGTGGGGTGAACTAGGCGTCTCGACTTCCATTCGGCTAGGCATCTCTTCGGTAGAGATGGTTGAGACTAGGGGTGGTTCCTCTTCTAGGGGTTTCTTTCCCTTGTCCTTTGGTGTGGCCACCGTAGGTGGCATCATTGTTGAAGGACCAGATGAGGAAGATGGACCCGACTGGGGACTTGATGGACTTGTCAATGGGGATGCCTACGGAATCGGACCCTGTTTAGATGGATTCAACTAAAAATCCAAATGCATTGATGGGAGGGTCGATTGCGGCATGAATTGCACCGTATTACAGTACTTGAAGGGCTCTAAGTCTGTCGGGACTACATGCACCTGTCCTTCAAATGTATACTTTAGGCACTGATGAGCTATTGAAGGGACACACTTCATGTCCCTGATCCAAGGCCGACCAGCAAGATATTATAGGCCATCTCACCTTCCAAGATGTGGCACAATGTATGAATAGTCTTTTGTCCCACTTGGATGGGTAGGACAATTGTGCCAACCGTCGAGCATATTGCATCATTGAATGCTCGAAGAGTATAGGTGGAGGCCACGATGTGAGATGCTGGCAACTTTAGATGTTTCAATGCTGCTGTTGTGATGATATTACTGGATGAGCCAGTGTCCACCAACACCCTCTTATACGGAATCCTGTTGACCCACGCAATGACGTGCAGGGGTGGATCCGCCACATCACCAGTCACTGATTTCAATTCATCATCTCTAAAAGTGATGACTGGTTCTGTACATTGTTTTACATGTCCCACAAAGTTGTTGAAAGAGTTTGCTTCATGGGGCTGTAGCTCGATGGCTTTTAATATCTCCATTAGAGCCTCCCGATGGGGCGCTGATTGTTGAATGAGCTCGTATATGGAGAGCCTAGCCGACGTGGTCCTTAGACTTTGGGTAAGTCTAGTCTGAATCATGGCCACTGGTCTAGGTGGGGGAGGTTGTGTAGGGTGCTGTTGAGGTTGTGACGTCGATGGAACCTCTCTTGTGGCTACCGCAGGGGCAGCTCCTGGGTACCTCTTGTTCCTAGTCACTATGCTTATCATCCCCACATATCCCTGCATGGGGCAATTCTATTGCACCTCATTGACTTGAAGGGGTTTTGTCTATGCATCATGGGCAGGCAAGGGGTCTCTGAAGACTCCCATATGTTGGTTGTTTGGCGCTACGAGGTTGTCCACCGCCAACGTCTTGTTGTCGATTAGGTCTTGCACCAAGCCTTTGAACTTCCAACATGCATTAAGGTCATGTCCCTTCCATCTGTGGAACCTACAGTACAAGTCCTCCCGGTACCCCTTAGGCTTGGGCGCATTGGGGTCTATGGTTTGAATCTCTGGCAGGTTGATCAAGTTCACCACTGACAAGCGGTCAAACAGGGAGTCCCTGGACTCTGTGTAAGGTGTGAATTGTCGCCTAGGATGACGCTACTGATTTTGTTCCTACCTCTAGTTTTCTCTATCATAATTATTAAGAGGCACCACTTGATAGTTAGCCTTTTGAGGCTATGTTGCTTGTGCAGGCTTAGGGACGTTTATAGCAACCTGATTGACCACAATGGGTTTCTATTGCATGGTCCCTATTTTGGTGTTCTTAGGCCATTCTTTCTTCTTTGGCTTGGCAATCTCGCCATCCTGTATCTTGATCTCCTCAATGATTCTGGCTTGCGCCAGAGCTTCCTCAAGAGTGGCATATTGTTGTAGCTACAATAGCATGGAGATCGATCTCAAATAACTCTTTGAGAACATTTGGGTCAGGTCAGACATAGGAGGGAGGTAGGGCAGCTTTGAAAGCAACGTCCTCCACCGATTCCCATATGCCACCATGGTTTCTTCCTCATACTGCCTGAGGCTAGCTAAGTCACTTAGTGATGCCTTTTTCTTGGTGTTGAAGGTGAAGCGTTCGAGGAACGCGTCCACTAGCTGATCCAAATTAATGATGCTATGTTTTGGCAACTGAGTGAACCAATCCGAGGCAGGGCCTACGAATGTGGTTATAAATGTTCTTAACAACAAAGCATCATTATCCTGAATGCCAAAGCACTGGCTCAAGAATCTAGTCACATGCTCTTGGGCATCCTCCTCCCCTCTAAAGAGTGCCAACTAGGGCAGTTTAAAGTGTTCAGGGTATGGAGGTGCCGACACTGATGGATGCACAGGATGACTACGGAGTTGGCATAAAGTAGGATTTTGGGGCCCAGAAGTCTTGGTCTCCATAGACTCTAAGCGCTCTAGCAGCGCTTTATATGCATCAAAAGATTTGATCTCTTCCTCCTTGGTTGGCTCCCATTGTAGGTTGCGGGGAACTTGAGGCCTATGGAGGGGTGGCCGGATAGCAGCCCCTCTGCCTTGGTAGGGCATTTCAGCCCGCTCTTCTTCTTGTTCATACTCCTCATAGGCTGCTTGAGGAGTGCATGGGCGAGACCTATAAACATGGGTGGGTCCCCACGGAGGGTGCCCATCATTGTTTCTAGGAGTGGCCTCCCGCTCAGGTCTAGGAGGTCTCGGAGGCAATGTTTGGTGAGGTCATGGAGACCTGTCTCGCACCAGGGGGTTGTGCCTCTCATATACTTCTACCTTATGCATGCGAGGGGTTGGGACCTTCTCAGGCATAGTGTTATGAAGCAATGCGGTTGTCTGACGCTGAATGCGCTCTTTGCTAAGGTGGTACAGATGCTCTAACTATTCTTGATCTTGCCTAAGCTGCATGATTTGCGCTTGGTGGGTGGCATGTTTGGCAAATGCCAAGTCAATTTGTTCTGTCGTCTCTTGTTTAGGAAGCCTAGATGCCTCTCCTACATGTCTATCTCGGTCATGGTGATCCGAGATCCCTATGGGTTGCTTTCCTCTATCGAGGTTAGCGGCATTCACCTGAGGCTCTGGCCTCGATGGGTGATCCTGATACATAGTAGGTGTGGAGGTGCATCGCTCCCACGCTGTGTACTGCTCTTGAGGAATGTAATGTTCTTCCTCGTACTACCCTTCATATGCATGAAAGGTGTGGGCAGAATTGTCTCGCCCTATCTGGAGAGCCTCGTGCTCTGGATTTGGTCTAGTGTTTCTAACAGTAATACGGGGTAAAGGAGGGATGACGAAATCATGTGGCCCCTCCTTATGGACCCTATGTTGCTCTAGCACTTCATCACTAGGCCACTCATAACGAGCATCTAAGGGAGGCCTCCTATCTATGTTGAGTGCTACGTGTAGGTTCTCCTCTTGAAAGGATCTATGCTGAGTGGGGGTGCCTCTCAAAGAGGTGCCTCTATAGTCCTATTCTATAATGGCATGATGTGGACTATCTTGTGTGTCAAGCCACCAAGGCGGGATGACCAAGTCCTCAGGACTATATCGGAGGTGACTTGTCCCCCTTTGTACACTTTCTACAGTGCTTGCCCATGATTGGGCTCGGCTACGGGTGTACACCATGGTGATGCTTACCTAAATATGTGTAGATTTTTATGTCTTTTTATGATTTTTATGCTACACTAAACAAAAAATATCACACACATGCAAAAGCGATGATTATCTCGTTTAAAGATTAAAAGTGTGCCCTAAATCTGGTTTAGTGTGTTTTGATTTTTTTGTTTTGCAAGATTTTGTAAAGAATATTTAAATGCAATATGATGGCTCTTGTGACTCCCAAAAATGGTCGCCCCTTCGATATACCATTGCCAGGCCGATATACCAACCTCTCTATATACCCGCCCTTACGTGAGGGAAACTATTGGTACGTGAGAGCAGATGGTACATGGAACATAGGCGGTACGGAAGGGGAATCACTCTATTTATGACACCTACCATAGAAGACTTATCCTCATGCATTGGGAATCACCCCAACTACACTTGGTCAGCTTTCATCAGGATTTACGTCTAGCAACAGTCACGATCGGGGTTATGTATGCAGTATCTCAAGCCAAGGTGGTGATGAAATCCACCGTTGGTCTTGCTCAAGGGTTGGGGTTTTACGACCAACTCCTTATTGTTTTAAATTACCACGTGGTGTGTGGGGTTCTTTTTAAGTTGCATAAATGAAGCAAACAAGCATTCAAACTCTCCTATGCAAGCAAATAACCAGAGAACAGAAAGCAAAAATTGACAGAAGGTGTTTAAGACCTCTACCTCTTCTCTGCCCAAATCGGATGTCTCTAAATTTTTGCTCTAAAATTGCACAGAGAGCTATTCATCCCAGGGTGAGATGAATAATAGATCTATATTCATTCTAGGGTAGGACGAATTCCTATTCATCCCTGGATAAGACGAATTCTAGCTCTGTACTCATCACAGACTGAAATGAACAACAGTCCAGGGTTTGAAAACTTGGTACCTGTAAGCAAAAACAAGCAACTTTGATCAAAAAATTAATCTTAAAAATCAAGGGACAGAGGTCCCACCATGATCGCCACTGAAAGCATGAGGATACGAAAACAAAAAGGAAAATGCCAAGTACGATGCGTATAAAACCAAACTTAACGCCAAAAGCCTATATATTGAAAAATGCATGAAAGGAAAGAGCATGAACGAATCGACACAAGATAAAAGCAATATGGAATAGGGTCCTCTTTATTGATATGCTTTCAAAGTCATGTTACAATACGTCTCCTTCCTTTTTAGGGGATAGGAGCGTTAAATATGTTTCTTATCACATCCATGGATAGCAATCCTTCTTCCGCGTGCCCACATGTAAGATGGGCGGACCAAAACATCGCCGCCACTTGTGTATATGATTTTTGACTCCTTCCTACTCCTCTAATGTCAGAAACCTACGTTCAAGGAAATAGAAAAGATCAGTAGCACCTGCAGATAGAATAGAACATGTATTTCCCAAGGCCTACTGTTAGTGTATGCATGAAAATATTAAAACGATAACCAAATGACCTCAGATCGACCTAAAAATTTAATAGAAGCATGAATATGTTACCAGGAGGTCACTGCAAAAGGAACAGTCTAGAAATTCCTCACATATTTGTATTCGCTCCGGGGTGGGACGAATAGACCTGCAATAAATTATCAGAAAGCACCCTCTTCAATGTCCTATCCAGAAAGCTCCAAATGACCTACAAAGTTGGGGTTAGCTAATTGGGGGTGTTTTGGGAAGACCCAGAAGGTCATATTTCTCCAATTTGGCCTCTATCACCCAGATTTTTCTGGTGCCATCTGCAAGTTAGTAAAGGCGGGAAATGATAAAAACCTGGTAAAAAATGCTCAGAATGAAATGAAATTTAAACTACAGCCTATTTAAATAACCTAGAATAATATGCAAAATAAAAATCAGAGAAATATATCACATATTTCTAATCACTCCGGGGTGGGGCGATTAGGACTGCGACAGCTTGGGGGGCGCCCGGGGGCAGGACGCCCACCGTTTGGGACTCTATTTCGGCACCAATCCACTTGGGATGGGTCCAAAACTTCTTATGGGGTGTTTTCAACAAATTTTGTGGAATATTGTGGCCAAATGTTTGGGTTTGGGTCTAGAATGCGCCTCCAATAATCACCCAATAACCTCCCTCCAAAAGAGAGATCAAGGATGTGAAAGCACAAACAATGGGTGAGGATATATTTTAGCAGCACTTCATTGCTCCAAAATCTCCTCTCTGTATCTCCTTTTGGGTGAGAAGACTCACCAATTTATAGACCTAGGGTCTCTTTGTTTGAATGCGCATGCGAGGGCGCCACTTGAGTTGATTGTCCTATTTTGAGAGAAAATATTATTCCCTGATTTAGAGTCTCCTTGCATGAGGTCTCTAAAATAAAGACATGCATGACTGAAGTCTCTCTTCTTGATTTTGAAGCCGTTCCTCGCAATTGCATGTCCTGAAGTTGCAGTTAACTGGCGGACCTGTCGAGGTTTGACTTTTTGCCAGTCAAACCTGCTATTCGCCTCACCCTGGGGCGAATGCTGCTATTCGTCCCTGGGTGGGGCGAATACCAGTTTGTATTCGTCCCAGGGTGGGGCGAGTAGGGAGAAAAGTGCCAAATGGTGCCAAATTGACTCTTGACCTTCCAAACTATTGTTGGGAGTGGTTAGGACCACTGTTTAACCTCTGGGGGCTGCCCTAGGGGTTGTGTGTGTCAATGCGATCGATGCTTGTTGTCACATAATCGGATTGGTGTTGTTTTGGTGTCTATATTTTGCAAATGTTAATTCATGATCATTAGTTGCCAAAATTTGTTTATTTTTGAATTAAAATATAAAATAATAGATCTAGGGTAAATATTAAAATGCACTTATTGAACCCTTTGATACCCACCAAAGGACTCAAATAATTATGGGATTTAGGCAAGAATCTTCCTTCGTGTGTGGACCCTCGAGTTTGGAGATCAATGTCCCCAAATCCAAGTATATACAACCCTCATAATGTTATTCTCCATATTTTTCAATGAGTTTACATATATTTTTATGAGGGATCATGGTCCTGTCATACTCAATGGGGTTTGAACCTTAGACCTCTCAAAGAGAGGCCACATACCTTACCACTACAATAAGTGTGTAGCTATGATTCTTCATATTTATAGCTTATGATTTTCTATAAACATCTAAAATATAACTTAGATGTTATATTATAACATCTATGTTATAAATCAATATTAAATTTAAAATAAAATCTAGCCTAAAATCCCATTCTCATATACCTCTTTGTTTTCTAACATCTAAAGTAAAATATGAAATAAAAATATTCATGAATTTAATGCTTTAAATGATGCTACTATGGTGTTATTGGTTTCATAATGGTACCAATAAATTAGTTGATCTTAGCACCACTATGACATTATATTTGTTTCTATTTAGTGTTAACATAGTGTAACTAAGAAATATTTGATCTTGTGGTGCATAGTGATGCTACACTTTTATCCATATAAAATAATAGATTCAATGTGGTGATGCTAGAGTGATGTTAAAAGTGATGCTATGAATGTGAAATATAGTAGCAAGAAGATTATAAATAAGTAATTTCTTGAAAGGAAGCCTTCCAATGCATTTGTATACCCTTAAATATTGCCTAAAAAAACATTGTTGATATCTAACTAAATATACATGACTATAAATGGGATCTAAGCTACAAATAGTCACAAAAAAATGACAAAGTTGATAATACTATAAACAACTAAAAATGATATTATCTATATTCTCAATAGCAAATAATTACATTATGACTAAAATTTATTAATGATTTCATGCACTAGAACAATAAAATGCTTAGGTTTTAAATACCAAGAAATAAAATTTGGTACATAAAGTGATTTTCATTTATATTTGATAGTATAATTATGGATGCAAATTTTCAAGCTATAAATATTTCATAAAATCATGTTTATAAAGTAGACTATGTTTAGGTTCAAATCTTTCTCAAGTCCCTTCAAAACCTTATAATTATTTTTTAATACATAGTCCATTTTTTTCTTAAATAATTCATCTAACATTATTGGTTTATTCTTAAGAGAATCCTCTTTAGACATAGTAACCCCATTGATCACCTCTTCTTAGGGAAGAGCCACAAGATCTTTAGAATGAGAATTGTATAAGGAAGATCCATCAGATCTTTAGAATGATAATTCTATAAGGAAATGGGTTTATCACCCTTAAAGTTTTAAATATGATTCCAAGAGAAACAATATGATTATAGAGTAAGAGCCTTGTAAATTTGATTATAACTTATCTAAATAGTTTTTTTTACCATGTAAACCTAAAATACCCTAGAATGTTGAGTGAAATTACGAACTCTATGGACATAAGAAGACCTAAGATTATTAATGTGTCCCTTTGAGGGTTATCCATTACCATAACCCTCAAATAAATCGTATGCAAATATTCCTTACCATATGATTCATAGCATAGAAGGAGAAGCAAGTATCTAGAATATTGTTATGTATTTTTTGATTATGTATTTGATTTAATATGAATTATTTCTTTAAACTATTCAATTACTTTATCTCTACATAAAATTATTTGTATGTATGGATTAGTGATAAAGAGTATCTTGTTCATGTAAAATGTACTAAATATTAGATTATTTCATCCAATAAAAGAAAAATCTAGTGTATCAATTCAAGGAGTTAACTAAAATAGGAATTTTAGATGCATTATTTTCAAAATCATGGAATTTGGTATTCAAGTAAATAATGTAAGTAGTGTTAACTTAAAAAATATTCATTTCTAAAAATAGATGTGTGAATATATCTTGAGGTTTGGATTGAAAACAAAGAAAATTTTGCATAAATTAGAAGGTTCTTTAGAAAACAATATTTCTCTTTTTTCACAGCAAAAGAAAAACTTCTATCAAATGGTGTTCATTGATTCAAAAATTCATGTCAAAAGACCTCATTCCCACAAGTTTCTTAAGGGAATGAATTTATCACAACATATTTTTTACACTAGTAGATTTATCCTTTTTCATTACATGATTGATTGCTTGTATAATTGTAAGATTTCATGCTATATATATGTTTGGTTTCCTGATACATATAGAATGAGGGAATTTTGTAAGGATACAATGATGAAAACTAGTCAAGATAGCTTACACTTGCATTAGGTCTCTAATGCTAGTGGATTCCTACTCTTGGGATATTACCCTACTTGATGCATAATTATACCCATCAATATATTATGATAGCCAACATTAGCATATGCAATTATTCATAAGGGAATCATATGTTAGCAAAGTTTATATTTCTATTTGTATAAATTTGTTTTAATAAAATTGTGGGTTAATAAGCGTCATATTTGCATATCTTATATTCATTTCCTTTTGTCTTCAATAACTATTTGATGGTGACTCATCATTTTAAGTTGCATCCCATTGATCTTATTCTCTACAATATATTTTACAAAGGTAGCAAATCATGATTAATAAGACTCAACTAAAGGGTAGTAGCAACCTTAGATTATTAGCAATATTTGATACCATGTTGTTTACTTATTTAGGTTGTTTATGGGAGACAAGATCATAGTTCAAATTGCAACTCAAATGATCCTAAAGTTGGACAATACAAACCTCACACCAATCTAATATAAGTGCTAACTTCCTCTTCTTAAAGGAGAGTGGTACCCAACCATATTGCTTTATGAGTACATAGAGCTTTGTAAAGGTGCTTAATAGGATGGACATGGAGTTTTGCTCCCTTTAATTATTGGTAAAGTTCCTTACCAAACAAATTTTATTAACCAATCACCAAAATATTTTAGATCTTACAAATAAATCATAAGAACTCTTATTTCTATGTAGGGGACATTCATCATAAAAATCCTAGATAAGCCTAGGCACATCAACAATGATAATAATTTAATTTCCTAGCAAGCTTAAGTACATGTATATAATTATATAAGTAAAACTAGGTGCTTGAATTGCGTCCATTCTTTGATCTAGTTGTTTCACTAAAAAGCTTAGATTTTGAATCTCTAGATTATTATTATGTAATGTTAACATTTTTGTGGTTAATATATTAGCTTCAAAATTTCCCAAATATGAGTTACAATTGTTCATCATAAGTTGTTGAAATGGGGTTTGGTTCATGTTTAAAATATTTAAACTATTGTGATAAGGGTTATGATGTTGAGTAGTATCTTGTGGAGGAATATAATGAGTATTTGATGGAAGAGAAGAACAATTGTTGACATTAGGTGGAAGAGAAATATTTGGATTAGCAGAAGAAAAATTATTATTAGAAGGATTTGAAGAAAATTGACTATGATTAGGAGAAAAAATATTATTTTGAGGTGGTTGCGAGATTCCTCCAATATTGGTTGTGGTTGTTGTAGCATAAGTCAGATTATGGAATGGATTGATATTATGATTATAAGGAAATTGTTAAAATAAAGGATTATGATGAGCATTATGAAGGGGTATAGAACTACGATGAGAAACTTATTTTGATTGGATGGTCCAATTTCTTTGAAGTGGATATCCTCTTCTAAAATTTTAGACATGATTTGCTTATTTTGCTTAACAAAATTTATAATAAGATCGTGGGATTTAAAAGTGTTTTGGCTATGATATCCTTCTATAGGATCATAGTTATCATTGGTCGATATATCATCCTCAATGTTAGGATATTTTCTATCAATATGATTATCGTAAATCCATAAGGGATTCTCACTCGGGTTCAATATCCTTCTCTTAATTCAAAGAGTAGGTGTCATGGTTAAAGTTAAGACAGTTCAAAAACCATCTACCCTTGGCTATGAAAGGAATAAATTGTTAAATATTTAAATTAATGATCTAATCTATGCAAATAAACTAAGTGGTGTTATTTAAGTTTAAAATCAAAATTTGAATGAAGGGTTTCAAATGGCTTATAAGATGTTCATATTATATTCACAAAAATGTGAGGAGCTTCTCACGAGTATCTCAGTAGATCTATAGGGGCTGAAGGTTTTAAAGGGGTTCATCAAGAACATTTTTAAGACTCACTCCAAGTCTATGTGGGGTTTGATGTGTGAATTGAACAATCACCTAAGTATGGTTTCCAAATTATGATAACTAATTAAAAAAGCTTTAAAAATACAAGAGGACAAATATGCAAAAGACAAGAGCTATCCTAAAGTGATTCCTTTATTAGATGACAACTAATCCTAGAATATATTAATCTCTAGTAATCTAGGTAAATAAAAGTATTAGCAAGCCTACAAACGTGCGCATAATTATACAAACTAACAATGACCTTCACATAAGAAAATCCCTAGCAAGCCTAGGCACATTTACATAATTTTATAGGCTAAAAATAGCCTTCACATATCAAATTCCTAACAAGTCTAAGCACATTCAAATGGTTCTTCAGAATGACAATGGTCTAAGAATATATTAACCTCTAGTAATATAGATAAATCAAATACCTAGAAATCCTAGGCATATGTATATAATTCTACAGGTTGAAAATACCCTTCATTTAAGCAAATCCTTTACAGGCCTAGTCACATACATAATTATACTGGTTGACAATGACCTTCACACATCAAAGCCCTAACAAATCTAGGAATATACAAATGGTTCTTCACGCTGACAATGGTCTAATCATAAATTGATCCCTAGTAATATAGGTTAATCAATTTCTTAACAAGCCTAAGCACATGTATATAATTCTTCTTGCACATAAGCAAAGCCCAAGCAATCCTAAGTACATGTACATAATTCTACAAGCTAACAATGACCTTCACACATCAAAGCCCTAGCAAGTATCGGCACATACAAATGTTTCTTCAAATTGGAAATTATATAAATATTTATTAAGCCCTAGTAATCTAGGAAAATCAAAGCCTTAATAAGTCTAGGCATATGCATATGATACTGCAAGCTAATAATGAATTTTGCATAATAAAATCTATAAAGACATAGAAGTCGTCTAGACCATCTCATTGTATGCAAATAGAGGCCTTAAAATTCCATAAGAAATCTTATCTCAAGACATGATTAATGTCATTTCAACAACTTGTTTACTACAATAATAAATATCCCAAGTGTGTACAAAATACAATTAAATAAACTCATAATTGCACACAAAATTTTTATTCAAACAATAAAAATAATTATAACATATCATCACATCATCATATAGACAAAATTAAATAATCAAATTCATATATATATAATTATAATTATAATTATAATGTTGTTCATTTCATGTCGGGCTATAAAACAACAAGGTAAAATAGAATTGGTAAATGCAGCCCGTATGGTTTAAACCTTGCACTTGCCAACTACTAAAAATAGTGTGATTGTAACCAACTCTCCTGTCAAAAAAAACTTTCATTGGAGAACCAACACCCTATTATCTAAATTTTAAGAAAATACCTGTTATTTGTTTTAATTTCTACAAAATTTTACGATCACTGAACAATACCTATCCTCCCGAGAACTTCACATTAGTACGCTTAAAAGTGTTTTATTTCGAAATTTAACTGAGAAACACGTTAAGCTACGAGAGAGAGTTTCGACACTTTAGACGTGAAAACACATTTGGCTATAAAACATTCGCTCCCGTGAAAACACATTAGGCTATGAAACTTTCACGAATGTTCACTAATTTCTGTAAATTCATTGGAAAACATTTTCTTCAAGTTCTGCGTGGTATAATGCCCAAGGATTAGATGATGATTGACTCCTGTAGGTTTTGCTCTGTTTCTGTTTCAATGTTTTGCAGATAAGATCATTTCTTCTCCATTCATAATTTATTTGGCCCCGATAGGCTGGCCATGTTCTTGCGGATAGATTGTTTTGTTCAAGTCTTAGAAAATGGAGTTCCCTTAATCATCATAGACTCAACAAAAAAAAAAAAATACAAGCAAAAAAAACACTTTTTAAAAAAATTATTCAAAAAAACCTCAAAATAGAAGCGGGCGTGATGAAAGGAGCGGCACCCCAAAAAAAAAAAAAAAACCAAAAAAGGACAACAAGATTACCGACCCCCCGATCAACTCCCTTTGCTTGCGATAGTTGTCATACTCAAGGTAGGTTCGAAGCTTTTTTTGGGAAAGCCTCTGGACTGGGATGCGTCCCTCCAAGAGGGCATAATTTATAGGAAGCTTCTTAAAAATAGAAAGGTGGCACGAGGTTCTAGGAACAACTTTACTTCTGGTTTTTGTGGTATTGTTCTTTTTTGGATCCGTGGGATTGAACTCGGGTCACATTACCGATAATGGAAGTGGCGTCCTTACAAGTAGACCACTTTTTACGGTACTGTTATCTCTCAAACTCCTTTGTTCTCTGTGATCCTAGTCTGAATTGCAATAGTTGATTCGAGAAGAGTTACAATTTGATCTTAAAAAGGGAAAGAGTGGAGTCGGCTACAGTCACCCTCGACAAAGACGTGTGGGAAATTTTGGAAAAAGGGGGTCTCTTGCAATTAAAAAAGAAAATTAATGGATTTAATAGAGAGCTCTCCCTTGAGATTGCCCATTTGTGTTAAGATGGTAGATTTAAAGCTAAAGGGATGAAATTCAATATCAATATTCTTTTAATCTCAGAGGTTTCAAGTATGCCCATTTTGGGTGAATGCATCAACAAGGAGAAACACTCCTGGTTAACGAGCTCAAAATTTTTAAAAGGAAACCGGAAAATCTAGACAAATACCAAAATGGGGTTCTTCGAAAGTCTCTCCCGTCTTTGTGCCACAAAGTGGCCATTGTAATTATGGAGTTTTTCACCCTCAACAACCAATTTGCGGTAGTGAAAATTTTTCATTTGCCCTAATCATCTTTGATGAAAGAATAAGATGAACATTCCTGCATTCCTGTTCAAGTCTGTGGAAAGAACTGTCAAGTATGTTCAGAAAGGAGATGCAACAGTTCCTCTTCGCTAGGGGTTGTTAAACATGTTGTTCGATCATGTTACCAAAAAAGGGGATTTTTTACTTGGACTTGGACTATGGAAGTCCATCAGACGTAGAGAGGAATATCATCTCCTTGGAGGAATCTAGTAGTAAAGAGGATAGAAGACATTCTATGGTGTTTTCTAAACATACACCCTCTGTAGACAAGAGTGCTCATGCTCCAAAAAAGAAAGAGGCTAATGTCAAGAAAGTGCCTGGTATGGGAGCTGATTTGCCAGAAGCTTTGAGAGGCAAAGAAGAGAATATGAGGCATTCCAAGCATCTAAAGTCAAAATTTATGAAAGAGGAAAATATACCACATATCATTCCTGATTCAAAAGATTTCGACGATTCGACCTCTTCTTCGTTAATCAGAAAGAAACCCAGGAACTAAAGGGGTATCTCCTTGGTTAAAGAAAAAATTGGGCTCTTAGGATCCTCTCAAGACCTCCAACAGTGCTATGAAAAGCATTAAGACCTCCTCAGCTCCGTGAGAAGAACTATCAAAATATTGTCAACCCATGCAAAAGAGATTTCTCTACTGATTAGATCTATTCCAAAAAATATGAAGGAGTCAGAGGATGAGATCAAATTTATTGAAGAGGAGGAGGAGTAGTTGAGGCCATGGGTGGTTCTTAGTTTCCTATGTTTATCTCTGTCTTATTTCTTCTACTTGTTGTGTTATGTTTTGTCTATATGATCCCTCCCATGGGATCAATCCTGTCCCATCTTTGTTTAGCTTTTCTTTTTGGTTTTTAGATGTTCAACATGTAAAAGGTTTGGGCACCCTTTCAAAACTTCTTCTACCTAATAAAAATAAATAAGTCAAAGTTGATCTACATATTAATCATTATCATGATCAATTAAATGCTCTTGAGTATGTCAATTTATTTTTTTTCCCTTTTTAAGATCAAATTGTAACTCTTCTAAAATGAATGTACATACTCTTAATTATTGAATCAATAATGAATACTTATCTATATTATGGTATGAACTTATTGTAGTGGATTTACTCAAATTCTAGTTATGGGATAGTCTCTATCACTATTTGTTGTCTTACCCCAAGAGAATCTAGGATAGCTTCTAAACCTAAAGTATGAGTACATGAAACAAAAGCATTATTAGAAGGTTCAACAAAGTCTATCTTGGGGTTTGAATTGTTTGAAGTTCTAGCATTTAGAAGATTATTTTTCTTTCATAGACTATAAATTTATCATCTTACTATGAACATTATCTAGAAATAAAATTTGAAATTATTACCACTCTAATGGTGAAATGGACGAATTTGCCATCAAGACATTTTCATAGTTGTAAAATTTTCTAGGTAGCAAATTTAATTTTGAACCTTCAAAAAAGGTAAATTTCTCTTGCTAGCACTCATGCTAATTCATACAGTAGTTTGCCAACCCATATTGGATTGATGTACCTTTGAACCATTTCAATTTGGTACATTTTTTTCCTATGACAATTTGATCAAAGCATGCCAACTCTCCAACCCTGTTTTTGACTAGTTAGAACTCATTTTTTCCTTATTCACATAAATTTGACAATATTACCTTCCTCTCTTCTCCTCAAAGCCCCAAAATTCTATAAATTAAGCATCTCATCTAAAATAAAAAAACAATGATAAAATGAACACATGAGGAAAACTTGAATTGACACAATGCAAAAGCATTTGATATAAACAGAGTGAGTAATTTTGTAGTGAAGCCCTTGCCTTTTTCCCCTTGAATATATTAAAACATTGCATTTAGAAGCATATTATGCATGGTGAAAAGACAAGTTCTTATTTTCATCAGTTTAAGAATTATAACAACTATTAATCAAGCCTATGGACATCCTATCAACTCCTTAATTAGTTAAATTTAGTTTTACGACAGTCATATTTTAGTTTTATGAAAATAATCTCCTTCCACAAGGTCAAAATCGATTTTGTAAAAAAGAACATGCACCTTGAATTTAGAACGAGGAATTCTAACAACTTATCAAACATCAAGTATGCCCATTAAACTAACATCCCTATTGTTTCCCCTTTTAGTTTTGTTTTGTAAATTAACAAGAAACAAAAATGTCATAGGTGGAAAACTTATATGTAGGAATGAGCCTATCACAAGTGATAAATTTATGTTTGGGTGAAAAATTATCTTCAGTAGGGCTTTAGGTACTTTTATTCTAGTTTTCTCTTTAGCATCACTTGTTTGCTTGATTGTTTGCTCTCCGTTCTTTGTGGCCCTCTATTTAGCTCATTAAAATAACATAACAATTAAAGACCTAATGCTAGGATCTATTAATTCATCAAAATTATTTTCTTTCAAGCATATTCATTAGCCATTAAATTATATTACATATAGCTTACAAATAGGCTAGAACATATGTTTTTGATATCTTATGCCCTTGCTTAGAAGGATAACAATATTTCCTTTTTATTTTTGTTTTAAGTTTCATAGTTCTTGCAAGGAATTGAGAAAATCACATAGACCTCAGATCTTTGTTTTCTTGCATTATTGTATGTTGTATCTTAGATGCTTTTTTATTTTGCAAAGGTTAATTCATGATCATTAGGTTCAAAAATTAGGTGATTGTTGAAATAACATACAAAAGAATAGATTCAGGGTAAATATTAAAATACCCTTGATGAACCCTTTGATACCACCAAAGGAATCAAATAATGATGGGATTTAACCAATAATCTTTGTCTGAGTGTGGATCCCCATGTTTTTAGACTAGCATCCCCAAATCCAGGTCTACACAATCCTCATAACATGATTTTCCATATTTATAGAATATGGTTTTCTATAAAAATCTAAGATATAACTTAGATATTATATTATAACATCTATGTTATAAATTAATGTTATATTTAAAATAACATCTAGCCTAAAATACCCTTGTAATGGATTAGTAGCACATGTTTTAATAAGTTTTTTAGCTTAGGATATGCATTATTTAATGTGTTCTTATCTGTTGTAATGTCTTGTAATACCTATTTATAGGCACCTATTGATATGATAATAACTAAATTTTTGGATTGTCATTTCATTTCCATTATCTATTATAATCGCTCCCACATCATTGGTATCAGAGAAGGTTACGGGTTACACGCTAGTATACTCTTCTCCTAGGCTAAAATTGGTTCAAACGAGGAACACAAATGCCTCTATAGATCTATTTTTGGAGCAATTACTTTCATTTTAAACATCTTTATTATAGGATTTTATGGAATTTTTGACTTCGTACATGGTTTCATCCCACCTTTGCCTTACAATTCTTAACAATCGCAAACCTTCATTCATTTTGTATTCATTCAAATCACATTATGGTGCACTTGCACCTTTTGTTATTCATGATCATCATCTGTTTCCATATTTGATAACATGATGTCAAGTACAACTATTTTAATTGATGAGGGCTATGCTCAACTTTGTGTCCTTGATATGAAAATTCAATAAATTTAGGCAGACATGCTTCAACTGCCTGCCAAATATCTTGATGAAGATCTCATTGCTCAATTTTGTGATCTCACTGCAAAACTTCACAAAATCCACATAGACATGCTTTAGCTACCTACCAAAGATCTCGTTGATCTCATTGTAGAAGATCAAGATTCTACCTTTGATCTAGAACTTGAAGAATTTGTAGCCACATATGGATTTAAACCAAGGTTTATTTGTGACATTCCCAACATCTTTCCATTAGATGATGTGGCTCCTATTACGAATCTGAGCTCCTTTGAAGCTCTTGTGGCAGATTAGGCCTCCTAGACATTGCATATCCTGGCTCACTCAAATCCTTCGTAGTTGATAACCCAACTGCCATGTATGCTTTTGTCATCATGCTTGTTGCAATTCATGGCCTACCAATGCATCCATAGCCTCTCTCCCCTATTCATTTCTCGATCGGTGGTTTCTCTCTCAAATATTGGTTACTAGTTTTCGACCACCATTACATCCATTTATAGCACTTCCACACCTTTCACGCCTTGATTTGGTGTCCTTGCAGCCTTGGAGTTTTGACCTCCTGATATCAAAAGTTGATCTAATGCACACGACCTTCACACCATCTTCCTTGGTAGTTTTCCAATATTCTTGGTGACCTGTAATTTTAGCCACAACTCTACAGTTTTCAGGTAACCTTCTATTTGATCTAAAGTATTCTGACATTTTTGGCATAAATCCATGCATTTGTTGTCCTCAACACCTAACTGTCAACTTTTAGTATGATTTACTCATTTCGAGCATTTTGGACATTTCCACCATCCATAAGGCCACCTTCAACTCTTCAACCATCACCACACTGAGGTTTAGCAATGCTTTCTAGTATTTTTGGTGTGCCATTGCATTTTCCAGCGTAGTACTCCCATTAATGGTGATTACTATGAATTTCTTCTCCCCGATCACTGCCATCGATCAACCAAAATAATGATGCTATTATCCATGTTTTCGAAACTGACAAAAACACCATCTAACGATTCTTACTTCTGGATGCCTTTTTCTCATGTTCTAGTTGTGATCCACCATTCTGGTGATTTTTTACACAATTTCCATGCTCTTTGGTGCACACTATATTTGGGAAACACTCTATAATTTTCCAACATCTACCACTCGTCTACCACCATGGCCACCGTCTCGTGTCATTTTCATTCCTGCTGCTCAATTCCACATACCCAAGATCTGCCATGGCCTCCACCATTCCATAAATTAAATTAAATTAATTTTTAATTTAATTTAATTTTTACATACCCATTTCCTCCATTTCCAACAATAATTAAATTAAATGATTTTTAATTTAATTTATTTTATTTTTCACCGTTGTTGGAATTATAAGGATTAATCATAGTGTTCACCTGTCATAGTGTTCACATGTTATAATATTCACATTTGACATATGTTATAATCCATAATTTAATGTATGCTCACAAGTAGTTGTGAGGATAATATTATTGACTACAACAATTTAATGTTATCTTATCCGATCCAAAGTCCATCATTGACACATGCCCACCACCTCATGTGCATTTTCCTTTTAATGCATACATTTTTCTTTTAATTTTTAACCATAAATTAAATTATATTATTTTTAATATAATTTAATTTCTTTCCACCCATTAAATGCTTGTCACCCCACCTTAATTCAATGCATACCACCACTATCCGTTTTCCTTCAATGCATTTCAACCCAAACCAAAAATTTACTACCCACTTTTGTTGGCATATTTTGTGCACATGGTTAGAGAATATTTCGGTGCATCTCCTTCACATATCAGTTGCTACTTTATTCTACCAAATTTAGGGGCCCATTTCAACTATCCGTCAGCATAACAGTGTTTATAGACATTGGAGAGCATTTTTTGCACCCGACTCAGATCCAGTGCCAGATTTTGGTTTTCTAAAGATATGTAACACTTTGTTATTTTGGTATTCATATTTTGTAACAAGAGTAAATTTTTGGTTGTAACCGATACTCCTGGATATTTTCCATATTAAGCCTTGATTCATTTTAGCAAACATCAAGACATTGTAAAATGGTGGTTTGATAGGAGAGCCAAAATTAAAACATTCAAAATTTCTTATTTGGTGTTATTATGGGATAAAGTGCATGAAAGGAAACGGGATCATAATAAGTTTAATTGTTTGTGGCTTGGTCCTTACCAAATTTATGAAATCCTTGGCGAAAATACTTTTAGGTTGAAGGCATTGAATGGAGATGATGTTCCCTTGCCTATGAATGGATAATTTTTAAAGCACCATTTTCACCAGTAGGGCAAGAGAATGTATGTGTCACTTGTACAATAATTGTAGTGTGTGAATTTGAGTTTTTTCTTTTGGTGTTGTAGTCATCTTGTTCTCCCGCTTTCATGTAGGATGTTACAAGTTTTTTTCTGGTTTTCTTATCAGCTTGTTTGTTTTGTGTAGCATTTTGCTTTTCATTTTGGTGTTGTCCCTTGATTTTGAGGAAATATTTTGTGGTTGCTAACTAATGACCTTTGCCCATTTTTGGGTTCCTTTGCTAAGTAGGGATGAATGTCTAATTTGAAAGCAGATGAACCTGATAAAAGGGATATGAATTATTTTATGATCATGCTCAGATTTTGGGACCAAAATGATGGAGAGTAGAACAATGAAATATTTTTCTAAAGCTCCACTTAAAATTCACACATTAAAGGGTATTTATAGAACTCCTAAAGGATGAAGTTATCTTGAATTGCAGATTAAGAAAAAAATTCAACATGCTCCATATCTATGCTTCCTAACCCTAGTGATACTTAAATCATTTCAAAGCTAAAAAAAATGAGCATTGAAAAGTTTGATCAAATCAGTCACAAAGTCTAGATAAAATCTACCGGGGCTATAAACGCATGACTAGAATTAGGGCTCTATCTAGACACAACTCGGTTATAAGGAAAAACTTTGCAAAGTATCTAATCAACACAAGGGTGAGTTAGATAAAACCTACCAGGGCTATAGATGCCTGACTGGTAATAGGGCTCTGTTTGTAAAAACCTTCTTTATGAGTCATGCTTCATAGCCTAAATGTGAACCAGGTGATGGAATTTGGATGGTTTTTAGAGGTACAAAATGAATCGCTTTGTCACACACTAAGCGAGGGCAGATAAATTAGTTATTATTATTCGAAGTGGTTTACTCGCACTTTCTAGAGATATCACTAAATGATTGATATTTCATTGATATTTTAGGTTTTCATTTCAGATTGGGTCTTTCACTCGAAATGCTCTAGAGCATTTCCCAACAAAGTCACCATTTGTTGTGACTATCACACAACTAGCCCCAAAATTGGAGACCCACATTAAAATTTCTTGTGTTTGGAGTTTTGGATGTGGTCTAAGTGACATCTTTGTGATTGCATACATCTGTCCCTTGGATTTTGAAATATGGGTCCGAGGTTCATTGTTCATTTTGGTTTTCTTTTGTGTTCTTTGAAGTGTCTCATTTTTTTCTTCTTTTTTGTTTTGTTTTGTTGTCTTGTTATTTTGTTTCGAGAATGTTTTAATGTTTATATTTTATCTTGATTTTCAATGGTCAACGACTTTTAAAATAATTATTCACATTAAAATAAAGAAAGCCTGAATTATTATATATATTTGATATATATATATATATATAATGATATAAAAATTTAAAATAAAAAAGAAACAAAAATAAGATATATCTTGTTATTATATATTTCATATAATAATATATATATATATATATATATAATATAAAGAAAATGGATGGGGATAATATATTTGTTTTGTGAAGAACATTGTTTCCATATTGTCATCATCGTATAGGGTCGTAACCAACCTCTACATTATTGATATTTGATTTTGACATTATATTATGTGGTTTTCTAAGCTGGGTATTACTATTGTTCGCAGGTCTTCGAATGGACAAAGACGATGGCAACGTGAATTATCCATATGGTAGCAACATGGAATCTTCATAATATTAAGATCACTAACATTAGAAGATGTATGCCTACGCGGACTGATTGGTGACCAAAGCAACATGATATGGACCAAAGCAACGTGATATGGATAGTGATGATGTGGTCTACTTAGCAAGCATATGTAGTTACATGATGATACACATGTGCTGAGGTGGATGTATTCATTTGAGATAAGTTGGATGACGTGGTGGTAATGAATGACAAGGAAAACCCTTTGTTAGTAGAGGCACATGATAGTCAGGACACCCATGATGGATTATTCGAGATTCGAACAGTAGTTTCGCATCGTAAAAAGGAAAATTCTACACCGATGAGGGCCTTGTGGATTGAACGTTGGAGAAGAAGGTCAAAGAAATATTTAAACAAATAGATTTCATAGAGATTTTAAATCACATGAATCTTGCTCCACCAAGCAATGCACTAGATAAACAGGTACGATAAAAAGATTTTTCTCGTGAACGTAGCAAGGTGTTCTCAATTTAGCATTTGTAGCATGATTACAATTTTCCAGACTACGGGTTCACTTCAACATCAGCATGTTACTAATTAGTATATGCATAGCGGTGGCATGTGAGTAAAGCATGATAGGTCAAGATTTTCCAAGTGGCAGGTAAAGCAGAAACATGACCATGTCTAGGTAGTAGACGATATGACGAGGGTTCCTAAGTTTGACGTTGGCAGCAAAGATTGGTGATAACATAGCAAAATACTTCTTGAATACATTCATCTTGAAATTGTTAAAGGTTTAGCAGAAAAGTGATGATAACATGATGAACTGGTAAAGATCGATCGCTAGATGAGCTAGTGGACACATTGTTCAAAGTTGACGTGGAAGAAATTCAGACCAATCCATAGTTTCAGGCTACGACGAGTATATCTATCCTAAGCCAATGATATCAAAGTTAGAGAGATTATTAGTGGGCTAAATGCATTGTATGAGAGTATTGAAAGATAGATGGTACAATATCTGAGATCTACGTGGATTTAGACTCAGACCTGGATTTGATGTGGACCTAGTGGTAGCAAGTGTGGAGGATAATAGCATGATGGTAATCTATGCCAATGTGAACCATTAGTGTGGGGGCCACAAATATGACATATATGTCGTGTAGGGAGGCATCATTATGGTGTTAGCTAGAGTATGAGCCGTGAAGTGGATGTGGACACAATGTCCCATTCAGAAGAACTTGTAGGGTGAAATATATGGATTACAGGTTGGCATTATGGCGATGTGTCTAAAACATGGTTGGCTAGGGATAAACGGTGATCAGGTAGACAATACAGTGGGTATAGATAGAAGCAACTATCATCACCAAGTGATAGTCAGAATATATGAAGAGTGCCATGTACCTCGCTATGGACGTGCACATAAATGTAGTGGAGGTCGATTATGTGTATTCAGGTGATGACACATTATTTGAAGATACATTGGGATGTGAAACCCAAATGGGGTATACTAAAATGTAACATGGAGCAAATATCCCTACAATGGACTAAATGAATGCTGAGTAAAACCTGGGATGGTGATGACATGTCAACATAAACTAGGTGTAATGAACAATATTTGGATGAGGTGTCCACACGATAACATGGCAAACCATGTTAGGCAAGTAGAACTGTTGTTCAGTTACAGGGTGCACAACCTGAATGCATCCACTCTATCGGGTGAGTAGTCTAGTCACCGATTGGCCACCCCACGTTAAGTAGAGTGACCATTACAAATGGGTAACATTAATGGATTTATTACAGAAGTGATCTACATGAGGTTTTTTGCTTCACGCACAGTTTTCCCAAGTTGCGTACGTTCGATGAATAGATATATGAGCAGACAAAGTTTAGAAAAAATTAATGGCACATGGTGGCCATAGGGGATGATGGAGTCATTAATATAGAGTGATCCTCTAGGAAATCACCAACTAACACAATTAGTTTTGAGAATGAGGGCCATGATGACAAAATATTGTAATGCTCGACACACGTATGATAGCAAAAAATGGGCGGTTACAATTGAAAAGGAAACTTTTTGGAAGTGAAATGAAACCAAATGAGGAGAAAAATAAAGCATGGGAAAGAATAAGAGTTTGAGAGGTAAAAAAAAGGAAATGAAAAGGTTTTTAGAAAACTGTAAATACCCCAACGAAAGACATGAAAAGGATTGGAAGGCTTATTGCTATTGTTAATTGTTCAAATTCACCTTGTATGTAGATTGAGGCTTATGATTTTGAATACAATAAAATACTTTGCATATATTTATCTATGCTTTGAAGTTGTTTTAATGATGTTTATGCATTAATTCGGTATCATCATTAGGTAACTTTAATGCATACTTTTTACTTAGACTCTTGTCATAACCAGACATTTGATTGTGTGTATCCAGGTCTAATTTGGTTGTGTTTTTTGTGTTCAGGATCTAACCTTCTTTTGCAGATATGTTGGATTGGTTTTTAGCAATTTTCTTTGGTCTTTCATTCACATTCTGGTCCACTTTTTCTAGAGTTTTTAGTTGAACATTTTATTTTCATTTATTTTTATTCTGGTCCTTGTTCCAAAATTTTTATGTTTAAGCATTTTTCTTTTATCGATTTATTTACGTTTAGGTCCTTGTTCCAGAACCTTCGTTAAAGCATTTCATCTATTTGCATTTTGGTCCTAAATCCAAAAAAAATTCTTAAGTATTTATTTTGAGTTTTTTTACATTCTGGTCCTTTTTCCAATTTTTTTGGTTTTATTTCATTTCCTATTTTACTTTCTGATTCATTTTTATAACAAGCACTTAAGGGGTTATCTTCATCTTTCACTAAAAATTTAGATAAAATGAACCCACTAATGCCAAATTTTTAACTCTAATTTCCACTAAAATTTTTAGATAAAAGAAACTTGCTAACGCCAAATTGCTAACGCCAAATTGCTAACTCCAATCTCCATTAAAGCTTTTAGATAAAAGGAAATAGATAACACCAAATTCTAACTCCAAATTCACATTAAAATCCAAGATAAAATGGGGAGTTTGCTAACTCGATTTTAGGGATAAATTAATCTAATAGCTCAAAAATAAAAAGAAGTGGATTTAATTTTTGGTTTTAATATTAACTTTATTTCTGTACATAAGGGAAATCTAGCCCTTTAATCAATACACAATAACAATATGACCAAATAAAAGTAAAACTAGCTCAGACACCTTGTTAACAATTGCTTGTTGATCACTAAGTTGTTCTGGCATTCATATTGATCCTTTACATAGGTACACAAGCAATACTAAAGAACCTTGGAGAAATATTTATTTCTTTGCAAGAGAGGATTTCCGATTAAAATCCTAAAGTGTGAGTGTAATTTTGCAATTGGGTAAAATTGTCACTCAAAACACCTTTGTACGCATTGGGGACCAATGCTTCTTCATTGGAGAGGAATGTTAGGGATTAGTAGCACATGTTTTAATAAGTTTGTTATCTTATGATATGCATTATTTAATGTGTTTTTATCAACTTTAATGTCTATTTATAGGCATGTTTTGATATTATAGTAACTAAATTTGGATTATCTTCTTATTGTCTCGTGTTTATTGTAACTGTTCCATATCAACCCTTCTTATATACCTTATTTTCTAACATATAAAGTAAAATTAAAAAAAATTATTCATGAATTTAATGCCTTGAATGATGCTACTATGGTGTTATTGGTTTGCTAATGGTACCAACAAATTAGTTGAATTTATCACCACTATGAGATCATCTTTGTTTCTATTTAGTGTGAATGTAGTGTAAATGAGAAATATTTGATCTTATGGCACATAGTGGTGCTACACTTTTGTCCATATAAAAGAATAGATTTAGTATTGTGTTGTTAGAGTGATGCTAAAAGTGACACTATGGATGTGAAATGTAGTAGCAAGAATATTGTAAAAAAGTAAATTTTGAAAGGAAAACTTCAAATGCATTTGTATACCCTTAGATGTTGCCTAAAAAAACTATTATTGAAATCTAACTAAATATGCATGACTATAATTGGGATCTAAACTACAAATTCTCACATAAGAATGACAAAGTTGATAATACTCAAAACAACTAAAAATGATATTATCTACATTCTTGATAATAAATAATTATATTATAACCAAAATATATTAATAATTGCATGCAATAGAACAATAAAATACTTAGGTTTTAAGTATCAACAAATAAAATTTGGTACATAAAGTGATTTTCATTTATATTTGACAGTGCAATGAGATTTGTCAAACTATAAGCACTTTATAAAATTCATGTCTATAAAGTAGATTATATTTAGGTTCAAATCATTCTCAAGTCCCTTCAAAACCTTATAACTAATTTTTAGTATATAGTCCATTTTGTTTTCTGAAATAATTCATCTAACATTATTGTTTTATTTTGAAGAGAATCCTCTTTAGACTCATTAACCCCGTTGATAATCTTTTCTTAGGTAAGAACCACAAGGTCTTTAGAATGAGAATTTTATAAGGAAGAGCTACAAGATCTTTAGAATGGAAATTATGTAAGGAAATGGGTTTATCACCTTAAAAGTTTTAGATATGAATCAAGTGAAACCATATTATTATAGAGTAGGAGTCTTGCAAAGTTGATAATAACATATGTAAATACGTTTTTTTGAACATGTAAACCTAAAATACCCTAGAATTTTGATTGAAATTTTGAACTCTCTTAACATAAGAAGTGTTAAAGTTATTAATTTATCCCTTTGAATAAGCATAGATTAAGGTTATTAATGAATATTCTATACTAAGAACCCTTACCATGTGACTTAAAGTATAGAAGAAACAAGAATTTAGAATATTTTTATGTAGTTTTTTTTGCTAATGTATTTGATTTAAATATGTATTATTTCTTTAAACTATTGAATTAATTTATCTCTGCATAAAATTATTTTGTATGTATGGATTAGCAATAAAGAGTGTCTTGATCATGGAAAATGTCATAAAGATTAGACTATTTTTTCTAATAAAAGAAAAATCCAATGTACAAATTCAAGGAGTTAATTAAAATTGAAAGCATGAGATTCCGAAAGCTTTTTAGAAAGAAAAACTACTTCGATGCATTCAAATCAAAATAACGCTTAAGTCCTAGAATACGAAATGCATTAAACGAAAGAGGCAAATGGATCGAAACCAGTTACAAGAATTTAGAGAGAAGTCACAACCCTTTTATTAAACTTGTTAACCACGGTTACAAAATCGCCTCCTCCCTTTTTAGGGGCTAGGAGCGTTAAATGGATTCGGTTACAATCTTGATCATTGATCCCTCTTCCGCATGCCCACGTTTGAAATGGGCGGGCCAAATGTTGCTGTCGCTTATGCTGATGAATCTTCACTTCTCGTTGCTCCTCCTGCAATCAAAGAAACAAACAAGGCATTAGTAGCACCTGTGACAAAAAGGAAAATTCATGCTTTGAAATTGCTAACAGATGCATATGAACAGTTGTCTAAAATAGTGAATAAAGTAAACCTAAATGATCTAAAACTTGACAGAGGACATAGGACATTACCAGAGGGCCACTGCCATTGAAACAGTTGGCCAATCTGCTTTCGACTGGAATTCGTCCCTGGGCAGGACGAATTTCGACTGCTATTCGTCCCTGGGTGGGACGAATTCTACTATGTTAGAAAAGTCGAGTTGATATCGCTCCAATGTCGATTCTCGAGACCTCCAAAACACCTAAAAACAGAGGGGTTATGTAATTGGGGCCATTTTGGGACGACCCAGATGGTCGGATTCTCCCAATTTGGCCTCTATCCTCGAGAATTTGAAATCGCCACCTGCAAGTTAGTGAGACAACAAAGCGACAAAAGGCATGATAAAATCTGATCAAAATGCTATGGAATTGAAGCTATGAGTTAACCAAACAGAATAACGTAAAATGCAACATGAAAAAATAATCTAAAATGCTTTAGAATAAAACTTAGAAAATGCGGGGGTGCCCAAGTGGGCCTCCCACCGTTGGCACTTGATTTCGGCGCCAATCCACTAGGGATGGGCCCAAAACCTCTTAGGATTGGGGTGTCGGAAAATTGGTGGTGTAAGGTGGTCAAATGTTGGATTTGGGTTAGATCCACGCTTCCAAAAAGCCACCCAATAACCTCCCTTGCGAAAGAGATTAATGGATGTGAGAAGGTGAATCAAAAGGATGCAAATGGGTGTTCAATTGGACAGCACTTCGTTGCTTGAAATCGCCTCCAATCTGTCCTCTTTTGGGTGGGAAAGTCCACCATTTTATAGACCCATGGGGTCTCTTTGGAGGGGCATGCAGGGATGCCATGTGGTGGCCATGCCTTCCCAAGAGGGAGGAGACTCCTCCCTGACTTGGGCTTCCATGACTGCCCTTGTGATAGTCCACTAACTGCCAACCTACCCACCTACACGCGCATGCATGGTAGGAGGCAATAATTGACTGTCCTTGGCTGCCACTTGGCGGCATTTTTCTTTTTGCCCGTTAAACCTGGAATTCGTCCTGACTAGAGACGATTTCAGAATTCGTCCCTGGGTGAGACGAATCCCAGTTAGTATTCGTCCCCGGGTGAGACGAATACTTGACAAAGTGCCTAAATGTGCCAAATTGCTTCTTGACCTTACAAAATTGCTATGAAAGTGGTTAGGACCACTGTTTGACCTCTGAGGGCTGCCCTGGGGGCTGTGTTTGTCAAAGCGATCAGTGTTTGTAGTCACATAATCGGATTGGTGCTGTTTTGGTGTCTATAGATGCCCCTTTTTGGGATGCGCTGTGCATGGCGCAGCACCGAGCAAAAATAGATAGCCAAAGCACTAATGATTAGGGTTTCTTGGTAACCTAATCAACTTTTGATGCCCCAAGCATGGATCGGGCATGCATTCTTGAATCCTTGCTTCTGACGAGCTAAGGAATTTGATTTCAAGTATTAACCTATTTTGGTGAGGTGTGACTTGAGCTTGGACATTGATCAGTCATGATTAGGCAAAGGGCACAACCTTTTGTCCACAGGGGAACCTTGTGTTCATGATTCACGAATGCCAAGTGTTTGATCAATTTGATTGTTGCTTGTTTATTGCCCCAAGCAGGAGCGTAATTGTCTTTGTCAATGATTCTTTGAATGCATGTCATTTTCCTTAATTGGGTGTGTGATTGTTGATTGGTGACTAAGTGTGACTACCCCCTCAAGCGATGAATCGATGAGGGAATGACCTTCGTGAGAAAAGCGACGAGTCGCTTGACCCAAGATGACTTGTGCAAGGGTGCCTTTAGATGGTTTATCGTTAAGCATGTGCAATTTTTCCAACATTTGGACCTATTTTTGGTGGGTGTTAACCCTTTTGGTGATGCCATAATGGGGTGAAATCGTCGAAAACCCATCTTCCCGTGGAGCGGTCCGGCTATGGTAGCCTTCTTGGGGAAGTAGGAGAGTGACAATTTGAACCCCGACATCGATTTTCTATGCCAAGAGGTTAAGTGCAAGAGCACTTGTGTCCGACAATGCTTATTGCTTATGTTTTTGTGTTGCATTTATTTGTTGTTTTTGTTGTTTTGATTTTCTTGTTGTTTTTTTAGTGGGCTTTGACCCATTTGTGATGCCATTTGGGGGTGAAATTGTCGACAATCCGTCTTCCCATGGAGCGGTCCGGCTATGGTAGCCTTCTTAGAGAGTAGGATAGTGACAATGTAAACCCCGACATCAATTTTTCTATGCCAAGAGGTTAAGTGCAAGAGCACTTGTGTCTGGCAATGTTTATTGCTTTTTGTTTGTGTTGCATTTTTTTTGTTGTTTTGTTGTTTTGATTTTCTTTGATCTTATGCATGATGGTTGATGAATATGGATGTATGCATGTTGATTTATTTTGATGGATGCATATGCTATGATGAATGCAAATGTTTTTGATTTATATGTGATATGCGAGATGAAATGGATGAATGGGATTTGTGATGTTTGGCTATGGCACCATAGACTATTTAGAACTCTGTTATTTTGTTTTTAGGCGATTGCTATGATGCATGACTTTGTATGTATACATGTGGTTTTTCTATTTTTTGTATTTTTTGATGGTATTGCAAAGATGAAAAGTAGCACAGTTGGTTTAGAAATGTAGCTAAGGTTTTCTGAGACTCGGAGTTTTTTTTAATAAGTAACATTTATATACAAAAGTGGGTTTTCTAAATCCCAAAAACATTATTACAAAAAGGGTAACCATTAAGTGAGTTATCTCAACACTAACAAAAAAAAAAAGAAAAAAACACCCATACACCAATAAAAAATAGACTGCGAAAACATCCAATCGACATGAAACAAAAAAGAGCATATAAAAAATACTCCACGCCCAAACAACAAATCATGCCACAAGCAAAAAAAAAACTACTGGGATCACCGAAAAATACCAGAAATTAGCCAAAAACCCAACCAAAACCCCCTTCCAAAACTACCCACCAAAACTCATACCGAAAACAAACACTAAAAACCACAAAAACCCAACAAAAAAACCTCCAAACCAACCAAAACTCAACCCATGAACCCCACACCCAAAATATGCATACACAAAAAAAAAAAACCCCAAACCAACAAAAACAAAAAAACACCCCGAACCCCAAAACACCACAAACCCCAAAAAAACAAACAAAAAACCAAAAAAAACAAAAAAACAACAAACCAAACCCAAAAAAAACACAAACAAAAAAAAAAAAAAAAAACACAAAACAACCAAAACAAACAAAAAACAAAACACAAAAAAAAAAAAGCCCAACAAACAACCAAAAAAAAAAAAACAAAAAAACCAAAAAAAAAAAAAAACAAAAAAAAAAAAAACACCCCAAAACCACCAAACAAAACACAAAAAAAAACCAACAACCAAAAAAAAACAAAAAAAAACAAAAAAAAGAAAAAACAAAAAAAAAAAAAAAAAACCACACACACACCCCCAACAACCAACAAAAAAAAAACAACAACAAAAACCAAAAAAACAACACACCAACAAACAACAACACCAACCAAACCCACAAAAACCAAAACAAAAACCACAACCCAAAAAACCCCCACACACAAAAACACACAAACAAAAACCCAAACCACACAACTTAAACCGAGAAACCCACCAACCACCCCAAAACAAACTACCAAGCCAAAACCACCAAAAAACACCACAACCACAAACAACAACCCCCAACAAAACCCACCACCCAACCCAAACAAACCCCCCCCCCCCACCCCACCCCACCCCCAACCACAAACCAAACCAAACCCCACCCCCAAACCCACCAACAAACCCCCACCACCCACGAAAGTCCTACACAAAAACCCCCCCAAACCACCACAAAAAAAAAAAAAAACCACCCACACAACCACCCCCCCACAACACCCAACCCACCCAACACCAAACACACCCCCCCCCACAAACCCACCCAAACAAAACCCCACCCCCCCCAGAAAACAACCAAAACAAAGAAAAAACCAAACCACCCCCCCCAAACCCAACCAACAAACACCACCACCCCCCACACCAAAACAAAACTCACCCCCCACCAACACAAACCCCCCAAACACCACCAAAACCCACACCACCCCCAAAACCCCCCCCACCACCCCCACAACCCAAACCCCAAAAAAAAGCTAGGCCATCAGGAGTAAAACAAGTTCAAAGCCCTCCGCACCACAAGAGAGGCCCTCCAGCTCCACCAGAACATAACCCCACCAAGAGGGCCAACGACGAGCAGGACATGGTGAAGTGCCCGGGTAGCACAAAAGCGCAAAAAGGCTACTGAAAAAACCTACAAAAAGGAAAAGGTAGCCAAATGCAGCACACAAGCAGCGACAGCAGCACCAGTAGAAATCACAAACAATCCCAATAGGCAATCCTCTGACTTCTTCGCCAGTGAAGGGAGTGAACCCAAATCCAAATAGGCACATTGATATCGTGCGTGAAGTCCTCTCCCCACAGAAAGCCGCCACCAGAACTAGGGCCCCAAAGAATGCAAATCTGCATATAATCACGCAAAAAACCCCGACATAAGCAAGCTCCCACTAGGCACCATTGTGCCGCCCATAAATGTCCAATCTGTCTACCTCAGAACTGCGAGAGGAATGTCGAGAGAAACTATCCAGAATGCCCCCGGATCACCGGACTGGAAGGGGTTAGAGGGAAGAGGGATGGGTCCCAAAACGCACGCAACGATCCGGGAGGTGAAGAGGACGGGGGTCGAGGGAATCTCCCTCCTCGGGGATCGGGCTCGGACCGTCGGTCCAGAAACCAGGGAGGTGATCCCGAGGGCTCCCGAGGCCTCCCGCGCGTCCCGCTGCATTCCGCTCTCTGCCATTTTTTTTTTAAGAGCTAAGTTTTATCAGACTCAGACGGTTTTAACTCACTAGCCACGATTGTACTTTGTCTTACAAGACTTTTGAACAAGGTATGAATCAGACTTGTTTTTGACCAAGCTATTTCACATCCCTGTGTGTGCAATTGAGTTCATTTATGTGGTATTTGTCAGGATACCGCCAGTGCCAGATGGGCTTTCAACCGAACCTATACTGAGGATCACCTAATTAGCTCCACTAACTCCTTTGTTGTATTTAGTTAGATTAATCTATGGTGTTATCCAGGATACCATAAGCTAGCTCATCCTTATGCAAACATTGGTCTGCACATACGCAAAGCGAATGTGACAGACATATCGTCATGCGGGTAGGATACCACCATTGCCAGATAGGCTATCAACCAAACCTATAATGAGGATCACCTAGATGGTTTTTGAATGCTGAGAATTCCAAAGATTCAAGTTCAGGTTGTTTGTTGGCTGAATGATTTAGAAAGTTGCTCGTCTATATAGTGATGAAAATCACTGTTTATTTTCTATTAATTCTTTTTGAGCATGGATTTTGAATAGTGGTGATAACCACTGTTATTTGATTTTGTATTTTGAGTATTGTGAGTTTGGGCTTTGATCCTCGTGGCCTTGGGGATGACTATCCATCCTTTGCAGGGACGTGTAGTACGAATCCTTACGACGTTGGGAACCAAGGGGTGATGGAGATTATGGAGTAAGGGCATTGATATTTTAGGCCTTGGGGATGACTACCCATCCTGGTTAGGGACGGATAGTACGAATCCTTACAACTTGGAGACCAAAGGTGAATGGAAAGTGTTAGGATGATGATTTGTTGGAATTTTGTTTGTGAATGGTGTTGATCCTTTTGGGTCTTGGGGATGACTACCCATCCTTGGCAGGGACGTGTAGTACAAATCCTTACAACTTTGGGAACCAACTATGATTGGAATTTGGTAGTGGTGAAAACCACTGTATATGGAGGTGAATGGATAGGAAAGAGCTTGTCCTTTTGTCAATTCTCAGCATTCTGGAACCATTCGCATAGGGGGATGAGCAAGATAACCGTTTCGCTTATGGTGACCTGGATTACTATGCAGGTTTCATCTTTCGTTCACACAACTTGGGAATTTTTTTATGTGTTTTAATTTGTGTTGGGATGTTACATAACAAGGTGTATTTCAAGTGTAACTCTACCTTCATAAAATCTATTTGAATTGATACATTACATGGCTAAAGAGCAAAATGATGACTGAATCACGAAAACTCTTGATACATTAAAATACCACTAACTCTAGTGTGGTAAAAGCAATGCATGGTGTTTTTGTTGTTTTTGTAAAATGGAACAGTGTGGAACAGGATGGACTAGCAGAGCAATTACAACCTATGGTGCCTTTGACCCGTACAACCACAAATATGCAACGTATGGATGCAATGCTTTAATGCAGCTATGTATTTTTGTATTTTTGATGGATTGAATTTTGTGAATATGAAGATGAAGTGCGAGAAGAACTCTCTATTGATGAATTTGAGTATGCCTAGAAATGAGATGCAAATTTTTGTTGTTTTTGGTGATTTTTGTTGTTTTTGAATTTTCTTGATTTTTGACCAAGCGATTGTGGAAATCCTTGGAGCATTTTTGGGATTGACCAAGCGATTGCAAGAATCCTTGGAGCCTTTTGGGATTGACCAAGTGATTGCGATAATCCTTGGAGAATTTTGGGATGACCAAGCGATTGCGATAATCCTTGGAGCCTTTGGGATGACCAAGCGATTACGATAATCCTTGGGGCCTTTGGGATGACCAAGCGATTACGATAATCCTTGGGGCTTTTGGGGTGACCAAGCGATTGCGATAATCCTTAGAGCTTTTGGGGTGACCAAGAGATTACGATAATCCTTGGAGCATTTTGGGGTGACCAAGTGATTGCGATAATCCTTGGAGCTTTTGGGATGACCAAGCGATTACGATAATCCTTGGGGCCTTTGGGATGACCAAGCGATTACGATAATCCTTGGGGCTTTTAAGGTGACCAAGCGATTGCGATAATCCTTGGAGCTTTTGGGGTGACCAAGCGATTACGATAATCCTTGGAGCATTTTGGGGTGACCAAGTGATTGCGATAATCCTTGGAGCTTTTGGGTTGACCAAGAGATTGCGATAATACTTGGAGCTTTTGGGGTGACCAAGCGATTGCGATAATCCTTGGAGCTTTTGGGGTGACCAAGCAATTGCGATAATCCTTGGAGCTTTTGGGGTGACCAAGCGATTACGATAATCCTTGGAGCATTTTGGGGTGACCAAGTGATTGCGATAATCCTTGGAGCTTTTTGGGTTTTGACCAAGCGATTGCGATAATCCTTGGAGCTTTTGGGGTTACCAAGTGATTGCAATAATCCTTGGAGCTTTTTGGGTTTGGACTATGGATCTTCAGGGGATAGAGGTACCCCCAGCTTGATGGTCTTTGCATTCCGGATCTGGCTCTAGAGGGATGGGCATGAATGGATCATCCCTATGTGCAGATATGAGGACAGGGTCTACCCTCGGTACTGATGTTGCTATGAGGTCTCTGGGTTGAAATTGATCTTTGTGTGCCCAAAGTGTCGAATGTAATGCTTGGTCCCATTGTGGTGGGTTAACGTGCCACTCATGCCCTAGTATTATGTTTATCTGTTGACATGCTTCATCGATATTTATAGGATGTCGATGTTGTCACATGTGATTGCTGTGGGCTATCTCTATTTTATCCTCACCTTCGACCAATGAGTATAGCTCATCAAAATCTGGAGATTCTGAGACATGGAGGACTGTATCATCAGGTAGCCCTATGGTTAAAGTTTGATCCTCTTCGAAAGGAGCCTCATGTAAGTTGGGCCTTGGGAGCTCCAAAATCTTGGTCCCTACCGACTCTAAGTGCTCTAGCGCTTTGCATGTATTGGGAGACTTGAGCTCCTCCTCTTTGGTTGGTTCTTGTTGAGGAACTTGGGGCCTATGGAGGGGTGGCCAGATAGCACCCCCCATGCCCTGGTAGGGCAGTTCACCCTGCTCTTCTTTTCGCTCAGATTCCTTAGAAGCTTCTTGATGAATTTCTAAGGGTGGCTCATAAACCTGGGTGGATGTCTGAGGAAGGCACCCATCATTGGTTATAGGAGTGGCCTCCCGCTCATGTCTAGGAGGCATCGGGGGTGGTGCTTCAAGAATCGGGAGAGTAGCCTCCCGCTCCTATCTAGGAGGTGTTGGGGGTAGCATTTGATGAGGTCGTAATGACCTGTCTTGCCCCCATGGGTTGTGCCCCTCAAAATGTTTTGTCTTATGTGTGTGAGGGGTTGGAGTCTTCTCCTGCATAGTGTTTTGGAAGAACTCATCCTTCTGGTGCTAAAGGTGCTCTTTATTTAGAAGATACCATTGCTCTAACTATTGTCGTTCTAGCTCAAGTTGCGTGAGTTGCATCCGATGTGCGAAATGCTTGACAGATTCTAAGATAGTTGGTCCTACTGCCTCATGTCTAGAAGGCCTAGATGCCTCTCCTAGGTATCTATCTCGGTCATAGTGATCCAAGATCTCTATAGGCTGCCTCCCTCTGTTGGAGGTGGTGGCGTTTATCCGAGGCTCTGGCCTCAGTAGGTGATCCTGATAGCTAGCATTTGCAGAGGTATATTGCTCTCGTGATGTATATTGTTCTTGAGGAAGGTAAGGGTTTTCCTTGTGCTCTCTTTCATAAGTGAAAAGGGGACGGATGGGGTTGGCTCGCCCTGCATGAGGAGCCTTGTGCTCTAGATTTGTCCGTGTAGTCCTGACAACTAAAGGGGGTGAAGGAGGGATAGTGTAATCATGTGGTTCCTCCCGTCGAACCCTATGTTGACTTAGCACTTCATCGCGTGGTGACTTCTCATAGCAAGCATCTAAGGGAGCTCTCCTATGGATATGCCCCTCATGGAAGGGTGTGTACTAGGTGCTATGCTGAACAGAAGTTCTCCTAGAAGGGGTGCCCCTATAGTCCTTATCCGTTAAGGTGTGGAGGGGTCTGCCTTGTGTGTCAGGCCACCACGGTGGTATGACCAAATACTTAGGGCTATACCGGAGGTGACTTGTGCCTCCTTGGATATTCCCCATAGCATCCACCCGTGATTGGGCTTGGCTATGGGTGAGCACCATGATGATGTCTCTCTAAAAACCCTAAAATTTAAAATGAGTCAGATGGGGCCCAAAATTGGTGTGCGCCTCCCTCTTACCATAGATAAGACAAACATGAAGTTTCAAGTCCTAACTCTAAATACATTAGGAGATATTGACCTCCGAACAGCTCAAAAAGCGTAAAAAAATTAGGTGAGCAATTTTAAAACCTAATTTCGGGGCCCTAGATGATGGAATTTGGCCTCGAAAACTGACTCCCTGTAAAATTTCGTGTCAATCGGAGCTACGGTTGAGAAGTTATGGCCCCGACAAGATGCACTAAAATTTAGGGAAAAATATAAGATTTCCCATATTTTGTTGGATGCTCCTGCATCACTTATGGGCACATTTGGGTGCTCTTGGGTTGACCAAAGGGTTCATGGACACCTTTGGGGCCTTCTGGGGATGACCAAGCGATTGCGGGAATCCTTGGAGCTTTTGGAGCGAGTGACAAAATGCATAGATTTTTATCTTTTGTTTATGATTTATGATTTTTTTTTTTTGTTACACTAAGCAGAAATGAACACACACATACATAAACAGTGATTATCTCTTTTAAAGATTAATAGTGTGTCCTAAACTGGTTTAGTGCATTTTGATGTTTTGTTTTGTTTTTGCAAGTTTTGAAAAACGTTTAAATGCATAATGTTGGCTCATATGACTCCCATAAATGGTCGCCCCTTCAATATACCATTGCCGGACCGATATACCAACCTCTCTATATACCCGCCCTTACGAGAGGGAAACTATAGGTACGTGAGAGCAGATGGTACGTGGAACATAGGCGGTACGGAAGGGGGATTGTCCTGTTAATGACACCTACCATAGAAGACTTATCCTCGCGCGCATGGGAATCACCCCAGCGACACTCGGTCAACTTTCGTCAGGATTTATGCCTAACAATAGTGACAATCGGGGAAATGGATGCAAAGCTAAGCCAAGGTGGTGATGAACCCACCGTTGGACTTGCTCAAGGGCTGGGGTCTTACGACCAGCTCCTTGGTTTAATTTACCGCGTGATGTGTGTGGGATTCATTTTACTTAGAAAAATGAAACATGCAGTCAACCACTATTTTCTTTAAGCACGCAAGAATTGACAGGAAATGAAAGCAAAAAATCAGAAAAATGACAAAGACAGTTTGGAACTTTACCTCTTTTCTACCTGGACTTGCTGTTTCTGATCTTCTGTTCTAAAAATTCATAGGCAGGAATTCATCCCTCTGTGAGACGAATTACAGAACATAATTCGTCCCTGCCAGAGATGAATTTAAAATTCGTCTCAGGGTTAGACGAATTACAGTCAGGTATTCGTCACAGTCAGAGACGAATAATAGTCTGCTTTAAAAACTTGTACCTGTCAAGCACAAAAACACAAAAAGGATCAGTTATTTGATCTCAAAACCAGTTACAAGAATTTAGAGAGAAGTCACAGCCCTTTTATTAAACTTGTTAACCATGGTTACAAAATTGCCTCCTCCCTTTTTAGGGGCTAGGAGCGTTAAATGGATTCGGTTACAATCTTGATCATTGATCCCTCTTCCACATGCCCACGTTTGAAATGGGCGGGCCAAATGTTGCCGTCGCTTACGTCGATGAATCTTCACTTCTCATTGCTCCTCCTGCAATCAAAGAAACAAACAAGGCGTTAGTAGCACCTGTGACAAAAAGGAAAATTCATGCTTTGAAATTGCTAACAGATGCATATGAACAGTTGTCTAAAACAGTGAATAAAGTAAACCTAAATGATCTAAAACTTGACAGAGGACATAGGACATTACCAGAGGGCCACTGCCATTGAAACAATCGGCCAATCTGCTTTCGACTGGAATTTGTCCCTAGGCAGGACGAATTTCGACTGCTATTCGTCCCTGGGTGGGACGAATTCTACTATGTTAGAAAAGCCGAGTTGATATTGCTCCAATGTCGATTCTCGAGACCTCCAAAACACCTGCAAATAGAGGGGTTATGTAATTGGGTCCATTTTGGGATGACCCAGATGGTCGGATTCTCCCAATTTGGCCTCTATCCTCGGGAATTTGAAATCGCCACCTGCAAGTTAGTGAGACAACAAAGCGACAAAAGGCATGATAAAATCTGATCAAAATGCTATGGAATTGAAGCTATGAGTTAACCAAATAGAATAACGTAAAATGCAACATGAACAAATAATCTAAAATTCTTTAGAATAAAACTTAGAAAATGCGGGGGTGCCCAAGTGGGCCTCCCACCGTTGGCACTTGATTTCGGCGCCAATCCACTAGGGATGGGCCCAAAACCTCTTAGGATTGGGGTGTCGGCAAATTGGTGGTGTAAGGTGGTCAAATGTTGGATTTGGGTTAGATCCACGCTTCCAAAAAGCCACCCAATAACCTCCCTCGCGAAAGAGATTAATGGATGTGAGAAGGTGAATCAAAAGGATGCAAATGGGTGTTCAATTGGACAGCACTTCGTTGCTTGAAATCGCCTCCAATCCGTCCTATTTTGGGTGGGAAAGTCCACCATTTTATAGACCCATGGGGTCTCTTTGGAGGGGCATGCAGGGATGCCATGTGGCGGCCATGCCTTCCCAAGAGGGAGGAGACTCCTCCTTGACTTGGGCTTCCATGATTGCCCTTGTGACAGTCCATTAACTGCCAACCTACCCACCTACACGCGCATGCATGGCAGGAGGCAATAATTGATTGTCCTTGGCTGCCACTTGGCGGCATTTTCTTTTGCTCGTTAAACCCGGAATTCGTCCCGACCGGAGATGATTTCAGAATTCGTCCCTGGGTGAGACGAATCCCAGTTAGTATTCGTCCCTGGGTGAGACGAATACTGGACAAAGTGCCTAAATGTGCCAAATTGCTTCTTGACCTTACAAAATTGCTATGAAAGTGGTTAGGACCATTGTTTGACCTCTGAGGGCTGCCCTGGGGGCTGTGTTTGTCAAAGCGATCAGTGTTTGTAGTCACATAATCGGATTGGTGCTGTTTTGGTGTCTACAAAAATAGGAACTTGAGATGTATTATTTTAATAATAATAGATTTTAATATTCAAGTAAATCAAGTAAATAGTGTTATTTTAAAAAGAGTTGTGCAAATATATCTTGAAATTTGGAATGAAAACAAAGAAAATTTTGCTTGGTGTAATTGTTTAGGTTGTATGTCCAATTTTGTGAGACCCTTGATATTTTGCTTATGACTTCTACATACTCTCCAAAAATATGTAGTACTTAGTTTTTTTTTAATAATTTAAATTGGTTACATGGAATTGAAATTAGCCCCGAACATATTACATGATGGCTATATAATGGTATTGTTAGCACATAATGATATTACAATAGTTTAACAATTATATATGTATCCCTTGACAAGGTTCAAATCTTAAAAGTTGAAGAAGACAATTGATGTATGTAACATCTTATTAAAGTAGTATATTTTTATTTAATATAACGTGTACTAGTTTATAATTTGTTGCAATAAAAAATAAATAAAATAAATACCTGAATATTAAACATGATATAATAAACCAATTAATATTACCTATTAGCAGCCCTAGCGTTGGATGGATTGATCAGATTTGAGGGCTTCACTTATTTCTCCTTGGGTTCACGATTTGCACCTGAGATTGAAGTCCTCTTTGTTACGATATGGAATTATCATTATGATCCTGTAGATTTCTCGTTGGAGTCCCATTTTTTTTCAGTTGAGCTGTAGTCTTTTTTATCTTTCAGAGTGTGATTTTACAGATGAATGGAAGGATTGTACTTGTTAAATGGTAAAGCTTTCCTCACGCCTGGTGGTGACCCTGTATTGGTGCCAAGTCCCCTATTCTAGGTTTTTCTAAATCACTATTAAGCAGTTGGTTGGACGGTGGTCAGGGGTTTTTATGGTCGAGGGGTAGTGTTTGGATGCCTTTTAGTTTTTGGGTTCCCTCCCTAAAGATTATTTGTTCTTCTACGTACCTGCAGCATTAAAACCTATAGGAATTGGAAGTTATATCTTATCGGTTACCTGTGGAGTTTGAACCCACAAGTCTCAAGATTCTGGGTCTTTTCCAAAACTTTACTCTAAAACCTCTATGGATGTCTAGGAAGGAAACTTAAAAGTTTTGTTGTGTTGATTCTCCCTCGTATTTTAAGTTGGTGAACGTTGTTATGTTTTAGGGCTCTTTCCAATAGTAGGTGGTTTATTTTGGTGGGATTTTATTTGTTTTTAGGGGTTTTTACATCTGTTGGAGGGACCCCTAGTTTTCTTTGGATGCGATGGTCTCTATATTTTTTCTAGAGTTGGGCAGGATATAGATCCGTGAGTACTGGAATGAAGGATTTTTTTTGTTGGGTTGCTAATCCCTTTGATGTTTTCTTTGATGTTGGATCCTCATTTCCCTGCGATGCATTGGTTGCATTAGGGCTCTGGGATGACTTTTGATCCTGTGTGAGCTGGATCGACGATTTCTAAATATTTAATGGAAAGTCCCTTCTTTTAGGGATAGGGACGATTGACCTCAAATCCCTACGATGTGGTGGTTTCATTTTGGCTCTTGGTTTAGACTCAAAAATAGTTTTTCCTGGGAGTGGTAGTCTGGGTGATTGAGTCTACAAGATGGGAGTGGTAGTTTGGGTGATTGAGTCTGGGTGATTGAGACTACAATATGGGAGTGGTAGTCTGGGTGATTGAGTCTACAAGATGGATGTTGGTCGGTCTCTTGTTGGATAAGGTGTTGATTTTTTTGAATTGCTTTCAAAAGGATTGTTGATATTTGGGCAGTTGTTAAATTTGAATTTTTTTGATAGCTTTTGTTGTAGACCCATCAAAAGATTTGTATTTCCATCGTTGTTCCTCTATCCTCGGTGTCAATCTTGGTGTCTTGGGGAAGTTGTGTTAGTTTTCCAAGTTCTATGTGTCCGAGTTGACACAGAAGAGTTTTCGGTTCTTGGTATTGGATTCCTGTTTTATGTGTTATGTTTCATTCACTGAATGGATTGATGCGGAGGAAGTTAGGGTTTTCTGAATCTTTCTCAACAATGATTTTAAATTTAAAATTTCAATCCTTTCAGTTCTGTTTTAATTAGTTGTTGGGTTTGTGGTTGGATGAGATTGCAAAATCTTTAAATTGGTGGTTGGTTGCTCCTTCAAAAGCAGGTTGTGAAAACCCTTTCAAAACCCTTATTTTATAAGTTACAACTAATAAAAAAAAATATTATCTATTATAAAAAAATCTGAAGTAAATGAATTCAATAAATTTTATTAAAAAAACTGATTAATTAATTAACTGTTATAATATCATTAAAAAATTAATTTCATTTATAAACATATTCTAAATACTAATTTTAATAGTTAATTTTATGAGAAACCAATATTACCATATTATCACACCAACAAATATATTTAAATATTTAGGATTCACTTATATGCCTTAAAAATTATTATTCCCCTTTCTTGTTTTAATTTCTTGAAAAGTTTGCAATCACTGAACAATACCTATCCTCCCGAGAATTTCCAAAGAGTCTTATTGCGAAAATTAACTGAGAAACACGTTAAGCTCCGAGAGTTTCGACACTCTTCACGAATGTTCACTAATTTTTTAAAATTCATTGGGAAACATTTTCGTCAAGTTTTGCGTGGGATGGATTCAATGTTTTGCAGATAAGTTCATATCTTCTCGATTCAAAATTTTATAATTTATTTGGGCCGGATACGTCTGCAAAAGAAGGGTATCGAAACAGTGCAGAAAGTAAAGAAATGAATTTGTATCTTCAACGTAAAGCTGTTCATCAGCTATACACACACGTACATTCATTCGTTTGCATATCATGCTCCTCCTCCTCCAACTATGCATGCCATCGCTCTTTTTCTTAACTATGCTTCTTCACTATGCTTGCTACCAATACCAATGCTCACACCCTTCTTTGTCTGATATCTACTTCTTCTCAAACAAGAATCCGATCTTGCTTGAGAAGAAGCTCAACCATTGAAATTTCTTCATGACCTTAATCTATTTATAGGTTTGGAAAGCCATATTACAGACGATCGTATTAGGAGAGCCCGATGAATCTGCAACAAAGAGACAACCGATACAAACAGAGGAGAATGGGGTGGATATTACGAGTGATTGTGGATTATTTTTTGAGTACTAGCATTGGCTAGGACGCCATGTTTGGTGTTTCTTTTTCCATGATGTTTCTTTTTCCATGACTTCACTGGACGCTATTTGTATCGAAGAACAACACGGAGACAAAGCATTGGTGTACGCCTACACTCAATTAAACTTGTGTATTTTATTTGCCTTGGCAACCTATCTTGCTGCACCAAGCACCGCCATAGTTTATTGTCTTATACATACAAAATGTTTTATATTTAATAAAGGATAATAGGTAATATGTTGAGGATTAAGATTTCAAATCTTAAACGTATATTTAAAGTTCATGCGCTTAAATTGTTTTCCACGATGTTGGAAGGATAAGGACCCCTTGCTCTTGTGCCATTCTCTTCCTAAGCAAATTCAAAAAAATGGTCAAACTCTTATAGTGCAAATGCGCCAAAGGATGGGTCATATTCAATATTTGGCTTAACGAATAAAGACTGCAATTCCTAAACCCTCCTTAATAAGGTCTTCAGCATAATACAATTGTTTGGGTTTTGGTTTTTTTTAAGGTTTAAATTTTAAACCGTGATCTATGTAGCCGTGTATTAAATTCTCTATCTCCTATTATGAAATGTTATAGTAGGATGCGATGCCCAGCCTTGAGTGTAGGGGTTTTTCAAAAAAAAAACTTCAAGGAAAAAATAATCGACATAAAAAGGCAACTACCAATAAATTGTTGAAGGTAGAGATTTTCCTATGTATAAAAAACAATAGTTGAAGGTAATGTTTTCTTTTGTTTCAAGACAAATAATATATTTTTCTTATTTATTTAAAAAATAAAAAATTTGTTTTTTGAATTACTTTTTTTTGTCGAAAGTGACTTATCGTTATTTAAAAAAGGAGAGTATAAATTAAAAAGAAAAGGGTGGTATGGAAGTACACCCCAAAGCCTATGCAAGAAATTAAAGTAGGAACACATCACCAAGAGATCTATTGCTTATAGTGCAACAAAAAAAAAAACTAAAGCAAACATGCTTTAAATTGTAAAACTATTACTCTGGAGAGATCTTATGCACAAAATTCCATATAAGTAAATATTTCCAAGTAGACTTAAAGACTGGTTGCTCCACCGCGACTTCATCATCCTGCTTCTATTCAAGCAATGAAAACACCCCAAAACTGTTAAAATTATTTGTTTCTACACTTGTCCACCAAGGTTCAAATAGGTGAAATCATTTTTTGGATATATTATCCCCATATTATTTCCTTTGTCGAGGACTGTGAGAATGCCAAAACCATAAAAAAGGGGAGGGATCTTCAAAATTTTCTTCCTCCATAGGAACCACCAATTCCATCGATGATGGCTTTGCATCCAATGGCATATCCTCACCACTAAGATACTCCAACACACTGTAGCTATTGGAGGAATCAAGAACATAATTGTCCAACTAAAAATTGGTCATATGAAGTTGATTATCTAGAATGACATCTTCTGTAGATCTCCTTCTCAGGTTGTGATAGCACTTTATGTTAGTTGAGGGGAATCTAGTCAAGGACTGGCCAATTGTGTAGACTGGTAAGAAACTATTGTTGCAGCCCTTGGGGTACGAATTTGTTGAGATTGACTAGCCTCATTGTTGGTAATTTCAATTGGAAGATCAAATTTTTCCTTTTCATACCCTTTTCTACTAGCATTGACTTGGAATATGTACCTTTATAAGTAGTCGAATGCATATTTTTATGCCCTCCCATAGTCATCCAACCATCCTCCTAAGGTTGAGGAGTGGGCACACTTGGTACGGTGGGGCTCTACTTGTCCTTGTTATCTGAAATCAAAGGATACTCTTTTATCTTGTCTATTGAGGACTAGCATCAAAATTATGTGTTAGAAAAATTAATATAAAGGACCCACTAGGATAGCATAATTTCACCAAATTGTATGTCAATAGTCTCCTTGAGATCTAAAAGAAATATCAACCTCAATGCAAACATATTTTTGAGGATGTGCATGGAAAAATATGTCTACCTACACCAAAATGACATGCCTTAGAGGGGTTGCTATGCAATTGAGAAAGGACCATAAATATAGAGGGAGTCCTGGTAATTCCACCCACATAGGGACTTTGGTAGATCTTTCCTCAAAAATAGAAAATTCATGAGTCCAAGGAGAAAAAACAAGTAGAGAGCTTCTCATGTACCATGGGTCATGCTCATAAATCACCTAAGTAGATTTTTTTTGCAAAGTGAAATAAAAAATCCCTTTGTAAAGTTTTGAATCATCATCAGCTTGACTCCATGAGGAGTCTAAGTTGTGTTAACCCAGGCCCTAAGGGAAGAATCATTAGGGATGTGTCCAACAAAATACTTGACAAGGGTGAATGATTCTAACCAGTGACATGCGATATCAAATTCAAGCAATGGAAGAATTACATCAAGAGAAGGAGGGTTACCTTGTGGACCATTCTAAGCATAAAATTGCATAGTCATTTGAATGAAGCCATTATCTCATGCATTCCCTTCTGCAGTGCCAGTGTTGTGCACTATTTTTTCAAGGTTGGGGACCATATTGATACTCAAAACCCTAAGTATTTTGCATATGAACATTATAAATTTTGTGTAACATTACCAAAAACAAGGATCATTCTCATATAAAAAAAAATTGAATTTTAATTTGAATAACTTTCTTGACCAATTCAAACTTATAGTCATCTTCATCCTCAACATATTTATCCTCGGGTGATTGTTTTTCCTCTACTCTTTCAATGTTTGTTGCATGTGAATTTATTTATTTTTATTTTTAAGATCAAATTGTAACTCTTCTAAAAGGAATGCACATACACTTAATTATCGAATCAATAATAGATACTTGGCTATACTATGGTATGAAAATACTCTAGTGGATTTAATTACGTGTTGGTTATGGGATTAGTGAGCATGAAAGCTATAGATACTCAAATTTTCTCAATCATCCTATTTCAAGATTCTAGTCAATTTTTGTGATATTTAAGTCATTTTCTAGACTTCATCATAAAAATGAGGTGCTCAAAACAAGTTTGCAACTCACAAAACAATTTATGGACTATTATCTCCCAATCTAAAAACTTTATTTCATGTTTCAAATTATTGCCCCTCCAATGGTTAGATGGACAAATTCATAGCCTAGTGAAGTTCATAGATACAAACTTTTATAGATTATGAATTTGTCTTTGCATATTTGAAATGGAATGTTTCACAAGCCAACACTCATGCCTATCCATACCAGTAACTTGCCATCTTGAGTTAGATTCTAGTGCCTCAAAATATTTCTAACATAACTTGCTTTTTGCTCACGCTAATTCGATCAAAGCATGTCACATATTCAACTCATTTTTTTTCCTAATTTGAACATAGTATTTCTCAATTGCACAAACATTTTGAAATTTATCTTCCCTCTCTCCTCTAGAATTGAGCACCTCACACTCAAATAAAACAAGACACAAGAGCATGAAAATTTGAAATGAGGATACAAGCAAGAGATTTTGGACAAGTATTAATATTGATAGCAATGTTTTGAATCTTTTTGAGGCCTTATTTGAAGCATTTTTTTCCTTAGATCACCCTAGGATGTTGCATGCATAATATTTCTTCTTGTGATAAAAATAGGAGTTCTATTTTGCTACCATTTTCTTTCCATGTTCTTTGATTATTGACTAACTTCTCCTTCAATCTATTATATTACATCTCTATTAATATTACGTTTTTGCAAGATCTTTTTTTATCCCTCTAATTTATATTAGCATGCTATTTTATTTTACATTAGATTCATCAAACTTGTTTTAGTTGCCTTGTAGGATTTGTATGTATTATATAGGAACCTTCCATCACCTCTTTGTAGAAGGATGCAAATAGATTCTGCCCTACTTCTACCTCTACAACTATAAGTCAGGTGGGACTAGCAAGATGTGAATATATCTAGGACATATCTAGCTAAGTGTTTTTCTTATTCAAGAATATCTAACATTTTTCTTATCCAAGAATCACCCTTACATCTAAAAAAACCCTCTATTTTAGCTGTAGAATCAAGTTTATAAGTCATACAATTTGTAAGTCACAAGTTTGTCAAGCTAAACGTTTGCTCAATAGATTATAAATTTATTTTACTAAGCCTCCTAGAAAATTTCAACATAAATAAATCTACAACTAAGCCTAGGGACATCCTAGCATCTTCACATCACATCTAAGTTGGTTTTTGAAATAGCTAAATTTCTAGTTTATGCAGTTAATCTTCTTCGAGAAGGTCCAATTTCATTTTAAAAAAAGAAATAGGGGGTTTAAATGGAAACAAGGAATCTTACATCGTACTAAAGAATCAAGTAGACCCCTTAAAAACTAACACATCTAGTGTTTTACCTTTTCAGTTTTTTTTTTTTTTCAGGTCAATAGATGGTGAACTTATCTTAGATTGTGAACTATAGTTTAGACTATGATTATGTCCTTTACAAACATCTAGGTAACCCCATTTCATGTTAAATTTCTAGCAATAAAAAAGGTCTTGTTTGCTATTTTCAATAGGATTAAATATTCATTTATTTTTAAAACACATCAAGAAAAAGAACAATCAATTAATTAAGATTATTTTTTTTTTCATTAGGTATTGAATCAAAATTACATATAGTTTTTTTTCAATTGGTTATATGGGATTGAAATGGGCCCCATACCTATTACATCATCACCACATAGTGATATTATAAAAAATCTTGGATATTATCAATGTATTATTTGGTAGGATTTGAACCTTGGTCTCATCTTTAAATATTGAAGAATTTAACTGATTGAGCTAATGCCACTTGATAAAAATTACATATAGTTTACACATAGGCTAGAATTTATTTTTACATCTTATTAAGCCCTTACTTTAACATATAAAGTAATTTTATTTTAATTTCTTATAACTCTATTCTAAGCTCCATAGTTCTTATAAGGAATTGAGAAAGGCATATAGGATCAGTCTTGTTTCCCACATTGTTGTTTTACCTAAATTGCATCATATTTGCATACTATTTCATTCAATGTATTTGTCTTTTCTAGATTCCAAAGACTTAGTTGCTTGCATAATACACACATCAAAACATAGGATTTGAAGTGAATCCATAAAACACTCTTTGTGAAACCTTGCTCCCCACCAAATAACTCAAGTAACAATAGAATTCAAGAAATTTTTTTCTCTAAGTGTGAACCCTTGGGTTTGGAGATGAATATCCCTAAATCTAGGTTTACATATTTGGTAAACCTGACATGAACACCACATGAGTCTTAAAAATATTTTGGCCTAAATATTGCCTTAATCAAACTTAATAATTTACTACACTTTAATCAACATAATCTAAATTTTTTGATTAGATTGAATCATATTAAATAAAGATAACAAGAATATAATGAAAAGTTAGTCCTACTAGAGGGAGGTTAATGATCCCTTGAGTAAATAATCATTCAAACCTTGAGGGTTATCTCTCTTGGAAAGTACAAAAAATGTGCTAACAAGAGTCATAGGGAGGGACAATGCTATCACTAAGGGGATACAAAGAATTTTGAAACATCTTTTCATTCTTTTCAAATCAACTCCATAAATAAAACCTTAATAAAATCTTGTTTTCCAAGTATGATAGAATAAGAACCTTTCTATATAACTAAAAGTGTGACCCATCAAGTGGCTTACAACACAAAACCTTTATCTTCCCGTCCTAAATATTCAATAGTGTTCATGAACAATGTATACAAAGAAGAGGAGGAACAACTTTCTTCCTTTGGAAATATCTACCCTATTAATAATTAAAGGGGTTAAGTAATCTTTGCATCTATCGATCACCTCACTAATTCTTCCCATAAAAGCTAAATTACTCTTTTAATGATCATAAATGAACATTTAGATAAGTCATCCCACCTTGTTCATGAGATTCCCCATTCAAAATATGTTTAACAACCAAGGTCGACTCTTTCCACTTCTAATATGATAGAAATTTCCCAGGGGTGCTTACACATAAAGATTAATGTTTTAGGGTCTAAACATCCTACTATCACTATAGAAGTAGAAACACTTAACCCAACCATTTATATGGGGTATTAACCTCCATTAACCCATATAGAGGAATTGTTGAAAATGAATCCTAGCCACTCTACTCCAACTATAGTAGCAAATCAATCTAAATTTCCCCCTAGAATACCAATGATCCAATTTATCCATTCCAAACAACCACTCTTTTTAAACCCAATAGGAGGAGATACCTATAATTTTGTTCCTCCTACCTCTACCACCACTTTATTTGACATATTTAACCTTAGATGTTATGGTATGACACATACGATTGATCCCATAAATCCTCCAAATAATATCTTCAATAGTTCCTCAAACCCCTTTACTTCTCATTCAAATCCTTCTTTTAAACCAAATGCTCAAGTAAATCTTGTGATTAACATCTCAAATTATTTTCCTACCTCACAAGTACTAATAATTTTGACAAGTCAATCCTCTCCTAAAGTCCACGCCCTTGTGACAAAAGTATAGTTGTTAAATAAAAAAAATTCTTCCCACCAAGGATTTTTGAAGCAAAATTGTGCTTTTGATGATATGTGAAATCAACCATTAGACCTGCTTGTGGCTAATCATCCTTTTCCATGTCATTTTGAAGTTCCTATGTTACCCAAGTATGATGGTTCAAGTGATCTTGTAAGTCATATAAAAATATTAATGGTTACTTATGTAAGTATAGCATATAACGAATTGCTACTACTAAGTATATTTCCATAAAGTCTTATTGGATCGTCACTGGAATGGTATTACTAGTGACATCACATTCTCTCAAGAATTTTAGAGAACTAGGTAATAAATTCATTTAACAATTTGTTATTGGCATAGAAGAAACTACTAACCTCACTAATTTATATTAGTGAAAGCAAGGGAAGGATGAAATTTTATTATGTTTCTTAAAAAGGTTAAGGTCGTTAGTGGAAAAATTAGAATATAAACCCTCTCTAAAGGATCTCCTTAGTGTCTTTAAAAATAACCTTAATGAATATCTATCCTATCCCTTGGAAATATCCATAATACCTTATTTTGAACATGCCATTCAATTGGCCAAACAATTAGAATCTTTCTCATTAGCGAGGGTCAATTAAAACTCAATAGGGAATATGATAAGGCTTTTGCTAATAAAAGGGGTAGTATAATTATAAGCATTTTATATGAGATAGAGGAAATAACTATAGACAAAATAATATTAGTAGAAGTATTGTATTATCCCTTCCAAAACTTGTTTTGAATAAAAAATAAGGGACTAGGAGGTAATACACTAGATTAAACCAACCTACCTCTACCATTCTAGAACAACTTTTGGAGGTAAAAATGGTTGAACGAGACCTATAAGACCTCCAAAAATCAAAAGGAAACAATTATTAGGATTCAATGCTATAGAAAAATGTGCTTTTCATTGTATCAATAGGTATTCCATTAACAAGAGTAAAACCCTTAGGGAACTCATTCAAGACATCATTCATGTGAGGGGTAAATCACCTTGAATGACTCTCAACCATCTGCATATTATAATCAATAATTATTCATGTTCCAAACCACTACCAAATAATCAAGATACAACTAATAATGAATAATGAGAGGTTGTTGGAACCTTGGTACTTCCTATAAAAGTAGGCCCCCACATACTAAACAACTTAGTCTACATTTTTACTTGTGACTTGAACTATAATATTCCTTTGGGAAGACCTTGGATTCATGCTATGTAGGTAGTCCTATCCACCTATCATTAGTGCTTAAATTTTGATTACCAAGGACAACTACACACTACTAATGTAGATCCTAATCTCTTTACCTATTGCCAATCAATCAAAAGAGAAAAATAGAATATACATATTTGTCCATCTTTAAGTGCATCTTGTCACATCAATAAAAATTTACCCTAAGGGTTAGGTAACAATGGCAATGAATCTAGCAATAGTAGCTATCATGAGGAGGAAGAACAACAAATTCAATAAACTTAAAACAAGAACCATGTTAGTCCACAAAGTGAATTATTAACATTAGACCTAGTCATGTTGCCTCCCTTACCCTAAACCTTAGGGCTGCCTTATTGGAAAGGAAATATATTACAAATAGGGAGTTGTACATTTATTTATTTTTGAATTGCTAATGAATAAATTATTCATGGAACCAATGCTTATCCAATTGAACACCATTATGCTTCTTGCTAAATATCAAACCTCCATCAGATATCTAAACATAACCTGTGAAACCTTGAGTATCATGGGATGGGTCTAGGAATATTTGAATAGGGTGTTAAATAATCCTTATATAAATCATGGATAAGTCAATGGGGGCTAGGGTATATATTGCATTGTAATAAGTATCAACCTTATTCATCATCCTATGATAGTGATAATGAAAATGACTTCCTCAAACCCTATGAAAACATCACAATAACAAACAAGTGAAAATCAAACCGTGAAAGAGACCATGACATTTATTTTATATCCATCCATACACTTAGTATAAAACCTTATATATTGTTCTTATTGAACCCAATAACTCTTCTAAACTAGTGGATACAATGACCAAAATAGGGAGTTATTCTTCGTTGATAGTAACCATCAACAACAGTGAGAAAAAATCCTTAACCCATAATCCTTTTAACTATTATCTTACCTTAGATGAATCCCATAATTAAGAGTAAAATGTTCAAATATATATTACCAATAACTCATAATAATTTGATTCTAATCAACATCCTTAGATACAATAGATTTTAACATCTTAGGGCTACTCTCCACACCCCCGCATTTTATATTTATTTAAATTAGATCAATATTTGGACTTAAAAAAATCCTAGAATACTTGAATTAGAAAAAGTATTGAATCCTAAATAATGTGAACCATATATGAATATCCTAACTGTATTTTACAATGTCTTTGCATGGTCTTATGTCAACATGCCAAGGTTAGTTCCTTCTCTTGTTGTACACCACCTAGTTGTTTGATTAGATGTCAATCCAATAAAGTAAAAGTTGAGAAATATGCACCCTATGGTAGCCTTAAACATAAAAGAGTAACATCAAAAACTCCTCAAATTCAAATTTATCAAGGTCAATTACTATTTTGATTGGATATCTACTATAGTCCTTATTTCTGAAATGGAAGGTACCATTCGTGTTTGCATTAATTTTAGGAACATTAATAAAGCATGTCCCTAAGACAATTTCTCTCTCCTCAATATCAACATGATTGTCAATTCTTTTGCTAAATTTGAAATGTTATCGTTTATGGATGGATTTTTTGGATATAATAAAATTAGCATATCACTAAGAGACCAATCCAGGATAGATTTTACTACCTTATGGAGGACCCTTTATTGGAAAGTCATTCCTTTTGCTCTAAAAAATGTCGGTGCAACGTATCATAATGTTATGATATATATCTTTCATTACATAATGCATGACACTATAGAATATTATATGAATGATCTCCTAGGTAATTTCTTAAGATGAGAAGATCATGTTCAAGATTTAAGCGTTAGCTTTTGATGTAATGAGCAATGGGAGATAACAATCACAAGATGTAGACTAATATAAAAGAAAGAAAATTTACAAGATAACTAAAGTATGTAAAATAGAAATAACATAAATGAGTACAATGTAGCTATGGAGGAAATGAAAACTCCATTAATGAAGCTACTGAACTACAGTGCACCCATAACCAATATACGGTGATATACACAACATTGCACTACTACCTATGACTATGATATAAGTAGATCTATCTATCTATGTATCCCTTCTCATATCTATCTGAGAACACTCTACCTAGCTATGCAAGGAACAACTTGCACATATACAACTTGCACATTGACACTTGTGAATTTATTACATTGCATGAAGTAACTAGATAACTTCCCCCTAAATTAATCTAATGTCCTAAGTATGTACCTTGGAAGATACATTTACATAACCCAAATTATGGAATACACTCTATTTCTAACACCCCCCTTTATTACATTATTTGGGTATTGAAGACTTTAGTATTCAATATGGATATTCCTCTTCATATTGATCTTGGAACTCTTCCTCTGTATTATTTGTAACTTGTTCAAGAAAATAATTAGTGTCTCTGCAATATATAACATTTTTTGATATAGCTTTCTCCACATAGGTGTCTTGGGTTCTTCCAGTTTTTCAATTTATTCTATCCTCTAAACCAGGTGTCCCTTATGATTTATATTCTGATATTCCAATTGAGGATAATTGGTTGGTTGCTAAAATTTCTACTGATGAGGGTTCCTTTGATATTGTTGAAATTGATCCTCATTGTACATCTAATTTCCTTGCTTTCAATTTTTGGGATTGTATATGCAATAGCTGGTATTATGATATTTATTTCTACATATATGACAATACCATGTTTTTCATCCTCTTTTTGAAGAAGAAATATTTCCCTATGGATTATCTTTTGATGCCAATGCAGTTTTAGTCATCTCATCATTCACAGTATTATTTGCTTCATATTCTTGAAGTATATTGACTAGATCGTCAAAATAAGTATATTTGATTAAAAATTGTAAAGATGTGACCAAATATTTATAGTTGTTTGGAAGTGCTCTCATGGTTACTTGAGTGAGAATTTCATCCTTAGTTGTTTCTCCTAAGGTCAATAATTTTCCTTTGATATTTTCTATCTTTCTTAGGAATAGTTCTATGCTCTATCCACTATTCATATTTAATGTGTGAAGTTGAGTTTGGATATGAAGAATGGCCACCTTATTCTTTAATTCAAAAATTTTCTCTGGGCTTTTCCATGCATCTGAAGATTTTTTGGATGAACTAATATATGGTTGAATATTTTTAGTGATAGCTAAAGTTATTATCATTAAAGCCTTTGAATCATTTTCCTCAACTTTAGGATTCCAGTTTCACTTGTGGTAGGTCTCTGTGTTTTCCCTTTGATGACATCCCAAAGTTTTTTATATACTAATATTGCTTTCATTTTACTTTTTCAAGAGAAATGATTTGGACCCTTGAGTACTTGATATTTTTCTAGGAAGAATTTATTTGATGCCATTACCCTAATATCAATTCTTAGATTTTATGGACTTCCTTATGTCTCCCTAGAGTTTTTTGGAATATAATATAGTGTTTTTGTAAATATATAGTTCAATTTTGGTTGATTCTGTACAAATTTTGTAAAGATAAAAAATCAACTTCTTTACACCTTATTACTCCTATTGAACTAAGCACTTTTCAATTTTTAAGAGGTTTTAATGTTGGATTTATTTTATCCCTTTAGAGAATTTTTTGAGACAAAAATATTATAATTTTACAACCTTAGTAAAAAGCTTCAATAACCTCTTTTTATATCCTTTGGATTGTTTCTAATTTCCAATAACCTAGTTTGGATTTGTAGCCCTTATGACTCCCAAATTTGAAAAATTATAACACATTAATATTTGTAAACTTTAAATGGATTATTTCCAAGTAGTATTCTTTGTTTCTTCTAGGTTATGCTTTGCAAATATTAGATAAATTTAATATTTAATTTCCCTAAGTTTTTCTTTCAAATGAAAATTGATTCCTTTCAATAATTCAACCTTATAATATAGACTTATAACTACCTTTTTATGCAAAGAAAATTAGATGGAAATTGTACCTTTATGAAACTAGTGATAGAGTATCATTCTTGGGAACTGTGAGTAATGGAAGATTCTTCCACTTGCTATTTGATTCAACACTCACTTCAATGCTTCCTTGACTTGTTTGACCAGGAGTAATGTGCTTCATCATTTTTGGATACTCTCAATAGCTCTCATATTGTTCTCCAAGTTGTTGTCGATCCGCTTCTATGTAGCTATTGAGCTACTACCATGATATAGCTAAAATTCTACCAAGTTGCTTTAGACTCGCTTGCTACCATTGCTTCCTTTCTTTGACTGTGCTTTCACCTCCTTGACCATCCTTTTTATGGAAGATAAGTCTTTATTTTTGTGACACGTGTCACATATGTTATGTATGAGCGCTTACTTCTTTTGTAACATATAAAATTCCTTTTATAATACTTCTTGGTCACTTTGTAATGTATGAGCACTCGTGTGGGTGCTTGTGTGAGGCTTGTGGAGGATAACAAGTGCTACCTCCTCTTTAATATTCCCTATAACTCCTGCGTGAGGTTTATTGAGCATTGAGAGATAGAATGGCACTTTAGAAAGTTTATACCAAGTGGTATTCAAATTATTTGCATGAATACCTATGCTAAAATGCTTCCAAGGAGAGTATAACTCTTTTTATATGCCTTACTTTAGCTTGCTTCATTTTTTGGACAACAAGCAACCTTATATTTTATAGGTGATTTTATGAGGTGCTATGGAGCTTCAAATGGTGATTTTTAAAGTGATATTGGTACTTCCTTTGGTGGATAATCTTCACCAAGTTTAAGACCTAAATGTATAACTTTTTATCCTTGTCTACTATGCCTTCAACGTTCGGGTTTTTTTGCTTATTTGTAATGTAGATAACCATTTGCAATGTTGTTCGTTCCATGTTGGTAGAAGTAGATTTTGACACCTTCTTCATAGACGAGATCCCTTTCTATTTATGTAAATGCAGCTTGATAACAACCTTATGTGGGCTTTGATATTGTATATTTTTCCATCCAAGATATGCTGAGAGTGATCCCTTTGAGTGGCTCTGTTTACTATGGAAGAGGAGTGCAAACATATGTCCTTCCTTGGTTGGCTTACCCTATAGATATTATGTCTTTTGAGGCACCTTAAAATATGCTCTCTTCCTACGTAGAAGTGCAATACCATGTAAACTTATATGTATATAAAAATTTCTTTATTGCACCTTTTTTTGTATTCTTTTGTAGGTCTAAAAGTTTGGATTTGTAGCAGATTTTTGAATGCAAATATGAGGGTTTTAAGGATGTTTCTTTGGATATACTCCTTACCTTTTTTTCTTGGATACTTTGATGATAAATCCAAGCCCTTAATTATGTAGATATAATATTCTTTGTATCATGTAATTTTATTCCCTTTGTAACATGTAATTAACCCTGTAATGCTTTGTATTTGAGACTCACCAAGTCTCAATATTTGAAGCTTCTATTTATGTTTTTGGTTAGTTATATTATTCTCCAAATTTTGGAGAATTATAACCTGATTTGGTGGCTTCACTTGGCCACTATGTGGTGCAGAATTTTGTGCACTAATATTGTCTTTAGACACTGGCAATTTCTGATTTTGTGCCCTTCTCAAGTACACAAAAGCTAATCTTTTGAGAGCAATAGAATAGTGTAAATGAATATAATAATATTTCACTTTTAATGCACTAAAATTTTTACCTTATCACTCCAAACAACTCTCAATTAAATGCACTTAATCAAATTTACTACAATTAATCAAGAATAATGTGAAATGAACCTTCAACATTTATTCTACAATTTCACTACAATCAATATTGTAGGACTTAGTCTCTTTTTTTCAAAGTAGATGATAGGTAGTTGATAGAAGTAACTCATAAATATAATAAATTCCTAATACATATGCAAATAAACCTTAAAAAGAACCTTTATTTTTACAATCTTGAAGACTGTAATCCAGTTTTCTTCTTGCAAATTTAATCCAAATTTAGGTACTTTAACAAATCTAATAAGTAATCCAATGAATCTACTTGCACCAAAAGTTGCTTATCTTTTTGAAATTCTTTGTAGCTCTTTTTTCACTTCTGTAGAGGATTTAGATCTTGGTGTCTAGGATCACCAAGTTTCTACTTTGTATAGGATCTTATAGCTCTTTGTAGACTATCCACAACTCCTTCTTCACCAAATGATGGTCTCAAACCTTCTTTCACGAGTCTAGGATTTGGTGGCTTGTTCTCCTCTAGTGTTCTCCTCCTACTGTATATTTAGAGAAGTATATTTTATCTAAAGTAGTTCCTTCTTGCTATGAGAGGTAATCTTTAAATATCCAATATTTGGTGACCTTCTATATTCAAGTGTTCTTATCATATTCTGACTTCAAGCAGGATCTTCTTCTATGATTTGGAACTCCTTGCCAAATTTTTCCTTTGGGATTTAGCACTTCTTGAAAAATTCTTCTCTTGAGATTGTTGTTGGATGGTGATAATTGTCCCAAGTCCTTCACTATCAAGGGCTTCTCCTTGGTAGTGGATTTCTCCAATGAGTTCTCCTTTGAGAATTTCTTCTATAAGGCTCTCCTAGCCTTTTTTGGATTCTTGATGAGACCTTCCCAAGGTGTTTGATCTCACAGCTTCTGTTGGTCTTCCTTGAGATATTTTCTTCAACCTTCTACTCCTAGAAGTGTTTGTGGTGATATCTTCTTCTAGATCTCTAATTCTAATGTTTCTGTATTTGAGTAGGACTCACCTAATCCTTCTTCTTCTTATTTCTTCCAAGATTGGAAGCTCTTCAATGAAATCTTCTCTTGATCTCTTTGATTTCTTTAGGTGTTGAATTGATTCTCAAGAAGATACCCTTCCTAACTTTCTTGTAGGAAGTTTCCCAACTCATTGAATCTTCTTTATTTGCAACAAATATATTAGTACTAAAATATTTAGTTTACTTCTAAATCAGATATTCTCTTCAAATTCTTCTTTAGTATCAAGGATTTTGTGGCCTCTTTCAGTATTAAGGCTTCTATGGCCTTTTTCAGTATTAATGCTTCTATGGACTTTTTCAGTATCAAGGCTTCTATGGCCTTTTTAGTATTAAGACTTTTGTGTCTTCTTCTTTAAGTCTTCTATGGCCATTTCTTCAAGCCTACTATGGCATTTTTGTATCAAGGCTTCTATGGACTATTATTCAACTATGAATTTATTCAATCCAACAATGGAGATCTTCAGTCTCTTGAATTCAACACGATTCTTCACCAAAAGTCTTATTTTCTAGTATTCTTCTCTTACACAAGGAACTATTATTTGCTTCATGAGGGCACACAAACCTTCAAGCCATGAATTTGGAGTATCCTAGATTTCTATTGTAGGAGGAATCCCAATCCTCTAAGAATTAATTTTCTACAACAAAAGAAATTTTAGGTAATAGTTAAAAAATTCCAGATATCCTGGATAATCTTTGCTAGATGATTTGTCAATCTAGTGGATTGAATGCTGAGTCCTAGTCTTCATGATTTCTTTCTCCAACTTTGTGTAAAAGACTCTAGTCAAACGTAATCTCAGTATTTTTGAAGTTGATATTTCTTTCAGTCCTAACTTTGTGAATCTTCCTAATTCTACCACATAGATTTTTCTAAGATATTTTGACAATGGCTAGTCTAGTGGTACATCAGTTTGACAAAACACTTTGTCTCAATGATATTGGTGGTTTCCTTATTGACCTACACAAACTAGATCTACTGTAGCTCTGATACCACTGTTAGCTTTTGATATAATGAGCAATGGAAGATAGCAATCACAATATGTAGAATAATATAAAATAAAGTAAATCTACTAGATGATTGAAGTATGCTGAATAGAAATAATATAAATGAATACAATGTAGCTATGGAGGAAATGAACATGCCATTAATGACGATACTAAACTATATTGCACCCATCACCAATAAATGATGATATACACAACACTGCACTACTACCTATGAGTATGCTATAAAAAACTCTATCTATGTCTCTCTTCTCATATCTATATGACAATGAGTCCTTTATTATATAGGTGTTGGACATTTTGAGTCAAATTTGTCATTGATGTCAAGGAACAAAGTTGTCATTGATGTCAAGGAATAAACTACCATTGATGCCAAAAGGTCAAAAGGAGCAATGCAAAAGGTTGATGGCAAAAGAGCTTCATAATATTTAGTTTTAATATTATGTGAAGCATAAGTAGAAGGGTTTTTATTAAAACCATGGATGAGCAAAAATAAAAGGTTTTTATAAAAACCCAAGGAGGCTTTTAATTTCAAATTAGAAAGCCCAAGGAAGTTTTAATATTTAATTTATAAATATTTAAATTCAAATTGAATTTAAATTTTATAAATAAATATTATTTATTCAAAGTGGTAAAACCTAAGGAGGCTTTAATATTTAATAAAGCTAAAATATTTAGCAATTAATTTATAATATTTAAATTCTAGTGAATTTAAATAATTATAAGTTCAATATTTCAAAGTTAAAACATAAGCGCCGACGCCCAACAAATTCATCTCCGTCGAAGTGCATGGGAACAAGGGCATAAGGTATTTATACCTTAGTCAAACCTTAGCTTGGTGTCTCGATTAATGCATCCATATTTTTTGTTGAAAAATCTCATGCATTGTGTAAACCCAAATTTCACCGTATTCAAGACATTGAGGTGCTTGGTTTCTAGCACCATCCGGTGGCTATCTTAGGTGGAATTTGACTTAGCTCTTGTGGCAAAGTGGTTACGGGTTCGAAACCCGATGGTAGCAAGTTTGAAAGTTTATCTTTTGCATCTCTATTTCAACGACAGCAAAGGAGGTAATAGAGTGCGTGGGCACTCTAGTTCACATGTGAGTGCCTAGCTCATGTGGTAGACAAGGCTGTAGCTAGGGCGCTTGGGGAGGCAACATCATGGGTTCAAAACCCACTAAGGAAAAAGGTACAATTTTAATTTAATTGTTTATTTATCATAAGGTTTGACGTGAGGTAGTTGGCCAAGCCGATTGGATCAACTGTAGGGCCTGAGAAGGTACGTGTGTCAAATTAGCATGATGTTGAAACTTCACACACTTCTTTACATATGCGCAACAATCTCGCTCTAAATATGGACAATAATAGCCCATGCAAAGAATGCGCTTTGCGATGGCCATACCGCTGAAGTGGCCACCACATGTACCATCATGGGCTTGGGTGATCACCCAAGTAGACTCTTGCTGGTCCAAGCAATGGAGGAGGATTCCTTCATAGCTCCGACGATACAAAATATCTCCTAACAAGACATGTTTTTCCGCTTTCTATTTAAATGACCTTTTCACGACTTGTGTCAATCCAAGTGGGAGGTTACCTAGCTTGAGGTAATCCATTATGGGTGTGTACCAATCCTACTGATCAGAAACATCGATGGTATGAACGAAAAATCCCTCTTGAAGTTCATCCCTAACAAAAGCTAAGCGAGAAAGAACTTGTAAAAACAATGTTGTGTTGCTATTAAGAGGGGTCGGGGAGAATAAGGACCCCTAGTTGGCTCGAGTCAGAAAATCATGGATTTGAGAGAACCTATCCTGAGATGGTTCAATCTGGATTAGGTGGATTCCTAGCGTTTTGTCAGAGTTTGCAGGCTCCATTGCGGATTGTGATAATGTTTTGACCTGAATGGTTGTCATTTCACTAGAAGGGTCTGACGGGATTAGTGACCCCAAGGAGGCCATAGTATCCATAAAATGATTCAATGATCGAGGGAGTGCCTCGATGTCATACCATTCAAGTTGTGCCAAGAATTTGTCCACAAGGGATTTGTAGGCCTGTAGAACTAGAAATTTACATTGGAATTTCCCCTTGAATTGATTGACAATTAACAATGAATCACCAAAGATGTTTAAACATTTAATGTTCATGTGATTGCTGTCTGAAGACCTATGAGCAAGGCTTCGTATTCTGCATTGTTGTTGGTGCATAGGAAGTCTAATTTAAATGACAGAGGCATTGGAGCCACTTGTGGAGTGAAGAATACAATTCCCGTGCCACCTCCTTGCTCACATTTAGAACCATCGAAGAATAGGGTCATGTCAGCCTGTGACTCAGGATCATCAGAATCTGGCGATTCTGAAACATGGAAGACCCCATCATCTAGTAGTTTTATGGTCAGAGGCTGATCATCTTCAAGAGGAGCCTCTACCAGTTGATTGGTGATGACTTGACCTTTTATGGATTTCTGTCGAATGAATTCTATGTCAAACTCCGTCAACAACATGATCCATTTTGCCGTGCAACTACTATGATAAGTATGACTCATCATGTATTGCAATGGATTCTCCTTAGACACAACATACGTCGTATTTCTGAGCATGTAGTGGCATAGATTTTTGGTAGCAAACACCACTGCCAAGCAAAGCTTCTCAACGTATGCATAGTTAAGTTCATAATTGACCAGGGTGTGGCTAAGATAGTAAGTATCCTGTTATTTGTGTAGTTCATTTTTCTAGGACAACATGGCACCCAGTGCCACCTCAGTAGCTGAGATGTATAAGTAGGACGACACTCTTGGTCTAGGTGGTGCCAATACTAGTGGTGAAGCCAAGTATTGTTTGATGTCATCAAATGCTGACTGGCACTCGTCATCCCAATGAAATGTTACCCCCTTGTGCAATAATTTATTCATGGGTCAGCACTTGTCAGATAACTACGCTATGAAGCGCTTGATCGACATGACCTTTCCCTGCACACTTATGATCTGCTCGATGGTAGTTGGGGGAAGCATTTCAAGGATTGCCTTGACTTTGTGTAGGTCTACCTCAATTCCTCATTTGGAGACTATGTAACCCAAGATATTTCTAGATGTGATGCAAAATACGCACTTCTTGGGGTTTAGTATGACTTTATGCTCCATGAGGCGATCGAGGATCTTGCTCAAGTCATCGAGATGATATGAGCGCAAAAGATATTTGGCAAACAAATCATCCATGTAATCCTCCAAAGTTTTGTGCATGTAATCATGGAAGATGTACATCATGGCACGTTGGTAGGTGGCGTCAGCATTTTTAAGGCCAAAAGGCATGACCTTATAGAAAAATTTCCCCCAAGGCGTTGTGAACGCCATTTTTAGTTGGTCCTTGGGATTGATACGAATCTAATTGTATCCTAAGAAACCATCCACGAGGGAAAACATTTCATGGCCCGTTGTAGCATCTACCAATGCATCGATGCTAAGCAAGGGGAGATCATCCTTAGGACTTGCTTTGTTTAGATCTCAAAAATTGGTGCATATGCAAATCCTCCCGTCGATATTTTTGACAGGCACCATGTTAGACAACCATGGTGGATAATACATGTAGATGATAAACTATGCATCCAACAACTTTTGTATCTCGTATTTGACCATTAAGGCCATTGTTGGGTGCATCTTACATAGTTTTTGCTTAACTGGCTTGACTATCGGATTAAGCGTAAGATTATGCATGACTAGCTGTGGGTCTAGCCCCGACATGTCTTTGTAGGACCATGCAAAAACCTCCTTCTTCTCTTTGAGAAGGGAAATGTAGTCGGCTTGCTCTTCGGGGGAGAGACTTACCCCTAGCTTGATGATTTGCAAATTCTTTGGGTCTGAGCTGTTGTCTACGTCAGTCGTCTCCTCGACCGACATGTGGGAACCGTCATCCAATTGGTGTGGAGTTGGGATCAAGTGGATATCGTTTGCTGAATTAAGATCATCGTTAGGAACCTCGCGTTCCTCTTCAGCATGGAAAACATCTTGAGTCTATCCTGGGGTGAAATGAAACATCCCACCGCAAGTCCAGTACTCTAATGAGGATGGCGGTGTGTCAGCACGATCCCAGTCTATAGCATCTAGGTCTAGATGCAATGACCATGTTGGGTTGGCTAGATTATGAATGGGGGCGGTTAAATCAATGGAGATCATGTTGATGAAATTATTGTAGTCTCCATTACCACGGGTTTGGTTACTCAGACATCCTAGATGATATTTGTGCTTTGGATCTAGCTCTGTGGGTACTGGCACAAATGGATTGGCCCTATGTGTGGATAAGAGAACAGGATCTGCCCTAGGCACTAATGGTGCTATAGGATCTCCAGGCAGAAGATTCTCTCTGTATACCTGGAGTGGCGGGTGCAGTAATTGCTATAACTATACCTGGTTTAAGTGCCACCTATGCCTGGGCCATATGTGTAGGTGTTCAAACATGTCGTATATGTCCAAGGGATATTGTTGTTGCATCTATCGCATGTGAGTGAGATAGGCCATCTCAGTTTCATCTTCCAAATCATTGTCAGAGATCCAAAGGCCTTCGTTGGTTCCAACGACTGTTTGTGACATATGAGGCTCATATTGCTCGAGCAAATTAATGTGGTCCCATCGAGGTTGTTATGCTCTCTACGGGGGGACCTAATTATCTTGAGGTGGCATATGCTTAATTGTAGCATCCAAAGGGAACATTGTTAGGAAGCTCTCATAATCATCATCCATGGGAGTCACTTGTGAATGATTGCTATTAGACTCGAAAGGATCCCAAGGTGCTACCTCGTACTCTGACTCATCTTTTGAAGACCCTTCTTGGTCTTGTCCATATCCCTCTTGTAGGTGAGTCCTCGAATTTTCTCCCTTTTTGACCGAAGGGAAAGAGTTGTTATGGTCAACAAGGTTGGTTGTTAGCAATGGGAGGTAATATCCCAATGTATATGTTGTGTTAGGATTGGCATATGGATCTAATGCCAACCCATCCTTGTTGCCTATCCCTAGGCCTTGCATGTTCTCTACCAAGATGTCAAGGGGCAGGGGGTGGTTGATGACTTGTCATACGACATTTGATATCTCGGTTGGCATAGAACTCACACTCCTTGTTCATACCGGCCCAACCCATATCCATGCCAATTACATTGGCCAAGATATCTTAAAGCGAATTCTGGGTTGGACAAATAGTTGAAATACTCAGTAAAGAGCTCTTCATCTTCATCTTCTTGCATGTAGGTTTCAATGCCATTATCCAGGCCCCCATAAACAAAGTTTGTATGATTGGGTGGGTAGCCTAAAGGAACCACAGAGCCGATGGGGAGGTGAGGTCTTCCCATGTCCTGCATGGACTCAAGTGTGGGTGTTGCTATAATGTTCCACACTAGATACTCCCCCAGGCCCGTGTTGGCCATCTCAATGGTGATCATTGGCGGTTGAGGGGGAGCAAATGGGAGTCCTTCCTGAGTCCACTCCATGTGGGGTGAACTAGGTGTCTCGACTTCCATTCGGCTAGGCATCTCTTCGGTAGAGATGGTTGAGACTAGGGGTGGTTCCTCTTCTAGGGGTTTCTTTCCCTTGTCCTTTGGTGTGGCCACCATAGGTGGCATCATCATTGAAGGACCAGATGAGGAAGATGGACCTGGCTAGGGACTTGATGGATTGGTCAACAGGGATGCCTACAAAATTGGACCCTATTTATATGGATTCAACCAAAAATCCAAATGCGTTGATGGAAGGGTCGATTGGAGCATGAATTGCACCGTATTGCAGTACTTGAAGGGCTCTAAGTCTGTCGGGACTACATGCACTTGTCCTTAAAATGTATACTTTAGGCACTTATGAGCTATTGAAGGGACACACTTCATGTCCCTAATCCAAGGCCGGCCCAAGATATTATAGGCCATCTCACCTTCCAAGATGTGGCACAATGTATGAATAGTCTTTTGTCCCACTTGGATGGGTAGGACAATTTTGCCAACCGTTGAGCATATTGCATCATTGAATGCTCAAAGAGTATAGGTGGAGGCCACGATGTGAGATGCTAGCAACTTCAGATGTTTCAATGCTGCTATTGTGATGATATTATTGGATGAGCCAGTGTCCACCAACACCCTCTTATATAGAATCTTGTTGACCCGTGCAATGACGTGCAGGGGTGGATTCGCCACATCACGAGTCACTAATTTCAACTCATTGTATATAAAAGTGATGACTGGTTCTGTACATTATTTTATATGTCCCACAAAGTTGTTGAAAGAGTTTGCTTCATGGGGCTGTAGCTCAATGGATTTTAATATCTCCATTAGAGCCTCCCGATGGGGCACTGATTGTTGAATGAGCTCGTATATGGAGATCCTAGCCGACGTGGTCCTTAGACTTTGGGTAAGTCTATTCTGAATCATGGCCACTAGTCTAGGTGGGGGAGGTTGTGTAGGGTGCTATTGAGGTTGTGACGTCAATGGAACTACTCCAGTGGCCACCGCAGGGGCAGCTCCTGGATACCTCTTGTTCCTAGTCACTATGCTTATCATCCCCACATGTCCCTACATGGGGCAATTCCATTGCACCTCATTGACTTGAAGGGGTTTTGTCTGCGCATCATGGGTAGGCAAGGGGTCTCTAAAGACTCCCATATGTTGGTTGTTTGGTGCTATGGGGTTGTCCACCGCCAACGTCTTGTTGTCGATTAGGTCTTGCACCAAGCCTTTGAAATTCCAACATGCATTAAGGTCATGTCCCTTTTGTCTATGGAACCTACGGTACAAGTCCTCTCGGTATCCCTTAGGCTTGGGCACATTGGGGTCTATGGTTTGAATATCTGGTAGGTTGATCAAGTTTGCCACTGATAAGTGGTCACAGAGGGAGTCCTTGGACTCTGTGTAAGGTGTGAATTATCGCCTAGGAAGATGCTGTTGATTTTTTTCCTGCCTCTAGTTTTCTCTGTCATAACTATTAAGAGGCACCGCTTGATAGTTAACTTTTTGAGGCAATGTTTATTGTGCAGGCTTAGGGACATTTATAGCAACCTGATTGACTGCAACGAGTTTCTGTTATGTGGTCCCTGTTTTGGTGTTCTTAGGACATTCTTTCTTCTTTGGCTTGGAAATATCACCATCCTATATCTTGATCTCCTTGATGACTCTGGCTTGCACCAGAGCTTCCTCAAGAGTGGCATATTGCTATAGCTACAATAGCACGGAGATCGATCTCAAATAGCTCTTTGAGAACATTTGGGTCAGGTCGGACATAGGAGGGAGGTAGGGCATCTTTGAAAGCAACGTCCTCCACTGGTTCCCATATGCCACCATGGTTTCTTCCTCATACTGCCTGAGACTAGCTAAGCCGCTTAGTGATGTCTTTTTCTTGGTGTTGAAGGCAAAGTGTTCGAGGAATGCGTCCACTATCTGATCCAAGTTACTGATGCTATGTTTTGGCAACCGAGTGAACCAATCCGAGGTAGGGCCTACGAATGTGGTTATAAATGTTCTTAACAACAAAGCATCATTATCCTAAATTCCAAAGAACTGGCTCAGGAATCTAGTCACGTGCTCTTGGGCATCCTCCTCCCCTCTAAAGAGTGCCAACTGGGGCAGTTTAAAGTGTTTAGGGTATGGAGGTGCCGGAACTAACGGATGCATAGGATGACTACGGAGTTGGCGTAAGGTATGCTTTTGGGGCCCAAAAGTCTTGGTCTCCACAGACTCTAAGCGCTCTAGAAGTACTTTATATGCATCGAAAGATTTTATCTCTTCCTCCTTGGTTGGCTCCTATTGTAGGTTGCGAGGAATTTAAGGCCTATGGAGGGGTGGACGAATAGCAGCCCCTCTGCCTTGGTAGGGCATTTTAGCCTGCTCTTATTCTTTTTCATACTCCTCATAGGATACTTGAGGAGTGCATGGGTGAGACCTATAAACATGGGTGGGTCCTCGCGGAGGGTGCCCATCATTGTTTTTGGGAGTGGCCTCCTGCTCAGGTCTAGGAGGTCTCGGAGGCAATACTTGATAAGGTCACGTAGACCTGTCTTGTACCAAGGGGTTGTGCCTCTCAAATACTTCTACATTATGCGTGCGAGGGGATGGGACCTTCTCAGGCACAGTGTTATGAAGCATTGCGGCTGTCTGACACTAAATGCGCTCTTTGCGAAGGCGGTACAGATGCTCTAACTGTTCTTGATCTTGCCTAAGCTGCATGATTTGTGCTTGGTGGGTGGCATGTTTGGCAAATACCAAGTCAATTTTTTCTGTCGTCTCTTGTTTAGGAAGCCTAGATGCCTCTCCTACATGTCTATCTCAGCCATGGTGATTCGAGATCCCTATGGGTTGCTTTCCTCTGTCGAGGTTAGCGACATTCACCTGAGGCTCTGGCCTCAATGGGTGATCCTGATACATAGCAGGTGTGGAGGTGCATTGCTCCCACGCTGTGTACTGCTCTTGAGGAATGTAATGTTCTTCCTCGTACTGCCCTTCATATGCGTGAAAGGTGTGGGCAGAATTGTCTCGCCCTGTCTAGAGAGCCTCGTGCTCTGGATTTGGTCTAGTGTTTCTAACAGTAATACGGGGTAAAGGAGGGATGAAAAAATCATGTGGCCCCTCCTTATGGACCCTATGTTGCTCTAGCACTTCATCACTAGGCCACTCATAATGAGCATCTAAGGGAGGCCTCCTATCTATGTTGAGTGCTACGTGTAGGTTCTCCTCTTGAAAGGATCTATGCTGAGTGGGGGTGCCTATCAAAGAGGTGCCTCTATAGTCCTATTTTGTAATGGTGTGATATGGACTATCTTGTGTGTCAGGCTGCCAAGGCGGGATGACCAAGTCCTCAGGACTATATCGGAGGCGACTTGTCCCCCTTTGTACACTTTCTACAGTGCTTTCCCGTGATTGGGATAGGCTACGGGTGTACACCATGGTGATGCTTACCTAAATATGCATAGATTTTTATGCATTTTTATGATTTTTATGCTACACTAAACATAAAATATCACACACACACAAAAGCGATGATTATCTCGTTTAAAGATTAAAAGTGTGCCCTAAATCTAGTTTAGTGTGTTTTGATTTTTTTGTTTTGCAAGCTTTTGTAAAGAATGTTTAAATGCAGTATGATGGCTCTTGTGACTCCCAAAAATGGTCACCCCTTCGATATACCATTGCCAGGCCGATATACCAACCTCTCTATATACCCGCCCTTACGTGAGGGAAACTATTGGTACATGAGAGTAGATGGTACATGGAACATAGGCGGTACGGAAGGGGAATCATTCTATTTATGACACCTACTATAGAAGACTTATCCTCATGCACTGGGAATCACCCCAACTACACTTGGTCAGCTTTCATCAGGATTTACATCTAGCAACAGTCGCGATCGGGGTTATGTATGCAATATCTCAAGCCAAGGTGGTGATGAAATCCACCGTTGGTCTTGCTCAAGGGTTGGGGTTTTATGACCAAATCCTTGTTGTTTTAAATTACCACATGGTGTGTGGGGTTCTTTTTAAGTTGCATAAATTAAGCAAACAAGCATTCAAACTCTCCTATGCAAGAAAATAACCAGAGAACAGAAAGCAAAAATTGACAGATGGTGTTTAAGACCTCTACCTTTTCTTTGCCCAAATCGGATGTCTCTGAATTTTTGCTTTGAAATTGCACAAAGATCTATTCATCCCGGGGTGAGATGAATAACAGATCCGTATTCATTCCAGGGGAGGACGAATTCCTATTCGTCCCTGGATAAGACGATTTCCAACTCTCTACTCGTCATAGACTGAAATGAACAACAGTCTAGGGTTTGAAAACTTGGTACCTGTAAGAAAAAACAAGCAACTTTGATTAAAAAATTAATCTTAAAAATCAAGGGACAGAGGTCCCACCGTGATCACCACTGAAAGCACAAGGATACGAAAACAAAAAGGAAAATGCCAAGTACGATGTGTATAAAACCAAACTTAACGCCAAAAGCCTATATATTGAAAATTGCATGAAAGGAAAGAGCATGAACGAATCGACACAAGATAAAAACAATATGGAATAGGTTACCCTTTATTGATATGCTTTCAAAGTCATGTTACAATATGTCTCCTTCCTTTTTAAAGGATATGAGCGTTAAATATGTTTCTTATCACATCCATGGATAGCAATCCTTCTTCCACGTGCCCACATGTAAGATGGGCGGACCAAAACGTCACCGTCGCTTGTGTATATGATTTTTTACTCCTTCCTAATCCTCTAATTTTAGATACCTGCGTTCAAGGATACATAAAATATCAGTAGCACCTGCAGACAAAATAGAACATGTATTTCCCAAGGCCTATTGTCAGTGTATGCATGAAAATATTAAAACGATAACCAAATGACCTCAGATCAACCTGAAAATTTAACAAAAGCATTAATATGTTACTAGGAGGTCACTAAAAAAGGAACAGTCTAGAAATTCCTCACATATTTGTATTCGCTTCGGGGTGGGACGAATAGACCTACAATAAATAGTCAGAAAGCATCCTCTTCAATGTCCCATCCAAAAAGCTCCAAATGACCTACAAAGTTGGGGTTAGCTAATTGGGGATGTTTTGGGAAGACCCAAAAGGTCATATTTCTCCAATTTGACCTCTATCACCTAGATTTTTCTTGTGCCATCTGCAAGTTAGTAAATGCGGAAAATGATAAAAACCTGGTCAAAAATGCTCAGAATGAAATGAAATTTAAACTACAGCCTATTTAGATAACCTAGAATAATATTAAAAATAAAAATTAGAGAAATCTATCACAAATTTCTAATCACTTGGGGGTGGGGCGATTAGGACTGCGACAGCTTGGGGGGCGCCCGGGGGCAGGACACCCACCATTTGGGACTCTATTTCAGCACCAATCCACTTGGGATGGGTAAAAAAATTCTTATGGGGTGTTTTCAACAAATTTTGTGGAATATTGTGGCCAAATGTTCGGGTTTGGGTCTAGAATGCGCCTCCAATAATCACCCAATAACCTCCCTCCAAAAGAGAGATCAAGGATGTGAAAGCACAAACAATGGGTGAGGATATATTTTAGCAGAACTTCATTGCTCCAAAATCTCCTCTCTGTATCTCCTTTTGGGTGAGAAGACTCACCAATTTATAGACCTAGGGTCTCTTTGTTTGAATGCGCATGCGAGGGCGCCACTTGAGTTGATTGTCCTATTTTGAGAGAAAATGTTATTCCCTGATTTAGATTCTCCTTGCATGAGGTCTCTAAAATAAATACATGCATGACTGAAGTCTCTCTTCTTGATTTTGAATCCGTTCCTCATAATTGCATGTCCTGAAGTTGCAGTTAACTGGCAGACCTGTCAAGGTTTGATTTTTTTCTAGTCAAACCTGCTATTCGCCTCACCCTGGGGCGAATGCTGCTATTCATCCCAGGGTGGGGTGAATACCAGTTTGTATTCGTCCTAGGGTGGGGCGAGTAGGGAGCAAAGTGCCAAATGGTGCCACATTGACTCTTGAACTTCCAAACTACTGTTGGGAGTGGTTAGGACCACTGTTTAACCTATGGGGGCTGCCCTAGGGGCTATGTGTGTCAATGCAATCGATGCTTGTTGTCACATAATCGAATTGGTGCTGTTTTGGTGTCTATATTTTGCAAAGGTTAATTCATGATCATTAGTTGCAAAAATTTGTTTATTTTTGAATTAAAATACAAAATAATAGATCTAGGGTAAATATTAAAATGCACTTATTGAACCCTTTGATACCCACCAAAGGACTCAAATAATTATGGGATTTAGGCAAGAATCTTCCTTCGTGTGTGGACCCTCGAGTTTGGAGATCAATGTCCCCAAATCCAAGTATATACAACCCTCATAATGTTATTCTCCATATTTTTCAATGAGTTTACATATATTTTTATGAGGGATTATGGTCCTGTCATACTCAATGGGGTTTGAACCTTAGACCTCTCAAAGAGAGGCCACATACCTTACCACTACAATAAGTGTGTAGCTATGATTCTTAATAGTTATAGCTTATGATTTTCTATAAACATATAAAATATAACTTAGATGTTATATTATAACATCTATGTTATAAATCAATATTAAATTTAAAATAAAATCTAGCCTAAAATCCCATTCTCATATACCTCTTTGTTTTCTAACATCTAAAGTAAAATATGAAATAAAAATATTCATGAATTTAATGCTTTAAATGATGCTACTATGGTGTTATTGGTTTCATAATGGTACCAATAAATTAGTTGATCTTAGCACCACTATGAAATTATATTTGTTTCTATTTAGTGTTAACATAGTGTAACTAAGAAATATTTGATCTTGTGTTGCATAGTGATGCTACACTTTTATCCATATAAAATAATAGATTCAATGCGGTGATGCTAGAGTGATGTTAAAAGTGATGCTATGAATGTGAAATATAGTAGCAAGAAGATTATAAATAAGTAATTTCTTGAAAGGAAGCCTTCCAATGCATTTGTATACCCTTAAATATTGCCTAAAAAAACATTGTTGATATCTAACTAAATATACATGACTATAAATGGGATCTAAGCTACAAATAGTCACAAAAAAATGACAAAGTTGATAATACTATAAACAACTAAAAATGATATTATCTATGTTCTCAATAGCAAATAATTACATTATGACTAAAATTTATTAATGATTTCATGCACTAGAACAATAAAATGCTTAGGTTTTAAATACCAAGAAATAAAATTTGGTACATAAAGTGATTTTCATTTATATTTGATAGTATAATTATGGATGCAAATTTTCAAGCTATAAATATTTCATAAAATCATGTTTATAAAGTAGACTATGTTTAGGTTCAAATCTTTCTCAAGTCCCTTCAAAACCTTATAATTATTTTTTAATACATAGTCCATTTTTTTCTTAAATAATTCATCTAACATTATTGGTTTATTCTTAAGAGAATCCTCTTTAGACATAGTAACCCCATTGATCACCTCTTCTTAGGGAAGAGCCACAAGATCTTTAGAATGAGAATTGTATCAGGAAGATCCATTAGATCTTTAGAATGATAATTCTATAAGGAAATGGGTTTATCACCCTTAAAGTTTTAAATATTATTCCAAGAGAAACATTATGATTATAGAGTAAGAGCCTTGTAAATTTGATTATAACTTATCTAAATAGTTTTTTTTACCATGTAAACCTAAAATACCCTAGAATGTTGAGTGAAATTATGAACTCTATGGACATAAGAAGACCTAAGATTATTAATGTGTCCCTTTGAGGGTTATCCTTTGAGGGTTATCCATTACCATTACCATAACCCTGAATTGCAATAGTTGATTCGAGAAGAGTTACAATTTGATCTTAAAAAGGGAAAGAGTGGAGTCGGCTACAGTCACCCTCGACAAAGACGTGTGGGAAATTTTGGAAAAAGGGGGTCTCTTGCAATTAAAAAAGAAAATTAATGGATTTAATAGAGAGCTCTCCCTTGAGATTGCCCATTTGTGTTAAGATGGTAGATTTAAAGCTAAAGGGATGAAATTCAATATCAATATTCTTTTAATATCAGAGGTTTAAAGTATGCCCATTTTGGGTGAATGCATCAACAAGGAGAAACACTCCTGGTTAACGAGCTCAAATTTTTTAAAAGGAAACCGGAAAATCTAGAAAAAATCCCAAAATGGGGTTCTTCGAAAATCTCTCCCGTCTTTGTGCCACAAAGTGGCCATTGTAATTATGGAGTTTTTCACCCTCAACAACCAATTTGCGGTAGTGAAAATTTTTCATTTGCCCTAATCATCTTTGATGAAAGAATAAGATGAACATTCCTGCATTCCTGTTCAAGTCTGTGGAAAGAACTATCAAGCATGTTCAGAAAGGAGATGCAACAGTTCCTCTTCGCTAGGGATTGTTAAACATGTTGTTCGATCATGTTACCAAAAAATGGGATTTTTTACTTGGACTTGGACTATGGAAGTCCATCAGACGTAGAGAGGAATATCATCTCCTTGGAGGAATCTAGTAGTAAAGAGGATAGAAGACATTCTATGGTGTTTTCTAAACATACACCCTCTGTAGACAAGAGTGCTCATGCTCCAAAAAAGAAAGAGGCTAATGTCAAGAAAGTGCCTGGTATGGGAGCTGATTTGCCAGAAGCTTTGAGAGGCAAAGAAGATAATATGAGGCATTCCAAGCATCTAAAGTCAAAATTTATGAAAGAGGAAAATATACCACATATCATTCCTGATTCAAAAGATTTCGATGATTCGACCTCTTCTTCGTTAATCAGAAAAAAACCCAGGAACTAAAGGGGTATCTCCTTGGTTAAAGAAAAAATTGGGCTCTTAGGATACTCTCAAGACCTCCAACAGTGCTATGAAAAGCATTAAGACCTCCTCAGCTCCGTGAGAAGAACTATCAAAATATTGTCAACCCATGCAAAAGAGATTTCTCTACTGATTAGATCTATTCCAAAAAATATGAAGGAGTCAGAGGATGAGATCAAATTTATTGAAGAGGAGGAGTAGTTAAGGCCATGGGTGGTTCTCAGTTTCCTATGTTTATCTCTGTCTTATTTCTTCTACTTGTTGTGTTATGTTTTGTCTATATGATCCCTCCCATGGGATCAATCCTGTCCCATCTTTGTTTAGCTTTTATTTTTGGTTTTTAGATGTTCAACATGTAAAAGGTTTGGGCACCCTTTCAAAACTTCTTCTACCTAATAAAAAAGAAATAAGTCAAAGTTGATCTACATATTAATAATTATCATGATCAATTAAATGCTCTTGAGTATGTCAATTTATTTTTTTTCCCTTTTTAAGATCAAATTGTAACTCTTCTAAAATGAATGTACATACTCTTAATTATTGAATCAATAATGAATACTTATCTATATTATGGTATGAACTTATTGTAGTGGATTTACTCAAATTCTAGTTATGGGATAGTCTCTATCACTATTTGTTGTCTTACCCCAAGAGAATCTAGGATAGCTTCTAAACCTAAAGTATGAGTACATGAAACAAAAGCATTATTAGAAGTCAACAAAGTCTATCTTTGGGGTTTGAATTGTTTGAAGTTATAGCATTTAGAAGATTATTTTTCTTTAATAGACTATAAATTTATCATCTTACTATGAACATTATCTAGAAATAAAATTTGAAATTATTACCACTCTAATGGTGAAATGGACGAATTTGCCATCAAGACATTTTCATAGTTGTAAAATTTTCTAGGTAGCAAATTTAATTTTGAACCTTCAAAAAAGGTAAATTTCTCTTGCTAGCACTCATGCTAATTCATACAGTAGTTTGCCAACCCATATTGGATTGATGTACCTTTGAACCATTTCAATTTGGTACATTTTTTTCCTATGACAATTTGATCAAAGCATGCCAACTCTCCAACCCTGTTTTTGACTAGTTAGAACTCATTTTTTCCTTATTCACATAAATTTGACAATATTACCTTCCTCTCTTCTCCTCCAAGCCCCAAAATTCTATAAATTAAGCATCTCATCTAAAATAAAAAAACAATGATAAAATGAACACATGAGGAAAACTTGAATTGACACAATGCAAAAGCATTTGATATAAATAGAGTGAGTAATTTTGTAGTGAAGCCCTTGCCTTTTTCCCCTTGAATATATTAAAACATTGCATTTAGAAGCATATTATGCATGGTGAAAAGACAAGTTCTTATTTTCATCAGTTTAAGAATTATAACAACTATTAATCAAGCCTATGGACATCCTATCAACTCCTTAATTAGTTAAATTTAGTTTTACGATAGTCATATTTTAGTTTTATGAAAATAATCTCCTTCCACAAGGTCAAAATTGATTTTGTAAAAAAGAACACACACCTTGAATTTAGAACGAGGAATTCTAACAACTTATCAAACATCAAGTATGCCCATTAAACTAACATCCCTATTGTTTCCCCTTTTAGTTTTGTTTTGTAAATTAACAAGAAACAAAAATGTCATAGGTGGAAAACTTATATGTAGGAATGAGCCTATCACAAGTGATAAATTTATGTTTGGGTGAAAAATTATCTTCAGTAGGGCTTTAGGTACTTTTATTCTAGTTTTCTCTTTAGCATCACTTGTTTGCTTGATTGTTTGCTCTCCGTTCTTTGTGGCCCTCTATTTAGCTCATTAAAATAACATAACAATTAAAGACCTAATGCTAGGATCTATTAATTCATCAAAATTATTTTCTTTCAAGCATATTCATTAGCCATTAAATTATATTACATATAGCTTACAAATAGGCTAGAACATATGTTTTTGCATTCTATCTTATGCCCTTGCTTAGAAGGATAACAATATTTCATTTTTATTTTTGTTTTAAGTTTCATAGTTCTTGCAAGGAATTGAGAAAATCACATAGACCTTAGATCTTTGTTTTCTTGCATTATTGTATGTTGTATCTTAGATGCTTTTTTATTTTGCAAAGGTTAATTCATGATCATTAGGTTCAAAAATTAGGTGATTGTTGAAATAACATACAAAAGAATAGATTCAGGGTAAATATTAAAATACCCTTGATGAACCCTTTGATACCACCAAAGGAATCAAATAATGATGGGATTTAACCAATAATCTTTGTCTGAGTGTGGATCCCCATGTTTTTAGACTAGCATCCCTAAATCCAGGTCTACACAATCCTCATAACATGATTTTCCATATTTATAGAATATGGTTTTCTATAAAAATCTAAGATATAACTTAGATATTATATTATAACATCTATGTTATAAATTAATGTTATATTTAAAATAACATCTAGCCTAAAATACCCTTGTAATGGATTAGTAGCACATGTTTTAATAAGTTTTTTAGCTTAGGATATGCATTATTTAATGTGTTCTTATCTGTTGTAATGTCTTGTAATACCTATTTATAGGCACCTATTGATATGATAATAACTAAATTTTTGGATTGTCATTTCATTTCCATTATCTATTATAATCGCTCCCACATCATCAGTATCAGAGGAGGTTACGGGTTACACCCTAGTATACTCTTCTCCTAGGCTAAAATTGGTTCAAACGAGGAACGCAAATGCCTCTATAGATCTATTTTTGGAGCAATTACTTTCATTTTAAACATCTTTATTATAGGATTTTATGGAATTTTTGACTTCGTACATGGTTTCATCCCACCTTTGCCTTACAATTCTTAACAATCGCAAACCTTCATTCATTTTGTATTCATTCAAATCACATTATGGTGCACTTGCACCTTTTGTTATTCATGATCATCATCTCTGTTTCCATATTTGATAACATGATGTCAAGTACAACTATTTTAATTGATGAGGGCTATGCTCAACTTTGTGTCCTTGCTATGAAAATTCAATAAATTTAGGCAGACATGCTTCAAATGCCTGCCAAATATCTTGATGAAGATCTCATTGCTCAATTTTGTGATCTCACTGCAAAACTTCACAAAATCCACATAGACATGCTTTAGCTACCTACCAAAGATCTCGTTGATCTCATTGTAGAAGATCAAGATTCTACCTTTGATCTAGAACTTGAAGAATTTGTAGCCACATATGGATTTAAACCAAGGTTTATTTGTGACATTCCCAACATATTTCCATTAGATGATGTGGCTCCTATTACGAATCTGAGCTCCTTTGAAGCTCTTGTGGTAGATTAGGCCTCCTAGACATTGCATATCTTGGCTCACTCAAATCCTTCGTAGTTGATAACCCGACTGCCATGTATGCTTTTGTCATCATGCTTGTTGCAATTCATGGCCTACCAATGCATCCATAGCCTCTATCCCCTATTCATTTCTCGATCGGTGGTTTCTCTCTCAAATATTGGTTACTAGTTTTCGACCACCATTACATCCATTTATAGCACTTCCACACCTTTCACGCTTGATTTGGTGTCCTTGCAGCCTTGGAGTTTTGACCTCCTAATATCAAAAGTTGATCTAATGCACATGACCTTCACACCATCTTCCTTGGTAGTTTTCCAATATTCTTGGTGACCTGTAATTTTAGCCGCAACTCTATAGTTTTCAGGTAACCTTCTATTTGATCTAAAGTATTTTGACATTTTTGGCATAAATCCATGCATTTGTTGTCCTCAACACCTAACTGTCAACTTTTAGTATGATTTACTCATTTCGAGCATTTTGGACATTTCCACCATCCATAAGGCCACCTTCAACTCTTCAACCATCACCACACTGAGGTTTAGCAATGCTTTCTAGTATTTTTGGTGTGCCACTGCATTTTCCAGCGTAGTACTCCCATTAATGGTGATTACTATGAATTTATTCTCCCCGATAACTGCCATCAATCAACCAAAATAATGATGCTATTATCCATGTTTTCGAAACTGACAAAAACACCATCTAACGATTCTTACTTCTGGATGCCTTTTCTCATGTTCTAGTTGTGATCCACCATTCTGGTGATTTTTTACACAATTTCCATGCTCTTTGGTGCACACTATATTTGGGAAACACTCTATAATTTTCCAACATCTACCACTTGTCTACCACCATGGCCACCATCTCGTGTCATTTTCATTCCTGCTGCTGAATTCCACATACCCAAGATCTGCCATGGCCTCCACCATTCCATAAATTAAATTAAATTATTTTTTAATGTAATTTAATTTTTACATACCCATTTCCAACAATAATTAAATTAAATGATTTTTAATTTAATTTAATTTATTTTTCACCGTTGTTGGAATTATAAGGATTAATCATAGTGTTCACCTATCATAGTGTTCACATGTTATAATATTCACATTTGACATATGTTATAATCCATAATTTAATGTATGCTCACAAGTAGTTGTGAGGATAATATTATTGACTACAACAATTTAATGTTATCTTATCCGATCCAAAGTCCATCATTGACACATGCCCACCACCTCATGTGCATTTTCATTTTAATGCATACATTTTTCTTTTAATTTTTAACCATAAATTACATTATATTATTTTTAATATAATTTAATTTCTTTCCACCCATTAAATGCTTGTCACCCCACTTTAATTCAATGCATACCACCACTATCCGTTTTCCTTCAATGCATTTCAACCCAAACCAAAAATTTACTACCCACTTTTGTTGGCATATTTTGTGCACATGGTTAGAGAATATTTTGGTGCATCTCCTTCACATATCAGTTGCTACTTTATTCTACCATATTTAGGGGCCCATTTCAACTATCCGTCAGCATAACAGTGTTTATAGACATTGGAGAGCATTTTTTGCACCCAACTCAGATCCAGTGCCAGATTTTGGTTTTCTAAAGATATGTAACACTTTGTTATTTTGGTATTCATATTTTGTAACAAGAGTAAATTTTTGGTTGTAACCGATACTCCTGGATATTTTCCATATTAAGCCTTGATTCATTTTAGCAAACATCAAGACATTGTAAAATGGTGGTTTGATAGGAGAGCCAAAATTAAAAAATTCAAAATTTCTTATTTGGTGTTATTATGGGATAAAGTGCATGAAAGGAAAGGGGATCATAATAAGTTTAATTTTTTGTGGCTTGGTCCTTACCAAATTTATGAAATCCTTGGCGAAAATACTTTTAGGTTGAAGGCATTGAATGGAGATGATGTTCCCTTGCCTATGAATGGATAATTTTTAAAGCACCATTTTCACCAGTAGGGCAAGAGAATGTATGTGTCACTTGTACAATAATTGTAGTGTGTGAATTTGAGTTTTTTTCTTTTGGTGTTGTAGTCATCTTGTTCTCCCGCTTTCATGTAGGATGTTACAAGTTTTTTTCTGGTTTTCTAATCAGCTTGTTTGTTTTGTGTAGCATTTTGCTTTTCATTTTGGTGTTATCCCTTGATTTTGAGGAAATATTTTGTGGTTGCTAACTAATGAACTTTGCCCATTTTTGGGTTCCTTTGCTAAGTAGGGATGAATGTCTAATTTGAAAGCAGATGAACCTGATAAAAGGGATATGAATTATTTTATGATCATGCTCAGATTTTGGGACCAAAATTATGGAGAGTAGAAAAATGAAATATTTTTCTAAAGCTCCACTTAAAATTCACACATTAAAGGGTATTTATAGAACTCCTAAAGGATGAAGTTATCTTGAATTGCAGATTAAGAAAAAAATTCAACATGCTCCATATCTATGCTTCCTAACCCTAGTGATACTTAAATCATTTCAAAGCTAAAAAAAATGAGCATTGAAAAGTTTGATCAAATCAGTCACAAAGTCTAGATAAAATCTACCGGGGCTATAAATGCCTGACTAGAATTAGGGCTCTATCTAGACACAACTCGGTTATAAGGAAAAACTTTGCAAAGTATCTAATCAACACAAGGGTGAGTTAGATAAAGCCTACCAGGGCTATAGACGCCTGACTGGTAATAGGGCTCTGTTTGTAAAAACCTTCTTTATGAGTCATGCTTCATAGCCTAAATGTGAACCAGGTGATGGAATTTGGATGGTTTTTAGAGGTACAAAATGAATCGCTTTGTCACACACTAAGCGAGGGCAGATAAATTAGTTATTATTATTCGAATTGGTTTACTCGCACTTTCTCGAGATATCACTAAATGATTGATATTTCATTGATATTTTAGGTTTTCATTTCAGATTGGGTCTTTCACTCGAAATTCTCTAGAGCATTTCCCAACAAAGTCACCATTTTTTGTGACTATCACACAACTAGCCCCAAAATTGGAGACCCACATTAAAATTTCTTGTGTTTGGAGTTTTGGATGTGGTCTAAGTGACATCTTTGTGATTGCATACATCTGTCCCTTGGATTTTGAAATATGGGTCCGAGGTTCATTGTTCATTTTGGTTTTCTTTTGTGTTCTTTGAAGTGTCTCATTTTTTTTTTTTTTTTTGTTGTCTTGTTATTTTGTTTCGAGAATGTTTTAATGTTTATATTTTATCTTGATTTTCAATGGTCAACGGATTTTAAAATAATTATTCACATTAAAATAAAGAAAGCCTGAATTATTATATATATTTGATATATATATATAATGATATAAAAATTTAAAATAAAAAAGAAACAAAAATAAGATATATCTTTTTATTATATATTTCATATAATAATATATATATATATTATATATATATATATATATATATATATATATATATATATATATATATATAATATAAATAAAATGGATGAGTATAATATATTTTTTTTGTGAAGAACATTGTTTCCATATTGGCATCATCGTATAGGGTTGTAACCAACCTCTACATTATTGATATTTGATTTTGATATTATATTATGTGGTTTTATAAGCTGGGTATTACTATTGTTCGCAGGTCTTCGAATGGACAAAGACGATGGCAATGTGGATTATCCATATGGTAGCAACATGGAATATTCATAATATTAAGATCACTAACATTAGAAGATGTATGCCTACGCGGATTGATTGGTGACCAAAGCAACATGATATGGACCAAAGCAACGTGATATGGATAGTGATGATGTGGTCTACTTAGCAAGCATATGTAGTTACATGATGATACACATGTGCTGAGGTGGATGTATTCATTTGAGATAATTTGGATGATGTGGTGGTAATGAATGACAAGGAAAACCCTTTGTTAGTAGAGGCACATGATAGTCAGGACACCCATGATGGATTATTCGAGATTCGAACAGTAGTTTCACATCATAAAAAGGAAAATTCTACACCGATGAGGGCCTTGTGGATCGAACATTGGAGAAGAAGGTCAAAGAAATATTTAAACAAATAGATTTCATAGAGATTTTAAATCACATGAATCTTGCTCCACCAAGCAATGCACTAGATAAACAGGTACAATAAAAGATTTTTCTCATGAACATAGCAAGGTGTTCTCAATTTAGCATTTGTAGCATGATTACGATTTTCCAGACTACGGGTTCACTTCAACATCAACATGTTATTAATTAGTATATGCATAGCGGTGGCATGTGAGTAAAGCATGATAGGTCAAGATTTTCCAAGTGGCAGGTAAAGCAGAAACATGACCATGTCTAGGTAGTAGACGATATGACGAGGGTTCCTAAGTTTGACGTTGGCAGCAAAGATTGGTGATAACATAGCAAAATACTTCTTGAATACATTCATCTTGAAATTGTTAAAGGTTTAGCAGAAAAGTGATGATAACATGATGAACTGGTAAATATCGATCGCTAGATGAGCTAGTGGACACATTGTTCAAAGTTGACGTGGAAGAAATTCAGACCAGTCCATAGTTTTAGGCTACGACGAGTATATCTGTCCTAAGCCAATGATATCAAAGTTAGAGATATTATTAGTGGGCTAAATGCATTGTATGAGAGTATTGAAAGATAGATGGTACAATATCTGAGATCTATGTGGATTTAGACTCAGACCTGGATTTGATGTGGACCTAGTGGTAGCAAGTGTGGAGGATAATAGCATGATGGTAATCTATGCCAATGTGAACCATTAGTGTGGGGGCCACAAATATGACATATATGTCGTGTAGGGAGGCATCATTATGGTGTTAACTAGAGTATGAGCCGTGAAGTGGATGTGGACACAATGTCCCATTCAGAAGAACTTGCAGGGTGAAATATATGGATTACAGGTTGGCATTATGGCGATGTGTCTAAAACATGGTTGGCTAGGGATAAACGGTGATCAGGTAGACAATACAGTGGGTATATATAGAAGCAACTATCATCACCAAGTGATAGTCAGAGTATATGAAGAGTGCCATGTACCTCGCTATGGACGTGCACATAAATGTAGTGGAGGTCGATTATGTGTATTCAGGTGATGACACATTATTTGAAGATACATTGGGATGTGAAACCCAAATGGGGTATACTAAAATGTAACATGGAGCAAAGATCCCTACAATGGACTAAATGAATGCTGAGTAAAACCTGGGATGGTGATGACATGTCAACATAAACTAGGTGTAATGAACAATATTTGGATGAGGTGTCCACACGATAACATGGAAAACCATGTTAGGCAAGTAGAACTGTTGTTCAGTTACAGGGTGCACAACCTGAATGCATCCACTCTATCGAGTGAGTAGTATAGTCACCGATTGGCCACCCCACATTAAGTAGAGTGACCATTACAAATGGGTAACATTAATGGATTTATTACAAAAGTGATCTACATGAGGTTTTTTGCTTCACGCATAGTTTGCTCAAGTTGCGTACGTTCGATAAATAGATATATGAGCAGACAAAGTTTAGAAAAAATTAATGGCATGTGGTGGCCATAGGGGATTATGGAGTCATTAATATAGAGTTATCCTATAGGAAATCACCAACTAACACAATTAGTTTTGAGAACGAGGGCCATGATGACAAAATATTGTAATGGTCGACACAACATATGATAGCAAAAAATGGGCGGTTACAATTGAAAAGGAAACTTTTTGGAAGTGAAATGAAACCAAATGAGGAGAAAAATAAAGCATGGGAAAGAATAAGAGTTTGAGAGGTAAAAAAAAGGAAATGAAAAGGTTTTTAGAAAACTGTAAATACCCCAACGAAAGACATGAAAAGGATTGGAAGGCTTATTGCTATTGTTAATTGTTCAAATTCACCTTGTATGTAGATTGAGGCTTATGATTTTGAATACAATAAAATACTTTGCATATATTTATCTATGCTTTGAAGTTGTTTTAATGATGTTTATGCATTAATTCGGTATCATCATTAGGTAACTTTAATGCATACTTTTTACTTAGACTCTTGTCATAACCAGACATTTGATTGTGTGTATCCAGGTCTAATTTGGTTGTGTTTTTTGTGTTCAGGATCTAACCTTCTTTTGTAGATATGTTGGATTGGTTTTTAGCAATTTTCTTTGGTCTTTCATTCACATTCTGGTCCACTTTTTCTAGAGTTTTTAGTTGAACATTTTATTTTCATTTATTTTTATTCTGGTCCTTGTTCCAAAAATTTTATGTTTAAGCATTTTTTTTTTTATCGATTTATTTATGTTTAGGTCCTTGTTCCAGAACCTTCGTTAAAGCATTTCATCTATTTGCATTTTGGTCCTAAATCCAAAAAAATTTCTTAAGTATTTATTTTGAGTTTTTTTACATTCTGGTCCTTTTTCCAAATTTTTTGGTTTTATTTCATTTCCTATTTTACTTTCTAATTCATTTTTATAACAAGCACTTAAGGGGTTATCTTCATCTTTCACTAAAAATTTAGATAAAATGAACCCACTAACGCCAAATTTTTAACTCTAATTTCCACTAAAATTTTTAGATAAAAGAAACTTGCTAACGCCAAATTGCTAACTCCAATCTCCATTAAAGATTTTAGACAAAAGGAAATAGATAACACCAAATTCTAACTCCAAATTCACATTAAAATCCAAGATAAAATGGGGAGTTTGCTAACTCAATTTTAGGGATAAATTAATCTAATAGCTCAAAAATAAAAAGAAGTGGATTTAATTTTTGGTTTTAATATTAACTTTATTTCTGTACATAAGGGAAATCTAGCCCTTTAATCAATACACAATAACAATATGACCAATTAAAAGTAAAACTAGCTCAGACACCTTGTTAACAATTGCTTGTTGATCACTAAGTTGTTCTAGCATTCATATTGATCCTTTACATAGGTACACAAGCAATACTAAAGAACCTTGGAGAAATATTTATTTCTTTGCAAGAGAGGATTTCCGATTAAAATCCTAAAGTGTGAGTGTAATTTTGCAATTGGGTAAAATTGTCACTCAAAACACCTTTGTACGCATTGGGGACCAATGCTTCTTCATTGGAGAGGAATGTTAGGGATTAGTAGCACATGTTTTAATAAGTTTGTTATCTTATGATATGCATTATTTAATGTGTTTTTATCAACTTTAATGTCTATTTATAGGCATGTTTTGATATTATAGTAACTAAATTTGGATTATCTTCTTATTGTCTCATGTTTATTGTAACTGTTCCATATCAACCCTTCTTATATACCTTATTTTCTAACATATAAAGTAAAATAAAAAAAAATTATTCATGAATTTAATGCCTTGAATGATGCTACTATGGTGTTATTGGTTTGCTAATGGTACCAACAAATTAGTTGAGTTTATCACCACTATGAGATCATATTTTTTTCTATTTAGTGTGAATGTAGTGTAAATGAGAAATATTTGATCTTATGGCACATAGTGGTGCTACACTTTTGTCCATATAAAAGAATAGATTTAGTATTGTGTTGTTAGAGTGATGCTAAAAGTGACACTATGGATGTGAAATGTAGTAGCAAGAATATTGTAAAAAAGTAAATTTTGAAAGGAAAACTTCAAATGCATTTGTATACCCTTAGATGTTGCCTAAAAAAACTATTATTGAAATCTAACTAAATATGCATGACTATAATTGGGATCTAAACTACAAATTCTCACATAAGAATGAAAAAGTTGATAATACTCAAAACAACTAAAAATGATATTATCTACATTCTTGATAATAAATAATTATATTATAACCAAAATATATTAATAATTGCATGCAATAGAACAATAAAATACTTAGGTTTTAAGTATCAACAAATAAAATTTGGTACATAAAGTGATTTTCATTTATATTTGACAGTGCAATGAGATTTGTCAAACTATAAGCACTTTATAAAATTCATGTCTATAAAGTAGATTATATTTAGGTTCAAATCATTCTCAAGTCCCTTCAAAACCTTATAACTAATTTTTAGTATATAGTCCATTTTGTTTTCTGAAATAATTCATCTAACATTATTGTTTTATTTTGAAGAGAATCCTCTTTAGACTCAGTAACCCCGTTGATAATATTTTCTTAGGTAAGAACCACAAGGTCTTTAGAATGAGAATTTTATAAGGAAGAGCTACAAGATCTTTAGAATGGAAATTATGTAAGGAAATGGGTTTATCACCTTAAAAGTTTTAGATATGAATCAAGTGAAACCATATTATTATAGAGTAGGAGTCTTGCAAAGTTGATAATAACATATGTAAATACGTTTTTTTGAACATGTAAACCTAAAATACCCTAGAATTTTGATTGAACTTTTGAACTCTCTTAACATAAGAAGTGTTAAAGTTATTAATTTATCCCTTTGAATAAGCATAGATTAAGGTTATTAATGAATATTCTATACTAAGAACCCTTACCATGTGACTTAAAGTATAGAAGAAACAAGAATTTAGAATATTTTTATGTAGTTTTTTTTGCTAATGTATTTGATTTAAATATGTATTATTTATTTAAACTATTGAATTAATTTATCTCTGCATAAAATTATTTTGTATGTATGGATTAGCAATAAAGAGTGTCTTGATCATGGAAAATGTCATAAATATTAGACTATTTTTTCTAATAAAAGAAAAATCCAATGTACAAATTCAAGGAGTTAATTAAAATTGAAAGCATGAGATTCCGAAAGCTTTTTAGAAAGAAAAACTACTTCGATGCATTCAAATCAAAATAACGCTTAAGTCCTAGAATACGAAATGCATTAAACGAAAGAGGCAAATGGATCGAAACCAGTTACAAGAATTTAGAGAGAAGTCACAGCCCTTTTATTAAACTTGTTAACCACGGTTACAAAATCGCCTCCTCCCTTTTTAGGGGCTAGGAGCGTTAAATGGATTCGGTTACAATCTTGATCATTGATCCCTCTTCTGCATGCCAACGTTTGAAATGGGCGGGCCAAATGTTACTACCGCTTACGCCGATGAATCTTCACTTCTCGTTGCTCCTCCTGCAATCAAAGAAACAAACAAGGCATTAGTAGCACCTGTGACAAAAAGGAAAATTCATGCTTTGAAATTGCTAACAGATGCATATGAACAGTTGTCTAAAACAGTGAATAAAGTAAACCTAAATGATCTAAAACTTGATAGAGGACATAGGAAATTACTAGAGGGCCACTACCATTGAAACAGTCGGCCAATCTACTTTCAACTGGAATTCGTCCCTGGGCAGGACGAATTTCGACTGCTATTCGTCCCTGGGTGGGACGAATTCTACTATGTTAGAAAAATCGAGTTGATACTGCTCCAATTTCGATTCCCGAGACCTCCAAAACACCTTCAAACAGAGGGGTTATGTAATTGGGGCCATTTTGGGACGACCCAGATGGTCGGATTCTCCCAATTTGGCCTCTATCCTCGAGAATTTGAAATCGCCACTTGCAAGTTAGTGAGACAACAAAGCGACAAAAGGCATGATAAAATCTGATCAAAATGCTATGGAATTGAAGCTATGAGTTAACCAAAAAAAATAACGTAAAATGCAACATGGAAAAATAATCTAAAATTCTTTAGAATAAAACTTAGAAAATGCGAGGGTGCCCAAGTGGGCCTCCCACCGTTGGCACTTGATTTCGGTGCCAATCCACTAGGGATGGGCCCAAAACCTCTTAGGATTGGGGTGTCGGCAAATTGGTGGTGTAAGGTGGTCAAATGTTGGATTTGGGTTAGATCCACGCTTCCAAAAAGCCACCCAATAACCTCCCTTGCGAAAGAGATTAATGGATGTGAGAAGGTGAATCAAAAGAATGCAAATGGGTGTTCAATTGGACAACACTTCATTGCTTGAAATCGCCTCCAATCTGTCCTATTTTGGGTGGGAAAGTCCACCATTTTATAGACCCATGGGGTCTCTTTGGAGGGGCATGTAGGGATGCCATGTGGCGACCATGCCTTCCCAAGAGGGAGGAGACTCCTCCCTGACTTGGGCTTCCATGATTGCCCTTGTGACAGTCCACTAACTTCCAACCTACCCACCTACACGCGCATGCATGGCAGGAGGCAATAATTGACTGTCCTTGGCTGCCACTTGGCGGAATTTTTATTTTTTCCCGTTAAACCTAGAATTCGTCCTGACCAGAGACAATTTCAGAACTCGTCCCTGGGTGAGACGAATCCCAGTTAGTATTCGTCCCTGGGTGAGACGAATACTTGACAAAGTGCCTAAATGTGCCAAATTGCTTCTTGACCTTACAAAATTGCTATGAAAGTGGTTAGGACCACTGTTTGACCTCTGAGGGCTGCCCCTGGGGGCTGTGTTTGTCAAAGAGATCAGTGTTTGTAGTCACATAATCGGATTGGTGCTGTTTTGGTGTCTACAGATGCCCCTTTTTGGGATGCGCTGTGCATGGCGCAGCGCCGAGCAAAAATAGATAGCCAAAGCACTAATGATTAGGGTTTCTTGGTAACCTAATCAAATTTTGATGCCCCAAGCATGGATCGGGCATGCATTCCTGAATCCTTGCTTCTGACGAGCTAAGGAATTTGATTTCAAGTATTAACCTATTTTGGTGAGGTGTGACTTGAGATTGGACATTGATCAGTCATGATTAGGCAAAGGGCACAACCTTTTGTCCACAGGGGAACCTTGTGTTCATGATTCAGGAATGCCAAGTGTTTGATCAATTTGATTGTTGCTTGTTTACTGCCCCAAGCAAGAGCGTAATTGTCTTTGTCAATGATTCTTTGAATGCATGTCATTTTCCTTAATTGGGTGTGTGATTTTTTATTGGTGACTAAGTGTGACTACCCCCTCAAGCAACGAATCGATGAGGGAATGACCTTCGTGAGAAAAGCGACGAGTCGCTTGACCCAAGATGACTTGTGCAAGGGTGCCTTTAGATGGTTTATCGTTAAGCATGTGCAATTTTTCCAACATTTGGACCTGTTTTTGGTGGGTGTTAACCCTTTTGGTGATGCCATAATGGGGTGAAATCGTCGAAAACCCATCTTCCCGTGGAGCGGTCCGGCTATGGTAGCCTTCTTGGGGAAGTAGGAGAGTGACAATTTGAACCCCGACATCGATTTTCTATGCCAAGAGGTTAAGTGCAAGAGCACTTGTGTTCGACAATGCTTATTGCTATGTTTTTGTGTTGCATTTATTTGTTGTTTTTGTTGTTTTGATTTTCTTGTTGTTTTTTTAGTGGGCTTTGACCCATTTGTGATGCCATTTGGGGGTGAAATTGTCGACA